>FR989989.1:14166427-15555236 GCA_905404265.1 Fabriciana adippe
AGCACGCAGTACTCCTCGCGAGGATCGAGTCCGCTTAGTGACACGCGGAGAGATGGAAACATGCGTCTGTGGACCAAATTTATTAAGCATTTAAGTTGTTTTTATGTTTTTTGTGTAGATTTAACATATTTAATGAATTAATTAGTAATTTCCTACCAAAACAATTAAATTTATTAAAATGAGAAAATTAAAATGTTTAATAGCTCGTTATAAAGGCTGCAATGAAAGTTCTTGTCTCCAATTAAGTAAACTCGTATGATGAACACAATAACGCAAATATTCCCCACATTCCTACGCATACCGGTTGTAAAAGTAGTAATAAATGATAATTGTGTTTGAAAATCATTTGCATATTCATTTCTTGTATCAGATAAAAGGTATAATATAATTATCACCTCAAAGCTTTTCGGCTTATATATTGTGTGAATCGTATTGGAATTTGGGGCCCCTTTAAAATATTTATAAAAGCTACGAAAGTATTACCAAACATTAACACTTAATTTGTAATAACCCCTTATCAAAATCTAACGTAAGAGAATGCTCGACAGCCGAAGGTGTTTCAAATTTGAATAAATAAAATAACATTCAAAGTTCACTTAAAAAACTAACACTTAGCAGTGTATAAAAGATAACTATGTAGGTGGACCGGGAGCGGACAAAGAAGCCGATGATAAGATGCTGGAAGACACAGTGAATAGCGGATAGACAATGGGTATACCCGTCGATGTTTGTATTTTATCATGCATATAAAACATGATACGAGTAAAAGTGTTGACCAACGAGGGCTTTTGGCACCCGTTTTTGGGAATGTCATAAAGGTAAAATGCGTGGCGCCGGCTTATCGGCAGCTCGGACCGCCGGGGTGATGCTTGGCGAATCATCCATTTGTTATTAACATTTAACAGCCACCGATAACAGAATTAGCATGAAGTTTAGTTGGGAAACAGGAAATATTCAAATCAATATTAAGAAATTCTTGATAAGCACAAAATAGTCTAAATATCATTATAATATTTGTATTTTTTTTTATATTTTTTTCAATCGATTTATTGAAAAACGCAATATTAACGTTCTGCTAATCAATACTTAAAAAAACTTTATTCTTTATTACAAAAGAAAACGCATTCTTGAACAATCATAATCAATATACAAAAACTATAATTTACATAAGTTCTATTACAAGATAGGTACATTCTCAAATAGGCCCCCATCAAAGTGTTATCAGCTCTCGGTCCTCCGCCATCCGTCATAACGCTGTTATCACGACGCCGGGAGGCCGCTAATGCACGCGATAAGAACGGCTACAATTAACAACGCACTAAATTAGCCTCCATTTAAACTTTACGACGCCGGCTACTGCCTTACGTGCTATCGGTTTCTATGAGGACAGTCCGAACAGCTATGGATAAGTGCTACGATATTAGAAAATATTGACTGTAGCGGCTTATATGCATTGGGTACATTGCTAGCGGCCATATAAACATGCAGTGAGCTTTAACGTTTTATTACAATTAGGTATTTATTAACTACATTTTAAGAATCATCACGTATTGGCATTACGTGTAGCTTTTATCTCGTTCCAACGTTAAAAGGTTTAACTTAATGTATCGGATAACGTAAACCTCGCGTCCTTACATTGACATTATTTATAATATTGACACACGTCCCACTCCCGAGCAGTACAAACAAACAGAACAAAGTTAAATATGTACATACAATACTTGTACACTATCGACGCCTTATGTTGACTGGGCCAGACAAATCCTTTGCTACCGTTCGAGCCTTATCGAAACCTGTCCGGCTATCGAGCCGATTGAACTCGCCGACAAAAGTGATGATCGAAAGGCAAAATGCGCAAAAGCCCCACGACCTCACTTTAAGACCCTATTACAGTCAGCTACTGCAGAGAAAAGGATCTCTAGATACATTAAGATACACTTAATGCTGTATTTATTGCGGCCTATCGCTACTCACTTCGTAAAGCCAAATGGGTTTTAGGTCATTAACTGGCAATTTTGTTATCTAAATCCTTTAAAAAGCACATTTTCTGCACTCAAAATCCGCTATACAAGCACTTCCAAAAACCCTAATTAATACTCACTGTTGCATTCTCATTTATGAACACATTTAATTATTTCGACCTCATTATTGGTCAAATTTACAAGCGATCGTGTTTAACGATTAAGACGAAATATCAACTTTCATTACACCTCGATAAATAATCTTTCATGCTTTACGAATTAACGATATTGTAACAATCATAAATGAAATGTTCACGTCGTTTTAACGATATGTTATACGTCAATGCAAATGAAATAAGGAGACTATAAAAAGGGAGCGCCATAAAAGGTGGTCGAGGGCGCGCTAAGCTGCGCAGGCTTCGCCGGTGGGAAGGACTTAGTAGAATACAATGGGACCACCAAAATCGTAACGAATAAACTTAAGAGTGGGCCATAAATCGGTAACAACTTGCCAATTGCCGCACGGAGGCGCTAACAGCGCGGGAAGAGACCGCCACATCCGATCTCGCATCCGCACTCGAAAACTTAAACCGCGACTAGCCCTTCGCTATCGTATCCGCTTATTATATAAATACTTCACTTTTTATTTACTAAGGTGCTAAACGTTATTAAACAAACCGCAAAATAATAGCGGTTATAAAAAACAGATAAGCTAAAAGTTGCATTACAATAATAAGTACCTACTTGAGTATAACAGAAGCAGTATATTGATCGTAGGCGTATTTCTTTTTCACGTCACTCGACAAGTAATAAAATTATCCCTAACCTACCCTTCACGACTTCAAATTATCTTTACTACTGATTTCATGGTCGTTTTATAGTCAAGTTCAATGTTAAGACAGAGCGCTCGTTATTATGACAATCGAGTTCTTGTCCTCGGCATCTGTTCGTGTCGGCCATCTCGAAGTATAAACAAGGTTTCTAATTTTCGAGTGTGTCCAGAATAAGGATTACCCGAATAACTTGTATCGTTTCATTAGCGTACACACGAGAGGTCCGGGTTCGGTCCAGATGTGAGTCTGGGTAAACAGCCAAAACACTCCTCCTCCATTGTCTACTTCATAAAAAATCGGACACCTGGATGTGTCAAATTGTTCACTCGGGCAGTGCTGAGGTAAGCCGTGAGAATCGTAGCGCTCTAAAGTCCCTATGTTTGGATTGTAATTAACAATGCTACAGTCGTGTTTGTTGTAAATGTATTTTTTACATATTTTTTATATATTTTTAAGAAGATGGTATTTCGTATATAATCTATAAAAATAAATGTGACTCACATTTAGGGTAAAAATGGAAATTATTGCTGGACGAATAGTATCTTATTTAAATATAAACATATGATATTGCAGACTTTTCTGTAGGACTTTTTAAGACCTACAATTTTCTATTCCCTACACAAAATTTAGTTAAAAAGATTTAGTACTTTTTTCGTGAAACGCACATATACAAACAGACAGACAGACAAAATTTTTAATGACTGTTGTTTTAGGGTCTATATTCTGTACACAATAAGTTAAGACATTGTTTTTAAATAAAATCGCTAAGTTACTGTTTTATTATATGTATAGATAATCAACAATAATACGAAAATAAATAATACACGAGTACAATAATAATACACTACCCATGCAACGGTACACATAAAGGCGGTTGAAATCGCACAACGCGACGTACTCGTAGGTACTCCACATAACAGCTAACCTAATCATCTAGTATGTAAATAAGACGCATAAAAATATTATCACAAAGTCCTCATAGAAACCATATGCTCGAGAGTCGCCTTCGCAAATAGAGTTAACTTTAAAACAAGCTTATAATAAAATAAATAAACCGATGGGATAAAAAACGTTCGGTGTGTTCTCAAGCGATGTAACTCAGCATTAGCATATTGATGAGCTTCTATCTGTTTGGACTTTGTTTAAAATCAGCGACAGCACATTCAATCATAACGTTCGTGACAAAAAGTTTAACATTCAGTCAAAGTTTTTATTTTATCGATCACTTTTTTAAGCGATGCGGCTGCAGGTGGCAAAAAATATTGCATTAGGGATTCGGGCGCGCGTAAATTATTTCGAACAGTTGTCGAAATGCTTGTATTGTAAAAAATAGAGACGACCATTTATTAATTGCTTTTGTTTTAAATCTATACTAATATTATAAAGCTGAAGAGTTTGTTTGTTTGTTTGTTTGGTTGAACGCGTTAATCTCAGGAACTACTGATCCGATTTGAAAAATTCTTTTTGCATTAGATAACCCGTTAACTGAGGAAAACTACAGGCTATATATCATCCCGAAAAAATGAACGGCTCCCGTGGGACAGCTTTGTTTTTGTTTAGGGGCGAACCCGAAGCGAAGCGAGGATGAGTC
Source organism: Fabriciana adippe (assembly GCA_905404265.1). NCBI lineage: Eukaryota > Metazoa > Arthropoda > Insecta > Lepidoptera > Nymphalidae > Fabriciana > Fabriciana adippe. The sequence continues at coordinate 14,170,813 of FR989989.1, forward strand.
ACTAGTAATATATAATATGTAATACGCTAAAGGAGAATGTTTAGAAATAAAGAAGGTTTACTTTACGTTACTTACATACATATAACAGGTGCAACATAACCGTCAATATTATGATGACAGCTATGAAATTTTTAATAATTGGTTCGATACGGTAAAAAACATTTAGATAAACAAGACTGATAGCTAGATAAAGTAACGTATGACATATGTAAAATAACAAATATTTGTTAATTTATTCTGTATAAGTAACTATGAATTCAACTAAGTTACGTAAAGCTAGGTCAACAGGCGTGAAGGCGACGGGAGAACTTTGAAAGCTCGCCCGCAGTGCACCTGTGACATGTTTATGCGTCTCCGAATTTACAGGCACTCCAAACAATTCGACTCTTTTGCGGAAATCAAGAACTTTAATTCGCCCAGTCGGCGCCTTTATACAGTAAAGGCGCCAATTGCATCCATTTCGTAATACATTCGCAGATTATAAAATTGTCTTTTAAGATCACCGCCGCAATTAAGTCTCGATCACGATTATTGGATATCGAATGTTCTTGTATTTTGGTAACTCAACACAAAGAATTTGCATAAAATATTCATAACGCTCCAAATTAATCGTATTTTGTGTATTATAATCTTCGTAAGACAGTAAAGGTTGTGATATCTACAAAATGGAAAAAATCAGAAGGGTTACTTTCACAGTAACTAATACCTTACAAAAGATAAAGGAAGAGGGAAGTCTAGTAAAAGCGCCGGCGCCGATACGTTACTCAAAGCGATTGTGTGCTTAAATTGCGAAGGCCGACAAACGCGCAGTTATTTAGATGACAGCTAATGCGGACTGCGAGCCGTGCGCTTGCGCAGGGACAAAGCTTATCTGCTCGCCGCATCTAGAGCCTATTATGCGCCTTTTGACGCCGATCAATACGGACAACAGATCGTTTAGATAACGACTCAAGATACAAATGCACGATTCTGATCTGGAATTAGCAGTGTATGCATTAAGAATATCAATATTATTCTATATTTGTTTCTATCAACACAATCAAAAGCTTTGAAATATTTTTGATATGTCATATTGAATGGTTTTAGGAAACGATATAAAGAAAAATATACTCAATAAAATTTAATGTAATCAAAACTGAATAGAAATCGTACTTATAACCCTCCAAGCCGCGCGGCGCAGTGGCTGAGTGGCGGCTGGCGATCACTCGTTAGCTCCCGACCGTGCATAAATCACACCGTTTTATGAGATCTTCCAATTTTTTAACTCTGTTAATGAAATGCGAGCGCAGTATGAGACCCGGCTAGCGACATTAAAAACGACAAACTATAAGGACGGACAGTTTCTAATTATAATTCTGTCAAAGCTGCAATATAAGAGAAGAATTGATGATCACTTCAAACTCGGTGTCTTTATCTTAGGCGGAGATCTACATGATAGTAGGATGATTTTTTTAGTAATAAACTTCATAAATGTAGGTGTGATAAGATAACTAATATTAATGTTTATTTGTTAAAATCTAGTATTATAATAGTAAATGAAAAAATATATATATTTATAGTTATGTATACAAGTATATATTATACTTTTCACGTAAGAAAATATTAAGTCTTAAATTGAATATAAATTGGCGAATTACTGCTAGGTATGGTGTATGCATAGTCTCATCTGCGTGCATCCATTTGATTTATTTACGATCGCGAAAATCAATTTTACGGATATTTCAATGGATATGGAATATTAAAGTGAATCGATATAGTTATAGTATAGAAAATGAATAAATTAGCGAAACCAGACGCAATTCGCATAGAAATATTAAAAATTTAAAACTGAGTAGGCGTTATATCAAGTGTTAAACTGTTAGCTGAGATACAAATAGCCTTATAAATATTCATGTTATATTCGAAAATTGATTTATAAAAAGACATACGTTACTAATTAAACAGCAACTAATTATAAAATCTTGTCGTATTACTTGTAGTTATTAAAAAATTTTTGTTGTACTTTCCATTTTTATAACAATACTAGCGACTTAACCTCGCTCCGTTCGGGTTCGTCCCTACTTACGTTTTAACGTTTAGTATAGATTTCTCAGAGATGAAATATTTTCCCACAGTAAAAAGTATCCTATATGTTGACCCGAATAACCAGCTATCATCATACCAAATTTCATCAAAATCCCTCCAGTCGTTTTTCCGTGATGCGGTCACAGACAAACAGACAGATATTCTAAAAACTATAAATTCGACTTCTGTATCGATAATAATGACAATTTCAATAAGATTTTCCAAACAATATTCAATGTTGTGATTCGACTCAGTAAGAATTTTATTATATGTATAGATTATGTATGTTATTCTATAACTGATGGCGTTCTAGCTATAGCTATATAAAAATATATTTATTCTTGGAAATAAAATCGTACACGTGTTAATCATTGAATTGAACAATGTAAGTTTAATTATTATTACTAATTGTGTATTACGGTGACTAGTGGAACATGAGAATTCGTTTTAATCGTATACATATTACCATATTTGGAATCCAACATTTGAAAACAAGATTAAAATAAAGAAAACTAAAAGTCTTTATAGGAATGTTTTAAAATTATAGAGGATTTTATTAATTTATATGGAATCCTTTAATTTACAGAGAATTGTGAAAATCTGTTTACTCTTTGTGATGACATCGTGTAATATACACTAAAAGTATAGCCGAATCGAGTACTTCCTTTTTTAAGTCGGTCAAAAATTTCATAGTATCATAAGCAGAATCTGTTTCAGGGAGTCGAAGAAACATCCGTATCTATCACTCGATTCATCCATCAAGCACAGGATCTTCGCTCGTCGTAGCGTAGAGCCGTAATGTCTAAGTAAAGTAATTGCGAACGTATGTACTTGTCTCAGAGTCGTTTATTCCTAAACTCTCGTTACGTACGCTGGTACCGGCGCTTGTATTTTAGGAAGCGGTTCGAGGAAGCGAAAGGGATAAAGCGTGGTGGCGATGGTTGCGATTTAAAGTCACAGGAGTCGGACGCCGACAAAGAGGCCGCCGCACGCGAAGCGCACCCGATTCACAATTAAACCCGCGTGTGTTAATTGAAATTAATTTGGAGCGTATGGTGTAAGCTCGAGCGGCTGCTTTGATAAACTACTTGGCGCTACTTTTAATCCTAATTATTCCGTACACCGGTATCTATCGGCACAAGTACATATATAAAAAGATTAGATTAAACTAATGATTAAGTTTAATTTTTAATTTACTACGATTTTACATTTGCGCTTATATTTATAATGAGGATAATTAAAAAAGCTATAAACATTTAATGGATATTAAACTGATTGTGTTTACTTTGAGTGATAAATAAAATTTAAATTTAAATTTAATGACTCTAATATAGTAAGAGCATACTTTTTCTCGAAATGAGAATTTCGCGCGTTTTTTGCCGGTTCGTCCGTGGCTTGATCCACGGGCGAGTGATCAACCCGATCGTACTAAGAATCGTACGGCGTGTAATGCTGCGGCGGTTCAAACGCGCCGCGTCGCGTCATCGCAATTAGTGGGCGGTGGCGGGTTGCGACATTTCGCGTTATTGACATTGAACCTTTGTTCCATATTTCAAAGAAATATGTGTGATACGCTTCGTTATTTTACGCTAATCAATTGGCGGTCTCAGAAATAGTACTGTTAAGTGTAAAATATAACTTTTAGTAATTAGAACTGTAAAGAACAACATTTTTTCAACTTAAACTTCATGATGTATTCGAGATAATATAGTTCTCACAGTACAGTCTCAGCTATGACACCCAAGTGACACTTTTTATTAAGAAATCGTGTTATTCTACTCACCCATTACTACGGTACTTGAAGTTACCCTTAAGCCGTTTACTATATATTTTAACGGATTTTGAATTGTATTTCTTGGTTGTATGGTAGTATGTTGAAGAGGAAAAACGAATGCGTGGGTAAGACAATGATTTCAGTAGCGGGTGGCAGATAGACATCGCGCGTGATGTCGCAGCGATGGTATCTCCTGCGCACGGGTGGCTCACGTTGACGATGCACTTACAAAGCCACGTTTCGTAACGTTTTACGAAATTAAAATGCGAATAACCTAAATATAAATTAAATTATTTTATTGCTCTCAAGATTTTATTTGGTATGTTTCACATTTGCAAGGTTAATATAATTTATAATATGGTTATATGATTATTGAGTTATTATATTATAGCATATTTTTAGGTCCTTTAATAATTCTGAGCGGTCTGATTTCAACATGATATCGTGTGGCTCCAGCATACATTTACATACTATTGCGAAATGCACAGGATAACATCTCACGGGTTGAAACCCAAATTCTTTAAGTTTATGATGATCGATACTAACATTTTTGGGATTTCAACCGTTTATAAGTATTTATTATAAACTGAAAAAGAGCAAAATTAAAACATTTATATTAATATTCATTTGAAAAAAGCTTTATACTTATGTTTATGATTTAAATTTTATAATAAGCATTATGACGTTTTGTGTAATATATTACTATATTTTTGTATGAATATAACTTTTTACTGTCGCTACCATCGTACGTGTTCAAATTTTAATGATTTGTATGACAAACGCACCCACGAGCTACGTTATAACGACAGACATTTCTAGGAGGCGCTCTTTTAACTCGATCCACGATATGAGCACGTACTCAGATCATGTATCTCATACGACCTCGTTCTATGGGTGCTTAGGATTTTACAGCATTATTTGTTGAAAGTGTGACTAATTTTGACAATAGGTTAAATGTTTAAAATTACGAAATTATAAGATAAATTTAATTAATCCCATTCAAATATGTCGACAACGAGTCTACCTAATTTTAAAATGACAAAAATCAAATGTCAAATCGTAAAAGTAATCTTTATCAGCACATTACATGTTGTTAGCAAACAAGCACGGAATCCGTGAGAATAATTCTCCGGTTCCACGTAACATGGGTTAAACGATTGTATCGAGATACCGATCTAACCCGGGCTGTTTGTTGGCGCCATAAAAACAAAACATCACTAACACAACCACTTTCTTCCCTAAATTATTCGAGGAATTTACGACGTTTCGACTGACAAAAATGTTATAACCTAATGAGAAATTATCATCAAGGGTCGCTCGTCGGCAAAAAATGAATCGTGCGCCGCTCGCCGATGCTGTGGTCCGCGCATTTTTTATGTTAAATTCAATTTATTGTTTTCATATTAGCCTTTTTTTGACTGACGATTGTTTTAGGCTGCGGCACGGGAGTCGGTGATGACTTTGCGCTTCTAACGTCTGCTCTGCTGTCTGAATTTGATGCATCGTCCGCGTTAAAAGTGATACATTGCTGTGGTTTCCTGTAATTATGTTTAGTCACTGCATTTAATAGCAGCAATGAAAGATGCGTCGCATTAAAACTCAGGGCTCGTCAAAGGAGGTGGCGTTCTCTGGGGACATTGCGATATGATCAGCCAGGCGACGGCTGTACGACGCGTGCTTAGGATTCCAGCCCCTCCGCCCTCGTGATTCAGAATTACCCATTACTTACAATGACGTTATGCTTTTTTGTTTCAACGACATCATTTCTTACGTCATCTAAGCCTTTATTACACTAAACGATTTCAATCAACTTTAAGTCGCACAAACAACCTCGTTTTACGGATATTACGATTTTATAATAATTGCATGAACAAAATTAAGCAATTTACATTTTTGTGTTCTGACATATCACATGTATAAATTTTATTCTGAGTCATTCATAAACCATAGATTACTATGTATCGCCAATTGCCATAATTTACTTGTCTTCAATTATATCTTATATGTCAATTTTTTATTTAAAAACTATACTCTGCATATTACATCTGTCATGTGTGTGAACATTTATGAGGTCAGAGCAGACAGAGCTATCTCGTGATCTGGACTATTCTAACGATTGGGATAAGTGAAATACTGCTGTCAAATTTTCAGGAGACATTGAAGAGTGATGAGTGGAGTGTAGGGGAAGCGGTTGAGACTCGGGCTGTCATAATCTGATTATTAGCGCTGGAGGCTGGGCGGGGCGCGCGGCGGGCGGCCGACGGCACCGCAGGGGGTCGGCGCCCGCGTTTCTCTCGCTGTCTCACTTTCTCCCGTGGGCCGCCCCTAGTGCTAGTGCGGGACAGAGAGCAGCCAACGCAACAACGCAACACGCAGGCGACAAACGACCCGTGGTAAAACAAAAGGAATGCTGGGTGAGACGCTTTGAGGCGCCGGCGCCGTTCCCCGCGCTCTAATCACCCATTTTAATTACGACACAGATCGAATCAATTAATCGGTATTTCTGTTAAAACAAGCGCCGAGCCAGAAATCTTGGATATGAGCGATACGATCGTATACTTCAAAATTTCATAAGCTTCATAGAAGCGGTGATAAAAATTTACGTGATCGCCCGCCCCGCAGTGCTTGGCTTGGTCACAAAACGAAACTTAACATTAAAGAAAAATATATGAACGTAAGACTCAGACGTTTTTAATTATAAGTTATGATTTTTTCAAGCGAATTCGGGCGCGCCCTTCCCTTCGGAATAACACGAGAATAAATAACGAGTTTTTATGCCGTCTGTTTGTTTTTAAAATGGCGGGAGGTCCGCGCGACGACACGCGAGCGATCTGCGTCGGCGCGCCTCGCCCATTTGTCATATTTCGGTCTCAAGAAAAAAATAAATGACCTATTCTATCCTAAGCAGTATTTGTTTGTTTGTACGGCGATTATTAGGGGTAGTATTATCTTCGAATAGAGAGCAGATGTAACATGTCACTTTGTGAATTTTGTGGTTTTTTTATTGGAAGGAAGTTTATTGATGTTTCTAATATTATAAATATATCAACATCTCCACATGTCAGCCGTGTGTAGACTGCCTAAATAACCAGCTTCACATACATATGAAGTTTACGCAGAGCCTAAGAAAATAGACACTGGATTGGTGTGTCTCAAGTTTACAATTCCAATTAACAACAATATCCAGGTGGGAAAATTATGGAGCCTAGCAACAAATGTTTCATAATACATAAAGCAAGCGCATGGCGGCTGAGCACAGCAGGTGTTAGCCTCGCTACATATCTACTGCCCGGGTGTGCTTGCACAAACGAACCGCCCAAATATTTCTGTTTGTGCTTTCCATTTAGTAGCCAATCCCTCTCTTCTTCGGATAAAGTACTCATTTGTACGCGTGTTGTATAAGCGCTAAAAGCTCGAAGGTACAGCAATTTGTTGCCTTTCACGAGTTAGAAACGTGCGCTAGCATCTAGTGTGAAATAACTCAATTACCACCGACACGCAGCCGCAACTAGCGTTCAATACGAGAAATAAATTAAATATTTTGACCCATTTCGATTCCTATGGCGCCAGGACCGGCGCCGGCGCGCCCCCGGCCTCTCGCGCGCCTTCATTAGTATAAAACAAACAAAAGTGACCTTTAGGCCGGCTCGGGCAGTTAACGAGATTCACTAACGTTTGGATAAAGCGGTAAATTATCAAAATGTTGCGCGGCCGCACGGTGGTCTGTTGGCGTTCAGAAAAAAACGTGTAGAAGATGACAGGGACCAAGATGAGACCGGCTAATTACAAGCGCGCAAAAAGCGCACTTAAGCGAGATTCGCGACAACGTTTAGAGTCGCTACCGTAACTGATAGCCGTCAGCTATGTGCCTGCGCAATTGTAGTTATCCTTATTTGAATAATTCACTTATGAATGTACATTAAATATTCTTTTTAAGTAATTGAATGATTTCGAATGTTTGTTTTTGTCTAATTAAATAATATGGCAAGATAATGTTTTCAGACTATTGTGAGGTCACTAATGACTAGAGGATGCATATTGCTTACAGCGCTGCGGATATCGCGTGGCAGCCGTCGGACCCGGACAGGAAACGTTGCGCGTTAAGTATCGAGGCGCTGAGACCGCCATGAACGTGTAATTTCTTCACTGCTCGAGCTCGAACATCCACATTATTGATGAAGAAAAAAAATAATTGAGGGGGTACAATCGTAAAGCAAACAAGCTTATAATAAGGTATAATTTGTGCCTGGCCATTTAGAGAAATGCTTAAATTGCTATACAGGCAGCTGTTTGTTTTGTCTATGACGGGGGTCCGGCGGGACCCAAATTATTCGTTAACAAGCCCCGCGTCAGATTCGGCAGCCTTAATGGGTTTTCGTTAAGTTTTTGTTGCTCTATATAAATTTATGACGGATAAACAGCTTGCGTAATTACCTGCAGATTGCACTATTCCTACGACTAACTATTCTATTGTTTCCTTGATCTATTGTTTATCAAAAAAAAATTGTAAATACTTATTAGATATTTTTAAGATTTGATTATTTTATGATATATTAAAAAGGACGTACTTATAGGAATATATGTACCTATATTAAAAAGTATTTATGTAAAAACAGAACATGTAAAAACATTATAATACTATATATATATATATATATATATATATATATATATATATATATATACGATGACAAAGTAGCTTAAAAATAATTTTCGTATTTTTTTGTAGACGTAATAATTCTCATCAACTGTTCTCATTTAATTGGACAAAAAATATTTTATGATAATTAATTCAATTAAGTTTTCATTTAGATGAGCCTATATGGTACACTTTCTAACAAGCATTATGGAAACATATGTGTAGCTATTTTAATTCACATAATTTTATAATAAAGTAGGAAGATTTTAAAGAAAAGCAGAGTTGTTTTAAATCCATTATATCCATATAAATCCGTTATATGGTATCAAATCTTCGTGTTTACACAAAATGTCATTCTACAATCTTTAAAAAACAGTAAAAAATTATTTGAAATTACTAAAATTGTTGTCATGGAATTATAATATGTCATAACTCATTACCATATTTTTAGATTTCTATTCTTGAACGGTTGTAGAATAATATCTTGCTAAATTACATAGTATTTATTTAAGTTTATATGTACTTTTCGTGTTTATGTTTTCTCCTTTGGATGATAATTTTATGTCAAATCTATACATATAATAAAATTCTGAGTCGAATCTGGAAATTAAATATTTTTTAGAAAATATTATTGAAATAGTCATTATTATCGATACAGAGGTCGAATCTATGGTTTTTACATTTTTTGTCTGTCTGTCTGTCTGTGGCCGCATCACGAGAAAACCACTGGATAGATTTTGATGAAATTTTGTATAATGATAGCTGGTGATCCGGGTTAACATATAGAATACTTTTTACCGCGGGAAAATATCTCAGCTCTGAGAAATCTATACTAAACGTTAAAACGTATCTAGGGACGAACCGGAACGCAGCAAGGATGAGTCGCTAGTTCTATATATAATTGATTAAACTTACCTTCCACCCTTAGTGATGATCATTTCAGTGCCGATATCGTGAAAGCGCCGCCACAGTTCGCCGTTAAGCAGTCGCGCCTCACACGCGGGCGGCTCGGCGTCCGCGCCTACACGATGCTCTGGAAATTAATACTTGATTAGTTTTTGTAATTGGACGAATATTACATGGTTTGTTACTATTTCACTCCAAAATGGCTGAACGGATTTGGATGAAATTTAATAAGAACATAGATAAGTATATATTATAAATATATTGTTGGGACATTAACACACAGCACCATCTACTTCCATGGTAAGCTACGAGGCTTGTGTTATAGATACCAGATAGTTGATACACTGCACATGTATAATTTTATAAATATAAACACCCGTGACTGGAGTACAAACATTCGTGCTCATCATACAAATTAATGCCCCCAGCGAGACTCGAACCCGCGACCGCTGGCACAGCAAGTAGAGTCACTACAAACTGAACCAAACGTGTCATCAAGTAGTCGTAGACTATGACCTGGAGTTGCACACAGGCTACTGATAGGCACCTAGAGACGCATCCGATCCAAGCGAAAATACTTAAATATGTAGTAGTATTTATTATTTAATAAAAAGATATTAACACAGGTAAACAACAACCCAGCTTTTAGAACATAATCTTAATCTAAATCTAAGCTAAGTAATACATTTTTACCCGACTGCGGCGAAGCCTAAGGGAGGGTTAGGTGTTTAACCTGTATGTATGTATGTATGTATGTATGTATGTCCGTTCATATGTTCCGTTATAATTACTAAACGGCTTAATTGACTTTGATGATTCATATGTCATTTAATTCGTCTTGATAACACAACTGTCATAGGGTATATAGATATCGCGGATCCTAGACACCAATTTATGGCATGAAACATTTTTTTTCAATCGAGTGAGGTATCAAAATACAGGTTTTTAAGTGGCGATTACAAAAATATATATGTGTTTAAAAGTAATTTAGGATAAGAAATCTATACAGATAAATGAAATTGAAGTGTCTGTTTGTAATGTCAAAATAACAGCTTTTTACTTAATGCATATTAAATTATATACGGTACCTATAAGAAAAACACAATTTAAAAAAAAATTGTCTGTCTGTCTGTTTGTTCCGGCTAATCTCCGAAACGGATGGACCAATTTTAACGGGACCTTCACTGGCAGATAGTTGGTATTATAAGGAGTAACTAAGGCTACTTTTATTTTTGAAAAAGAATTAGGGTTTTGCTCAAGAAAATTAAAACGTACCTAACGTAAATAAAACTAAAAATGTCTAAGCGATAAAAACTTAAAAGCTGTAATAAAAAAAAATTTACAAAAATAAAAAAATCCCGACTGCGTAAAAAGCGAACTAAAAAGAATAGAACAAGTTGACGAAAGAACATAGTATCGTGCAGTAGGAGACATATATATAAATATAATGTCCTCCTGACCGATTCCGGCCACGGCGGCCAATCTCATTGAGACTAGCCAACTGCGCAGGAGATATTATAGTGCACAAATGTACGCGCAGACACAAGTGCACTCTCTATTCCTGTCATTCTCATACTCCGGTGGGACGACTACTCGACACGACCGGTGAGAGTTAAGGCGCAGGACCGACGGCTTTACGTGCTCTCCGAGGCACGGGGGTGAAACACCGCCAACTTCCCAACTCCGGGCTGTTACTGAGGCTTACTATACAGAAAGACTCAATAACTAAACTTGGCCCGACCCGGGACTCGAACCCAGGACCTCAGGATGTGCAGCCGTACATGCTAGCCACTACACCACCGAGGCAGTTACGAGACACGAGACATATATATAGTATACTAGCGACTCACCCTTGCCTCGCTCAGGTTCGTCCCTAGGTTGATTCCCCATACAAAATTACATCCCTATTTTTACCCCATTAAGGGATGATTTCTGGGATAAAAACTATCCTATGTTATTTCTAGAACCTCAAACTATCTTATCCATCTAAATCGGTCCAGTAGTTTCGGAGCCTATTCAGTACAAACAAACAAACAAAAAATCAAATCTCTCCTCTTTATAATATTAGTATAGATGTTTTAGAATAGCTGCGTGTGTATACATATTTATGACGGCAAAAATAGTGGCAAAAAATGTTAAATCTTACAAAGCTTGCACTGGATTAACACACAAAAAATGTTAAATATGCATGCTGTTATCGTAGCGTTTAAATTATAAATGTTTTTTTATTTTATTTAAATAATAAAAGTTAAAGGAATAAAATATATTCGTGATGTAACATGCATTTTTTGTCAAGCATATTTTTAATATGCATATATTATTTATTTTGGAATGGGTTATTTATATACTAATATTATAAAGAGGAAAGATTTGATTGTTTGTTTGTTTGTTTGCACCGAATAGACTCCGAAACTACTGAACCGATTAAGATGAAATTTGGTAAGAAGATAGTTTGAGACCCTGAGATATAGGATAGTTCTTATCCCGGAAATCATCCCTTAAGGGGGTGAATATCGGGATGAAAGTTTGTAAGGGGAATCAACCTAGGGACGAAACCGAGCGAAGCGAGGGTGAGTCGCTAGTATAAAATAACATAAAAAAACGAGTGTTTGTACATATGTACGCACGTAAGAAGTTATACTTCTTTGGCGTAACAGAACAAAAATAGCTAAAGATTTCATCGCGTATGTCACAACTCTCTGTTTGTAAAAGGAATGATAAATTATTAAAAATAAATATATATTTTTTATCTTCACTGATATAAATCACGGTTATAGATTTATTAATATTTGAAAAACAACTTTGAATATAGTTATGAGTTTCCACGGGAACCGGAGAGGAACTTATCAGTTAACTTCATCATGACGCTTTTTGGTGGTGTGCGCGAGCATCGTAAAAATTCGCGGATTTATTTTGATTTTTTGTTCCCGACGATTCGAATGCTTTACAGCAATCATGGTCACGGGAGAGACTAAGGTTCTAGACATTTCAAAGGCGTTATATACTTGTTACAGACAGCGCCTACCCACAATTTTACATAAAAAAATTAAAAATTCAAAAATGCCACCAGAGTACCTTACAATATTGTTGACTTTAATGACTTTAATTAAGTATTATAATTAAATATAGTAATATTATTTATTTAATTTTAGCTGTTATTATTATAAATATTACATTTTTTTAGATATCTATAATATTACTAAACCACGCCTTACTTTGTATTTACCATTAAGGGTAAAATAAAAAAAATATAGCTCAGTAGCATACTGTAGTAAATAAATACTATAATCACAATCAAAAATAGCTCTTTAGCTTTAGCACTTAAGATATAAAATAGAATAAATGAATTTCATATATAACCATGTAACTAAAAGTAATTGCAATCAAGCGGTGCCTTTGATCGCATCGAGTTTCATCAAGTATCCGTAGGAAGCAATAAAATAATATTAATCTGCGGCGTATAACACGACCAACATTACTATTTAATAGTATATCTTGTAACGTTTTAAATAACCTAGTTATTAACATTGACTCCGTCTGTGGTCCCTTACTTAGCCATTTCATTTGTTAATAAAACTTACTTATTTAATGTTTTATTTCTTAGTAAATTTCTGTTATTTACTATAGAATTAGTTATATAACTATTCTAATACATTTCTTTTATTACCATTTATTACCGCTATTTGGTTAAAATAAGATACGAGAAAATTTTATGTGTAGTTTATCTTTGAATCGTTTATTACCTAATGAAGTGCACTATTTACTAAGAATAATATTTTAAAGTAAAACATTTTTAAGCGCGCCATGAGAGGGAAAAACTCGGCCAAGTGCGAGTCGGACTCGCCCACGAAGGGTTCCGTACCATTATCTATAAAAACGGCAAAAAAAATCATGTCTGTTGTATGTGAGCCCCCCTTAAATATTTGTTTTATTTTAATTTAATTATTTATTTTGAAAGTGAATATATAACTAAATATTCTGTGAATATTTCAAGCGTCTTCCTGTCGCCGTTATCAATATCGAGCAAAAAAATCACGTTTGTTGTATGGGATATTTATTTTATTCTGTTTTTCAACTGTCTAACTATCACGGTTCATGAGATAGCCTGGTGACAGATGGACAGACAGACAGACAGACAGACGGACAGCGGAGCCTTTGTAATAGGGTCCCGTTTTACCCTTTGGTTACGGAACCCTAAAAAAGTACTAGCGTTATGATTTTTGTAATGGAAACGGTTGTTACGGAAGTGAATAAAGAGTCAATTAAGAATTATTTAAACTATTACATGAATATTTCAAATAATAAATTGAATAAAAAAGATATTTATAAAAAATACTCCTTTAATTTATTTTTAAGGTAGCGATGGAATCATTAGTGTTAAGGAGGTCGTATGTCTGTGTATATATATATATATATATATATATATATATATATATATATATGTATGTATATATATATACCTATATAGTAACCAACTATCATCATACCAAATAAATTCAAATCCCTCCAGTGGTGTTTCCGTGATACGTCACAGACAGACAGACAAAAATTCTAAAAACTATAGATTCGGCATCTATTGATAATAATATCTATTTCAACCAGATTTTCCAAAAAATATATAATATACACATTCGACTCAGTCAGGATTTTATTATATATATATATATATATATATATATATATATATATATGTATAAATTTCAAAGCTAGTAGGTACATTAATTTAAGGTTGTTATAATTTAAAGAAAGATTTGATGGCATTAAACGGATAAAAACAGTGGTAACGCGCTCGCTTGGGAAACCGAGTGAAGCGGGTTCAAATCCCGGGTCTCGCACCTCTGATATTTTCATGTGCGAATCATTTTTAACATGATACCACTTTCCTAACGGTGAAGGAAAACATCGTGAAGAAATCTAAATGTCTTAGAGAACCTTTGAGTAATCGAAAGACATAATATGTAGTCCGTCAACCCGTACTTGGCTAGCGTGGTGGACTATGGCCTGATGCCTCTCGTATTAAATAAAAGCAGGCCCGTGCCCAGCAGTGGGACGTAAAAATGGCTTAATACAATTAAACGAATATAGAAAATGTTTAGTTTTCATATAGACGTAAAAATAAATTCTACATATATAATTGTTATTATTAACTGTATACACAAAATATATAAGCTTATAATATTATTTTTATATAAAATACCAAATAAACTAAATTTATTCTTAAAGCTTAATATGACATGTTCCAAGCCATGTTCTTATAAGCTCATAAATAACGACATTTAAGTATCGATAAATTCAAACTGTTTATTACATTGTGTTAGGTTGTTGTGCCTATGTTAAAATATGAAGAAGTAAATTATTGATATAATTAGATATTTTATCAAATATTTGTTAATATAGTTCAGATAATTATCAATAAATCTATACTAATATTATAAAGCTGAGGAGTTTGTTTGTTTGTTTGTTTGGTTGAACGCGCTAATCTCAGGAACTACTGGATGGAATTGAAAAATTCTTTTTGTGTGGGATAGTCCATTTGTCGAGGAAGGCTTTAGGCTATATATCATCCCGGAAAAATGTACGGTTCCCGTGGGATAGAGTTGTTTTTGTCTAGAGACGAACCCGAAGCGAAGCGAGGGTGAGTCGCTAGTACTAAAATAATAAACAAGAAGAAGAAATAATTACAATTTTAAACTTACATATACAATTATATGTATATAAAAAAAGAAATATTTAATTAGATTACTTATTTCAAAAATAATATAATCTTGCATATCTCAAACATATCGATAAAGTACGTAATTTTGTTGTGTTACGAAATGATTTATCATTTATGTCCTAATAAAAGACATCAACGCGCATGGTCTGACTACTGCACCGCTGTAAATTATACGAGTAGATAAAGTTTATATGAACAGCATGTACGAGTAATATGATATAAGATTTATAAGTAATTGCTTCTGTTTGAAACAATGTTTAGTTTAATTTTGATTCAATTTTTATTATCTAACTGAAATAATGAAAAAATGTTAAATACCCACAATTTCTAGTTTCGCCATTATCACAATAGTATATTGTAACTCATATGTTTGATTAAAATATCACATTTTATACTACAAAGTTCGAAATCCAATGAAGGTAGATAAATTTTATCTAATACATTGTTTTTGACTTCAAACTTGATTTTATTAAGGAGAATTAAAATTGGATCATATTAAATTATTAAAATCGTATGCTAGTTATAGTTGTACCTACATATAGATAAATTATAATAATTGTAAATAAAATTTAACATTGAATAAAAGAGGAGAATTATATTTTGCAATTTTTTGCTCAACTATGAACGACCAAATTATTGGTAGTAAAAACTAAAAATATCCTATTCCGTAGCTTTTTATTACAATAAGATACTCACGTAAACTACTTAAAGACGCGGCATGCAACATTTGTTGCCTGAGCAGATATTCTCCAAAATGTGCTTGATCCATCATCATGTTTATTATTACTATAAAAAATAATAATGTCACTCGTACTGTCACTTCACTAGAACATTCTAATGTAAATCACTGAACAGTTCAAAATAAAGCAATAAATCGCGATGACAATAATGTTATGAGCAAAATAGACGAATTTTAAGGAATACAAACGCGTGTTGATGCTACGAGAGCTGCGTTTACACTGACACGGCGAGATCGTTCGGGCGGCGCGTGCGCATAGTCACGCCCCTTACCTTTCATTGGTCGATATTGAACTAATGGCGGTTAGCGTCGAAGCCTTCGTGCTTACTTCGAGCTTTCCGCCCGCCTTCATTTTTGGCAGGTGATCAGCCGAGAATTTCGGCGTGGGCGCATATCGATGTTCTATTGTTAATGTATGTTATGAATGAACGTGTATCAGCGTGGTTCAAACGTTATACATAATTAGCTTTTATAATCTGCTTTAAATTCAGATGTTATTTTGTTTACTCGATATATGTTTCTCGTACTTATAGCACTTATTAAAAAAGTTATTTTTCTTTTAGGTATATAATTAATCTGTAGACCTAGTAAGTAAAAAACAAAGCACTACGATCACGAAGAGGTGGTTTCCTCGACACTTATAAAAATCTTAATTTTGGCTTACGGTGTTTAAATTAAAATTAGTATAGCAAAGTAATAAAATGATTAACCACATAAAACGCAATTTATATTATTATTTATCTTCTCTTTAATCTATCTAATTTTGATATACCTAAGTATACATAGTATAAAAATATATTAAAAATTATTTAATAATTTAAAAATTTACGAAGATTTTTTAGAAGTACCTATCAAAGTATCGAATTAATTACTTAATTCTGAGATTTTTCTAACAACATGTACCGTCTGCTCCATTCCATTCCCTTATGGTCGCGCTAAGTAAGAAACATTTCCCACGACGCATACTGCTTGACAACATTTCATGTGACTTTCTTTGACTGTGGAATCTTGTTAACCTGAAACGGCTTTATAAATATTAATTATACAAGAAGTTCATTAAATGAAAATGAAATGCAAATTGAAATTTCTCTGATTTTGAAAATTTTAAATGTATATACCTAAGACTAAGTAGGTATTTAATTTACTTATGCACCATGGTCAATTATTATTAACGAAAGGGATTCTTAGGCTATTTTATATATATATATATATATATATATATATATATATACATACATAGTTTGGTTTTAACCCATAGCCTTTCTTGCGGAGTGTATTTATTAGTGTCACTTCTTTCTAATGGTAGCGTGATATAAAATACCTAAACTAAAACAGGTAATCGGTACCTAGTTTCAGAGATTTGAGCGTTCTAATAAACAAAGAACAAGCAGTCTTTTCCACTTTAAAATGTTCTTATAAATTTGTGCAGCTAGTATTTAAAATATTGTTATAAATTTGACACGTAGGTACTCGAAATAAATACATAATAGTATAGTCTTAAAAAAAATAAAAGGTGCGAATGTCAAATTATTATAATTTAAATATGTACATATATGCATTTATACTTAAAACGGTATAATAATATTAAAAAATATACATACATATCTTATTTTATTTTAAAAATATACATACATACATTATCTCTTAATTACAATGTTTCAAAGTATGAAATATTTCTTGATGTTAAAGCTAGTATGCTGAATTAGTGTATAACTTAATAAGTGCAACATTAGGTTTGAAGGACGTGTCCACACTTATTTTATCAGCTAACGTTACCTACCTTTAGTTCATACTAGCGACTCACCCTTGTTTCGCTCGGGTTCGTCCCTAGATACCCTATGACGGTTATATATCCCTTACTTAAGAAATGATCGATTCCCCACACAAAGTTCTACCCCCCTTTTCACCCCCTTAAGGGATGATTTCCGGGGTAAAAACTATCCTATGTACTTCCCAAGGTCTCAAACTATCTCCATACCAAATTTCGTCTAAATCAGTTCAGCGGATTAACCGTGAAAAGATAACAGACAGACAGAGTTACTTTTGCATATATAATATTAGTATGGACTAATATGAACTAAAAACATTTTAGAGAATTTCTTTATAATATACTTTACATAATCTTCTTATTAGCTATTAAAGAAAAATCTTTACACTACCGACAATGTCATAAGATACCATAATACCTACTTAGTCACAAAAACAAAAGCTAAGCCTTTCTTTTAATTTCATGACTTTCTCACAACACGCAAGTAGGCATCTTTTATGTTTACCGTGTCTGATAAAGACCATATTTTATGACTCATTAAAAAATGTATGTACAACTTACCGAAGTGTCCTTATCCTTATATAATGGTGTCATGAATACCGTTTTTATTTTATTCCGAAACTAGCAGAACCCGCGGCTTCGCCCGCGATCAAACGACGAAAAAAATAAACTTTTTCGCAATACATACCTACTTTATTACTTGCAAAAATAAGTTTGTGTAAGTTTTATTATTTGTTAAAGTATATATGGAAACAAATTTAATTTTAGCGATCGTAACTCAAAATATCCAGTATCTTAAAAGATGTTAAGCGTATATTTTGTAATTAATTTTACACTTTAGGTATTTAGCAAGCTGCACTACCTGTATTTTTTGTACATTTTTCTACTCCATCTTTCCAAAGTTAGAGGAAGAGAGTACAATGATACAATCGCATACAATGTTTACGACTTTAGAATTATGTAACATGGCTAATATGGGTTTTTTTTAAGTAACATACTAACAGGCTAACATCTACGTTATTTTTAAAGACCCAGTGCTATGTACACCTGAAGCTTACAGTCTCCCTCCTTCTCCTTCTTTTTTAAGTTACGCATATAAAGTGCCATTCTTATTTTGCTGTAGCTTTGTGCCCGCGACTACGCTTGCGGGGACTGAAAAATTTGCGCATTTTTAATTTCCATTGAATATGTTGTCATATCGAATTTTTAATATTATGTCTAGAGTAAAACTCTAGATTCACTTAAGTTAGTCTACACTAAAAAAACCAACCACAAATATAGGTAAGGCTCTCTCTCTCGCGCTTTAGGTCTGTTATAGTTGTCGCTACTGTGGCCGGCTGAAAAGTTATACATAATTTTCCTTTGGATTCGGAATATTTTCCGTTCTCTGCTTTATATCTCACACAGATAGTGTGCACTTACAGAGAACTTGAGCCATGTTACTCTATTTAAATATATTCAACAACTCTAACTTCACCGGCCAGTTTTACCCACTTAGGGGCTGAATTAAAAAAAAAACTACAATACATGTTTTTTTAATTGTATTGAAGAGCATTAATACCAAGTTTCAAGTAATTCTGATCATAAAGATTTTTTTCCTTATATAAACAGCACAACCCACTTTTACCCCTTTTAAGGGATAAATTTCGAAAAAAAATGATATCTGTATTGTTTTAGTTTTCATTTTAAAGGTAAATACCATTTTCCGTGCGTTAATTACAGAGTTTCATACAAACTTTCATCCCCCATTTGACAGCCTTATGGGATGAATTTCAAAAAATGTTAAAATATATATTTATTTAATTGTATTGAAGAGCCTTAATACCAAGTTTCAAGTAATTCTGATCATAAATAATTGTTTTCCCATATAAACTTTATCACCCCCTTTTACCCTTTTAAGGGATGAATTTCGAAAAAAATCTAATACATATATTTCTTATTTTTCATCTTAAAGCTGAATACCACTTACCGTGTATTTCGCGTTAAGAATGACAGAGTTTCATACAATCTTTAATCCCCTATTTTACCCCCTTAGGGGATGAATTTAGAAAAATCCTTTCTTAGCGGATGCCTACATTGTATAAGGAATATGTCCTCTAAATTTCACGTTTCTACGACCAGCGGTTTAGGCTGTGCGTTGATCGATCAGTCAGTCAGGACAAAGCATTTTATGTATATATAGATTACAATTTTTCTTTTTAAATTTTTAAAATGTGACCGTACTTATTTATATCTTTAGTTATGCATGCTACTTGATCTTCTATAATAGAATTCTGAGTCGAGTCTGTACATTAAATAATTTTTGGAAAATCTTATTGAAATAGTCATTATTATCGATACAGAGGCCGAATCTATAGTTTTTAGAATTTTTGTCTGTCTATCTGCCTGTCTGTGACCGCATAACGAGAAATCCACTGGACAGATTTTGATAAAATTTGGTATGATAATAACTGGTTATTCGGGTCAACATATAAGATACTTTTTACTGCGAGAAAATATCTCATCTCTGAGAAATCTATACTAAAAGTGAAAAAGTAACTAGGGACAAACACGTGCGGAGCGAGGGTGGGTCGCTAGTAAATATAATAAATAAAAACACATAACTTATATTGTTAGTAAAACATAGTTAATATATAAATATGAAAAAATAACTTCTTTCATTTTAATTCCCTTTCGGGGAAGACACTTAGGTATAGGCAAATTAGTGTCTTCTCCTTACAGTCTCGGCCGTTGCTGAGAGTTGAAACTTTATCTACCTTAGTACCTACCTACGATAGTACTATTTCTAAGTAGGTACTCGTGTGACAAATGGAGATATTCAATTCTTTAGCTTTCTTAGGTTTAGTAAATTTTGACTAGCTGGCAGCTGCTAGATTGGACTACGTACGAGTTTATGGAAAATTATGTACTTATATAAAAAGCTCTACCTGTAGAAGCTCTTTCATTTAATTCACCTAAATACTTTCCAATTGAAAACTTTACTATACCTATACGTATTTTGTCATCCCAAATAACATATTTTAGATGACCCAATATAGATCTTTAATATAAACCTACATAGTACATATGTATGTATAAAATTATACTAAACTAAGTCTATTAGGTACAAAGTGCTTTGTAAAGTGATATTTTATGAAGTGGTTAAAATCTATTTAGACTTACGTTATAAAGAGGTAAGTTTATTAGTTTGCATGTAGGGTATAGATAATCTTATTTTTTTTATTTCTTAATTAAACTACTGATCCGATTATGTTTTTTTTTTCATTAATGGATAGTATTGCCAGTATTATATATAACTTAATTTTCATTCCGATAAATGTGAGTTAACTGACAGAAATCATAATAACTTTAATTGTAGTCGAAAGCAACCGGTTGTTGAATTTCTGTATCGGCATGCGCTGCCTAAACGGTTTGAAATAAAGCAATGAAATGTATGGGACGCACCCGAGCAGAACGAGGATAAATCACTAGTGAGGCCATCAAGAGTTTTTTTTATCAATTATTTCAAATATATAAAAATAATAGTTATATGTATTATATTTGGTATGTCAATTTAGATGTTACTAAATACTTTTCGTAGGAGTATTTATATATAAATGTATAATATATTATCTATAATCCTGAGTTGAATCTGTTTATTAAATATGTTTTGGAAAATCTTATTGAAATAGTCGTTATAATCAATACGGAGGCCAAATCTATAGTTTTTAGAATTTTTGTATGTCTGTCTATCTGGGAACGCATCACGAGAAAACCACTGGAGATATTTTGCTAAAATTTGGTGTCATGATAGCTGGTTGTTTGGGTCAACTTAGAGGATATTTTTGACTACGGGAAAATATCTCATCTCTTAAAAATCTATAAACCGTTAAAACGAAGTGAAAAAATATTAATGTTATTTTGTTATATGATATATTATATGTAGGCAACTATAGGGAATTAGCAAGTGATCCGCCCTCGACCCTCGTTATACTGTAAATACCTCAGGGCTTCCCCGTGGCTTAATTTCCGCCCGCAGCTCATAACAATCATCGATTATATTATTATTATTCGTTTACCTAAGCTTTGCTTCATAAGTATAATACCTGACTGACAGATCTAATATGGAGACATAAGACAATAGTTAATTATAAAAATGCAAAGAATAAATAAATACCTATATTGAAACATTAACATATCACTAATTCCATGGTACCTAAGCTACGAGGTCTGTGTTATGGATACTACATAGATAGTTGATACAATACACATATATAATTTAAATTAAATAGATACATATAATAAATATAAACACCCATGACTGAAGTAAAAACATTCATGCTCATCACACGTATGAATGCCCCCAGCGGGACTCGAACCCCGAACCCGCGAAACCGCGACTGCTGGCACGGCAAGTAGGGTTACTACAAACTGAGCCAAACGTGTCGTCAAAAAAGAAGTACTTACCTATTATTTGCTTAAAATATTCTTAATCATATATGGTTGTTATAGATTTTGTTAAATAACAAAAACTCTCAAAGGAGGTGACTAAAACATGCATTTCATTCTATGGGCGTAGATTTTTCTACAGATAGATATTCTTATCAATTCCTTGCATGCAATCAAAAATGGCTTATCAGCTTTTGTGCTCGCTTAATCACTGACCTTAATCACCGTATGTGAACTTTGCGAAGTTTTGACATGACTAGGTACTTAATGAGTTAAATACATTCTTTAGATAATGTGTCACTAATAATTTTGAGCTACTGAGAATATTTTCTACACTTAATATTGTAGAGGTAAATTTTGTCAGTTTGTGAGTTTGTTTGTAATGGATAAACTAAAAATCCGCTGAATCGATTTAGATAAAATTTGGTATGAAGATAATTTGAGATCCTGGGAAGGTTTTATCCCGGAAATCATCCCTTAAGGGGATGAAAAGGGGGATAAAAGTTTGTATGGTGAACCAATTATCTCTCGAGTAAGGGATATAAAACTCACCATACCTATTTCTATATATTAATATATAGTCAATCTATTCTCTACTAACCGTTGAAATATAACTAGGGGCAAACCCGAGCGAAGTGACTTCTATCTGTCAATTTCTTTTAGGACGTTAGTCTTTATAATAGAAATATCTATCTGGACTATCTAGACTAGACTAATAGACCGATATCAGAGTTACTTCACTAATTTAAGTTTGTGTAAATAAAACAAAGACACGTTTCAATCAGCACCGATCATCATTACAATGTAGTAGCTATTATGGATGATAATTAAAATCTTTTCGTCAACTCATCTTAGCATTATTACATCAATTACGACGCAGATTAACACATACTTGAAATGCCTTTATATATAAAGATGTGTTCCTTCTAAGATGGTCATCAAGACCTTTCTACGTAATCTGGATATTTATCTCTAAAGAGACTGTAGGTGCGATTCAAGCGTAAAACAATTTTTTTTCAGGGTCTAAATGTCAAATTATAAAGAGAGCGCCTTTTGTCTCCACTTTTACAAACAGATAATACCTGTATTCAGTACATTTTACTTATATACGAGTAATAGTGACTGGAGTCAAAAAAACTTGGGTAATAATTAATCAAGATTACAAATTCAAGAAGTAATTTTCCCTTAAGTTGTCCAATGTGGTGGTCCGTACAATAGTTTGAACTTCGAAGTACAGTCAAACTGCAACAAGTATTTATAGATAAGTCCACTAGCTCCAGCACAAAGAAGGGTATTTGTTGGAATATTTAACATAAAATATTTATTTGTAATTCTCTGAATGAACAGTTCCAACCTCCTTGTTAACTTGTGGCAGTAATTGTATGCCTACTTTTTTCTTTTCTCTTTAAAATTTTCATGTTTCAATGTCACTGTAAAGAGTATTATCGGAATCGTTGTTAAACTTTTTATTTTTAACCCCCGACACAAAAAGAGGGGTGTTATAAGTGTGACGTCGATGTCTGTCTGTGTGTGTGTGTGTATGTCTGCCTGTGGCATCGTAGCTCTCAAACGGATGGACCGATTTCGATGTGATTTTTTTCATTTGAAAGCCAGTTTCCTTGCGGTGGTTCTTAGCTATGTTTGGTTAATATCGATCCAGCAGTATGTTCACTCGATTAACTGGCAAGCGTGAATGCCAGTGTAATCGTTAAATGACAATTACTTGATAACTTCGACGTGATGCTGCAACCAGAATCGTCCCTAGAGAACCCAACTCTTCGAAAACTCACAGCAGACATATCGTATTTTTTGGGTTCAATAATTAGTTTCAATGAGTTGCAGGTTACTGCGTAGGGTTTTTTTTTTTTAATTTTTAATTTAATTTTATTATGTTATAATTGATTTTCTACAATATTGTTTAAACTCTCTAAACAGCTCGAATGTCAATTAAAAACAATTGCAATATGACTCATTCTCATATGAAATCATTATTTTTACTCAATAATATAATGTGAAAATACGACATCTCAAACAAAGCAAGGTAATAAAAAAACCAGTTTGTTAAAAAAATACTTCAAAGGAATTAAGGCTATTCAGTTGTAAACTGTCAAGTAATAGCCATTCTCTGTATATGTCAATCTTTACGTCATCTAAATTAGCTTTTTAATTCGTGATAATTAGTTCGTAATTAGTAAAATTTTGAAAACTATTTATCGAAAGCTTAAGGACAGATCCTGACTCACCATTAATGTAGACGTACCAAATTTCTTTCTACAACCCAATTACGCAATTACTTTCTATATTGGGCGCAACACAAAAAACTAATTAGTCAGTTCAAGTTCGCATTGGAGTTGTTTTCCGTCTCGAAATTCGAAACAACATTTTTGATGGCTGATAATGGCTGATGTTATCGATGATAATCTTTCAAATGATAAAGCACAAAAAGCAAAGAGACATGGAGTAACGATACGTATACTTTCTAGGGTTGTGATTTTATAACTCTAATCTAAGAGTCGGTGAGGTGAGTGATACAAAAATTAGTCTGGCTTAGAATGTTTTTAACCTAAAAGAGCATTTGTCTACATTTAATAACAAATACCATCTAATATATAAATATCTCGTGTCATAGTGTTTGTGGTCGCACTCTCCAAATCGATTCGACCGACTTTAATGCTATTTTGTATAATTGGTAGGTATGGGAATAGATCGTAAAGTATTTTTTACCCACCTACCTCCACCCTCTATTTTTTAATCGCGATTTTAGTATTTTTCTATGAACAATATTATATAAATACATAAAGTCAAACAGTTTTTTTGTAGATTGAATGCGGGCGTAGCCGCAGGTTTTGCTAGTATATTTTATAAAATGAATAGCATCTTCGTCCCTATCATCTGTTATAATTAAAATATTAAAAATGTATTTTGCTAGTTAAGCGTCTTGTCTGGTTGATAGTTAGAGTCTTAGTAATACTAGTAATAAAGCCACAATAAAAATAAATTACTTTTTCTTTCTATTCAATTATGTAGTTTACTTTACTTACTTTTAAATATAAGCTTTTGAAATTACTCAAAGCTCGTCGCAGGGCAGTTGTGATAAAATATTGTCATAATGAGTTCGATCTTTGTATAGCAGTATATAAATACATAGTGTACTTATATAGTACGTATTATTTAGTGTTTATTTACTTCATAATCCTTTTCTAGATTTACGCGAATATTTGACATTTTAAATAAAACTATCTTTTTGGATTATTTCGCGGATTTATTTTAATTTTTGGTTCCCGACGTTTCGAATACTTTACAGCAATCATGGTCACGGGAGAGACTAAGGTTTTAGATATCTCAAAGGCGTTATATACTTGTTACAGATAGTGCCTACCCACAATTTTACAAAAAAATGATTTCAAAAAATTCTAAAAAAATCTAAAATGGCACCAGAGTAGGTACCTTACAATATTTGTTGATTTTAATTCTAAACATTTTTAAATGACCGTGAGCATGAGCCTTCGTCATATGAGGAATACGTGTGCGAAATTTCAATTTTCTAGCCCTAAGGGTTTGGCCTGTGCGTTGATACATCAGTCAATCACTTTTGCCTTTTATATTATTATTTTTTATATTATAGATAGAATAATAATTAATATTTTTTTACCGACCAATCTCCCTTGTCTTCAATTGAAAACCCATACGTTTCTGTTTCTATGGCTACTCCTCTCGTTCTTCATTGCGAGGGAGACCTAGCAGAAAGACGGGGGCTGAATAAGATCATTAATATATTTTTGACGACACGTTTGGCTCAGTTTGTAGTGACCCTTGCTGTGCCAGCGTTCGCAGGTTCGCGTCCCCATAATTACTGTAAAGCATTCGAAACGTCGGGAACCAAAAATGAAAATAAATCCGCGAAATAATCCGAAAAGATAGTTTTATTTAAATTACTTCATAATCATTAAACATAATCTGCACTTTTCATACAATCATGTTGAGCATAACCCCTTCGAGCTTCTCCATCATCTCTATCAATTGAAATAAAGCCTTGCTATTTATTAAATCTGTACCATATATGTATTTCCTACTTTTATATCACAAGACTGCGAACTCATGCTCGCTTCGCTCGCGTTCGTCCCTAGGTACGTTTTCACGGTTAGCTATATTTATATATAAATAGTGGCTTGCTACTCCTAAGATATTCATTTAAATTATAAAGCGATTTACCCTCGCTTTGCTCGGGTGCGTACGCCGTTCGCGGATTTAAATTGTAATTATGGAAATATATAGTCTTCTTTTTAATTGATTAGACTTTTCGTTTATATTGTTATAGCTATAAGCAATTTCTTTAGCAATTATCAAAATATTAAAACAATTTTAATTATTATTATTATTGAGCTCTGTACCTTCTTTTGATCTACACTACTGCTTTGAATACTTAAATAAAATAAAAAAAAAACTCGAGGCATTCGAGAAAATATTTCGGTTCGATATTTTGGTTTTTTTTTATGTGAAATACGTTTTTGTAATTAGTGCAACTAATTAAATACCTACTTTGGTACAATTTTTTTTCATTTTACTCGCACGTATAAATTAATCATTAAGTTTACTGCTGAATTTAGCCTTGATTTTTTTGATAAATTTTAAAAATATAAAACATATTCCAACTTTCCGATTACTTTGTTAATGAGACAATACAATTGAGAAATAATTTTTACAATATTGTATTTCAGCATACAGACAAGTATCTACACGTATAAATAAATTTAAAAACTTTTTTTTTTAAATATTGTTAAGGCTACACTCGTAAATTATTGTATAAATATTTTAAAAATTGTAATCATAAACATTTTAGATAAGTCTACTAAAGAATACTTTAATGTGGATTATCTATGTATTAATATGTGAAGCGAAAAATTGTACCCCTTTTTACGAAAATTGCGCGGTCGGAGGAGTATGAAATTTCCCACACTTATAGTTTAGGTATATAGAGTAGGAGTGCAGAATGCTAATATTTTTTTAAATTATCCATAAAAATACTTACATTAAATCAATAAAAAAACATTACACCCACCACCATGTATTTGACACACACATGCATATATACCTATTCTTTTGTTTATTGTTAAAGTCTGTGGTCAAATTGAGAATAGATTAATATTGTACCTAATATACGCAAGACAATAAATATATAACTTAATGAATTATGGTTTATTTTCAACCAAGCGGCGATCACTAGTTAATATTAAAATATTGTCTACAAATGTTTTTATCATCGTCATTCCTCTATGAAGCTGAGTTCAATGATAAATATATCTAGATTTCATGGTAAGTAAAGTCATTTCGGAATTTTAAACACTCATTATGTTCGCGATATTTTATATCATCTCAATCAGTTATTTAAGGTTCAAGTAACATATTAAATCAGCCTTACCCCTTAAGGTTAAAGTTAAAGGTTAAAATAACTTTACATATTATATAACAATGTAGCGTAGTCAAACTGAGCAGTCTTTAGAATTTTTGGGCATACACTGCATTCGCCCGAACCCGACTTGATGCATTCCCACGCTACCCATACCTATAGTCAAATTCTTTAAATTAAAAAAAATTAAAGAGTGCGTGTATGAATGTGTACACGCGCAAGATGTAAAACTTCTGTAGGTTATCAGCACTCTTTATGAAATTCAATTTATGTTTAAAATAATTAGGATAGGTGAGATACTAAAAATAACTCATATTAGGCATATTACAATCATATATTTATAGAATATAATTTAAAGAAAGAATATAATATTATATAGGTATCATTTGTCAGACAATAACAACGGTTATCATGGCAACAAACGTACGCACATTTTTTCGTAACGCATTCACCAGCTTACCCCCCAAGCCAAGCGTGCGTAAAAAAGTTTTACTTCAAAAAGTATCCATCAACGCTACAGAGGTAGATTTAGGCGTTAGCATCTGTCCATTTTCACACATTTACGGATAAGGCATAGCGTGATGAATCGTGGACCTCTCCCCTAGATAACTCATATATGAAAGTTAATTAGATTTTACGAGGTATTTATGTTTTGCACGGAGTATAGACGCCATCTATCGAGCTCTACCTTAAATCTCACATATGCAGGTGGAACGCGATGAATGTAGTTAAACGTAGCTAATAGCTGTATCATCATCTATTCAGCATGGGGGAAAATGATATGATTACATAATACAATATTAAAGTAAAATTGAGAATGAAATTGGATAATAATAGAATTTAAAGTACATATTTTATTAGTATTATCTAGGAAGTAGGAGCCTAAAACTAGTTATGCTTTTTTATCATATTTTCATTCCTTGAATACTCTAACACTTACTATATATTATATTATCTGTACTTAATACTATAAATGTGAAAGTTCGTGTGTATGGATGTTTGTTAACCTTTACACCAGAACGGCTGAACGGATCTAAATGAAATTTGGCACAGAAATAGATTATAATCTAGAATAGCACATAGGCTACTTTTTATCCCGGAAAAATGTACAGTTCCCGTGGTATAGGTTTGTTTTTCTAGATAATGGATTTAATCATAACTAATTTTTAACTTCCCGCTATGAAAATTGAAAACTTCAGTTGGCGTTGCGTGTTCGAGTTGCGCTATCTTTACCTCCGTCGCGAATGAATATAATGCTCCTCTTTCGCTTTATTTGAAGATATGTATCGAATCGATAGAGTTTTTAAGAACATCTAAAAATTAAATTTTATTTTTTTAATAACTCTGAAACAATGTCAAATGTATTATGTTGTAATAGATCGATCGGAATCGGGAATCCATTTATTTTTAAGAGAAAAAATAATAACTAAAACCTGAAGTTTTATGTTTCTAAAGCGTTAACAGGTTTATAAGGAACAAAAATCCGTAAAATACCCTCGATGTCCAGCTACTTCCTAAAATGGAGGGATGAAAAACGTTGTGAAATAGTTTTTTTCAGTTTCCGGCTTACTGTGACGTCCTATCGAAAAACATTCTCTACAAAAGTTGTAGGTCTAATAAAAATCTACAACTTTCAAAAATGATACTTTTTACAATAACCTTAAAGGTTTCGAAATATTTGCAAAAAGCCCGTTTTTTTATTTTTTGTTGATTTTTTTTTTTAATTTCTGCAATAATCTTTTAATTTTTATGAAACTGTGGTGAACTGAAGGTGAATTTTATCTTCGAAAAACATAAAGTAACAAAATAAATTTGAAATTGAAATATTTAGCCATTTCGGAGAAACTGTTTTATGGTCTCGGGAGGCTGAAAATCATTCCTAACTACAAGTGAATGTTTACATATAAAAAAAAATCGTTCAATTTTCAGATAGTCGTCCTGTAAAAACACCGTTAAAAATTTAAAAAATTGGAGACATCGATAGTTTTTACTTTGTTAACTATTTTTTTTAATAATCATTGAAAAACTGTACTTTATTGACCAAATTTTTCCACCAAACTGATTTCACCAATGTATTTTGCCGGAAAAACCAAAAAATATATATTTTTTTTATAAATATGTTGGGACATTAACACACAGCACCGTCTAGTTCCATGGTAAGCTACGAGGCTTATGTTATAGATACCAGATAGTTGATACACTACACATATATAACTTTAAATACATAAACATAATTAACTTTAAATACATACATATTATAAACTAGCGACTCACCCTCGTTTCGCTCGGGTTCGTCACTAGCTTGGATATAGTAACATGGATATAGTTTTTTTTTTTTGAAGTATTAAAACTTTCCGTGGACCTTAAGGAACATACAAAAGAATAATTTAGCCGAATTGGTCCAGCCATTCTTGAGTTTTGTGCTTACCAACATTCATTTTTATTTATATAGATATGGTAAAACATATTATAAAAAAAAATGGTATACTTAAGTTTTTAATTTGACGCTTAATATTTATACAATGTTGCCGTAAACATTCAAACTTTGCAATTCGATGAATCGTGAAAAAAAATTGGAATACGTAAAGTATAGTATAAGAATAGTTTCATTTTTTTCCGTTAGAATCTATTATGTTATTATTTTCTCGAGTTTAACGATATTTTATTAATTTTTGATTAATTTTGGAGTTAAATTTAAATTTTATATCTTTAACAATAAAAAAAGTATGGCATAATATTGGTATTTTATAAGCGAACATATATATTAATGATATATAGTATTAATGATTATTGAAAGACTACTAGTAACAAGAAAAAGTAATGTTCGATTAAGGGGGATATTCTGAGGGCGCATTTTTGTCTAATTTATATTTATAAAAAATAAATAAAAAGTTTACGAACAAACAATTATTTATGGTGAACAATTAAGAACAAACGATGGGCAAACGATATGTGAAAATAAAAATTCAAAAATTAGAAAAAAAAATATTCTGGGGGGCCAGGTTTGATGAGCCTTTTTTCTCCACGCCTCACCATAAAGTATGTAACCTTTTTACGCCTCACCAACACTATAGTGCTGAATGGCAGCTACCTATTTTATGTCTATTTGTAATATCTCTATGGTTGTAAGTCCCTGTTTGTCAAGTGTCATAGTACTGCCGCTACCGTACTCAACAATAATGTTGACAATAATAAAAAAATGATTTCTAATACAAAATGGTTGATTAATATATTATGGTATGCTATTATACTTATATATATATGAATTTTATATCAAAACATTTTTTATAACTTAAAGTAATCATACCATAAATGGCAATACTACTAAGTAATAATATTAATGTACTTTGACATGGCAACGTCAGAGAGGTGTCAAACGAAATCCCATATCTCAATCCTCCAGTTCTTTGATAAAGTTAAAGCTTAAAAAACCAAAAAAATATAGAGAAATATATTTTTTCGGATATGTACTTGAAAACTAGTGCTTTAAAGCGTTATTAGAAATATCTACACAACAAACATGATTCTGTTACCGGGATAACTGTGAATTCTATCATGTATTTCGATGCCTCTTTATCTTGACAGCTATTAAACTAAAAAGAAAACAAAGCCGTATCTTGTGTGCAATACAACGATTTAAAATGTTTTCCAAATCATTAACGAGTAAGGATACCTTCTTAGAACAGACTAAAGCAGCAAGAGAAGAACGTGCTCTAGAAAAAAAAAGAGAACAATCAGCAATTAAAATACAAGCAATCGTTCGTGGTTGGCTCGCACGACAGAGATTCATCAAGATTATTCTGTAAGACAAGAATACACAAATTTAAAAATTATTGAAGCATTTAAATGTTATATGTGATACAAAATTCTTAAAAAACCATGAATTTTTATATCATACAATAGTGTTATCTTATTGGAATTCAAATATATTTCAATATTCATTTCAAAAAAGTATACTTACATAGATTAATGTTTGATTTTTAAGTTTTAATTTCCATAATTGAATATTATATTATGTTTATTAGTTAATTTATGAAATCTATATATTTTCAGAAATGACTTTGATCAACTTCTCCCAGAGTCCTCCAGTCAGGGTTCACATGATGAACCACAACACCCTGAGCTTATTCAAGCCTTGGATGTTTACAAAGTTGGTTGTCAACTCTTCCTTGTATTTAAGAAACAGAGAGATAAAAAGAGATTTGAGAAACTCTGCAAATATATTGTACAGAGCCTACACTCTGAATCAGTTAAGATATCATATGTTGGAGTGTTCCTTAATAAAGAGTACAGGTATAATATTACTTTCTGGAATTTTTACAGAAGTGAAAATTTGTTTATTTGCTTAAGATTTACTTTATATACTCTTTTCAATTCAACTCTATTGTTAATGGCTTCAAAGCATGCCAGACGAGCACAGATTACTTGGCCAATATTATGTTGCATTTATACTCTTTTATAATAAACTTTATCTTATATTTTTAAATGTCAAATTATGAATGACCAATCTGCCCTGTGATTGAATTCAATTCTTTTGTTTCCTGGCTTCTAGGAGTGAATCTCCCTTGTGTCTTCTCCATTTTACATGACATTGTCAAAATAATCTATGCTCAACTGATATTAATAAGACAATTGAATTTAATATTGACTAAAAATTATTTTGTAGTTTAAGATGGATCTCTCATATAAAGGATTTACTGTACAAATGCTGCCAGTACCTCGAGGAGTTAAAACCTGAATCACCAATAGACATGCAGAGTATTCTA
The DNA here is from genome assembly GCA_905404265.1 of Fabriciana adippe. Lineage (NCBI taxonomy): Eukaryota > Metazoa > Arthropoda > Insecta > Lepidoptera > Nymphalidae > Fabriciana > Fabriciana adippe. The sequence goes on from FR989989.1 coordinate 14,203,020, forward strand.
ATACACTTACACACATTATTAGCTTTCACAGCTACAAATACGTGGGCATTGACACGGCTAAAAAACTTTGAAAAACTCAGGGGTGGAATGACACAATTGTGTGCAAATGTTATGGGATCACTTTTTCACAGAGGCTATTACTTAACTCTAAAGGTAATATTTACTTACTATATTGATTCTAAATATGTATATAATAACTTGTTTAGCAATTTACTCGGATTAACTTGAAAACTCAAAAAAAATGCTATAAAAACTGTACATCTATTTTCATCTTGTGGGATATTTTATTGGCTTAAAGTAATACTTACTCGGGTTTATACTACGTAATACAAGGGACTCATACTCGCTCTGCTCTGGTTCATCCCTACTTACGTTTTTAATTCTAGTATAGATTTCTCAGAGATAAGATATTTTTTCGCAGTGAAAAGTATTCTGTATGTTGACCCGGATAACCAGCTATCATTATACCAAACTTCATCAAAATCCCTTGTTTTTCCGTAATGTGGTCACAGACAGACAAAATTTCTAAAAAGTATAGATTCGACCTCTGTATCGTTAATAATGTCTATTTCAATAAGATTTTCTAAAAAATATTTAATGTAAAGATTCGGCTTAGTTACAATTTTAGTATATGTATAGATAGATGACACTTAAAATATCTAACAGTTCAGTCCTGAAATGTTTCATATTTGTCAACTAATGTCAGTTTGATAAATTTAAAAAAATATATAAATATATTATTTTTGTAGTCTCTTCTCCTTCGTGGGCTTTGCCGTGAGAAAGTGAGCCTCAAAAATATATCATTAACAGCAATAGTGACTCTGGCTTTACGTCCACTTGTATCAGCTCAGTTCTCCGAGAAGCTACTAACAATGTACATTATACAGATATTATCTGTGCCCACACTTGTCTTCCACATGCAGCAAATATCACCTGAGGTAAATTTATTATTTATGTGTAGTTTTGGTAAAATAAACAATAGTAATTAATAATTATTATAAAGTAGCGACTTACCCTTGCTTCGCTCGGGTGCATCCCTAGGTACGTTTTAATTTTTTCGAGCGGAACCCTAATTCTTTTTCTAAAATAAAAGTAGCCTAAGTTACTCCTTATAACATCAGCTATCTACCAATGAAAATCCCGTTAATATCAGTCCAAACATTTCGGAGATTAGCCGCAACAGACAGACAAATAGAGAAAATTTTTAAAAAATTGAGTTTCTTATGCATAAGAAAGTATAGTATATAATTTCATATGCATTTAGTAAAAAGCTGTTATTTTGACATTACAAACAAACATTTCAAATTTAATTATCTGTATAGATAACAATTTTGGTAAATTAAACATTAATTATAATAAATTATACAGGCGGATTTTTGAGACGGGACAGTAAGGGCAGGTACCTTAACTGTTATAGTTACAGCAAAACGTTCCTAGGAGACCATCGATAACTTTTTGAGATATTCTGAACTGCATTCACAGATTTTGGAAAAAATGTACAGTCGGCGAGAAAAATGCTAAAATACCAAAAAAAAATTTTTTTATGTCAATCGATCCTATTTCATGTAGGGATCAAAAGACTCTATGGGACCATTTAAGGTATGAGTACTAGAAATGACAGAAATCGCCAAAATCTTTTCCCTACATTTTGTACGGAAAAACGTTTAATCAATTGAAATATTTTTTGTTGCCAAACGGTCCTATTTTTTAATGTGATCAAAAGACCCTTTGAGGCCAACTGAAGTTTACGTACAGAAACTACGGTACGTCAAAAGACCGGGTTTCCACGCAGGCATTTTATTGGCAGGAAAAGATTTTGGCGATTTCTGTCATTTCTAGTACTCATACCGTAAATGGTCCCATAGAGTCTTTTGATCCCTACATGAAATAGGATCGATTGACATTAAAAATTTTTTTTTTGGTATTTTAGCATTTTTATCGCTAACTGTAAATTTTTTCCAAAATCTGTGAATGCAGTTCAGAATATCTCAAAAAGTTATGGATGGTCTCCTAGGAACGTTTTCCTGTAACTATAGTATTTAAGGTACCTGCCCTTACTGTCCCGTCTCAAAAATCCACCCTGTATTCCTACTGATTATAAAAATAGTTATCATCTTTAAATTAAGTACTTATTTTTAAATTAAATTCATTTCAGGGAAATTTTACACACTATATATATATTTATATTGTATAGTTAGGAATTATGTGTTCTCCTATAATTTTTACTACATATTTAATTTAAGTAGATGTAATAAGGCATGTTCTAGATATAATATGTTATATACAACTGTTTGAGATTGAAATAAATAAATAAAAATCCATATAATATGTAGTAGGCGATTGTCTATTGATTTTAACGGAAATGCTATCAAACAAGGGTTTTCAGAAAATACCAATTTTCATGGCAAACGGTTTCGAAGTCAAAGCACTATAGTGCAAACTCGTTGCGAGTTACACTTATACCTGTCAACCCTAAAGCTGTGTACCGACTGTCATATAAAAGTTAGTATGACAGTCGGCTGCATATCACCCGCGTCTTACCTCTCACAATCTGCACGGTTGCCCCTTCTATAGTCAATTTCGTTAGATACTAGATACTACCAAGCACAAAATATTATAAAATATGTGTACAATACTATTATTTATTTATTTTTTAGGGTTCCATACCTCAAAAAGGAAAAAGGAACCCTTATACCCTTTGTTGTCCGTCTGTCTATCTTAAACATATGGCCGTTTATGCTGTATATTTTGACCCTCGCAAAGGAATCAAAGCATGTAGGATACTTTCCTTGTTCATCTGAAAACCGTGTAGGTAGTGTCGTGACAATTTTTTTTTATAACAATATAAGTTTAGTGCTACGGAATCCTCGGTGTACGAATCAGACTCGCACTTGTCTGATTTTTTTTTATTTGTTGCGACTATAGACTTCGACCATGTCTAATCTATACGTACAATACTATGTTCACAGTCAATAGCAGCCTTCAGATCTCACTCAATGTTCGACAAATGCATCGAGTTCCTTAGTGCAGACCAGAATATGCGTATTGTATTCAATACACTGGAAGGCAACTATGCTTTATGTCTTCTAGCAAATTTAATACAACTTGCCTATTCTGAGAGGGATTATGCTAACCCGGGCACATATTACCCTACTTTTGTGGTAAGTTATTATATCTTGATACATATAGTACTATATTCAGCCCTTTTTAACGTCCCACTGCTGCCGGCTTCCCTTCAATACTATATAATATAAATGAACTAAATTCAGAAATAACATCAATTTATATTTCCCAAACTCTTGAGCGCTTACAAACAGAGAACTATTTGATATTATTGAGAAGTTAATGACCATAAAAGCTGATAACTTATATCTTGCCCGCGGCTCCTTCCGCGTTCAAACGACTATAACACTTCTGTTGATCCGATAGCTAATAAACTTCACAGGATCACCCGCTAGGCTAACTGAAGATTGCCTGAAAATTTCATCAACATACATACATACGTCGATTTTTATATACATATATAGTTTATAGATAGATTATTAAATTGTCATTTAAATAATAATCTCTCATCAATCCACAGCTCGTTGTAACCCGCTTTTTGGATAGCTGTCAGCAATACGTAGTATGTAAGAAGGGGAACTTAAGCAACTGGCATCCAGTATTGGGCTGGTTTTCCCAAAGTTTCGACGCTTATTTACCTCCGGCCATGGGGAATTTGAGGACACAGCTATCTTTGTTATGGGGAGTGCAGTTATTGAAGAAGTTATTGGGTTATCCTTTAAAGGAAATGTTAGATGCGGGAATTTCTGGAGAAGAGGGAGCGGGACCCTCGCAACCCTCGACCCCTGTGCAGAGCAATAACCCCGCCTCGTTCATTAGACGTGCTATTGAGGCTAGGACTAATAGGTAAGGTTTTTATTACCTGGTAATGGTATCTTTGGTACTATAGTAAAAGATACAGCTGAATTGTACTCCTCGTTTTTGAAGTTGGTGAAAAATATATACAAGCTGAAGACGGTAGGATCTATGTATTTATTAGGGTTTCGTACCCGAATGGTGCCAACGGAACCGTATTACATAGCCTCCGCTGTCTGTCCGTCCGTCTGTCAGAGGGCTGTATCTCATGAATCGTAATAGATATAGTTAAAATTTTCACAAAGCATGAATTTCTATTGCCGCTATAATAACATTTTTTTACGTTCGTAATCGATCATCGAAATTATTCATATTCATTATACTACATACAAAGAGTAAAAGTCATATTAATAAAAAGTACATGTACGATGGTCCGAAACCCTTAGTGTTCAAATTTGACTCGCACTTGACCGATTTTTTCAAAAGAATACCAACAGTATACATAATCATTTAGATAGATATATTATTATAAAATATTGGTCTTCACATGTACACCAATTACACAAGTATTCACAATTTTTTGTTATCAGGATGTTTATCTTATTCCATTTATTTTGTTTTTAGAGCAAATTCCAGTAAAAATTTTAGAAAACTAGGATCCCCGGACTGTACTAAAGTGGCTCTCATATGCTCCATGTATCACACGGCGCTGCAGACTATGTCACAAGTCAAGCTGGATATATTGACAGGTAATATATTTGTTTAAACCATGAAGAATGCATACAAAGGGAGTCCAATCTATATAAGGTTTCATATGAATTTTGTGTGTGTATTCAGCCCTTTTTAACGTCCCACTGCTGGGCACGAGCCTCCCTTCGGTACGAGGGGGATCAGGCCATAGTCTACCACGCTGGCAAAGTGCGGGTTTGCGGACTTCACATGTGTTTGTCTGTCGTTTCAATTAAGTAAATTCACACTGACCTGTTTATCACTAACTTCGCGCTACTGACATGCAGCTAAATTCACCTGGTAACTACGTAAAGCAGCGCAACTCGTGGCATTTTCGGGAACTATAGCTCTAAAAATTTTTGCGGACGGATTTCTTATATGACGACACGTTTGGCTCAGTTTTTAGTGACCCTACTTGCTGTGACAGCAGTCGCGGTTTCGAGTCCCGCTGGGGGCATTCATTTGTGTGATGAGCACGAATATTTGTACTCCAGTCATGGGTGTTTATATTTATAATGTGTATGTATTTAAAGTTATATATACATATGTGTAGTGTGTCAACTATCTGGTATCCATAACACAAGCCTCGTAGCTTACCATGGAACTAGATGGTCCTGTGTGTTAATGTCCCAACATATATTAGTCTTTGTGCGTTCCCATGATGCTATCTATATTATTGCCAAATTTCATCGATATCATTTCAGCAGTTTAAGTGTGAAATGGTAACAGACAGATAGACATATATACTTTTACATTTATAATATTAGTATGTATTGTTTCCAGGTCTCTGCAACCAAGATGAAATACTTCATTCGCTATGGCAATTTCTATGCACGTTGGGACCAAATAGCGGTTTAAAATCGTTCCTGGATCTCTTAGCGCTGAACACCAAGGCGTCGGCGCCGGAGTTCCAAATGCTGATTTTATTCTCGGATTGTATGACGCATTATGTCACGTTAGTATTTTTAAATAATAATATTCTTTATTGCACACAAAAAAAAAACTAAAAATACAAAGAAAAAAAAACACAAGAAAAGATGCACATCAGGCGACCTTATCGCTAGAAGCGATCTCTTCCAGGCAACCTTGAGCAGGAGGAGTAAATTTTCATAAAACGGTAGGCGGTGTACTTGCCTTATCGTGTTTATGTATTTAAATACTTATAGATAAATATATATATACATATACAGGGTTGAACAAATCGATGGGACATGGAAGAAAAGTACCTTAAATATTGAAGTTATCAAGATTTACGCAAAGGAAACATTTCTTTATTTTTAAAAATAATAATAACTGCATTTAATTTTTTTTAAAAAAAGCTTACCTGAACCGGGAATCGAACAAAATAAAAACGCCAAAAAAAGACACCGTCACTATTTTATCGAATTAATCGATAGGGTCTATGGTAAGGATAAAATTTCTCGAACAAACATTGCGTCTTAGAATTAAAGAAAACGATGAAATCTTACAAATTATACATATCGACTCTAACATCGTAGAACAAAAACATAAGACATGGAGGAAAAGTGTTTTAAACACTGAAAATATCAAGTTTCACTCCAAAGAAACATTATTTTATTTTTAAGAATATGATAAATTGGATTTAATTTTTTTTTATTATCAGGAATCATTATAATGTATTAGATTATACATAATATTTAATAAAAATATTTTTCTCTACATAATACTGTTTATTGCTATATAAAATATTGTGTTGCTTTATTTCAGGATATTGGACGATATGGAAATGTATGAAAAGCAGGATCCATTCAAGTTGCAAGATTTTGTTAACATGTCGCTGTTCCTCAACATGTTCATATACAAATCCATCATAGGACAATTATTTGGTATGCTCTATAAAGTAATATTTTTAATAAATATGATATTTTGGCTGAATTACTTAGACTGACCCTTTGAGATTTATACTGTATTCGTTGAATGAACAAAGCACTGAGATTTTGCGCTTGCACATGATTAGTTGCAGATCGGACGCTTAGGCCGAGATTACAATGCAAGTCATTTGCGTGAAACGCGTACACACAAACAGACAGAAACTGTTGTTTTGGGGTCTATATTCTGTACACAACAAATAACAGTGTTTGTTTTTAAAAATATTTCATGTACAGATTTCGCTAAGTTACTACTTTATTATAATATGTATGTGAAGATTATTAGCAGAACCCGCGGCTACGTCCGCAATTAATCTACAAAAAAAACTCTGTCTTTATGTTATACAGCGAACTCGTCCTCGCTTCGCTCGGGTTCGTCGCTATGTATTTATATAATAATGTTCATACAAAAATACTAAAATCGCGATTACAAAATGGGGAGTGGGGGTAGGAAGGTGAAAATAAATAAATATAAATAAATATGTTGGGACATTAACAGACAGCACCATCTAGTTCCATGGTAGGCTTGTGTTATGGATATCAGATAGTTGATACACTATACATATATAACTTTAAATACGTATATATTATAAATACAAACACTCATGACTAGAGTACAAACATTTGTGCTCATCACACAAATGAATGCCCCCAGCGGAACTTGAACCCGCGACTATTGGCATAGCAAGTAGCACTACAAACTGAGCAAAACGTGTCAAAAAAAATACTTTACGACAAATTCTCATGCCTACCAAATATCCAAAAAAATATAAAAATATAATTAAACGCGGTCGAGCCGTTTCGGAGGAGTGCGACCATAAACACTGTGATACGAGATATTTATATCTATACTAATATAACAAAGAGGGTAAAGTTTGTGATTTTGTGAGGTTATAGGGGGTAATCTCTGGATCTACTGAACCGATTTAGATGAAATTTGGTAAGAAGATAGTTTGGGACCCTGGAAAGGACATAGGATGCTTTTTATCCCAGAAATCATCCATTAAGCGGATGAAAGTTGAAAAGGATTGGGAAGCAAGCTAGGGACGAAGAGTTGAGTCGTTAGTATTAGATAAATAAATAATAATTAAATTCCAGATCTGAAAACGATACAGAGCAACGAAGTGTTCTCGTCGCTGCACACGCTGCTGCTGGCGCTGTACCGGCGCGACTGCCGCCGCGCCTTCGCGCCGCCGCAGCACTGGCTCGTGCGCGACATACGCGACTCGCAGTTCATGGCCGACCTGGAGAAGGGCAAGAAGCCGCAGCAGGTCAGCTTTTTGATGTGAAACTTCTTTACGCACGCTTGACTTGGGGAGTAAGCTGGTGAATGCGTTACGAAAAAAAGTACGTAGGTTTGTTGCCATGGTAACTGTGGTGGATTGATTGATTGATTAATTAACACTTCTTAGTTTTGACTTTTTATTTCTTTGTTATCGAACTGAACCCGAGGAACTGAATGCTTTCCATATAAAATCCCCCTATCTTTATTCTCATATTTTACATTGGCAACGTACATGCTATACAAAGAGAAAATATTAATAACTTAACCTAATTGGTGAGTTAAAGTAATAATAATATCATTCAAGGGTATGGCCAAATTAACATTCAGTACATCAAAAAAGGTGAAAGGGGCGGGACTTAATTCTATTTTTATATATTCGGAGCTCGTCGGAGCTGTTTGATAGAATCACGTGATAGGCTAGTCGGTCGTCGGGGCCTGTCGGTGCTCGTCGGTGCTCGTCGGTGCTCGTTGTTGGCAACAGTAACCGTTGTTATTGTCTAACAAACGATATATAGTATTATATTCTTTCCTTAAATGATATTCTATAAATATATGATTGTAATATGCCTAATATGCGTTATTTTTAGTATCTCACTTATCCCAATTATTTAAAACATAAATTGAATATCATAAAGAGTACTCGATAACCTACAGAAGTTTTATTTCTTGCGCGGGTACACATTCATACACGCACTCTTTAATTTTTTTATCTCTGTGGATGAGCTGCTCTATGTAACCAACGTTTTTTGACGTTGTAAATGCATTTGGTGATTTACCAGCTAAACAAGCCAGTACTACCCGCGTAATAAGAAACCCTACTCGATGTCAATACGTTGACTGACTATTTATAAACTAGCTGAACCGGCGGCTTCGCTCGCGATCAAACTACGAAAAATACGAAATTTCATGCAAATATGTCCAAGGAATAAAAAGTTTCATACAAACTTTTATCCCCTATTTCACCCCCTTGGGGCTTGAATTTTGAAAAATCCTTCCTTAGTGGGTGCCTTCGTCATATGAGGAATACGTGCGCGAAATTTCAATTTTCTAGCCTTAAGGGTTTGGTATGTGCGTTGATACATCAGTCAATCACCTTTGCCTTTTATATACATAGATTAGAAGGATTCCATTGTCCCAATACTAAAGTCGAGAATCGATTTTTAAATATGTAACATAGGATTCTCACTGTTCTCTGACTGCAAAGTTACAAATAATACAAAAGTACAATTTTAGTATGAACCTGGACCTCTTCCTTGATTTTTTTTTTTATTCTGTAAGAGGTTGGTTTTAACTCGCTCCATATCTTGCTGTTCACTTCAATTTCCTTATAAATTTAAAAATATATCCACCTTCAAGGATAGAATGATTACTTTAAAAATGTTTGAATAATCTGTGTAGCTTTTAGTCTAAAAGTTATTGTTTAAGCTTTTTCTGTATTTAACAATTAGTGTTGTCACCAGGTTCTCGTACAAAAGACTCCACACATGATCGCGCACGGCGAGCGCGTCAGGCTGTTCAGACGCGCTGTTGCAGATGAAAAGGTATAATATACTTATTTATTTTTCAAATATACTTGTTAAATAATTTATTTATCGTTAATGACCATGTACATTACATAAAAATATACATTATTTCACAAGCTATATGTATATATATTCGGCCTTTTTTCTTAACGTCCCACTGCTGGGCACGGGTCTCGCTTCAATACGGGGGGATCAGGCCATAGCCCACCACGCTGGCCAAGTGCGGGTTGGTTTCACATGTCTTTCAGAAATTTGTTAAGTTCTCTCAGACATGCAGGTTTCCTCACGATGTTTTCCTTCACCGTAAGACAAGTGGTAATAATCATGTTGGAATTGATTCGCACATGAAATGAACCCCGCTTCACTTGGTTACCCAAGCGAGCCCATTACCACTGGGCTACCACTGTCTATATACATAATATGTATGTAGGATCCGGGGATATTAATAAAAATGTTCATAGCGCTAGTAACTATTTATTCTTTTAAAATTATATAAAACAATGTTCACGCGTACCGTCGTGTCGCCATTATGACATATCATCCTTCTTTTCGTTTATTCATCTTTCATTGCTTTCCATTCTTATATATATATATATATATATACACATTAATTAATTATCATTCTCAGGTAGTGCTAGGTCTAACGGAGCGGGCGTGTGGCGGCCGCTCCACGCTGGTGACTGTACGTCGCAACCGCCTGGTGGAGGACGGCTACCGGCAGCTGGCGGCGCTGCCGAGCCGGGCGCTGCGCGGGGTGGTGCGGGTTCGATTCATCAATGAGCAGGGGCTGGATGAGGCGGGGATTGACCAGGATGGGGTGTTTAAAGGTGAGTCTGGGCTATTTGAGACTATTAAATAAATATGTCGTGATATTAACATACAGCACCATCTAGTTCCATTGTAATCTACGAGGCTTGTGTTATGGATACCAGATAGTTAATACACTACATAATAAATATTATAAATATAAACATCCTTGACTGGAGTACAAACATATGTGCTCATCGCACAAATGAATGCCCACAGCGGTATTTGAACCTACGACCGCTGACACAAGTAAGATCACTACAAACTGAGCCATTACAACTATTGAGTTACTCCCATAGTCCACTTTACTATAGGAGAAGTAATACCAAGAGCAACATTGATTCACGCCCAGCTGAGTTGCCGCACTCTACTGGGCAACCACGACAATGCAAACACGCAAGAAGCAAGGGAGGGGGTGGGAAGCCTAAATTCCTTCTGTTTAACTTCGGGAAATGCATTTAGGCACGAAGTGTGGGACTCACCGACAAAGCCGGTACTACCTACTAAAACCCAAGGGAACCTCCCCCGTCATAATGGGGCATCGCAGGATCGCTTACGCACTCAAATACGACGGCCCGACGGCAGGTCTGCGGAAGCAGACCACAACAACCATGGGGTTGCTCCACGGTCCGCTCTACTATCAGAGAAGTACCAGGAGCAACCCGCATGGTACACCGCCCACCCCCCACCCCTTAGGGTAACTCAAATCAAGTATCACAGATGTCTAAAAGAAGACTCTATGGATGTAGATCGTAGAGCCGTCTGCGCCGTAGTACGAGTTAGGTTCATCAATGATCAGGAATTACATATTACTGGGACTGATCAAAATAAGGTTTTGAAACCCTTTAACGGTTTTTTTTTGTATTCAGCCCATAAATATTAGAAATATAATTGCTTGCTTTGTATAGAAACGCAGAAGACGAAAAGATCTATACTAATGTTGTAAAACTGTATATGTACGCGTTTATCTCTAATTCTATCGATTAAATATCACGCCAGAAGTTACGATTCTTTAGAACAATTATAAATATCCAACATAAACGGAGCAGCAGGCTTAAACTAGTGCTGTATTAAATTACAAATAGTTCTATAGCCAACATACTTAATATGAAAAAAATCACAAAAATATTTTATTCAAATCAAATACATACATACATGCATACATAGATTTGTATTATATCCGTAGATATTTTTAATACTTTTTATAATTTACAGAGTTTCTAGAAGAGACAATCAAGCGAGTGTTCGACCCGTCACTCAACTTGTTCCGTGTGACGAGTGAGGAGAGGCTGTACCCTTCACCGACTTCATGCCTCCAGGAGAACCATTTACAGCTGTTCGAGTTCATCGGACGGATGCTTGGGAAAGCTGTTTATGAAGTATGATTATTTTTTAGGTTGATTCCCCATATAAACTTTCACCCCCTTAAGGGATGATTTCCGAGATAAAAACTATCCTATGTCCTTCCCAGGGTCTCATACTATCTTCTTACTAATTATCTAAATCTGTTCAGTAGTTTCGGTGCCTATTCGATACAAACAAAAAAACAAATTTTTCCTCTTTATAATATTAGAATAGATTATACGTGATGTTATACTTTTTTTTTAACGTTAGTAAATGCAGTTGAAGAGTAAGAAATTTTAATTTAATATATGGATTACAAATATACTCGTATTAATAACATACGTGGATGATATCTGCTATCAAAGAAATTGTAAAATTATATATTGACTAGCTACTTACCCTCGCTTCGCTTTGGGTAAGAATATGTAATATTGTAGAGGCAGAGTTTGTTTGTTTGTTTGAACGCGCTAATCTCAGAAAGTACTAATCCGATTTGAAAAATTCTTTTTGCATTAGATGGACCGTTTATACATTTTTTGCATTAGGTAGATTGTGGAAGGCTATAGGTTATATATTATCCTGGGAAAATGTATAGTTCCACAAAAATACCATAGAACTAAAACACCAGTGTTTTATTGTGTGGCTTGTATCTATAGATCACTTGATAATAAATCAATCTTGTTAAGAAATTTTTTGGTTGCCATCATAGCCTTAGAGAATGGACTAAGCAATACTCTCATAAAATTGACCACTATCTAGAAAGAGAGATAGCGAACGTGCGGCCAATACCTGTCTTTTATTCCAATTTGAATTTATAAATTGAATGTAAGATAATTATAATATTATATTGGAATGTTAAATGATTACAAATATCGCGGGTTCTAATCTCGCTGGAGGCATCCATTTGTGTGATAAGCACGAATGTTTGTACTTTAATCATGGGTGTTTATATTTATAATATATATGTGTATATTTAAAGTTACATATGTATGTGTATTGTATCAACTATCTGTTATCCATAATAAGCTTACCATGGAACTAGATGGTGCTGTGTGTTAATGTCCCAACATATTTATTATTTATTGTAGGGTATCGTAGTGGACGTCCCTTTCGCGTCGTTCTTCCTCAGCCAAGTGTTGGGGCAGACGCAGCAGGCGCTGTACAGCTGGATCGACGAGCTGCCGTCCCTCGACCGAGACTTGTACCGCAGTCTTACTTATATAAAGCATTTTCAGGTACATTAGTCATGTATAGAATATATTATGTATTTATGTATGTGTTCAGCCCTTTTTAACGTCCCACTGCTAGGCACGGGCCTCCATTCAATACGAGGGGGATCAGGCCATAGTCCACCACGCTGGCCAAGTGCGGGTGTGCGGACTACAAATGTCTTTCGAAAACTTGCTAGGTTCTCTCAGACATGCAGATTTCATCACGATGTTTTCCTTCACCGTAAGGCAAATGGTAATCATGTTGGAAATGATTACCACATAAAAATATCAGCCTAGGTGCCAGACCCGGGATTTGAACCCGCATCACTCAATTTCCCAAGCGAACGCGTTACCACTAGGCTACCGCTGCCTTTTTTTTAAAGTAATTACTTTAAATTAATTTTGAATATTGTTTCAGGGTGACATTTCCAGTTTAGAACTCACTTTCTCCGTAGATGAAGAGAGATTGGGTGAGATTGTGACTCACGAACTGGTACCGGGTGGTAAAGCTATACCTGTCACTAATGAAAATAAGTAAGTTTTATGTTTTGATAACATTATATTTATAATATGTATATATTTAAAGTTATATATGTGTAGTGTATCAACTATCTGGTATCCCTAGCACAGGCCTCGTAGCTTACCGTGGAACTAGATGGTGCTGTGTGTTAATGTCCCAACATATTTATTTATTATTTTATCAAACCTATTTCGTCTCTGTTTTTACTGATTAAAAAAGGAGGTATACGATTCTGATGTCATTTTAAATCAATTTCCAAAAAAGGAGGTTCTCAATTTGGTTGTTTTTTTTTTGTATTTTTACTATGTGACATTTATTAAAAATTCTTATATATATATATATATATATATATATATATATATATATATATATATATATATATAAATAAGTTTATACCTCAAGGTGGTCTCATATAAATAAGAAAAACATCCCTATGGCGGGAATGGATATGGGTTGTTTTTTTTATTTTAAAGTTGGTGCCAACTTAAAAAAAAAAAACAAGTAATTAATAACAAATAAGTGTAGCTTAAATTGTTTAGTTTTTTGTAGAAGACAAAGAAGATTTATTTACGTATGAGACCTTTATTTTAAATGCATAACAAAATTTGTCATACCATTGTAATTCATATTTTTGGAGTTATACTTCTTTTGGCGCGTTAGGGAAAAAATGATTGCAGTGAATTTTTGATGCGACAGAATTAGACTACAGTATGAAGTATACTACCTCGGTGGTGTAGTGGCTAGCATGTACGGCTGCACATCCTGAGGTCCTGGGTTCGAGTGCCGGGTCGGGCCAAGTTTAGTTATTGAGTCTTTCTGTATAGTAAGCCTCAGTAACAGCCCGGAGTTGGGAAGTTGGCGGTGTTTCACCCCCGTGCCTCGGAGAGCACGTAAAGCCGTCGGTCCTGCGCCTTAACTCTCACCGGTCGTGTCTCGTGTCGTCCCACCGGAGTATGAGAGTGACAGGAATAGAGAGTGCTCTTGTGTCTGCGCGTACATTTGTGCACTATAATATCTCCTGCGCAGTTGGCTAGTCTCAATGAGATTGGCCGCCGTGGCCGGAATCGGTCAGGAGGACATTATTATTACAGTATGAAGTTAGTCGTTAAATCTCCCTTTAGTAGTGTGAAGTGATGTATATATTCAATATATTTATTCCGGTATTTCTATATACACAAAATCGATATAAAACATACCGATATAAATAAAAAATATTTTTATTTTTTAGGATAAATTATATACATCTGATGGCGCACTTTCGAATGCATACTCAAATTAAAGATCAGACGAACGCCTTCATTAAGGGATTCAGAACCATTATTAATCCAGAATGGCTCTCGCTGTTTTCGACACCTGAGGTAAATTATTTATATTTAACTACTAGCGAATCACCCTCGCTTCGCTCGGTTTCGTCCCTACGTTGATTCCCCATACAAACTTTCATCCCCATTTTCACCCCCTTAAGGGATGATTTCCAGGATAAAAACTATCCTGTGTCCTTACCAGGGTCTCAAACTATCTTCTTACCAAATTACATTTAAATCGGTTAAGTAGATCCAGAGATTACCCCGTACAACCTCACAAACTTTACCTCGTTATAGAATCACTTCGTTGTCCGTCTGTCTGTCCGTCAAGACCCTTTTTCTCAGGAACGCGTGGAAGTATCGAGTTGAAATTAATACCGAGTACTCAGACCTGCAAAAGTTGTGAAAAAATCAAACTTCTAGGTCAAAGCAAACAGAATATATGGCCGTTTCTATTGCATATTTTGATACTTGCAAGGCATTTATTAAGTAGTTATATCATAATTTATTTTTTTGTGATTGTAAACTTATTTTAATGTTTCATGCTACGGAACTCTAGATGTGCGAATCAAACTTGCACTTGTATTTTTCCTATTTTTGAATTGAAACTTCTTTAGAATCGTTGTGATTTGAAACTCGATGAAACTAAAATGCGACACTAAAAAGAGACAAACACATAATATATAAGATCAAGCGGCGAGATAATGAGATAGAAAACATTGCCATGTTGCCATGGTAACTGTTGTTTGACAAACATATAATATCATATTCTTTCTTTACATGATATTCTAGAAATATATGATTGTAATATGTAATTATTGATTTGTTCAAATTCAATTGCGATAGTTGCCAAAGAAGTTTTACTTCAACCGCGCGTAAAGCTTACACACACCAATTTTTTTTTTTAATAATAACATCCTCAAACTTACACAACGGTCAATAAAACAAAACAAACCCACGACCCCGGTAGCTCCAGCGGCTGATAAGCGGCGACAACGTACCACTGGACCTGCGCGACCTGCGCCGCCACACGCAGTACTACGGCGGCTTCCACGACTCGCACCGCGTCGTGTGCTGGCTGTGGGACGTGTTGCAGCGGGACTTCTCCGAGCACGAGCGCGCCATGTTCCTCAAGGTACGACTCCTGCTTGCTCCTGTAACCCTGGTAGCGATGTTCCTCATCGTACAGCTCCTACTTGCTTCTGTCATCCTGGTAGAAAGATCCTTATGGCACACTTTTTGTTTCTGTTGCCCTGGCAACGCGAGTCACGCGAGGTCCTCATGATATACTTCTTACTCGCTCCTGTCGTCCTGGTAGCAAACCCGTCCCACATACTAAAAATTCGATTTAAAAATTCTTTATGTATTTTATGGCCGACTAGCGACTCACCCTCGCTTCGCTCGGGTTCGTCCCTAGCTTGCTTCCCAATACAAACTTTCATCCCCATTTCCACCCCATTAAAGGATGATTTCCGGGATAAAAAGTATCCTATGTCCTTCCCAGGGTCTCAAACTATCTTTTTACCAAATTTTATTTAAATTGGTTCAGTAGATCCAGAGATTACCCCCTACAACCTCAGAAACTCACAAACTTTACCTCTTTATAATGTTAGTATAGAATTATTGAGGAAGGATATATAGCATTTCTTAACTTAAACTTTATAATTATGATTATAAAACCGATTATTTAATTTTACACTTAGGTATCTTATTATGTATCTGAAAACATTTTTAATTGTTTTTTTTAATTTAATAACTTACTAACAACTTACTCTGACTTCGCTCGGGTGCGTTCCTAAGTTTCAGTGGCTTAGAACCGCATAAAAAACACGGTCAAAGAAAAATCCTTTCTTTTTGAACCATAGCTTTCGGAGGCGTATACATAAACCTACCAGAGTTTTATCACAATCGGATCAATGGTTTAGCAACGAATGAGGACAGACATACGAACATTCATTTTTATTTATATAGATTAAAAACTTGCCCTATAGTTTGTGACGTCGTGCTCCAAGCCTCCAGTTCTCGGGTTCGCACATCTCAAGCCGCCATTTTCCATCCGTTGCGTCGAAGTGGGCGACGATGAAGACACTGGCGATACTATAGGTGAGAGTTTTAAGTATCTCGAGCTTTCTTTAACTTAAATAACTAAAATTTTAAATAAAACTATCTTTCCCGATTTTTTCGCGGATTTATTTTGATTTTTGGTTTCCGATAATTCGAATGTTTTACAGCAATCATGGTCACGGGAGAGACTAAGGTTTTAGACGTCTCAGCTCACCCAGAAAATTACAAAATGAATTCAAAAATGTTACCATGACTTGTTAGGTTTCAGTTAAATTACATTAAAATTATAAAATACGTTCTAAAATAAAATATATACTGCAAACCTACAGGCAGAGGCTATCAATATTACAATATCTATTATATTACCTTGGTAATATTTGTTTAATCATTTATTACAGGTAGTGTAATACGCGGATTCTTCACAATACGCAAGAAAGATCCACTGAACCGACTTCCTACGTCTTCAACCTGCTTCAATCTTCTCAAGCTACCGAATTACCAAAAACGAAGTACTCTAAGGGATAAACTACGATATGCAGTAAATAGTAACACTGGTTTCGAATTATCTTAGTGTGCTACAAGCTTTATTTATGTCATTTAACAGTCTTAATTTTATATTGAAACAGAAATTCCAAAAATTTTTTGATCTCCAAAAAAACCACGTACAAATTATGATAAAATTTATTACTAACCAGATACATTAGTCTCTTACTTATAGCGGTGGACTACAAGCTTTATTTATACCGAATTAAAATTTTTAACATTACTCGTAGCGTACCTCTTAATTTCTACAATCTTTTCTAATTATCGTTCACTTTTAATGAATGATAACAAAAAGAAAACACTCAAAATATTCAAAATTTGCGTATGTTATGTATGTATTTATAATGGTTTTTAAACCATCGCAGTGGACTTGTTTGTGGTTACTTAAAACGATTAAAATGGTATTTTTATATATTTACGATTTAGGTTTTTCTCGCTCTAATATATTTATTGATTCACATACTATTCAGCCCTTTTTAACGTCTCACTGCTGGGCACGGGCCTCCTTTCAATATGAGGGGGATCAGGCCACAGTCCACTACGCTGGCCAAGTGCGGGTTGGCGGACTACATATGTCTCTCGAAAACTCAATTTTTTGAAGACAAAATTTTTGATTTCTTTATGCACGTTACATTGTTTACTATATTTAATAACTATGCTATATAACTAAGCTCAGTTACTAACTTAATTTTACATTGTGTTTTTATCAAAAATACATCCAAAGAAGAAAGTATTCGAAAGAACAGTACAGTATAGTATCTCAAATTCTATAATCGCCTAAACTTATAATTTGGTCTTATTTTTCCAACTCTAACCAAAAGAATAAGATTAAAGATTATAATTGACTAGCGACTCACTCTCGCTTCGTGTCGGGTTCGTCCCTAGACAAAAACAAATCTATCCCTCGGGAACCGTACATTTTCTGGGATGATATATAGCCTGTGGCCTTCCTCAGTTAACGGGCTATCTAATGCAAAAATATTTTTTCAAATCGGATTAGTAGTTCCTGAGATTAGCGCATTCAATCAAACAAACAAACTCTTCAGCTTTATAATATTAGTATAGATACATCCAAAGAAGAAAGTATTCAAAAGAACAGTACAGTATAGTGTCTCAAATTCTATAATCGCCCACACTTATAATTTTCTCTTATTTTTCCAACTCTAACCAAAAGAATTCAATTAAGGATTATAATTGATTATTTATAACGTAAACTCTAAAAGCGGAACCCTAATTCTTTTTATAAAATAAAAATAGCCTAAGTTACTCCTCTACTCTATAACATCAGCTGTCTGCCAGTGAAAGTCCCGTCAAAATCAATCCAGCCGTTTCGGAGATTAGCCGGAACAAACAGACAGACAAAAAAACCTTTTAAAAATTATTTTATTTCTTATAAGTACCATATATAATTTCATATGCATTTAGTAAAAAGCTGTTATTTTGACATTACAAAAAGACACTTCAATTTTATTTATCTGTACAGATACGAATAGTTTACCATAAAAAATATTTTGCGAAAAGTGAAGTTTGTTATTAACAAAATATTTTTTTTACTGATTTTTTTTATATAAATTAAATATCAGTAAGTAAGTCAGTGTGCTACCACTGTTTTGCAGTTCCCCTTTGCGATCCTTCGAAAAGATCTGTCTGGAGTTTTTGGCTTACCACGTCTTAAGACTTCTAAAATAAAAATAAACGATACAATCTATCATCCAAAAGATTCTTCATCTTTAAGTCTGAATTACTATGTCTTCTATATTATCTATATTTACTGCGAAATGAAAAATAAAATTCATATATTAATTTTTAACTTTAATTTCTCAGTCTAATTTGGATATATGCAAATTATTTCAATTTTACTTTCTTCTTCTTCTGCCTGGCATTTATTAATCCCGGCTATTGCCAGGGTCTGCCTTCCTGCTAAGCTTCCTCCACTTCGCACGGTCTTTCACATCATTCTGTGTAAGTCCATTGGCTCTCATGTCCTGCTTTACGACATCCAGCCATCGCTTTCTTGGGCGTCCGGGAGGTCTTGTTCCAGGGACAGATATATCAAGGCACTTTCTTCCAACATAGTCCTCAGACCGACGCGCGACATGGCCATACCACCTCAGACGACTCTCTTGGAGCTTATCCGCTACGTCACGGACTCCGAGACTGCCCCGGATGAACGTGTTGCGTATGCGGTCAGCCCGCGTTACGCCGCACATCCACCTCAGCATTTTCATCTCCGTGACGTGAAGCTCCTGAGTGTGCCGAGATAGCGTTGGCCAGCACTCGCTTCCGTATAAAAGGACCGGTCGGATGATGCTCTTGTATATCTGCCCCTTGAGCTTGGGCGGTATTCTGCGATCGCAGACCACACCTGTGACCTCTCGCCATTTGGCCCAAGCAGCGCTTATACGGGCTTGAACGTCGTAATCAATGCTTCCGGACTCGTGCAGGACGGATCCAAGGTACTTGAATTTTTCCGACTTAACGGCTGGTTCAAGCCCTATTTGGATGGTGCTAGAGTCCGGACTCCCGCAAGCCATGTACTCGGTCTTCGCCACATTTAGTTTAAGACCACCGTTCTCAAGCGTACCCTTCCACAGGTTCACTCTACGCTCCAGCTCTAGACGGCTCTCATCAACGAGTGCTATGTCATCGGCATACATCATCAACCACGGAGGCTGGTCCTGGATGCATGTCGAGACAACATCTAGTACTACGTTGAATAAGAACGGACTAAGAGCGGAGCCCTGGTGAACACCTACAGTGATAGGAAAGGGCTCGGTATCACCAACAGCGGTTCTAACTACGGAAGCGGAATTGCGGTACATGTCTCTGATAATGTCAATATAGGCCTCAGGCACGCCTTTATATCGCAACGCCCACCAGATGCATTGACGAGGCACACAGTCAAAGGCCTTCTGCAGGTCCAAGAATGCCAAATGCAGAGTTCTCCTTTTCTCCCTGTAAGCCTCGATTAAAGTTCTGAGAGCAAAAATGGCGTCCATGGTGCCCGATCCCGGCTGGAACCCATACTGACACTCAGAGACAGTACACTCTCGGCGAAGCCTGAAGTCGATCACGCGTTCGAAGAGCTTCATGGTGTGACACATGATTTTGATCCCTCTATAACTACCGCAATCCTGAACACTGCCCCTGCCTTTGTATATAGGGGTTATGAAGCTAAAGCGCCACTGGTTCGGCATCTTTCCAGTGTTCAAGATGCAGTTAAAGAGATCAGTAAGCATGACCACACCAAGAGAGCCCAACGATTTCCATGCCTCGATCGGTATGTCGTCAGGTCCCACCGCTTTTCGGTTCTTCATGCGGCGAAGACAATCCCGAGTTTCATCAGGTGTTATTGGGGCAACAAGTCCGAGGTTAGGGGGCGGTTCGGGTGGAAGACTTTATCTATACTAATATTATAAAGAGGCATGGGGTCATATCACGAACAAAGTGAAATTAGTTAAAAAAAATGATAATAGATGGCATTGTATGTATCAATTTGTTTTTATGTTTATGTTAAATTCAAAATTTGAAAAAAATTAAATGCGAAAAGCATATATTCTAACTTTAAAAAAAATACCTAAAGTAATAAAAAAGGAAGTAATGGACAAAAGTATAATGTTTTTGAAGTTTTATAAAATTCAATAATATCGTTATATTTCTGGCGGCAATAATGGGTACTACATTGTGATAGTACGATCTTTGATAATAATTATGTAAACTGTGTTCATAGATGGCGCTCAATATAATAAAAAATTTTGTAGCACTCAAAGACAATATCTTAAAAATATAGTTTGTAATTGTCATAGTAGCCTTGAGAGACCTTACATAGTTACCTACAACATTGCGCAGCGGCAGCTCGGGGATAGATACCCTTAGCTTTTAACGCCATCTATCATTTAGAGTTGCTAGATGTCGCCTTATTTTTAATTCTCACTTGCGCCATCTATTATCATTTTAGGACAAAAAAAATAGTGTGTCCAATAGCGTGAGTTAGCGATGTCCAAATATTTGTATGGGATGCACTATCTGTACTCTATATATGATCTGTGAAAGAGGTAAAGTTTGTGAGTTTGTGAGGTTGTAGGGGGTATCTCTGGATCTACTGAACCGATTAATATGTAATTTGGTAAGAAGATAGGTTGAGACCCTGGGAAGGACATAGGATAATTTTATCCCATAAATCATCCCTTAAGGGGGTGAAAATGGGGATGAAAGTGTATCGGGAAGCAAGCTATGGACGAAGCGAGAGTGAGTCGCTAGTGCTTTATAAACTTAGTGTCGGGCTAAATAAAATCTGTCTTCTGAAGTAAATACCGTATGTAAATGGTAGAATAAGATATTTTTCTAAACCATTTTTTAAAATAATAATTTACTCGCAAATTCTTATTAAACTCAATCGTAAATCATCTATACATATAAAAAAATTCTAACTGAGTCGAATCTATATAATAAATATTTTTTGGGAAATCTTATTGAAATAGTCATTATTATCGATACAGAGGCCGAATCTATAGTTTTTTGAATTTTCGTCTGTCTGTCTGTCTGGGAACGCATCACGAGAAAACCACTGGATAGATTTTGATGAAATTTAGTATGATAATAGCTGGTTATCTCGGTCAATATATAGGATACTTTTTACTGCGGGAAAATATCTCATCTCTGAGAAATCTATGCTAACCATTAAAACGTAACACGAGCGGAGCGAGGGTGAGTCGCTAGTACTACATATTGACTTCTGATACCTAAACACACTGCAATATAATTATTAATTAAAACCAAGCCGTTATAAATCACTTTTATAATTAATGGGAAGAAATACAAAATATAACAAGATAATATTTTGGAGGCGAATTAACAAGGGATTTGAAAAATCAAGGGGGAAAAAATCCAGTCCAAAATTATAAATATGTGTACATAGACAATAAAAATGTTTAATGTAAATTAGATGTCTGATAATGTACATTAATAGTTTTGACTTAATATATTAAAATTAAATGTGGATATAACGGATACGAGTTCTATTTTTTGTTGTTTTAAACCTTGTATAAAAAATAAATTAGACAAAAAAATATGTTAATTTAAAAAAAATAGTTATTTTTTTTATTTTGATTTTTTGTGATTTTTTTCATGTGCTTGATTAAAAAAATGTATAAAGAAAACTTGCTTAGTTAAGTTCAGTCAATAATACGATTAAATTTTATAACAATATATATATATATATATATGTATATATATATATATATATATATATATATATATATATATATATATATATATATATATATATATATATTAATTAGATATAAAAGGTCGTGTTTGTACATAATTTTTTATATTCACCAATAAATAATAATATAAACACTCTTAGTACATTTTAGCTATAACATGAAAATTCAGAGGTGAATGCAATTAAATAAATAATAAAAAAAAAAAAAATTTAAAATCAATCATTTATATTAATCGATTTTTTAACATGTGCTTTATAATATATTTTTAATAATCATATTATTTAATACTTTGTTAGATTTATGCGAATATTTGACATTTTAAATAAAACTATTTTCGGTGACCATGGTCACGGGTCACCAAAAATCAAAATAAATCCTCGAAAAAAACCGAAAAAAGTTTTATTTAAAATCAAATTATTTTTAAAAAAGCAATATAAAACGGCCATAAAAGATTAATTTAATTAAAAATTAAACAAAACCGAGGGCATGGCTTGTTATATTAATAGTTGTTTAGTTATACATTATTGTAAATGATTGTTGCGTGTATCACATAATATAATGGTATGTAACGAATCTAAGCACTTATTTTAAAGCCACTAGTATATTTCTTGAACTTACATATGTTGTGTGTTTCAACAAGTTTTTCAGGTTTTTGCTCGGTTGTAGGCTTTTGTTTTGTTTAAAAGCTCACCAGAAAGCTGTTTAACTTTGGGTTGTGTTATTACTTTCTTAGATTTACGCGAATATTTGACATTTCAAATAAAATTATCTTTTCGGAAGGCGTCCGTAACAAGTAGGTATATAACGCCTTTGAGACGTCTAAAACCTTAATCTCTGGACCATGATTTGCTGTAAAGCATTCGAAACGCCGGGAACCGAAAATCGAGATAAACCCGCGAAATAATCCGAAAAGATAGTTTTATATAAAACACATGTTTTCTATTTAATTTCACTACAGTACTTGTATAGTAGCATTAAATAGCAATTTGCAAGAAAATCTTAGGGCCATGAAGAATTATTTCCAGGGGATTGTATCTGCTTCTTCACATTAAACTACTAACTAATCTTTAAATGATTAACTTTATAATTTTTATTCATATCTTAATTATCGTGTTTTCTTTGAAGATATCTAAAAAATAGCGATTTTACTTACATAATTTTATTTCTTTATCTTTTTCTATATAATTTCTTTTATGCCACGGGGACAAGTGCACCCTCTTGCATCCCCTTCCCGGCACCAATGGTTAGACCGTTATAATTTCAAGATGATAGAGCCATTTAATACGAATATTGTAATGATATTTTCGTATATAAACTTTTTTGGATTTGAAATATGTAAAGAAAAACAATAATTTGAATAAAAAAAAATCGGTCAAGTGCGAGTCGGATTCGCACACAGGTTCCGTAAAGGAAAAGGAAGGAAAGGTTCCGTATCATGATCGTTTTTTTTTTTAATTTGCATGGCAACCTTTTTGAAATTCGTCATCTTGGTTTTTTTATTATTTGTTATTATAGCGGCAATAGAAATACACACTGAAAATTTCAACTCTACTTATTACGGTTCATGAGATACAACCCTCTGACAGACGGACGGACGGACAGCGAAGGCTTAGTAATAGGGTTCCGTTGACACCCTTCGGATACGGAACCCTAAAAAAGGAAATTCACTTTAACTGATTTTAAATCCCTATTAGAAATTAGATCAAGGTTTTCCATTCACTTAATACTTTCTTATTTAAATGTTTTCCATTGAGTTAGTTTTATTTTATCATAAATCTAAACGTGCTATAAACATTAAGTTATACTGGATATGAAATACGAAGTCGTACTAAGGACAATACTTTTCCTTACAAAGTCATTTTTAGTATATTTTCGATCTCTATGTTTAAGGACTCGTTATAAATTGGGAATTTCTTCATAAACTGGTAATATTGAAAGAAAAAAAACCGGTAATATTACTCCCTTATTTAAAAAATACGGTAATATTACTCCCTTATATTACTATTATTATTTGTTCTATGAAGGAGTTCTTTGAATATTTTTTTATATACCTATTAGGTACGTATTTTTTTTTTTAATTAAAATATAACATATGTGCTGTAGGAAGCTGCCATATATTTTTTTATTTGATTCTAAAGAACGAGACTAATTTCATAAACTCATAAATATTGAAATTAGTTATTTTTAATAATATTTAGCAATATTTATTGAACAAATGTTTTACGTTTTGTTATTATTTTTAGTGCAATTTGTCTTAACCCTCTGTAATCTACTTCTATTTTAATAATGTTGTTGAATTAAAATATAGTATTTTGTAGTGGTGTCTCGATTTTCACTGTATCTTAAGTATTTACTATTCTATACATATTTAGATCGTTGTAAGAGGTATTTTGTACTAGACACGTAAATATGTTGTATAACACAATGTGATTCTCTGTGATAAAATAATGATATTTATAGTTGGCATTTTTATTTATTTTTTCCCCCTGTACAATGTAAAAAACATTATTAGAGATTATTTTATATACTTAAATCTAAATTAGATGTGTTGGTCATCGCACCATTTAGTCCGAGAGCTAGTGAACATTTCAGGGTAGGTTCTTGAGGCACTACAGAAAATTTTGTAATTGTCCTTGAAGGACCCCTAAATAAGATAGTCAAGGTATGGCTGACGGGTAGCGGCACCCTAGCAACCCTTGATTTTTTTTATCTAGCAGGTAAAAAAATCTATCAAAGTAAAAAAGTAAAGCTTTTTGGGATTATTTGTCTTTAAGTATATTTCTCTCAAAAAATACCTAACTGCCTCAAGAACATTTTTTTCATTTCTTTAAAAAACCATTTTGCAACAGTCGGGTTAACATTTAGACCCGACTGATTGGTCTTGATTTTAAATATGTAACTTAAGGATATAAAAATTTCAAAACGCCTCAAAAAAAATGTCTTTTAATAAAGAAATTTTTCTTAAAAAAATTAAGGACCCCTAGGTCCTTCAATGACAATTACAAAATTTTCTGTAGTGCCCTAAGAACCTACTCTAAAATTTTCACCAGCTCTCCTATCAATTGGACCTTTTCGCGATAAACAATACCATTCTCAGAAGGGTTGAAATCAGGCAGGCCGGTCGTTAAACTTTTGCCAAATCCTATCAACAGTACGGAAGATGTACTGCGCCGACCCCAAGTGATTAGGAAATAGGCAGGAAGATGATGATGACGAATGTAGACAACACTTGTTAGAAAATCGATTTTATAAAACGTACTTATTAAAAACTAGATATGCCCATTTAAGTTACTAAGTTTACAGAAAGGTATATATATATATATATATATATATATATATATATATATATATATATATGACTTTTTTTTAATTATTAAATAACTTCTCATATATTTAATCTATAATAACTTTTCATATATTGAATCTATATTAATATTATAAAGAGGTCGATTTTGTTTGTTTGAACGCCTAATCCTAATCTTAGGAGCTACTATAATCAGATTTGAAAAAATCTTTTTGCGTTAGATAGGCCGTTTATTGAGAAAGGCTATAGGCTATACATCATGTAATATGTAGTCTATCTATACTATAGGTACTAACCGTCAAAAGGTATCCAGGGACAAACCCGAGCGAAGCGAGGGTGAGTCGCTAGTGCATCATATACGAGCAAGCAATTTTAAACATCGACTTACGTCTATGACGGTGTTTTAGATTATCTATAAGATATTATACCTACGTGTTGCTCTTATACTGTAATAAACAAATGGAGTGAGAAATGGGAAATAATTACTTGTATTTATTTTATTTTTATATAGGCACATAAATGATTATTGTAGTTTGTACCTACACCGCACCTTATTATTATTATTATCTTCTTTCTCACGCTCGAGGATTTCTGGTAGAGATCTCATAAAGAGATAAATCATCCTTTGTACACATGGTTACTGTTGTCTATTTTATTTGTATTTTTTTTGGTACGTAAATAAATAAATAAATAAATACATCGAGTTGTTTTAGTATAAAAACTTCAATTTTGTAACACCATCTATTCTACACTGTTTAAGTAACAAAATGACGGATATACTTTCGAATGTATAATATTAGTAGCAATAAAAATTTGCAGTACATAACATTTTTATCTATGAATTTTTGTTTTTTTGTATGTCATAAATCGTGTGTAATCTTGACCGATAAGGGTTGATTATAAACAAGTTCATCGCACGTTTTGACAATTCAAAACAGATGTTTGAATCAGCTTAATATACGAGTAAATGCCAAAGTTTGTATATGTGTTTACGTGTTTGTTTGTTCCGTCAGAACTTCCGTTCCGTCGAATTTAATGCTCAGATAAGCTATGACCTAGACAATTATATAGGCTACAGTTAGAAACCTGGAGATGCACCCTAGTCCCGACCAGAGTGAGGATAAGTTTCTAGTTTTAATCGGGCTACTATTGTAAAAAGAGAAAGTTTATGTTTTATTGTTACTTCTTTACGTTAAAACGCCTTCACAAAGGATGACATTTAGTACCTACACACACATTATTTTAAACACGAAATCTTTACATATTTTAATCTATTCTAATAATATAAAGAGGAAAATATAGTTTTTTTTGTTTGTTTGTTTGTTCCGAATAGGCCCCGAAACTACTGAACCGATTTAGATGTAAGAAGATATTTTGAGACCCTGGGAAGGATGTAGGATAGTTTTTATCCCGGAAATCATCCCTTAAGGGGATGACAATATAATAATAAGCAGCCATTAACTTAACATATTTTCTCATACTGCAGGAATTTTACTCATCACACCAAAGAACAAATGCCTACTTATTTCAAAATATCTGCTATTTTTATCGTATATCTGCGAGCTAATACCGGCAGCTTCTTTCGCATTAACAAAAAAAACATTAAATTAAAATTAAAAAAAAACTAACACATTAACAACTGTTCATCGAGGCCATTTCAATTAGCCTAAAGAAGATACCTGGCGTATTGTATTTTAGTGAGAAGTTGAGTATCTTGCAGATTCCAGGTGATGTTGCAGCATCAGGTCAAGGTTACCATATCGTTGCAATATCATTGAAATAACGTAATGCTAAGTTTCGAATGGATTAGAACTGTGACGGTTTTTCATATCCTTTTATCGTTAAGAAAAGAGCTAATAGCCCGCAACCGGCTGAACGGATTTTCTTGATTTATAGCTATAAGAAGAATCTCGATTAATTTACCTTTCAAACAAAAAAACTAAATAAAAATCGGTTCAGCCGTTTGGCCGCTACGATGCTACAAACAGACACACAGATACACGCGTTAAACTTATAACACCGCTCTTTATGTGTCGGGGGTTAAAAAAGAGGTCACGTAATTCGTTCATCACGTCAATTTCGTCTTCACGATAACTCTTCTCTATTAGGAATTCTAGCCAATAAAAAGAGCAGGTAATCCTTAGGCCTACTTAAAATTATTCGTTTTAATGGCCAGTAGATACTTCTCGTATGATTTTTATGCTATCCACGGGATCTATTCCGTTTGAAGTTTAAGAAAGATGATAAATTAAGCATTAGGTATACCTATTATAATTATCCCTCGAAAGCCTTAGAAGCATAACAAACAGACAGACAAAATAGCTTAATTAGATTGAACTCTTAGGTAAAAATATTATTATTAAAATATGATTAAAAAGCGCATAAAATGCCCAAAACACTCGACATGATTACATTTTTTTTTTAATATTAACAGCCCAGTCAGTATAGCTATGAAACCCCGAAAAAAAATCCAGGCCAAAATTTTATTTCACCAGCCTTTAAAAAATATCGATCTCACGTAAAAATGAACAAAAAATAAAATGCAGAGAATTGAAAAATAAACAACTTTAGTTCTTAGAATTTTACTCGAAAAATTGAAAATAACTGAGATATTGAGAAAAAACGATTATCCTTTAAAATCAAGATGGCGACTAACGCATTGCTCTTACTATTCGCGATTTTAAATTTATACTTCCAGTGAATATAGGCTGCACGTAAAATAAAATTTTGACCTAGAATTTTTTCGGGGTTGGGCTCTATTTTTCGATAACCCGACTGGACTTTAAAGTCAATGTTAAAACGAATTATAATATTGTAATTTATTTTGTAACGTTTCAAATAAGTTGAGTTGTTGTTAGTATAAAAATATTGCGAATTACATAATACTATTTGGACAATATACATATATTATTTTCTTTTTAATTTTTAACGATGTACCTATTCAAGATATTTATGTTTGGATTTTTAGTGTTTCGTACCTCAAAAGAATAAAACGAAACCCTTATTTGTGTATAGCTCTTTGTCAAAGCCCATAGCTTTTAAAAATGCCGTGCTTATAATTAAGACTCGCAAATCGTTTAAAAGTTTCAAATAAAGGAGACTTGATTGGTATCATATTTTACAATCTTAGGATAATTTCGTATTCGGTTCCTAATAATATTAATGTGAGTGGATTGTTTGTGAGATATAATTATACTCGTAAATGGAACAATATATTTTAGTGCTCATTAGGATTTTTATAATGCTATTACTCAAAAATGTGATTGAGAGACGCGCGGTGCGTAATTCATTTAACAATACGACAAGCGACTTTCCTCGCTTCGCTCAAGTGCATCTGTATATACGTGTATGTATGTATGTATAAACATACCTGTATGTACAAAAAGTAGGTAAGTACTTTAAAAAAACTTGGGAATCACTCCTATTTTACCCTGATTGGTCAAAAACGCCGAAATATTCTTTACTTTTTACTAAAATTATAGGATATAACGATTTTTTTATGTCCCTAACTTGAGAACTGATTTGTTCAGAAGACAAACTTTCAACACCTGTTTCTTTTCTTCTTTTTAATGTTGAAAAATGCATTTACGCATAGGTGTCACCTGTCTACATACAAGTGGGTATATGGGAGTCACCGCCCAGAAAAGCTAGTACTACCCCCTAAAACCCAACAGAACCTCCCCCGTCTTAATGGGGCGTCACAGGTTCGCTTACCCACTCAACCATGACGATCCGATGGCAGGACTGCCGATGCAGTCCACAACAACAAGGAGGGTGCTCCAACAGTTCACTCTGTAATCAGAGAAGTACTAGAAGCAACCCGTATGGCACACCGCCCACCGAGGTAGGCCGCCACTTAGTGCCTTTCGTGGCTTCGCTCCCGGCTAGATTGCCGGACGCTAATGAGCACCCTAACAACAACACCGTGACAAAAAGTAGCCTTTGTCCTTCTCCAAGGTCCCATCCATTTCTACGCCAAAAGTTCATCAAAATTGGTTCAGCGGTTTAGTCGTGAAAACGTAACATATAGACAGAGTAACTTTTAAATTTATAATAATTAAGTAGGTATGGATTGTGACACACCTGTTTGCTTATTTATAATAATTTCCTCTAGTTCACCATTACCACGGTAATTACATTACCGTGCCATTACCTGTTAGTAGACACATGAAACAATTCTAATTGTCATGATACATGTAGGTATATGAAACTAATAATGGAGGCCACGAATTTCTTTATTCTAAAATATTTATTATTTTTGGGGGAAAACAGATATTTTCATAGTAATACCTACTCTGTGAATCCTTAAAACATTTTCGCACAACGCTTTCAAGATATTTTCGAATTTCTGTCTGGATCTTTTTAATAAGTATTATCTTTGGTACGTCCCACTTGTCTTCCTACATGCTCAAATGTTCACCTTTTTTAATACAATCATACTTTAACCCTGCTAGCTAACCTCTTTATTAACTATTCTATTAGCTAAATTGATCCATTCGTCCTTTCATACCCAAAGTTTGCTAAAATAATATATTGGTACTGTATCTAGTTCTACGTTTTAAATCTTTACTTTTGAAACTACATACATATATTTATAGACAGATTTTTTTATTTATGGGATAATATTATATTATAGTTAAATATTCAATTCAATTCTTATATTCAATGGCTTCTAGAAGTGCCATTTGGGCACCGTTTACTTCGCCAATGACGCGTAGAGTGAAGTTAAATATATACAAAATTATAAATTAAAGTGTTTACAAAGTGTAAATGTATATTAAAATTATTAAATAAATTAATTTTAGCTATTCATTAACAAAAAATACTGTAGCAAATTTGATAATGCTTTAGTTTACGGTTTTATAGTAAATATGCATACTTAAAAGGTAATACAAAGATAGGAAGCCAAGTTATGAATTAAAATTGACTTAAAAGGGCTTCCGTGGGAAAACGTTTAAGGTGAACGCTTTATGATACGCATAGGTATATAAGCGGAGCAGTGTGTAGTAGGTGTTAAATTTAAATTTCACTACCTATAACCCACTTAAAAATATTAAGAGAATGGTTTAAAAACAACATTAGTTATAATAACTAACTTAAGTCAACAATATCTGCATCCTGCAAGTTTAGGTTTTCCAATCTTACTTAAAAAGTTTTTAGTTTTTATATAAAAAAAGTTTTGATATTGAAACTTCTAAATAATTACTAGAAAAAAGTTTGCAATACACTAAATTAAACTGTAATTATAAATAAAAAAAATAACATCTTACTATAAGAAGTAAAAACAACAATTTACTTTATAAAGATACTTTTTCATGTGTTCGATCTATATACAAATATAATCTGTATTTGTAAAATTTATTTTATTTAATCTGTTATAAAGATACATATCCTGAAAAAAAATGTGATCGTCGAGAATTTGCTGTATTGAGTCGACCGAAACAAGCCAAGCCAAAGCCAACATCAAGCGGAGCAGCTGTTCATTGCGTCGCCGCCATTGTCGTTTTCCGTCTCGCTCGCGCACCGCTTCCTCCCCCTACCCAAGCAGGTCAGTCTCGCTCGATTTCCGTGGCGTGTGGACGTCTGTGTGTGACTCTCGAAAAATAATAAATTACCACGGTCTCATCCTTTGTGCTGAAATATTTAAAACTACATACAGAAGCTATCCTCGTGTTGCCCGTAACTGTAAAATAACACAACATTAGTGTAAATAACTGGTGGAAATTGACAGGTGTCCAGGACCGTGTAGAGTTGTGTGCGTCGAGTGATTCCCGCATAGTCGTCCGAGCATGAATAATAAAGAAGTAACCGGTGATATTGTCGCGTGTCAACCGGGAGCGATCTGGTGATCGGGGAGCATCGTGGTCGTGGAGTGCACCGTGTGATGAGTCTGCGGTGACGGCGAGCCGCGGAGCGGTTGGATGGCGGCTGTAAGCGGCCCCGCGCGGCACTCTCGCGTCTCCATGAGTGTCTCCATGTCGCTGATGCAGGGCGGTACGCAGAGCGCGCCGCAGGGCGCCATCCTGGCGGCGGCGGCGCCCTATTATCAGACGCCGGCCATACCGACTGACGTGCAGCCCGACCGCCCCATTGGCTATGGCGCCTTCGGAGTCGTATGGTGAGTCATATTCATAATATATCTCAAAGGACCTCGCTAGTGCATAGCAAATATTTATAATTGTTAAATATGTTGACCTCACAGGTTAGTTATAACCTGTTAGTAAACACAACTTCCTCTTTGAAACAGTTTCATGCCATGCAACACAGATTATAAATATTTATTTCATTATTTTTATTGTTATTACAAGTTGTTACACAAGTTTGTACTCCTATATAAAACAATGTGTTCTTGGAAATAGACATGTTTTTTTTTTTAAATATGGTTATATAATGTATATTGAAATATTCATTGTTTATTATGAGCTAGCTGGTTTATTAATTATATTTATTATATTAAAAATGCCATCTTTATTACTGGAATATATTTTACTTTTTTTATTATTTTATTTACTTACCTGTAATAAATATACATACATTTTACAAATACTTCTGTAACAAAGTTCAACCTCTTGGGTGATTTACTCTTAACATTATTAATGTTATTTTAAGCTCTTATTTAAAACATCTAGTATTTTAGCTATATATTTATGTATTCTTGTAAATATCCATAGATTATATATAATATGTATAATTGTATATTATACATACTTGTGCAAAAAGTTAATAGTGTTGTTAAAAAGTTAATTTTTGTTTACATTTTGTTTCAGTAAATAAATAGTCTTTTTGAATAAATTGGAAACTATAAAATAATACAATGGGATAATTTTTAATATTGATCATCAATTTAAGGAAGCTAAGTCATATTCTGAACTACACTTTCTGTATTGAGAAAAAAGAATTGACTTGGGCTTACAAGTTAAATCTTTTAAAAAAGAAACAACATATTGATATCTTGTCTAAATGTAATATAAATTTTACTTATAAATGATTTCTTATTTAATATTTTCAAGTATAATCAGTATTTAGGCTTAGAAGCATATAAAACTATAAACAATATTTTTAAATATGCATAAATTATATAGTCTTATATTGTAATTTAAAAATATATCTTTATCCAAATATACTTCTTTATGTTTTCCTGCTGTTATTTCAACTGAAAAATGATAGAAATAATTTAAAACTGAAATATTTCATCAATATAAAATATCCGCTTATTAGATAAAAATATAATATTTGTTTTAGTACCTGCTATGCATTTAATACAAATATGTCATTGTTGCAGTTTGTTTATGAGTTACAGTTTGTTTGGTTGATATTGCTATGCTATTTTATTTATAACTTATGTGTCAAGTTCAGGTATTAGTTTTTTAATCTTTAAACTTCATAAAATATTACTTGCATTTCTATATCGTTGTACATTTGCATTCTACATTTCAAGAGAACCACTGAGAAATCAGTACATGAAATATTTTTAAAAACAATGACTATAGCATATTATTTACATAATATAGACTAAAACAATAGTAATAGAAATTTTTGTCTGTTTGTCTGTTTAAGTGTGATTTACTATATTATATGTCTATTCTATTAAGTGGGGAAACAGTACATAATTTGTTCTTTAGAGCCACTTTTAGTTTACATGGCTGGTGCTGGCTAAACCATAAGAGATTAATCAAAATAATGTACTAGAAATTATAGGTCTTAAAAGGCCTACAGAAAAGTCCGCAATAACAGTCTATCTCTTAAGGTACGCTCACAATAACTATTTTATCTGGTTAAAATGCCTACAGATGTACCCGAGCAAAACGAGGGTAACTCGCTAGTATATTGTTTTCTTTATTATGAATTGATTTTAAATTGTTTTTGGTTTGTCTACTGACGTTAATTTTTTTTTTATTTCATGCATCATTTTTCCTCTATCTGTTTCAAATTGTAAATATTAATATTATGTAGTTATAATATTACACGAGAAAATCTTTTATTACGTCAATAGTGAAATATCTATAGAGAAAGTCCAGTGCATAAAAATAAGCTTATTTTTAGTACTACTCAATAAAAACCTCGCGACGAACCATACTGTTTTCGTGTAATTAATCTTTTTATACTGTATTCTTTCTCCACATACAGTAGCGCTCAAAAGTATTTTGACAACATAAAATTCATTATTATTCCTCTTAAAATAAAACACTATCGGACAATGTCTTGAGTATAGTGGAGAGCATTATAACTATGATTATTTGAACGTCATGTTACGACTTGTTTCGACTTGTCACTTTGTACTGCCTGACGAATGTGACTTTCAGCGAGCTCAAAAGTATTTTGACACGCAGTTTGCTCCGGAAATTCGTGGATGTTACTTGCTTCTTTCTTCTGATTTCTACTGATATTTGCTTACAGTAATTATTTCAATATGCCGAAATGTAAAGAATATTCCAGTGATTTTAGAAAAGCCGTGATAAATGCGCTAAAGCAAGGATTGAAACAAATCGAAGTTGCTCGTATTTTCAAAGTGTCTCGTCAGCTCGTTAGTGCATGGAATAAATTGTATAATAAACGAAAGACTGTCGAAAATAAGCCTTGCAATGGACGTCCAAAAAAAACGTCTCCTAAAGTCGATCGTATCATAAAGAAGTTATCAACAAATGATATTCGCAAGTCGGATGTAATGATACAAAGAGAATTGAAAGAAAAATATCACGTCGACATTCACGTTTCCACTGTCAAACGACGCTTGAAACTCTTTGGATTACATGGACCAAGACCGATGAAAAAGCCTTTAGTATCTACGAAAAACCGGAAGGCCCGACTTGCGTTTGCAAAACGGCACATATCATGGTCAAGTTCAGACTGGTCTAAAATTTTGTCTTGTCTTGTCATGACATTAAATTAAATTTGCTTTTTAATGGAGTGACGAAAGCAAATTTAATTTAATATCATGACAAGACATTAAATTAAATTTGCTTTCGTCACTCCACAAAATTTTAGACCAGTCTGAACTTGACCATGATATGTGCCGTTTTGCAAACGCAAGTCGGGCCTTCCGGTTTTTCGTAGATACTAAAGGCTTTTTCATCGGTCTTGGTCCATGTAATCCAAAGAGTTTCAAGCGTCGTTTGACAGTGGAAACGTGAATGTCGACGTGATATTTTTCTTTCAATTCTCTTTGTATCATTACATCCGACTTGCGAATATCATTTGTTGATAACTTCTTTATGATACGATCGACTTTAGGAGACGTTTTTTTTGGACGTCCATTGCAAGGCTTATTTTCGACAGTCTTTCGTTTATTATACAATTTATTCCATGCACTAACGAGCTGACGAGACACTTTGAAAATACGAGCAACTTCGATTTGTTTTAATCCTTGCTTTAGCGCATTTATCACGGCTTTTCTAAAATCACTGGAATATTCTTTACATTTCAGCATATTGAAATAATTACTGTAAGCAAATATCAGTAGAAATCAGAGCATTCGAATTTACGGAGCAAACTGCGTGTCAAAATACTTTTGAGCTCGCTGAAAGTCACATTCGTCAGGCAGTACAAAGTGTCAAGTCGAAACAAGTCGTAACATGACGTTCAAATAATCGTAGTTATAATGTTCTCCACTATACTCAAGACACTGTCCGATAGTGTTTTATTTTAAGAGGAATAATAATGAATTTTATGTTGTCAAAATACTTTTGAGCGCTACTGTATGTACGGCTTTTTTACAACCAAGTGCTTCGACGAATCGCCAAAGAAAACCCTTAATCCATTTCTAACTTTTATTTGTATTTTAATGGTCCCCATAACGTTTTATTGTGAAGACGTTCTCAATTCAAACGTATAATAGTCAAGTTTAATAATTTAGTTACGGTGCGAACTAAAACTTTACAGTTTACAACATGGGAACAGTTTTAGAAGTTTAGAATTTCTAACACATAACTAGTGCCCTCTGTAAACACGTGCTTGTGTTTCAAACGTAAAAGTGTATTCAATCCAGCGCTAAAGACATAAGAGTGGTTTTCAATATTCATGTTTTCTGCAATCGAATGCACATTGCGTCCGCCGACAGCGGTCCTACTGCGACCGATTCTGCGCTTTATTGCTCCACATTTGTCTCGTTTTTGATTCGCCGGAGCTGTTCTCCTATATCAAAACGCTTGCAACGCCTGCATATATGTCTAAAACCAAAGGGGACCTACGATGCATCACGTTAAGGTCGGTTTCCTCGTACGCTCAATGGCTATAGTGCATCCTGCGGCGAGGGTTGTTAGGTACGGGTAGATGCTTTGTCCCGGCTCGTGCGTAGGTAGGGCCCTCACAACGCTAGGCGCGTCGATTGTGTGTGAACGACCGCAACAAGGGGAAGGGGCTTGATTATTCCAATATCGCGTCGATCGCAGGTTGAGGGCCCTAAAAACCCGACCCGGAGTCTGTACGTTTCAAGAACGAAGTTTTACACTCGATGTTGAATGCAAATAAGGCTGGTTTAAAATTAACATTTAAAACTTATTTCAAATGAACTCTGTTTTTATTTTAGGTATTTACATAAGCAGGGATATATTTAAATTTAGTCTGTTGGTACAATATATTATGTTTAAGCCTACTGGATGTCGTCGTGTTTAGAGCCATTACAGTTATTTGAGAGTGACAAGATAATCATAACATCGTTGTCTTAGCGACGAAGTTACACGGTACGTAAATAAGACGCGATAGAAAGTAATCCCATCAAATACATTGTATGATATGGTGCCTGCTCGTATCTAACGATGTCTGAATGAGAAACTTACGTATTCATCTGGATAGGTTTCTTTATGTTATAACTTTCAAAAAGTTAGTAGTACGTTACGTGTTTTTTGTTGAAAGTTTACAGTTCTTACCTTATATAGGGACTTACGTTATATATTTAGCTGCTTTAAGCCAACATATACTAAGAATTCAAGGTAAGGTTAGGTTCAAATGGCCCAATAAATTAATTATACTGGCTATGCGGGCTGATTGATCGGGAGCGGTCCGGACCGCGCCCGGGTCGCGCCCGTCTCCGCCCTGCCGTGTCTAATTGCGTCGAATAACTCGATCCTTCTTTTAACTCTACAAAACTATCCTAAAACTTATAAGATTAAAATCGCCTTCTCGACTTCCTTTTGCGTTAAACTATTTCTTTTAAACATCTCATATAGAATGGCCGTTCACCAAGTGAAGTATAGGTATATTACGAGTGTGTTACTGTCTAGTTATCATTTGGACGACTATAATCTTATAATATGTACTCTATATAAATGCGAAAGTTTGGATGCATGGATGTCTGTTGATGATGATTGTTTTTTCAATCACGCCAGAACGGCTGAACGGATCTAGATGAAATTTGGCACAGAGGTAGGTTAGAGTCTGAAATAGCACATAGACTTTTTATCCGGGAAAAATGTACTGCTCCCGTGGGATGGATTTGTTTTTATTTTATTTATATAGGTAAATTACATAGGAAGAAAAACGTTACGATTAAACAATTTTTTAATTTTGTTTCATAAGAGTGATTTTTATATTTCAATGTTAATCGTTCTATAATAAAACAAGTTGTGCGATTTTTGCTCCACCGAGTGTAGGGCAAGTTTAAAATTCAGAGGTTGTTGTTCGTTACACGATCCTTTGATCGAAAAAGCTTGTTTCTATTTTGTAAGCTAAAATACCTGTGTGCAAAAGATTCACTTTTTGTCAGCACTTATACCTGAGATGTCTACCTGGGTTTTTAGGTCGAACTGCAAGATTAACTCGATAATAAAGTTTATATTAGTTTCAAGCTTTATATGAGATTTTATTCCTGTTCATTGTTCGATGTTAGCTAGCCCCATTGAAGATTTATGTGTAACTAGCGGCTCACTCTCGCTTCGCTCAGGTTCGCCTCTAGGAAAACAAAAACAAACCTATCCCACAAGAACCGTACATTTTTCCGGGATAAAAAGTAGCCTATGTGTTATTCCAGACTATAATCTATCTCCGTGCCAAATTTCATCCAGATCCGTTCTGCCGTTCTGGCGTGAAAGAGTAACAAACATCCATACATACTCACAAAGTTTCACATTTATAATATTAACTAGCGATTCATCTCTCTTCGCTCGGGTTCGTCCCTAGCTTGCTTCCCAATACAAACTTTTATCTCCATTTTCACCCCCTTAAGGAATGATTTCCGGGATAAATATAGCTTTTATATTACCGCATTATAATTTTTTAAAGTATTAAAATAGATATACCTAGTAGATATGTTATCCTTAAGAGATAGACATTTGCTACCGCGGACTTTTCTGTAGACCTATATAAGACCTATATAAGCCAATGTATACAAAAACTTAACAAATTATATACTAAAACCTTTCTCGAGAACCACTCTATCCATTAGTGAAAACAGTATGAAAATCGGTGCAGTAGTTTTTGAGTTCATCGCGAACTGACAGACAGACAGACGCGGCGGAGGACTTTGTTTTATAGTATGTAGTGATACGGATTAATACGGATTGAAAGCATGTTATTGTAAATTACAAGTAGTGTTTGTGATTTGAATGATTGTTCACCTTGCGAATTTGAATGGGTTTTCATTGACTGGCTTTTAGTTCTTGTTTAGCTTCATTATTGTTTCCATTTTTAATTATGTTTCATTGTCTGGTACATGCGGTTAAAAATTAGACTTGTATATAATGACTAGCGACTTACCCTCGCTTCGCTTCGGGTTCGTCCCTAGAAAAAAAAAACAAATCTATCCCACGGGAACCGCACATCTTTCCGGGATGATATATAGCCTATAGGCTTCCTCAGTTAACAGGCTATATAATGCAAAAAGAATTTTTCAAATCGGATTAGCAGTTCCTGAGATTAGCGCGTTCAACCAAACAAACAAACAAACTCTTCAGCTTTATAATATTATGTTCAACCAAACAAACAAACAAACAAACAAACTCTTCAGCTTTATAATATTACGTATATAATGATGTATTGATAAGTATTTTGTGTGCATTTTAAATTTTACATGCATAACTGGCAGAGCCGGTTGGCAGACGTCCTGCCAGAGACCTCGTGCTGAGAGAGGAAAACCTTGTATTATATGTTTTGCTTAGTAACCCAAGTGTTAAAAAATAATAATTGTAGTGGGTATTTTTATAATTTTAAATTTCCTATTAGGCTTTTTGCTTATGGAATGCTCCACTCAAAAATAAATATTAGTCTTGTATTTATATCGTGATCAGTTATACAAACAAGTGTTAGGTGAGGTCCTTTTTCGAGTGTGATTAAAAATGCTCTAAAATCAAACAGGAGAGCGCGACGTGCAGATAACGGAGTACCTACTGCCAATGCCCTGGATATTTAAGCGGGTCATGGGAACCACTGCCACCATACATTACATGACGTGACATAATTTAACTGGGCCACTGATACACAATTTGAAACCGTATTTCAAGGTGTTAAGCACTAAAATAGATAAGAATTTAGAGGTAAAAATTATAATAATACCTAATTATCAGGCTAACGAGGTCGTTATACCGCCAGACGTACTAGCACGTTGTTAAACTTATTGCTTCCCTTAACTTTACATATTAGGATATGATAATACGTTTATCATACTCGAACGTCGCGCGTCGAATTGCTAACAAATGATCAAATTAAGCAAGCACTTCACCCAAATTTATTCCTAAAATAACGTTTCACATGAAATACACCATACTTATTTTCGTATACTTAATGAGAGACTATTTTATTGGTAAAATTGTCCTAAATAATGTTTTATCAAACGGATTATATTTGTGAGTATGTAGTTATAGTCGATTGGGATTTTCCTTTATTTTAGACTAAGAAAAACAAAAAAAAAGTTCCCACGGGAACCGTACATTTTCCGGGATAAAAAGTAGCCTATGTGTTATTCTGATATGACCTATATTATTATAAAGTTTCATTAAAATCCATTCAGTAGTTTTTGCGTGAAAGAGTAACAAACACCTATACATCTATACATCCAGACATCCTCACAAACTTTCGTATTTATAATATTAGAAGGATAGTTCTAGTTATCTAAACGACGATGTTTTCTTTTTTTTTATCATACCTTCGTGCACTAAAACCTTTTCGTGTGAATTGGCTGTTAGTTGAAAGGCAAGCCTTAATAACTTTGAATAAGCTGTTAAAAAAACATTTTTATAACTAATCATATTACTTCGAAATAGACTTTTCGGGTGTTGTATTTTGATTTGATAGAATTTAAAGATATGTTCTATGTAGATATTTCAATAAGGTGAATGCACTAAAAGAAAATGTGTTAAATTAACAAAAATACATTAATTCTTCAAGATGGTTAATTAAAGTAAAACGCGTTTTCACGATACAGGCTTGATTTTTTATATATTGTACTTGCGACTCACCCTCGCTCCGCTCTGGTTCGTCCCTACTTACGTTTTAACGTCTGTATAGGTTTCGCAGAGATGAGAATTTTTTTCTGCAGTCAAAAGTATCCTATATGTTAACCCCGATAACCAGCTATCATCATACCAAATTTCATCAAAATCTGTCCAGTGGTTTTCTCGTGATGCGGTCACAGACAGACAGACAAAAATTCTAATAACTATAGATTCGGCCTCTGTATCTATAATAATGAATATTTCAATAAGATTTTTCAAAAAAATATTTAATGTGCAGATTCGGCTTAGTTACAATTTTATTGTATGTATAGATGTACATATGTTTCTGTAAAGCTACATAGAAATAAAAGAAGCATCAGCTAAAGTTGGAGTAAACTTCGCGTAAGTAAATTGCCCATTAATCATGGCATTCTACGTCGTCACCGGATGCTAATTGGTGTCTTGTGAAAGAAGATTCGCAAATATCGTATTTATATTCAAAAATTCAAGCTGCCATGCTTTTTAGTTGTTTGAAGCGTCTAGCATAAAAAAGTTAAAAAAATATATCACACAGGCACTTCTATAAACTCCTAAGAGATTAGGTTTTTTTACTGTATGTTTCTCAGTCTATTGGTTGTATTGAAATATGTTTTTAAATGTTATACCTGTTTGTAAAGATTCATGGTATGGACTATAGTGGAGGGTGTGGAGCTCATAGCGTCCAAAACCTCGGAATATTGCAATGCGATAATTTGACGAATATACAAAATGTGTAGTTTATTTAAAAAAAATAAAGAGTGCGTGTATGAATGTGTACACGCGCAAGAACTAAAACTTCTGTAGGTTATCGGTACTCTTTATGAAATTCAATTTTTGTTTTAAATAAATACGATAGTGAGATACTAAAAATAACGCATGTTAGGCATATTACAATCATATATTTATAGAATATCATTTAGGGAAAGAATATAATATTATATATCATTTGTCAGACAATAACAACGGTTACCATGGCAACAAACGTTCGTACATTTTTCGTAACGCATTCACTAGCTTACCCCCCAAATCAAGCGTGCGTAAAGAAGTTTTACTTCAATAAAAAGTAAGCTTTCCCATATATGAAACATTATTTTATTTGTGCTCTATGGTTTTTGTTTTACGTACAAACTTAGCAAATAGTACTACAACTCATAAAGTTATTACAAATAATAAAATCTGGTCAAGTAAGTTAAATTCGCTAGAGGAATTAAACGCTATTTAATGTAAGATCCTATTTCATAAGTAAATAGGTAATACAAATATACTGCTTAGAAATCCTCAGAGTGCGATTCCGACTCGCATTTTACTTATATTATTTCTTGTTAAGAAATTCGCTGTAGTAAAATAAAAAGTATATTATATATAATACCTGAATATTATCTGCTAAAGTTTTAAAGAATATGATAAAGCCTTTTAAAATAGAAATAAATGCTTAGGTCTTTTTGTAAGAAATTGTTAAAATTACATTTTTTTCTTTTTTTAATTATTATGTTTACTGTGAAAAATATGATTTACTAGCTAGTTACGTTTTAACGTTTAGCTCAGAGATGAGTAATTTTCCCGTAGTAAAAACTATCCTATATGTTGACCCGGATAACCAGCTATCATCATATCAAATTTTATCAAAATCTATTCAGTAGTTTTTCCGTGATGCGGTAACAGATAGACAGACAGACAATAATTCTAAAAACTAGATTCGACCACAGAGGTCGATAAATAGGATTTTCCAAAAAAAATATTTAATGTACAGATTCGACTCAGTTAGATTTTTATTATTTGTATAGATATCAAAAAGTATTGATATATTTTAATTGGCAAATATTTTAAGTTTAAATTGCAATTCAGTTTTTTTACATTATAAAGATATTGGTTCGTTTATCTAACTTATATAAATACAAGCGGCTCTCCATCGTTTCAGCCGGGCTCGTCCCTAGGTCCGTTTTGACGGTTAATATGAAATAGTTAGACTATATTATACATAAGTATGATGAGTTTTTTATCCCTTACTTCAGAAATGATTGATTCTTCATACAATCTTCCAGCCTCCTTTTCACCCTCTTAAGGAATGATTTCTTGGGCAAAAACTATCCTATGTCCTTCCCAAAGTCTCAAACTATCTTCATACCAATTTTCATCTAAATTGGTTCAGCCGTTTAGCCAAAGTAAAAAACAAACAAACAGATTTACTTTCTCATTTATAATATTAGTATGCATATATAAAGATAATCGAATTAGGGCAAGATATGGTGTTAATTAACAAATCATTTAATTTTTAAATTGTTGGTATATTTTATAAAAGGTAAAAACACAAGGTGTTTAAATCTCATTATTTTAAGGCCAAATAATAATTTGTAATCTATACATATAACAAAATTCTAACTGAGTCGAATCTGTACAATAAATATTTTTTGGAAAATCTTACTGAAATAGTCATTATTATCGATACAGAGGCCGAATTTATAGTTAGAAATTTTTGTCAGTCTGTCTGTTATCGCATCACGAGAAAACCACTGGATAGATTTTGATGAAATTTGGTAAGATGATAGCTGGTTATCTGGGTTAACATATGTATAGGATACCTATTACTGCAGGTAAATATGTCATCTCTGAGAAATCTCTACTAAATGTTAAAACGTAACTAGGGACGAACCCGAGCGGAGCGAGGGTGAGTCTAGCGACTCACGAGTGACATGATATTTCTTTAACTAGAAAAATGGAAATCACACAATTTTTGGTAAATATTGCAAACATTATTACAACAAACAAAATGTCATAAAGTTAAATACTATACAGGGTGGATTTTTGAGACGGGACAGTAAGGGCAGGTACCTTAAATACTATAGTTACAGGAAAACGCTCCTAGGAGACCATCCATAACTTTTTGAGATATTCTGATCTGCATTCACAGATTTTGGATAAAATGTACAGTCAGTGAGAAAAATGCTAATATACGTAAAAAAATTTTTTCACGTCAATCGATCCTGTTTCAAGTAGGGATCAAAAGACTCTATGGGACCATTTAAAGTTTAAGTACTAGAAATGACAGAAATCGCCAAAATCTTTTTCCATACATTTTGTATGGAAAAACGTTTAATCAACTCGAAATATTTTTTGTTGCCAAACGCTCCTATTTTTTAATGTGATCAAAAGACTCTTAATACAAACGTAAATAGGTAACGTTTAGGTGATCTACAAAATAAATTGCTTAAAATGGATATCGTGTTTCAAAAAAACACGTTTAGTTGATATAATTTTATTTTATTTTTATTTGTCGATGCAATTATGATTTTCTCAAAGAGTCTTTTGATCACATTAAAAAATAGGACCGTTTGGCAACAAAGAATATTTCGAGTTGATTAAACGTTTTTCCATACAAAATGTATGGGAAAAGATTTTGGCGATTTCTGTCATTTCTAGTACTCAAACCTTAAATGGCCCCATAGAGTCTTTTGATCCTTACATGAAATAGGATC
Organism: Fabriciana adippe; assembly: GCA_905404265.1. Lineage (NCBI taxonomy): Eukaryota > Metazoa > Arthropoda > Insecta > Lepidoptera > Nymphalidae > Fabriciana > Fabriciana adippe. The sequence goes on from FR989989.1 coordinate 14,246,504, forward strand.
GATTGACATGAAAAAATTTTTTTTCGAATTTTAGCATTTTTCTCGCTGACTGTACATTTTTTCCAAAATCTGTGAATGCAGTTCAGAATATCTCAAAAAATTATGGATGGTTTCCTAGGAGCGTTTTCCTGTAACTATAGTATTTAAGGTACCTGCCCTCACTGTCCCGTCTCAAAAATCCACCCTGTATACACATTAATTTGTTACCTTACCTCTCTACTTCCCTTTTTAGAATTTTGTAAACATCTCGGTTAGTTTAATCTTAAGCTAAACCAAGCATCATAGTACAATGTACATTGTACACATATACTATACTGTTAATAGATAAGCATTAAACTGTAGTTCCATAACCACGCTTTACGGTCGATCCAGGTGCTTTCGATCGATTAACAATGCTTCATAGCAAATCTATTATGGCTACACACCAGCACCGCAAAATCGTTTCATGTAGGCGGGCTTTATGATGACCTATTACCAAATGTCAATGCACTCGCACGTAAATCGTACTTATGTACGTGAGGATTGTTCCTTATATAAAGCTTACTATACCATAGAGATTTAAAACAATATATGTGTAGTAATTATTTCATTAGACACTAGCGACTCACCTTCGCTGCGCTCGAATTCGTCCCTAGCTTGCTTCCCCATACAAACTTTCTTCCGCATTTTCACCCCCTTAAGGGATGATTTCCGGGATAAAAACTATCCTGTATCCTTCCCAGGGTGTCAAACTATCTTCTTACCAAATTTCGTCTTAATCGGTTCAGTAGTTTCGGAACCTATTCGATGCAAACAAACAAACAAACAATCAAATCTTTCCTCTTTATAATATTAGTATAGATTAGTCCAGTTATTCGGTAGTTCTACCTTGAAAGTTTTTCGGGAGTTTTGAAAATTGTTGATTTTAGAGATTTCGACAGGCTCTTTCCGAATTTCTACTTTACCGCTTTCGTCGTATCTTTGCCGCTCGCGCCGCCATAATGAAAAAATGGCGCCTAAAAACAGTTTTTTTGACAAAATCTCCTTTCTTACTTATTTAACGATGAAAATTGTTATGTAATAAAATCATCAATTTTCAAAACTCTCGGAAAACTTTCCAGGTTACCTCTTTTTTTAGCACCTAATGACTGATCTACACTGTTATATAATTTTGAAATAGCGATTTATACTCACTTAGCTCAAGTGTGTCCCACGATGCCAACAGTAGGCTATTAGTTACTTTAGGTCATAACCTCTCTACCGGGCGCGAAGCCAAGAAACGCACAGGGAGGTGACCCACCTCGGTGAGCGGTGTGCTATACGGTTTGTTCCTGGTACTTCTCTGATAGCAGAGGGGACTGTGGAGCAACCCCAGGGTTGTTGCGGTCTGCATCGGCAAACCTGCCGCCGGGGTGTCGTGGTTGAATGCGTAAGCGATCCTGCGACGCCCAATTAAGACGGGGAAGGTTCCGTTGGATTTTAGTAGGTAGTACTGGCTTTGGCGGTGAGTCCCACACTTCGTGCCTAAATGCATTTCCCAACGTTAAAAAAAAAGGTCATAACCTCTTGGACTAGATTTCATCCAGATCATCCAGCCGTTTGAAGCAGTAACAAACATACACTCACATACATATATGTATACCAAATTTCACACTTATAGTATTAGTCTGATTAATAAGCTTCTTTATCTGTTTGAACAATATGGCAAGAATAAATAACTGTATGTTAGTGGAAATATGTATATTGGTGACATTAGTGAATTATACATATTATTAAAAAGCATATGTCTGACTGTGCTTTTTACTATGCTAGAGGTAATGGCTTCGACCTTGCATATGTTGAATGTTTATATCGAGTATTGACTATACATATTACGAGTAGTAATTTTGTTTCCTCTATTTTTCCCTAAATGGACATTGTTGATAATAATCTCATTAAATACCTATGTAATGTGTACCATATCCAATAATAAATATATGCTAATACTTCTATACAAATAAGTAAAACTTAAGTGTCTATTTGTAATGTCAAAGTATCAGCTTTTTACTTAATGCATGTAAAAGTATTATGGTAGGTACCTTTAAGAAAAAACAATTTTTGAAATATTTGTCTGTTTGTTCTGGCTAATCTCAGAAACGGCTGGACCAATTGCGACGGGACTTTCACTATTGATGTTATAAGGACTAACTTAAGTTATTTTTATTTAAGAAAAAATATTAGAGTTCCACACAAAAACCCATGAAATTGTTACTAAATACGCGTACTTACGCACCCGAGTGAATCTAGGTTAAGTCTCTAGTCATAAATTAAAACTTTACAACGTGAAGAGTATAAACCGTTCATGACCAACAATATTGGTGTGTGCAATATTGGTGTGTCCAAAATGTCCGATCAACTAAGCATTTATGGTGACTGACCAAAGGCCTATAACGTCCTAAAGCGTGCGTAACTCGCACGTCGCTCACATGCCATTGACATTCGGCACGGTTTCGCGTTTGAAATAGCGCTCGCATAAAATTTAGCATAAATTTATTCAGCTGTATATTCTCATTACTACTTTTATTATCCGGCATCTGCTGAAATGTATAGAAATGTTCTATAAACAACAGTTTAACATATAAAAAAAGTCAACGGAGACTGTCTGTCTGTGCAAGGTAATTTCGAAAATTATTAAAAGTTTTTATTGTTATCATCTGCATTTCTCCAGAAATATTTCAGTATATTGAAATTGCCCTTGAACTTATATAGGAGTTGACCATTGAGGGTATTATAGTGGGTGGAGACTAAAAAAAACGCTGCTTGCGTTGCTTTATCGACGAGCGCTGAATAAACGGTTGAAAATAAATGAAAACAATGTATGGCTTAATAGTTTTACAAATAGAGTTCGCAATACCATATATATCTAACTCCTATATTTCAATAGTTATAGTTAGTTTTATATTTAAAATAAAAGCTTGTAATAATTTTTATTTTATGATGCTTTTTTTTATCGACAATATAAAACTAGACATCACATTGTACTTAAGGGAGATTTAACGACTAACTTCATACTGTAGTTCAATAAGGGCTAAGTTCAGACTGTAGTCTAATTTTGTCGCATCGTAAAAAAACACATCTTTTTTTCCCTAATGCGCCAAAACAAGTACCTATAACTTCAAAAATAATATTTCGCTATGTAAGTAATGTTCAGATGTTCACTACGGTTTGACCTAGGTACTAAATATTTATCTTAAAAAAACCATCATCGCAAGTAGGTAATGAATAGAAATAAAATGTGCCCTTTATAGTGTCATTTGGTTATAAAGTTCAGGATTTAAAGACAAATGAAAATAAATAATCGCGACATGCGTGCAGTTATCTAGGGATGCGCTTCAGCGAAACGAGGGTGGACTGTGGAAGCTAGTTCAAAAATAAACGACGAGTATTAAGTATAAAAAATATCTTTTCGGATTTTTTCGGATTTATTTTGATTTTTGGTTTCCGACGTTTCGTAAAAATCCGAGAATATAGTTTTATTTAAAACTAGCGACTGAGCCTTGCTTCGCTCGGGTTCGTCCGTAGGTGATTATTTAAATTGTTGTTGTTTTGGGTTCTATTGCGTTATTAAAGACCCCCAATAATAGTTTTTCTCAAATATCTTCCATGTGCAGAACAGCGATCAGTTACAATTTTATTATAAGAGTATGTGTATATGTCACATATTCGCGTAAATCTAAGAATAAATGTTCAAATAAAATGAACGTTTTAACAATATTGCTTGGTATATTTCAGGACTGTTATTGTTATTAACCATATCTATCACTAGTAGTCATTATCTTCAATATTTAAATACCAACTAATAATTATCTTATTATGAAAAACATTTACGTATTTATTTGCTTATTTATGTTATCAATCATATTATTTTGCTATTATTGTCGATAAAAGGTTTTATCACTTTGGTCTATGAATTTTAAATCTATAACATATTTTTTTTAAATTGTCTTATTTAAGAAAAGAATGAAAATTGATGCCTTAATTGTGGCGAAGGTATAAATAAATATTCTAATTTTTAAATAAGAAACCTGCCACTAACCTAGTTCAGATTGTATAAATAAATGGTTAAATGGATTGTGTTTTATCTAAATGACCGCAAACTTGGCCTAATCACGTTGTCACATATATGTACATACATACTATAATTTCTTTTTTTATTTATATGTTTGTATTTAAAGTTATATATGTGTAGTGTATCAAATATCTGGTATCCATAACGCAAGCCTCGTAGTTTAGGAACTAGATGGTGCTGTGTGTTAATGTCCCAACTCCCAACATATTTTGAACCTGTTTTTATACTGGCTATAATTATTATAACAATGATTATTCTTTCTGTACTATACATTTGTCAATTTTTAGCAAATTTTGTTCTTTTTTATTGTTTATTTAAATAGAATTCTAATAGTTATGTACTATTTTATTACATGCCATTCTTCCTTTTTAACCGACTGCTGCGAAGTCCAAAGGAGGGTTATGTCTTTGAGCTGTATGTCCGATCCTTTGTTCCCTCGTAGTTACTAATGATGATTCGTACATCGTTAAATACGACTTGATAAAGCGAGTGTTGTGATACTAGCGATGTAGAGTATCATTAAAAATCAACAGCAGATCTTACTGTGTCTTGAAATTTTTTTTCTTCCAAACCTATCGAGTGGTGTATAAAAAGGGGGAAAGACTTTAAGAGGAGATTACAAAAAAATATTATACAACTTAAATTAAATAATTGTTAAATAAAACTTCAAATATCTAACAGGATAAAACTAAAAAGTTGTAAACAAAAAAAAAATGATTATAAAAATTAAAAATACCCCACTCTGTTAAGAAAAAAAACAAATCAAAATTACAATCGGAGACACAAACATCTCGCAGCGAAACAATATAATATAATCTCCGACTGCATAATACTACGTTCTTTGGTCAACTTGTTTTATTCTTTTTTAGTTCGCTTTTTACGTAGTCGGTTTTATTTTTATTAGGCATCGCACTTATATTATTATTTATTACAATACAATATTTTGTAGGTGAAAGTTGAGTTTGCTCTTCTACGGGTTGTAAGGTGATTTAAATGAAATTCGAAATAGAGTTATAATATCGGCATAAATTCCACAGAAGCTGCTTTTGTTTTGTTAAAAAAGTATAATAAGACTTGTATCAATGGCAAGATAATGTGCAGAGGAAGAGAGAGCGAGAGATGAGACAGATGAAATAAACCTATGAAAATTTTCTCATGCAAAATACTTTTAATTTTTACCAATTATATGAAAAGATCTTGATATCGTTGATGACTGTATGACCGAAACATCTCGTTGCAATTCAATTGTAACCGATACTAGTATAAATATACAACTATATTATACTAGCGACTCACCCTCGTTTCGCTCGGGTTCGTCCCTAGGTTGATTCGCCATACAAATTTTCATCCCCATTTTCACCCCCTTAAGGAATGATTTCCGGGATAAAAGTCATTCCCAGGGTCTCAAACTATCTCCTTACCAAATTTCATCTAAATCAGTTCAGTAGTTCCAGAGATTACTTCTTACAAACAAACACACAAACTTTACCTCTTTATAATATAGATTGAAATAAAATTCTAATATATAAACTTAAAAGGAAAGACTATAAATGTAAATACCCTTGCTTAATGTGACATTTATTAGCAAGAAGGAAGACTCTATATCCTTGTTATCCTTGGGATATTGAAGTTGTCGCTGGAGTTGCTAAGTCCATATCTGTAACTCGATACCTCGACCTTAGGTCAGCTATCTCATAAAACATACGAAGGTTGTGTAACGTGATCGTCAAGCGACTATATTAATAACATTTTATGCAAGTACAGCATGAAGTCGTCAACATACTTGCTATAAGCAGAAAATATCACAGACCTTCCCAGCCATGTTTAATAAACTAATCAGGCCTATATTATTAACCGAATTAAAAAATGATTTTCATAATTCCATTAACATTAGTTACGTCTTAAGGGTTAGTAAAGATTTCTCAGAGATGAGATATTTTCCCGTTGTAAAAAGTATCCTATATGTTGACCCGGATAACCAGCTATCATCATATCTAATTTCATCAAAATCTGTCCAGTGGTTTTCTTGTGATGCGTTCCCAGACAGACAAAAATTCTGAAAACTATAGACCCGGCCTCATTCGTGATATGTGATAATAATGACTATTTCAATAAGATTTTTCAAAAAAATATTTGATGTACAGATTTAGCTCAGAATTTTATTATATGTATAGATTATATCTCAAAGGAGATTGTACATGAATTTCTAGAAAAAAATCTTAAAGTTAAAGAATAATGATTAAGACTTCTCATCATACACATTTTGGTTAGCATCCGGGTATGTGCGCTTTTTTAAATATAAGTATAAATTATTGAATATTCTTAGAAAAAATGGTAGTTTGAAGGTCAACTCTAAATATTCTCTCGTTGAACTCAGCCAAAAAGTATCCTTATCATGGCAACTATTGATCACACTCCCGCCCCTGCGTAACGCAGCCCGCATGCCGTCCCCCCGATACCATCAATCACTTCCTAATCGAGTTTATGAACGTTGGAGTGCCGCCTGAACACGTACCCGGCTAACCCGGCTTGACCTATACGTATGGAATGTACCAGGTAAATGTACCTTGGATACATACATGTATAGACTAAGGAATGCTATAAAGAGATTCGGATTTGTACGAAGATTACGCCAATTTTGCAAGAAATATTGTTTGAACTTCGGCTTCTATACAGCAACCATGTTTCATGATCGCGCATACGTTCTCGATGTACTGTCGATCGTAATGATAAACATTTGCTTAGGAATTAATTTCAATTTCACGTTGTTACCATATTGTAAAATACATTTTTTTGTTATTGTAAAGGCTAATAATGATTCTGTTGTTTGCAAAAAATATTAGATAATATTGATGTTAAAACTAAGTGCAGAGTGCATATGAATGATTACAATGCTACATTTGATATTAAAAGTTAAAATTGCATAATTGTACTTCTACAGATTATAATATATATCTATTATATATATTATAATCTGTAGAAGTTCGTTATTTAAAATTAAAATCGTACACGTAGATCATAAAATTATTCAAATTTCGTTATAATAGTATAAAAAAGTAATATAATTATTCACTATATTACCTACGTACCTACCACTAACTATATTACCTAATTATACCTAATTAAGTTTTTTTTTATGGGACAAAGGGGGCAAGTTATATTATTACCATTTTTTAATTGCATTGTAAATGTACCCCACATTTGCTTTACATATTGATTATTATGGGTGTTAAGTTTTTTTTAATACACTAGCTATTCAAGTTGCTGACACGCTGCTTTTTACTTTTATCAGGCCGAATAAAACCTACGCGCGATGCTTCTCAATCGGGCATCTTGGTTTACTTTTTAAATTTTAAAGGCTGTTGTGTATGTATATATATATATATATATATATATATATATATATATATATATCATAATAGTAAAAAAAATGTATATTTAATTGCTTATTTATTATTATGTTTACTAAAAAAACAAATTAGACTCGAGCTAGGATTTTAAATTATCAAAATCAATTTTGTCGACATATTTTAAGTTTATCACATTAGAAACTTATTAAACGCCAAAAAACCTAAAAAGTCAACGTATATTTTAATTACCTCAGTGTGAAATCAAAATAATTTGAATAGTTTTATAATTGGTTGATTACAATAAGGTTCTTTAAACGGGTTAAATATTATTATTATATAGTCGTATAAAGAGAAAGTTTGTTGTAAAGGAATCGTTGGATTAAAATTGCCTTTGTTTACGAATTGACTTTTTCGTGATCACGGCGCGGAACTGTTTTCGACCACAGTGATCATATAAATATTCTGTTTTAACTTCAATGCCTGATTGAGGAAAATCATCGCAAAACCTTGTAAAATCTTACAACCACCTTATTCTTGTTTGTTTCCAATTTTAAAAATGGCGACTATTTTTTTTTATTATAATCAAAATTTATTACACTTAGATATACGAGTATATTGTAATAAAAATATTACTTACATTCTATTTTGTATTCAACGTGCGTTTTCAAGTTTCCGTTTTACAAATGGGCACGTGAAAACGAATTACAGTGTCAAATCGTCTACCTGCTTGCGAAACTTGGCCTCCCTTCGGGGTCGGGCTCAACCAGTTTCTAACACGCTAATATGGATATCTAACAGTACTTGGGATGCATTGTGAGTGCTATCCCGTTCTAATTTTCTCGCCAATATTTTATCGCCTAAACATATTTACTCTTTTTCTCAAATGAATTAGACATGTGGAAAAATAAATAAAACGTACAACTACCAATTAATCTGAAACGTTTCTAACAAAACAGACACGACCTGTGACGAGTTCATCCTACCGGAAATCCAGACCTCAATGTTAAAATATGAAATGACATCAGCATACAGTTTTTTTGTCAGTCGTTGACCTGAATTATTATGGCTTCACCATCATACTAAATCTAATTAAGAATATATTATATGTATGTATATATTTTTTTTTGGTTTCGTAAGTCTTATGAGTCTTCGAATTTTAAGTTAGTTTGTAAGTATTCATAATACTTTCTTAGATTTACGCAATTATTTGACATAATATATATAAAACAAAGTCACGTTAGTAACACCAATTAGGTATAACTCAACAACGGCTGGACCAATTTTTATGATCTTTGATTTGTTGGTTTTGTCTCCGCCTCGAATAGCAGAATAACTAATATTATATTAGTAATAAATAATATTAGTACCTACCTAATTAATTAACTTTTTTAAAAATTGAAATATTTATAATAATAATAGCTAAAATTAAGTAAATAACATTGCTATATTTAATTATAATACTTATTAATCTTAATACTTTCTTAGATTTACGCGAATGTTTGACATTTAAATAAAACTATCTTTTCGGATTTTTTCGCGGATTTATTTTGATTTTTGGTTCCCGACGTTTCGATTGCTTTACAGCAATCTCGTGACCATGACCGTGACCATGATTGCTGTAAAGCAATCGAAACGTCGGGAACCAAAAATCAAAATAAATCCGCGAAAAAATCCGAAAAGATAGTTTTACTTATTAATCTTTTTTTTTTAAATGTTTAGAATTAAAATCAACAAATATTGTAAGGTACTTTGGTGCCATTTTTGATTTTTTTGAAATCATTTTTGTAAAATAGTGGGTAGGCACTGTCTGTAACAAGTATATAACGCCTTTGAGATGTTTAACACCTTAGTCTCTCCCATGACCATGATTGCTGTAAAGCAATCGAAACGTCGCGTCGGGAACCAAAAATCAAAATAAATCCGCGAAATAATCCGAAAAGATAGTTTTATTTAAAATGTCAAATATTCGCGTAAATCTAAGAAAGTATTAGCAGAATAACTATTAAAACAAAAAAATCACGAAAAAAAGATTAAAATTTATATGGCTAACGCTAGCTAATAACTATTTATATCTATTTAAAACGTACCTAGCGATGCACCTGAGCGAGGCAAGGCGAAGTCGCTAGTTTTATATAAATTTTAATAATTACAATTAACAAATATTGTATTAGATAATTTGGTGCCATTTTTGTATTTTTTGAAATCATTTTGTAATTTTACGGATAGACACTGCCTGTAACAACTACATATATAATGACCTTTAAGACGTCTAAAACCTTAGTCTCCTTGATCATGATTGCTGTAAATCATTCGGAACGTCGGAAACTAAAAATCTAAATAAATCCGCGAAAAAATCCGAAAAGATTGTTTTATTCAAAATAATGTGTAGGTATTCATTTATGCTCTCGACGTAACAAAACACGGTCATTGAGAGGTAACTCGGAATTCTAATTATTTTATTCGCATCATTCAAATTCTAAAGGCATTTTAGTTTTCTACCAGTCGGGCCTTACAACTATATTGCGCTTGCTTCTACTCTGTAGTGGTTTTGAAAGTTCTTCTCGGGTAATATTTTCTATTTACGGCTCAATAAAAGTCGTTGCTCGTATACGTGCTATGTAAGTTTGAAAGAAGATAGTATAAATATAGAAAATATTATTATATCTGTATGGTATGTTAACCCTTATTTTTCTTTAAACAGTACATTTCAATATTCGTGTTTGATAAAAAAAAAAAACAGTCCTGAGAACTGCCGACAGAAGTGAAAATTTAAAACTATGAGCAAACTGTTGTTATTTTTGGATATTCAAATTAATTGTTTGGATTTAAAATTTTTACATTTATCTGATTTTGACATCTATCGGCACTCTGAGTGGTAGCGTTAACACGTCACGTGACCATGTCGATGACGACTTACATGAATTTACTTCCCATCCTAATTTGCCTATAGAAGTTTTCACTTCAAAAATCATAATGTATTTTATTTATATTATTAATTACTTAACTTTTAAATAAAAAATATGCGCAGAAATCTTTATTTTCCCAAATTTAAAATCAGGCCCAGTCTAGGTATACCTATAGTATATTATGTATGTATAGTACATTACATATATATTATATATAGTATATATGTACTATGGTGTCAATGTTACTTCCTGTATGTTAGCAAGCATATAACTTCCAAGTAAGCAAATCTCGCAAACTGGATGGAAGCTACGATAACTTCATCAAACGCAACACTATGTAATGTGTGTAAAGGTGAACGGGCGTTCGATGAACTGTAAACGGCGACGGTTAGTTTTTTTTTTGCAAAAAACCCACAACACTATAACAATTTAAAGGGGTTTTAAAAGCACGCTATAAAATATATTAATTTTTTTGGTATATTTCACAATGTTCTACCATGAAATAGCATTATAGATTAATAGATGTAGGTTTAGTTGAATTAATAAATTAAATTATACAATTTTATATTTCAGCAATATGATATAGATATTTTTTCTGAGAGCCTAAATTTATTTAAAAAGAAAGTGTATTTAAATATTTAGATTATTTCTTTTTTGTTTGTTGTACAACTTAAATGGCTCCTTATATACCCGTAACCACATAAAATTTAAATAAAATAGGTAAATCTTCTATAAAAAACTGTGCATACTTTTAAAATAAATTTATATAAAAATAGCGAAATATGATTATGCTAAATTAATGTTTTATGTAAATTTAGTTAGTAAGCCTTTATAATAAATAAATAAAAGAATTAATGCCCTCTTCAAAACTAAAAGTCCGATGTTACCATTTTTTTATCTTTCGTCCATCTTTTGGCAGTGAAGGTTAGAAATCCTTAATTCAAGTGCGACGCGTCGCGCCGGAGATGCAACCGGAATGAGCTTCCCGCCCGTGATTGCATTCGCATCGCCTCGCACCTCGTGACTTCGAATTAACGCCGCGCCTTAAGCGATATATATGACGATCAGCTAACTTAAGCTCCTTTACGATATAATTTAGAAGCTGCAGTCTAGTTTCTAACGAAATTAGCTGTATTACGTTATATTTTGACAGTGACAGTGTCAATTTTGAATTTAATTCTCTATGTCACTTTAAAATCGATTTCTATGTCACTATGTTTCGAGTTCTATAAGTAGGTACCACGAGTATATGTTATAAACTGGGGTTTTCTCGTGGTTATTTCTAATTATTTATTTATTCTTTGGATTTTGCTTTTATTAATTATATTTTTTTGTTTTGTTTCAGGTAAGCTGTAAATTTATCGCATTTACTACGTTATATTAAAAGTAAGTTGTTATATTTATAGAAACTCCAACAAATGTACGGCATAGATCAACTTCTACATATTTTGTAGATATATATTTTAAGAATATTAAAGCTATAAATATGAAAGTTTTGCTATTAATACATTTTTTTTTATAGTGAACAATGTCTTTTTACAACACGATAACTTCATAGATGCAGGTGTTTAATTAATTATTGTTCCGACTTCAAGCGAACCGACAGCCCTGTAATTACCTCCATATCGTCGTTATTCGGGACTGCTTTACTGCCACGAATATTCTTTGTAATTGACTAAAACTTTGATAAAAATAGAAACGGATAGATCAAAATAAATGTGGAACACGTCATTTTGATTGGGCGTCTTAAGTAAAGAGCAAGTTGAGGTAAATAAAAATGTTTTAAGGAGTTAGGTTTATGCAATATCTTCTTTTAATCCTTTTCCTTTGACCGTTTGATCTTTTATGCTTATGTTTCGACTTTTCTTTTATGTTTGACAATAGTTCACAAAAAAGAATAAGTTTATCAAATGCTTATATTTATTTAGTTATATATATATATATAAAACTTTATTTGAATTATATAAAAATAATTAGAAATAGATATTGTTTCGGTCAATTATATATGTACATATAATGTTGTACCAAATATTTAATTATAATTCTGGAGCAAGAATCGTAACCGACTCAGATCCGATCAATTCCGGATCTCGACCAGTGTAGTTGCTATCTAGTTACTTTGGTGTAGGATTTCGTGCGCACAAAGGAAACTCGCTCTCACAATGCGGTCCCGACTCCCACCAGATGTAATGTATACATTAATGCGCAGTTGGGAAAATCTCAACCGTTGCATCCTTTTGATAACTAATCCTGGTAACACTAGAAGGAGGGGCTGTGTGTTGTATTTTCTATTATAAAAAAAATATATCTCTGCTTGTATATTCTGCTGTAATAATATTAGCAGCAAAACTTTTCCCATAAAGGACAAAAGATGAGAGAAAATAATTAATCTCTCCCGTAACCATGATTGCTGTAAAACTTTCGAAGCGTCGCGTCGGCAACCAAAAGTTAAAATAAATCCGCGAAATAATCCGAAAAGATAGTTTTTTTTAAATGTCAAATATTCGCGTAAACCTAAGAAAGTATTATGAGAGAAACAAAGTATAAACGTAGGTTATGTTTTAAACGTGTTATATAAATCGATATTTATGTCGTGGTTCTAGTGTAAGAAAATTTTCATATAAAATTCTATTAGTATTATCATGGAAATTCTTTGTTTTCGTGCGATATTCTATTAGCCTAGAAGCATTAAGGAATAATCATGGCTATTTACGTAAAAAATGAAATATTTTCCTGGTTATCAAAATAAATGTTATTTTTTATTGGTACCATTTATATTCGGATTTTCTCTTGTGGTGTCGAAGATTAGTAATGTTTTATCTAACTATACTAATATATATATATATGTATATATATATAAAGCTGAAGAGTTTGTTTGTTTGGTTGAACGCGCAAATCGCAGGTACTACTAATCCGATTTGAAAAATTCTTTTTGTATTAGATAGCCCGTTAACTGAGGAAGGCTATAGGCTATATATCATCCCGGAAAAATGTACGGTTCCCGTGGGAAAGATTTGTTTTTGTCTAGGGACGAACTCGAAGCGAAGCGAGAGTGAGTCGCTATAAAATATATACGTCGATCAGTCTCCCTCGTGTCTTCTCCATTCTACGTGACATTGGCGAAGTAATCTGTGCTTAACTGACACGCTTTGAAGCCATTACAAAAGAATTGAATTGAGTTATGATATAGGTACGTTTTTAAGGTAATTGAAAATTAACTATAAATATATCATAATACTTTATTAGATTTACGCGAATATTTGACATTTTAAATAAAACTATCTTTTCGGATTATTTCGCGGATTTATTTCGATTTTTGGTTCCCGACGTTTCGAGTGCTTTACAGCAGTCATGGTCACGGGAGAGACTAAGGTTTTAGACATCTCAAAGGCGTTATATACTTGTTACAGACATTATAAATATACATATAATTTATATTTATAGTTAATTTTCAAAGTAAGCCAGAACGTTCTCTCGTTTCGCTCTGGTGAAAATGCACATGCATATGCCCGAAGTTATATAGTACATGTGCAACGTTCTCTCACAGAAACTACTTAACGCACTGGGATAAGAAATGGCATATCTCACTATCCCGTCCATACTCTATTTCTATACCAAAAAATTATGTCGATCCGTTTATGCCAAAAAAAAAAAAAAAAGAAATTAACCAGTAAATAAACATACTTTCGTATTATAATTTTACAATATTAGTAACTACGTCAATGATGAAAGTAAAAACTTAATTTTAACATATTATGATGTATTTATGCTTACGTTTTAAGACACGAGTGCTCTAGAAATCGGCGTAAATGATATTGGCAAAATAATCTCATTCAACATTTTATTGCCAGTCAAGTCTCACGCACGCGCCAGAACATAGCAGTTTAGATTTGCTTGCGATTCCATTGTGTACATTGATGAACAATTTATTGTATTCTATTTCTACTGTAGTACGTTTTATCTGGTAATTTATATTTACTATTTTATGTTATAGCTATGAACAATACAAAGTGTATAGAAATATTTCCTTTTAATTAATTTAAAATATCGTGTTTTCTGGATTGAACACTGACCTGTGACATTCGATCGCAATAAACGTGCAAACAATTAACGTGGGGAATAAACGTCAAATCAAAACTTCGTAAAAATCTGAAAAATAAAATTTTGTTTATTTAAAATGTCAAATATCGTAAATCGATAAAAATAATAATTTTTAAATTATAATTTTATTTTGTTGCATTATACTGTCCAGTTGTAATTTTTTTTTTTTACTTTAATTGAATGTATGTAACGTATAATATATGTATATACGTAAAAATATCATTTAAATGATTTTATATTTTAAATTTCACATTTCAACTTCACGATGTCTGCAATTATACGTAGCGACATTACTCGTTTGAATAGAAACCATTTCAATGGGAGTGTGGTCGTTACGCGTGAAGTGAAGCCAGGTTGCGCGGCAGATGCGCCCGGGGTCACCGCACCCGGGCCCACTGGAAACATTCGCCTTTACCGTCTTCTGTATCAAATCCACCACCTTTAAATCTTCACACCGTCATACAAAACTAGTACCACGAAACCGTATTTCCTTGAGATGATTGAAATTATGTTCTCATGTAACATTATCTCTGTTATGAAATAGAGTCGTGTTTTTAGTTTTATCTGTAACCAGAGCTTCGTGACTTGGCCCATCTATATGAGCAACCGCGTGTAATTTTCTCGTTTTGAGTGGTCATTAGTTCCTAGAGGACAGGAACTTTGTCGCACGTCCATTAACTTTATATTATACTCGCCCGTACGTTCGAAACGCTTGAGAACTTCTTTGTCACCGAAATGGCATTATGCGTAGTTTAATAAATGAAGCCCTAGGGCGAAAATATCTTTGATATATGTGTATTAGATTGAGTGTATACACCGATAAAAAATAATTTATTATTGAGAAATATTGTATTATAAGTGAAATAATTTTTAGAGTCGGTTTAGTTCTTTTACCGATAAATATAATCAAGAAAGCAAACAAAGTTTATCTCTTAAAAGTACTATCTAAGACGGATTAAATAAGAAAAATAGGATTTCTGAGTAAAGTCGCACGATCCATTCACGGGTTGCGCAGCTCAGTTTGGGGTGCGTTCACCGCTTGCGATCGATGCTACTTAACAACTCTAAAGAATAGGGGTTCTTCTAGTACAGTATCAATACTTTTTATTACTAATAAATAATTTATATTGAAAACTCTTCACGATTTTGTATTATAATAAATAATTAATATCTAAGAACGATCATTATGTAGGTTATATTTTTCATTACGTTGGCTACATACGGAAAATTATTTTTAAATTTTATACCTCTATGTAATTTTCAAACTATGGCAATGAGAGGCTTTTTAGTTGTTATGGTCAAGTTGGCAACCAATCACACTGTGTCGGCAATTTCTACATTTCCGATTTCAATCGTTTCGCGTGCTATAAAATATAAATTTAACGACTTCTCATAACGCTTACCCATCGGTTTTAGTTAGTATGTAATAGCAAAAGTGTGAACAGTATTTAATGGACACAGTTCATTTCATCGACGTCGTTCATTTTTATACTTGTTATAAAGAAAAGATCTCGATCATTGTTACGAGCGGCTTAAAATAAAAGCTTGCCCGCTCTGAATTTCTACGGACAATCCAACAGCCCGAACTGGTTTTACAGGTAAGTTTTAAATTATTCGTAGACAAAATGGTTCGTTCCAACGAATTTCGTCATTGTGGAATAGTCCTTCGACAAAGGTGCATTCCTTTGGCGCACGTCCCAACAAAAGGACGAACCTGAAAGGTATTGTTGAGTTCATAACAGCTAGGTCTTTGTATACAATGAATATAGCCTATAAGACTTTTTGTATCATCAAGCTCCCTTACTTATTTGCCCCTATGAAAGGTATCAATCAATGAAAATTATCTATTGTCAATCTACTTAAAAACCCGGGGACCTGTGTGACTCGATGCACAGAATCGATAATGCGGCTGTCGTGTCTCGTTGGTCACGCTCCAGTGTGTAGGGCATCGTCTTCGAATGCACTATATCTATCAGACTGTTTTCGTTTTGCCTTATTTGTATGGGGCTACTTGCCTCTACGTGCGCTCTTGATCAAAAGATAAAACCTGTGGTCATGACTTACACATTTCTCTGCTTTATTACTCTATTGCGTGAATTATGTTACGTGTTCGCGATAGTTTTACGAAATTTCTAATCACAACTGAACTCTTTTCGCGCTATTTGCTTCTATTGATAATCTTTTACATTTATATTAATATTTAGTATATAATTACTTTTGGGTGCATTATTATAATTTGGTTCTCACGTCTCTAAACCCATATAATGATCCTCCAAATTTAAAAGCGCTCATGATTCAATAAATGAAGCACTTTGTGTGACCCCTCCTGTGTAAAATTTGTTTTCTTTGTTTTGAACAATCTAATACTTCTATTACGAATATTTAACCTTCTCAAAGTCTCAAAAAGAACTGGTTTAAGTAAGTCACAAGGAACGTTAGTTCTATTTGTTTTTTTTTTTATTTATTAGTATCAGATACTTAGTATTATAGACTAGAATGTATGCTATATTCGAAGAAACTTAGCAACAATGCTCGATGCGTCGAACGTTCGGAATGCCACCGGATATAGCTTCAGGTAGCGCTGTTGAGGGTTACTCGTCCGCTTCACACAAGAATATTATTACTGTTTAGTGTTTAGTAAGAGAAGATTAGCTCTAAAAGCTAAGTAAAATTCGTTGTAATAGGAATGCGCGCTAATGAATCATTTATAAAATGAAATTGCTTTATTCACAGACTAGAGTATGTTTAGTATATTAGCAAGCAAATTATCTTTCTAAGCTAAAAATTATTTTTAACACTAACATCCATACTAATATTATAAATGTGAAAGTTTGTGAGTATGTATAGATGTTTGTTACTCTTTGACGCCAGAACGGCTGAACGGATCTAGATGAAATTTAGCACAGTGATAGATTATAGTCTGGAATAACACATAGGCTACTTTTTAACCTGTAAAAATTTACGGTTCCCGTGGGATAGGTTTGTTTTTGTTTTCCTAGAGGTGAACCTGAGCGAAGCAAGGGTGAGCCGCTAGTATATAATATATTTTTAATGCCTTTATCCAAAAACATTTATTTAAATAAATCCAACAAGAACTTTATTTGGCACAGTTTAGAAATTTGTAAGATGATATTTTCATTCGTCCTTATTATAATTTCGTTTTTTAATTATATACCTTAAATTCACATCCTCATTCCCGGGCTTATCTCAAATAAGGTTTCGAGGTTGTTGATCTACAAAGGGAGACGCCCAGCGTACCTCCCCGCCCGGGCCTCGAAAGCCTTATTCATCCCTTACGGTGCCCTTCGCGGGTTCGCGACCTTTACCAAGTATCAAGGGAAGGACAAACGACTATCGAACGGAAATAAAACCCTAATGGCTCTTTTTGCACTCCTGTTACTCTTATATTAAAGTTTTTGACCGACTTCAAAAGAAGTGGAGATACTCGAGATGATGAATGTATGTTACGCTATTTGTTTTAGTAAGCGATATAATGAAAAACACCAAATAAAGTATCATGTTATTTATATTTTTTCTATTGTAGCTGATATACTATCATTTATCAAACACATTTTATTTAAGGATTTTATCTTTTTCTATCTATTTTACTTAGCTTTTTATGTATTGCAGTCATTTTTGTAATGTTGCTTCAAATGATTTTTAAACCTTTAAACTGACTGACTTTAAAGGCATAGTAAGGTCATATTCTTCATCAAAATTTGATTTCTAAAGTTTAAGCATAAAATTGTGTTAAAATATTAAACGGTCAAGTAGCGAAAGCATAGATACTTTAATTGGTGTGAAATAATCCGTAATAATATTATAAATGTGAAAGTTTGTGAGTATGTATGGATGTTTGTTACTCTTTCGCGCCAGAACGGCTGAACGGATCTGGATGAAATTTGGCACAGAGATAGATTATAGTCTGGAATACTACAGATAGGCTACTTTTTTTCCGGAAAAATGTACGGTTCCCGTAGGATAGGTTTGTTTTTGTTTTCCTACAGGTGAACCCGAGCGAAGCTAAGGGGAGCCGCTAGTCAATTTATGTAATCAAATACTATAGGCCATATATTTTGAAATGAAAGGTTAACATTAACACCAGGACCCTTCTCATATTTAACAAATAACAACGTTACCGAATTTTAGTGTGAATCTCTTTATTTTAAAAAGACGATGAAGACTAAATGACGTTGTTTATCAGACTTATACACGAATAGGTACAACGACTTCCAATTCACTTAAAAAGTAATTATTTCACACTTAGGCGTGGTTTTTTTTTAATTTATATATCGTCATCCTTGAGGTATCTAGGTGGTGAGGTATCCTCTAGGTGAGAAACCTACTTATAACGTAGGTATACATGAAAAAATTCTCCTTGTACTCAAAAATAAAATTCATGCAAAAGTACTAATATTCTGAGTTTTACATAATTTTTTACTAATTAAATATTTATTTTATGAAAAAATAGTTGAATTACATAAATACAGGTCAAATTGTTTTTCAATGGAAATTTGATTTTGAAACAAAGCCTTAACAATATTATCGACATGAGTCAGAAGACAGTATTGCTTAACGTTGTTATTATAATATTCCTGTATTTCAATGTCGTTATAACTAACTTGTATTAGTCATACAATTCATATAAAATGACGAATTCTCATACAAACATATATCTATCTTTTATCCCTTTTGCTCTATGTTATTATATAACACGACTTAGTAGTCGTAGCTCGTGTGCAAAATTTGCTCGCTTAACCCACTCTTTAAGGCTACGTGATCTGTTAGTTGGGTGGTGGTTGTATTAAGAAGGTAATGATATTCGTATTTATATAGATAAATTTTTTATATTAATCTCTATACATATAATAAAATTCTAACTGAGTCGAATCTGTACATTAACACCTCGAGGACCGCGAGCACACCGGTGTGCTAGATAACAATTGAATTCTCGGAAATTCGCACGGATTTCTTAGAATTTGTCCGGGAGGGATTAAATATTGTTTGGAAAATCTTATTGAAATATTCATTATTATCGATACAGAGGCCGAATGTATAGTTTTTAGAATTTTGGTCTGTCTGTCGGTGACCGCAGCACGGAAAAACCACTGGAGGGATTTTGATGAAATTTGGTATGTGATAGCTGGTTATCCTAGTCAACACATAAGATACTTTTTACTGTGGGAGAATATCTCATCTCTGAGAAATCTATACTAAACGTTAAAACGTAAGTAGGGGCGAAGCCGAGCGGAGCGTGGGTGAGTCGCTAGTTTTAAATATTTTAATAAAAAACAATCTCTTCATTAATTCAAAAAGGGTTTTAGGTACAGTTTCTTATTCGTTCACTTTTTCAATAATTAGGTAACGAACGCCCTGTCCCCGGTAACTTCCGGGTGACGTTGGCAAAGACAGAAATAGGTTAATGGCACCAATCTGGTGCCGCTTGATTCCAATGTTTGTACCAATTGATATTTGAATTTTACTGCTTAAAATTAAACGTTCATAAAGTTGAATGAAGTCAATTTGTGAGCTAGTTAGAAGAGTATATGGAAAAGGAATAATAATAGGGTTCCGTTGGCACCCTTCGTGTACGGAACCCTAAAAACCAATATTTTAGTTAATTTTTATTAAATGTATGTATTCAACCGTTTTTAAACATATCACTGCTGGGCACGGGCCTTCCTACAATACGAGGGAGTCAGGCCGTAACCTACCACGCTGGACAAGTGGAGGTTGGCGGACTTCACATGTCTTTCGAAAACTTGCTAGGTTTTCTCAGACGTGCAGGTTTCTTCACATTATTTTTCTTCACCGTAAGGCAAGTGTTAAACATGTTAGAAATGATTCACACATGGAAATATCAGAGGTGCGAAACCCGGGATTTGAACCCGCTTCACTCGGTTTCCCAAGCGAGCGCGTTACCACTGGGCTACCACTGCCTTAAAAAAGGGCTGAATACACAAACTTATGTAAATATGCTATTATACTTTTTGTGGGATAATATAACTACTCTGGAACTCATGTCGATACACATTTCAAGTTTCGCTTTTATCTTAAACGAGAAGATCAACTCCTTCTAAGCCTTTATCTTGACGATAAGACCTATTGAATTATTTCATATGATTGGCATTGGACTGGTTATTTGAGTTATAGGCCACAATACGATATATCATTCATATATATAAGTAAAATAACATTAAAATAACCATTGCATAACCAAGCTTACCATTAAGAATTCTGATTTAATATTTTTATTAACCGTAATATTCCTCTAAGACGTCTATAACTTATAATAAAGTTCTATAGCAGCCACACTTTCCGTCGTTACTGACAATTGCTTTACATCGTCATTAAGATTTTCACTTTAATAGAAATCCGTTTTAACTACATTTGTATTTTATGTTAACGACGTCAAAGCTGCCTGCAAAGTGGGAGATTTTTTTTGTGTTTAACATTATTTAAAAGCCGTTACCATTTTGCATCGTAAAATCGTTATGTTTTTATTTTGCGCTGCTGTGTCACGGGTTATTAACTTGCAACACAACATTTATAACTGATAAATAACTTAGCGTTAACCTTATTAGTGATAGTCTGTGACGTTAACTATACTTACTCCTAGCGGCTCACCATCGCTTCGCTCGGGTTCGTCGTCGTTCCCAGTTTTTTATTTTTTGTGGGACCCAAATTTTTTTTTTCTAAAATAAAAGTAGCCTTAGTTACTCCTTATTACATCAGCTATCTGCCAGTGAAAGTCCCGTCCGAAAAATCCGAAAAATCGGTCCAGCCATTTCCGAGATTAGCCGGAACAAACAGACAGACAAAAATTATAAAAAATGTTGTTTTGGTATATGTACCGTACCGTGTTTACATCCCATATGGATGTAAACACGGTACATTTAGTAAAAAGCAGTTATTTTAATATTACAAACAGACACTCTAATTTTATTTATCTGTATAGATATACATATAAATATAATAAATAAATAAATTAGGAACAAATAAGTCTATGTATATAAATAAAAAAGTAATTTTCTTTGCCGATTGCTTTAATTTTGGCATGATGTAAGTTTTAAATTTTTGTATAAGATTTATAATGCTATCCATCGCCATGAAACTTAGTATTTTTAGAACAGATAATATTTTAGCCTTATCCAATTACGCTGGTGACGTCTCGAGCAAAGCGGATATTAATTATTTAATAAAGATTTTGTGCTGAGCGATGCGTAGAAGCTTAAACAAATGTTAAGGATGATTAAGGTATTTTTACGTACATATCGCAAATACGTTTTAAGGGTAAATATGTATGGGTTAAACTAACAGCATATATGTAATACGGTCCCATATACCATACACGCAGAGCTATTTTTATTAGTTGGGAATTCTGTCAGAATAGGAACGAGTGCGAGGCATCAAGCAGACTTTAATACTATGTACGTTATGCTTAATCATTGTGACGTAGATATAAAAACAATATTTTATCCAAATTCATTATTCTGTGGTGGTGGTGGTGGTGGTGTTGATATTGTACAAGACCACAGGCCAACGCATTTGGACTATGCATAATACTACTAAGGAAATTGGCAACATGGCTCAATAAAATGAACAAAGAAAGTTTGCGAATTTGCAATTTGAAGAATAACATTTTTTGGCAAGCAAGAGACTCAGGCCTCGTATTTTTTGAAGAAAATATAAATAATCATATACATATTTGTACATATATGTTTTCAAGATCGCAGATAAGTGGCAATTCATCTTGTATGATTTTTTCTTATCAGAGATTCATATGTAAACTAAATGGTCGACCCTGCGCCAATACAATTATCAGGGTTACTCCTAACACATTGTAGCAAATATGCCAAGGAAGGTAATATTTTCAGTAGTGAAACTTTGTAAACTTGTCTTTGGATAGTGGCGTTTTCAATGTTACAATGCTGTTCAATTTATTAAAAATAATTTTAAATGTTTGATGAGATGGTTACGTATATTTTTGTTTTATTTTACTTGTCTGTAATAATGGATTTTTTATTTAATTGTTAGAGTAAGTGCAATAGTAATATACTAGTTATTACATGCAGCTCTGCGCGCGTTTTAAAGTACATCGAAAGAAAGTTAAGCATTGCACAAAGAAATTGCATACTATTAACTATACTATTTAGAATGTTTTAATTTTGTTTATACATTACATTATAAGCAATGCCTACACTTACCCACTAACAAGGTTTTGCACTTTTTTTAAAAAGTGTAATGACGCATATAATATGTACCTATATACATACTTTCCATGATGTTTAAGATTCGAGGTATTAACGTAAAAAGTTGATGCCGCGGTTGGTTCGTAGTATCGCATAGCAATACACGTAACGCACACGCTAGGCGTCAGTCACAATCTGTAAGTAGGTCGAGCTCTGCTAGCGCCAAGAGCGCTCAGCTGATCGCGATACGCACAAAGGTCTCCGGGTTAATGGTACTATACATAAGCCCTACATTTCCGCTTAATACGACTGTTTCACGTGAAATTACTGACTTTTAAATTAATTTTTCCCTATTAAAGTATGAGCACGTTCACATTTCTTAGAAAATTTCATATATAATAAATACAGTGTGATCTTACTTCCTACTAATGTATGGATGTTTGTTACTCTTTCACGCAAAAACTACTGAATGGATTTTAATGAAACTGTACAATAATATAGCTCATATATGAGAATAACACATAGGCTACTTTTTAGCCTAAAAAAATGTACGTGCGATAGATTTGGTTTTGTATTTCTAGAAGAGAAAGTGGTAAAGTTTTTGAGGTTGTAGGGGGTAATCTTTGGATCTCCTAAACCGATTTAGATGAAATTTTGTAAGAAGATAGTTTGAGACCCTGGAAAGCACATAGGATATTTTTTATCCCGGAAATCATCCCTTAAGGGGGTGAAGATGTCGATGAAAGTTTATATTGGGAAGCAAGCTAGGGACGAACCCGAGCGAAGCGAGGGTGAGTCGCTAGTAATTAATAGTTCGATTTAACTTACTGTGTACTCGTAGAACTAGGCAATTTTGAATAAACATTTCAAAGTAGATAATAGTCACTTTGCTTGATGAATAACTATTTATCTATATAATATAGTATTTTATGTTATTACAATGGCCACCATCTGCGCTAGCAAAATAAGAGCGGGACAAGGATACAAGGATGTTGCGGGATCGTGGAAGGGAGCGGATGATTGATGACTTTGCTGGAGCTGTTTATTTTATCTTCACGCTTTTTCACCCATAGGCTGGGACAAATAAAGCGGTATACACTTTTGACATTTTAAAAAAAGGTTTTCATGTCATAAACCTCTGATAGTTTGTAAAGCAAGGATTTATTACCCCGTTTTTTGAATACCTTCGAAATTAACGTTAAATGCTGAAGCACATGAAGGCCGTTTAAACATCTTGTGTGATAAAGTTTTACGCTTTCCCAAATCTATATGTCAGGACAAGTTTTGTATAGGAGAACATTAAAAGAAAAAAAAATTTTTACTCAAATATGTTTTTTTTAATCTCATGATATGAAAAGTGAGTGAATGAAATAGTTTTTATCCCGGAAATCAAACCTTGAGAGGGTGAGAATGGGGATGAAAGATTGTATGGGGAAGCAAGCTAGGAACGAACCCGGGCGAAGCGATGGTGAGTCGCTAGTATCTTTATAAACATGTGTTATATTTTTCTCCCGCAGTCACCAGGCTCGGGATTACGAGATTGCCGGGTCGTGCGTAGGAAGGGAGATGATTGATAACCGCGGTCGCAGCCTCGGGCCCACATAATAAATGTTTCGCTCACTGTGAGCTACGGTGCTCGCGACTGTACCGCCTGAGTAACATCTGTTACAGACAACTGTTAATTAAGTACTATGTTACTTAAATATTATAGTGATTTTATGTAAATTCATATATTACTTATCTAAACAAGTTTTCTCATAAATGTTCAATCTCGTATAACTTCAAAATTCTAACTTCGTTTATATTTTGTTCTCATATTTTGTGAAGAATTTCTATGTTTAAGCTACTACATATTTAAAGATGGTATGATAAGTTAAGTAATTTTTCAACTGCAGTAAATAAATCTAACATATTTAAATGAACAATTCTTGTTTATTTATTTATTTATTTATTTATTTATTTATTTATTTATATCGGCGATCTCGGAAACGGCTCTAATGATTTCGCTGGGTATTTGGGGATTATCGTGAGCGAAAAATCGATCTGAATTAGTCTTATGTCTGGGAAAATGCGTGTTTTCGAGTTTTCATGCGGTTTTTTTCTTTCGCATTATTCCACGCAAAATATGGTCGATAATTTCTTATCTTATCGTGGTCAAGCGGCCAAGGCGCAAGATTGACATTCATAGGTCGCAAATATTTCGCACATGGAAATATCAGAGTGCAAGACCCGGGATTTGAACCCGCTTCACTTGGTTTCCCAAGCAAACGCGCTACCACTGCGCTACTACTGCCATCTATATGTATACACTATACATATGGTCGATATGTATTTATAGATAATATATTATTTCTGTTTTAAAAGAACACATTTAGCATCGTTTAAAAAAAAATTCGCTTCATAGATAAATCGTATGCAACCTAGCTTCGTGTTGTACAATAACGTGCATGCGTGATAGATAACGACTATTCACCTATACAGCAATACGTTTTCTTTGTTAAATATTATAATTAAAATGCATTTAGAGATTTATAGTATTTAATATTTTTATTGTTTCCTTGAAAGTGTTAATGAGTTATTGTATACTTATCATTTGCAAGTGACGTATCTTGTTTTTGTTATATTAAAGTTGTTTTATACAAAGTTATAGATATAGGTTTTCTCTAAAATCCTATAACCATACCATATAAATCAAACACTTGCAGTACCCGCGGCTTCGCCCGCGTTCAAACTTCCGATATAAACATCAGTTTTACAATAACGTATGGAAGTGTACCCGATTGGTTGACATTTATGATTACTGCTCCGCTCCCTTGGGTAATAGCATGATGATGTATAAGCCTATAGCCTTCCTCAATAAACGGGCTATCTAATGCAAAAAGAATTTTTCAAATCTAATTAGTAGTTCCTGAGATAAGCGCGTTCAAACAAACAAACAAACTCTGTCTCCTTATAATATTAGTTAGAATCAAACATAAAAAGCGAAACACCACTTATATATAGAATCTATGTAATGCATATTATATGATATATCTATTACCTGGTTCTCTTTCAAGATACAATGAGAATATTTTTATTGGCACAACTTATTTCAAGATAACAAAAGTCTTGTTTAAGAGGCCTATCACAAAATGTACTGAGTTCTATGGTAATGTATTCGAGCGGCCGACGCATCGCTGTTTCTAGCATTTTCTGCAGTTATAATTACTTCTATGTAAAGTTTTATAATAAATTATTTAAAAAAAAACAGTATGTAATTACGTTTCTTTTGAACTGTATACGTATATTCTGGTATAAATTTTACTTAATAATATTAAAGTTGTAAGGATTGTTATACCTACTAAAAATAATATAAATTATTAATTATATAAAAATAGGATTTATATGTATTATTGTAAATTAATTATTTGATTCTTAATATAAAATACTTGAGTTTTCTGACGTTGTCATCTTGAGTGGAAAAAGGGCGGGAACAGCGTTGTGTTTTGTTATATTATGACTTTATGCAATGTGTCGTCATTCTTGATTGTAATGCCGTTTGAGGCTTTACTCTGACTCTGTATAAAATAATAAAAACTATTATTTACTTGGCCTACCTGACCTACTTCTGAAATAGTCTCGTAATAGGATATATTTATAGCTAATTCTGAACGTTTTTAGTAGTTTTTAAGATTTTGAAAAAGATTTTTTTTTGGAGAAATCCAATACATATTTTCAAATTCTGAGGCCGCTATAAACTCAACCACTATATACAAGATATTATTATATATTTTTCATTTCGTTTGCTTAGTATAGTATTTCAATCCATGAGCTTGAAAAAGTGTCGTCGCGCATTTTATTAAAAACTTGCTTCGGAATTTTGGCTTTATTTCAATTAATAATGAAAATTTGCGAAAAGCGACGCCGCTATGAACTATGTTAATAATTATTCTCCACCATACAATAAGTCAAAATTGTCGAAGAGTTTCAGTTTCTCTAAATAAGAACGTCAAAAATGGGCATTAAGTTGAAAAATCAGTTATAATGTACCTAATAGGCCTCCTAATAATATAAATAATAAAAATCCACTACATTTGTGACACAATTTGACATGATCATTTAAATCACTTACCAATATTCCGTTTTACATTTTGTTTAAGTGGTACGTATGTATGTATGTACGTACATATGTACAAACATATATCAAGACGATGAAGAGTTTCCAATATAAAGCATCATGAATTTTGATGTAACTTGATATGATTACGCTTTTTACTTGAGTTAAAAAATATGATAACCATACCTAAATATATCACGAGAAATCAAAGAGCTCCATTCTAAGATAAGGAACAAAACTACATATTATAATTTCCTTAGTATAAGATGTAGAGGAAATTTATATGGATGTGTCTGAGATAACGTGATTATTTGATCTTTTATTTGTCTTTTATTGCTTTGAATGCATATAAAATGTCGTTAGAAGTACTTTTAATGAAGTGTATAGGGTAAAGGTTTCGACTGAATATTCAGATTACCGATTTTTGTGTTTTATTTCAATAAACATCACGTCAGTTAGTAGTTTCTGTTGGTTGGTTTTTAGCTTTTATGGTTATTTATCTAAATTCGATCTTTATTATAATAAAATAATTATTTTTTAAAATAAAACCGACGTTTCGAATGCTTTACAGCAATCATGGTCACGGCAGAGACTAAGGTTTTAGATGTCTCAAACGTATTATAGTTGTTACAGACACCCTACCCATAAAACAGGAATCAAAAAATGAAAATAAATCCACGAAAAAGTCTGAAAAAATAGTTTTATTTAAAATGTCAAATATTCGCGTAAATCTAAGAAAGTATTAAAATATTTACTAATGTTACTTAGATCTTAGTCGGCACTATGTATAACTGTGTTTTTTTTTTTCAAAAACTTCTGATCTATAAATATTTCTCTAGAATATGTATACAGTATACGTATATCCAAATGAATCGTTTCTACTATTATATTATCAAAAAAGTTAGAATCTCAACATATATTTTCATTTACGTGACGTATTTGTGCAAGGTTTCTACCTGGATCCGATTAAGTCTTGCCCTCTACAGGCCGTCGACCTCGCCGTTGACCGACGCGACTACTTCATAATTGCCTTATTAACAAACATACATAGATACTGATATTGCGAGCAATATCGCATGTTGTTGATAGATAGATATGATTTCACATACCTTTAGGGACGTGGGAATGTAAAATTTATTATTATACATTTGACGACACGTATGGCTCAGTTTGTAGTAACCCTACTTGCTGTGCCAGCGGTCGCGGGTTCGACTCCCGCTGGGGGCGTTCATTTGTGTGATGAGCACGAATGTTTGTACTCCAGTCATGGGTGTTTATATTTATAATTTTGTATGTATTTAAAGTTATATATGTGTAGTGTATCAACTATCTGGTATTTATAACACAGGCCACGTAGCTTAGCATGGAACTAGATGGTGCTGTGTGTTAATGTCTTAACATATTTATTTATTTATATGGCCTTTATAGTTGTATGGTAACGTTGAAATGCTATTTCTTACATTTGAAAACGTTCGTTTTAATAATTTAATATACTACGTATAAGTATGCAAATGGCTGATATTTTGTTTTTATATATTTTATTTGCCACGACGAGTGTTCTTTAAGATTATTATAATTATTTTACACTAAATAATCGTTCAAAAATGAAAATTCGACAGTGTACGGTCAATTCAGATCGATATTACAAAACTTGCTTTGTCCAGAACAAATACTTGTGCTAAATTCATATTCGACTCGAATTCGCTAACAATTCGATTGAGTAAAAGTTTAGTATGTCACTTGTATTTTTGATGACCAAGAATTTGATTCGTCAATACTCAGTAGGTCAAGCCATTGGTAGTAAAAAATAACTCGAATGATACAATTAGGCTATCATTACCTACTTATATTGAAACTAGCGATTCATCCTCGCTTTGCTCGGATTCGTCCCTAAGTTGCTTCCCCATACAAACTTTCATCCCCATTTTCACCCCCCCCCCCCACCCCCCACCCCTAAGGCATGATTTCCGGGATTAAAACTATCCTATGTACCCCCAGGGTCTCAAACTATCTTTTTACTAAATTTCATCTAAATCGGTGCAGTTGTTTCGGAGCCTATTCGGTACAAACAAATAAAAAAATCTTACCTCTTTATAATATTTATTAGTATAGACTACATTAGTTATATGGAAACTACATAAGTTACATTACATAAAGCACCTACATATTTGAAAATAATAATTTTCTTAGATTTACGCAAATATTTGACATTTTAAAGAAATAAATATCTTTTTAGCTGTTTCACGGGTTTATTTTGATTTTTGGTTTCCGATGTTTCGAATGCTATTTTTAAAGCAAACATGATCTCTGGAGAGATTAAAATTTTAGACGTCTCAAAGGTTATTATTGTATATAATTATTGTTCAGACAGTACCTATCCAAAATTATGCAATTATTTTGAAGAAAAAAGCATTATTCCTTCCCTAATACCTTACAGTAGGTATTTGTTAATTTTAATTTAATTATCTTTTGTAATTTCAATAATTATAGAATTGAATATTCATTTCTAAAACCTTAAGCTCCTCCCGTTACCATGATTGCTGTATAACATTCGAAACGTCGGGAACTAAAAATCAAAATAAATCGAAAAGATAGTTTAACCTACATATTATATGAAAATGATTAAAAGTTTTAGTAGTTCTAACTTCTAAACAACTTTGTTTCCCAATGCAATTTTGTAGTACTATCACACGAAAACTAAAGTTCATTATATATGTATCGAAATACGAAACACTAGCGCAAAGATTGAACTTATGATACCTTGGTTACTGGTCTAGTAAGCATCGTGATATGTCGATAATAATTAATTGAATAAATATGTATTCAATAGATTGCAGCATGATTTTGCGTTCGGCTCCGGTCCTATGGTTGATACAAAAAATGATATCTATCTGTACATAAAATAGGCAGTGGCAATAGGCAGTGGTAGCCCAGTGGTAACGCGCTCGCTTGGGAAACCGAGTGAAGCGGGTTCAATCCCGGGTCTCGCACCACTGATATTTTCATGTACGAATCATTTCTAACATGATTACCACTTGCCTAACGGTGATGGAAAACATCGTGAGGAAACCTGCATGTCTGAGAGAACCTATCAAGTTTTCGAAAGACATGTGAAGTCCGCCAACCCGCACTTGGCCAGCGTAGTGGACTATGGCCTGATCCCCCTCGTATTGAAGGGAGGCCTGTGCCCAGCAGTGGGGCGTTAAAAAGGGTTGAATACATACATAAAATAAAATTCTAACTGAGTCGAATCTGTACATTAAATATTTTTTGGATAATCATATTGAAATAGTCATTATTATCGATACAGAGACCGAATCTATAGTTTTTACAATTTTTGTCTGTCTGGCTGTCTGGGAACGCATCACGAAAAAAATACTTTACAGATTTTGATAAAATTTGGTATGATGATAGCTGGTTATCCGGGTCAACATCTAGGATACTTTTTACTGTAGGAAAATATCTCATCTCTGAGAAATCTATATTGACCGTTTAAAAGTATCTCTAATCTATTCATTCTATGAAATCCGTTATGTCGTATGCTGGAATTATGTGACCAGTGACAATCACTCGATCTCCTACAGACTTTCACATTTACTATATTTTAATAAACATGCAATAAAAATATTAGTGTGATTCATTTTGTCGTTTTTTTTTTGTTATTAGTTAAATTAGATGACGTTTACGCATTATTGATATTACTATATATGTTTTACTACACGATTGTAATCACTAAATGGAAATAATACAGAATACTAATTTATTTATATGTTATTGTTTCAGGTAAATCAACTTTCATTATTTAATATGGTATGTGATGTGTTGACTAATCAAATGATTGCAGGGTGTTATAGAGGTTATGTGTTATAGGGATGGGATGTGTAAAATATGATTATAATAATAGATAAACGCTTTATCAATTGTATATAGGCACTGTAGGTATGTAACTGTTCCTTTGTTATTTACTACAATACTAAACTTGTTTATGTACTTTAATAAATAAATATGTTGGGACATTAACACACAGCACCATCTAGTTCCATGGTAAGCTACGAGGCTTGTGTTTTGGATACCAGATAGTTGATACACTACACATATATAGTTTCAAATACATACATACATCAGATATATTATAAAAATAAACATTAAACACCCATGACTGGAGTACAAACATTCGTGCTCACACAAATGAATGCTCGCAGCGGGACTCGAACCCGCGACAGTTGACACAACAAGAAGGGTCACTACAAACTGAGCCAAACGTATCGTCAAAACTCACTTTATATGTGAAATGTGAATACTTTATAAAATGAACAAAAGAAAATTAGCTCATTCCTAAAAGCCGGATTTAATAAATCATACGCCGACGTAACCAGTAGTTTAAGCTTACTGTGTAGTTTAAAATAGTCTACAATAAAAAGGCAAACGAGTTCATCGATGGCACGTTGGGATCTGACGACAGCTGGCACGCGGCGCACCTGCACATCTGCCACAGGCCCATCCAAGGGACTATTTAAAAGTACAACCTAACTTGTTTCCTGCGGATACGATATAAATAAAATGCCTGGTTGGTGATAATCCTCGCTAAAGGCAGCCTGTCTTTATATTCTTTAACATTTTCTCTGATATATGACACTATTGCTGTGGATTTCTTTGTGTCGAAATGCTGACTATGTTTTAATATGGGAACTTTCGAATGCCTTACGATTGTATAGCTGGCGTTTGATACTGAGTGACGTTTAATTTCACTTATTGTACAAAGTGTTTGCAATTTATTTACCTCTTTTTTTTATATTGTTACATACTTATAGCTTCAAGTCTGCACATATACTTTGTTCACTTTTTAATTAGGTACAGCAGTAGGCTAATTTTATATATTAGTTATTACTACTAATTATTATTTTGAATGGAATAGAAACGAAAATATAATTTTTAACTGTTAAAAGTCATTTTTAGCGGTTAAACTGTATGCAAAGTATTGTGTGAAGCTGCAGGCAGATAGTTTTGCTCTCGATGATAGGGCTAGCCCTTGCGGGACAGTTTACACTTTGCATAACCGTTAAAATTTTGTGAAACTATTTCTATGTATATAGATTATCGATTTTTGAAATATATATATAACTTCCACGGACCAATTCTCAGTATAATTTTAGTACAATATCAAACCTAGTTTACTATCCAATTGTATTCCGCCCCTTTTAACATCCCACTGCTGCACATGGGCCTATCTCCAAATACTCCCTAGATCAGGCCATCCAGACTCCCTATATCAGAGGTCCACCACGCTAGCCAAGTGCGGGTTGGCGGACTTCACATGTCTTTTGAAAACTTGCAAGGTTCTGTCAGACATGCAGATTTCTTCACGATGTTTTCCTTCACCGTAAGACGTGGTAATCATGTTGAAAATGATTCGAACATGAAAATATCAGAGGTGCGAGACCCGGGATTTGAACCTGCTCCACGCGGTTTCCCAAGTGAGCGCATAACCACTGGGCTACTACAATCAAATAGTTCAAATTCCATTCATTTTCTTTAAGTCGTCGCACTGAGCAATATTTTGAAACAGTTATATTGCAACGTTATTCGACACAGACTACGATCGGTTCTCACGGATAACGGAGTATTATGGATTTGATGAATGGACAGCGTCCAACATGATAGCTCTTCATTACTAGTTGTAGCGAAAGTGCTCGAAGGCTTAGTTTAATTTATGTTGTCATCTTAAGTCCTTCGGCTGTCATCTAGGCCAGTGTTTACTAGCTGTAAAACCAGGATAGATAAACGGTGCTGTTAGATGCAGATTAGTCTAAACAAAAGTTTGAGTTAGCCGTAGTTGAGTTCCATATAATTTTAATGTGTTATATAATATGTATTGTGCTTCTTTAAAGTTATTCTATAAAACTATGACGGTACAGATATGATGTTATATTTTAAATAACACTGTCTTTTCGGATTATTTCGCGGATTTATTTTGATTTTTGGTTCCCGACGTTTCGAATGCTATACCAGCAATCATGGTCACGGGAGAGACTGCTCTCCGAAAAGATAGATTTATTTAAAATGTCAAATACTCGGGTAAATCGAAGAAAGTGTTATATAGATATTTCATTACTTTAGCAAAAAGCGAATTCGTATACCCCGGCGAGTACTCGATGTTCTTATACTAATATATTTTTTGCTTGTAGTTTCCAGTTTAAGAACAGTTTTTCTTAGAAATGAAAAATCGCTTATATAACGTTTATAGAAAATCAGAGTTAATCGATGTTATGGCAATTTTCCGTCTCATATTTATTTTTGAGTAATGGAAATATTGAAACGATAGTCGAATCGATTTAACTTGCAATAACACTATGAAATGCAATTCTCAGACCGTGCCACGTCGCCCAAGGCACCGATTTTGTGAAATAGTTAAAGGGCGATTTTAATACCGTTTTATGATGATCGTCTAACTTTATATGTTTTGAGGTTTTTATTGGGTGAAAGCAAACGGTTATGTATATCCCTCGGCAGTTCCATATTGCGTTTGAATATTAGAAGAAATGCGATGGAGTTTTTTTTTGTCTTGTAAGGCATACGTCTTGTGTATGGTTTTAAAACTTGTAATGTTTGCAACGTGGAGTGATCGCTTCGCTCGGTTTCGTATCTAGTTACGTTTTAACGTTTAGTACATATAGATTCCTCAGAGATGAGATATTTTCCCGCTGTAAAAAGTTTCCTATAATATATTGACCCGGATAATCAGCAGTCCAGTGGTTATCTCGTGAAGCGTTCCCAGATAGACAGACAGATGAAAAATCTAAAAACTATAGATTCGGCCTCTGTATCGATAATGACCATTTCAATAAGACTTACCAAAAAAATATTTATTGTATAGTATCCGATTCAAAATTTTATTATATGTATAGATAGTACCTAAATAAAATTGAAAGTGTTTCAAGCAATAACATTATTTTATGTAACCCATTTACGAACCGCAACTATTTTCACGATTAAATTGATAATATCGACTATCAATTTGTTGATATTTATCGTTATTATCAATCAAATAAAGTTCGATGAACATGTTCGGTCAATTTGACTCCCAACTAGGCTTGCCATAAAACCGTTATATATAGGTATGGTTCTATAGTGGCCTATTCCTAACGGAGCAGTACTATGACGTCATGCCACATCGGGCGAGTAATTGATAAAATATGTACGTTGGTACCGGTATTACTAAGAGAACATTGGAACGCATTAACGCAGATTGTGCGAATAAAGCACTGTGTAGATACTATAGTCAAGTTCTATAGGTTGATGTGTACTGATTCAATATAAGACTATTGTTATATTGAATCAGTTTTGACGTCACGTTTGGCTCAGTTTGTAGTGACCTTATTGCTGTGCCAGCGGTCGTAGGTTCGAGTCCCGCTGTGGGCATTACTTTGTGTGATGAGCACGAATGTTTGTACTCCAGTCATGTGTGTTTATATTTATAATATGTAAGTATTAAAGTTATATATTATGTGTAGTGTATCAACTATCTAGTACCTATCCATAACACAGGCCACGTAGCTTACCATGGAACTAGATGGTGCTGTGTGTTAATGTCCCAACATATTTATTTATGTTATATTCTTCATATTGTATTATTTGAATTTGTTATATTCTAAGAATACGGAATCGATTCTAGAAATTCTTTCACTAATCGTAAGTTACATTGCCTCTTAAGTAATATGGGCTATTTCTTATCGGCGTACGTACATACAGGAAAGTGCCAGTAACTTTAGAAATGTTATTTCTTAC
Organism: Fabriciana adippe; assembly: GCA_905404265.1. Classification (NCBI taxonomy): domain Eukaryota; kingdom Metazoa; phylum Arthropoda; class Insecta; order Lepidoptera; family Nymphalidae; genus Fabriciana; species Fabriciana adippe. Next base: position 14,281,021 of record FR989989.1, read on the forward strand.
GTTGTCGTTTACACAAATATATAGTAGGTATTTTGTTTCGGTCTGGTTATTACGAGTATGTAGAGCTAAGCTTAAGTTAGGATTAAGTGAGAATGAATTCATGACGTTGTCTTAATATATCTCCTTCCTGTTTCCTCCCCATGTGACACATAGATTATCTACGTATTACTTACTGCGTACCTTCTAGTACTTTTACTGAATAAAATTTACATTAATCCATACTAATATATAAATGCGAAAGTAACTCTTGTCTGTCTGTCTGTCATCTTTTTACGTTTAATCCGCCGAACCGATTTAGACGAAATTTGGAGATGGAGATAGTTTGAGACCCTGGGAAGGACATAGGATAGTTTTTACCTCGGAAATAATGACTTAAGGGGGTGAAAAGAGGGGTGAAACTTGCACTCGGGAAGCAATCATTTCTCAAGATAGGAATATATATTCGTATTATACACATAGAGATATATATACATAGATAAACTATATAGTCTATGAATTTCATACTAACCGTCATGAGGTATCTAGGGAGGAACCCGAGCGAAGCGAGGGTGAGTCGTTAGTTAAATATAAACATGGAAGTATTCGAAAATATAATATTATTATGCATATAATATACATAACGTGTTCATTAAACTTTGTTACTTTCGTTTAAAACGGTAAATAAGAAGGTATAATATATTAATATATAAATAAAAATAATCTAAATGAAGATTGTCGTTATTTTAATGTTATAATAGAGATAGTAATGGCCGTTACGAGTATAACTATAATGTATCTACAATTGATACTTTCAGCTGGTTTATCATACATAATTTATCGTAATGATTTAACTTGTAGTATTTTAATTTGCTTGCAATTTTCAAATAAACATCAATGCGATTCTTGCATTATATAACTTGCCTATAAACTGCCAGTTTTCCGTATTAATTGCTGTTGGTATTCATCTTATTTATGCAAACTGTATGTATAATGGGTGTTAACGTTATCGTGAGCTCTAGGGAGGTACTCGAGCACGTATTGAAACGCGTATCGCCGAATTTATTCATCGATTTCCTTTATTAAGTGCTGAACGTCGCGGGCGACCGCTTGCTGGCGCCGAGGTTGCAAATTTCTCTACGCTCTTCGTGGCTTGTTTGCGAAAATGTCACGTCGCAGAGCATCCCACCCTAAAAAGACCCAATACCCCCCTCCCCTTCCGGTACTTTCCCCCCCGTGCTCGTCCTAACTCCACGACTGCTACGTGCCTACCAAGTAACTTGATGACGTTTTGAGAGCCAAGCGAGCGGTCCATGTTTGAATAGCTGTACTGCTATCAAACTTAAAGTTTCATGTTTCTCATGGATGCCATTAGCACACCGAATAATTCCGAGTTTATAATCCGAGGTTTATAAACGAATAATTTATTCAAATATAGCAATGTTTTTTATTTACTACATCTGATTTTTAATGTAACTCAATAAATATTTTATATTTTCACTCTTCGCCTTCTAAATATAGTTTTTAACTAAAAGTGAAAAATGGATAAGCTATTATTCCATACAAATTAGGGTGGAGCGAAAAAAAATGTTTGTTTTTTTTTCTAAGCTTGGGAGGTAGAATTCGTAGCTTAAAGAAAAAACTAAATTATTGAAATAAAAAAAAAATACAACATTTTGAGATTAAATAATTAATTAAAATTTTTGGTTTGAATAAAAAATTTTTTTTCGCTCCACCCTAATGTATATCATGCACATCTACGTAAAGCTGCTAAGTTCTTTTATTTCGCAACACCATGTTTAAACCATTAAATGTCACTGTCCTTCGTTTTACTTTATCAAACAGCTGTGGATGTTAGGATTTACATGTCGGTATCTATTATCGTGTATTAAAATATCATCCCTAATATTGACTAGAATAGAAATAGTTATACACGAGGCTTTAACATCTATATCTACATATATAATAAAATTGTAACTGATTGCTGTCTGTACATGGAAGATATTTGAGAAAAACTATAATTTTTTAAACTTTAACTTTTTTTTTAAATTAACTATTATCTTTATTAACGTAGTAGAACTCAATACAATGATTTTTAGAATTATCGTCTGTTTGTCTGCGCGTTTGTGCGTGCTAATTTCACAAACGGCTTAACCGATTTGGGTGCGGTTTTCACTAATGTATTGTGGTAAGCTTCAGTTAACGTTAAGTATTTGCTTTATTTGAATTACCTAGGGACGAGCCCGAGCGAAGCGAGGTTGAGTCGCTAGCGTTAAAAATATAATTCTACCTATTTTCCTTTTACATTATATAAGACTTATAATAGTTAGACCAGAAGAAAGTGTGTACATTGTTCCAGTTCTTATTATAAGAGTAAATTGGAATGACCGAAAGTACACATAAGTTATTACTACTTGATTGTACACGATTATTTTGTTATATTTTCCATTTATCTTTTTGATTTTATTATTTAATAAAACAATATCACTAGAAAGGCTTAGCGGTTTTTTCTTAAAAATTATTAACATTTAACAAGAAAAGGAAAGAAAATTCTAAACCTTTAAAATGTACATTATTATGATGAATACGTTAGTTCAAAATTTCATATTCAATTATGTTATAAATTAGAAGCCTTTGTAAATTAGAATATTTCGCAACATGTATAGGTACAAATATGAAGTGCCTAAATCCCTGTAATTAAATAACTTATTATTCCCAATACATTTACCAAACAATGCCAGCTCAAGTATCTTACACTGTAATGTACGGAGCTTTACGCTAGTTCAATATGCCTTAAATTTTAAGCCCGATCCACAAAACACGAAGGAATTCTTTGTGCCTCGACTAAGCTGCCCTTTGAGTTGGATTTCAAAGACCAAACCCTCGGCCCGCCCCTATCTATTTCGACCAACGCCCGGGATTATTAAACAAAAATCATTTTCACCCCATGTTATTCAATACATTTTAAATTTTATCGATCCTTTTGTCATATAAATTATATAGTGTTTTCAAAAAAGTATGTGATCGATTAATTGAAAATGTTTATTTTAACGGTTTTTATAGTTTTTGTGCAATAGGCCAGGATATAATCTATCTTTAATTCGAATTTCACTTAAATCTGTTAAGCCACTAGTGTGAAGACTGACATACACGTTTCATAAAAGTAAGATGATTATATATGAGTAAAAGTCGAATAAAGCTATATTTTAAGTAAATATTAACAGAAATCTAAAACTAAGCATCTATAAATGCTTGTTTATATCTAGTATAGATAAGGCTCATAAGAGAGGGTCGACCATAATCGTGACACGCTCGAGCTTATCTCGAGGCAATTTCTTTGTTTGCGGTACGCAATTTCCTAAAAAGCCGAGTGAAACAAACCTCCAGCCCGTAGTCTGGAGATGGCAGATATCTGTACTCCACCGATATTTCTTGCTCCGTCCCACCGCAACAAGATTAAGAGTGTATCCGTAATATTTGAATATACATTGTGAACGTTTTCACGGTTCCTTCGCTGTAAGGATTGTGGATCGTGATATGCGCGGTAGGAATATGAATATCCTATTTGTCTGCGTCTGCACCACATAGCAGGTACAAATTACGTTTGCAAAACCAACGGTAGAAATATTTCATGCATCAACTAACAATTGTTACGTTTAACTATGCTTCACTTATACTAAAACGTTAAGTTAAAGTAATTTAGTGTTCCGTGAAGGTTCTCTAAGGTTATTGATTTTTTGTACGTCGAGATTTTTTTTTAATTGCTTTTGTTTGAACAATCAAGCGGGACGCAGGTGCTTCACGGGCGAATTGGCAACAATAGCAGGTGCTAATAGTGTATTGATCTAAGTAATATAATCAACAGGAAAAAATTTTTTTTTTGTTTATTGATTGGAACGCTTAGGAATTTAAAAATTGTGAAAAGGTATTTGTATAGTTAATTAATCGTTTTTTATTGTTATATTAAATACTAGCGGCTCACCCTCGCTTTGCTCGGATACGCCTCTAGAAAAAAAAAACATCTATCCCACAGGAACCGTACATTGTTCCGGGATAAAATGTAGCCTATGTGTTATTTTGATGTATGAGCTATATTATTGTAAAGTTTCATTTAGCAGCTCCGTAGCAGTTCAGTAGCAGTTCCATTCAGCAGTTTTTGCGTGAAAGAGTAACTAACATCCATACATCTGTACATCCAGACATCCGTACATCCTCACAAACTTTTGCATTTATAATATTAGTAGGATTCCAAAATATGCCACACCTACAAATTAAATTCATGAATTTTCTCATTATTCGGGTCCCCGAACATAATTATTCACTCCGGCAATGTCGTGATGGTGAAAACTCAATGGATACTGATTATTTATTGAAAATATAAAAAGTTTTAACTTATGACTCTCCTATTTCATGAAATGGATAAATGTAAAAAGGAATGAATGTATTTTTGTACCTACCTATTTAATTTTTAATAATTTCTCCTTTAAAATCGGTTAGATAAAAGCGTGTGAATGAGAACCGCTACCAAAGTCCAAATTGAGCGGAAAGTGGGGAAGGGCGCGATGAATCATAACATACTCACTGCTCGGCAATGGACAGATATAATTTTATATAACTACTAGCAGAACCGGCGGGTGCGCCCGCGTTCAAACAGCAAAAAAACTTTGGCTTTACGTTATAAAGTAACTAACCTTCGCTTCGCTCGTGTTCGTCGCTATGTATTTATATAACATTGTTCATACAAAAATACTAAAATCGGGATTAAAAAATAGGAGGAGGGGGAGGGGGGGGGGGGCTGCTAGTGATGTGGTGAAAAGGTTTTGGAGAAATGTGACTACGAACACCGTGACACGAGATATTTATATATTAGATAATAGCAAATAATGAAGTTTATAAAGTGTCTATAAAGCGAAATTTGCAAACATTCTAGTCTAGCTAACTTGCGCTATATGTGGTAATATTGAAAGTTTTAAAGTGTGCGCGAATACATGAAACTTAGTTCAGTAGTTATAATGCCTCACTTATCGTTTAGTATATCAATAACCAGATCAATGTGGCTTAAAAAGTTAGGATGAATATATTAATCTATACTAATATTATAAAGAGAAAAATTATATATTTTTGTTTGTATTGGTCCAACTAAAAATCTGCTGAACAATAGTTTGAAACCCCGGGAATAGGATAGTTTTAATCCCGGAAATTGTCCCTTAAGGGGATGAACGGGATTATGAAAGTTTTTATGTAAATTGTCTATCTATTCCATACTAACCGTTAAACCGTTAACACCTAGGGACGAACACGAGCGAAGTTAGTAAGTTATAAATCTTTTCAAACTCAACTTTAACTCCAAATCCAACTAAAAATGTAATGTTCCTGGCTCGACTCAAACTAAAATATACAGTACTGGCGACTCACCCTCGGTCCGCTCGGGTTCGTCCCTACTTACGTTTTAACGTTTAGTACCTATAGATTTCTTAAAGATATTTTCCCGCAGTAAAAAGTATACTATATGTTGACGCGAATAACCAGCTATCGTTATACTAATTTTTATTAAAATCTCTCCAGTGGTTTTTTTCCGTAATACGGTCAATAACAAACAGACAGATACAAAAATTCTAAAAACTATAGATTCGGCCTCTGTATCGACAATAATGACTATTTCAATAAGATTTTCCAAAAAATGTTTAATGTACAGATTCGGCTTAGTTACAATTTTATTATACATATGTATAGATGTACTTTTCTAATTAAAGCTTTTAAATTTTATAAGTCATTCAAGAAAAATGATATGTTTCAAATATGTTCTTATACACTGCCTTTATAAAACTTGCTTACGTCCAATGTCCTGATGTGGTATCTCATACGAAAACGTATACTGATGAGAATCCAACCGATATGCTCCCCGATGACGTTACGCCGTAATTGTTCCCCATTCGCCTTGATTGAAACGCGTAATGGTGACATTACTCACGTGTGATCGTCTGTTTGGGAGATATTTGTTTGATGATATGGCACACGACTCACACTCAATTGATAGATTGTGCTATTTATTAGATTTAATATATACAGTTTAGACGATTTAATATCTATGACTAGCAGATTTATATAAATAAATAAATATGTTAGCATATTAACACACAGCACCATCTAGTTCCATGGTAAGCTACGAGGCTTGTGTTATGGATACCAGATAGTTGATAAACTACACATATATAACTTTAAATACAATAACACTCATGGCTGGAGTACAAACATTCGTGCACATCACACAAATGAATGCCCCCAGCGGGACTCGAACCTGCGACCGTTGGTACAGCGAGTAGGGTCACTGCAAACTGAGCCAAACGCGTCGTCGAATTATATTAGCAGTTTTTGCCTATAGCTTCGCTATCATGGTGATCGGGGTGGGGTTAGTTAATTAGGATGGCCTAACGATGCAATCTATGTGCTTGCATAATTTCATAGAAATTTGTACTGTCGCTTAAGCGTAAAAAAGCGTATTTCACATACATATATTTTTAAATAATATTAGTATTCTCCATTCTACACGACATTGGCGAAGTACATCTAAAAGCCAAATAACGGAGAATTGAATTGAATTGTTAATATTAGTATGGATTCGTGTTAAATTTTAAGTAATGATCGGGGAGGTTTCATGGCGCTTAATATTTATCAAACATTATTTCTTCTCGGTAATAATTTGACGATGTAAGCGTAAACTATTGTATACGTCGAAATTGTCCTTCATCTTTTTCAGCTGTTGATCTCGACCTCATTTTAAGAGTAGCTTAATTATTGTTTTTTTTTTTTTATAAATTTCCGTATATTATTAAAGTGAAGGTATTTTCCGGGCTATAAAAACATTAAAGGATTTAGCGTCAATATGAACTGGTAGCGAAAGTGGTAGTTGCTCGAACTAGGTCTCTGGTGCAGTATCGTAAAGAAAGTTAACTGTTATTTCGATATCTGATTAAGGAATTATACTGTTTTGTCGTAAAACGTTTCAATAAAATAGATTCGTTTTATATATTTAATATGCGACTATAATTCATATATTATCATGTTTATGTATTGTGTATGTATGTATGGATTCGTGTATATATCTATTTATCTATAAGTATTTAAATACATAAATGTGATTAAGTAAGCACACCGCCTATCGTTTTATGAAAATTTACTCCTGTTCAAGGTTGCCTGGAAGAGATCGCATCCAGCGATAAGGTCGCCTGATGTGCATCTTTTCTTTGGGGTTTTTGTTTTCTTTGTATTTTTAGTTTTTTGGTGTGCAAAGAATATTATTATTATCATGGGGCCTCATCACGAACAAAGAAAAATTAGTTCAAATAACTGTCAATAGATAACGTTACACGTATCGATTTGTTTTTAGAAATTGTGTTAAATTAACAAAAGATAAAAGAATAGATTCCAAAAAGGTATTATTGTTTTAAAAAATATTCTAAGTGAAGTGAAACGAAATAATGCGTCTGTAAATCAAATTTGCGTAATTTTACTGATTATTATAATATCAGCTGATAGGTTTGTAGTGCATATTCGCAGACGGCGTTTTTACTTTTTATGAATTGTTTGTCACGGTTAAAAATTGTTAAAATTACAGAATTTTTGTTTTGTTCGAATGCAGGATGAATTTTACAATATATGTATACCAAGCGTTAGTTTCAACATATTTATAAAATAAAACAGTTTAACTATTTGTGAATTAACGACATCTATTATTTATCTATTCAAACAAACAAAAATAGCCCGAATTATTCCAATTCAAATTGGTCCAATTTCTTTGTATGGGATGATGTATGTGTATTGCGTACTAACTAGTATAGTGTTATGTGATACGTGACTTAAGATATATATATTTTTTTTTCACAAGACAATTTCTATGGTTCCTTTCGGTATCGAGAAAACCTACATAAGCATCATCAACATAAGCGCAAGAATCGCGACCACATTTAGCTGTCACAGACAAAACAGCTGTTTGACCCAGATACAATACTCGCATAGTAAGTCTACGCTACCATCTTTCACTAGCCAGTCTGCATTTGACCTCGTTATTAATGACTTAACGGGCGCCATTTATGCGGGAGTTAATTAAATCGACGCTGGACTGGTTTTTTCGGGCGGCCTACACGATTCATTCCTTGCAGTCAGAAACATGTTCTTTGTGTTTATGTCCTCTTAACCGATTTCGGCGACGGTGGCCAATCTCACTGAGACTAATAATAATAATAATAATAAAAACTCTTTATTGCACACACAAAAGAGGAAGAAATAAGAAAAGAATAATACAGTAGTAGGAAAATGTACAAGAGGCGGCCTTGTCGCTAAAACAGCGATTTCTTCCAGGCAACCTTTAGGTGTAGGAAATAACAAAGTGTGAAGTGGAAATTAATTAATACTAATTATATGTGCAGGGCATATTATAGTGTACAAGTAAGCACACCCACAGCCGCACTCTGTTCTTGTCACTCTCATACTCCGATTGCATGATAGTTTGACACGATCGGAGAAATCAGGCGCTGTATCGACAACTTTGGACTCTTATAAAAAAAGTCAATAACTAAACTTGGCCCGACTCGGGAGTCGGGACGCGAACCCAGGACCTCCGTATCTGCAGTTGTATAGGTATCCGAGTCGCTACACCACCGAGACAGCTTAACTCTTTGTGTTTACAATAATAAGGACCCATTATTGAGTTTCGAATTTTCACCGCTTCTGCACTCAGTTGGCCGCGTAATTTGGTAGTATTAAATCGTTACTGGCTTCATGTACGAAATAAATGCTTAATTGATTGCCTATTACCAAAGTGATATTGCGAATGCGAAATATAAGCGATGGATTAATTTTCGCGTGTTAAATCAAACATTGTTAGTGTATAACAAAAGTATTAAACTTAACTCGATCCTAAGTTTTATCTACAAGGTATTTGCCAAACACAATATGTTTGTTTCGATATTCAAAAACAGCAAGCGAAAAGATCTACGGCGCAATCTATGCGTGGGAGTTCTACTATGATTTGTTTACAGCAGTCAAGCGGATCGCGATCAGCTGTGAGTGACGTGCGCCGCGTCATTGTAGCCGCCTGCCGCGTGACGTTCACCTATCGCCTACGTCCACGCCGTTCTAGTTGTCGGCATTATTGTCTAGAGTCGGATTTCTCGTCTGCCTTCATACAATCTATATATTAACATACATATGGAATAAAATCGAATGTCTGAACGTTCTGTTGAAATTGGATTGTATTATTACTCTTGCTCCGCTGATATTACCTACTTAGGTATCAAATATCGAATTTGCGCCCCCAAACCTGATTGGTTGACATGTGCCTGTGGCTTCTTTCTTTCAATGTGATTTATTAATATCACTCATGTTGGGAGTAATTTGGAGGATGTTTTTAGTATAACTTTATAGAAAGTTTTTACTTTTTATTATATAAGTTTCTATTCTTCCAGTCTGGCAGTTTCAATTGTCATTTCACAAATTTAAAACTTAGTTCTCTTGTTCAACTAGACGACTTCGGTATATTATGTACTTTACTTTACTTTCTTAAAGGAATGCCTTTTTCGCCGAATGTGTAAACTTACGGTATCTTGTGGGGTTTAAATATAATGAAATCTTTCTTTGATTTATGCGAATGTGTGACATCTACATATATATATATATATAAAACAAAGTCGTGTTAGTTACACCATTTATAACTTAAGAACGGCTGGACCAATTTTTATCATATTTGATTTTTTGGATTTCTCTTAGTCCGGAATAAGATAATAAATATTAAAACATCAGAAAAAAATATATATTAAAATTTATATGGCTAAAGCTGACAAATAACTATTTTAAATATATAATATGTAAAACGTACCTAACGACGAACCCGAGCGAAGCGAGGGTGAGCCGCTAGTTTTAAATAAAACTATGTTTTCGAGAGTCTTTTCCGTGACCATATTTGCTTAAACGCATTCGACCCTCGCGTCGGCTACAAAAAATCTAAATGAAATGGCGCAAAAATAAAAAAGATATAATTTTACTTAATATTTAATTAGAAGACTTCCAATAATGATCCTAATGAGTTAAAATATCTTTTAAAATATGGTGCTTTAAAACTATAACAGATCTTAATTTCCATTTAAAGTACATCGATTATATTAAGTTCGAACCAACTTGTTATAAAAAAACAAATTTCACAGTTTTTGCACAAAGAAAATTACCGTTACTCTTGGTATCGCTCACAGCCCATTTATTAAATAGGTACTGTTTATTCTACACTGTATAGTACAATGGTTAAGAATAAAAAGCTTTATAGATTACACAAAAGCTTCTTATATAATATAAGATAAATATTGTAATTTCTTTGCCTTTTAAAAAAGTATAATAGCAAATTACTATGAAAAAGATTTTTGAAGAATTTCCTTTTTAATTTAATAAATTGATTCATATTAAAATTCTATTTCTACACACAATTTGTGCCATGTCTAATATTTATTGAAATTAACGGTGCGTACGAGGTCGTATTGCTTAATAACTTGGTAGTGCCAGTGTTAATAATGTTATGCGATACAGTATTATAGTTAACATTTTTTAAAGATGTTGGTATTTATTTGAAATCTAATACTAATATTATAAAGAGGCAGAGTTTGTTTGTTTGAACGCTCTAATCTCAGGAACTATTAATCCGATTTGAAAAATTCTTTTTGCATTAGATAGCTCGTTTATTGTGGAAGGCTATATGCTATATATCGTATAATATATAGTGTATCTTTTCCATATTACCCGTTAAAACGTACCGAAGGGTGAACCCGATCGAAGCGAGCATGAATCGCTAGTTTATATATAAATAGACAAAGACAAAACAGTTCAATATCTAGTATCTTTTTCTCCTGTATTTTTCAACTGATTTTTTTTTGTTTTGTAGCTAATAGCTATTGACGAGCTTTAGTGTTATTAACAAAAAAAAATGATTATGGTCGAATTTCGATCACTATTCGAACACTAATTTGTATAAAACTAGCGACTCACCCTCGCTTCGCTCGGGTTCGTCCCTAGGTTGCTTCCCAAAACAATTTTAATTAATTAATTTTGTTTTAATTTTTTTTTCGTGGGACTCTATTTTTTTTTTTCGAAAATAAAAGTAGCCTTAGTTACTCCTTATTACATCAGCTATCTGCCAGTGAAAATCCCGTCAAAATCAGTTCAGCCATTTCAGAGATTAGCCGGAACAAACAGACAGACAGACAAAAATTGTAAAAAATGTTGTTTAGGTATATGTGCCGTGTATACATACATCCATATGTATTTAGTAAAAAGTGGTTATTTTAATATTACAAACAGACGCTCCAATTTTATGTATCTGTATAGATAAAAGAAAGAAGGAAGGAATACAATTGTTGAAGAAATACGTGGTGCTGCGCGCTTAGTGTCTATTTATCGTAGTTACAATTTCATATTGCACTGTTTATAATCGTATTAGTAATGGAACTCGTTAGTTTTCAAGCTAATATCGATATAATTAGTAAAATGTTTATTACTATAATCCAATATGAATAATTGTTACTAAATTATTATTGAAATTTATATCTAAACTACTAGGGACTTACCCTCGCTCCGCTGCGGTTCGTCCGTTGGTACGCTTTAACGGATAGTATAGATTTCTCAGAGATAAGATATTGTCCCGCAGTAAAAAGTATCCTAAATGTTAACCCGGATAGCCAGCTATCATCATACCAAATTTTATCAAAATCTATCCAAAGGTTTTGTCGTGATACGACAGTTCCTAGACAGACAGACAAAAATTCTAAAAACTATAGATTCGGCTTCTGTATCGATAATAATGATTATTTCAATAAGATTTTCCAAAAAATATTTATTGTACAGATTCGACTCAGAATTTTATTATATGTATAGATAATATTTCATTCAAGATATAGGTTACCTATATAACATAATATATAGATAATGAGGCAAACTAGTAACGCGTAACATTTATTTACGTATGTACTACATATATATTATATGAAGAAAATATTCGTTTTTATGTTATATCTTACGAGTACTGTTTATATCTGATAAAATGCCGTTGTCAGTCCATTAGATTCCCGGCGGCTTATCACTTGTCAGTAACATTTCATACTGTACCAGATCTATTTTAGGGTTCCGTACCCAAAGGGTAAAATGGGACCCTATTACTAAGACTTAGCCATCCGTCCGTCTGTCTGTCCGTCTTTCACCAGGCTGTATCTCACGAACCGTGATAGTTAGGCAGTTGAAATTTTCACAGATGATGTATTTCTGTTGTCGCTATAACCACAAATACTAAAAAACAGAATAAAACAAATATTTAAGGGGGTCTCCCATACAACAGACATGATTTTTTCTGCCGTTTTTATAGATAATGGTACGGAACCCTTCGTGCGCGAGTCCGACTCGCACTTGGCCGGTTTTTTCCTGTAAGTAGCTGTACTTGTCTTTCACTCATTGACTTATTTAAGTATTTACCTAAAATGTAAGTAATAATAACAGTTAAGTGATAACTGATCTAAATGTATGTACTAATAAAATGATTGTAATCCGTTTTAAATAAAACTATCTTTGGGAATTTTTTCGCGGATTTATTTCAATTTTTAGTTCCCGACGTTTCGAATGCTTTACAGCAATCATGGTCACGGGAGATACTTAAGGTTTTAGACGTCTCAAAGTTTTTTTTACATAAATAAATTATATAGTTGTTACAGACAACCCACAAAATAACAAAATAAATTCAAAAAATACAAATATGACACCAAAGTACCTCTCAATATTTGTTAATTTTAATCATTTTTAATAATTTTAGTTTGTTTTATAATATTTGTTAATATTAATCATTTTTATAATTTTAATAATTGAATATGGAATATTATTTATTTAATTTTAGCGATTGTAATTGCGTATTGATTGTAATCCGATTCAATCGTGGAAAGTATTTATCTTAATTCCTGTGCGAACGTTAACTTTATATTGTTACGGTAAGATTTAGGGATATTACACACTAATTAAATGAAGAAAATAAGATTAATGCCTCTAGTAATAAAGACTAATGTTAACAATGATTGTGACTGCGATTACAGCAATATATCAGCAAAGTTTGCGTCACGTTTCCATTGGCAGGAACTAATTGTTCTCTAAACCATTGTTTTCTATGTCATTTTCACAATTGTGCCTATTTATAGATAAGTTGAGTACTTGTTTTTGTCATGATATGTCATATACTGTATAGGTATTTTTTATTTTTGACGTAATATCCAATATATAATATTTTTCTCAGTATTACCTAATTTAAAGGCATTCTTTTATTAGTTACCATTTATAAGCTCTATTTGCATGATATAATAAATGCATTCATAGTACATCTACACGTGAAGTTCAGAATGTAATAGAGAATATAAAATGGCAGCTGCATTTTATCTTTGTACGCCATCCTTTGAAATATGAGTAACTTAGGTACTAACGTTCTTAATTTGTATGATCCATATTAATGAAAAGGTCTTCCTGATTCGTCCTGTCAGTGCATTAACATGCCTCTTTGATACATCAATCTAAAGTTGTTTAAGCGCTTATATACACTGTATAAGGTCGAAAATGATAGTTTCTCGTGCCGAAGCCCCACGTAGAGGTGAAATGAGGGCGTGCGTCGGTGACGAGCTAGACCTATTTGCGCTAACTTAGGTTCAGCGTGGGATATAAATAGACGAGTGGCCTTTTCTGTGCCGCTCGAGTTTGGAATAGTTTGGAATATTTAAAATAGTTAACGACAATCTGGCAAAAACGAATTTAGAATATTTGCATGTTTCTGTTTTTTTTTAGCTCTTTAATTATAAAAGTATTTCCGTTACTGAGAAATAAATATGTTTGGATATTAACACACAACACCGTCTAGTTCCATGGTAAGCTACGAGGCTTGCGTTATGGATACCAGATAGTTGATACACTACACATATATAACTTTAAATACATACATATTATAAATATAAACACCCATGACTGGAGTACAAACATTCGCGCTCATCAAACAAATGAATGCCTCCAGCGGGAATCGAACCCGCGACCACTGGCACAGCAAGTAGGGTCACTACGCACTGAGCCAAACGCGTCGTCAAAAATAATAATAGTAACACTTTGAAAATCATCTATTCTTAAGTTTGATTTACGTTTAGCGCACAAACTTCGAACAAAACATTGCCAAATAAAGTCGTCGCCAACTTTCACTTTTTCACTGTATTGCAGATTAGCAGACAAATGAAACCGGGTATTGTTTCTAACAAATAAAAGTCGATCTAAGCTCGTAATTAAAATCGCGAATCGCTGCCTTATAAAAATAACGTTTACGCTTGTTTGGTTTGCATTTTTAAATATTAAATTTTACTTCACGTTAGGAGTAGTTAAAATTAAAAGTATTTATAATTCATTTTGACGTACTTATAATGTTGCGAAATGGATATTCGACTGCTTTAACGATCTATGAACGATATTTTATAGAAGTTTTTTTTGCAGGTATGGCAAGTACTTTCTTAGATTTACGCGAATATTTGACATTTTAAATAAAACTATCTTTTCGGATTTTTCGCGGATTTATTTTATATAATACCTTTGAGACATCTAACACCTCAGTCTCTCCCGTGACCATGATTGCTGTAAAGCAATCGAAACGTCGGGAACCAAAAATCTAAATAAATCCGCGAAAAAAGTCATGATATTAGTGTTGTACGCGAACCACTAGTGGCTTTTTTGTTAACAATATATTTTATGTGCCTTAAAAGGTTTGTCATTTAACTTATGCCCTTGACCTTTACATTCCCATTAGCTAATTTTGAAGTTTTAAGGAAGGTGAGGATAGTGTGTTAGTAGCTTATATTAAAATGCCGTCCACACATTTTTTGAAGTGAAAACTTGTACAGGCAGGTTTGGATGGGGAGTAAATTCATGTAAGTCGTCAGTCGTGTTAACGCTAACACTCAAGAGTACCGATAGATGTCAAAACCAGATAAATGTAAACAGTTTTAATTTACAAATTTTAATATAAGATCAAATGATTAACTTGAATATCCAAAAAATAACAACTGTTTGTTTTAGTTTTAAGTTTTCACACACATATATAAAAAAGTGGTATCTCATTTCTTACATGTCCCTAAAGTGTCAATTATTTTCAGGGTCAGATTTCATTATCGTTGGTTTAGTTTGTTTAACCGTGAAAAAGTGACTAATAGATATAAACTCTTTTTCGTATTTTAACTTCATAAATTGGTTTAAAAAGAAACGCAGACATTAATATGTTTAGTGCGACTGCTTCCAGTAATTAATTTCTGTATATCGGGTCAAACTCTGGCGCTGTAACGGCTTCCTGGAGATACCATCCGTCGCTATATATAAACTGTGGACCACAAAACTAGAAACGCATGTGTTGTTGTAATAAAAAGTATATGTGGTACTTTATTGCTAAAAGAAAGAAACTATCCATCCATATGTCTGACGTCGCCATTACTTGGGGAGTGTTTACTTTAAGTTATATTCGGGATAAATGTTTGTATTTTGGTTTTGGACGCCATGTCTAAAAATGTTTCATTAATGACTCTATTAATATAAACAAGATGTGTAACAAAGTATTGTAATACAATAGAAATGTAGACAACGTAAGACCTTCACATACAAGCTATTAGCAAAACGTACGCAACATGCCAACGAATGTGGGCGTTGTTCGACAATCCAATTTTTTCCTTATATCCGTATTATCCAGGCTCCTTGTTATTTTAATATTATTCCGTGGGAAATATCCTTTATATATATATATATATATATATATATATATGTTATTATATTTCATAATAGTTCTCATAGTTCTCATAAAGGCTATATAATTTAGTAGCCCCCTATAATTTATTACTCTGAACTTAGTGGTAATTGTAATATTATTTATTGGGATATATTAACGATGCCAAATATTTAAGTCCTAATAGGTTAGGCCATAAATGCAAGAGCTGAATGTACTAATATCTCTTAATGGTTCTTTTTAACGTCTTACATGTAATAATGTCCTTGTATCCCATTTCGGCCTTGGCGTGCCAAGCTCAATGAGACAAGTCATCACTCATCACATCTACCCACAAGATATTATAGTATATAATTATGTGCTAAAAGACAACTGTACTCTCTATTCTTTCCACTCTCAAAATCTAATGGAATGATAGATTGACGGTTTTCCGTGCTCTCTGAGACCTGAAGGTGTAAAACTGCCAATTTCATAGTCCTGGGCAACAATACTTTGCCGACCCGGCGTTCGAACCCGAAGTCGCACGATCTACAAGCGTACACGCCAGCCACTAGACCAACGAGACAGTCTTACATATATTAAAACAGAATATGTTTTGAACACTATTTAGTTTAAAAATGATAACGTTTAGAATTAGCATTATTCATTAATTAACTGATTGGCGCCCTCGACCTCGTTTAAGTAAATTCGCAAGGATTTATGTTAAAGATCTTATTACCCACTTAAGTTCACAATTACTAATAAATATTACAAACTCATCATGTGCAAATATTTATTTTCAGATCTCTCAGATTTTAGTTCATATAATACTTTCTTAGATTTACGCGAATATTTAACGTTGTAAGTGAAACAAATATTGTAAGGTGCTTTGGTGTCATTTTTGTATTTTTTGAATTCATTTTGTTATTTTGTGGGTAGGCTGTCTGTAACAACTATATAATGCCTTTGAGACATCTAACACCTTAGTGTCTCCCGTGGTCATCATTGCTGTAGGTATAGCATTTGAAACGTCGGGAACCAAAAATCAAAATAAATCCACGAAAGAATCCGAAAAGATAGTTTTATTTAAAATTTTAGTTCATGTTCAATTTTGAAACACTCTTGCCCTCCTATTATTTAGTGGTTTTAAAATATTTCATTCACTAGTTGACACGTGAGTCACAGAAAGTGAGTAATATCTGCCATCGGCATTGAATGTTTGGGCGAACTAAAAATATGTCAAAACATCAAGGCCCCCGATACGCCGACATTGACATAGTTTAATTGTACTTCCTGTCGTTCCTCTCAAATAAAAATTATGTTCTTCTAAAACCGTTTTCGATCTACGGACGACCACCCGCGAATTTCGTCTAGAGTCTAGACGATGTGCTATAGGTATTTATTTAGTACTTTAGTTGTACTGGGTTATATTTATTTTTTGTATTATATATGTATTTTTATATTTATATATGTTTTTGTTGTTGACGACGTTAATATTAATTTGATGTACAGTAACTGTGTGTTCATATTTAATTCGTTTTGAGTAGTGGTTCCGTACCGGAAACATGCCAACGGCACCCTATTTCTAAGCCTGCGTTGTCCGTCCATCCGTCTGTCAGAGGGCTGTATCTAATAAACCGTAATAGGTAGTATTTCTATTGCCGCTATAACAACAAATAATAAAAATAAATAAAAATACAAGAGTCAAGAAATATTTTTTTAACGTTCGTAATCGATCATCGAAGTTAACA
This sequence comes from Fabriciana adippe, assembly GCA_905404265.1. NCBI lineage: Eukaryota > Metazoa > Arthropoda > Insecta > Lepidoptera > Nymphalidae > Fabriciana > Fabriciana adippe. The sequence continues at coordinate 14,298,535 of FR989989.1, forward strand.
TACTACATACGTAGAGTAGAAGTCATATTAATAAAAAGTACATGTACGATAGTACGGAACCCTTCGTGTGCAAATTCGACTCACACTTGACCGACTTTTTTAAATCAATGTTTTATAACCAACTTTGATGTTAGGTCATAATACCTATTGAATTATAAAATATTAGATTCTTTCTTATAATCCTCCACTTTAATCTTTTATATTACTTGCTTTAGAGCACTTGATTTTATATTGAACCATTTTTTATCCAAAGAAATGGGAGTGTGAAACTTCTGAGCTCGTAAGATAAGCCGAGGGTTGGCGTGTAGCATGTCCACACTATTGTACAGGATTTGTATCGACCGCTATAAATAGTGCAGCGTGGTCCGTGATCGCCTACACGCCCACAGAAATTAACTCCTCCCTACTCAAGTATAATGCACTCTTATAATATCATCTAAGAAGACGTTGCTGCATATTTTTCTGCATTAAATCGTAACGCTGCAGTTTTTATAACATGTATTTTGGTTTCAGACGACCGTACACCGTAGATCATTTTTTACAGAATACACATGGAGCCTGATACCTATACCTTATTTTTTTTACTAAATAGGTACACTGATTTAAAAAATACTTTTCCACTTTTGCGAGTGTATTTTTCCTTGAAATTTTTGTGTTACTAGTATTACTAATACTAGCATACTCAAAAAACATATATGCCCGAATTTAGTACGTCTTCCATTTTTGAAGTCGGGCAAATAGTCTCTTGGCATATCTTGGTATTGAATTTCATTGAAAATTCAATAATTTCAGCTGTTTAGTCGTTCAATGGTAACAAACAGATATATGTTCGCATTTAATATTTAAGATTTGTAATAAAAGTAACGAATTTTTGACATTATCATAATAAGGTTTTGCACAAATTAACTACAATTGTATCAAACAGTATCATATCTCTTTAATACGTTTCGACAGACACAGTTTCTATTAAAGTGGAGGTTGATATCTAACGTTCCTCCACTATTTTTGTTGGTTATACGCTCGAATTGACATAATGAAAAGCTTGAGGTTCAATGATAACTGTTCACGTACATATAACGTCTTCATTTCATTTGGCTTTGCAAAATTATCATAAAAATATTTATGACTAGCGACTTACCCTCGCTTCGCTCGGGTGCGTCCCTATGTGTGTTTTAATTTTTTTGAGCGGAATTCTAATTCTTTTTCTAAAATAAAAGTAGCCTAAGTTACTCCTTATAACATCAACTATCTGTCAGTGAAAGTCCCGTCAAAATCAGTCCAGCCGTTTCGGAAATTAGCCGAAACAAACAGACAGACAAAAAAATGTGTTTTTCTTACAAGTACTTACCGTATATAATTTTATATGCATTTAGTAAAAAGCTATTATTTTGACATTACAAACAGACGCTTCAATTTTATTTATCTGTATAGACCAGTTGATTATTTAAATTGACATAACTTTCTTATTTATGAACCGATGGGAAAAAAACGTTACTAAATACTAAATGTTAAGTGAAGCTTACCACAATACATTAGTGAAAACCGCACCCAAATCGGTTAAGCGCTTTCTGAGATTAGCGCCCATAAATGCACAGACAAACATGTAAACAGACAAAAATTCGAAAAATCATTATTTTGTGTTCTATTGCGTTAATAAAGACTTCCAATAATAGTATTTCTCAAATTTCATCCAAGTAAAGACAGCTGTCAGTTATAATTTTATGTATAGATATTGTAACCTATGAAATGAGGGTCAACTACAGTTTTAACTCAACGACTCCTACGAGTTTGTCAAATCTTAGATTTCAATTCTTGTCATATGAATATTAATTTTATTTTAAAATACTCCTACATAATATTTAAAGTAACTTTTAGTCTTTACCTTGTTGTGTCATTTAGTTCGCCTATTTCATCCTTAATATCAAGATGCCACTACAGTCTGTACGCCATCCAAATGTCTCGAATATAAATGAAATAGCATATACCCAGCAAAGATCTTTACTTCCTTTGGGAAGCTTACATTATACATATCATACTCGAGTCGTCTCAGATTTTGGTATAAAAGCAAGGCGAGTGAATCCAGTGGGATTTATCCTGTATGTACTCATAATACATAACGTTTGCTCGCCGCTGCCAAATCGAACCGGCTTCTTTTACAAACATTTTCAAATTTTTCGTACTTTCATATTTTGTAACTCTAGATTAAAAATGTCTGCTTTGATTTCTAGATAGTGATTGCTTTAGATAATAAAATGAGCCTAATGTCGTGTTTTAAAGTAAGATTTTATTACAGAAAACTAGCGACTCACCCTCGTTCCGCTCGGATTCGTCCCTCGGTACGTTTTCATTTTTTTAAGCGGAACCCTAATTCTTTTTCTAAAATTAAAGTAGTCTAAGTTACTCCTTATAACATCACCTATCTGAAAGTGAAAGTCGAGTGAAAATTTGTTCAGCCGTTTCGGAGATTAGCCGGAACAAACAGACAGACAGAAAGACAGACAGACAAAAATTGTAAAAAATGTTGTTTTGGTATAATAATGATAATGTTCTCCTGACCGATTCCGGCCACGGCGGCCAATCTCATTGAGACTAGCCAACTGCGCAGGAGATATTATAGTGCACAAGTGTACGCGCAGACATAAGAGCACTCTCTATTCCTGTCACTCTCATACTCCGGTGGGACGACTATTCGACACGACCGGTGAGAGTTAAGGCGCAGGACCGACGGCTTTACGTGCTCTCCGAGGCACGGGAGTGAAACACCGCCAACTTCCCAACTCCGGGCTGTTACTGAGGCTTACTATACAGAAAGACTCAATAACTAAACTTGGCCCGACCCGGGACTCGAACCCAGGACCTCAGGATGTGCAGCCGTACATGCTAGCCACTACACCACCGAGGCAGTTTATGTTTTGGTATATGTACCGTGTATACATCCATATGCATTTAGTAAAAAGCGGTTAATTTAATATTACAAACAGACACTCCAATTTTATTTATCTGTATAGATTTCTAAGAGATGAGATATTTTCCCGCAGTAAAAAGTCTCCTATATGTTGATTCGGATAACCCGCTATCATCATACCAAATTTCATCAAAATCCCTCCAGTGGTTTTTCCGTGATGCGGTCACAGACAGACAGACAGACAAAAATTCTAAAAACTATAGATTTGGCTTCTGTATCGATAAAAATGACTATTTCAATAAGATTTACTAAAAATATATTTTAATGTACAGATTCGACTCAGAATTTTGTAATATATTTAGACATAGACAAGGCTTACTTAAACTCTTTTATGTCTTTAAACTATCAATTAAGTTTGAGAGAATCTTCATAGTGTTGTATTGCGCAAGTCTCAGGGTAAAATATGTGCACATGTCACGTTTGACATTGTTTGACTAGTTATTTTCATATGACATTGAGTAGGTATTTACTAAGAAAATAGTACGAAGTTGTTGAAAAGTATTGTATATTTACTGCGCCCTTCAAAGATTTCTGTTAGACTGAAACTATTTTTTTTTTGTTAATGTGTATGATCTGATCATATTACCTACCTATGAGCATTTAAAATGAAATCTTAAAAATGTCATCGTCATATCTCAGTTTCCGTATTAGAGGTAAACTTGTGTATTAGTACTGTGAGCAATCTAAATTAATACTTTATACTAAGCGACTTACCCTCGCTTCGCTTGTGTCCTTCTCTAGGTACGGTTTAATTTTTTGAGCGGAACGCTAATCCTTTTTCTTAAAGTAGCTTAAGTTACTTCTTATAACACCAGCTATGTGCTAGTGAAAGTCCCGTCAAAATCAGTCCAGCCGTTTCGGAGATTAGCTGGAAAAAACAGACAGACACGGAGACAAATATTTAAAAAAATGTGTTTTTCTTATAAGCACCGTATATAATTTCGTACGTATTTAGTAATAAGCTTTTATTTCGATATTACAAACAAACACTTCAATTTCTTATCCGTATAGATTGGTAGAAATCATCTGTGTAGTTGTAACTACATAAAAAAGAAAGAGATCTTATTCTAAAACTTATTTTAAAAATAAAACTATCTTTTCGGATTTTTTCGCGGATTTATTTTGATTTTTGATTCACGACGTCTCATCGATCGACGATTCATGGTCACGGAGATAAAAGATAGTATTGTTTAAAATGTCAAATATCCGCGTAAATCTAAGAGAGCATTACTAAAACTTTATATAAATGGGGACAATGAATACACTTCTCGTTTTAAAATTATATTTCTAGCTTATATAATTGCATCGCATAAAATTATTTGTAGGAATATTCCCTTATTAGTTCTATATTTAGTTGTTTGTTTTCCTTGTTAGAAGATATCGGAAACTCAACATTTCGGTAGAAAACAGAAGGAAAACACGAAGTAGTTGGCGAAAGTCTCCGGTTTCCTGTTGGTGAGCTACGCTTTATTCGTAATGGCTTTTTCGGCAATATCCATGTTCAAATAAATGATAAAATTTAAATTAAAATATCTACAAGGATATTTTGGTTTGTCTACACTCTGAAGTTAATGAATTCTGATTAGAATAAAAAGAAGTTTTAAATAAATTTAATGAATATGTATACTAGTTTCTATAATTAAGTAATTTATCAATAAACATTCCTTGTATTTGTACAATGTACAGTGTATTACGATTAGTCTTAAGTGCTTCATACAAATATACACGTAACAGTGGGTATACATAACGAATATTTTGATGAAATCGATTCTGACGACACGTTTGGCTCAGTGTGTAGTGATCCTACTTGGTGTGCCAGTGGTCGCGGATTCGAATCCCGCTGGGAGCATTCATTTGTGTGATGAACAGAAATGTTTGTACTCCAGTCATGGGTGTTTATATTTATAATACGTATTTATTTAAAGTTATATACGTGTTGTGTATCTACTATCTGGTATCCATAACACAAGCCTCGTAGCTTACCATGGAACTAAATGGTGCTGTGTGTTAATGTCCCAAAAAAAGAATCGTTTCTAATATCGCTTGGAGCGTTCCAGAAGTTACAAATGCACTTACAATCCCTTTGTTTGATTCTCTTCCAACATTTATTGGTACAAGGTGCAAGTTATTGGAGGAGCTGCGTAAACACTGCTGTTCACACTTAATTTACTTTTATTGTTTTCGTAATTCTGTTTTCCTAGAGTCGTTAGGATGACTACCGTTCGGCTCGGAAAGGAAAAAGACTATAAAGTTGGTTTAAAACGTTTATTTGACTTAGAAAGTTTAGTTTCAAACATTTGTTAAACTGAAAAATTTTCGAATATTTTTTTAAGTAATATACAATTTAAATCTACAAGGTTATAGATATGAATTAATGCAAATTTTATTTAAGTTTATTTGTATAATATATTTCGTAATTATATATTAATTACGGATGTAATTTTTATTTTAACTATATAATACAATATTTGTATTACTAAAGATAAAAAAGTTCATTAAATTGTGAAGAAAGGGCGTGAAAAAATTACAGTCGGTCAATGAGGACAGCTCGGCGGTACATTGAAAAACTTGTCGGTCTTGCTGCTTAATTTTTATGAACGTTCTACATTTCCTGTGTTTGTTTTCAATGTTACCAAAATGGGGTTACAGTATTCAACGGCTAAATATGGAAGTGTCCAAATAATGGTGTGAAATATCAATTACGAGTAATTTATGTATTCAATGACGTTCAAATTCAATTGGAATTTTACAATACGTTTTAAGGGCTTTGTTACCTTTAAAAATATGTATGGCTTTGGCTTCTCTGATTATGTAAAGAAATATCCAGTGGATACGTTTTTGGTAAACAAAGTAATTTCAAAAGAATTCAACATTTCAGTAGTTGTAATAAATTCGATTTATGTAGGTACCGTTGCGAAGTAAAACTCAATTTTTCAAGTTCCCAAACTGGATTTGTGTCGTGACTTCGATCTGCTTGATTGGGAATATATTAAAGTACCGCTACAAAGGATTAACCATAATAAATTCGTTTTAACTTGCTGTATTAATGACGATTTGTTTTATTTATATAATTACTTTTTAAATATGTAATTATAATTTTAACTAGCGACTCATCCTCGCTCCGCTCGGGTTCGTCCCTAGATACGTTTTGACGGTTAGTATAGATTTCTCAGAGATGAGATATTTTTCCGCAGTAAAAAGTATCTTTTATATGTTGACCCAGATAACCAGCTATCATCATACGAAATTTCATCAAAATCTGTCCAGTGGTTTCTTGTGATGCAGTCACAGACAGACAGACACACATAAATTCAAAAAATTATAGATTCGGCTTCTGTATCGATATTAATGACTATTTCAATAAAAATTTCCAAAAATTATATAACGTACAGATTCGACTCAGTCAGAATTTTATTATATGTATTATATGTATCTGTAGATGTTGCAATCGAATATTAAGTTACAAACGCTGGTGGTCGTTTTTTTTTCGATTTTCCATTTTGATCTCACAAAAGTTGCAAGTTACTTTCATTACATATGCAAATGTGACTTGAATTAAAATTTGCATATATTATTGGTTCATTGTTCATTCATTGTAGTTCTTACACGAATAAAATGAAGTCCCCGATGGACGTCTTTAATCTCGAAATTTGCTAAACAAATTTGGATGCGGTTTTTGCTATTATGATCAGCATTTATTTAAGAAAAAGGCACACTGCTTTTAATATTGCTCCAGCACTCAACAAGGGTTGAACATTGATGGTATTAAGTGTATTGTGTTGGCAGAAAATGCAAGTATATACATATGTAGGTATCTATGTAAGAATAATGTATGGCAAATAAGTCGAGCTTTGATAAAACGACAAAAAAGTCCGCGATACCATATAGATATGGTTTGTTGTTGTTTTAATGTTTAAGAAAAGTTTTTTAACATGGTTTTTTACATAAAAAAAAAATTAACCCTCATTTCATCATCACAAGTACTTAGTAAAGAGACCTCTTCACAGTATTCCATAGAAATAATTCAAAGATCATGAAAATAAATCGCGATATGTACGCCAAGTTTGTATACAGCCTAAGCGAAAGCGAACCCAGGGAATTTAAAATGTATGATTTGACATCTTGTATTTTCCTTTAATTGTCTATTTTCTGTGTAAAACGACCAAAATTTTCGACGACGACGTTTCTCTGTTCAAAAATAACTTCTACGACACGAAGGTTAGCTATTTTGGGTTATTTATTTGTATGCGTTTATTTAGGGAAGTGTTGTGAGGACTATTCACCTTAGCACGTGAATGCATGCTGCATGCGCTACATCGATTCTGCGTCAATGCACTATGTTTGTGCAAATTATGGACAATAGGTACATTAACCTTAAGTCTCAATTTATTGTAATAAATATGATTAATTTAATTACGATTTTTTTATATTCAGTTAAACATGTAGGTACTCTACTTTGGCCTAAAATATTATTTTTCGTGTTATTACTATTTTTTCTCTATAACTATGTCCTTAATCCTTATAGCAGACTAGCGACTTACCCTAGCTTTGCTCGGGTTTGTCCCTTACATCATACTAACCGTTAAAACGTACCTACGTTTTAAATAGACATAGACCGTAGATATATTAGTATATTTGCGAGCTAGTAAATAGAAACAAATCTATCTCACGGGAACCGTATATTTTTTCGGGATAAAGCCTATGTGCTATTCCAAATTATAATCTATCTCCGTGCCAAATTTCATCCAGATCCGTTCCACCGTTTTGGCGTGATTGAGTAACAAACACCATCCATCCAAATTTTCATATTTATGTAGTAGTAAGATCCTTAATTGTTCTTTGTATAACAAAATTTTCCCACAAAATAAAATTGTAATTTAAGTTTATAACAAAATATCATATATTAAAATTTACGTTATTTTGTTCCCAGGGCAGTAACAGATCCGCGCGATGGCCGCCGCGTGGCCCTCAAGAAGCTGCCCAACGTGTTCCAGTCGCTCGTCTCCTCTAAACGCGTCTTCCGCGAGCTCAAGATGCTCTGCTTCTTTAAACATGAAAATGTAAGTTATAAGTAATATATTGTTATAGCATACACATTATTTTTAATATTAATTATTTTAAATAAAAACTATCTTTTCAGTTTTTTTCGCGGGTTTATTTTGACTTTTAGTTTCCGACGTTGCGAATGCTTAAAGCAATCATGTTCACGGGAGAAATCCCCAAAAACCAGAATAGATCCGAAAAGATAGTTTTATTTAAAATGTCAAATATTCGCGTAAATCTGAGAAAGTATTATTAATTTAAGTTTAATCTAAAATTTGATATTATATAGATAGCAATGAAACTTCATTGATAATGTAATAATGACGCAAAACTGATGATGGACTGTGAAGATGACCTTAGAAGGTCATGGGCTATACAACTAGCTTATACATCTTTTTAGAAAAAATGCTTTTTAAGTTTATTTATTTGATCTCTAAGTAGTTTTTCCCAAGAAGGATATTTAGAGACAACATATCGTAAAAAAATTTCCCTTGGCTGTGTTCTTTGTTATCCTTATCTTGCATCTACGCAGTATATTATTAATATTTTATCCATAACTAGACTTTAACGGCTTGTTAAATACATTCCTATGAAATGTTTACTGCTTTAGCTCCCCTCGTATTATGTTATACTAATGAACATACACTTTTATACTTCACGTACAACTTGGAAATAATATTTAAATACTAAATTGTAATTTACGATACTCCCCTGTAGTTGGCTCGTTAAATAGCGTACTGCAAAGTATTTCGGTCCTTAATTATTAGATGAAACACGTTTCGGAGTTATCTATACTAATATTATAAAGCTGAAGAGTTTGTTTATTTGTTTGTTTGTTTGAACGCGCTTATCTCAGGAACTACTGGATGGAATTGAAAAAAACCTTTTTGTGTTGGATAGTCCATTTATCGAGGAAGGCTTTATAGGCTATATATATATATATATATATATCATCCCGGACAATGTACGGTTCCCGTGGGATAGATATGTTTTAGTCTAGGGATAAACCCGAAGCGAAGCGAGGGTGAGTCGCTAGTGTAAGTAAATAGGTACATTTAATAGCAATTTATCAATTGAGAAAAAAAGGTTTTAATTTTATTGATAATAGTGATAATTGAATGTACTCAATGAATTTGGCGTTATATTACATTTAATTTCGCATGTTTTATCGTATAATTACAATGCGACACGTTCATAATTTATTCATTTTCACTGTGTATTTTATCGATCAACGTGTATTGTTTGCGGGCGAGTATTTGTCGCCTTGTTTAAACAGGATTTGCATTGAAACGTGAAAATTGGATCGTACGGTGGTATTGGTGCGAATTACAGAGAATCGCCGACGCTGTATTCATATGGCGCATTAAATCTTTTTTTTATCCTAAATTATTCCCACATATTTTCTTGCATTTTCTATCCACATCTATATTATTATAAATCAAGCAAAGTTATTTCGATAACACAACTTGTTATCGTTACTTTAGTATTGCTTTTTAAAATGAGCGTTTTATCCAACAAAGAGGGTTTCAATATAAGGTATAACTTGTTTATCTTTTCCAGGTATTGTCGGCGTTAGACATCCTCCAGCCGCCGAGCCTCGATTTTTTCCAAGAAATGTATCCTTTTGCAATAAAAAAAACATTTATAATAATAACAGATATTCTATTTGGGTTGCAAATTCTTGAAATTACTTAAATTATAACTTTGTGAAGCTGTAAGAATTATACATATATTTACTAATTTTACTTGATTATCTTAAATGTTTCAAATTTCCTTTTAGAAGCATCCCAAATCGGCTAAATTTAGTCGCATTATGAACTAGATATAGCTACTGTTAATGCACTGATATGTAGGAGTCGTTGACACGACGCCAAGGACGAGCGAACGAAATGCGATCGAATTTTAGTTCGGGGACATTCGCCCTTCGTCTCGTTTTACTTCTTTGTTCGACGCCCTCGCCTGGGGGAATAAGAAGTTTGTGCCTTTAGATCGAGGGCTTTCAAAGTTTACATCCAAAGCTTATATTGGTCGTTGAAGAACTAAATGTGGTTAATTTTAATGTGTTAACTTCGCCTTTATAATGTAGAAACCAAATGTTAAAATTAACAGAGGTTAATATTTTAATTACAGAGAATTTTTTAGCGTCCTTAAGTACATAGCAAGTAATCGTGTTAGTTACAACCAATTACTGTTAAGTTACGCGTATTAGTTTTTTAGTAACTGATAACGAAAACTCTTGTTTTAAAGTACGTAATAAGCAAAGAACTCAAAAAAATATATAGATGGAGCCCGCGACAAATGTCGAAGTCAAAAATAGTAGCGTTTTCTGTTTATGCTACTATTATCGATTTTGCCATTTTTTATACTTTTTTTTAAGAATAAGGGAAATGATATATATATACAGGTATTAGTCGTTTATTTACAATTTGTGAGAAGAAAATATGAACAAGAAAATAATACTATATTCTTTAGTATTTTTAAAAGTATTAGTTCTCTTTCCTTTGCTAATGAGATAGCATAATATAAACTTATTTTTTTTTTACTTTTTTTATTTACTTATCAAAGTAATGAATATTCTATTAATATTAGTATTCTGTTTTAAAATATTATATTATTTCAAAAAAAAAAACATAGCCGAATTGAGAACTTCCTCCTTTTTGAAGTCGGTTGAAAATATGATTTGATTTCATGTTTAGTTCTATGACAGTCTGTCTATATTATTCCTTAGTCTGAGACACAGAGACAGTGAAAGTCATAAGTTTATTCAAAGTAATATCGTAAATGCAAATTTGTGAGTTAGTATGTGTGTTTGTTTACTTAATGACGCTGGTTTAAATCATTCGAGTGAAGTTAAGAACTGGTAACTGATATTTTGGATAAAAGAGTAGAGAAACGTGCAAAAAATATTATATTACAATATAATTAAGGTTCTATGATGAATACAGAAATATTTATTCTAACTTTAGAATCAGGCTCTAATAACTTATTCCTAACTTATTTTTTTATTTTCCTCGGTCGCGAACACCGTGTATATAAAACCCTTCTCATGACGATCTTTATCGTACAGCGTGAATGTGCTAAGGTCACTTTGTACGAAAGTTTTAAGATACTATTCTGTTTTAAATTGAGATTCGAGCTTCAATTAGGATGAGATTTTTTTTATTATTTGATATTATCATATTATTTAAAGATGTAATGTTAGATATGTCTGAAATAATTTGTTTCTATAGCTATTGTGGAATATAAAAGTTTACGTAACTTTAAACGTACGTAAATACTGTCGGTATTATTTTTCTATATTAATATTATAAAGAGGTAAAGTTTGTGAGTTTGTGAGGTTGTAGGAGGTAATCTCTGGATCTACGGAACCGATTTAAATGAAATTTGATGAGAATATAGTTTGAGACCCTAGGAAGGACAAAGGATAGTTTTTATCCCTTAAATTATCTTTTAAGACGGTGAAAATGGGGGTGAAATTTGTATGGGGAGATAAGCTAGGGACGAACCCGAACGAAGCGATGGTGAGTCGCTAGTGTATTATATTTTGGCTATATTTGACAAAAAACTATGAAATTTTTTATCTCTATTATTTTATGTCGTCTCTTAACGAATCGGTACGCCACATCTGTTCCCATTAAAATACCATTTTTCATATGAATGAGGACAATTTCCCCATACCTCAGTTTGTGATTTATTGTTTAATTTTGAAGTTTCATAAATATTGTGAAATAACTCATCTATTTTATTATAGGCATGTGTCCGCTCCTCCATGCTTAGGTGTGTTTCCAATAAACACATTTAAATATCGAAAAGAAAATAATTAAAATAAGCCCAATATGATTCTAACGTTTGTTTGAATTGAAGTAGATTGACAAAATTCAAATCGTAGATATTATATAATCGCTGATCGTTTAATTTATTATTTACTAGCGATTCAAACCCGTTTCGCTCGAGTCCATCCCGGGTACGCTTTAATGGTTAGTATGGAATAGATAGACTATATATTATATACACATACATAGGTACAAAAAACTGTTTTGAACTTCTCGATATTCCAGCTGTTTTTTTTTTTTGGATTTTTCCTATGTTTTGTACTTAAACCACCCCTGACACACCCCCAACGAAACAAAAAAAGAATTATTAAAATTTGTCCAGCCGTTTTTGAGTTTTAGCGAGACTAACGGACGGCAATTTATTTTTATGTATATAGGTGATTACCGCACTCCTAAGGAACGTTAGATATCAACCTTTCAGATACACTAATATTATAAAGATTAAGTTAAAAGTGCAATAGATCGATGTTATTATTTACGTCGTTAGTTTATTTTCAAGTTATATCTCCTCAGGATATTATCCTATTAAAAAAAATACCAAAGGACGAGCGGTGTGTAGTTACGTGTAAACAGACGTGGGCGAGGCGAATGCGGGTCGACAGTCGATAACAATAATTTCATATTTATCAATGATTATTATTTGATTATGGTAGCCAACATTGAAGTTCAGTAATTGGAATTGATTAAACACCTATTATTATAATAAATAAATAAATAAATATGTTGGAACACTATCACACACAGCACCATCTAGTTCCATGATAAGCTACGAGGCCTGTGTTATAGATACCAGACAGTTGATACACTTACACATATATAACTTTAAATATATACATATTACAAATATAAACACCCATGTCTAGAGTACAAACATTCGTGCTCACCACACAAATGAATGCCTCCAGCGGGACTCGAACCCGCGACCGCTGGCACAGCAAGTAGGGTCACTACAAACAGCCAAACGTTTATATACTAACTATACCAACGTTTCCCCTTGTTATTCTAAAGCGAATGCAATTAATACAATTATCTCAGTATTATTTTTGCCATCGGCGCGTAGTAGGCGTCAGCTGGCGTACAAAATAACGTCCCTACATTTTCTTCCCCTTCCAAGTTTTATTGAAATTTGGGACCTCTGCCACTCGAACCACTTAGTGTGGCTTCAGTCTTCTCGATATAAAAGGATCTCTATAATAAATTGAAACAAATGTTTGTAGTACGATGAGAGTTCACGAATACTATAGTAGATAATTATTTCTTTTTTGTATAACGTCATGAGAAAATCTACATGTCTGAGAGAGCCTAACGAGTTTTCGGAAGTTGTGAAGTTTCCAGCCGAACTTGGCTGGTGTAGTATAGCTAGATCCCCATTGTATTCTTCAATGCGAAGGAGGTCCGTACCTATTATTGAGAACTAAAAAGGCTTAATAAGAGTAGGTACTATAACATTACGACTTTGCCCTCTTCAAATGCGCGCAACATTGTGATTTTTCAGTTTAGAGTTTAACTATGAAAATTAATTAACAGGCGGACGCAATTTTATTATTAACAAGATAACTGGTTTGTTCATAAATAACTATTTTATGCACTTCAGTTATATTGATGTTAAAACTTTACCTGATGGTCATGACGTTTATTACCACCATAACTCACAAATATAAACGCCTAGAAATTATTATCAATTTATACCGCTCTTACAGATCGTCAGATATATAATGAGGCAATAAATTAAAATTCTATCATTCCTCGAACTCACAGTTCAGCGAGCGGAGGAGGCGACCAAAAAGACAATTTTCCGCATCGACTATTTTATTAAAGAATACAGAAACATTAGCTTACAAAATAAATCATGAATTTTTTACGTCTCACGAGGCTGGTGCGGTAAAAAGTTCTGATTTTTGGACAAAAAACAGGTACAGGAGAAACATTTGTAATCCTTGACGTTACTTCAAGGGTCAAAGCGTATGGAAAACTTGAAATCTATTTTGCATAAGGGATTCAAGTGTTTTTTAAGTTTAGTCCTATGTTTTTTTTTTCATTTTAATGAACACTCGTTGTTTTATTGCTTTCGTAAGATTTGTATATTTTACATGGTTTTATGTAACATTAGAGATATTTATTTTTTATTCTTTTAATTGGAACAAGATAAACAGTTCACTTGATTTATTGTCTAGGGAAATCTATAGCCATACTTTCTCCCATAGGGATCCTATTCTCTCCTATCCCCTAGGGATTCCCTTATAGATGTTTATATTACAAATTTTTATATTATCATCTAGAGGCTCACCCTCGCTTCGCTCGGGTTCGTCGCTAGGTACTTTTTACATAGGTATTTAAAATAGTTTTTTGCCAGCGTTAGCCATATAAAAAACTTTATGGTATGGTATTAAAGTTCAAATTGACTTAAGTATTATTACGAATCTTTTGTATGGGAATATAGAAAAGTGTTGTTTTTAGACTTTTTCAGGCAATTTTTTAAATTTTTCTCTCCGTAAGAACCATCCTCGTACTTCAAGGAATATTATAAAAAAAGAATTAGCGAAATCGGTTCAGCTGCTCTCGAGATTTGCGCTTAGTAACACATTCAGCGATTCATTTTTATATTATAGACTAGAAATTCACCTTTAAAAAGTATCCTATATATTGACCCAGATAACTAGATGTCATCATACTAAATTTTATCAAAACCTATCCAGTGGTTTTCTCGTGATACGTTCCCAGACAGACAGACAGACAGACAAAAATTCTAAAAACTATAGATTCGATCTCTGTATCGATAATAATGACTATTTCAATAAGATTTTCCAAAAAAATTCGTTAGCGTTCTGATGAGAGTTTTATATACAACTAGCGACTCACCCTCGCTTTGCTCGGGTTCGTCCCTAGGTTGCATCCCAAAACAAAATTAATTAATTTGATTTTAATTTTTTTCGTGGGACCCTATTTTTTCTGAAATAAAAGTAGCCTAAATTACTCCTTATTACATCAGCTATCTGCAAGTGAAAGTCCCGTCAAAATCGGTTCAGCCATTTCAGAGATTATCCGGAACAAACAGACAGACAGACGGGCAGACAGACAGACAAAGATTGTAAAAAATGTTGTTTTGGTATATGTACCGTGTATACATCCATATGCATTTAGTAAAAAGCGATTATTTTAATATTACAAACAGACACTCCAATTTTATTTATCTGTATAGATTTGTAATATAGGGAGCTTTTCTATCGGTCGCAGTAATTGAGATAAATAATGCTTTCGTCGTATAGTTAGTTAATTACTATGTGAAATCTTTTGTGTAAACACAACTTTTACCTAATTGCCGTTCTTTAGTAAGCCCTTTAAAATTTCTTCCATTTCAATTTTCCGTTATTTGAGCTTACAACTGCTGACTGCATACATGTATTTCTAAGTATCTACATAGGTATATAATTATGTTTCGTAAAATACACCTGTCTATACATACAATAAAATTGCAACTGATCGCTGTCTGTACATGAAAGATATTTGAGAAAAACTATTATTGGGGATATTTATTATCACAATAGAACCCAAAACAATATTTTTTTTGTTTGGCTGTGCGTTTGTGCGCGCTAATCTTAGAAACAGCTTAACCGATTTGGGTTCGGTTTTCAGTAATGTATTGTGGTAAGCTTCAATTAACAATTAGTGTTTGTTTTATTTCAATCGGTTCCTAAATAATAAAGTTATGTCAATTTAAAGAATCATCTAGTGTAATCGCTAGTAAATAATAAGCATTATAATTGGAATTATTAGAATAGTGGCTTTAATTTTAGGAAATATCGACCCTCATGGGCCCTTAATTAATGGGTTTCCAGTATAGATACGGATATTTTACTATCCGTGACAAAAATGCGCTGTATTTTATCTATATCTATTCTATACATATTATAAAATTCTAACTAAGCCAAATCTGTACATTAAATATTTTTTGGAAAATCTTATTGAAATAGATATTATTATCGATACAGAGGCCAAATCTATACTTTTTAGAATTTTTGTCTGTCTGTCTGTCTGTCTGTCTGTCTGTCTGTCTGTTACCGCATCACGGGAAAACCACTGGACAGATTTTGATGAAATTTGGTGTGATGATAGCTGGTTACCAGGGTCAACATATAGGATACTTTTTACTGCGGGAAAATATCTCATCTCTGAGCTAAACGTCAAAACGTAACTAGGGACGAACCCGAGCGAAGCGAGGGTGAGTTGCTAGTTTTTATTATATAGGTACTCTTTATATATAGCGCTATTTAGAGGATACAACTGATATATATTGCTTCCGTCGAATAAAGTGCAATGGGTTCTTGCGTCCGTTTGAGCGATCATTAATCCGTGACGTAATGTTTTCGTGACACGATTTTTCCTTTATCATTATAACAGGTACTTTGTTAAAGTTTTTGTTATATATTCTGTATTGTTTTCGTTAACATAAAGAATTAAAAAAACGTGTGTGTGTATTTATGTACGCATGTAAGAAGTTATACTTCTTTGGCGTAACAGAACAAAAATATTTAAAGATTTCATCCCGTATATCACAACTCTCTGTTTGTAAAAGGAATGCAGCTACCTTCATCAGGTCGCTTTCAGCTAACTTCATCATGTCGTTTTTTGGCTGTCGGTGTGCGCGCGCATCGTAAATATTTTACTCTCATATTTTTTTCCAAACGTGCCAAAAGAAGTATAACTTACAGAAGATTATGTATGGTTCGAATATGTATAATATCGATTTTAAATTGTAGGGGTAGTGGATTAAAATTTTAATATGATAAAAATTGCTTGTTCTGTTACATTTTTTACTAAAAAAAAATTAAAGTATAAGCAAGCATATTGAACATGAAGATTTTATTTAACATAGATTTTATAAAAAGTCATTTTAAAGCTTAAAATTTTTATACAAATGTTATTGATCTTTTGTAACGTGGTTATTGCCCTCGATACTGTTTCTTTAAATAATATAATATGAAAATATTCTCACAATACCAGTATAAGTTGTTAAAAATTCTAATGTGTTTTTGTAACAAAGGATATTTATCAGAATAAATGTTGTAATATATGTATATGACACTCGTTTCTAATAAAATAAAACGAAAAAAATGGTCTCATGTCACTTTGCGTTACTTTTTCTTTGTGTTAAAGAATTACATAGGTACGTATTAACATAGGTGATTATATTTTTTTATACTTAATTCAAAACTTAGCGTTTCCGGAAAATTGTATAATAATATAGACTCAACTGTATCTGAGTCAAGTAAAATCCTAAAAGCAAAAGCTCGAAATCATATCAAAGGCAGGCTGCGAATAACGACAATTGAAAAAGAAATGGCCCCTGGATTCACGTCGTTTTGCATCCAGGCGTTTGAAAACAAAGACGGAAAATTGGTAGTTGGGAAGTATGGTTGAGCGATGATTGCACTTAGTACTCCCGACTTTACGTCGCCTTTGTTAAAGAAATATTCCATTATTAGGGTTGGGCGGGCGAGATATCGCCTCTTTTGCCAATATTTTTAATTCCTTTGGTTATCGTTCTGTTACTGCTCCTTATTTTATCAACCGCCATCTATTCATCGTATTTTTTATTCATAAAACTCGTCTCATTTTATACTGACGTGAATTTTATTGGATAAGTGTTATAGGTATCTTGCTAAAAGCAAAATAATATCAGGCAATTTAAGAGTAAGCTAATATTATTTCTTCGAAATTATAAATCAGACTGTATATTGCATTGAATCAAATTGAGCATTGAATCTGTTTCTTTTGTAGATTGCGTTTTCAGGAACGTGTCATTTCCGAGCTCTTTGTTTGGCGGTGCAGCGGACTGCGCGTGCGCTTCCTAATTAGCAGCGTGGGCCGCTTGGCCTGATTTAACCTCGCTGCGTCAACAGCGCCCTTGTGGCTTTATGATTACTTCTATTTAGATCAATTAAATATAGACATACTAGTGACTTGCCTTCGCTTCGCTCGGGTTTGTCTCTAAATCCTAGATCAGTAGGCTATGTTTTACTCTCAGGTCTATAAATATACTAAATTTCATTCAAATCCGTCCAGCTTTTTCAGCCTGAAGGAGTACACACTTTTGCATTTATAATTATTTGCTTTTCTCATAGTTTCTGAAGAAAATTTATAAGGTATGTATATTGTATATTTAAATTTTTAAAATAGAAATATAAATAAATTTCGTTCTTAGTCAAAACTGACTTGTCACATATTTGTACAAATATCATATCTTAAGATTTTGAAAGCCGCTCTGCTGTAAAACGTCTAAATTGCTATTCGTAACCACACAACCTATTAACTCGGGCGTAAAAAGAGATGTCGAAGGTTAAAGCATTCTTGACACTGCACTGGTCGGAAATCGGAATGTTTACTATGGTGTTGACAGTTTCAGATTCAATACTTACATAAATTTTAATTTTGCTTTGTAAAATGAAGGAATGAAAAAGTTTATTAAAATACCAGTGATCCGTTTTTTTTTAATTTAATTTAATATCTATATTTTAAAATAGATATTATTTCACGCGAAATCTTGCCTGGGCCATTTTCCTGGCTTATGCTCCTGAGATTATCCATTACTACGGCGATTATTCAATAGGGTTTTAGTAGATATACAGGCTTTACTAGCCAGTAAGTCTACCACCTGTATGTATGCAGGTGGTATGCGTAAAAGCATTTCTCAACGTTAAAAAAGAACCCTCCTGCCTATGAACTATCTTTATAAAAAAGTTAAATCCGTGCGTTGCTGAGAGAAAGAAGGATAAAACAATAAAAAAAAGTGCGTGTGTGCAATTCACAATGGTAGAAGTGAAACTCAATGTTATATAATGTTATTTGTCAGACAATAACAACAGTTACCATGGCGACATGGCAATGTATTCTATCTCATTCTCTCGCCGGCTTAATCCTATATATTTATGTGTTTGTCTCTTTTTAGTGTCGCATTTCCGTTTCATCGAGTTTCAAATCACAACGATTCTAAAGAAGTTTTACTTCAACAACATATATTTGCGTTCATAATCTTAATCATAATAAGGTGCTGGAAGTCAGATGAATAGCTGTTATTATCACAGTGGTAGTTATTCTGAGTAATATTATTGACCGAACTTAAAAAAGAACATTTATTTACTTAATTCGACGTGTTTTCTTAATACCTATAACGTAATGTCTTTGCCGATTGTGAATCGATTTTTATAACTTTTTTATACATTACTCGTAATAGGATATACCTTAATATTTCTTATAAATCCAAAAAGAAAATTCAACTCCTAAGGGTGAAGTTATTATTTTAAGCATCGATCAAAAAAGTACTAGATGCACAAACAGCGACAAAAAATATCCTCACCGAATGAGCGCTTATTAAATACATTTAAATATATACATAATTAAAAAAAAATGTGAAAACAACTTTAGGCATTGCATTTAAGGTTCAATTTACACTGTTGTATATTTATTTCAACTGGAATAATTACCTAAATATAAGTGGTGACAGTTTTAAGAGAACTTTTGCATGGGATTGTGTATCTAGTATGTTTTTGATCGATGTTTTTAAAGTAATTTCTGAAGTCCAAAAAGGAAACATTTTGATTTTCTAACAATACGATGTCAAGAAGTTAAAAATTATCTCCACAATTTCTTTGTGGGTACGCGAAGAATACACGCTTATACTAAAAATATGATGGATCGTAAATAGGAATAGCGCGAATATTTTCAGAGTTTTGATGGTGGTGTAAATATTTCTTCGAACAATTGCCTTGTGTTATGGCTACGTTTTCTTGGTTTTGTTGTGGTCGATGGAATTTTATCGAGATAGTAATTATACTATGTATAATAGACTTGTTTCTTTTCACAGGGTTGTTTACATTGTATGTTTGGTACAATTTCACGACACGTTTGGCTCAGTTTGTAGTGACCCCACTTGCTGTGCTAGCGGTCGCGGGTTCGAGTCCCGCTGGATTCATTTGTGTGATGAGCAAGAATGTTTGTACTCCAGTCAATGGTGTTTATATTTATAATATGTATTATGTAGTGTATCAACTATCTGGTATCCATAACATAGGCCTCGTAGCTTACCATGGAACTAGATGGTGCTGTGTGTTAATGTCCCAACATATTTATAACTTCAGGTTGCTTCACGAATTTCTACATGATATTTTATCTTAAGAACACAATACTATTTAAAAATCCTATCTTCATATATTTGAATATAATAGGTACTAAGTGATTTTTAGCTTTTGATCTTTACGTGACAAAGAGACTGACTATATTCAGCGATTTTCATTCTGACATGACGTATGAGTCATTTTAAACATTTGTACCGTTATGACCCTTTGTCCTTTTATGACACACGAAATCCAGGAAAAGATTCAGTTTTAGTTATATTGTATACATCCTAGCCCCTGGTTTATAGTCTGTTGTTTGCTGACCATGACTCAAACACATTTCTTTATGACACGTTCATGTCTCTCGCTAAGCTATGAGAGAATTAACTTGTTTCTTTGTAAATCTCGCCCTTGCTTCCACTAACCATTTATGAGATCTTGCATGCTCATGATTCAGAGTTGTCTTGTTAAATCTATATTTATATCTTATATACGTGTGTATCAAAATGTAATACCTACCATCCACTGACTTGGAAGAAAAATTGGAATTTTGGGACGGGGAACTTATGAGAATTTTGCTTTAGTAATTTACAATTGTCGGTTCATTCGAGCAAAGATGCGGTATAGGTATGTAATAATTTTCTAATGAACTCCACAATAGTGGTATACTCGCGCATACAAACATTCTTCACTTTCGATTGTCATCATAAAATACTGTCTCTATTGACAAACTACGTTCCTTTGCGATGCGAAATCGATACTGCCTCTTTGCTGTTGCAATTTGATATTTAAGAAAAATCTTTTAATAGAAAGCTACAAGGTCACTGTGTAACATAGCATGTTTAAGCGCAGACGCGGGAGAGAACTAGTTTTCTATTATACCTATATATTGGTACAACATAAGGGATAATCCCTTTTATTATCTTTTCAAATATACGTATTTTACATTAAACATTTTTTTTTAATTTATAAATAAACTAGCGATTCACCCTCGTTCCGCTCGGGTTCGTCCCTACTTACGTTTTAACGTTTAGTATAGATTTCTCAGAGATGAGATGTTTTTCCGCAGTATAAAAATATCCTAAATGTTGACTCGAATAACCAGCTATCATTATACGAAATTACATCAAAATCCCTCCAGCGATTTTTTATGATGCGGTCACAGACAGACAAACAGAAATTCTAAAAACTATAGATTCCGCCTCTGTATCGATAATAATGTCTATTTCAATAAGGTTTTCCAAAAAATATTTAATGTACACATTCCATTCAGTTACAATTTCATTATATGTATAGATCACAGCACCTTAATTAGCAAAAATTAACATTTGAATTTAAATATGCTTATAAGTACATTTTGCTTATATAGTAGGTATCTATGAAGGCACGATCGCTGTTTACGACTTCCCCTCGCCATTACCTCAGGCTTTAATTACTGCCGGAGCCTATGGCCACTGATTCGGGGACTGCCTGCCGGTGAAATATTAGTCTGCGAGTCTTTTTCATTTTATCAGCAAATGAGCATTACTTATTTTTACCTACACATAATGAAGTAGGAAGACAATTAAAAAGTAAAGTCATTTAATACGTGAACATAATTTTTAAACGAGTGTTTGGTTAGTTATAAAATATTAGCCATTCACCCTCGTTTCGTTCGGGTTCTTTCTAGGTACGTTTTGACGGTTAGTATGGAATAGATAGATTATATATTATTATCTATACTAATATTATAAAGCTGAAGAGTTTGTTTGATTGTTTGTTTGTTTGTTTGTTTGTTTGTTTGGTTGAACGCGCTAATCTCAGGAACTAGGATGGAATTGAAAAATTCTTTTTGTGTTGGATAGTCCATTTATCGAGGAAGGCTTTAGGCTATATATCATTCCGAAAAAATGTACGGTTCCCGTGGGATAGAGTCATTTTTGTCTAGAGACGAACCCGAAGCGAAGCGAGGGTGAGTCTCTAGTACGATATATAGCCTATAGCCTTCTTCAATGAACGTGCTATCTAATGCAAAAAGAATTTTTCAAATCGGATTAGCCGTTACTGAGATAAGCGTGGTTAAACAAACAAACTTTGCGTTTTGAAAATATTAGTATAGGCTTTTTTTATATATATGTAGATAGGTATATAAATATTTATGACACAAATCTACGAAGCACGAAATAAAACTCATATCAATTTACTTTTTGTAACTTGTATTAGGTATTTAATGTTAATCAAATGAAGAGTTTTTGTTGAGTTTATTAGAAAATAAAATAGCACTCGAATGAACATGGTTGGTTTAAGATCTTCCGCATGCTTTTGCGAATTAAAAAAAAAAAGTATAAACAGAACTAGAGGCACTAATTGATCGCAATGAACGTTAGGTACGTTTAACCCTTTTGCTTCTGATTACTCGAATTTACGCCATCCGAGCTGCGCAAAAGTTTGAAACGTTTTTGTTTTATTACCTTTCCCAGAAACTAAGAGGGATGGAAAGAATTTTATTTATTTTGAGTTCATATTAATATATTTAATATAGCGACACACCCTCGCTTCGCTTCAGGTTCGTCCTTAGACAAAAACAAATCTATCCTATGGGAACCGTACATTTTTCCAGGATGATATATAGCCTATAGCTTTCCTCAGTTAACTGGGTATGTAATTCAAAAAGAATTTTTCAAATCGGATTAGTAGTTTCTGAGATTAGCGCGTTCAATACAACATTAACGTTTCATACAAACAAACAAACAAGCTCTTCAGCTTTATAATATTAGTCTAGATTAATATCAATTGTTTTCTACTACTTAACTGCGAAATGTTTATATGTTATATTTAGAACTTTTTTAGTTACTTTAATACTGGTTTACTACATGAAATAATATTGAAGTGAAACTTCTTTAGAATCGTTGTGATTTATGATACTCGATGAAACGAAAATGCGACACTAAAAAGAGACAAACATATAAAGTATATGTATAGGATTAAGCCGGCGAAAGAATGAGATTGAATACATTACCATGTTGCCATGGTAACCGTTGTTATTGTCTGACAAATATAGAATATTATATTCTTTCCGTATATGATATTCTATAAATATATGATTATAATATGCCTAGTATGCCTTATTTGATTATAGACTTTTTTAATGTAATTGCAATATTAATAGGTTACTCGCACCCTTTTTTTAAGATTTCTATATGTTGATTTTATATCTTGGAATCGTGTAGTAAACATAAAAAAATATGATAACTACATGAAATACGTAAGAATCATACACTAAAACTGAGAAATGTGAAATAGACTAAACATACAGATAGATTAATTAATTTTGGTAATTCCTCAATCAACATTAGCAATGGTCCGCTAAAGGAGTGTGTTACTAAAGAACTATCTGTACATATAAAAAAATTAATCTATAGTTTTTTGAATTTTTGTCTGTCTATCTGTCTGGTAATGCATCACGGGAAAACCACTGGATAGATTTTGATGAAATTTTGTATGATCATAGCTGGTTATCCGGGCCAACATATAGGAAACTTTTTACTGCGGGAAAATATCTCATCTCTGAGAAGTCTATACTCTAAATATTAAAAAGTAACTAGGGACGAATCCGAGCGAAGCGAAGGTGAGTCGCTTGTATAAATATAATAATGTTAAAGGTCACTATCATAGAAAATATAATGTTATGTTTAACGACTTATAATTCATGTATGTATTACATATGACGAATCGGAGAAACGTGCATTCGAAGAATTAGGTGGATGTTATTTTTTATACGCATACCATATTCAGAATAAAACCAGTTGTATACTCATATAAATGTTTCTGTTAGAAAATTACGTGCATTCGTGACATATTAAAATCTATCTATACATATAATAAAATTCTAACAAAGCCGAATTTGTACATTAAATGTTTTTTGGTAAATCTTATTGAAATAGACATTATTATCGATACAGTTTTTAGAATTTTTGTCTGTCTGTCTGTCTGTCTGTCTGTCTGTCTGTCTGTCTGTCTGTCTGTCTGTCTGTCTGTCTGTCTATGACCGCACGACGAAAAAACCACGCCAGATTTTGATGAAATTTGGTATGATGATAGCTGGTTATCCGGGTCAACATATGGGATACTTTTTACAGCGGGAAAATATCTTATCTCTGTGCTAAACGTTAAAACATAATCAGTTCAACTATAAAATGGAAAATCTTAAGATATCTCAAAATTATGTTTAACGTCTTTTCTATTTTATCGGTTCTGATAAGACAAAGTATTAGCTAATGAGAGCTTTTAAAAAGTCCTCATTTGACTTTTAATTTAGAGTTTAGATTAATTACTATGCCAAGTATATTTTATTTCACTCAATTAAGATTAAGTTGAATTAATACGCTAAGTTCAGAGTCCACTTCATTTAAATGTATTTATAAGTCATGAATTTAAGCTGGAAGTGCCTTTGTGTGTACTTCGTGCTCACATGCGTAAAGTTTCCAAACATTTCTTCAACTGCGACTTCGTGTGGAACTAGAATCTTCAGGGACCAGATAATGTTGGGGTGAACTTTGGGTGTTCAAGTTTTTATTATTAGGTCAATCTTGTTTTTTATTAAAAATAAAGCTTTACTCTAGTTATCTACGCCCATAACAAAACATAGCTTAAAACATAAAATTAGGCACTTGGAAGCGTAAAAAAATCGTAAAACTTTTAAGATACGCAGTAAAACACGATAGCAGTTTAAGTACGTTGAGCATGCTGTGCGCGATCGTTCTACTCTTTAGCAATATTTATATTTTCTTCACTTTATTACTAATAAAATGACGAACGTGCTATTCCTGAATGTTATCTACGGTGTCGGTTTAAACAAAAAATTATTACTTCAAACCTTATTACTTTAATTACTACTAGCAGGACCCTCAGCTTCGCTCGCGCTAAAACTACAAAAAAAAACTCTTTGACTTTATGCAAAAGGCATTTTTGAAATAGTTCAGTAGTTTTTAAGCTTAAACCACTTAAACATAATAAACATCAGTTTTACAATAATGTATGGAAGTCTCCCCGATTTGTTGATATTTATGATTACTACTCCGCTCCCATGGGTAGTAGCATGATGATATATAGCCTATGGCCTTTCTAAGTAAACGGACTACCCAATGCAAAAAGAATTTCAAATCGGATTAGTAGTTCCTGAGATTAGCGCGTTCAAACAAACAAACAATACTACCTTCAGATTCAAAACTTATTAACTATCACATTTTCTAATCTATACATTGTAAAATTTTTACTAAAAACGGAGTAATTTGCCAACAAGGTGCGCTAAAATAACGTTAGACCTTCGTTAAACGTGAAACCTTGGCATTTTACCGTCTGAACATCTAAAGCAAAAGAGTCTCACCGTAAACAACCACTTTTATGTTTTCCCCGACTTCAATAAACTCCTTCTAATGGCATAAACTAAGGTGTTTTGACACCTCAAGTATTATAACGTAACAGTTTTTATACCTATTCACAGCAGTGCCTATATATCAGTTTGTTCTCAATAATGGAACATTTCAACCCTTTTCATAGTTTTCATAATATGGATGCGGCACGGTCGGTTGAATTTTGATTGATTTTGTATTATGTAGGTTATTTTCTAAACAAAATGTAGCCTTTTAAGTTATATTTAAGCTATATTTTAAGCTGCAGTTAAGATTTTAAATAAAACTATCTTTTCGATTTAAGATAGTTTTATATAAATTGTCAAATAATCGCGTAAATCTAAGAAAGTACTATAGTTAAGAGTTAAATAGCTAGACTTTTCCGTACACAAGAGTGATAAAACAGCCCTACAAACAATAATTAATGGATTTGCTAAGAATCGAGGGTTTAACATACCTATACAAAACATTAATGAAGCCAGCTAAAACAATAATTACGTAACTTGATAAAAACAATGGAATAACGACAATTCTTTAAGTGTTATTCGACCATCGTCCGGAAGTTTGTTATGAGTTTTCTTTATAAACTCAGTATTTTTGCGAAGCGGCAACTTTTCTCAAATGCATTTTTCTTGTGTCCTTTTGATTGTTTTCTTTTGTTTCAATTTTTGTATTATCTACCTGCTTAAATGAGGAAATTGTATTAATGCCTTTTTGTTTATCACTCCTAAGTTTCCACTTTGACGACACGTTTGGCTCAGTTTGTAGTGACCCTTCTGTGCCAGCGGTTGCTGGTTCGAGTCCCGCTGAGGGCATTCATTTGCGTGATGAGCACCAATGTTTGCACTCCAGTCATGGATATTTATATTTATAACTAGCTTTTGCCCGCAACTTCGTCCGCGTGGAATAGTGACTATGCTCGCAGAGCTACCGGGCGGTGGTCAGCGTCCTTCCCCCTCACGACCGCCCAGCCCTCGCCTTGCATCGGGCTGAGAGCGCGCTCACCCATAGTCCGCGTAAAGTTAAATATGTATATTTTAAAACTATGATATCTCCTAAGATATTCATTGAAATCAAATGATGTCAAGGGTAATTTTGTTCAAAATTAAATACTTGTGATAAATAACGTATTTATTTGGATAAAAATTGATATCAAGTTTATAAAAACACCTTCGGAAGTAATGCACTATTTTAGAACATATTTGATTACCATAAAAAGGGTTATATTGAGTCAACCTTAAAAGGTAGACATATGCTGTCGCGGACTTTTTTTCAGAACTTTTAAAGGGGAACAATTCCGTCATACACAATTTTTGCGTAACTTTAACCGTTTACGCAGCGCACGCAACGGAAGTTCTCAAAAGGAATCATTTTTTCCCGTTTCTGCAACATTTTTCATTTATGCTCCGCTCCTATTGGTAGTAGCGTGATGTTATATAGCCTAAAGCCTTCGTCGATAAATGGACTAACCAACACAAAAAGAATTTTTCAATTCCAACCAAGTAGTTCCTGAGATTAGCGCGTTCAACAAAACAAACAAACAAACAAACTCTTCAGCTTTATAATATAAATAAGTATAGGTATATATGTATTTAAAGTTATATATGTGTAGTGTGTCAACTATCTGGTATCCATAACACAGGCCTCGTAGCTTACCATGGAACTAGAGGATGCTGTGTGTTAATGTCCCAACATATTTATTTATTTCACTTCCAAGGCTAAGAAAATTTGTTAGTTAAGTTATAAATTATTCATTAGAAGTAAAACTAAAGTCCCTATCATTATAGATAAGAATAATACAAACTCAGACGTAAGCTCACCAATAAGTTGTTGAGATAGGGCGGCCCTTGCGTTAATGTATTCAAGTAATTTCACTAACGCTTTGCCTCTTGGGACCGGCCCCATCTAGGGCCAGATTAAATTTGTACCCTTCTGTTTTTATTACATTCAACTTGAATGTCTCGTCAAGGTTTCTGTAAAATGCCTGAAAATATATAATTTTTTATGGTACAGTGACATATGTACATACATACATTATATGTTTCATCGGTGCGTAGTGGTGGACATAATTGTGGAAATAATTACAGATGTAAATGCTTAATACCTGAGCGACGGAGCTTCCATCAGCCGTTTTTGATTTTTTTGATAAAAATGGATTTTTTCACAAAAGAAACCTATACATATAGAAAAACTTAAAAACTAAAATCTTATCTAAATACAAAATTTAACCCAAAGCCGTTTCCGAGTTACATGAAATTAATGTATATAGATATAGGTATATGTATTCTACGAGAATTGCGTATTTAATATTATAAGATTTTTACCGTAACACGCTTTTAAACAGCAGTATAAACAATATGTTTCGTTGGAAAAAAATCGCTATTATAGGTATAACATTGTTTCAAAATTGTTAAAAAGTGAAGAGCGAAATGTGAATGAATTTGTTCTCTTCCTGTCCTGTAAAAGAAATAAACGCAAAGCTTTATAAGATACTGACAGTTATATAAACTTGTTATGATAAATTGAGAATATTTTTACACATCAAATATCTTGTCTTTAACGGGGCATTTCAACTTTTTATGAAACATCCATTTTGCGCGTTAATATATTTTTACGATGAGTTTCTTCTCCATTATAAAGCTTTAGTAACCGTTACTACGTTTCATGTTGTTTTATTCTGCTATCGCTTCAGTTCAATATTTAATTGTTGTATAGGTACTAAGCAAAGAACAATGGCAGGTCTCTATACAACGTTTTACCTGATATCCATTTGAGGAGTCTTGGAATGAAATAATGATAAAACGATAGATATTAAATAACATAAGTTTAACCAGAAAGATATTTTTTTATTAGGAAGTCACAAAAAAAGATATTAGCATTTTTATTTTATGATTTGCGGTTATATACCTACCTAGGAATGACAGCTGTCACTGATTATTGTACCAAATATAATAAATAAAAAAAAAGTACGTTAATGTTACATACAGTAATGTTTTTAATTTATTTATCATGGATGAAACAAGGTACTACTTTGAGTCCGTTAGGAGAAATCACTATTAGTCGGTAGGTATACACTGGAGATCGTTCGAGAGAATGCACAAGTCGTCGTATGGGGCAGATAATCGGGTCCGTGGGCAAAGCGACAGTTAAAACTCAAAATAATCTAGAAAAATGGAACAGTAACAGCAAAGTCAAACGTAGCAGTCAGAGGCAGTAGGTATATGTACCTATATAAAATCATGGATGACAAATCTATACATATAATAAAATTGTAACTAAGCCGAATCTGTACATTAAATGTTTTTTGGCAAATCTTATTGAAATAGATTTTATTATCGATACAGAAGCCAAATCTATAGTTTTTAGAATTTTTGTCTGTCTGTCTGTCTGTCTGTCTGTTACCGCATCATGAGAAAACCACTGGACAGATTTTGATGAAATTTGGTATGATGATAGCTGGTTATCCGGGTCAACATAGAGGATACTTTTTATTGCGGGAAAATATCTCATCTCTGAGCTAAACGTTAAAACGCAGCTAGGAACGAACCCGAGCGGAGCGAGGGTGAGTTGCTAGTTAAATATATATTCTAAATAATATGTCAATATCAATTATCAAGTTAAGATCATTGTCATCTGTTGTGTTGCCATTACTATTATTTTAATTACTGTACTAACTGTAATAGCGTACTCAATTAATCTTATAGCCTAACATATAATGTTTCCATTATATGTGAAGCTGTAAGATTAATGAACAAAACATAGTTCATTATTTAATTATGTTCATAACAATTAATAAAAATATTTTAAAATAAATACGACATTTTATTTTCTTCTGTGGCAACAGTTTTTACATTATTTTTTACGAATAGCGAAGCCGGAAGTACATAATAACAATCAATTAGTAGCTTATTATGTAAACATTTCTTCGTGGCTTTTTCATGTAAAACTAACGCCGTAAAAAAATGATCAAATTAAATAATTCAGTTTTGTATATGTTCTAAGTCCCCTTAAAAACATTCTGGTAAAAATTTCCCATTGTACTTTTTATCGTGTAAGTAGGTACTTATCATGGTCATTCTAAATTGTATCAGAGTGTGTTTTATTATATACTAGCGACTCACCCTCGCTTCGCTCGGGTTCGTCCCTAGTTACGTTTCACTGCTGAACTGAGCTAAACGTTGATAAGTCAGTCTGTGAGTCGCGAGTAGTGAATAAAAATAGTAATTGCGAGTGTACCTTAGGTGATAGACATATAATATTGCGAACTTCCCTGTATAACTTTTTAAGACCTACAATTTTCTAGTACATTGTTTTGATTTATCTCTTAAGGTTCAGCCAGCGTTAGCCATATAAACTTCTAAGGACGACTCGATAGAACCAGTCATTGCGTTTTCCCGCGGGAACGAAAAATGTGCCTGTAGTAAAAGGTATCCTAAATGTTGACTCGAGTGATAAGCTATCACTATACAAAATTTAATTGAAATCGGTTCAGTACTTTTTGCGTGAAACGCGCACATCGATTTAACTATGTTAGTTTTGCTATAGGTATAGATAAGAATAGGTGTTGCGAGTGTACCTTGAGAGATAGACATATACTGTTGTAGATATTTCTGTTGGCCTTTTCAAGATCTACAATTTTTTAGTACATTGTTTTGATGTATGTCTTTAGGTTTAGCCAGCGGAGGGTTCCTAAGGAGGACTCGATAAAACCAGTTATTGCGATTTCCCGCGGGAAACAAAGATTTTCCAAAAGTAAAAGTTATCCTAAATGTTGACCCGAGTAATAAGTTATCAGTTCACAAAATTTCGTTGAAATCGGTTCATTACTTTTTGCGTGAAACGCGTACAGACAAACAGACAAACAGACAAACAGACAAACAGACAAAAAAATTAATAACTATTGTTTTGGGGTCTATATCGTATACATAATACGTTACAGTCATTGTTTTTAAAAAATATTTCATGTACAGATTTCGCTAAGTTACTGCTTTATTATAGTATAGATATGAAAGTTGTGTTTATTGTTTCACATAGTATCCCAATGGGAGGCGGCGGGCCCGGTCCCTATTTAGTTATAATTTCCTCTCCCGAGTCTTCCTTAACAACGAAATAGTTATGTACAGATACACTTTTTATTCACATTATTTATTTTTACGAGCTATTTATAAAATTAGAATTAAAATCTCTTAATTTACACAGCAAATTTACTATTATATCCACTACGTATTTTAGGAATTATTCTATTTGTTTTATATGTATATTTGTGTATAAAACTAGCGACTCACCCTCGCTTTGCTCGTGTTTGTCCCTAGTTTGCTGCCCCATACAAATTTCATCCCCATTTCATCCCAGGGGGTGACCCCTTAAGGGATGATTTTCGGAATAAAAGCTATCCTATGTCCTTTCCAGGGTCTCAAAATATCTTTTTACTAAATTTCATCTAAATCGGTTCAGTAGTTTCGGAGCTTATTCGGTACAAACAAACAAAAATATCTTTCCTCTTTACAATATTATATAGACAAATGCACTATATTTGTATAATTTGAATATATAAGCTAATTACCTCAATTCAAAAATAGAATTACCATAAAATTATAGAATTATTAAGAAAGTTGAAGAAATTAGCTTTACAAATTGTGACACGATTTCCCGGAAGCCCATAAGCGGGCTTAGACGCCGGGGGCACTTGGCATGAGATGACCGAAGAGGCATCTTGGCGTCGCTCTAGAACACTCCACCCCTCACAACGCCTTGGAAGCTTGCCCGATAGGCTTTAGATAAACGCTACCGTATTGCGACTCGCGCCCGAAGGTTATGAACTTTTTGTGACTCATTAGAGATTCCAACTTCGTTTGCGCCTTTGTTTTCGGTCAAATATAATTTGGTATGGTGATGTTCAGTGATTCACAAGCATACATCAGATTATTAATAGCAACGTTTCGCTCCAAACAAAGATACATGTATGCAACCCTTTGAGGTGACAAATTTTTTGGTTTTAACGTAAACATGATTTGTTATTATCTTTTTTAGAAATAATTTGTTTAAGAAATAATCGGGCTCATATTATAAATGATAAAGTTTGTATGTTTGTGGTTTCTTCACGCTGAAATGGCTGGATAAAGGATGAGTACACTAGGTTTAGGTCTAGGTCATAACCTAGACTTACTAAGATAACGTATATAGAGACGCGTCCGAGCGAAACAAGGGTAAGACGCTAGTAAAATACAAATAATAAATAAATACGTTGGGACATTAACACATAAGACCATCTAGTTCCATGGTAAGCTACGAGGCTTGTTATGGATACCAGATAGTTGATACACTACACATATACGAGTATAACTTTAAATACATACATATTATAAACATAAACGCCCATGACTGGAGGACAGACGCGACCGCTGGCACAGCAAGTAAGGTACGAAAAACTAAACCAAACGTGTCGTCAAGTACTTTATTAAGTTACAATGCATTTTATTAAGATTCGCTTCAAACAGGCTAGTCTCATCAACCCGCGTATTCCTCGAACATTAACATAGCCGTTCGTGTCATCGAGTAAGTTAAAACCGGGCACGGCGATACCGTAGAATGTGAGTAATGCACATAAAAACTTCGCTGTGCATGTAAATATGCTGTCGACGTAATGAAGGAGATCACGTATTAAATCGGGTGAACGGGTGATGAGTGTGAAATATTTACCTCATAGTTTTTTAACTAGTTTTAAAGTTACGTTCGAAACATTATATGTACTCGTATGTTCGAAATTTAAGGATTACACCGGTGGAAATTAAAATGAAATTACTTACTTTGAGACTTAATAATACAGTTTCTGTAGACCGAATTATCTTAATACTAGCGGCACACCCTCGCTTCGCTCGGGTTTGCCTCTAGAAAAACAAAAACAAACCTATCCCACGGGAACCGTACATTTTCCGGGATAAAAAGTAGCCTATGTGTTATTCCAGTCTATAATCTATCTCTGTGCCAAATTTCATCCAAATCCATTCAGCCGTTCTGGCGTGAAAGAGTAACAAACATTCATACCCACAAACTTTTACATTTGTAATATTAGTAGGTGTAGATTATTTTTTCATTGTGTAAAATCTTCAAAATAAAATATATTTCTTTGAAGCAATTTAAATTTTTCAACTCATGATAATTTGGTTTAGAAGAACATCTTTTATGCATTTCTACAAAATTTCATTTTTGTGTATTAGTAATTTAATCATATAAAGAAACCTATTTTCATTTGCTTCCTACAGGAAGCGGATATATAAATATTTGACTACAGTCAAATATTTATATATACGCTATTTCGTTGTCTTCATTTCGCTCGCTTTCTCACTTCACTATTCATTTAATTGCATTATGTGAACAGTGAGTAGGTATCAAAAGTGTAAAATTTTAATATATAGCGTTGTAAATTTTCTTTATATCTCGTCGTGTACATTCTATTTCCCTTTGGTAATTTCCTATATTTGTATTTCATTTCGAGTTAGCTTTGTTAACAATAACAGCGTGGCATTTGGCGGGTTCGAGATTTATTAATGGATGTCCTCTCTATTCTCTTTTTTCATTCGCTTAAAGTGAATTCCTTTGTCTAGATTAACATCCTGCTGATAATTCAGTGGCGTAGAAGACTGACGCCGACGGAAATTTGTAGCTTTGCAACATCGGCGCCGGTTTTGCGTCGTTCCAATAATATTTTTTTAATTTGCTTCAATATTTCTTTAGCCATAGTACATTGATAATAAACTCGTTTGGAATAAGAAGTGATGCGGGTTCGAATCTGGTCTCGCACTTGTGAGATTTTCATGTGCCAATCACTTTTAACACTATTAAGTACCACTTGCTAATACGGTTCAGGAAAATATTGTGAGGAAATATGCATGTGTAACGTTGTTTTCGTAAGACGTGTGAAGCCACCAGCCAGCGTTTGGCTATCATGGTGGACTCTGGCCCAATTTTCTCTCACATTGAAGGGAGACGCGTGCCAAACTGTGCATTATTTTTTTATCTAATTATTCATATCTATGTACTAACATAAGCATATATTGTAATTTTTAAACTTTTTGACACGTAAATTGCGTTTAAGATAGATTAAAGTATTTGTTCAGAACACACGGACGAAGAATATAACATTTTATAAAAAAAAAAATTTAAAAAAGCTTTGCGGATTGCAATGCTATAATATATAAAGAGCTTTGTGCTTTTAGATATTATTCTGCGCTTTTGAAATAATTCTAAATGATACCGTTCGTTTTTTTTAAAGTGTATTTATTTTGCTCTGGAGTATCGCTCGAATGTTTGCCCGTGCAGCCGTGAGTCTATTCATCAACGTCCGAACTCCGACTTTTGCCAGCTTTTACGTTTCCTTGCCGCTTTTGCGCCAGCCTCCACCGGCTCTTTTTAATAATCATAAAATTAGGCCACCGTTAAATGAAATCGGTTAATGTTCTAAGTGTTTAGCCGTACGCAAACTAAGGTACCTACTACAGCGAAGTACAATTAATCTAACCCACTTTTCCATAGGTCGTTCATGTGCTCCTTTGTGTTAATTTTATTGAGCTTTGTTTACGAGTTTAATTACTTGGAATAATAAATGCTGTTTACTTTAATATATTAAGCTCATCTTTACCCTTCGCTTTTATTTAATTTATCAGCCAGTTCTTACTTTTAATAAATTTGATATTTTACTGTAACAAATGAAACAGTACTGAATTTTAATTAAAATAGCAATTATGTTGTGTTAAACTAAATAAAACAATTTACGCTGTCTTTGTATTCGGTTCAGATTGGTCCCGTTTTGGATTTCATATCAGTGTCATGTATTCAGTCCTTTTTAAAGTCCCACTGATGGGTACTGGCCTCCCTTCAGTACGAGGGGGATCAGGTCATAGTCCACCACGCTGGCCAAGTACAGATTGCCATATTTTATAGTCGCTTAAAACTAATGAACTATAATTATATGTACACATATAGGTATTATATGATAATTTTTGACTAAATATGAATATTCAGCAACGACATAAATGGACACAGTATATTCTTTATCTGTAATTCAAGTTTTCGGATGTCATAAGTTTCTTTGACAAATATGTTTGGTATTAACTATGATAAAGCGTGTTTAATTTTTGAATTACTATATTCATATGTAAAATTTCATTATCCAAGTTCGATTTATGCAAATATACGTACCTACTACGGGCAGAACAAGTTTTGTCGTCAAGTACAGTGCCGATAATCTATCAATGTCACCTTTTTCACAGCTCTTTATAAAGCGTTCTTGGTCAGAGTATAATCTGGTACGAAGGAATGCGAGTAAGAAATCGCCATATTTTCAGCTTTGTATCATATACAAGGGATATTCATGGATTTGCTACGGTAATTAGAGCTAGAGACGTTACTGTGATGTAATGCTCATTGTATAGCTAGGACCTATGAATGCTTACATTTTTGAACAATGCTACGAAACGTTAGCTGAAACTACGCGCGTAACCAGCCTTGCGACTTAGCAATTCAAAGTAATGTGCAACACGGTAAACAATTATTTCTAGAAAATATTCACTAAAGGAACATCTAAAAGTTACGCAATACGGAAAATAGTTTTTAGTTGTTAAATCTATATTAATATTATAAAGCTGAAGAGTTGGTTTGTTTGGTTGAACGCGCTAATCTCAGGAACTACTAATTGGAATTGAATTTTTTTTGTGTTGGATAGTCCATTTATCGAGGAAGGCTTTTAGGCTATATATCATTCCGGAAAAATGTACGGTTCCCGTGGGATAGATTTGTTTTTGTCTAGGGACGAATCCGAAGCGAAGCGAGGGTGAGTCGCTAGTTATTAATAACATAAATAAAATAAACGTAGAAAGCAGTGTTTCCATTAGCGTTTTGCACAGCTGATTAGGTTTTTTCATTTATTTCAATGCATTTTTTTTATAAATCATTTAAAATATCAATTCATTTCTTCACCAAAGTATCTACCTATCTCCTGCAAAACCGTTATTAATACGTTGGCCTGAATAACATAAATACACTCGATACGCTATAAATAATGCTTTGAAACACATCAATAATATAATTAAAAAAATATTAATTAACGTTAAGCTTATTCTGATATTTCATAATAAATGAAATAAAATAGGTTATTGGCACCCTGCAAGTATTGAGTGCGTAGATGATTTATTGGTCTATAATGAGATGACCGATAAGCGTTTGCTTCTAGTTAGCTGGCCGATATAACAGCTCAAACAATGTAGGGTAAAACTATAAAACAACGAAATAAATTCTTCACTTCCTTCTGATTTCCAGATATTTTTCTAGACTAAACTAATTTACGTTTACAGCTCACGTTAACTAAACATAACATAAATTCTTTATTATATTTATATATATTATTTTACATTTTTTGGAATTTTAAATTTATTATACATTTTTTGGAAAGTCGCTATTTAATGAGAGCTAAATATTTTTATGTACAGACAGATCATTTGCTTTACAGAGGGGAAAGTACTGTATAAAGTCTGCATTAAGTAGTCCACTGCCAGTTCCAGCTGCTTTCAGTAATTATATAATAATTAAAAACAATATAAAGAATATTTAAAAAGTATAAACAATATCTTTAAATATAACTGCGTGTAACATATAAAAAACAGTAAAAAATTGCATATGAAAATTATTGTGCCATAAATGTGCACAAAATAAAAATCTTCTGTAGATGAAAGGAAACAAAAATACATACATACATAGACTGACATTACCCTCCTTTGCGTCGCGCAGTCGGGTAATAAACTAATCATCAGCCATGATTTTCGCGTGCTGAGAAATTCGCGTTGAGCCTATAATGTGAATAGACCGCATAATAGATACAAATGAAATCTAATTAATGTGGTAATGAATGTCGCTTGCAAACACAATTGGTTAAAATTTGACCAATAGTTCATAAAAATTAAAGCAATCATATTACTCGAACTATCCAGCGATAGTGTGTATCTTTGTCACCAGTACTTTATAGATAGACAAAAGATTCAATTATTGCTATGGCATAGGTAGTGATAGCCCAGTGGTAACGCGCTCGCTTGAGAAACCGAGTGAAGCGGGTTCTAATACCGGGTCTCGCACCTCTGATATTTTCATGTGCGAATAATTTTCAACATGATTATCACTTGTCTTACGGTGAAAGAAAACATCGTGAGGAAACCTGCATGTTTGAGAGAACCTAACAAGTTTTCGAAAGACATGTGAAATCCGCCAACCCGCACTTGGCCAGCGTGGTGGACTGTGGCCTGATCCCCCTCGTATTGAGGGAGGCCCGTGCCCAGCAGTGGGACGCTAAAAAAGACTGAATACGTTGTTATTAAATAGATAAATAAAGGATTTTTTTGTAAGTATTTATTCTTGTCCCGGGGTCGGACGCACTGCACAGCTGCGTGGCATCCGGTCGATGTTGCATCGTGCTTCAGTAAACACAAGTGCGTCCTAACGTTGAAGCAGAATACGGGTGAAGGGACAAAGGCAC
The DNA here is from genome assembly GCA_905404265.1 of Fabriciana adippe. Lineage (NCBI taxonomy): Eukaryota > Metazoa > Arthropoda > Insecta > Lepidoptera > Nymphalidae > Fabriciana > Fabriciana adippe. Next base: position 14,335,398 of record FR989989.1, read on the forward strand.
TAACTAGTTCTGCCTGTAAACAACGTAAATAATAATAATTGATCCTCGTATAAAAATATACTTTGAACACTCTAATAATATCAACACGTACTCCAAGTATGCTATGTCTGAAAACTCTAAGAGCAAAGTTTTGTTTGTTTCTAATCGATAATCTCGAAAACAACTGAATCGATTTTAATAATTCTTTCTTCATTTGAAAGTTACACTATTCACAAGTAACATAAGCTATACCTATTTTATGTTAGTAATAATAAGTTATATACAGTCAAAAATCTAAATCAAAAAAGTACTAGATATATGTACAATCAGCGATAAAAAATGTCCTCACTGAATGAGCGCTCATTTTAACATTTGAGTGCGCTTTTTTCTTTTTTGTGAAAACAACTTTAAGCATTGCGCTTAAGGTTAAATTTATATTGTTATATTGTATATTTATTTTAACTAGAATTGTTACCTAAACACAATTGGTGACAGTTTTAAGAGAACTTTTGCATAGGATTGTGTCTAGTACTTTTGTGATCGATGGTTATATAGCTTGCTTAAAGTTTACCAAAAAGATCTTCTTTTAATATCACTCGAAAAAAATCATTTTTATATTACAAATTTATGTAAATATTGGTAAATTAAATTAGTAATCAATTATTATTACTTAAGTACTTTAAGACGCTTTTAAGTTCTTTTATAACCTGAGCTTTGTGTATTATTAAATCTAAACACAAAGAAATCTTTTTAAAATGCAAAGGAGAGGAGAAAATACATAATTTTTACAGAAATATTACTTTTATCAGAGTATATTTTGATGGCTTGAACTTTCCTTATGAGACGATAAAACTGAGTGTTTCGATGTATTTTTTACTGCTACACTATAAAACATGAGACCGGAGACTCGGTGTAGTTGATCGTTGAAACTAAACTTACAGCTAATAGGATTTGCTCTTGCAAACTTTAATTATTATTTATTTAAACTTTTATATATCTATATTATATTCTTATACATATATATTTTATAGTTTTTTTTATTTTAAAATATATATGAATATACTTTTTCAGACGAAGATTGCCATATTTTATATTTTTATTTAGATACACGTTGTAAGCGGGATAAATGCAACATATGCATTATAATTTAACTTAGCACTATAATTTAATTTCATTTATGAGCAGAATGTTTTAACTAAATATATGGGAAATTGGAGAAATTAGAATTATTTTGAATCTGTATGTTACTAGTGGCTCGCCTTCGCTCCTTTTAGGCCCTAACTACACCCCAATACTAATATCTCATGGGAACCCTTTGATGTACTTTCTGGGATATAGCCCGTCATTCTTCGGTCGGTAAACCCTCTTATACAAAAAATCACATTTATTTGTATTCGTTACTATATGAAAGAAGTTCACTGGTAAATATATTTTTGCATTTAGATTTCTTAGAAATGAGATATTTTCCTACAGTGAAAAGTATCCTTTATGTTCACCCGGATAACTAGCTATCATAATACCAAATTTTATCAAAATCTGCCCAGTGGTTTTTTTGTGATGCGTTTCAAGACAGACAGACAAAAATTGTAAAAACTATAGATTCGGTCTCTGTATCGATAATAATGACTATTTCAATAAAATGTTCCAAAAATTTTAAATGTACAGATTCGACTCAGAATTTTATTATAAGTAGGTATAGACAAGAGTTAAGAAATTTATTAATTTAAATTTAATGAGAAATTGTTTTAACTTTTATGGTGAGTTCGTCGAAAGCTTAAAAATAATGTACCTTATATGTTACATTCTTTATGTGATAAAGAATAAATATTCCTTTTTCATGAAATAAATTTCCATAATCTCTGCTCCCTTGTGCCTATTCGAAGTTTCTAATTCAAACACATCAAAAGTTATGGTGTTGTCATAGATTTTCCGCCTTCAGTTTTAATGAACGGGAAATGGTGAGGTTTTAGAAGTGTACGTTTTCCTTCAAGTTTAACTCATGAATAAATTTACCGGAAAACAAGATGAATGGCAATTTTACTGCTATTTTAATAATCGTTTTTATGGTATTACAAATATGTTTACGTAATGCTGATCATACCTGAGGAAAGTACAAAATAGTAAATTTGTGTTTAATCTTATATATATAAATTGTATTTATATCTATATTTGCGAAATAATGCAACAAGTCACAAACACTTAGAGTGTGCCCTTTGTATGCTCTGTCAAATGTAAGTATAACCTCAAAATATACTGTATCATTTATTTTCGTTCTTATGTCGTAAGCAGTAAGAGACAGTTGAGATAGTGATATATCGTGTAGAAAAGCGAAGGGGGTGGAATCTCAGCCCCTCTGTAAATAATTACGTCTGCCCACTACGACGCCATGAGGGCGCATCCCCTCACAGTTTCGAGCTTAGCTCCCTCGTCATGGCGTTTTTATGTTTCCTTTGCTTCGCTTTTCGGCAGTTCTAGAGAATGGTCTCCATTCGCCCCCATAACTGAGTGTACGAATTTTAATTGTATCCGATATTCTGTATCTCGCATCATATTTATATATAGAATTTACGCCGAATTTACTTAATTTAATTACTACTTACTTCATCCTTTGATGATAAATTTAAATTATAAACACTATTTTGTGACCGACGTTATTAAGGAATCGGGACTCAACTTTTCGGTCTTTTTGTTTAAATGAGTTAAATTTTAGCCGTATAATTTAGTAATGAATAGCCTTAAAGCGTCTTTATTATTAATTTAAAATATAAGCTTCACAAATGTGCCCATCTAGATAAACTTGGTTTTGTAAGACTGCCTGGCTTTTCAACGGGGGTGGCATCAAATGAGATTTACTCGTGGAAATAATACAAACTACTTGAAACAATGCTCTACGTTTTCAATTAGACACATATAATCCCATTAATATTATAAAAGCGAAAGTTTGGGTGGATGGATGTTTGTTACTCAATTACGCCAAAACGGCTGAGCGGATCTGGATGAAATTTGGCACAGAGGTAGATTATAGTCTGGAATATCAGGGTTACTTTGTATCTATCTGGAAAATGTACGGTTCCCGTGGGATAGATTTGTTTTTCGCTTTTTCGCTAGTATATTCATAAAAAAGTCATTTAAGCTTTTAGCAAATAGAAATAGTAAGCCCCTATTATTTCAAATAAACGATGATAAAGCGTTAGGACTTTTTATGAACACTAAAATTAAACGACCGACCCATTATGTTATTTCTGCGTGCATACAAAATAAATACATCTGCACGTATGAACTCTCTAGGGTTTAATCGTACGAGTACCAAAACAGATACGTTGCTAAATTATTAAAGTAACTGCGTCAGTACTATAGTTTCTTAGGTATAATATATTAGATGGTATTTTGCATTCCACGTTCACACGGCGGAACATGCATCTTTGTGTTTGCTTGAAAACAGCTAGTGGATTCTCTTTTTGTTGCAAGAAATAGGTCAGAAGCTACCTGACGTTAAGTTATTTATTACTGAGTACGGACCTTTTTCTTTGAATGTAGTATAGTTTTTGCTCTCGGCTACGTTTACTGCTATTTATATAACAACGAATATTTAGAATTATATATATATATATATATATATATATATATATATATTTACATTTTCATTTATTTTCTAACTATTGAATGAGTTTAGCTAATGTTTTATACAGACATTAACTTTGATGAAGCTTCAGAAATCAAATGATTACATTTAGTCTATTCAACAAGTGCCTTTTAGGTCAAGTTCTTGATTTTTATCAACATTCATCTACATACCATTCCGAATCGAGTGACACCTCAATCATATTTTTTCGAGACTGCTGAAAAAAGTTGGCCTAAAAGGCACTTATTGACTAGATTAATTAGATGACTTCATAATAATTTCTATTCATAATATGTACATTGTACATACATATATGTATTTTATTATTTTATTTGTTGTATAATAAATTTTGAAATATTATTTTATCGTGAAATGAAATATGTCGGGTTATTATTTATTATCACATATATATTATATGAGGTCTGTATCGGTCCACAGGGATCCTAACCTGACACGATGATTTATCAGCTGTGTGATGTCGTACAACCGTGTATCCCTACGACCGTAACTTGCGAGATGAAATAGATAGCCTAACCTAATGTTTACACAAAAATATTTCTATGATGACGACACGTTTGGCTAAATTTGTAGTGACTCTAGTTGCTGTGCCAGTGGTCGCGGGTTCACGGGTTCGAGTCCCGCTAGGGGCATTCATTTGTGTGATAAGCACGAATGTTTGTACTCCAGACACGGGTGTTTATATTTATAATATGTATTTATAGTTAGTTATATATGTGTAGTGTATCAACTATCTGGTATCAATAATTCAAGCCTCATAGCTAACCATGGAACTAGATGGTGCTATGTGTTAATGTCCCAACATATTTATATTTATGTGGTAGAAAATATATGTGAATATTTTACTAAGGGTAACAATTTTGTATAAACATAAGGTACATAGTTTTGTATATGCCAAGGACTGGAGGGTCATAAATTTTCATATTGTGTAAACGTTGTTAACGTTTTATCTGTATTGGATACGATATTTTAATTTTAGATAATATTTATACAGCTACGATAAGTACCTTTTAGTTAATATTGTGTGTTACTGGTTGGCATGAATATTTCATGCCGTATTTTCTCGAAAATTGAGGTTTATTCGAAATATATAAAAGTTTTTTTAGTGCGTTGTTTCTCTTATCAAATTACTATATTACTTTTTAAATTTTTAAAACAATCTGTACGGATTTTTTCGCGGATTTATTTTAATGTTTGGTTTCTGACGTTTCGAAAGCGAAATAAATACGCAAAAAAATCCAAAAAGTTTTATTTAAAATTGTCAAATATTCGCGTAAATATAAAAAAAGTGTTACATCACTTTTTAAGGTTTAATGGTAAAGAAAAAATATAAGAGGAAATACTTTTCGCCACGTTCCACGGCGTATAGCAATTTATTCGAATTAGACATTCCTCCAGAGCTGAGTTTAGGAACTAACCGCAACAAGTGCTGCATAATTCCGCAGGCAGCGTGTCCTGTAATTTGGGTAATGGCCACGAGGGGCGGACCTAGCTCACAGATAAGCGAGATAGCAGTAACGGTCGACAGTCTTCAGAATTCCTAACCTTCCGAGTTCAAGGGAGGCGACATTCCAAACTCCATAGAAAACTCCCTTCGTGGGTGTTTAAATTAATCCTTATGGCTGTTGCCTATATCCAATTCTAACTAAATTTGGTCGGTTTTGTACTCATTAGCGCTACCGGTATGGTGTTTGTTTGTGAAAGTCCTATTAGCGCTCTAATGGGCAAAATCGTTCTGAATTAATACTAGGATTGATTACACGATGTCCCGTTTATGTTATATTTTGTCATTACGGATGGTCAGTTATAATAATTTTATTTACTTTCGATCATATTCGCAGCTTTGATAATGTCGCTGTGCTACCTAACAGATTTATCTATCTAATATATTTAAACGAAAACTGCCTCGGTGGTGTAGTGGCTAGCATGTACGGCTGCACATCCTGAGGTCCTGGGTTCGAGTCCCGGGTCGGGCCAAGTTTAGTTATTGAGTCTTTCTGTATAGTAAGCCTCAGTAACAGCCCGGAGTTGGGAAGTTGGCGGTGTTTCACCCCCGTGCCTCGGAGAGCACGTAAAGCCGTCGGTCCTGCGCCTTAACTCTCACCGGTCGTGTCGAATAGTCGTCCCACCGGAGTATGAGAGTGACAGGAATAGAGAGTGCTCTTGTGTCTGCGCGTACACTTGTGCACTATAATATCTCCTGCGCAGTTGGCTAGTCTCAATGAGATTGGCCGCCGTGACCGGAATCGGTCAGGAGAACATTATTATATTTAAACGAGCAATTCTTGTATATTCATTTATTTATCCCAGCGATCTCCGAAACGGCTCTAACGATTTCACTGAAATTTGGTAGGGGTGTTTTCGGAGGCGAAAAATCGATCTAAATTAGTCTTATGTCTGGGAAAACGCGATTTTCGAGTTTTCATGCGGTTTTCTTTCGCGTTATTCGACGCAGAATATGGTCGATAATTTCTTACACACAGACATAAGCATTGTGATCAAGCGACCAAAGGTGCAAGATTAAAAATCACAGGAGTTCGAGTTCGAATCTCGATCGAATACAAAGATTTTACTTTTGTTTTTTTTTGTATTTATTCAAGTTTTTAGTTTTTTTTTAATCTAAAAAATACGATATAACAAAAAAGAACTCCGAGCGAAGCTCGCTCGCCTAGGTACTAGGTTTTATACAAGCAATTTTGAGGGCTAAACAAAGTTATAATTTAAGATATATCAGATTGGTGATGTTATTCTTTTTTGTAATTATATTTATTATTGACACATGGGTTTTTCCTAATTGATTAAAACCATTTAAAGGCTACTGTGCACGAATAATTTCCTTAACATCCAGTTATCAAACAGTTATGTAATCACGGAGCTACTACAGAGCGACCTGCACAAGATAATCGTGTCGCCGCAACACCTCTCAGCCGACCACATCAAAGTCTTCCTATACCAGATACTCAGAGGTTTGTTTAATATTTCATTACAACGGAATGCCTTTGAATGCTACGTATCAAAGAATTTTTAGTAGTTGCAGGCTATATAGGTTGAATTTTAGCTACCTTACGTTTAGGTAATTGTAACAGCATACATTGGTAATTAGTGACTTAATCATTTCATATTGTTTTAGTAGACGATATTTTTTTCATTTGGACGGTTTGAATAACTACATAGATCTCCATGGCATTTTAAAACTATAATAATGTGTACCCTTGTATGTCAGTACGTTGTATTTATATAAAGTTGCTTCTGTACATATATAAAGTTCTGCGTGTTTCCGCATCATCAACTTTGTATAAAATGGTTTGTTTATTTTTTGCGCTTAGCCATTAAGTAGGTATAGGATAACAAAAAACATGATTTAATCACACGGGATGGTTCCTACTAATAAAAATGTAGTTTTTTTTTCTATCTAATGTCATATGATTAAATATTCGTAATTAACATTTTGTACAATTGTGTGAATAGAATGTTTTGATGGATTATAACTTATAACATATTATTCACATTGTGAAAATGGAGAGTAAGTTTAATTCTATATACCTTTATTACGCAAATTGAATGCGGTCATGAATAAAGGCTATAATTTTATTGTATTAATTATGAAAAAGGTCTTTGGACGTGCTCAATGTTCGGTGTATTTTGTGTTGGAAAACACAAAGATGAGAACAACTTCGTCCCTCGAAGTTTTACCTCTATAAATTCAAGTTTAAAATAAAGCACCTCCCGTGAGTGCGACTACGACGGTCATGACCAGGTCGAAGTCAAAGTAAATCCGCTTTTATACCAGCTTTTTCCATTTCCACCTAGCTTAAATCAATTAAAACTAGTAAGAACTCAAACTTTTTAAGAACTTTTAATGCAGAAGCGCACCGGCGTCGTTTCTTCAAGTTACGCCTTAATGTTTTTTTTAATAAATTACCTTTTATTTTAATAATTTTGATAGATTCAGACAGCCTATTTTATATTAATAATACCATCAATTATTCTTGTAATGTCAAGAAATTTCCCCCGAGTAAAACGCGCCAAGGGAATCCAGAAAAATGTGATCGTTAAGCTCCCGACGCTCAGAGTTTAATTAAAAACTTTATAGTTGCCAGTGGTCTCTGTTCTAGTGAGAGGATAGTCCTTTGACAACGTTCGTACTGTGTTAAAATTATGTGCCCCTATTCCTTAATTTACAGATTATTATTTTTTTTGCGCTCGCATATTATAATAAAATAACTACATATTATCCTATAATACTTTCCTAGATTTACTCGAATATTTGACATTTTAAATCAAACTATCTTTTCCGATTTTTCGGATTTTTGGACACGGGAATCCCGTGACCATGATTGCTGTAAAGCAATCGAAACGTCGGGAACCAAAAATCAAAATAAATCCGCGAAAAAATCCAAAAAGATAGTTTTATTTAAAATACATATTATCCTGTTACCATAGGATACTAGGATTTTGGGAAAAAACAATTCATGTACAAAAATATTTAAAACTTCGAAAACATCCCATTATACCCCAAAACTCTGATTTGGTCACGGTTTTACTTAGTGTGCGTTTAATACGCATCAATGATTTCCGTTGGTCGAATCGATACGAGGGCAGTCCTTCTAGGCACTAGGTATGCTAATGACGTTCGTTCGCTTCGATATAAATAATGTATTCAGTGTCCGCTTGGAGCTCGCAAGCCGTTGTCAATAGCTTCAAACTATGATATAAAGGTACTTAAAGGATACTCTGAATATCCACGTATCCCTGACACACATTTATGTTTTCATGTTATGCGTATATTATATACATTGTTTTTATATGCTTAAATATTTGATAATATCAGATTTTATATCTAACCTAGCGACTTGCCTTCGCTTCGCTCGGGTTCGTCCCTAGGTACGTTTTAATTTTTTTGAGCGGAACCCTAACTCTTTTTCTAAAATAAAAGTAGCCTAAGTTACTCCTTATAATATCAGCTATCTGCCAGTGAAAGTCCTGTTAAAATCGGTCCAGCCGTTTCAGAGATTAGCCGAAACAAACAGATAGACAAACAAAAATTTTAAAAATTGTGTTTTTCTTATAAGTACCGTATATAATTCCATATGCATTTAGTATAGAGCTGTTATTTTGACATTACAAACAGACACTTCTATTTTATTTATCTGTATAGATATATACCATCTAATAAAACAATACATGCTCTTAGTGTTTCGTAATTGCCATTGTTTGTTTTGTTGATTTGTTATTTTATACATCTACGTGTAATATTTTGAATTTGTGAGAGGATAATTTTAATTGCAAGTTTCACATAATACGAAATCGTATAATTGGTAAATAAGGCCAGTTAAAAAGATTTAATTAATTTTGTTTATCCAACGAAACGAGGAGATATAATCGCAAAGCCTGCGCAGTGGTAACGAGCAAAATTATGGAAATGCGGCGCGGATGCCGCTCCGGTCTTTTGCGACTCGTATGTTTCTCTAGCGTTATTTATGCGCTAGATTTTTTTTGCACTCGAAATCTCTACATGATTCTTCGTACGTCTACTCCTTTAGTAGGTCTGGTCTTATTTTGATGTATGATATGTATGTATGTATATAAAATTTCGTACGCTTCTCTCATACAACTCATGGAAGGAAATTTAAAAATCAATTTCGATTTGTGCGTCGACTGAATATAAAGCAGGGGCGTTTTAATAACGCATTTGTGTCACAAGGGGAAATTAAGCCCGAAAATTATTATTTCATACACACAATATCATTTTTATATAGCGCAGCTGTGAATATGTATAGATAGAGGGACAATAAAAACCATGGATGGAGCATTTCCTCTGCGGTTCGTAATAAAATTTTCTTGGAGACGCCAGAACATTTATCAGGACAACAAACATGACGTAGGTGTTATATAAGATTTATAAAATCACTAGATGTCAACAGGGCTCGGGATTAGAATATTTTTGTGTTGGCGATACGACTAAAGTTTGAATTATGTATTTAAAGGACGTTCGTGTTTGCTTTAGACATAAAAATATGCAATGAATTATTAAATATAAATGTGTACCGCTTTCAAAATCGCTTTTCCTTACAAAATGATTGATTATCCTCGGGCCATTTATATTATAATTATGAAAAAAAACGGTCAAGTGCGAGTTGAATTTGCACACGAAGGGTTCCGTTCCTTTGTACATGTATTTTTTATTAATATGACTTTTACTGTACGTATGTAGTATATTAACGTTAGATTATGAACGTTAAAAAAATGTTTCTTGTATTTTTATTTTTATTTATTTTTAATGTTTTTATTACAGCGGTAATAGAAATACATACTCTGTGAAAATTTCAACTCTCTACCTATTACGGTTTATGAGATAAGTACAGCCCTCTGACAGACGGACGGATAGACGGACAGCGGTGGCATAGTAATAGGATTCCGTTGGTACACTTCGGGTACGGAACCCTAAAACAGAATTATGAAAATCTTATTATAATTTCGGCATCTCATAACATACTCGTATTTATATGAAACACATACAGCCGAATTCAATTACTCTGCTTTTTTGAAGTCGGTTAACAATAATTGCAGTCACTTAGTCTAATTCCAACATTATAGTGACAGACGCGGGGGATTATTTTGTTGGATGTAGAAATGTACGTGATTAGGTAATCTCTCGCGTCAGTTACGGTCCAAATGTTCTGTGGACACATTGTAACATAGTTTGTATTGTTAGCTTATTATTTTAGATAAAAAATCGCGTATTCGCATATACTGTGATAAATATCAGGTTTTTAATAATTTTTCTATACTTATATATGAAAGCGAAATACTACTCACTGATATTATCAGAAATAGACCACAAAAACTCAGAGACTATGAAATTTACAAAATTGAAATTTGGCAGGAAGTTTCTTCATAGGAAATAGGTATTGATTAAGAAGACGACACGTTTGGCTGTTTGTAGTGACCCTACTTGCTGTACCAGCCGTCGCAGGTTCGAGTCTCGATTGTGTGATGAGCACGAATGATTGTACTCCAGACATGGGTGTTTATATTTATTATATATATCTATTTAAAATTATATATGTGTAGTATATCAACTATCCGGTATCCATAACACAAGCCTTGTAGCTTACCATGGATACTAGATGGTGCTGTGTGTTAATGTCCCAACATATTTATTTATTTTATTTATTTATTGAGAAGAGATATTTGGAAATTCAACACCTAAAGGGATAAGAAAGGGGTCGGAAGTTTGTACAAATCTGTTATTTTAAACTACCCGGACTGAGCGGTGGGCAAATGCTAGTTATTAAACATCAGAATGTTAAGGACGATAGGACAGTGCATTGTGCAACTGTAAAACGTTCCATTTCGGCGCGGTCACCCTAACGGTGCCTGGTGATGCAGGGCGTTAATTGTGAAAGTCGTTTTCATCCTCATCGTGAGAGCGCACACGAAGGCCTCGTTGTTTGCTACTAGTGCGTGAGTAAACAGCATACCCAGATACTGTTATTCCTTGCATTATTCCCGGGTTCAGATGTTTTTACGTCAATTTACGAGTATTAATAATAATCATAATAAAAACTCTTTACTGCACAAAAAAGGAAGAAATAAAAAAAAGAACAATACAGCAGTAGGAAATATGCACAAGAGGCGGCCTTATCTTATGTAGGAAATAGCAAAGTGTGAAGTGGAAGGATGTGAACAAATAACAGATTTAGGAAAATATTAAATGAACCAACTACACAATAGGAATTTCGTTTGATTTTATGACATAAAGTATATATTTTGTACTTGAAATACAAGCCTGTAAATGCTACGTTTAAATTTAATTAACTTGCACATCGTGAGTGACTAATACAGTTATATTATTTTTTATGATATAATAAGTTACACCTGCATGTATGACCAACGGTGACAATTCCTAGAACAAAAACTTGGATAATTAATCGTAAGATGTCCAGTGAAGTCAAATGAGTGAAGTGCATTGTCCCCGGGTAGCGAAGTAAGGACTAGCGAGCGTTGCGGTCGGGTGCGCGCACGCACGGCCGACGACCCGCGCTTGGCTTGTGGACGACATATTGCTTTTTATAACACCTGTTAGTATAATTGTTATAGATGAGAAATTTATTGAAGATGATTTTTTTTATAATATGTATATATTGCTGTAATATACGTCTAACTAGCAGTACGCTCGGCTTCGACCGCGTTCAAACTTCCGATCGCTAACCAGACTTCACAGGATCTCGTTGGATTAATCTGAAGATTGGCTGAAAACTTCTTCAAAATCGCTCCAGCCGTTTTGGAGTCCATAAGAAATATACATACACTTAGATTTTTATATACATATAGGTATAGGTAATGTTCCTGCCAATAGAATAATATGTATTATATTAATATTTTTTCATTTATTTGACTTAAAATATTTAATTCATACTAATATTATAAAGAGGAAATATTTGTTTGTTTGTTTGTACCGAATAGGCTCCGAAACTACCGAACCGATTTAAATGAAATTTGGTAAGAAGATAGTTTGAGACCCTAGGAAGGACATAGGATAGTTTTTATCTCGGTAATTATACCTTAAGAGGGTGAAAATGTGGATGAAAGTTTGTATGGAGGGTTAGTATTTCAAAAAACATGCCAATTTATTTCTAACAAGAAATATCGTGAATATTGTAATAAATCATAGAGGTTTATACCAATTAAACCATGCATGTAAGGAATTTTAAGAAGCTCGTGCAGTACTTTGGCACGGAAGTGAATGCAATGCATAGGTTCATATATCTCGATGCACCGCGATGTGCCGGTTCCGTTAGGTTAATCATCAGCTTTTATATAGCGGCCTACAGACTGACGCATAGCGTGAAGGCTGAAGTAAGTCCTGGTACTTATGTTACGAGGTATAGTGAGTAAGTTATGATTTAGAGTCTTCGTTTTAACTGTTCAAATAATAGTTTTAATTAAAAAGGGTGATTAAAGTACTAATGGGTCTTTTGAAAAATAAAGTTAAGCTATGCCAAATTAAAGTTGCTGAATTTAGACAGTAATAGGTACAGTACGTTAACCTTGACAATTAACATGAAAGTTGGGTGTTAGTCGTCAGGTATACGAAAACAGAGCACCCTCTGGGAAATTAAACTCTGCGAGGTGGCGAGGTGTCGTTAATTTGTTTTGACGTCACATCCAGCCGCTTTGAACAACGGTTGACGTGTTTCGCGTTCCTGCAGGGATTCCGCGGGTCTAATGCTTCGCTTCCAGTCTTAAAACCGCAAACTTGTTTACGTCCATGGAAATTTTAGCTGTGAAATTGCTGCCATGAGAATTTTGCTTGGAAGATTTTGATAGTTTTTCTTTTAGGTTGCGATTTACTATTAAAATATAAAATGTGAACATTTTATCGTTTTATTTGTTATGTATTGCTTATAATGTTAAATAAGCCATTCTAAATAAGATTTCACTTTTTAAGGTAATCTACATAAATATGTATGTAGGACGTAGGGGTGTTTTCTGAAAAAAAAAAACACAATTTTTCCAAAAAAACAAGATTTTCGCCCGGGCACTGAATATTACTATACAAATGTAAACGTATTACGCAATTGTAGTGTTCTTTGAAAAGGAACTGAAGTTGTAACATTTATTATTTATGACTAGAAAATCTGGCGCGCCAGTCGGAAGGAGCCCATATATCGTAACTTAAATCTTCCTTAAAAGTGAAACATACTTTTTGGGAAGATTCAGCATATCTCTATAAAGCTATATACATACATGCGTCTGAAACATGTTTTTCAATTCATCCAAAGTCTGGTATTGGCTCATCTGGCGCGGAGCAAACTAGATTTGGATATGACGAAATATGATTTTTATTAAATCTACCTCGATGCAGTTTGTAGCAGACTCTCATAAATTTTAGTGATGTTTTATGATTATATGTAGGTACATATATGCTTCAATGGACTGGTTTAATTTTATATTGTTTTATTTTACTAGTAATTGTTGATATGTAGAGTAAATAGGTATGAATTGTCCGTTTATTTTCGTTCAATTTTCATGTCAGTACATCATACGTCACACTATATATAACAAATATTTTAATTAATAATTCTATGAACATTTAAAAATAAATCCATTTTAAAGACTATTCACGATTGAAAAGCCACGACGAAAGAGCGTACCAATAAAACGCTATCCTTTCAAACAAATCAAGAAAAACCACTCTATTCACTTTGATAAAATCCTCCACGGATTTCATGACGCTTATCTTATAAGACAGTAGCTATGAGTATCTATTGTACGGGTGTATACTATGTAGATTAAGTATATTTCTGTATACAGGATGGAGTTTTGAGACGGGACAGTAAGGGCATGTACCTTAACTGCTATAGATACAGGAAAACCTTCCTAGGAGACCATATATAACTTTTTGAGATATTCTGGACTGCATTCACAGATTTTGGAAAAAATGTGCAGGTAGTGAAAAAAATGCTAAAATACCAAAAATGATTTTCTACTTGAAAAGATACTTTTGCTTCTAGGTACAGTATGCCACGAGACTGGCTTAATAAAAACTGTAAAAATTATCTTATGCCCACTGCATAATATGCTGTGTGTAAACCCGGTTTTGTGACTTACCGTAGTTTCTGTACTCAAACTCCACTTGGCCTCAAGGAGTCTTTTGATCACATTAAGAAATAGGACTTTTTGGCAACAAAGAACATTTCGAGTTGATTAATCTTTTTTCCGTACAAAAAGTATGGGAAAAGTTTTTAGCGATTTCTGTCATTTCTAGTACTTATACCTTAAATGGTCCCATAGAGCCTTTTGATTCCTACATGTAATATGATCGATTGACATTTTTTTTTTGTATTTTAGCATTTTTTTCGCTGACTGTGCATTTTTTCCAAAATCTGTTAATGCAGCTCAGAATATCTCAAAAACTTATGGATGGTCTTCTAGGAACGTTTCCCTTTAACTATAACGGTTAATCTCCGGTTTAACGGTCCCATCTCAAAAATCCATCCTGTATAGTTTCGCAAAAGAACTTACATATAAAAATCAAATAAGTGTTTCTGTTATGATAATATACAACTCTTTTTTGACTAAATTCGCATTTTAATAAATTTAAAACAGCATCATTAGCAAAATACCTTAGTTAAGTTGGAAAATATAAAGGAACGGTGAAGTTACTAAGTAAAATAAAATGCTCTCGCATTTAAATAATATGCTTCAATTACTTACAGGTTTGAAGTACCTCCATTCAGCTCGCATCCTTCATCGGGACATCAAGCCGGGAAATCTCTTGGTGAACAGTAATTGCGTACTCAAGATCTGCGACTTTGGTCTCGCGAGGGTCGAAGAACCAGACGCTACGAAAAACATGACTCAGGAGGTCGTTACACAGTATTACAGGTCAGGAACGAGTGGCTATTCGTTATACTCTTTGGTATTATATACTGTTTTCATAACGACTTTATATTACACTAATTATGTATATATTATTATACTAGCGACTCACCCTCGCTTCGCTTGGGTTTGTTCCTAGATGATAGTTTAAATTGACATAGCTTTTTTATTTATAAACCGATTGAAATAAAACAAATACTAAATGTTAAGTGATTGCTGTGTGTTAATGTCCCAACATATTATATTATTAAACGTTCCTAGGGACGAACCCGAGCGTTGTGAGGGTGAGTCGCTATTTACTTAAGGTAAATAAGGTTCTATAGGTGACGTTACATCGACTCTGTTATCTTTTAAGAACAAATAACAATATCTTCATAAATAACTAAACCATGATAAACAAAAGTATAATCTAAATATTTTGTTGTTATATCCCCTTGTGTATCGCTTAACTCAATTCAATTTGCTGCCTTTCTTCATAGTACTTTGTTGTTCCTTGCCAGCTACGAAAACTTATACTTTAGGTATTAGAATTGTGGATTCGGATTGGAATTCATTACATTTGTTTGTCTGTCGATAACAATATTTTGAATAAAATCGCTTAGGTTATTTATTTTGTATTACTATTAAAACAGTGTTTTCTATAGGTACTTATAATAAAATTATAACCAAGCCGAATCTGTACATTAAATATTTTTTGGAAAATCTTATTGAAATGGACATTATTATCTATACAGAGGCCGAATCTATAGTTTTTAGAATTTTTGTCTGTCTGTCTGTCTGTCTGTCTGTTACCGCATCACAGAAAAACCACTGGAGGGATTTTGATGAAATTTGGTATGATGATAGCTGGTTACCCGGGTCAACATAAACGATACTTTTTACCGTGGGGAAAATATCTCATCTCTGAGAAATCTATACTAAACTTTAAAACGTAAGTAGGGACGAACCCAAGCGGAGCGAGGGTGATTCGCTAGTAATTAATATGATCAACGATTAATGTGATATAACATTTACGTGTATACTAAAGTTCATCTGGTTATTTATGAGGCTATATAAAGCTAGTCCCCACACAGCATTGCGTGATTGGACAGATGCAATTAGATCTTATTTTAGTTAACGGTATCGTTTTTCCTGAAATTCTAAACTGCCTCTATAATAAACGTCCTCGCTTTGAAAATATATTACGTGTACATAAAATTACATGTAGAATATGCTTTATTTTTGTTACAAATTGATTGTGTAAACATTGTTGACATCAATTCCACGTGTGTGTATAAGGTGCGTGAATGGTAATTTTATACGATCATACAGTACTAGACCCACGGATTCGGTCGCGTTGTTGGTTCGAAGTTGAAACGTAATTAGCTTCTATGTTAATTTAACATATAAACTGTCTCGATCTTGAATTTCACAACGAGATAATCTTATTCCCACGGGAAATTATATTATAATACAACCCAAAAAAATATTTTTGGGCAGCATTACTTGAAACTTGGTATTAAATACTAATGCTTTTCAATACAATTAAATAAATGTTTTAGCATTTTTCGAAATTCATCCGATAAGGGGGTCAAATAGGTGATGAAAGTTTGTATAAAACTAAACATTTTAGAGATTTTTTTTTGTAGTATTAGCGCGAGCGAAGCCGCGGGTTCCGCTAGTAATGAAATAAGTATGATTTTTTACTTTGAGTTTAATTATTTACAATACAAAAAGGTATCTTAAACATTCTCAGTTCGTTCTTCTAATTTTATGATGGGTACACGAGTTAATTAGCTTTTTGTTACCGTCTTGAGCTATAATTAATTTTGTTATCCAACATTTTGTATTCACGTCGCGCTAGTTCAATTTCGATGTAATCGTGAAGTGAAGGCGAATGAATGAATGACCTTTGCACTGTTGACCGCGGTTTTGAAAGTGGGCCACGGCTTGCTCATCTTGGTTTACGCGGTTAGTGCATAATATATCGCAAGTCGTGATTTCTATCTCGATATTACGGTATTTTATATGCTAAACGTGATTCCTACTGAAGTATAGAAACCTATAAACCGTTGCTGGGTCTTAAACTTGGCGCTAAAGTTGATTGAATTTTCGATCGTGAGTCATGAGCTACGGTGAAACGTTTTAATGTAAAGATACGATATATAGCGTATTATTAAATATGAGGATGTTTAATTTATGTTTATAGTTATTCTGTCTTTTATTGGTACGGTACCTACGTATTTCATTAGAAAGTTCTGATCTATACTTCTATACTTATTGAGGAATGATTTTTTGTTTGTTTATTTATACCGCATAAGCTCCGTAACTACTTAACCGATTTAGGTAAAATTTAGTAAGAAGATAGTTTGAGATTCTGGGAAGGAATGTGGAATAGTTTTTATCCCGGAAATTATGCCTTAAAGGGATGAAAATGGGGATGAAAGTTTGTATGGGGAAGCAACCTAGGAACGAACGCGAGCGAAGCGAGGGTGAATCGCTAGTGAAATATGTAGGCATGGTTGAGTTTTACCTTAAGGATAACGTTTAATTTAAAGATTTTTAATGTTTAATTTCGATACGTAGCGTTATATGTATTTAGATACGTGAGAATTTGCTTAGTTTGTTATTAATCGTTGAGTTATTAATTGCGTTCTATATTAATTTATACAGCTTAGTACACAAAAACTACTGGTTGGATTTTAATGAAACTTTACAATAATATAGTTCATACATCAAAATCACAAATAGGTTACTTTTTATCCCGGAAAAATGTACGGTACCTTGGGATAGATTTGTTTTTGTTTGTCTAGAGGCGAACCCGAGCGAAGCGAGGGTGAGCCGCAAGTCCATAATAATTATTATAAATAATAATCTATATGTATTTATAGTACCTACTTAATATTTAGTATTTAATTTACTAAAGATAACTTGACAAAAGTACCATAATTATAGGTTGTCAAAGCAATCGATAGATAGCTCATTTATTTTGGCCGTAAGTGTTATGAGATTAAGGATACAAATTGTTTGTGTCAGAAACATTCTCTTGAATCACGGTCAGATACCGTTGTCACAAATGTGATATTCTTAGTAATAGAGAGCCTGAAATAAATACTGTGGGTCGATTTTTGGATGTGAAACTTAGACTTTTACAGAAATAGCCTCTAATCCATACTAATATAATAAATGTGAAAGTAAATCTGTTTGTCTGTTAGGGTGCGTTTACACCAAACGAACAAAGAACTAGAGCTAGAGCAAGAGCATTCTTTCTTGTTCTTTTAGTGTAAACGAAATCTCGATTTCAGCGTTTACACCAAAAGATCAACGAGCAAAATGAGAACATAGAACTAGAATTCTTGCAATGACGTTTAGATCAGCCGAACGAATGCTCATTGCCCATTGTCAATTTTGTGGTTATTATTTTGTCTCAAACAGTCAAAAAGAAAAGAAGAAAGAGACGTTGGTGGATGACAAATTTTATTAATAGACATTAATAGACATTTATCTTGAGACCAATCCATGATTTGATAAGTAGGTATGTACTCGTAAATATTCAAATTGCTAGAACACAAGAACGCTTTGAAGAGACCGCTACGGGGAGCGAGCGCGTTCGAACATCTAAGAACGCTCTAAGCAATTGTTCGCACGTTCTAGTGCCGTTTACATCAAGCGAGTGAGTATTCTTAGAATATTCTATAGAATGTTTGCGAACGCAGAGAGAACAACGAAAGAATGCTCTGTCTCTGTTTACATTAAAAGAATTTGATAGGGTGGGGATAGAATGAGCATTCGCTCGTTTGATGTAAACGCACCCTTACCTGTTCACGCTTAATCCGCTGAAACGATTTATATGAAATTTGGTATGGAGATAGTTTGAGACTGTGGAAAGGACATAGAATTATTTTTTATCCCGGAAATCATCCCTTAAAGGAATGAAAGGAGAGGGGAGGGGAGTGGGGGGGGGGATTATGGTAAATCGATCATTACTCAAGTAAGGGATATAAAACTCATCATACCTACATAGGTATGTAATGTATAGTCTATTGTATTCTATCCGTTAAAACGTACCTAGGGACTAACCAGAGCGAAGCGTGTGTGAGTCGCTAGTTAATTTTTCAACAAAACGTTTGGATGATTTATATATTATATTTATTTATAAATTTATATATATATATATATATATATGTATGTATATAAATCTACATATATATAAATATATGATAATTATTTGTATCACAATTGCAGAGCGCCGGAGATCCTGATGGGCGCTAACCACTACACGGCGGCGGTGGATGTGTGGTCTGTGGGGTGCATATTCGGCGAGCTGCTCGGTCGTCGTATACTGTTTCAAGCGCAGAGTCCTGTTCAGCAGGTAATGCTATATATTATATTATTTATTATACTAATTTTGTATTATACAGATGCATATACAGAATGAATTTTTCAAGTCGATATTGATGGTGGAATCTTAGAAATAAATAGATATTTTAAGACATTAGTACACGTCACCATCTAGTTCCATGTTAAGCTACGAGGCTTGTGTTATGGATACTAGATAGTTGATGCATTACACGTATATAAACTTTAAATACATACATATTATAAATATGAACACCCATGACTGGACTAGAAACATTTGTGCTCATCACTAAAATGAATGTTTCCAACAGCATTTGAACCCGCGACCACCAGCACAGCAAGTAGGGTCACTACAAATTGAGCCAAACGTGTCGTCATATTTTAGTTATAGAATAGTTAGAATGAATGCTTGTAAAAGTCAAGAGGCTTGATTTTGATAAAAAATAAAACTGATTTATTTTAATACATTAAATATTCTACCTACTAGCGAATTGAATCAGGAGTTATGTGATAAACATCATATCCCCGATGTATATTAATGCGCAAGGTTTTATAATATATATATTATGTATATGATAAACACACTCGCCTTACTCAGGCGCGTCCCTGAATGCCTTAGTAGTATATGCGTTACTCCAGATAATAGTCTTATCTGTATCCTAAATTTCATCTAAATCAGTCAAGTCGTGAAGTAGTAACGAAAATATACGTACAAATTTTCTTCATTACAAAATATTTTAGTGTATCATTATAGAAATGTGGAATAGATTTTTTTATATATAGTTAAACATAAAAACTAACATTCCAGCTGGAACTAATAACAGAACTGCTAGGCACCCCATCGTTAGAGGACATGCGGTACGCGTGCGCCGGTGCCCGCGCGCATATGCTTCGCCGCGCGCCGCGCCCGCCCGCGCTCGCCGCGCTATACACGCTGTCGGTGCAAGCGACACACGAGGCCGTTCATCTATTGGCTCAGGTGAGTTATATACTCGTAATCAGCCCATCTAACATCCCATTAACATCCCATTGCTGAGCATGGGCTTCAATACGAGGATCAGGCCCTAGTCCACCACGCTGGCCAAGTGCTGATACGTGTAACTAGGAGATGGATTTACATATATATGTATTCAGCCCTTTTTAACGTCTCACTGCTGGGCATGGGCTTAAAGACCGAGGGACGGAGAGATCTTGCATCTCTAATATCTTCATGTGCGAATAATTTTTAACATGATTATTATTTTTTTTACGGTGAAGGAAAACATCGTGAACAAACTTGCCCTTAATATTTTTTTAAGTTACTTACTATAAGTTACCGTTTTCAAATTTGTAATTTTTATATTTTTTTAAATATCACTTTAAATAATTACTCAAAACGTAGAGATAAAAAAAGAGTTTTGAGAGAAGTTTTCTCAGACATGCAGGTTTCCTCACGATGTTTTCCTTCACCGTAAGGCAAGTGGTAATCATATTAGAAATGATTCGCACATATAAAATATCAGAGGTGCGAGACCCGGGATTTGAAACCGCTTCACTCGGTTTCCCAAGCGAGCGCGTTACCACTGGGCTAACACTGCCTTATAATATTAGTATTGACTATTGATATAATGTTAGATATAGTTTTTGCTTGTAACTTAAGAAATATGTAACGTTCAAATGTATAGAATGTCGACATCCATCTCAATCCGTCTTAAGATCCGAGTCTCATCCATTTACGTAACAACCTTTCAACGATTTCTTTTTAATTTTTATTCTTGGCAACTTTAATATCGATATTGCGAAGGGGAATTATGAAAATAGTTATTGTGAATGCCAACTACTGATACAATAGTTAAGTTCTTTTAGTGTTTAGTTATAAAATAAACATCGGTCAAGTTTTATGTAAGAAGGTGTTAAATTAAATTTATGAATAAGTTATTGTGCCAAGCATATATCGAATCGGCTTACTCCTTACTGGAATAGAATTCATCTCTTCTATTGTTGCAATTAAATAGGAATTATTAAAAACTTATATTTAAAAATCGCTATAATAAATTACTATACATGGTTAATAAATAATATGTTACTTTTAGTCCACACTGTACTAAATTTTATCCAAATTCCGTTCAACCGTTTCAGCGTGAAGATATACATATATAAATATGTTTGGACATTAACGCACATCACCGTCTAGTTCCATGGTAAGCTACGAGGCTTGTGTTATGGATACCAGATAGTTGATACGCTACACATATATAACTTTAAATACATACCATATTATAAATATAAACACCCATAACTGGAGTACAAACGCGCTCATCACACAAATAAATGCCTCCAGCAGGGCTCGAACCCGCGACTGCTGACACAGCAAGTAGGGTCACTACAAACTGAGCCAAACGTGTTGTATACAACAAACTTTCGCATTTATAATATTAGTCCGATTCAAATATTTCATGTTATCATTCTAGATGTTAGTATTCGACCCGGCCAAGCGTATATCGGTGGTGGACGCGTTAGCACATCCCTATCTGGAAGAGGGTCGTCTCCGCTACCATTCTTGCATGTGCAAGTGTTGCTACAGCGCGCCGCCCGCCGCTAGACACTACTCGCCCGATCTAGAGCCGGTCGCGCCACACGCCTTCCACGATGGTTGGGAGAGGAAACTCACTTCTGTTCATCAAGTTAAAGGTAATGTTTCATTCCCAATCTCTAAGAGCTACTCTGCTATCATTCTTGTATGTGCAAGTTTTGTTCAAGCCACTTGCCGCCAAACACTACACGCCAGATCTAGCTTTTGTGTATGGGTGTGGCAAATATAGAGAACAAAGGGAAATAAAAATAAACGCGGGTCAATTTTAGTAAAGGAGAAATGGAAGATATCGAAATACGAGTATGATAATATTTTTACAATATGATAGTTAAACGATTCATTCAATAGAGCATTTTTTTATTTATCTTCTTCTCTACTTTCATATTTACAACCAACTTTACTATAAGCGTTAAAAAATAACGAACGAGTGAATGAATGGCTGAAAGGATTTAAATAAATTTCAAAGTAGAATACATTCACCACTTTGATCTGCATTTACCAGTTGAAAAAAACTACAAGCACGAAATGTTGTTATATGTATAATATTCGTAGATTTACGCGAATATTTGACATTTCAATTTTAAATATAACTATCTTTTTCAATTTTCTCGCGGATTTATTTAGATTTTTGGTTTCCGACGTTTCGAATGCTTTACAGCAATCATTCTCCCCCGCGATAGTTTTATTTAAAACTAGCGGCTTACCCTCGCTTCGCTCGGTTTTGCCTCGTAAAACAAAATCCCACGGGAACAGTACATTTTTCCGGTATAAAAAATAGCCTATGTGTTATTCCAGACCATAATCTATCTCTGTGCCAAATTTCATCCAGATCCGTTCAGCCGTTCTGGCGTGAAAGAGTAACAAACACCCATACTCACAAACTTTCACATTTATAATATTAGTATAGATGATATGTTATATTTAAATTGTTATGTAATAAAATCCGCAGAAGAAATCCACAAGTTCATAGCGGAACAGTTGCAAACGTCTCGCGTGCCGCTCTGCATCAACCCGCAGTCGGCCGCGTTCAAGAGCTTCGCAAGGTAAGGCGACGCGCCGCATCCGGACTAGGTGATCTACTTGATATAACCTAACTGTGCTCGTTTTGGACGGTCGGCTTTTTGTTTTTGTTTAGGGGGTGTTTTATTTTTGATTTGGGGGTCTCTGGGGTGTTTTTTTTTGTTTGAGAATGAATGGAACTGTCTTTGGTGGTGTTGCTTTTGGTTTTTGTTTGTTTTGTTTGGTAGAGTGGAGTTTTAATTTTGGTTTTAAGTTTTTTTTATATTATTTGTGATTTAATACATTGTCTTTAAAGGCATCTTGGAAATATATTTACATAGCTAAATAAAAATAAAAAAAAAAAGTTAAAATCGGTTTACTATAAGATAATATTAAAAATATACACAAATAAACTTTTTTTAAGTAATTTTTTTATCACGTATTTTTTGATTTTCAATAGCACAAAAGACAGTTTTATTATCATAAAATGTAATTTTATTGTAGTGTTTTAGTAAAATAATTCTTTGTTAAAATATTTGTCGACCGATCAAAACAAGCATTTTTGTTGAGCTATTTAGCGACCACCCCGCACCCATATTCGGCCACGCTATTTTATTTTATACGACGTACAGACAATATCATGTAATAATATATATATTTTTTTAAATATGTTTTTTTTTTGTATAAAAATGATTGTCTCTGCGTCATTAAACGATAATAAAACAGACCAAAGCAAATCATCACAACTAGGTGTGACCCAATGTCCCTTTCAGTGTCACTCGCATATAGTATCACAGGAAATAGCGATTGTAAACGGTGGTCGCAAACCTACACAAAAATCCCGCACTTTCCCTCCCAATAACGCCTTAGTAGTTGATTTTTTTTCCGTAGACGTACAGTCCCATTGATGCATGGGTTTTTTTTTTATTTTATTATTATTATTTTTTTTAATAATTAGCGATTCCCAAACCACCGCAGTTCAAGTATCAACCCTCTTGAAATACGGTGTTTATTAAACGTTTTGCTTTTTTTTCTCTTTCTCCGTTAGCCGTAGAGCGGGTTCGAAAGCAAAACTATGTTCCCCTTTCAAGACTGCGGCAAAAATACTGCTACTCTCGCCCGTGATATTTCTATGCGCTGCCTAGCGTAAGTCCAAGCGCACGATCTTTGTGTTGTCCTTTATTTGTACGTTCGGAAAGGCACTAGGTTTACTAATAAATCAATATTAAATAGTTTGATCGGTTTTAAAATAGGGGTTTTTTTGCCCTATTTTTTTGTTTTTTTTAATTAATTTTTTTTTGAGGGTATGTGCCTTCGCGAACGTACGTACGGTTATTTCAAAAGGGTTGATCGTTGGATAGTCCGCCGTCACGCATCGGCTCGGTTGCAATGCATGAGGAATTGATATTCCGGTTGTATTTAGCGGTCTTTATATCTATTTTTTTTTATTATTCTTTAGTAGTTTTTTTTTAATTTAATTGATTTTACTGAGATTTCATGAAATTTATGAAATATTTTTTTTCTAGAAAAAATAGTTTTTTTGTCATTTCCATAAATTTGTTTTTGTGAATTATTTAAGTTAATATTGAATGTTGAAAAAGTTATAACGATCGCTTTTATGATAAATGTTCGAACAGTCGTAAATGATGAAAAATATATGTATATGAAAAAAATAATGAACTTTAGTTGCATTTAAAGGGGTTGTGTTGTCTCAAAATGTGGGTCAAACATATTTTTCGGAATGTTGTGTCAATTTGCAACTGTTTTTAGAAAAAATCGAAACATGTGGCAAATGAATTGAAGTTTAATATTGTAGAGTATATGGTAGTATTTTTTGTGAAAAAAAAATCAACACAAATGGTAAAGACGAGTAAACTTGTGCTTTTGGCTTTTTTAATATCGCCAAATTATTACATTGCACAAAAACCTTGATAAGTAAGTTCTGTAAGACATAAAAAAAATAATTTATTAGACCATTAAAGTTTAATATATAATTGATTCTCAAAAGCAGTTGCAATTCTAGTCCTCGTCCCGGTATTTAGTAGTGCATGCGTAGCGAAGTGCCGAAACACTCGGTTGTGGTGATATCGTGTAGTGTCAGTAGTTTGATTTGTGATGCAATTTTGCCGTTCAAGTCTTTTATTATCATAGATAAAATTTTACAATTCAATTTTTCGAATGCATGGTCAATTTGTTGATGGCTGGATTTCGGGTGCAGTGAAAATTTTTTTTTTTAATAAAAAAAGCAAAAAAATGTCCATTAGTACGTGAAGACAGTGATTTAGACATTATTTTTTGGATATTTAAAGGTAATTTACCTGAATTTTGCATGTAACAAAATCGAATCCAGCTACCAACAGGCGTGGGTGTGGGGTATCGCACGTATTACAAGTACTAATCGCAAATGTATTTCAGTTCGACTGTTGCTCACCCTTCCGAACTGCCGCCATCACCGCACCAATGGGAATGACGCGAGTCTAAGCGCGGATTCGATAAGAAACGCGCCATCTACACCGAAACGCGATAACCGACCTTATTTCTTACGTGATAATAATCAATCTTCCATGGAATTGCTTTTATAGTGCTTTGTAATGACAGTTTTCATGATAAGCAACCTTATTTCTTAGGACATAATGATCAATTTTCCAGATGTTTGATGTTTTTTTTTTGTGATTGAAATCGATTTTAGTTATTTATAACGAAAAATCGATTTCGAAGATGTTATAATTGCGATTTAACAATGTCTTGTATATTTTACATACAATTGCATGACATGCAGTTAATTCTGTTTTAATATATGTAAAAATCGATTTTTTTAAAATATCGATTTGGAAATTGCTTTATTGCATCTGTAGTTAAAAAAACATCGGTGTATGATGAAAAATATGCTAAATCGATACGAAATGTAGGAGTCACGTTTCTTATAATGTATGGAATAAAAAGGAAGCTTGAAATGAAAATGCTTTCGATAGTCAAAATTATCTAAGTAATTATCGTAAAGGCTATGTAGATGTGAAGAAGGAAATTTTGTCTTTAAACTTTCAAATGATCTATGACAATATTATTATGATGGTAAAACAATGGGATATTTAACATGTTTACTGAGCACTTTTGAGCGTTAGCTATGGTACCTATGGGGTATAATCCATGACCATGGTGTATCCGTGCCGTAATGTCGGAAATTCTCAAAAGTGCTAAATATGGTAAATAACTCGTTTTATTGTATTTATATCATAATAATAAAGAAATTTTGATCTTTGAATTTGTAATTGCTTATTAAAAGTAAATGTTAGTGCGTTATTACTTAATGGATGTAAGTGTCGGCTAAAATTAGAGACGATTTGACGATATTTTAAAACTTTTAGAGTATTATGTGTTAGTAAACTATGTTTTAGTGTAATTTTAATAATGGTTTAGTTAAAACTTTATAGAAGATATATGCAAAGAACATCTTACGACGTAATATAACAGCGAAATTTTATTGTACACTAGCAGAACCTGCGGCTTCGCTCGCGTTAAAACTGCAAATGAAATCTCTAAACAGGTAGGTTTTATACAAACTTTTATCCCCTTTTTTACCCTTTGAGGGGTTGGATTTTGGAAAACGCTGAAATACGTGACTCATTATTTTTGCCGTACTCAATTCATACGAAATTTAATGCAAATATGTGCAAGGAATAAAAAGTTTCATACAAACTTTTATTCCCTATTTCATCCCCTTGGGGGTTGAATTTTGAAAAATCCTACCTTAGTGGATGCCTTCGTTATATGAGGAATACGTGTGCGAAATTTCAATTTTCTAGCCTTAAGGGTTTGGCCTCTGCGTTGATACATCAGTCAATCACTTTTGCCTTTTATATATATAGATTTAATATTATTAAACTTTTCACATGTGAATGTCATGAGGAGGGATGAACGGTCCTGTGTCTCATCTCTCATTGGTCTTGTTGAATGAGGGTTATCGTTTTTGGTGGCACCAGTTGGCGCCACTGGCGAGTACGGTCCCATCGCTGTCGTTAAGAAAGCATTGTTTAGTGCGGCACGATCATATCTTTAATATAATAATAATTCTAATTGTTAACGCGGTATCAGTTAATCAGGATTTTGTTTTAAATAATAGATAAAATATTGAATATCTTCTTTCAAAGCAATAACTGGTCAAAGCAATTGCAAAGTCCACTGGTCGTGTCGAATTGTCGTCCCATCGGAGTATGAATGACAGGAAGAGAGAGAGAGAGAGAGAGAGAGAGAGAGAGAGAGAGAGAGAGAGAGAGAGAGAGAGAGAGAGAGAGAGAGAGAGAGAGAGAGAGAGAGAGGGGGGGGGGGGGGGAGAAAGAGAGAGAGAGAGAGTACTTTTTTAAATATTGTATTGTAATAACTTGGAATAGGCCCTTTAAATTAATATTTGCTGTCCAAAAACGTTTAGTAGTATGAAAACCCTTAAATTATGGTGGCTGTGTTAGACTGGCATTTTTTCCTATGTTTTTTTCTAATGGAATGTGCGAAAGATGATAAATGTGAAGTACTGAGATGGCAGTTATGTGGGATCAAAGCAAAAACACGAAAATTAGATTTCCACATAGACCTTGAATAACGTATTAATTTTATATGTTCATTAATGAGCAATTCTTGTATATATAAATTTATTTCGTGTATTTTAGAAAGGGCTCTTATTATTTAGATCAAATTTTGTATTTAGATAAAGTTTTGCTTTAGAAGTTTATCAGAAAAAAAAACGCAATTTTTATATTTTTTCCGAAAAAAAACGCCGAGCGATGCTCATATTATTTATGTAAAGAAATACATTTTTTAATATAGCTTAGTTTACTAATGCATAATACTTAAAACATTCAATAATAACGATTGATTAAATCTCATAACAAATGAGTATTCAAAATGCATATATCCAAATAATTTGACAGAAAATTCGAAATATAAACGGACTTTGGCTAGAACATTATCTAATTTCAAATTTAATTTTAAGATTAGTGGTAGGTTACGTTTTTTGTATATAGTTAAGTGGAAACGTTGAAAGGGAAACATCAAGGCAAAGAATAGTGTATTATTTTAATTATTATTAATATTGTATTGTAGATGTACGTAATATTTCTTAGGACAGCTCAATTTCTTTAACTTTATTTCTCTCTCATAATCTGTGTGTATTTGCTTTTTTTTTTTGTTTGAAATTGTGTTTAAATTGTACTAAATAAAAGACAAATAGAATGTCATATATGTACATCACCATATAACATCGATCAAAAAAGTACTAGATACACAATCCCGTGCAAAAGTTCTCTTAAAACTGTCACCAATTGTGTTTAGGTAATTGTTCTAGTTTAAATAAATATACGATGTAAATTGAACCTTAAATGCAATGTTTAAAGTTGTATTTCACATATTTTTTTTAAATTAAAAGCGCACTCAAATGTTCCAATGAGCGCTCATTCGGTGAGGACATTTTTTGTCGCTGATTGTGTATCTAGTAATTTTTTTATTAATGTAATTGACAAAAGCGAAGATAACTCGATATGTTTTTGATCGCTTTCTAGGGATTAGCAAATATGATATTCATTTAATATGCGATTCGATGTAAAGTGTATCGGTTTGTGTGTTTGGTTGAGCAATAAATGTATGTAAGCGCATAATTATAATTTTTTTCTCATCTATTAAATGTATTGTTTAGATGTAGTTGGAGAAAATTTGTGTACTAAAAATTTTCTATTTGTCAAATTTTGAAAATTTTTAGTATGAAAATTTCATAGGAAAACCCAAAAAAAAGGGGGAAAATTAATATTGTATTGATTGTACATTCTAGCTGCGTCTTTTTAATATTTTCACGTGTTCTGTGTTTGTAAGGCTGAGTACAGACTTCGGTTTCGTACTTAATCTTAAGAATCTCGACAACCCGAAGTCTGTACGCGGCTTTATTTAATATAAGCTTTCTATACAGTTCGGTATCAGAAATTCGGTTGTTAATTCCGGTTATTATTTACAACCGGATTGATATATAAACATAGTTATAGTAGACGAAAATAACCATTTCAGTCCGGCAACCGAACGGTTTCGGTTACCGAAATTAACAACCGAGTTTAATACTTGACGTTGTAAACACCATTGTATGTAACATCGACTGAACATTTTTATAGTTAGGTTAGATTAGTAAACTATATCCCATACGCAATGAAATAGTGAAAAATACAGTCTTAGTGTACATTATGTATAGGTATGATATTGAATTCAAGCATTTATAGGGTAGAACTTCGTGTTAGTATGCGTGGAGATGATAAATAATTTGCAACTTTGTCTAAAACAATATAAATTGGGACTTAATAATGTCGATGAAAAATGTTTCGTTTTTCATACTCATATGAAAATTACTATTTTTTTCAATATATTTCAATATATAGTCTGTTTTTTTAATCTTAGAGACAAAACTGACATTACGCGGTTTGTCAGTTTTTTTGCAATTCTCAAATAGTGATGTGCCACTTTCGAAAATTTATGTTAATAAAATCACGTATCGTTTTTTTATAATAAGTAATCCTGAAATAATGTGTAGGTACTTATTTAAAATGTAATAATACAAAATTAATAATGTGAATTTTAATGATACGCTTTGAAATATAAAACTTTGAAGCGAATCGTCTAATAAAGATTAAAAGTTAAGATTCACATAAGAGCTGGCAACATTATTTGTAAATTTGACATTTGCATATGTCAATTTAGTTTCTGAGATCAAAAAACAGACTATAGTTGTTTACATTTTAAGATTTGATGTAAGTCCATATTGTTTTAGATTTTAGTTGCAGTTTTGTAAGCTGCTAACATATTGTACTGTATGTAGGTGAAAACTTTGTGTGCGTGTCAACAGACGTAGCCTTAAAACTAGTTCAAAGCTATATAAAATATAAAAACATAAATGTAAATAAATTGTAGTTATAGCTGTAATGTTCGATTGAGCCGTTGATAATAGCCCGCACGATTGACGGTTTCCATGTCTCATTCTATGGTTGTGATGGTTAATAAAGATTGATCAATCTTCTGTGGAATGGTACATTGAAATACGTTTGATGGTACAAAAGGAAGCGTTTCTAAGATGTTCCGTTACACGTGTTTCGTCTTTTTGAAAATAAATCGTGACAACCTTATGTATGAATGTTTACTCTAGCGATTTATGCTTAAGTAATACATAGGTTTCTTATTCAAATATATTAGATTTTTTGTAATAAATCCATGTAACGGAATTGATGGACGCATCGGACCCACCTTGCCTTAACTCAGAAAACTGTCACTGTGATCCGTTAGGCGTAATTATTGGACACTCACATACTGTGTGATACACAACTTTATACTTAAATGCAGGGATCGATAACCTTTTAGCAGATATATTGTTTACATATTTTTAATTAAAATTGATTATTATTATGTAAATTGAGTTGGAAAAGCATTAGGTATACAAAAATTGTTTTTTTGAAGTAAATATGCTATTAAAATGATTATTCACAATTGGCATTATGTTGTGCGTTAAAAGGTTTTCTACCCCTGTATAAGCTTGTAATCGCGTATAACTTACAGTGTTACAAGGATTATTTGGCACTTGACATTGTGAACATGGTGACATTGACATGAGGGTGTAGTTGTGAAATTAAGGTTTTTTTTATAAAAAAAAACCTCCCATCCTCTCTAACACCACTTCATATTTTGAGACATTTTTATTAAAATAAAAGCACGAAATATCTACAACAAACATCAACTCCAACTTTTCTCAAAAGTGACGCTTTACAAGATGGCGGTGTTAGGTCTGATTTCAGCCTCGTGCCAAATGATCCTTGTAGCACTGTAGACTGCCTATACAATTGTCATTTTAAATTAATACATTCAGCAGTCGATGCGATTTTAGAAGTATGTGGGAATTAAAAAAAAATTAGGATAAAGTTTTGTCCGCTGTATATATACATATGTAGTACTCTGACTTCACGTTTCTTATTTTATGTATTATAACGTATTGCGTTTCCAGACTTTCAGAGATCTCGATTAGTTTAAGTTTGTTTACACGATTCATTTTGCACAGTGAATTTTAGTCAATAAGGCATCATGTATGCATTTCTTTTGATTTTATTCCCCTTCGATTTTGAACCTTCAGTTATTCGCTATAATGCACGCTCGAATGTTCTAGAGGCACGTTTAGTTAAGACCTCCCCCATGTATATATTAGAAAATGTGATTGATAAGACTTGATTTTTTAAGCCTCTGCCCCTTATTTGTGTTCCTTATATTATAAAATGAAAAAAAAAATTACACAAAATAAGTATAGGTTATTAAGGTGTTCTCGGTTAAAAGTAAGACATATAATTTAACTCTTCTTTATCCGATTGTAAATAGTAGTTTCTCGCACTGATAGTCGCGTTTAAGTATAATTTAGAATAAACAAAATGGCTGTTTGATTTTAGCCCAAAACATGTTCACTTGGAAGGATTGCTTAGCGTACGGACGTTTGCGATGTATAAGGTTTATTTCGTCTACGACATTGATGGGGGTTTTTTTGATGACGAATAGTAAAAATATTCGGAAATGGAAACAAATTGTAAATATATTTGATACGCGTTTCTGTGTTGCATTTTACCATTGTTGCGAACTGCCAAAACTGTAATGTAAAGTAATTTTGTAGATCGATCGCACGGATGATACAATCTGTCTAACCGCCATTTGCCGTGTTTTTAAACGACGTACGTGTCTTTGGAGCAATCAATGGTTGGTGTATTGCGTTTGTGTTGTTCCGGTGTCGTGGAGTTTTTAACGGTTTTTTTTGGAAGCGTCTGTCAAAAGCTTCGGATTTATTCGGTTGGTTATGTCGTGCGTGGATTCCGATAGAAATTTGTGTTTTTTTTTGTAATAATTGCATTTATTTTTTTGTATATCGATCATCGAATGATGTATACAGCCGAGTTATCTGAAGTTTTATTATAATCTGTCAGCTTGTCAATGATGCCCGGAATACTCGCGATATGCCCAACATTGTAAATGGCTGACCTGTTAATTGTTACTGAATAGTAATTTAGTATAGGTATTTGTGTAAATGTGTCTAGATATATTGTAAACATGGTTAGAAAACGAATATTCGATTTATTGTAAGACTGTATCGATTTTTGGCTAATCGATTTAAAATCGATATTGAATAACGATTTTATTTTATCTCTTATACTCTTATCACTTACTATTTTTTTGTTTAATACGTTATAATGATCAGTCTATATAATAAATGGGGTTTTTCGTTTGGGAAGACAGTTTGTAGTTATCTGTGTAGTCGGTAGTGTAGCGAGCCCATAGAGCTGTAACACCCGGGCTCGACACTGTAACAATAAACTGCATAAATATGTACATGAAGTTTTATTTATTTATATACCTTATTGTATGTATGTATATATTTATTCAGATCTTCTAACGTCTCACAGCCGGATACGGACCTCCTTCAATACGAGGGGGCCAGACCATAGTTTACCACGCTGGCCAAGTGCGAGTCATATTAAGGACATGTCATAGAAGACACGAAGGAGATTTAATTAATAATTGACTGAGTAAGCGAAGCGTTTCTGCTTCAAGTCTTGGCAAAATTTGGTTTCCTCTGTCAGTTTGTTGGTACTCCTCTCTCCTTCGTATTTTACAACCGATCTATAGGAAACTTGATATACTATACGTTTTAAAACTAGAATTTTCTGTTGTCGGGGTTTTTTGATTGGTGGTTGACACATTTAGTGGTTCATTTTTTATATAAATATGGATATTTTAGAATATTTTCTATGAAGACTAATTAATATCATTTTTAATTTTTGAAGATGAGCTTTTTTTAGTATAAGTTAAAATGCAATAGAATAGTTTATTTATTCTGCATCTCATTGCACTTTAGCAAATACCTCTTTTAGCGATACGCTCTTGAACGTGGCTTCTATAATAATTGTATTTGGCGTACTACGATCTTTTTCTTTAATTTGAACGTGCTTATCTTCAATTAAAATCATCGAATAGAAACCAATAAATATTTATTGGGATCCTATTGGAGTTTTTAAACAGGGAGGGCCATTTCTTCAAAGTTTATTATCTCTATCTTATTTTATGAATGTATCCGAAATATTCACCTGTACGAAACCCCTATAGGAACAAAAATATTTTTAGGACAATGACAATAATAAATATTGGTAATAAAAATATTAATCAGACACTAGTCGTATATTTTTTATGTCGCTAGGGAAATTCATGATGAGATTGGGAGAACTGTGAAATACTAAAATTTACGGAGGAATTATATGGGGTGGTCGCAGTGCAATGGGGTGTTCAACAATTAAATTAAAAATTAAAAAAATACCAACAATAAACTACTCATTGAGGCCATTTCAATGAGCCTAAACACGATATCTCTGCAATATTTTAGTAGAGTTGAGTATCTTGCAGATTCCAAATGACACTGCAGCATCAGGTCAAGGTTATAAATTATATATAATTTATACATGTAAATAAGAAATTCTTAACATAAATAGTGAGAATTTACGACCTGTTCGTGATATTTATAAACATTGCTCATTTGTTATCGCTGTATACAAAAGAGGGGACTATAATATTCGAACTTATCACTTATATCAGTCCCTGGCTCTTTGCAGATCGTTCATTCGCACGTGTGGTTTATACAATTAATAAATATTTTTTACACATTGTTGACATGTTTTGCTGTGAAAGGATGACGTTAATATTTTTCTTATTAGTTGTAATTGGTGAGTTATTTTTATATTATAGGTATTTGTTATTTATATATAGAATACTTCTTATATAGAATACTTCTTACTGCGGGAAAATATCTCATCTTTAAGAAATCTATACTAACCGTTAAAACGTACCAAGAGATCTACCCGAGCGGAGCGAGGGTGGAGTCGTTAGTCAATACATATGTTTTTCACTTTATGTAAATCTCTTTGGGAAGCATAATAGAATATTTAAATGGCTTAATCTTGAAATGAACTTTACAATTAGGTAAGTATGAAAATAAGTTGTTTATAAGAAAAATCTATGCCGAGTGTACAAACAAATTACGTTTGGAGGCAGCCAGGGGATGCAAAGAAATGCAAATTAACTTAAAATTAATTTATTAACTATAAGTTCTTATTACTAAAATGACTGTCGATCGATGTTAGATGCGCCTGACCTAGTCTTGTCGTCGCCGCGCGAGGTTTGTAGAGTAAAGCTGATGCGGCGATTCAAGTTCCGTAACAAACATGCCGACACCGAGTGTACAAACAAAGAAAGGTTAAGGGAAATTAAATACCAGATTCAATCTGAGAATCTTCATTTTAAGGTAATACTATAAATACAATATCCCATAAATTTGCGTCATTTATGTACTTTACAGGGGCAAATGCGAAACAATATCGATCAGACTATACATACGACAAAAAACTTGATGCGTTTTACAAGTTTCATATAGAGAGTGTTGGGCTGTTGCCTGCGGAAAATATTTGCAAGATTGAAGGGGCAAAATTGATGACGCCGGCTAATGATAGAGAAATATCCCTAGCACATGGAATGTTCAAACAGTTCCCCGATATAGTAGATTTTGCATGGATTGGTGATAATGCAAGGAGAGAAGAATCAAAAGAAGAACATCCTTTAATTGACTGTAAGTCTTTAATATTTACATATGAGTTTATGAAAACTTTCAGCCTATGACTTCAATCTGCTCTTTAAAATATGACGAAAGCTTCTTATAATAAAGCTATAAGTTTAGCTATAAGCTTAATTCCAATATCGTAATTTGGATTTAATGGAAACAATGCTTCTAAATAAACGCGTGAACAAACTTACAAATGCGATGTCAGTCTTAAATAGACTAACTTTGAATATAGCTAACAAGATTTTTTGAGAAGATTTGTTGATTAAAATATCTTTTAAAACAATACTTGTAGACAATGTGGATTATCCGGAACCAATTATATACTTTGGACGAAATTGTGATGTTCTGACTAGGGATGGTGAGGTACAAAGTTCTCAGTGCTTCAGAAGGTTGCCCTTTTTCTGCAAAGTTGATGCCCGAGATGCATTTTATGACTCTAAATGTAAAGTTTATGGAAAAGGTGAGTAATGATGAGTTTGGTTACGTCTTAAATTTTAAGCTCCTTAATAGAAGTTATTATTTTAGTTTATTCCTGTCGCTTCATTGGTAACTTGTGAATACCATAGAAAATAAAAAATAATAATCTATACTAATATTATAAATCTGAAAGATTGTGAGTATGGATGTATGTTTGTTACTCTTTCACGCCAGGACGGCAGAACGGATCTGGAGGAAATTTTCACAGAGATAGACCTATAGTCTGCAATAACACATAGGCTACTTTTTATTCCGGAAAAGTGTACGGTTCCCGTGGGATAGGTTTGTTTTTGTTTGCTAGTCTAAAATAATTAATCAACCGTTTCAATTAATTTATCTGATTTTATATTTATCTAGTGTTTTCCCGCAGCTCCGCCCGCGTATTTCAATTATATACTACTATATCTTTATAATTAATAGCCTACGTGTTATTCTGATGTATAAGTTATGTAACTGTAAAGTTTAAACAAAATCCGTTCAGTAGCTTTTGTGTGAAAGAGTAACAAACATATATCTATCCATGCTCAAAAACATTCACGTTTATAATATTACCTAGTATTATTAGAGTTTATACATTTCATAATATAATTAATTACAGATTATCACTTTTATGAAAACGTTGGGAGTTGTTACAAAGTTCCTCAAATCGCATATTCGTGGAATCAAGCGTATGATGAATGTTTCAATGAAGGGTCACATTTAGTTATTTTGAACTCTGAATTAGAACATGAAGTTGTACAAAATATAACGAAAACAGCGCCTAAAATAAACGGAGTTCATACGACATGGTCCTTTTACGCTGGTATTCGGGCGCCTAAACCACCTGAAGGAAAACCAGTTGTGTTTAAAACGATATTTAGTAAGTATATTTTTCTTAGATCAAGATATTTTACTACAAAAGTGATTTATATGGCTTTATAGTAGTAAGCAGTAACAATAAACTATGAACGATTACCCGCTATTCGATCCTTCTTGCCATTTTGGGAAAAGCGTCGATTCGAGCCGACATGTTCGTGCTAACTCCAGCTAATATGCTCTAGTTTAGAAAGAATCAATTTTAAGCCCATAGTTTAGATTAGTTTTAAAACTCTTAACATTCATTCATATCTTAGACTAGCAACACACCCTCGCTTCGCTCGGGCTCGTCTCTAGGTTTCTTCCCAAAACAAAATTAATTAATTAATTTGGTTTTAATTTTTTTTCGTGGGACCCTATTTTTTTTTCTAAGATAAAAGTAGCCTAAGTTCCTCCTTATTACATCAGCTATCTGTTATTGAAAAGCCCGTCAAAATCCGTCCAGCCATTTCAGATATTAGCCGGAACAAACAGATAGACAAACAGACAGACAGACAGACAAAAATTGTAAAAAATGTTGTTTTGGTATAGGTTTCGTGTATACATCCATATGCATTTAGTAAAAAGCGGTTATTTTAATATTACAAACGGACGCTCCAATTTTGTTTATCTGTATAGAAGATATTCGGACAACCGAACAAGTTTTAATGGTTAATTAAATTATTTTTAAAAAAGTATTTTTTTTAATATTTTTTTTCGTTAAGGTGTATACATTATAAATAAATAAGCATTATTTCTAATAATTTTTTTTTCGTTTCAGACCAAACTTTAGAAGAAGCTGGATACAGCCAGTGGTCTGTGAACGAACCGAATAACTATGGCGGAGTAGAGTACTGCGGCTCTATATTTAAAAATGATGGAAAATATAACGATTTAAAGTGCTCAGATTTATACGCCTTTATTTGTGAAAAAGAAGTAAAAAATAATTAATTAAGAACTGATAAATTTAGTTATTTTATGATACTCATATCTATAGGTATAGACGATACGTGGCTTGGCGTTGATATTACTAAAATCTCCTAAAAAAGCCACTATGGGTACAGCTTTAAAACATGAATTTTCTTAATAGTATATTTTTTTAGTTTTTTCTGTTTACTATTACTGTAATAAAACATTAAAATCAATAACAAAAAATCTATATTACATAATATCTTTGATTTTTCATAGAAAGTTTTTAAGTTACGTGTATATCGTAACCACTACTACGAGAAAGCGTACTTTCTAGGTAGGTAACTAAAGCTTTATATAAAACACTTCTACACATATAATAAAATTCTAACCGAGTCCAATGTGTTTAAATATTTTTATGCGTTTATTTATTTTTACATTAAATATTTTTTGGAAAATCTTATTGAAATAGTCATTATTATCGATACAGAGGTCAAATCTATAGTTTATAGAATTTTTGTCTGTCTGTATGTCTGTCTGTCTGTCTGTCTGTCTGTCTGTCTGTCTGTCTGTGACCGTATCACGAGAAAACCATTGGACAGATTTTGATGAAATTTGGTATGATGATTAATTAGAATTAGCCAAATAGGTGTAGCCGTTCTGAAGTTACATACATTTGGTAATTGATTTTTATTTATATAGATTATTTAAATTAATTAATGTTTTATTTTATCTGTAGACATTAAATAAAACATTAGTTAATTATTTATTAATTTATTATATAGTATTTAAAATAATAAAAAAAAACTTGCACTATATATCAATATTTTTTATAATATAATAAGTAATGTTAGATATACTTAATATAATTAATATAATTGATAGATAGTATGAATTCAAACATGTTAACATTAATTATTTTCTATCAAAACCTTTACAACTGTAATTAAAATAAAAAAAAACACTCCTAAGCATTTTTTTTAATTAATAAAAATCAAAAATTATAATATATAGATAAATAGAATAAAAAAAATTATATTTTTTCTTCTTGCTCTTCAGGTTCTGGACACAGAGACACGTTTTGAGACTGAAAAAAGTTTAAATCGATTATAGTTTATTGACAAAGTTATTTGGAATTATTAACATAAGTGTCTTTCCTGCTGTATTGCTGGCTACATTTAATGATTCTCGCGTAGAATAGTCTCAATAAAGATATATGTACATTATGTATGTAGGTCGCGAGTTGCAAATTTTAGTCCAGTTTAGATTAAATATTTATTATTATAGATTTAAATATAAACTACCCTACCCTTGCTTTTCTTGAGTGCATCCCTAGATGCCTAACAATTACCTATGTGTTATTCTAGATCTATCTGTTGTCCAAATTTCATCCAAATCCATCCAGCCGTTTTAGAGTGAAGGAGTAACAAATATACACAGTACACACATACATATACAAATTATTGATAATACTAGTATTCCGATTTATCGTTCCCGGGACTGATAATTATTGGGTTTTTTGTTAAATATTTTCCAGTAAACAT
Source organism: Fabriciana adippe (assembly GCA_905404265.1). Classification (NCBI taxonomy): domain Eukaryota; kingdom Metazoa; phylum Arthropoda; class Insecta; order Lepidoptera; family Nymphalidae; genus Fabriciana; species Fabriciana adippe. The sequence goes on from FR989989.1 coordinate 14,373,734, forward strand.
CCATTATTAATATTTAAGTTTAAGTAAGACATGTGATAACCTATTATCAAGTAAATACTATTTAGTGTTTTCTTTTATTTATTGGCCACAAGACAGCATACGTAGGTGATCTACGCTTATGGAAGTAGTATAAAATAAATAAATATGTTAGGACATTAATACACCGCACCATCTAGTTCCATGGTAAGCTACGAGGCCTGTGTTATGGATACCAGATAGTTGATACACTACAGATATATAACTTTAAATACATACATATTATATATATAAACACCCATGATTGGAGTACAAACATTCGTGTTCATCACACAAATGAATGTCCTCAGCGGGACTCGAATCCGCGAGCGCTGACATAGCAAGTAGGGTTACTACAAACTGAGCCAAACGTGTCGTCTAAGTATATAGAGCGAAGAAAAAGAAATTAGTATTAAAATAGAAATTTAAATGAAACTTGTCGAGTTTTAAGTTCAAAAAAAATCCAACAATCTTAAAATAAACCACTCTAATATGGTCGCGTTAATTTTTTATGTAAGCAATTATGTTAATACTTACGCCTCTTCGGTGTCTTGAACGCATTGAATTCTTTAATCGTTCTAAATTCGTTTTGTTCTTCCTTTTTAGAAAGCCACACTGCAAATGAATTTAGGACTGTATAATATATTATATGTGTATTATGTATGTATATTATATGACTATATTGTTTACTAGCGACTCACCGTCGCTACGCTCGGGTTCGTCCCTAGTTACGTTTTAACGTTTAGTATAGATTTCTCAGAGATAAGATAGGTACTTTCCAGCAGTATAAAGTATCCTATATGTTGACCCGGGCTACCAGCTATCATCATGCCAAATTTCAACAAAATCTGTCCAGTTCTTTTCTCGTGATGTGTTCCCAGACAGACAGACAGACAAAAATCTAAAAACTAGACTCAGTCTCTGTATCGATAATAATAACTATTTCAATAAGATTTTCCAAAAAATATCTAATGTACAGATTCGACTCAATTATAATTTTATCATATGTATATAGATTGTCTCTTTGATGGCAAGCAGGAACTTATTATATGACTATAATTTCTATAATTATTAAAAAAAACATATTTAACATTGTTTTTATTCTATTATGTTCAAACCCCACCAGTGTCTACGGTGCTTGTAACTGGATTTAAACTTCGATTTCAACTGAATAGTAAAAACACAACAGTTTTGTGTATGTTATATGCTAAAAGGTTTTGTAGTTAAACATTCACGTCATTGGGAATCGAACCCTTATACCATTATAATTCCATGGTGTTGCCAGATCATCGCTTATGGCGGGACATTACGTTTTACAAACGGAACCTATAAAATATCCCTCTCTTTTACATTGTATATTATTTTGTTGCAATTTCTATTTTAATTGCAAAATCATTATAGATGTTATAATAAAATATTGTGAAACTTAAGGTTTATAATTTCTATCCTATTGTTATATTTGTAATTTTTTTCATTGCCAGTCCCGTTTTTTTATTTAAATAATTGGATCTGGCAACACTTAAATCACTTAACTCTAATCATTATTTGTAGTCGTATAATTATTTTCACTGAATAAATAAATTTCTCAAATAAAATAAGATACATTCATACCTCGCGTAATACGAGCACTATTATTATTAAAATAAATAGCGCAATGAGGAAGGCAATTATCGAGATCCAAACCGGTACAGACGTCGTTTGTGGTTCCAGGAGTGTTCTTGTACTACGAAGATAAATGTTTTAATGAATTTAATAGGTAAATAAGGCAGTCGTAGCTCAGTGGAAAGGTTCTCGCTTGGGAAACCGAGTGAAGCGGGTTCAAATCCCGGGTTCACTTCCCATATGATTACCATATGCTTTACGGTTAAGGAAAACATTGTGAGGAAACCTGCGTGTCTGAGAGAACCTAGCAAGTTTTCGATAGACATATTGTGAAGGACTATGACCTGATCCACCTTGTATTGAAGGAAGGCCCGCGCCCAGCAGTGGGACGTTAAAAAAGGCTGAATACTCGTACAATAGTAAAATGTTATGACGACAAAAAATTGTAACTATTTAATATTAAAGTACCTACATTCTTGATTATAATAAATATTAAAATTAAATCAATATTATTACATTGATTTTATAGAACATATATAGGATTTTTAGACTTTATACTAAATCTAATATATTGTAGCGATAAAAAAGTTTCTGTTCAATAGTTTAAAAGTTAGAATAACATAATAATGGTGAATGGTCGAACTAATTTAATTCTAGTCAAAAAACTTACCTTGCAGCAGTAGAATATAAAACTTTACTAGTATTACTTAGTATTTCAAGACTGAGTCCAGTATAAATTGTCCTATTTTCATTTATAATATTACCTGTAAAAGAATAAAATCGTTCAAAAATTATAAAATATATACATACACTAGCGACTCACCCTCGCTCCGCTCGGGTTCGTCCCTAGTTACGTTTTAACGTTTAGCTCAGAGGTGAGATATTTTCCCGCAGTAAAAAGTATCCTATATGTTGACCCGGATAACCAGCTATCATCATACCATATTTGATCAAAATCTGTTCAATGGTTTTTCCGTGATGCGGTAACAGACAGACAAACAGACAGACAGACAAAAATTCTAAAAACCATAGATTTGGCTTCTGTATTGATAATAAAGTCTATTTCAATAAGATTTTCAAAAAAATATTTAATGTACAGATTCGGCTTAGTTACAATTTTATTATATGTATAAATATAAATGGACAATGGTACTAGACTAAAGATTCACAGAATATTTCAATTTTATTCAGAGATCGAGAATTCTCTAAAGCAGAGTTTTCTAACCTTTCTTCTGTTGAGCTTCCCCGGATTATAAAAAATATTTTCATGCCCCCCTTTTACCTCACATTATTTTAACGATTTACATGTATTTTTACGGCCCCTTTATTTTTTATTATAATAAAACACATTATTTTAACGATTTTTATTTATTTTAACTCTATGCCCCCTAGGGGGGGGGGGGGAGAGGGGGGCTCTTGGTTGGGAACTCCTACTCTAGAGCATTATTTAGTGTGTTAGATCTTTTTGGAATACTTACCAAATGTATTTGGCAGGAATCGTATAGGTAATAAAACAACTATTTCGGTAGCTATTAGCAACTCGCCAATATTGCATGTCATATCTCCTGTTTGCCCTCCTTCATCCAGCACGCACGTTTGTGAAGAGGTAATATTACCTTTCGTTTGTATCTGTGCGTAAATTTTGTTGATTTTTTATAAGAATAAATATTTTTATGAAGAAAAAATCAAAATATATATGTATACGAAATAAAAAATATTACTATATAGTGTATTATACTGATACACTAAATTAAGCGCAAAGTATAAGATTGAGGATATTCTCTAGAGTTCTCTCTCCCTCTTTTTTCCATATTCTCGTTCTTATATAATAAATTTTAGATAAAAGAAGTTATTTTTAGAAAAGAAAGAATTATTCTTCTTAACTATTTTTCTTAAACAAATACTTCCGGAATTTCGCTTCGCTCTGGTTCGTTTGTTCGTCGTTGCTTCTCCATACAAATTTTCTTCCCCATTTTCACCCCCCTAAGGGTTGATTTACGGAATAAAAACTATCCTATGTCCTTCCCGGGTCTCAAAATATCTTCTTACAAAATTTCAGATAAATCAGTTCTGTAATTTCGGAGCTTATTCGGTATAAACAAACAAACAAAAAAAAGCTTTCCTCTTTATAATATTAGTATACAAAATTTCGCTTATATTATTATTTATTAATATCTAAATGACATTAATAGAAAATTAAGAATGAGTTATCAGTTCGTCAAGTATGAGCGAAGTAAGGGTGGACTCACCTCACTAGTTAAATATAAAAAAAAAAACATTAATAAAATTATTAAAAGAAAATATTAAAATATGAATAAAAAAAAAACAAAAATGTATAATTATCGTGTTATAACTATACCACTGTAGGTGTACTATACTCCACATAGCTTCTATCGCTAAGTAATATTTTACATGTAACATCCACTAAGTCAATAGCACCATTGTTGATTATCTGAAAAAAGTTAGATATTATAAAAATTTAAATTATATTTGGTTTTATATTTAAAACTAAAAATTTTTTTTACTGAAATGCAGTATTCATTGAGGGCTTATTTATTTATACACACAGCATTTTGTTAACGCGCTATCAACACGCGTTTTTCGCGCGTTTGTATCGATACGAATCTAAGCACTGCATTTTTTTTAAGTTAAATGCTTCATAAACGTAAGACATCGACGCGTTTATGAAGCATAGCACGTATACTGTACAGGGCATAGGCCTTTTTAACTTTATTAGCGTAGAATACACGCTGAGGACGCGCGTTCATGTAATATTTGATTCCGCATACAAACTTTCATCCCCACTTTCACCACCTTAAAGGAGGATTTCCGGGATAAAAAGGGTCAAAGGGTCTCAAGCTATCTTTTTACTAAATTTCATCTAAATCGGTTCAGTAGATCCATAGAGATTACCCCCTACAACGTCACAAACTCACAAGCCCACAAACTCACAAACTTTCAAGCGCGGATCCAGGGGGGGGGTCATGGGGGTCATGACCCCCCCCAAAGCCAAAAATACGTCTTTAAGAAGTTTGAAGTTTAAGAAAAGAAGGATTAATACAAAATTATTTTTTTAAGTACCTAATTCGAAACAAATTAAGTTTTTATTCGTTTTAGTCCAATCGAAATGCGGTTTGGGAACAAAATATTAAAAACTTGAAGTTTTATGATTTTAAAATGTTAGCAGGTATATAAGGAATAGAAATTCGTAAAATGCCCCCGATAATCAGCTTCCCCCGAGAAATGGGGGGACGCAAAGCGTTGAAAAATAGTTTTTTTCAATTTCCGGCTTACTGTGACGTTTTATCGAAAAATGTTTTCAACAAAAGTTGTAGATTTAGTAAAAATCTAGTTGTAGATTTAGTAAAAATCTACAACTTTTATAGATAACACTTTTTACAATAACCTCAAAGTTTTCGACATATTTGCAAAAAACTCGGTTCTTGGTTTTTTATTTTTAATTTGTAGAATAATCTTTTGATTTTTATGAAATTAAGGGAATATAATTTTCGAAACATTTATATTAATAAACAAAAAAAAAATTGAAATTGAAATGTTTAGCCATTTCCGAGAAAAGTATGTTTTATGGTCTCGAGAGACTGAAAATATCCCCCAACTTCAAGTGGACGTTTACATTTAAAAATTTTGTTTTGTACAATTTGTCCTTTTTTTTCATTATCATTAAAAAAGTGTACTTTATTTACTAAATTTTTATACACTAATTATACCAGTGTATATTTCGGGAAAAACAAAAAAAAAATGGTATCATTAAGTTTTTAATTTGACGCATATTATAATTTATACAATGTCGCCGTAAACATTCAAACATTGCAATTTGACGAATGTTGAAGAAATAATAAAAATTGGAATTCACGTAAAGTATCCCGTACTCTTTTGTATTTTTTTCGGTAGAATCTATTTATGTTATTATTTTTTCGAATTTATCGACGTTTTATTAATTTTTGATCGATTTTGGAGTTAAATTTATTGATTTTTTCTGAAAAATTAGATTTCAAGGTAATAACAGAAAGAAATGAAATTCATTCATAGCCTAATCTTGTTTATTCATTAGTTAAAAGTATAATTTAAAAAAAATAAGTTGATATTGCCTTTTTAAAGCGTTAGCAGGTCCGCTGTCCAATTACCCTCGAGAAATGGGAGGATGCAAAACATTGAAAAATAGTTTTTTTTTTTCAATTTTCTAGCTTGCTGTGATATGATATCGAAAAATATTCTTAACAAAAGTTGTAGGTCTAGTAAAAATCTACGACTTATATAGATGACACTTTTTACAATAACCTCAAGGTTTTCGAGATATTTCCAAAAAACGCGTTTTTTTAATGTTTATAAAAAAATGTAGTTTACAAAGTGAAAATTATCGATTTTTCCAGTTTTTTTTAATTTTTAAGGGTGTTTTTACAGGACGACCATACAATGTTTTTATTTCTTCAAAAAGTAGAGTGCAAGACGAAAGAAATTACTAAAAATTGAACGACAATTTTTTTAAATGTAAACATCCATTTAAAATTGGGGGTGATTTTAAGCCTCCCGAGACCATAAAATATAAATTTATCGGAAACGGCTAAACATTTCAATTTCAAAAAAAAAATTGGTTATTACATGTATTTCGTTGTGAATAAAGAACATTTTTCGATAGGATGTCACAGTAAGTCGGAAATTGGAAAAAAAAACTATTTTTTAACTGTTTGCATCCCTCCATTTGTAGGGGATAGCTGGACAGCGGGGGCATTTTACGGGTTTTTGTTTTATATATACCTGCTAAAGTTTTAAAGTCACAAAGCTTCAGGTTTTAATTATTATTATTTTTTTCTCTTAAAAATAAACAGATTCCTCGATAAAACCCGTTATTGTGTTTTCCCGTGGGAATAAAGATTTTCCTGTAGTAAAAGGCATCCCTAATGTTGATCCGAATAATAAATTTTCTCTACACAAAATTTGGTTAAAATCGTATCAGTACTTTTTGCGTGAAACCGCACACACAAACAGACTTAGACCTAAATTTTGTTTTGGATTCTATATTTTGTACACTATACGTTACACGGTTATAGTGATTGTTTTTAAAGAATATTTCATGTACCGATTTTGCTAAGTTACTGTTTTGGTACCTGGGCGATCGAGCTTCGCTCGAAGTTCTTTTTTGTTATATCGTATTTGCTAGATGATAATCTATATAACTTAAAACTAAAAACTTGAATAAATACAAAAAAAAGAACAAAAAAAAAAACAAAAGTAAAAACTTTGTATCCGACCGGGATTCGAACCCGGACACTTGTGATTGTCAATCTTGCGCCTTGGCCTGTTAACCACGATGCTTATGTTCGAGGGTGCGAAATTAGCGGCCATATTATGCGTGGAATAATGCGAAAGAAAACCACATGAAAACTCGAAAACACACGTTTTCCCAGATATACGTCTAATCTAGATCGATTTTTCGCCCCCTAAAACCTCCACATACCAAACTTTAGCGAAATCGTTAAAGCCGTTTCCGAGATCGCCGGTATAAATAAATTAAATGAATAAATATACAAGATTAGTTCGTGTAAAGGTATTATGTTAATTAAATACATATATTAGATATAGATTATATGTATAGTTCAGCATGTGACCCCCCCCCAAAATGTAACTCTAGATCCGCGCCTGCAAACTTTACCTCTTTACAATGTTAGTATAGATAAAGCGTTTTGGTTGTGTTCAATGACGAGTTTTCTTTAAACCAGACTCGTACAAATATATGTTTTTAATCGTAATAAGCTCGAGGATGGTAGGTGAAAGTTTTTATTTTATTGAATGATCATAGTTTGAACAAAAACATATACCTATATTTCATCTAGCGGGATTATATGATGATCCGGGATGCAGGAGCGGGTTAATAATGTCGTCCACATATCATTTGTTAAAGTAATTTAGTTAGTATGAATTTATAAGTACTTACAGTGTAAATATGATGGAATTGCTTTCCCGAACTGACATCTTCTATGCTAACATTTACGACTTTGCTAGGGCTTGAAACACTAAAAAATACATAAGGAATCTTATAATACAGATGTACATATACCTATATTACAAAAAAAAAAAAAAATAGGCTGGTTAGAGACTTTTTCGCTTGTCATTTATTTCGGAGCCCGTCTTAATTATTATTTTTACAAGGAAGCTTACGAAATATCTTATACTAAATCTAATGGAACTTTGAAATTAGTAATTTTCATTACAGTACAATTGATTATATTTTAAAAACATAAAACAAATAATCAATTAAAAAAAAATGGATAGCTATTTATATCTTTATTGCATTATAAGAGAACCGAGGATGAACTTAAACACTACAAAATCTCACTTTGTTGGCTGTTTCCAATGAAATTGGCTATCACGGCCGAAATCTAACCGGAGAACATATAATTTCAAGCTAAGATATTACGGTGGAGATAAGAAACCACACGATTCTACTTTTTAACTTCCTCCATTATTTAAGTGGTTTTACTGTGATTACGGTCAACTGGATTTAGTATTAAAATCTACACTGGTAGTATAATTATATATTGGGACATTAACACACAGCACCATCTAGTTCCATGGTAAGCTACGAGGCGTGTGTTATGGATACCAGATAGTTGATACGCTACACATATATAACTTTAAATACATACATATTATAAATATAAACACCCATGACTGGAGTACAAACATTGTACAACAATGCCCCCAGCGGGACTCGAACCCGCGAACCCGCGACCGCTGGCACAGCAAGTAGGGTCACTACAAACTAAGCCAAACGTGTCTTCAAATTATTTATATTTCTCTCTTGCAACTTTAGTTTTAGTACTCAATTTCAGTAAAAATGATTGACTCTGTGTCTAAAACTAAAATTGGAAAATTTTAATTAATATATTTAATTAGAACTATGTAATTAAATTAGCGAACTGGCTGCGAAAGCTTCCAGCTAGAGCTGCAGAATAGATTCGCCATGTTGGAAACCACGCAGGACATTGATGACACCACCAACAGTCTGATGCGTGTAATCCGTGAGGTGGGCCAAAAACATTTTCGACCAAGGAGAGATGGACAAAAGTCGAAGCTCTCAGGCGAGACTCTGGACGAGATGTCGAAGAGACGCGATATGGTAAACACCACCCAGTCTAAGCGTCAGGTACTTGACAGGAAGGTAAAACATCTAATAAGGCGTGATTTAAGACAAGCGAATACCCGAAGTGTTGAGGATGCCATAGAACTCAATAGGGGCTCGAAAGTCTTTGCTCAATCCCACATCTCCTGTTGTCACCTGACTAAGCTTAGGACTGCGCAGGGTACAACCGTCACCTCGAAATCAGAAATCCTCGCCGAAGTCGAAAAATTCTATGGAGATCTTTACTCTTCGCAAGCCCTTCCACCTGAGTCCCACCACACGGATGACCCACGTGCCAGACTGGTACACCACCAATCAGACGAGCTTCCCGACATCGACGTAGGCGAGATTAGGATAGCTCTTGGACAACTAGGAAACAACAAAACTCCGGGTGAAGACGGAATTACTTCGGAGCTTCTCAGAGCGGGAGGAACACCTGTTCTAACAGAGCTCGCAAAGCTCTTTAATTCTGTTCTTCACAATGGCATTACACCGGAGGCATGGAGCAGGGGTCTGGTGGTATTATTCTTTAAGAAGGGGGATAAAGCCCTTTTGAAGAACTACCGACCCATATCACTCCTGAGCCATGTGTATAAGTTGTTCTCAAGGGTTATCACGAACCGTCTCGCCCAAAAATTCGATGACTTCCAACCCATTGAGCAGGCTGGGTTTCGAAAAGGCTTTAGTACTGTAGACCACATACACACACTAAGGCAAATAATTCAAAAGACCGAGGAATATAATCAGCCTCTATGCCTAGCGTTTGTGGACTACGAGAAAGCCTTCGACACTATCGAGACCTGGGCTGTTCTACAATCCATGCAGAGATGCCTTATTGACTATCGGTATATCCAAATACTAAGGTGTTTATACGAAGCCGCAACGATGACCATCCAAGTACAAGGCCAGAGCACAAGGCCAATTCAATTGCACCGCGGGGTAAGACAGGGGGATGTTATCTCCCCGAAACTGTTTACCTGTGCATTGGAGGACGTCTTCAAGACGCTCGATTGGAACGGATGCGGCATAAATATCAACGGAAAGTATATGACACACCTGCGATTTGCCGATGACATAGTCATTATGGCAGAGACTCTGCAGGATTTGGAAGAAATGCTTATCAGCCTAGGCGATTCTTCAAGACGGGTGGGTCTCGGGATGAATCTTGACAAGACCAAAATCATGTCGAATAGTCATGTATCCCCGAGACCAGTAATCGTGAGTGGCGCTGTTCTTGAAGTTGTACAGGAATACATATATCTTGGCCAAACCATACAACTCGGCCGGCACAACTTTGAGAAGGAGGCCAATCGAAGAATACGCTTAGGTTGGGCGGCTTTTGGGAAGCTTCGGCACATTCTAGAGTCATCTGTCCCACAATCCCTTAAGACCAGGGTATTTAACCAGTGTGTCCTACCCGTAATGACATACGGAGCCGAAACGTGGACACTCACCGTAGGGCTGGTCCACAAATTCAAGGTCGCTCAGCGAGCAATGGAACGCGCGATGCTTGGGGTTTCTCTGGCGGACAGAATTCGGAATGAAGTCATTCGCCAGAGAACTAAAGTAACCGACATCGCGCGCAGAATAAGCTCGCTGAAGTGGAAGTGGGCCGGTCATGTCTCCAGACGTACCGATGGTCGATGGAGCCGAAACGTGTTAGAGTGGAGACCACGTTTAGGCAAGCGTAGTGTAGGACGCCCTGCAGCACGATGGACAGATGACCTAAGAAAGGTGGCTGGCAGTGGATGGATGCGGGCTGCCCAGGACCGGGATGGTTGGCGCTCATTAGGGGAGGCCTTTGTTCAGCAGTGGACGGCGATAGGCTGATTGATGAATTAAATTAGTATCCGCTTAAATTTTTCCAAATCCGTAATTTTCTGTTTGAATTTGTTTTCCAAAATCAAGCACTTGAATGCACTTATTTTATTTAACTTATTTTGCTTGCAACATGTTTCTTATGTGATATTTTCTCTTCCAAAACAATTAATATATTAACGTGTATTTCTGAAACAAGCTTCTTTATTCCGCATTCGGTAATCGGATTAAGCAAACCGTGCGTATATGCGACCAGCCTAAAAACTCACCCACTAATAACGATGTCATCAAAGCCGAAAACTAATGGAAATGATAATGTGCTGCTTTGTTTTTCCGTTTCATTTCCACAATGACCATAGATGTCATAATGAATATCTATACTTTCATCTTTATTCGTTAATGAAGTTGTGTCGATTTCAATATTACCAGTTTGCTGAAACATTTAAAAAATAATATTTATTATTTTATTTCTATTACTAACATTGATTTATCAATACATAAAATAAAATTCTAACTGCGTCGAATCTGTACAATAAATATCTTTTGGAAAATCTTACTGAAATAGTCATTATTATCGATACAGAGGCCGCGTCTATAGTTTTTAGAATTCATCAGTTAATATTTTAACATGAATTAAATTAAGAGAATGAGTATTAAAAAAAACTTTTCTTATATATAACTAGCGACTCACCATCGCTCTGCTCGGGTTCGGCCCTATATACGTTTTAACGTTTATATAGATTACTCAGAGATGAGATATTTTCCCGCAGTAAAAAGTAACCTATATGTTGACCCGGATAACCAGCTATCATCATATGAAATTTCATCAAAATCTGTCCAGTGGTTTTCCCGTGATGCTTTCCCAGACAGACCAACAAAAATTCTAAAAAGATTCGGCCTCTGTATCGATAATAATGACTATTTTAATAAGATTTTTCAAAAAATATTTAAAACAGATTCGACTCAAAATTTTATTATATGTCTAGATTTAGTTTGCCACATAACACTCACGTAATATGCCTTTCTCGTATGTTAAATTAAGCACAGATTGAATTAGGTATTAAGGAGTCAGTAAAAACCAACAACTTCTTTTAATAATTGTTACCTAACTTTTATATCAATAACTTTTTATATTTTAGATTTAATATTATAAAACCTTTATAGATCTTAGAAATATACCTATCTTATCACGTTCCACGTTTCGCAAATCACAATGTAAAATAAAAAATAAATGGAAATCTAAAATAAGGACATGGTCCATAAGAAAGTTGATATAAAAGTTTGAAGAGCTTTTTAAACTCACCCATTTAGAACCTGACGGTATAGGGTCTGAAGGTTTGCATACAACTCGCTGAGTGATAGCCTCGCGGATGCAGCCTGGCGGTATATGCTTCATAAGAGCCCTCGGTAGCCAAACCACTGTGCATGCATCGTATGCGATCTCACCAGAATTCTCAATTACGAGAGAGAACTGCTCAGTTTTTTGTAAGCCAACTTTGTATGGAATTCTGGATAAAACATAATTAAGAAGACTATCTGAAGTTTGCATTTTTCAAGTAGCTTTTACTGCTAATTTTACAGATAACTAAATATTTATTCCCACATATCAAGAAGGCATAAAATTTTCTACCTCAATCATAGTAACAAACTTCACTGGAGTTGCTGCTAAGATCAGAGGCGGCTCTAGCCCATATAGCGCCCGTGTGCAATCAATACCCTGGCGCCCTCTAGTAGGCGCGCGGTCAAATTGGAATACTTATATTTTTACCAGTAAATGGAAATTCGGGTTCAAATGTAAACACACGAGTAAAAAGTATTTTTTAGGAAATAACGGGTTACAAAAATAAAAAAAGCACAACGGGTATAGCCGGATATACATATGAAATTAACCCCCACGGAGTTTTCTCTTCATACTTTGGGAATCGTTTTGGTACCAAATAAAATTAATTCTGTAAAAATTTTAGCTTTTTATCTCAAACTTTTATCGAGATATTCAAAAAAACCTATTTTTTCGATTTTATTTTTTTCCATGATAAAATTGAAATTCGCGCCCATTTTTTTACTAATACTTACTAGTAAAAGGCATGAAAAAAATTTTCTTTTATGATTCTCAGACCAAAAGTCAATTTTTTAAGAAAAGAAATAAAACTAAAATTATTTTTTGATCGTATTTTTGAAAAGTATCCACCTCCTAATTTTGTCAGAAAATGTCTTCTGTACTCCTTTATACTCAGGATTTTTTTCAATTTTTTGGATGTGGTGGAGCAAAGTGAAAAAATTACAAACATTTTGTTTATCTTACATTCCAATGAACTAATATTTCATTATTGATAGAAAAATACATAAATAAATATTTTTGACCGAGAGAATATATCAGTTAATCTTCGTCACTAATCGTCACTATCTTCATTTACCAACATTAACTTTTTCATCTATAAATAGACAACTTAATATTTCGGCAGGTCTTATTATTTTAACCAAATATCAAGCACGGGAAACATAATATACAGGGTGGATTTTTGAGACAGGACAGTAAGGGCAGGTACCTTAACTGTTATAGTTACAGGAAAACGTTCCTAAGAGAACATCCATAACTTTTTGAGATTTTCTGAACTGCATTCACAGATTTTGGGAAAAATGTGCAGTCAGCGAGAAAAATGCTAAAATACCAAAAAAATTATTTTATGTCAATCGATCCTATTTCATGTAGGGATCAAAAGACTCTATGGGACCATTTAAGGTATGAGTACTGGAAATGACAGAAATCGCTAGTCTTTTCCCATACATTTTGTGCGGAAAAGCGTTTAATCAACTCGAAATATTTTTTGTTGCCAAACGGTCCTATTTTTTAATGTGATCAAAAGACTCTTTGAGGCCAACTGAAGTTTGCGTACAGAAACTACGGTAAGTCACAAGACCGAGTTTACACGCAGGCATATGCAGCGGGCATAAGATAAATTTTTTTAGTGTTTCTGTACTCAAACTTTCGCTGGCGTCAAAGAGTATTTTGATCTTTAACATGCTGAAGCGTAACTGTTCCGTCTTCATTTATCATCTCAGCTAAATACGATACAGCTTGAGCCATTTGATATGACCCTGTAAAAAAAATTTAAGTTGTTGTTCCGTTAACTCTGGAAAATCTGTTAAATCGTTTGATGCTATCGTTATAAATGAAACTTTTTGTCTTGCCCAACGATTTGTCTCGACATCCGAAGCCAAAGTATTATCTTGATGTTTTTTTTAATTCATCGCAGCAATAATTTTTCCAGATACCTCAACATCTGAATCAAGTCTCGTACCAAATTCATTGTGTAGAAAATAGGAAACTCAACAAAAAAGAACTTGTTTTAGGAAGTAGTTTATTGTCTAGCTTATGATCTAAATGCTTGAACTTTTGCTTGATATTACCATGAACTGCTTCAACTACCCAACGCAGTTTGGGAACAAAAAAAACGGGATTGATTTGACTCGACTGTAGTAAACTGATTTCGTTTCCCTATAAGAGCTGGCATTAATGAACTCTTTGAATCCTCATTGTTCTAAATATTCTGTTACATCACGAAAGCCTCGATCTACTAGGATAATATTATCTATTTTAGTAACTTAATGAGACCATTAGGATTGCTCAAGACGATTTTCATAATTTCAGCATCGTTCATGTTAGCTGTGTAAAGGCCCAAGCATGTCTATAACAATACCATTCGTAGTGCACATTGGAAACGGTTGCACAGAGGTACTCTTGTTTGATAAAAATATGATTTTCTCTGGTATTCATTATTTGTACTTCTTTGATGGCGAATATATATGTGTATGTTCCATCACAAATAAATACCAGTTGGCCAGTTTTTTTTAGGATTTTAGATGAACTACAATTTTCTAGTACATGATTTTTATGTAAGGTTTAGCCTATAGAAGCCATGTACATTTATTTTTCGGCGACTTTGTTGCAAAATATTGCTTTTTCCTACTTACTTAAAACTTAATTTTTAAGTAACCGCTGCGTAAATAAAATAAAAACCAGAATAGAAATAAAAAGAACTTTGATAATATTAAAGTATTAGGTTAAAAAATTAAATTTTATTGGAGAAATAGTTTTTTTTAATGTATTTTTAGTATAATATTAGTTCATTGGAATGTAAAATAAAAAAAGTTTTTAATTTTTTCCACCTTGTTCCACCACATCAAAAAAATCCTGAGTATAAAGGAGTAGAGAAAACACTTCCTGACAAAATTTGGAGGTGGACACTTTTCAAAAATACGGTAAAAAAATAATTTTAATTTTATTTCTTTTCTTAAAAATTGGCTTTCGTTCTGGGAATCATATTTTTTTTCATGCTTTTAAAAATTTCCTTTAAAATGTGTTTTTGCGTCTGTTATCGGTTCATCCTCCGTCTTATAATTAAAAATGCTTCTACGAGCGCGAGAGCGAGCGGGTGCGGAAAATTCTGCTATTGCCTCGACTTCTTCTGCTACAGTTTTCGCGCTTTTAATGAACCCCCCAAAAGTGCACACATTAAAGAATTCAGACAAACTTATTTTTGGATTGTTTTAATTTCAAAACAAAATTTTTTATACTCTCTCTTAATAATCGTATTATTTTATTCTAAATATATGGCCAAGATAATGAGTTTGGCATGACTCAGATTTTTAAATAAGGGCAATGTGTTCTGTGAGCACATTATCAAAATTAGAGCTATTATCAATCAACTTTAAAAACTTACCATTATCAGAATCGTCATTTTTTTTCAAATCGCCAGATATTGCCTCGCTAAAAAATGATTATTTTGATTATTCGTTCAAGTACTGCCATCCATTTTTTTCCCGTTTAATTTCAACTTTGTTCAAGAAACCTACCATCTTTTCTTTTACATAAAATAACCGTTCTCAATGTAATTAGTTTCTTACGACACATAGGTGCCCCAAGCTCTTTTCAAGACGTTCTAAAGCTCTAGACAAATGCTGACAAACTTTGTAACCTACGCGCGCCTTGCTTTGCTACCACCGCCCGGTATCGGCCATAACACAGGCGCAGGGTCTTTGATAGCGCCGACTGCGCCGCGAACAACGCATATTCTTTCGAGGTATCACGAGCAGCGCTTGGCGCCCCCTCAGACCCTGCGCCCGTGTGCATTGCACACCCTGCACTATAGGTAAAGCCGCCCCTGGCTAAGATGTTACTGATTAAAATGTCTTCAAATAGAAAACAAATATTTGGCATTAATATACCTCGTATGATTTCATATAATCATAATTTTTAATTACTTTTTATATAATTATATTTAGTAACATATGTACTAAGTAATAACAATAAAAGGAAAAATGCTTTAAAGCACGTTCCCTTCTATCTCTGTATAAACGTAATCTTATTAATTATAAATGTGAAAGTTTAGATCTTTGAATGTTTGGATGGATGTTTGTTATTCAATCACGCTAGAACGGCTGAACGGATCTTTATGAAATTTGGCATAGAGATAGATTATAGTCTTGAATAGCACATAGGCTACTTTTATCCCGGAAAAATGTACGGCTCCCGTGGGATAGATGTGTTTTTGTTCTTTGCTAGTAAGTTATATTTTATGTCCCTGAAGTGACATATCAGAGTATTAGGTACATTGCACAGGTGTAGATTACAGGCTAATACGAAGTAACTCAACATTTATTTATACCATAAATACAAAAATAATCTGTACGTACGAGAAAGAACTCGAGGGCTCTGCCTTCAATTGTGGTAAACAATGACCGTACATTAACCTGCAGTTCGCAGCCCATACTGAGTGTTGCAGTGAGATAATACTTCTATCACTCAGTACAATATCAGGAACTACTCCATTTGGTGTCTCTACAACTGCTGTGAAGTTGAATTTTAATAATTCATCGTAATTACCTTTCTGAAAGGAAAAATATATTAAAAAATATTTTTTATGTACATATGTCACAGAATTATTTGTACTATTAAAAGGTATAGGTCATTTCAAATTTTCCGTCTCCATTGTTTCTTTTAATGCCACAAGACGAGTGGACTTTAAAATTTGGCTAAGAGTAATTTACTAACAATTGGTGTTAGGACGTTAGAAGCTTGACATTTTTTCATTGTCGTAGAAACGTTGTAGCTCTTTTTTTCTAATGTGGCTGAGGAATGTGTCATTTGAACATGGATCCTTAATTCTGAAAAAAAAAATATTTATTGATGTTGATAACTACTACCGAATAAGCTTTATAATAAGCTAAGTATTTTAAAAGAAAGCTTTTCATTCAGTCTCTATTACGTACAAGTGTGGAGATAGATTGATTTATGCTACACTAGTGACTCACCCTCGCTCCGCTCCGGTTCGTCCCTAGTTACGTTTCACCATTTAGTATAGATTTCTCAGAAATGAGATATTTTCCCGCAGTAAAAAGTATCCTATATGTTGACCCGGATAACCAGCTATCATCATGAACTCTCATCAAAATCTGTCCAGTGGTTTTCTCGTGAGGCGTTCCCAGACAGACAGACAGACAGACAAAAATTCTAAAAACTGTAAATTCGGTCTCTGTATCGATAATAATGACTATTTCAATAAGATTTTCCAAAAAATATTTAATGTACAGATTCAGTTCAGAATTTTATTATATGTACAGATTATATTGAAATGTGTGATTAAGTCAAAACATACTTACTTGATGTTATAAACTTAAGATTGGTCGGATAGCTGATAAACTTATGACATATTAAAAATTGAAAAAATGTTTGATTTGAACGATTCTGAAATCAAAATAAAATTATATAATTAAATAGAGATCTTATAAAAAAAATACATAAATCTCACGTTACTTAATGTTCAGGAAAAAAGTATGTCTTTCTTCATGTACGATTTATAAGAGACTAGCGACTCACCCTCGCTTCGCTTCGGGTTCGTCCCTAGACAAAAACATATCTATCCCACGGGAACCGTATATTTTTTCCGGGATATATATAGCCTATAGCCTTTCTCAGTTAACGGGCTATCCAATGCAAAAAGAATTTTTCAAATCGGATGAGTAGTTCCTGAGATTAGCGCGTTCAACTAAACAAACAAACAAACTCTTCAGTTTTATAATATTAAGTGTGATAAGGTTACCAAGTTAAGAGAAAAGAAGAGCTCGTTATGAAAAATAATGCATATACATTTATATGTATTTTATAATTTTAAATGTATATGCATATAATACTTTCTTAGATTTACGCGAATATTTGACATTTTAAATAAAACTATCTTTTCGGATTTTATTTTGATTTTTGGGGTCTCTCCCGTGACCATAATTGCTTTAAAGCGTTCGAAATGTCGGGAACCAAAAATCAAAATAAATTCGCGAAAATATCCGAAAAGATAGTTTTATTTAAAACTAGCAGAACCCGCGGCTTCGCCCGCGATCAAACTACGAAAAAAATAAACTTTTTCGCAATACATACTTTATTACTTGCAAAAATAAGTTCGTGTAAGTTTTATTATTTGTTAAACTATATATATTGGAAACAAATTTAATTTTAGCGATCGTAATTCAAAATATCCCGTATTTTAAAAGATGTTAAGCGTATATTTTGTAATTAAATGTACACTTTAGGTATTTAGCAAGCTGCACTGCCTGTATTTTTTGTACATTTTTCTACTCCATCTTTCCAAAGTTAGAGGAAGAGAGTACAATGATACAATCGCATACAATGTTTACGACTTTAGAATCATGTAACATGGCTAGTATGGGTTTTTTTAACTAACATACTAACAGGCTAACATCTACGTTATTTTTAAAGACCCAATGTTCATACTGAAGCTCCTTCTTTTTTAAGTTACGTATATAAAGTGCCATTCTTATTTTGTTGTAGCTTTTTGCCCGCGACTACGCTCGCGTGGACTAAAAAATTTGCTCAGTTTTATTTTCCATTGAATTTATGTGTTGTCATATCGAATTTTTTATATTATGTTAAGAATAAAACTCTTGATTCACTTAAGTTAGTCTATACTAAAAATACCAACCACAAATATAGGTTAGGTTCTCTTTCTCGCGCTCTAGGTCTATATTCAACAATTCAAATTTCACCGGCCAATTTTACCCACTTAGAGGCTGAATAAAAAAAATCTACAATACATGTTTATTTAATTGTATTGAAGAGCATTAATACCAAGTTTAAAGTAATTCTGATCATAAACAAATTTTTCCTTATATAAACAGCTCAACCCCCTTTTACCCTTTTAAGGGATAAATTTCGAAAAAAAAATGATATCTGTATTGTTTTAGTTTTCATTTCAAAGGTAAATACCACTTTACGTGCATTAACTATAAAGTTTCATACAAACTTTCATCCCCCATTTTACCCCCTTAAGGGTTGAATTTCAAAAAAATCTTAAATACGTATTTATTTAATTGTATTAAAGAACATGAATACCAAGTTTCAAGTAATTCTGATCATAAATAATTGTTTGCCCATATAAACTTTATCACCCCCTTTTACCCTTTTAAGGGATGAATTTCGAAAAAAATCTAATACATATATTTCTTATTTTTCATCTTAAAGCTAAATACCACTTACCGTGTATTTCGCGTTAAGAATAACAGAGTTTCATACAATCTTTTATCCCCTGTTTTACCCCCTTAGGGGATGAATTTAGAAAAATCCTTTCTTAGCAGATGCTTACACTGTATAAGGAATACGTCCTCCAAATTTCACGTTTTTACGACCAGCGGTTTAGGCTGTGCGTTGATCGATCAGTCAGTCAGGACAAAGCATTTTATGTATATAATAGATAATAGATGAATGCCCCCAGAGGGACTTAAATCTGTGACCGCTGGCACAGCAAGTAGGGTCACTACAGACTGAACCAAACGTGTGATCTAATTGATAGTTAAAGGAAAAGAAAATGTTTTTTTTTCGCGCATACATAGATATGCACTAGACTTAGTAAGAATGGTCGCCGTGGCTGAAATCAGTCAGGGGGACATTATTATTATGAGTTTAGGGTTTATACCTGCAAAACCGGAAACTTTGTATATATTTCGATGGTGGTGACAGGAATACATTTCAATATCAATACATGGTTACTTAAAGGTGCGCCGACGGCTAGATCTGTAAAAAACATTGAAATTGTTACATAGTAGATATGTATTCGATATATTTAGCTTGTATAAAATAAAATAATTATTTTAGACTTTTACAAGTACTCATAAATGGTCTAGAACTTGGGCGACCGAACTTCGCTCGGAGTTCTTTTTTGTTATATCGTATTTTTTAGATAAAAAAAACTAAAAATTTGAATAAATACAAAAAAAAGTAAAAACTTTGTATCCGACCGGGATTCGAAAAGATTTAGTTATATCGATTCAATAAGATTTAGTTATAATAAAGTATTTGTAATAAATCTTCCAAATCCTATGAAAAACCAAAAATAAACTCATCATTGATTTATTAAATAATTATAACGACAACTATCTAAATATATTGACGACAAATAAATAAAAAAAATGTAAAAAATATAAAAGTATAAATAAAATATGCGTTTTCGCTTCTTTAAATTTGTAATAACATTGTGTAATTTATTTAATAGAAATTATTATAATTTTTAAAACTTTTTCACCTTAAACTACAATAATTTGGTTTTATTACATACCATTACACCGTTTTTCAGAAATAGGAGGCAAAGAAACAAGACTGAAACCAAATGAGAAGAATTTTTCTGGTTGTATCTTCCGCCACCATGTTTGGCCAGAAAGTAGACCAGAACCTGTGTATATGTACACTGCACCTAGTCCCTCATACGGTGCTCCAATAGCAAAATCTAAATAAAAAATAATAAAATATAGTATTTAAATAATTTAAGAATTTATTAATCTATACTAATATTATAAAGAGACAGAGATTGTTAATCTCAGGAACTACTAATCCGATTTGAAAAATTCTTTTTGCATTAGATAGCCCGTTTATTGTGGAAGGCTATAGGCTATATAGACTACTAGCGATTCACTCTTGCTTCGCTCCGTGTTCATTTTTCGGGACGATGTTTAGCCTAAAGCGTTCCTCGAAAAATGGACTATTCAACACAAAAAGAAATTTTCAATTCCAACCAGTAGTTTCTGAGATTAGCGCGTTCAACCAAACAAACAAACTCTTCAGCTTTGTAATATCTGTTATTTATTTTTTTTATGGGACAAAGGGGGCAAACGGGCAAGAGGCTCACCTGATGGGAAGTGATCACCTCCGCCCATGGACATCTGCAACACTGCAAGGCTTGCAGATGCGTTGCCGGCCTTTCAGGAAAGGGAGGGAGGGAGAGGAAGGGAGGAGGGAGGGGAGAGGGAGGAAGGAGGGTAAGAGGGCCTTCCGGACTCTCACTTACCGGACGAAACGCGACAGCATAGCTGCCACTTGACGCCGGTCTCCTGTGAGAGAGTGGTACTATACGGGGCGTGCCGGCCCATTCGGCTGCCACCCGAAGGTAACAAGCATGGCACTACCATTTTATATGTTTTATGTTATGCTATAATAATTTTATTATTAAATAATGCTATAGTGAATTTATATTCTGCTAGCTATATTTGGAATAATTACCTTCTTTGCTGTCTCCGTCTAAATCCCCCAAATTCGCTATAGCGCTACCAAAGTGGCCGCCATCTACTGTTCCTTTTATTATTCGCTAAAAATAGAACATATTATTCAATTTTCATATACAATTGTATTCCAAACATGCTCATTTTTAACCCTGGGCCCGATATTGTAAGCGGGGCGGAGGTAAAAATCAAATTATGTTAATTTCCATAATGCAATCTTTATTATTGCCAAATTTTATCAAAATATGTTCAGTGGTTTTACTCTTAACAGGTTACAAACAGACCGACAGAGTTTTAAATAACCAGTAGAAGAAGGAATAGAGTTTTTTGGCAACAAGGTCTTTTCCGTCGAGACTTTATCTCTACCTTTGAAACTAAAGCAGTTTATATTCTAACTGAGCTGAATTTGTATATTAATTGTTTTTAGGAAAATCTTATTGAAATAGTCATTATTATCGAGACATAATGGGGCCGAATCTATAGTTTTTTGAATTATTGTTTGTCTGTCTGTCTGGGAACGCATCACGAAAGAACCACTGGACAGATTTTGATGAAATTTGGCATGATGATAGGTAGTTAAGTTAGCCGGGTCAATGTATGGGATACTTTTTACTGGCATTCCGAATCGAATGATAACTCGTTTATATTTTTCCGAGACTGCTGAAAAAAGTTGACCAAAAAGGCACTTGTTGACTATACTAATAATAAAAAGTAGTTTACTTATAAGCTACATATTGCGCACCAATTTCATTTAAATCTGTCTCAGTTTGTGGGCCGCAAACAACCAAATGATAAATATTAATGGAATTCTAATAGTCAAAATTATGGAAGTGTGTAAATAAATATATAATTTCTGGGTTCAAAATTAACTTTTACCGTATTGAGAGTTTTTTAATAAAATTAATTAATATGTAACTCACATCAAGTAGTATGTCTGTTTTATTTACTGGAAGATATAGGTACACAGCTCCAGTATTATATTGACCATTACTAGCGAACGTTGGAGCTCCCACCAATAAAGAAGTACGAGTATGCCCCAAGCGAGCTGCACAGAGTACTGCCCCATACATAGAGCCTACTTCACCATGGTCGAGCATATTGATGTATTTTGCTTTTTCATCAAAAAAGAGGATCTAAAATATAGAAGATGGATATTAATTTTACTTAGGTAAAACTTTTGTTATGAATGTTCAAAGGTTCAAAAGACTGAAGATATGTAGCAACCGAAGTCGTAGTTCTCTGATCTGAAACTGAACTCCAATGCTGGATTCAATCTTAGCGCCGCCCCTGGGCACTGTAAAAAATGCTGCATTATCGAAATTTTGCATAAAATGGATAAAGTTTCGATAAAATTTCTTTTAATTATTCATTTTTTGAAAAATGCAAAAAATTGGTTTATAAATTTTCAATTTTTCGAAAAGTGTACTAGTTTTTTTTTTAATTATAACCCAAAAAATGTTTTGAAAAATACAAAAAGCATTTTCGATAACATTTCGACATTTTTTTTTTCACTTTCTGAATTTTGCCGCCCCTGAAAATTTGCCGCCCTGGGCTAGTGCCCCGAGTGCCCCTAGTAAATCCAGCGCTGCTGAACTCCTAAGAGAAGTAAGAATGGTTGGACCTACGGCAGCTATATCACACAAGACATAGTAGTTAAGAATATGTTTAATTAGTAATTAAAATATATCTGTAAAATTAAACTATTTTTTCCAGAGGATGATCTCTCCCATGACCATGTTTGCTTTTAAGTATTTGAAACTAAAATCGAAAAAATCAAAATAAAACCGATAAAATAGTTTTATATAAAATATCATATATTCGGATAAATTTAAGACAGCTATTATATATATATATATATATATATATATATATATATATATATATATATATATTTATATACCTCTCCTTCTCCATGCTCGCCGTATGTTGTACTGACGGCGTATGTTACTTCTGTGTTTGTTAAAAAGTTTCCAGTTACTATACTGTAGCCTGAAATTAGCACATTATTAGGTAATGTAATTTCCATTTTTGGACATAAATCTATACATATAATAAAATTGTAACTAAGCCGAATCTGTACATTAAATATTTTTTGGAAAATCTTATTGAAAAAGACTTTTCTCTTTGTCTCTCCGTCTACTGTCTCTTTCTCTACTCCACCACCCTAACGGATTGTCTTAGGATAATATAAATACATACCTATTCATTTATACATACAATATTTACTTAACGATAACTTAATATAATAACTTAATATCTATCTACTTAACTTCGTACTTACCTAAATTTATAATGTCCGTTGTATTAACTAGTGTTGGGTTTATGTTGTCATTGTAAAAAAATTCTACCCCACCTGTAAAAATAAAAAAAATATTAAAAATAGTAAATAATGTTCTTTTTCTACATGTAATCAGATTAGTTATATTTTTCTTTTTTTTTTTTACCGGTCATTCTATATACAACGTATGTTCTCAATTCTACGCGACATTGGCAAAGTAAATTGTACCCAAAGGCACTCCTAGAAACCACGAAACTAAAGAATTGAAATGAATTGTAAATAATATCGTTCTGGCTGATTTCGGCTACGGCGGCCAATCTCACTGAGACTAGCCAACTGAGCAGGAGATATTATAATGCACAAGTGTACGTACAGACAACAGTGACAACAACTCTATCTTTCACTCTCAAATTCCGATGGGATGATAAAAGTACATGACCGGTGAGAGGTCAGACGCAGGACTGACGGCTTTACAGTTTCTTCGAGGCACAGGAGTGAAACACTCCCAACTCCTAGAAAGACTAAATAACTAAACTTGGCCCGACCCGGGACTCCAACCCAGGACCTCCGGATATACACCCACATTTAGAAGATAGAAGATATATTTATTATTTACAATAAGTTTAAATATGAGTCAAAGTTCTACAACTAATGACATTTGCCAAACTTACGAAAATATACGTAGCAGTTTAAATTATTTTATCATACGCACTATTTTTATCCTTCACAACAGCTGGACCACCGACCAGAATTCTGCCATGGAGGTCCACTTCTATGCTCCATCCATAGCTGTTCATGCCTCCATCTATGAAGAAAAACAAAATTAATTATTATTATTCACGAGAGATGAGTAAAAAAATGAAAGTTTAATCTTATACACTCAAAAATAAGATAGGCAGATGTAGAATACATTGTCGTTATACAAAATCGTGCTGTAAACTGTACACTAACAAGTGGCGGATTTTAATGCTTCCACAATTTGTGGAATTTTTGTTATATATATACATATATATATATATATATATATATGTATATATATATATATATATATATATATATTATATTATTTTAACAACATAAGCGTTTAACTTGGCCTGATTATATATTACTAGAAGAACCCACGGCTTCTCTCGCGTTCAATCTACAAAAAACTCTTTGGCTTTATCTTATACTCGTATAGCGATTCATTTTCGCTTCGCTCGTTTTTCTGCGTATGCGTTTATATAGTTAATATATATACGAGTAATTTTACAATAATGTATAGAAGTCTTCCCGATTTTTTGACATTTATGATTACTGCTCCCCTCCCTTGGGTAGCATGATGATATAATATAGCTTCCACACTTCCTTTCGCAATAAATGGGCTATGTAATGCAAAGAAAAATCAAATCGGATAAATAGTTCCTGGGATTAGCGCGTCCAACCACCTAATACATATATAGTAAAAATTAGCTAAGTGTATGTCAGATTTATAATATTTTTTATTAGGATTGCTATATTTTATCATATAACTAGCGACTCACCCTCGCTTCGCTTCGGGTTTGTCCCTAGACAAAAATAAATCTATCCCACGGGAATCGTACATTTTCCTAGGATGATTTATAGACTATAGCCTTCCTCGGTTAACGGGATATCTAATGCAAAAAGAATTTTTCAAATCGGATCAGTAGTTCCTGAGATTAGCGCGTTCAACCAAACAAACAAACAAACAAACTCTTCAGCTTTATAATATTAGTATAGATTTATAAATTATACATTTAATTGGAAATACGTAGTATTGTCAATTGTTACACATTGATCGCCTTTTAGTAATTCTTTTGCACATGTGGTGTATAGTATTATTTATTTTACATATGTATGTCTTATATTAAAAAACATTATACGTACTTGATCGTTTGTCTGTGTCAGCTAAATCAGGGAGTTTCTTTACAATTGCTTTATCACCCTGACGCGAAAGCTTAAAACATGTTCCCACTGTAACTGGTACTCCTGAAAAATTTAATTGATCATGGTATTTTTTTTCTTCATTTATTTGCGACTCAGTGCAGTGGTAGCCCAGAGGTAACGTGCTTGTTTGGGAAACCTAGTGAAGCGGGTTCAAATCCCGGATCTCGCACCTCTGATATTTTTATGCGCGAATTATTTCCAACATGATTTACACTTCTCTTACGGTGAAGGAAAACATCGTGAGGAAACCTGCATGTCTAAGAGAACCTAGAAAGTTTTCAAAAAATATGTGAAGACCGCCAACCTGCACTTGGCCTGCGTGGTGGTCTGTGGCCTGATCCTCCTCTTATTGAAGGAAGGCCCGCGCCCAGCAGTGGAACGTAAAAAAGGGCTGAATACATATTACGCGACTATAATTAACTTGGTTTTTCAGCATTGAATTGTTAAAATTATATTAAAACTTACGGTACGGTTGAGAAACGGCTCGTGGGGCACATATCTGAAAGAATAATGCATAATTATTTAAAGAATGAAGGCTAGCGACCCGCCCATACTGACTGGCTATTTAAAAAGTTAGTAAATTGTAAAGGTATGTAAAGTGCTAATTAAAGTACAAGTATATGGAAGACATGTAAGCCGTTGTTGCCTAAAAGAAATATAATACACCAACAAATGAAATGACATTTTTTGGATCAACGAAATTTTTATTTACACGTTTTAGCCACATCGTGAGTTGTTATTCTAAAATGTAATATTAATGAAATAATATAATAATTAAAAATGATTTTTAACCGACATTCGAGAGACCTTTTCCTCTGTTAAAAACTATAATTTTTCTCAAGTCATCAGATTTTTTTTGAGTTTTGCTAAGCGATATCTGAGTTATGAACCGATTTTCGTAATGAAGATGGTTCCATATGAATTAAAAAAAAAAACGTTTAAAGTGATTTTAAAACTCTGACTTGGTACCTTATTTTATAGCGCGCTTTAATATTACAACCAAAATATATTTATACAATTTAAGCAAAAAATAACTAAATAACTTTACCTTGACCTTTATATAGAGGTTAAATATGGCTAACAGGAAACAAAAGTTTTAATACAAAATTGATGTTACATACCACTAAAAATGTAGGACCAGTTTTCATAGATGCTCCCATCCAATAGTCAGTTTTGTCATTCTTTACTAAAATAAACATATGAAAATATTGTTGAATAAATAAATAAATATCGTTAATGCCCTTTATTATGCACAGTCAGCGCCCTTTGGCTGTTACTAACAGAAACTTATCTGTTACTCCAGACCATACGTACTCTGTGTATTAAATTTTTTACAAATCCATCCAGCCTTCGCAGCGTGAAAGAGCAAAAAAACACACACAATCTACTGACCCATATAGTCGTCTAACGAAGGCGCCAAAACTAGACAATCGTGTGGGGGCGGGCGGAGGGAGACGCTGGTGAAGCGCCCATGATTGCCATACGTAGTTTTGATAAATGACTTTAGGGTTGATTGGCATAATTGTAACTTGCACGAGAGGGAACTACAATGTTTTAACGTCAAAACTGTTCCGGATAAAAATTCGTATTTTTTGACAACCCTTGCTAATTTCTGTTAAAAGCAAAGGGGATCGTCTACTGCATGGACTTTTACACTATGATAATAGTGTGAATCATATCTTTTATATAAAGGAGTCTTCGTTAAAATCTCTGTATCAAAAAGCATCTACAATTTGCCTTTTAAGTTATACTCGTAGTTTTCACATATACGCCCAATACTTGGTAGTTACCGCTTTGCTGCGATGCGGTCTTACTGGTATAAATAACAGTATTCTAGATTTAACTCCAGATTTTAATCTATCTGTAAACTTAATTACATCTAAATCAGTACAGCCATTAAAGAGAGAAAAACATATACATACATATAAACTTTTCCATTGCTATAGTAGTGCCATAGCAGTCCGACATAATTTTTATACTTATTTTTACCTAACTGCCACAAAAAGAGGGTTTTGTTGAACCATGAAGTTGAGTGTGATGTATTTTAATATTATGAGTTGAATTGGATTCGCCGTAACTATGCGAGGGGCATTAATAATGGGGTTTTTAGTGAGAAGGGAAGAAATTAAAAATGTAGTTACTTACATCGTGGTATAGAAATATCAATTTTTTTAACCATATCTGAAATTATGTTATAACTATATATGTGTCCAATGTTGTCTGCTGCTGGTGCACTTATAAATAATCTGAAAACAAAAATTAATTTGTAATACAAAAAAGAGTTTTATAAATTTTGAATTATAAATCCCGTAAGAAATTGAGCTAAAATATTCAATAAAATCTCAGCTAGACAATTCTATCTATATATTTTTTTGGGGGCATCTTTTAAATACACTAAATTTCACTAAATTTTTGTGATCATGATTTAAAATAAAAACGAGTCGTATTCGCACACGAAGGGTTCCTTACCATCGTACATGTACTTTTTATTAATATGACTTTTACTCTATATATGTAGTATGTAGTATTATTAACTTCGATGATCGATTAAAAAGTGATTTTTGTATTTTATTTTTATTATTTGTTGTTAAAGCGGCAATAGAAATACATACTCTGTAAAAATTTTAACTCTCTACCTATTACGGTTCATGAGATATAGCCCTCTGACAGACGGACGGCCGGACTGCGGAGGCTTAGTAATAGGGTTCCGTTGGTACCCTTCGGGTATGGAACCCTAAAAATAAACATATTCGTCATATATAGTAATATTTTAACGTTTTTTTTTTTACTTCTAGCAGATTGGAAAAAAAATACAGCCATGAATAGACTATGTAAGTGAAACCACAGACAAAACCTTGTATATAAGATGAAATAAAAATGAGTATTTGTTAACTTACTGTTTGTCAAAATACGCGATGCTGTAGCCGTAAAATGAATTGTTATTTAGAGGTATTTGTGGTTCTATAATGCTCATATATTCCTTAATATAGACGGCCATGACTGCTGATAAGCAAGTCTGCAGATATATGGAGTGTATTATTCCTAAAAGTTTTCATTTTGTTAAAAATATGGTTTCTCAAAAAAAAAAAAACTTTTTTTTTTAAGTAAATCTTCTTTGGCGCTGTGGCGATACCGCAGTTAAATTAAAGCAAATCAAAATATAAATATTTTTTTTTTTTTATAAAATTATTAGTACCTCATGTTCGTCAACCTAACCTGTTTCAATCTAATGTTAAGCCGAGGATACCAGCAATAAAACAACCACACCACAATCACCTAAATACGTTTATTATTTTTTCAATACTTTATTACGTCTTTGCAGTATGCATCCTTCTTTAAAACCAAAACTTTCTCATTCAACATGACCGAACACACTCTGTCCCTTTCACTCATTCTTTCTTTCATTCACACTTCACGCATTAGTCATAATAGCTTTTATTTTATTTTTGAACATTCATCCTACAGTAATAACTATTTATTTTAAAGTAATAATTATTATAAAATTATTAATAATATTTTTTTTAATAATAATAATTATAAAAATAGAAATTTAATATATTTTTTTTATTTGACTCTCACTTCCGCGACACTCATTTTCCCAATGTATTGACTTATCCCTCAGTCACGCCTAAAGTTTTACTTCAAAAAATAAATAAATACGAAGACATTTATAAATTATGTTCTACAGTTTGTTGGCAATGGATTATTTTTCCTTCTAACTTTTTTAAATTAATTAATTAATAAAGAAAAACAAAGTTTATACACCTAGTAAATTGTTTTTAGTTAGACTATCTGAGACCATAATTTAGTTATATTAAAATATGTGTATAAACGTAAAACATCTTCTATATGAGTCATACATTTTTAGAATCTAACACATTGCAAGTTCACTTGTATAAAATCATAACATAACTTTATAATGATTTGTATAGTTTTAATCCTTTAACTTATTCACGTAGAAAATGAAACATTAAAAAAATCAATTCAAAAATTATAATATCACATATATTATACACTTACTCATATTTGCTGTATAACTTTCACACACTTTTACGTTCGTTTTTTTATTTATTTATTTTATACGACTTAAGCTATTTTTTTTCGTCTACTAAGTACATAGTCATTATAAAAAATTAAATAAATATAATTTAGTATAAAATGAACATTTTCTAAAACCAGTTGTTTTAACCAACGTACATCCGTCTCTATACTGCACTTTCCGATAAATAGGTACGTAATAACTTATTATTAACTTAATACCATATCAACGATACTTCCTGACTTTCCTGACTTTGCTTCCTAATTTTTAGTATTCTATAATACAGTTTTAAAAATATATATTATTTATTTAACTTGGTAGTTGCTAACCACTAGAACATTATATTATATGGCTTCAGATCTAGAGGCCCTAAGTTCGACTCCAGCTCGGGATAAGTATGGAGAATGATTTTATAGAAGATGACACGCCTTGGGAATGAAGTGATCGCCTCCAAGATACTTCAACTTTATAGCAATATCGTAAATTATAATTTAACTTTATAAAAAATATGACGAAATAATAATAGTCCCGCTGAGTTTCTTTCGCAAGTTCTTCTCAGGTCTGAGGCTTCTTCTTTCCGAACTGGTAGTAGACTCACGACGTTCAGTAAAATTTTTTAATAATTTAATGCTGAATAAAATATTTTGAATTTGAAAATTTGAATAATGGCTTTTCTGTTAAGGAATTCTCAATAGCTCGGAAATGGAAAGTTAGCACTGTTACTGTTCCGTGCCTGGAAGAGCATTTAAAACTCTCCTGCGCTTAATAAATCGACGTTTGTGTCAAATTGTTCCATCTAACTTCGAGAGCGAAAGGAACTGAGAATGCACTTGTATTATTGTGAGCACTTATGTACCTACTACGAAAAAAGAGTAGTTTAATCATGATCTCCCATATCTTGTCTGTTTCTGTGGAAATAATTAATAGCATTCCAAAATTTAGTCTTATATATAATAAAATAGTAACAAAGCGAAATCTGTACGTAAAATATTTTTTAAGCGTAATGACTGTTGCATCTTGTGTACCGAGTACCTCAAAACCATAGTTTTTGAATTTTTTGTCTGTTTGTCTGTCTATCTGATAGCTTAGCACGCAATTTTGTATAGCGATAACCATGTTGGCTCAGTTTGTAGTGACACTAATTGCTTGCTGTGCCAGCGGTCGCGGGTTTGAGTCCTGCTAGAGGTATTCATTTGTGTGATGAGCACGAATGTTTGTACTCCAGTCATGGGTGTTTATATGTATAGTATGTATGTATTTAAAAAGTTATATACGGTACTATATCAACTATCTGGTATCATAACACAAGCCTTGTAGCTTTCCTTGGAACTAGATGGTGATGTGTGTTAATATCCCAAGATATTTATTTATTTATTTATATACAATTTGTTCATATTTTGTACAAAACAGTTGATCTATGACGATGTTGATTTAAAAAACATGGTTATCTAACGTTAACGATAGTTAAGAGATGCATCAAAGTATGCACTAGAAAATTTTCGGTTTAAAAAGGCCCACAGAAAAGTCTCCGACAACATCTCCTGCGATACACTCAGAACAACTATTTTTATCTATTTAAAACATACCTAGAGTCGCACCCGAGCGAAGTGAGTGTAAGTCGCTAGTATATTAAGAAAGTGTATAAAATTATATACGTTTTAATTTTAGCTATAAGTCCGAAATAACGTGACGCGAGTATAAATCGAGCTAGAGATACTAATGAGACTGGAGAGTGTTTGTTTGTCTTTCTCTAACGCAACAACAGAATGTCATTTTTATATTATTATCTGGAGGACCCAGTGGCAGGTAATATGTAGTTTTGTCATCCATGATAGAGATAGCATATTAATAATCAAACAAATGAAAAGGATAGATAGATTCACCAAAAGCTAGTATGGAACTAATTCATCTATTTTATTTGTCATCCATGATATGTAGGGACAAAATAATGATCTCATTATTCCCACTCCTCGGTACATGATGACTGCTAGACAGATAGATAATAATTATTAATTATATGCATTATGCATCCAAGCAAAGTACGGGTTAAAGTCACTAGTTATATAATATATAATATATCATATATATGTAGTCTTTACAGTATTTAGGATTTTATGCAACTTAATATACCTAATAACAATTTTAATTATTATTTAAATTAAAATTTAATTTTGCGTAATTTTTAATGGTTTTTAAACCCTAAATATTTCCGGAATAAAACATACAATATATCTTTTATACCTTTCAGTGAAAGTCCCATTATAATCGATTAAGCCGTTCAAAAAGATTACCCCGGACATACAGAAAGACAGACAGGCCAAATTTTAGGTAGTGCATCTTATACATAATTCTATGTACCTACTTGCGAAAACTTAGAAATTTTAAAATCACAGACAGACATTTTAATATTATTTATATGTATAGATAAATAGTTCAGAAATTGTTTCTTGAAATGTATACCTATACATTATCGTTTTACTTAGTCATAACATAAATGAGCAAGCTGTAGTCACCTATAATGGAGAAGTTTAATTTTTTTTATGCGTCACCACTACATAGTATAAAACAAAGTCGCTTCCCGCTGTCTGTCTCTATATATGCTTAGATCTTTAAAATTACGCAACGGATTTTTGATGCGGTTTTTAATAGATAGAGTGATTCAAGAGAAAACTTTATATGTATAATACATGCATAATATAGTAGAGAAACACTGATATTTTAGAGGTTTCTAATGTAATGTTGTAAATAAACACATTTTTTTGCGCTTATATTGCAAACGCAGCCTGAACCCTACGAGATAGATCAAAATAATGTACTACAGTATTCTACATCTTAAAAAGGTCTACAAAAAAGTCCGGGATGGCATATATCTATCTCTTAAGGATACCATACTATATCCATTTTACTATATCCAAGCTAGGAACGAACCCGAACGAAGCGAGGGTGAGTCGCTGGTTAATTATAAAAAAACAAGTAAAATATAACAAAAAAATTAAAGAGTGCGTGTATGAAGTACACACGCAAGAAGTAAAACTTCTCTAGGTTATCGGTACTCTTTATGAAATTCAATTTATATTTTAAATAATTAGGATAGGTGAGATACTAAAAAATAATTAAATAACGCATATTAGCCATATTACAATTATATATTTATAGGATATCATTTAAGGAAAGAATATAATATTATATATCATTTGTCAGACAATAACAACGGTTACCATGGCAACAAACGTACGTACATTTTTTTCGTAACGCATTCACCAGCTTACCTCCCAAGTCGAGTGTGCGTAAAGAAGTTTTACTTTAAAAATATGAAAGAATTATTTAAATATCTCAACAAATGAAAAAGTTGTGAAGCTTTAACTTTGCACTTGTAAGAATAATTTCGTGACGTCATACGACCTCAACGACCGAAATTTAAATTAATTTCTCGGTCGGATTGTGACGTAATATAGAATGTTATCTTTTTATTCAAATCATTAGTTTCATTTTCTTGTAGTGTAATTTATATTTCAAAAATCTAATAACGCAATTTTAGTCTTTACCAAAATCTGTCTCGTGACACCTTTAAGCATTTAACGCATGTTCTTTACTACTATGGGAAAAACAAAAAAAAATCTATCCCACGGGAATCGTATATTTTTCTGGGATGAAGTGTCGCCTAGTGCTATTGCAGACTATAATCTATATGTGTGCCAAATTTCATCCAGATTCGTTCAGCGATTGAGTAACAAACATCCATCCAAACATCTAAACTTTGACATTTATAATATTAGTACGATATCTTTACTTGTATGATATTTAAAATTTGCCATCCACGCCTCAGACCAATAAAAAATATTTATAAAAAAAAAAACAAAATATGTTGGGACATTAATACACAGCACCATCTAGTTCCATGGTAAGCTACGAGGCCTGTGTCATGGATACCTGATAATTGATACACTACACATATATAACTAAATACATATATATTATAAATATAAACACCCATGACTGGAGTACAAACATTCATGCTCATCACACATGAATGCCCCCAGCGGGACTCGAACCCGCGACCGCTGGCACAGCAAGTAGGGTCACTACAAACTGAGTCAAACGTGTCGTCAAATTTCTTGATCTGAGATCGACGTCCTCTTGAATAATTCATACCATATTGTATTATTTTAATTAGCTACTTATTGTTTTTATTTGATGGCCATATTGGTACGGTAACAAACAAAATATTTTGCCGCTTAGGAAGGGGAACGAACCAAAGATAATGTATTGTATCTAATAAAATATTTATTTTCTTTCGGGTACAATCGGGTGAAATATTATATGAAGTTAATAATTATTAGTAACTACGACTTCGCTCGCAATCAAACTACGAAGAATACGAAATTTCATGCAAATATGTCCAAGGAATAAAAAGTTTCATACAAACTTTTATCCCCTATTTCACCCCCTTGGGGGTTGAATTTTGAAAAATCCTTCCTGAGTCTAACAACGTCTACGCCTACGTCATAAGACGAATACGTGCGCGAAATTTTAAGTTGCTAGCCTTAAGGGTTTGGCCTGTGCGTTGATATCAGTCAATTACTTTTGCCTTAAGAACAGCCAAACTACAAAGTTATTAAGACTTATTTATAACCTAATAAATATAATATAAAAGATGGCAGTAAATTGTAGGTAAAATATTTAGCTTCTATTTACGGGCGGATGAGATAAAAAGCTAGAGCCGCAGTATAAATTGTGAAATGGCGTGGACGAGTTGTGTTTAGTGATTGTGAATAAAATAAAACGTTTTAATAAAGCTACAGATTACAAAAGCAGAAGATATTTATACTTCAATAAATCCTAATTAATATCCTTAAATGGCTGACGTCACTAATATAGTTATTTTTAAACTATATTTTTCGTAAATAACTATGACAGAATGCTATATTTTAATGATTTATTTAGTCATGTTACAGAATTAAGCCAGTGGGGACTATTGATAATACTTTAAACATGTGTAAGTTAAAATATTTTATTATTTTATTTATTTTAATTGTTTTTTATTTAATTTTATTTATTTTAGATTTATATTATTTTTTTCGCTATATTGTTATTATACTAATATGATATTATATTTTTTGGTTATAATCATTTTATAGTGTAGAGTTTGATTACACTTTTACGGGTACAACTGCATAAATAGTGCAGTTGACACATTTGGCTCAGTTTGTATAACGCTACTTTATAGAGATTATAGCTTAAAAACACTAATAAATTATAAAATTTTAAATATATTACAGGGGTAATACAAACTTTTTCACTCCACTTGTGTATATCGACGGTGTTAGCTGTATACGACAGTCAAGCTATGAGGATAATCAATGCGCCTGAGATATTGAGTAAAAAGTCAAATTTTGGATTCAGCATAACTTATTTTAATAAACAGTGAGTATATAATATAGAAATTATAAGCTTATATTTTATATATGTATGTCATCTATACTAATAATATTATAAAGAGGTAGAGTTTGTTTGTTTGTTCCTTTGTTTGTTTGTTTGTTTGAGCGCGCTAATCTCATGAACTATTAATCCGATTTGAAAAATTCTATTTTGCATTAGATAGCCTGTTTATTAAGAAAAGCTAGTCTGTCTATTCCATACTAATCGTTAAAATGTACCTAGGGACGAAACCAAGCGAAGCGAGGGTGATTCGCTAGTGTAAAACAAAATGAAAAGCGATATTGAGCTTTCATGAGTTCTTCTTGGTTCTGAACCTATTTTTAAGAGTTTATATTTTACTAAGCGTTATTTATTTGAAATATGTTCTTATGGAACCCTTTTGGTTTTATTATCAGACTGGCTTCATGTTATTATAATGGTTATTTTGGTGATCTAAATTTATAGTGCTTAAAATGTGTTATTAATTATGAATCGAAAATCAAATTGATGAGTCTATTACATATTTGACTTTAAGCTGAACTCTTACGGATATGTTTTGAACTTCGAATGAGATAATGCCAATATGATTTAATAAAAATATAAATAAATACAATAATAATATGTAAACTTATAATGATAAGCTTACTTATCATTATTGTATAATCTATAAATATATATCTATACATATAATAAAACTGTAGAGGTTGAATGTCTGTACATAGAAAAAAAAAATGCTAAAAACCGAGTCAGGGGATGTAAGAAGAGAAACAGAACAAATCCAGATTTTTTCTATTTTTTTGTTTCTCTGTCTGTTTGTACGGGCTAATCTCCGAAACTGTTGGACTGATTTTCAATGAAATTTTGTGTGGTGGTACCTTATATCTCTGGTCAATATTTTAGATAGTTTTCATCCCGAAAAATTAGAGTTCCCGTGGGATAGTTAAAAAACTATAGTAACTTATATAGCTTAGTACACAAAAACTACTGATTGGATTTTAATGAAACCTTACAATAATATAGTTCATACATCAGAATAACAAATAGGCTACGTCTTATCCCGGAAAAATGTACGGTTCCCGTGAGATAGATTTGTTTTTGTTTGCCTAGAGACGAACTCGAGCGAAGCGAGGGTGAGCCACTAGTATTGTATAATATAAACATGTATAATCGTCATGTTAATTATTATATTACTTTTAATTAAAATTTGCAGTGAATTCCAATTTTAAATAAAACTATCTTTTCGGATTTTTTCACGGATTTATTTTGATTTTTGGTTCCCGTGACCATGATTGCTGTAAAGCAATCGAAACGTCGGGTACCAAAAATCTAAATAAATCCGCGAAAAAATCCGAAAAGATAGTTTTATTTAAATGTCAAATATTTGCGTAAATCTAAGAAAGTATTATGAATACGAAATTTTATTTTTAAGTTTGGATGGATTTTTTTTCTATAGGATCACCCCAAATTTTTTTTTTATTAAAAAAAGTGTGATAGAAGGCTTTCTACAAATGACGAGGATCGTTTAATGTACACAAAAAACAATCGAATTGAAGTCATCCTTCTTTTCGATGACGGTTAAAAAATTAATGTACGTATAATTTTGTTATTCCAGACTCTTTATAAGTGCACCAACAGCGGACAACATAGGAAAAATATTTAGTTATGACGTTATCAAAAAGTCAATTAATGAAATTGGATTCAAACTCGAACGAGGTAAATGGGTTTTTAGAATGATATCATAATATATTTATGTGTAAACATATACAGTTAATTAATCATTGTTTTAATCATATAATAATATGTAAGTTGTTATTTAATTTCCATAAGAA
The DNA here is from genome assembly GCA_905404265.1 of Fabriciana adippe. NCBI lineage: Eukaryota > Metazoa > Arthropoda > Insecta > Lepidoptera > Nymphalidae > Fabriciana > Fabriciana adippe. Next base: position 14,410,381 of record FR989989.1, read on the forward strand.
AATGTCTGAACTTTGGCTTTTTTCTATAAACTAGGTTTTTCTTGTTTCTCGTTTGTTGAATTTATTTTTTTTGCTAAAATGTTTAGTTAATAGTAATAATAATAAAAACTCTTTATTGCACACACAAAAGAGGAAGAAATAAGAAAAAAAATAATACACTGCATAATAAGAATAATACAAAATGCACAAAAGCAAAAAGCAAAGCAAACCATGATCGCTGTAAAGCATTTGAAACGTCGGGAACCAAAAGTCAAAATAAATCCAAGAAATAATCCGAATAGATAGTTTTATTTAAAATTTATATCTTTTCTAGAATCGCCTTCTAATTATACAAATGATTATTGGCTGGGGGCATATCTCACGAGTGGACCTAAGTATGTCGTGGTAAGTACATTCTTCAAATCAATTATAACTGTAGATTTAGTAGTATAAACCTATATTTTGACTGTCATTCTGATTGTTGAGCATATAAGGTTACAAATAATGAGATCCTAAGTTCGATTCTCGGGCATAGCTAGGAGCTATAGGGATTTCCATTTTTACAAGTTGGGTAAATGATGGCGTATTACAAATCTGTGTTTTGAAGAGCATGTAAAGTCATGTCACTTGCGCCTTCTATTTTACTGGTTGCGATGCTTAGACTATGAGAATAAAAAATGGAATGTACACATATTATGGTTGCTGACTTTAGAGATTGAATACTATAATCAAAAACTGCTAAGAAAGAAACTTATTTTTCAGACGTGTGCCCCAAGGACTATCTATAAATATGGTAAGCAAGTAATAAAATTAAATTTTAGTAATCATAATATAAATAAATTATTATTTGTAATATACTGAAATTACTGTATTAAATTTAAGCATGAAAGAAAGAATATCTATGTATTGTTAGACTTTTTAAGGAGAGAAGAATAATGGATGTCATGTGTCTCACTACCTACATAAGATTGGCAAGGTTCGATCCCTACATGAAGCAATGGTTGTATTTAGCTCATAGATATGTTTTTACGGAAAGAACAAAGAGATAAGAATTACAATAACAAGAGGTTGAAGTTTACTATTTTGATTATTGTACTTGCATTTCTTTTCAACTTTTTTAATTTTCAACTTTAAAAATAAATCTACTTAACGAAGATATAAAAATTTGCAATTTTTGAATTCAGACTGAAGCGAAAGGTGATAAACACCTTTTTTTTTTAGTTTTACCAAACTTTTGAAAATACAATATGTTTTTTATTTTTAGTTAAACTTGTCACAAAAGGTGTTTGTTACAAATTTTCAAGCAGTGATGATATAGTACAACTAAGCGATATGGAACTACCAGCGCGAAAACCATTGAGTAAGTATTTATTATAATTATAACTTTTAATCATTGCTTTATCTACAATTCTGTAATATGTTACAGAATTGTACTATTATTATTTTTAAACGTACTGTACTCCGGACAAGACAGTGGTTCGACGAACCAAGGGGAGGATCGACGAAGACCAGGTAGCCGTCCAGATGAGAGGTCAACAGAAAGTCCAACAGGGAAGGTGTATGATCCTTCACATCAGGGATTCGCGTTGGCGAGGTGACCAGTTGTGTCAGATCATATGCTAATGCCAAATCGTGAACAGATCTCCCCGCATGATCGGTAGTGCGTGATCTAAGCCATTCAGTGTGATGGGTGTTAAAGTCGTCGAGAATCACGATCTCTGCGGATGGGATCTGCTGCAGCACGGAATTTGCAGCCATTTGCATATGCTTAGAGTCGGTCGATTTCGGCATTTCCGCTATGAGATCTATACAGGCACGCGTAGATTATATTTTGCCTATAGCCTTATGTTTTGCCTGCTCCGTTTGCCGTTTGTGACTATTTTATTATAATATCTGTATTTTTCTTGCTTTCTAGATGGTGGTGTAGAGAGCTTTGGATGGATCATAGATATCAATAATCAAACTAATATTATTGCTGTTGGTGGTCAAGGTGTAGGTCCCGGTATGTATGTATTTATAATTGATATTTTATATGATAAAGATAAGTATAATTTCAGTCGGTAAAATAAGTTGGTCCGCCAACCCGCACCTGGCAAGCGTAGTGGACTATGGCCTGATCCCCCTCGTATTGAAGAGAGGCCCGTGATCAGCAGAGGGACGTTAAAATGTGCTGAATGAAAGTATAATTTCATCAAAATTTGTCCAGTCGTAAAGTCTAATGCGATAAGTTATCACGATAGACTGTATATAAGACTGTTTAATAGTATTACTACCAGCTCGCCCAGTGGTCGAAATTTGAACATTATACTCATTATTGAAAATTTGAGAAAAACATATTATATTGAATAGAATTTACCTATTTATATAAAAAAAATACTGTTACAAAAAAAATTATTGACGAAAAAAAAACTGTTTCCCAACATTTTTTATTAAAACAAAAAAAAAGAACCGTTGACAAACAGAGGAGAAAAAAGCACTGAACTGTTTTGTCTTATGCCTATTTATACATAGATAAATCCCTTCTACTTTTACAATATTATAAAGATATAATAATTATGCCCTATATAAATATCTTATAATGTATTAATTTTATGTTATACGTTATACGTTTATTTTACAGGTGGAGTAGAAATTTATGAGAATCATTCGACACCACCAAGAACGTTAATTACAGATACTCCTAACTTTGGTTTGTAATTTCTATATAATATGTATATCTTATAGAATAAAGCTACGTAAATAATATTGAAGATTCGAATATTACATTAATATACTTATTTTAGGATACAGTGTTGCAAGTGGAAACTTTTTATCGGACAAAGAAATTATTTATGCTATCAGCAGTCCGTATGGAGAGCATGGAGAAGGACAGGTATTACTATTTCTACACTTGTATATTTTCATATTAGATCGTGTGTTGCACACATATTACAAGACAGGTGAGGACTGCCCCAACCACGCGGGCTTCTATACTTAAATGCCTCGGGTTCGTGAAACACCTTAACCGTCCCGATAACGACCCGGAATGTTGACAGTGGCCCCCACAGAAGTTCTTTTAGGGTGGCGGAAGAATATATGTATACCAGCGTCTCCCCTCACTCAGAAGACGAGGATAAAGAGGGTCTGCTACGGTATTTAGCCTCGCTTTCTCTTGGCAGTCTCATTCTGTGAGATGGCGGCCTTGCCGATAAATAGACCATCACCGACCATCCTAGAAAGTCAAAGTCTACTTTTCATCGATGTGTCTGTTACGTGAGCAGGACTGTGTGCAACACAATAAAAATATAGATATACTTAAAATATTTTGATTATTATAATAAATTGAATTTTATATTCTTTCAGAATATTCTCTACCTATTTTAACTATATTTCTACCCATATTTTTTAGAATACGGCTAGAATATATTTACTTATGTTTATTTCCGTTTTAGGTTTATTTCTATGATAAATTACTGAAGAAAATAAAATTACTTGATTCCGGTGAAGTAGGCTCTATGTATGGGGCAGTACTTTGTGCAGCTCGCTTAGGGCATACTCGTACTTCTTTATTGGTGGGAGCCCCAACGTTCGCTAGCAATGGTCAATACAACACTGGAGCTGTGTACTTATATGTACCAGCAGAAAAAGCAAAATTACTATCTAGTGTGAGTATTACATTATGTAACGGTAGGTGTTGTAAATAATTATTACTTTTAATTTAAAAGGTTCACTGATTTTCAATTACTTTAAAATAAAAATATTCGTTGAAAAGGTTCGTCTCTAGGTTGATTCCCCAGACAAACTTTCATTCCCAATTTTAACCCCTTAAGGGATGATTTCCGGGATAAAAGTATCCTATGTTCTTCCTCAGGATCTCAAACTCTCTTCTTACGAAAATTCATCTAAATCGGTTCAGTAGATCCAGAGATTACCCCCTACAACCTCACAAACTCATAAACTTTAACTCTTTATAGTATTAGTATTAAAAGTATACCTATATGTACACAGGACCACAAAATCGACTCATAATTGATGAAATTATTGTATTGGGAATCCGAGTAAAGTGGGTTCAAATCCCGGCTCTACATTTGATATTTTCATTTGAGAATCATTTTCAACATGATTACCACTTGTCTTACGGTGAAGGAAAAAAAACCTAACAAGTTTTCAAAAGACATATGAAGTCCACCAACACGCACTTGGCCAACGTGGTGGACTATGGCCTGATCTATTGAAGAGAGGCCCGTGCCCAGCAGTGGGACGTAAAAAGGGCTGAAGACGGTGAGAATACTTCGAATCAATCATTTTGTAAATTTAGGTTCACATCTATTTACAGGCTCCACAGCTCATAAGGATATTAAAAGGGACAGTAGACGGCGGATACTTTGGTGCTTCAATAGTTAGTCTTGGAGATATAGATGGAGACGGAAGAGATGGTAAAACATTAAACTATATTAGAGTATTACAATATCCTATACATACATACATATAAAACAAAGTCGGGTTTGTTACAAACACTTATATCTCGAGAACGGCTGACCGATTTTTATGATCATTGTATTGTTGGATTTGTCTTCACCCCGAATAGCAGAATAACTATTAAACATCGGAAAAATTCACAAAAAAAAATCAATCACACACTAAGCGTCAAGACGAACCTGAGCGAAGCGAGGGTGAGTTGCTAGTTATTTAATAAATAAGGATTTCAAAATTGTGTTGAAATAATAAAAACTGCAATGTCAGCGAATCAGTATGTATAATTTCCATATATTTTTTAGATTTCTAACGACTGTTCGATATTAGTATTATCTTGTTTTAGTCGCCTGGAATTAGTTTAACTTATTAACTAACTTAAGTACAATTATTTAATTCATGCAACTTTAGATAAGTTGCATGTTACAATTATTTTTTATATTAGGAAATGCATTTACACATACCACCTGCATACATAAAGGTAGTAACGTGATACTCACCGCCCAGAAAAGCTCAATACTACCCACAACCCAATGAAACCATCCCCGTCTTAATAGGGTAATATTACTTACGCACTCAACCGCGACACCCCGACATCTGGCTTGCCGATACAGACCACAACAACCAAGGGATTGCTGTTATGGTTCACTCTGTTATTAGAGAAGTACCAGGATCAACTCGCATGGTACCAAGTGCGTTATTGACTTCATGCCCGGCTGCATTGCCGAACGGTAATGCGGGGGACGTTAATAATCATTTAGATTAACATAGCCACTAACGAACTACACATATACATCTTACTGGATCTTTGACGTTAAACCGTTTCACAAAAACCGGCTTTATATTTTTTTTTAATAATAGAAAACTACATAAGCAAAAGGTAATGTTATACGAGTAAGTTACTAATAACTGCACGTATTTTATATTTTGTTTGAATTTATTATTACAGAAGTGGCAATTGGAGCACCATATGACGGTGAAGGAGCCGTGTATATTTATACAGGATTTAGTCTGCTGAATGATAAAACATGGTTGCAAAAGATCCAACCGGAAAAATTTAAATCTTTTGGATTTAGTCTGGCACCAATTCCTGATGTTAAAGGAACAAAATGTAATGGTACGTAATAATCAGAATGAACACATTTTTTCTTTACGCAATGTTTGTCTTGCAGCTGAATTTAAAGCGGTTATCAACCGTTTCAGCTGAAATTTTGCATATACGTTTAGTTTGGATGAAAATACATGGTTAGCTAAGTGACGTCATTCTAAATTCAATATGGTGGATTCCTAAAGATGGCGGATTTTTTTTTATGCACTCCCATGATATAGATATCAAATGAAAGGGTTTGCCGAGAAGAATACGAATAAATAATTACAAAATAAAAAATAAACTTTAAATTAAATCATTCAATAAATTTATTACTCTAACCAATTTATATGATACTAGCAGAACCCGCGGCTTCGCCCGCGATCAAACGACGAAAAAAATAAACTTTTTCGCAATACATACCTACTTTATTACTTGCAAAAATAAGTTTGTGTAAGTTTTATTATTTGTTAAAGTATATATGGAAACAAATTTAATTTTAGCGATCGTAACTCAAAATATCCAGTATCTTAAAAGATGTTAAGCGTATATTTTGTAATTAATTTTACACTTTAGGTATTTAGCAAACTGCACTACCTGTATTTTTTGTACATTTTTCTACTCCATCTTTCCAAAGTTAGAGGAAGAGAGTACAATGATACAATCGCATACAATGTTTACGACTTTAGAATTATGTAACATGGCTAATATGGGTTTTTTTAAGTAACATACTAACAGGCTAACATCTACGTTATTTTTAAAGACCCAGTGCTATGTACACCTGAAGCTTACAGTCTCCCTTCTTCTCCTTCTTTTTTAAGTTACGCAAATAAAGTGCCATTCTTATTTTGCTGTAGCTTTGTGCCCGCGACTACGCTTGCGGGGACTGAAAAATTTGCGCATTTTTAATTTCCATTGAATATGTTGTCATATCGAATTTTTAATATTATGTCTAGAGTAAAACTCTAGATTCACTTAAGTTAGTCTACACTAAAAAAACCAACCACAAATATAGGTAAGGCTCTCTCCCTCGCGCTTTAGGTCTGTTATAGTTGTCGCTACTGTGGCCGGCTGAAAAGTTATACATAATTTTCCTTTGGATTCGGAATATTTTCCGTTCTCTGCTTTATATCTCACACAGATAGTGTGCACTTACAGAGAACTTGAGCCATGTTACTCTATTTAAATATATTCAACAACTCCAACTTCACCGGCCAGTTTTACCCACTTAGGGGCTGAATTAAAAAAAAAAACTACAATACATGTTTTTTTAATTGTATTGAAGAGCATTAATACCAAGTTTCAAGTAATTCTGATCATAAAGATTTTTTTCCTTATATAAACAGCACAACCCACTTTTACCCCTTTTAAGGGATAAATTTCGAAAAAAAATGATATCTGTATTGTTTTAGTTTTCATTTTAAAGGTAAATACCATTTTCCGTGCGTTAATTACAGAGTTTCATACAAACTTTCATCCCCCATTTGACAGCCTTATGGGATGAATTTCAAAAATGTTAAAATATATATTTATTTAATTGTATTGAAGAGCCTTAATACCAAGTTTCAAGTAATTCTGATCATAAATAATTGTTTTCCCATATAAACTTTATCACCCCCTTTTACCTTTTTAAGGGATGAATTTCGAAAAAAATCTAATACATATATTTCTTATTTTTCATCTTAAAGCTGAATACCACTTACCGTGTATTTCGCGTTAAGAATGACAGAGTTTCATACAATCTTTAATCCCCTATTTTACCCCCTTAGGGGATGAATTTAGAAAAATCCTTTCTTAGCGGATGCCTACATTGTATAAAGAATATGTCCTCCAGATTTCACGTTTCTACGACCAGCGGTTTAGGCTGTGCGTTGATCGATCAGTCAGTCAGGACAAAGCATTTTATGTATATATAGATTAAGGCTTGTTATTAAAAATGTTTTTTTAATATTAATTTATTATTTTGTGCTCTAGATATTCAAAACTCATATTACATTGTGATATGTTCAAATTTATTTTATAGATATTTTATATAAATGTATGTATTTTATGCGTTTAATTCTATAGGTCTTGGAGTTGGTGCGCCTTTGAGTAACTATGCTTTCATATTCAAATGCATTCCAATTCTTACTGTCAAACTGGATGCAGAGTTCCCAAATGTACAGGTGAGTTCTAATATTTTGCTCGTTGGTCGTAGGTAGTATGTACGGCTCCAGATCTGGAGGTTCTGGGTTTGAGTTCCGAATAGTTAGCAGCCGGCAATTTGCAAATCCTTGGTAAAAACATAAAACCGGTCCTGCACCTATTACCTCACTGACAATATCAAATTGTCGTCTTATGTTAATATATACAATTCCCCTGTCGCAATGTTGGTTCGCGATGAACTCCGAAACTACTAATCTGATCTTAAGGTATTTTTTTTTAAATGTGTCATTTGTCCCAACTTAAAAGATAGGATAGGATTTATCCCGATTATTTCCTTTTTTTTGCAAAATTAACGATTTTTATATCCGAAGAGGGATTTCGGAGAGAGAATAACAAAACTTACAAATTCTAACCCCAAGCTAAAGAAAAAAAATATAAGTGCGGCCTGCTAGTAGATTATAAAAAGAAACTGAAATTGAGACCACTTGTTCTTATACATTTTGTGTTTTACATCTTCCGTGCAATTAACTAGTCTCAAGATCACAATTCATCAAATCTATCAACGACACAATATATTTAATTTATTTTTTGACAATTTAATTTGGCAAAAACCCCGTATTTCGTTGCTCATACAACACGAGATTGTATCATAGATTATGAAAAGTAATCAAAATCTTAATTATTTATTTATTCAATAAGTACTATTATAAGTATAGTAGTAATAGATAATATTACATCTTGGACCAAGATTTCTTATGGATGATAATCCCATACCAATGGGACAATTATAAAAGATATTTCAATCAATCTTGCAAAAAGATGTTAGATATAAATATTTGACCAATAGAAAAATGAACATATTACAAAACAAATATAGACGAAACCGATCACTGACGTTCTTTGGTAGACTTGATATAAAATAACGTCAGTTAAGAAATTAAATTAAGATAGTATCTATTATTGCAGACTTAATTAATATGAAAAATCAATTATCATATTCTACACTGATTTTTCATTTTCAGAAAAAAAACAACCACGAAGAATATTATAAATTCAAGGCATGTCTCAATATTTCATATCCACTTGATCCGATAAAAATTCGATCAGGTAAGTATTTACTTTTTCTTATTTTGCAGTTTCGGTAAGCTCGTTGAATTTAAGACAATTTTTTGTTCACGAATTAATCTCGATTCTTTTGTTTCTGTTACGAATGCTTCACAGCAATCATTATCAAGAGAGACCAAGATTTTTGGCGTCTCTAAAGATATTATGTAGTTATTGCAGATGGTATAAATGCAGGCGGTTATGTGGAACTCACCGGCAAAGCCAGTACTAACACTAAAATCCAAAGGAACCTCCCCCGTCTTAATGGGGCATCGCAGGGTCGCTTACGCACTCAAACACGATGCCCCGACGGCAGGCCTGCCGAAGCAGATCACAACAACTATAAGATTGTTTCAATGGTCCACTCTGTTATCTGAGAAGTACCAGGAGTACCCCGCATGGCACACTGCCCATCAAGGTGGGCCACCTCCCAGGGCAGACTTCCATATATTATTAGAAAATTATACGAGTATATATTATTATATGTTCATAGGGACGAAACCAAGCGAAGCTAGGGTGATCGCTAGTTTATTAATAATTTAAAATGTTTATTGTTTGTAGAGATCGAACTTAAAATTGAAGTGATACATGCAGCAGCAAAATTGGTAGATGCCCTAGGTGATGATTTGGAACCGTCTATATTTGGTTTAGAAGAACGGCTTCCAAGAATTTGTAAGGATTTCAATGTAGTGATGTCTGTAAGTGTTTATTTTCCAAACAAGACTAGTTTCCAACTCTGTATTTACAGCCATCAGAAATATCAAACTTTTTTAGAAATGTTAACATTCTTTAGTTTTCATTTTTCATAATTGACAATACAAAGAAATGATTATGTTACTCACTTTTACATAATTCCTTATCAATTTTTGTCGTGATATGTAGGCATGCATATCCTTTTTTGTTTTTTAATATTCTCTATTACCAAAGTCCAAAACTCTTTTTCATACCATCCCTAGTATTGCATAGCATCACGTAACCGTGTTATAAAACCTGTATGGCTGGAAAAGTCAGTACAAACCAATGCAAACTTCCCATGCAGCGCCCCATAAAGAAACCTGTCTTTATGGTGAGAGGTACCAAGAGCAATCAGCATGTAGACGTAATCAGAGAAACATCAGGAGTAACTCAGTACACATCCTAACACCCATAGAAGCTGTTTGTAGTCACCAAGAAATAGACCTTAATAGTTACAAGGTTATTCATCAATTGCTAAAGCTTATAAATATAGAAATGAAAATTTATTACAGGATGGTAATTACGAAAAATTTATAAAATTTAATCTCACCGCGAAGATAAATCCTTACAAGAGCACTTTCTTTAGCGCGCCTGAAGTAATTTTGAGTGATAGAAGCGTTCTGTCACTGCAGAAGTCAGTATGTGCTGCAGATTGTAAATCGTCTTGCCGTTGTGTGCCTAAACTCCGCGCTTTAACAGTCCAGACTACCTTAACGTAAGTGGTGTTTGCTATTGGTTGGGTATCCTCTTGCATGTAGAGGTGTTTGGCTTGGCCTGTAGGTTGTAGGTTATATATATATATATATATATATATATATATATATATATATATATATATATATGTAGGTAGGTCGACGGTATAAGTGTTTATGTACAAATCTAAGTAAGGCAAGTACTTGTGATGCACCTTTGTGCGTTTGTAGAGATTTGAAGTTCGTGGCAAGTGGCAAGCGTTCCGATCTGGCATAAGAGTTAGCCTTTTCATTTAGTTAGCTTGAATTACGCTAATCTACTAATGTTATAAAGAGACTTTGTTTGTTTGTTTGTTTGAGAGAGAATTTGTTTGTTTATTTATTTGTTCGTTTATTTGTTTGTGTGAACGCGCTAATCTCAGGAACTATTAATTCTATTTGAAAAATTCTTTTTATCTAAAAGGCTATAGACTATATATCATCATTCTACTACCCAAGAAAGCGGAGCAGTAATCATAAATGTCAACAAATCGGGCAGACTTTCATACATTATTGTAAAATTGATGTTTATATTGAAAGTTTGAACGCAGGCGAAGCCGCGGGTATCGCTAGTAACTATACATTACTATATATTTTAATGCTTATTATTTTTTATAAAATTATCCAACAGTAATCCATACAAAGTGGGATTACAATCAATGGAGCGGTTTTCCCTGCTTGTGCAGAACTCGGGCGAGACCGCGTATGATGCGTGTGTTGTGATCTCGGTTTCAAACGCATTCGTTCAGAACATATCACCGAGCTGCAGTCGCTATAACAGCACTCGTAAGTTTCTATGCAGACCTCCGCAAAAGATACCCACAGGAATCATATGGGTAAGATATTGTTGATACTATCTTTTGGACTTTTTGTTACAAAGCATCTTTATATAAATACACAAAGGCAAAATAATTCAAGGCCTTTTTTCTTCTGTTTGTCAACTGATTTTTATTTTATTTTTTTTATAATAATAATAATAATTTTATTGAAATACTTTACAAAGTTATATAATATTTACGAAATAAATGACTAAGGACACAATACAATTTGGAACTTAACTGAGTTAGGTTAACAACCTGTGTTTCAGGTTATGGTTTTACCGTGTATTTCTTACTATGAAAAAGGCTTAGAACAGAGCACATTTTGAAAATTACATATAAGCGTAGACTATGAATAAAATGACAATTATTAAAACTTATTTATTAGTTAGTAGTTAAAACGTTTTTTGCAGCAGTTTTTTTATAGATAGATAAAGACAAAACACTTCAGTACCTTTTTCTCTTCTGTTTTTCACCAGATTTTTTTGTTAAGTAGCTATTGCCGAGTTTTAGTGCTATGAATAAAAATGATTATTGTAGAATTTCTATCACTGGTTGTCAAAAACAAGCGCGACTATAAACTAAAAAAAAGTGCGTGTGTGTGCAATTCACACATGGTAGAAGTGAAACTTAATATTATATAATTGTCCGGCAATAACAACAGTTACCATGGCAACATGGTAACGTATTCTATCTCATTCTCTCGCCGATTTAATCCTATATATTTATGTTTGTCTCTTTCTCGTGTCACATTTTCGTTTCATCGAGTTTTAAATCACAACGATTCGAAAGAAGTTTCACTTCAATTCGAATTACATTATTACGAACATATATATATTACGAACATATTCGAATATATTTTTTAAATATTTCATTCCAGCCAGTTGGAGACATTGGAATCGACACAAGTGCATTAACCAATAAAGACGATCATTTGGGTATTCAGTATGACATTTATGGTCAGTGTGAAAACGAAACGGAAAAGCATACAGAAAAATTATTTTATCCATTGATTTTTGACTATGACGTTTTTCATATTAGTGGGTACGTTAGAAATGAACAAAACGTAAAATATGTACGTACGTACGTTGTACGTGCAGGTTTGATTGCTATTAAATTAAATTTAACACGCACAAGTGTATGCCCAATAAGTGAGAGTAGATAAGAATCTGTTATATAACTCTCATAGTTACGATCAGAAAGAAATCCTAGCATAGAAGTGATGAATCAGAATAAGTGTATTTTAATCAAAATAAGTTTATTATATTATAAAAAAAATGTGGTGTGCAATAAAGAATGTTTGTATTAAATTTTCCCGACTGCTTCTGATTTAGCTTTCGAGTTTCTGATTTAGTGCAATTTTAATGGTTTATTTTATCCAGAAGTATTAAGAAATGTTATTATTATTACTGTTCGGAATTGTTCAAAGAAGAGAAAATGAAAGAATGAAAACACCATTATTTGATGTGATGTGATCTATGTGTTATTTTTAACATTCTTTTTTGTATTTAAGTGTATATTAGGATAATTTTTCTTTTAGGGCTTCAATTCCAAATAAAGTTCTTAATATTACAGACTATGATGTTGGGTCCGTTAAAAAAATTCAGCATGTTTATACGGTAAGGTTCAACATTTTTTTATTAAAAAAATATTAATAATAATATATTGTATTGTATTCAACTCTTTTTATGTTCTACTGCTGGGTAAGGGCCTCCTTTCATTACGAGGTGGATCAGGCCATAGCCCACCACGCTGGCCAAGTGCGGGTTGGCGGACTTCACATGTCTTTCGAAAACTTGTTAGGTTCTCTCAGACCTACGCAGGTTACCCACTTATGCAGGTTTCTTTACGATGTTTTCTTTCACCGTAAAATAAGTGGTAATCATGTTAAAAATGCGCACATGAAAATATCAGAGGTGCGAGACCCGGGATTTGAACCCGCTTCATTCGGTTTCCCAAGCGAGCTTTACCACTGGGCTACCGCTGTACTACAGTAATAATATATATTTTGAAAAAAATCTTGTTATAGAGCGTAATAAAATTATATTAGGTACTTTTTATTTTTCGTCACATATAAAATTGAAAATGTGAGTGTTGATTTGAATATAACGTTTTTTAGTACAAACTACGTCTTAATGGTTAGTATAGATATCTCAAAGATGAGATATTTTTCCGCAGTAAAAAGTATCCTATATGTTGACCCGGATAACCAGCTATCATCATACCAAATTTCATCAAAATCTCTCCAGTGGTTTTTCCGTGATGCTGTCACAGACAGACAGACGACAGACAGATAAAAATTCTAAAAACTGTAGATTTAACCTCTGTATCGATAATAATGATTAATTAAATAAGATTTTCCAAAAAATATTTAGTGTACAGATTCGGTTTAGTTAGAATTTTATTATACGTATGGATAATTCAGCTCTTTTAACGTCATCTACTAGACACGGGTCTCACCTTACCATGATGGAGATTAGGTCACAGACCATCACGCATTCATGACACAAGTACAGTATATGTATTAATATGGTGTATAACACCATGTGTTTTTTTTTTTCAGATAAGTAACAAAGGTTATATTGACTTTTATGATGTATTCATTCGTATAAAGTTACAAAGAAAAAATTACATCAATTATCAAACACCTATACTGGTAATGTCCTATATAAAAACTATTCCAACTTTTTTAATTTTAAGTGAAGTTTTTGGTAAACAAGTATATCGCTTTTGTCGCGAGTTCGATTCTCGTAGAAACAGTATAGTTTACAAACATTACTGCAATTTTTTTTTGTTATTTCCTATATACATAAATACATTTGCCATTTAGAATATGTACTTATGTAACGGAATATGTACTTCGTTTTTAATACAGAAGATAGTGATTATTCATGACGTAAGTGATTACTCGGTGATTTTTGTTTCACCTTCGAGTTGTATAAAGCGACAGCCATATAAGGTAACAAAGGGAAAATGGGAATAGAACTGGTGGAAATGTATAATATCAATTTTCAAAAAGTCTGGCAAAACTGCTGTTGTTAATGATATTTGGGAAGAGCAAAATTCATACAATGTAGTATGAAAGTCATCTGATAAGGTTTGCTTATTAAATTCGCCTGAACCGGGAAGAGAATCTGTAACCTTTAGCATAAAATGTTAAGCCTCGAAGTAAGGCTTGTAATACGATATTCATAGTTTTTTTTTGTTAAACAGAAATTAATAAGAGGGAATGATACATTTTCAATAGAGTGTTCTTATAAGATAATGATAGTGAAGGGATTCACTAACATGCTATGCTCTTTTGAACTACTAAAGGCTAGTGAGGCACTGTTGTTTCTATCTATCGATGTTCTACCAAACAACTTGGGTATGTATATATGCGATTCTCTCTTGCGTCGCTCGACTTGGGTTCGTCTCTAGTTACGTTTTAACGTTTAGTATAGATTTCGCAGAGATGAGATATTTTCCCGCAGTAAAAAATATTCTATATGTTATAATAACCAGCTATCATCATACCAAATTATATCAAAATCGGTCTATTGGTTTTCTTGTGATGCGCTCCCAAACAGACAGATAAAAATTCTAAAAACTGTGGATTCGGCCTCTGTATCGATAGTAATGAATGACTACTTCAATAAAATTTTCCAAAAAAAATTGATGTACAGATTCGACTCAGAATTTTATTATATGTATCGATTAACATTTATTACTGCTTTTCATTGGGTTTTGTACATTCGATAAAACATGGAACCCCATAAAATCACTTGCTTGTTCATTGCTTTGTGCAGCGTTTCTTTCTAAACCCAGTGCACGAAAAATTGAAACCTCCATACGTATTTATTATAACTTAATTATATTTCATATTTATATTATAGACCTAAGTCTACATTAATTTAAAGTTTTAATCTTATAATTGCTAATAAGGGTGAGTGCCTGGCGATCTGTAATACAGGTTCTTTCTTACCTAGTACAGACACCAGTCTCTCACAAAGGCTTCCATTACTGTTATTTGTTAAGTTTATTTATGATATTACAACCTTATTATAATGGCTTTTGTGATGAAAACATAAATATTTATTATTATTATTATTATTATTTATTATGATGTCCTCCCGACCAATTTCAGCCATGTTGGCTAATCTCATTGAGACTAGCCGATAGGAGATATTATAGTGCACAAGTGTCAGCGCAGACACATCATGCAATATTTTTTTCTGTTACCTACTCTTAAATTATGATGGAACGATAATTCGACACGACTTGTGAGAGTTCAGGCGCAGCACCGAAGGCTTTATGTGCTCTCTGAGGCACGGGGATTAAACACCGCCATCTTCCCAACTTCGAGCTGTTACTGGGACTTCCTTAACAGAAAGACCCAATAACTAAACTTGGCCCGATCCGGGACTCGAACCCAGGACCCGCGGATGTACAGCCGTCCATTCTAGCCACTACGCTACCGAGGCAGTTCATATTTATTGGATGAAAAATGAATGAATTTTGATTTTTAGGCTATTTATTTCGATATGTACATTATTGTGACATCATATGAATATTTTAAAAAGTCATTGCTTAAGGCTTTATTAATTTATGCATTAATTTAGATAACCTTTAATTTCAAGATAAACTATTTTTTTAACAGGTGAAATAGAAAATAATGCTACAGTATTATCTGAAGTACACTTGCTACTGTTAGAAAAAAGACTTATTGCGAGGTAATAATTTTAAAGGCAACTTTTACATAAATAAAAACACCATCGTACTTATATATATATACTGTACATTACGCGATGTCTTACCAATTGAAATTAATTTTCGTAAAAAATTAACGAATAAGTTATATCATATAATTTGTATGGTTATAAAATATAATGAAAAGATGTGCAAAGATATTTTTGACTGTTTTAAAAAAGGAGGTGTTCGATATGAGTTATGTTTTTGTGTGTATGTTACGCGATATCTTTCCAATAGGTAATAATCAAATATACAAAAAAAAATATCATTAAAATCGGTTTCATTAAAGCTGTTTCAGAGAAGTGCGACCATAAACACTGTGACACAAGATTTTTATATATTAGACTAGAGATTCACCATCGCTTCGCTCAGGTTCGTCCCTAGCTTGCTTTCCAATACAAACTTTCATCCTCATTTCCACCCCCTTAAGGGATGATTTCCGACATAAAAAGTATCCTGTGTCCTTTCCAGGGTTTCAAACTATCTTCTTACCAAAGTTCATCTAAATTGGTTCAGTAGATCCAGAGATTACCCCCTACAACCTCACGAACTCACAAACTTTACCTCTTCATAATATTAGTATAGATTAAAATTACAGATTTATAAAGAAGATATTTAGATAAGAATTATTTAAAGTGTATGGGAGATGTTGAGTTTTAGAAACTTTGTTTATGCACGGATCACTAGTAGGTATTTGCTAACCGATTTTTTGTGAGTTTTTTTGATTTAAAAGTTTGTATTGAAAACGTAGCTATGTATGTATATTTTATTTCAATCGATCGTGTAGTTCTAACAAAATAGCTTGACATATTTCTATACGAAATGGGGAATCATGTTTCATTCATCCTTTTTTTAATGTCCCACTGCTGGGTACAAACCTTTCCTCAATACGAGGGGGATCAGGCCATAGTCCACCACGCTGGCCAAGTACGGATTAGCGGTTTTTCTTCACGTAAGGCAAATGGTCATTGTGTGGTCATGAGGTTTGAACCCGCATTATTTGGTTTTCCGAAATGTTTTAATCTTGTCAGTAATTAGATATTTTTGACTAACTTGTTATGTCATTAAAACCTATGGAAATATTTGAAGGGAAAATATCTATACTAATATTATAAATGTGAAAGTTTGTGAGTATGGATGTATGGAGTATGGATGTATGGATGTATGAATGTTTGTTACTCTTTCACGTCAGAACGGCTGAACGGATCTGGATGAAATTTGGCACAGAGATTGATAATAGTCTGGAATAACATATAGGCTACTTTTTATCCCGGAAAAATGTACGGTTCCCATGGGATAGATTTGATTTTGTTTTCCTAGAGGCGAACCCGAGCGAATCGAAGGTGAGCCGCTAGTAAGAAATAAATATAGAGCTACTAAGAAATTTTTTTTTGCCTTTTAGGGTCGAAACGAAGTTGATGCTACTGTCAATTTCTATACCAAACTGGATATGGATTGTTGCTTTTCTATCGGCACTGCTCATTCTTCTTATAGTAGTGCTGATATTACGACGGGTAATTATATTTTAATACATTTAATAGTATAATAACAGCAGCGGCAGGTCAGTCTGCCCGTGATCACGGCTGGTGCATCCCAGTCAAAACGTCGGGAACAAGGTATATAGCCACTTATTCACGCGTTAAGTCCCGTAGTATAGTTATTATATAAATATGGAACGCGATAATTTAAAAAGTTACATTTAATAGTAATTATTAAAAATTGATTTTCTAGCTAACAATTTAGGCTTTAAAGCGTGACAATTGAACACAGATTAATTCACCCAATGTTTTCATTCTACGTGACACATTCATTTCTTTATGATAAGACTAGCAATACCCGCGGTTGCGCCCGCGTTTAAACTTCCGATATAAACATTAGTTTTACAATAATGTATGGAAGTTTGCCCGATTACTGCTCTGCTCCCTTGGGTAGTAGCATGATGATATATAGCCTATAGCCTTCCTCAATAAGCAGGCTATCTAATACAAAAAGAATTTTTCAAATCGGATTAGTAATTCCTTAGATTAGCGCGTCCAAATAAACAAACAAACTGTCTCTTTATATTATTAATATAGATTAGTTTAGAGGTCAAATATACATAATTTGACGACTATTCGATGTTTCCTAAACTTTGTTATTTAAATTAAATTTATTATTTTGATTCAAGGGGTGTGTAATATAAGGGTAATTAAGTAACATAATTCTAGTTAAGTTTAAAAGTTTTTAAAATTCTTGTATGTTTGTTTGTTTGATCGTGTATTACTCATGGATTAATTTTTATCTTTTTTGAACAGAAAAAGCTTGCTGTAAAAAATAGTTATGTATAGAGTTTATTTTCATAAATTGTTAAATTATTATTAAACTAGCAGAATCCGCGGCTTCGCCCGCGCTAAAACTACAAAAAACAAACTCTGAAAAGGTAGATTTCATACAAACTTTCATCCCCTATTTTACCCTTTCAGGGGTTGAATTTTGGAAAACGCTGAAATAAGTAACTCATTATTTTCGCCGTACTCAATTAATACAAAATTTTACGCAAATATGTCCAAGGAATAAAAAGTTTCATACAAACTTTTATCCCCTATTTCACCCCCTTGGGGGTTAATTTTGAAAAATATTTCCTTATTGGATGCCTTCGTCATATGAGGAATACGTGTGCGAAATTTCAATTTTCTAGCCTTAAGGGTTTGGGTTTGGTTGATACATCAGTCAATCACTTTTGCCTTTTATATAATAATATGATATATTTTGGTGTTAATTCCGTATAAATCATGAATAAGCACTGGTATCCACTATCCATTTAAACTTTCTATTTTCATAGTTGAATTGACAAATATTTTAAGTTAAAAATTACTTTATTTTTGCACTAAGTGACATTTTTTTTCAGTGCGGCTACTTCAAACGGCAAAATAAAAAAAGATTAGAGAGTTTAAGGAAATCACGCAGAATACAAACTGAGGTAAGTTCTTTTAATCCCTTTTGTTGTATCAAATAAATTATGGTTACATTTTCTTTGACATTAGCTACTGCGTCGGAGGTAAGAGGTTCGATTAATTATTATTGTAAGTTTACTTATTGGAAAAAAAAACATATTAAAATTATTTAGTTTTAAAAAAAACTAACGATAGAAAAATATGTAGCCCTTAGACATGGGTCTCTTTTTGCCGAGATTTTGATTGTATACTAGTACCTACATATATATTTTATTGTGAAAAGAGATCACGGGTTCGATTCCCAGATGAAACGTACCTATATACGGGATATGGAAAGATAAAATACGATGAATCACGAGGGTCATCATTTGGATCATTTACCTGTACATTTTTTTTTCAGATGCGATATATTAATAAAAACAATGTTTCTGAACAAGACACACCGGAAGTAAATGAAAAACAAGAAGAATTAGCAACATAATATTAATATGAATGTATTAAAATAAAGTAATGATTAATTCATGAAAATAAACTGAAAACTTTGAATATTATGTAATATTGTGTTTTTTGTAAAATACAATTGAGATTTTCTTATTTTAAAAGAAAAATAAAAACAATTAAATATAAAAAAAGTTTTTTTTTTCATGTATGTATAGATATAATAAAATTCTGAGTCGAATCTGTATATTAAATATTTTTTGGAAAATCTTTTTGAAATAGTCAAATATTACCGATACCAAAGGCCGAATCTATACTTTTTAGATTTTTTGTCTGTCTGTCTGTCTGGGAACGCATCACGAGAAAACCACTGGACAGATTTTGATGAAAATTGATATGATGATAGCTGGTTATCCGAGTCAACATATAGGATACCTTTTAATGCGGGAAAGTATCTCATCTCTGACAAATCTATACTACACGTTAAAACAAAATAAAAATGTATTATAGAGGTATATTATATAATTAAGAATAATACGACAAAAATATAAAATTATAATTCATTTCTTCGGTTTTTTCACTATAATAATTACTGTAGTTCAAAGTTCTTAGTCGGATTTAGAGTATCCTCCAGTTTTTAAAAACTTCACGTCTTCTGTACTTTTTCGCGTTGCAGTTACACGCATACTTTCGCGCATCGCAGAACGTTGCTGTAAGAAAATATTAAGAAATCTCAACATATTTTACTATTTTTTGTACTTCTTTTTTTTCTCTTCTACTATACTATACAATAATATACTAAATAAAACTTCATTAATACAAAAACATGACAAATAAAAAATAAGTAGGTATGTAGATAAAACTAGAAAATCTATTCTAACGTATAAAAAGTATCATGTATGTATGTATGTATGTATGTATTCAGCCCTTTTTAACGTCCCACTGCTGGGCAAGGGCCTCCCTTTAGTACGAGGGGGATCAGGCCATAGTCCACCACGCTGGCCAAGTGCGGGTTGGCGGACTTCAAATGTCTTTCGAAAACTTGTTAGGTTCTCTCAGACATGCAGGTTTCCTCACGATGTTTTTCTTCACCGTAAGGCAAGTGGTAATCATGTTAGAAATTATTCGCACATGAAAATATCAGAGATGCGAGACCTGAGATTTGAACCCGCTTCACTCGGTTTCCCAAGCGAGCGCGTTACCACTGGGCTACCACTGCCTCTAAAAGTATCATATCGATAGGAAGTTATTATATCATTCGGACATTTGATATATAATAATAATAATAATAATAATAATAATAAACGTTTATTTCAGACAGGGAGTCCATAAAAACAAATCATCAGTATTTTACAGTAACACAGAAAATAGAATTAAAATACTACAAAATTATAACAGAAATGACAGAAATGAGCAAAGTAAAATACAAACATTTAACATTGAATTAAATAAATCATGTATGTCAATAATTTAAGGCATGTCAATTAGTCAATTTAAATTAATAATAATTATAAACTAATATGAATGATCTGTATAGGCAAAGACAAAACAGTTCAGTTAATTTTTCGTCTGTGTTTGTCAACCGTTTTTGTTTTTTTTTGTAGCTATTGACGAGCTTCGACCACTGGACGAACATTAGTATGAATAATTATGCTACAGTTTATTCTACAACAATATTTTTTTTTGTTTTACTTGTTATTTTATTCATTATGTACAGTGCTTTCTCAATAAATAAAATAAATTCAATTCAATTAATAAAATAATAAAAAAAAATTAATAATAATAAATTACCATACTTTGCCGGTAGACAGACTTTTTGAGAGCCATTAGATTTTGTTTATTTTTTCTCCTCAGGAAACCGCTCTGCCAAGGAATGGGTGAGTATTAAACGAGAATTAAGAATACATTTTGTATTATCACACGAATAACATTTTTCATTACAACTATAATGTAGTATACTACTGTATAAATGAATAAATAAATATGTTCGGGCATTAACACATAGCACCATCTATTTCCGTGGTAAGGTAAGAGGCCTGTGTTATGGATACCAGATAGTTGATACACTACACATTTAAATACATATTATATATATAAACACCCAAGACTGGAGTACAAACATCGTGCGCATCACACAAATGAATCCCCTGGCGGGAATCGAACCAGCGACCACAGGGTCACTACAAACCGAGCCAAAAGTGTCGTCGTATTTATATTTATATATTGTCATATATGTATCTATATAATAAAATTCTAACTGAGTCGAATCCGTACATTAAATATTTTTTTGGAAAATTTTATTGAAATAGTCATTATTGTCGATAAAGAGGCCGAATCTATAGTTTTTAGAATTTTTGTCTGTCTGTCTATCTGTATGTCTGGGAACGCATCATGAGAAAGTCACTGGACAGATTTTGATTAAATTTGATATGATCTTTAATAATTTGGCTGGTTATCCGGGAAAATATCTCATTTCTGAGAAATCTATATTAAACGTTAAAACGTAACAAGGAAAAAACACGAGCGGAGCGGGGGTGAGTCGCTAGTGTAAGAATATATGTACATATATTAAGAAAGTCATATATATTAATAGATTTGTTTTATATTACCTTATATAATATATATCCAATAACGCAAACAAGAATCAATCCGATAAGCGACGCTATGATTATTACCCACAAGGGAACTTCACTCCTTTGTAGACGCAGTATTGTTTGGAGGCTGAAAATCGAAATATGTTTATTTTTTACTTCACAATCCTCTCTATCTACCAGTTAAAGTTGCGTGAAAATGGTTGAATTTCTTACTTATCGATTATATTTATATTAATTATAGTTTAAAACTAACCTTGAATATTTGCTTTGACCCTTAAGATGTAAATCGATGCTTGTAGATATAGTAATATTCTTATTTTCATCGTCTGCTCCTGGAGAAAATTAATTAAAAACATCATAGCATGTTAGTTATTTAATGAATATAAATTTAAAATATATGTTATGAAATATAAATTAAGTAAATATTTATTTGCTTTATCTAATATATTTAAACGAGCAATTCTTGTATATTTATTTATTTATTTATTTATACCGGCGATCTCGGAAACGGCTCTAACGATTTCGCTGAAATTTGGTATGTAGGTGTTTTTGGGGGTGAAAAATCGATCCAGATTAGGCTTATGTCTGGGAAAACGCCGTGTTTTCGAGTTTTCATGCGGTTTTCTTTCGCATTATTCCACACACAATGTGGTTGATAATTTCTTACGCTCAGGCATAAGCATCGCGGTCAAGCGATCAAGGTGCAAGATTAACAATCACAGGTGTCCGAGTACGAATCTCGATCGGATACAAAGATTTCACTGTTGTTTTTTTTTTGTATTTATTCAAGTTTATGTTTTTTTTTATCTAAAAGACACGATATAACAAAAAAGAACTCCGAGCGTAGCTCGGTCGCCCAGGCACTTTAAATAATTTGCAAACGTCAAACTACTTAAACTGACGTTCGCTCATTATCGGCGGTTCTCAATAACTTATCTATCTGATCTTTTTCTTACTAGAGATATAAATTTGGCATTAGTTCCATACAAATTATATCAAACTGGCTGCTCTAGAAAAACAAATACAAATCTATCCCACGGGAACCGTACATTTTTCCGGGATAAAAAACCTATGTGCTCTTCCAGACTATAATCTATATCTGTGCCAAATTTCATCCAGATCCGTTCAGCCGTTCTGGCGTGATAGAGGAACAAACATCCAAACATCTAAACTTTTACATTTATAATATTATAGTAAGTCTGCTATCGCTAGTAAGGAAAATTACAGATAGGTTATTGAGATCCGACGTAAACTTTTGTGTCATAATACTTCTTCAATAGCTGATATGAATAGAATAATTTAATTAAATGAGCTCAGTCCAAAGAACTATTATTGAATAACTAACTTATTTCTATAACGATATGAGATAAAATGAAGACTTTGATATAACCGTAGGGGAGACCGGGGCTAGTTGACTATAGGGGTAGGTTGACTAACTATCAAAAACTCGTCCGAGGCAATAGCCTTGAGCTAATCAGTGAGACACGAGAGTCCGTCAGCTCCCCCCGCTCAGCCACCGGGAACGCGGCGTCGCGCACGCACGTCATTTGAGAGAAGGAACGTAATATTGAAAAACAACACACGTAAGTAATTTTTTTTGTCGTAATATTATTCGTAATAATGCCTATTTATTCATGGTTATTGATTGTCAAAGAGTTTATAACGAATGTTTGATTCATGTTCTTTCTTTTATGTATTATTCTATTTGATTTCGTCGCAGTTTTGAGGTTATGGAATGTGGTTAAAAGTTAAAAAATGGTTCGGGGCTAGTAGACTAATGTATAACGGGGTTGGTTGACCACCTGGTCAACCAGCAACATAATATTATGGATATTGTTTCAGGACCATGCGAACATACAAAAGAAAGACTAATAGAGGGAGTACATCCAAAGATGTAATAGAAAAGTGATGTGGATGAAACATTTTGTATGGAGTGCACTGAATCCTATCGCTCCAGTATTTTTGGAGAAGAATGGGTTCAGTGCATTGTGTGCAAGTTGCGGGCACACACAAAATGTGTAAACGGAAACATATTGTTCTATGAATGCAAAAATTGCACCTCTGATTTAGAAGACTAATTGGATAGTATGATCTCAAAATAATTTATTTTATTAATAAAATAATATACCTATAACATATACACGAATATATATATTTATATATATATTAGAATATATATTAGATAGATATGATAATTTGTTACCAAATGGTTAAAGTTTGCAAGAAATTATTTCATTTTGATTTAAATACTTAATGAGAAAGTGTTTTGTGTTTTGTGAAAAAACTTTGTTTATTTTTAGGTACTCAAATTGCCTAATGTTTAAATGTCTGATTGTTTATTCTTATAATTTGAATTTTATTGTGTTTAATTGATGTGGCGGAAGATCGCCTTGGTTTCAATAAAAAAAAATGAGTAATACATTTTTGTGTCTTTTATCCTATTTCCTCGTAGATTTTACCCTTACAACTTCATAGGTCAGCTTACCCCAGGCGAATAGTCAACCTACCCCAAGCATGGGGTAGGTTGACCATTTTTTCCTATTCTACAAAAACTGGCCTGTACTCTATATCATAATGAATAACGTGCTTTTTGCAACTTTTTTGCAAAGCTTAATAGTTAATCTATGAACTGAACCCATTTTTAAATTAATATACTCTAAAGAAATAGAAATAGAAACCTTTAAGCTGAAACTTGGTCAACCAGCCCCGGTCTCCCCTAAGTACTTGGCTTGCTCGGTAACTTTGAAAACATGGGTGCATTTACCTCTCATTGCAATGGTTGAGATTGAGTTACGACCAAGCTTGTTTGGAAATTATAACAAATAAAACGGTTTTGTTTTGAAGCCAGTACGAGGAGTGCGAAGATTGCATGCTACTTGAAAAAGTTAAAATCCGATCAACAGAGAAACATATTGGACACTATAAGTCCTTTAATAAAACATCCAGTGGCGTAGCGTACGGGGGGCGGTAGGGGCCGCGGCCCCAGGCGGCATTTTTAAAGTGGCGGCAAAATTTCACAATAAATATTGTGTACCAACATGAAATAGAGAAAATTAATTATTTGTCACAAAAATCACTACCAACACATTCTATCGGGTTATTGCTAAGTAATTTTCATTGCTGAATAGGAATTCTGATCATGCCGCCCCCTATATAAGCTACTGGACTATGATTACGAAAGAATTTTTACTTTTGAAATATAACGGTGCGAAAAAATTTAAAAAAAAATTGACAAAGAAGAACTACTTATTTTTATTATTCAACGAGGTTATAACATCATTGTTATTATTTACTAAATTATAAGATCTCATAAATAAATGGCTCAAACGAAATCTTTAAAATTTTGACATCATCATCATCTTTCGTCCATTTAATTTTACTCGGAAGTTTAGTCATTTTATTCGAAGACTAATAATAAATAATTAAAAAAAAAACCTTTCCGCCCTGGGTGAATCTTCATACGCAAAAGGCGTGAAAAGTGGAAAACATGCAAAATTATAACACACAGTTATATTTATTTAGTTATTTTAGTGTGAAAAGAAGTAGGTAGTTATAGTTATTATTAAACAAAAAGCAAATGATGTTTTGCATCATTTTTGCAATTACTGATCGGTTATTTTTCCACGATTAACTTTGGTTAGTATAAAATTGAAAATACATATTTTTGAGAATATTCTGTGTTCGAGTCCCAGTTTAGACCAGAGATAATAATTCTTTTTTCTGTGAAGAAATTGTCAGTAACATCCCGAAGTTGAGAAGTTGACAATGCTTCACCTTACCTCAAAGAACGCCTCAGAGAGAACGTTTTTCATGGAATATACGAACACCACATACTCTTTTTCCTTGCCATTATTTGAGATTTTTTATTTTAATTCGGGCTAAATGAGCCCATCGTTGCAACTTTTAAGAGCTTTGAGAGCAGTTGTGCTATAAGTTAGTACTGCGCTCTCAGGTCCTCTTTGCGTAGAATGCTGGCATTTTTGGTGTAGTATGCCAGAGGGAGATTTCCTCTTTTTCTCACGGTGCTCTCAGGCGATGTTGGTGTGAGATCCTGACATTATTGGTGTAGGTTGCCAGCTTCCCGATTGGTTTCTTTGGCTTCCTATGCTGGCACATTTGGTTTAGGATGCTAGCGTTCTGATTAACTCTTCGTCTTACCATCTTTAGTCATTGTAGTATATTATGGCCCTATTTAAGGGGTTTGGTTTTTCCTTCTTCCAACTTTTCTAATTGCACGAGACCGTGCTTCACATTATAGAGCGCCATGTGATTGGCGGCGTTGCTCCATGGTTTGCTGCCCCTAATGTATTCTGTTCTTGTAATGCTTTCAGCAAACCCTCGTTTCCAAGTTCGAAAGGCTTGTCTGATATTTCACATGTTGTAAGGTGCGTTTTCCCAGTTTCTCTCACAACCGCTATATATAGGCGTTTTGCATGTGGTGTCTGGTTTCTTTGGTTGGTGAGAGGTTTGGTGTAATAACCTGTCCCGTGTCGGCTCCTGTCCTATTTGTCTTCCTTGTAATTTTCACTTTTAGCTTCACCAGGCTTATCGGTGTTTGGGGCTGTTTGTGGCTTTGTTCACGTCCCGCTTCGTAAGCCCACTGTGATCGCCATGGCAGGCATCTTCTGTTGCAGGCGTTTTGCGCTACTTTTCTCACGTCACTAGGATATGTGGTATAATGTTTCTGGGGATCTCCCCCGATCATATGCGTAGCAGACTGCCGATAGTATAAGCTGATGTAAATTACTTTCGTGTAGGTACGGCAGTTCGTTACGATGAATGAATTATATATTAATGGTAAATGTTCAACCTAATTCTTTAATTTCTATCCACAAGTCACAACCTTTGCTAGATGCCGTTCCAAGTTCTAGTTTAACCTTTTCACCATTCCATCAGACAGCAGATAACATGGCATAATTATCAAGCATATTGTACTCTCATATTATAATCTTACAAACTTCTTGAAGCACATGTGATTTACAGTTTCTTCTTTGATCGCCGTCATTTAATTTCCAAACAATTTGTGATCCCGGACCTGTAGCATTATAGATTTTAACCTATTTTGCGCAATTAAATGCTTCTTGATTTGGAATAGCAAAAGCATTGGGCCTTATTGTTAAATAATTAATCCATAATAAACTGAATTCTCACTTGATGTGGTCGAATCGCTTGCCAAGTTATTAATCGGAAATGGTCCCGATTTATTGGCCTTAAATTAATTGCCCAAAGAAGATGGCGGCGAATTTGACTTCGGCCCCCGGCGGCATAAGTGCACGCTACGCCACTGAAAACATCCATAGGCTTTTATTGCCATTGTCCTTTTTTATATTAAATACATTGTTTTTTTAGTTTTGGCAATTACAATTTTAGTATTAGTTAAAACTAACGATACTTAGATTCGATCGAAATGTAAAATGCTGCTCGCTTAGTTATTAGTATCTGGGCGACTGAACATCGCTTGGCGTTTTTTAAGATAAACTTAAAAAGCAAAACGTTATCTAAATGCAAAATTTGATCCAAATAGTTAGAGGCGTTTCCGATATACAGAAAATAAATGTATATACATACTAGCGACTCACCCTCGCTCCGCTCGGGTTCGTCCCTAGGGTGGACCACCCTTGTCACTTAGGGGTATGAAAAATAGATGTTGGCCGATTCTCATAGATACCGGATAAGCACAAAAAATTTCATCAAAATCGGTCAAGCCGTTTCGGAGGAGTATGGCAACGAAAACTGTGACACGAGAATTTTATATATTAGATAACATACAAGAATTGCTCATTTATTAATATTATAAGATATCGTTGGTTAAATGGAAAAACGTCATTTTCCAAATTTTTTTGATAATATGATTATTACATAAAACGAGTGTACCTACTCTCTACATATTTTATATATATAAATGACATTTTAAGAAATTACAAGAAAAAAAGTAGAAAATAAACGTTTCTTGCTAGAAATGACAGACAGACAGACAAAAATTGTAAAAAAATATTGTTTTGGTATATGTACCGTGTATACATATATATGCATTAAGTAATAAGTGGTTATTTTAATATTACAAACAGATACTCCTATTTTATTTATCTGTATAGAAGAAAAATGAATTTTAATGAATTAAAAACTTCAAATGCTTGTACTGTAAAATATGTTTTTTTTTTTTTAATAAAGTCATTTTTCTATTTAACCGACGATATAGGTATAAGATGTAGTACATTACAAACCTATAGTTTCCGGTGGGATTTCTATGGAGACCACTACAACAACTTTCTCATTTATCCGCAGATCTCCGATGTTACATAACACTGTTATGTTATTACCTATCGTCTTGCTGTCTGTCGTTGCACATTCGATCAATGATGATCCAGTGTTGATCTGTTAACGTATAAGTAAAAAACTAATATCTATATATTAATACGTGAAGAGAAAACTTTGAACCCCTTTTTAAGCATATTGCATATACGGAGGAGTATGAGCTTTGGCATAGTTAAAGTTTACATAGAGAAGGACTGCAGAAAGCCAAAATTAATTGACTTTCTTTTACCGCTTTTAAATCTCGCCCGTCTTAATTAGCTGTTTCAACATGAAAGAATAAAAAATTGTACATATGGTTTTTAACTGCATTTAGGCATGGATCCGAGCAAAGCGTGGATAAGGCGATAGTAGGTATATAATACTTTTATATTTTCATATATAAATAAATAAAAATTAAAAAATACTTGCATACTTATAGTAATTGTCAGAAAGAGGTTTAAAAATGAAAAGAACTAAGCATTTTCAAAAATAATGTTCAAGTAACAAAAACGACCAACTCACAGTAATAGGTGCTTCAGAGTATTTGACGAACGTAACATTTTCTAAGGTGATTTCGCTCTGCACGTTGATCCAATTTGTTGTACCATTGTTATATAGCTGTAATTAAAATCGTAATTTATATTTCCTACCGAGTTTTCTGACCGATAATTTATTCAGTGGAGAAACTTTAAAAAACTCTTAAAGTTTCTTTAATGTTTTGTTTTAAAATAGTTCTTTTATCTAAGTTTTTTTAGTGTTTTAACTTGAATAGTTCAAACACTAAAAATCGAAATTAAGTAATTTGTCACGCACTCATTGATATAGAGAATATGTGAGCTTCTTTTTACGCCTTTTTAAAATAAAGCGATGTTATATAATTGGAAGTGCTCAATGCTCATACGAATATAAAAAAAAGTGAGCATTTGAAAAAAATTAACAAAATTTAACCAAAATTATAAGTATCAAAAGTAATTGGTATCAAGCTATCCGGTACACCCAAAATTCCAAATTTTGCAGAAATAAATATGTTGAGACAATAACTCACAGCATCATCTAGTTCCATGGTAAGCTACGAGGCCTGTGTTATGGATAGTAAGAAGTTGATACACTAGACATATATAATTTTAAACACAAACATATTATAAATATAAATACCCATGACTGGAGTAAAAACATTCGTGCTCATTACACAAATGAATGCCTCCAGCGGGACTTGAACCCGCGACCGCTAGCACTGCAAATACAGTCACTACAAACTGAGCCAAACATGACGTCAAAATAGCACGTAAAAAGGTTTTTAAAAAAATAAGAGGACAGATTTAGGTTAGACAAATAGATTTTCCGGTCTAAATTATAATCCATATATCCGCAAACTTACCGTGTAATGATGTTCTACAGTTTTCCCAAATTGGATGTCATTCGTAGTTAAATTAACAAATTCCTCTGGAATTGTTTTGCTAGAATGAAAAAGAAAATAAATTGTTTTATACGTTTGATACTAAGTTTACTTTCCCCTAACATTATATGTACGTCGGTGACGGCAGCAATTTAGATGATGTAGATGGAACTGATTTTGACGTGTTTTTTAAAATTTGATGGCTTAAAGTAACTGTAAATCGAGAGCAAATCTTAAATGAGAGTTAGCTAAATAGATTAAAGCTCTGAAATTACATTGTTTGGACAGTGCTTTTTCATTTGTTTTGAAGTAAAACTTCTTTACCCACTCTTGACTTGGGTGGTAAGATGGTGAATGCGTTACGAAAAAATGTACGTACGTTTGTTGCCATGGTAACCGATGTTATTGTCTAACAAATGATATATAATATTACGTTCTTTCCTTAAATTATGTTCTATAAATATATGATTGTAGTATGCGTTATTTTTAGTATCTCACCTGTCGTAATTATTTAAAACATAAATTGAATTTCATAAAGAGTATCGATAACCTACAGAAGTTTTACTTCTTGCGCGTGTACACATTCATACACGCACTCTTTAATTTTTTTCAAGTTTCTTTCTCGATATATGTATAAGTAAGTACATATAGAGAAAGCTTATCCACCTTATTGACCTGGTGGTTAAAAGTTAAGTAAAAGGAATAGAGTGCCTTTGTGTACACAGTACGCACTTACACTATAATATTTTCTTCAGACTTGACTTAGTGAGATTGGCCATCGTGGCAAGTCGTGGTCAGATCATCATTATTATTAATGTACATTTTATTTAAAAATACTTTTAAGAGAAGAGTTTTATATTATACTAGGGACTTACACTTGTTTTGCTCGGGTGCGTCCCTAGGTACGCGGATGACAGGTAAAGTTTCATGACTTTTAGTTTTTTGCGTGGAACCCTGATTCTTTTTCCAAAATAAAAGTGGCCTAAGTTACTCCTTATAACATCAGCTATCTACCAGTGAAAGTCCAGTCAAAATTGGTCCAGCCTTTCAGAGATTAGCCGGAACAAACAGACAGACAGACAAAAAACTTAAACATTTATTTTTTTATAAGTTATTTTGACATTACAAACAGACACTTCAATATTATTTATCTGTATAGATGTATAGATTAGAGAAAGTTAATTTACCCTATAATAAAAATCCCATCAAAATCACTTGTTAAAGGAAAGCTGTCAGCATACGATTTGTGACCAGATTGATCATTGCAGTTATCATATAAATCGTACATAATATTCAAATAGTCATCTAGACTTGTTAAATAGTTAGTTTCTATTGTGATATCTGAAATTATCTGTAAAAAAAAAACTAAGTGAAAGAAGTTTTATGGCAGGTTTGTCGAGCGCTGTTACTTTGAAAAAAAGTTAAATGCTAGTGCCAGCTTCAACAGAAAAATGTTTGAAGCCCGTGTTTTAATATAGACTAGCGACTTATCCTCGCTTCCCTCGGTTGCATCCCTAGGTACGTTTTTATATTTTTGAGCGAAAGCCTAATTCTTTTTCTAAAATAAAAGTAGCCTAAGTTACTCCTTATAATATCAGCTATCTGCCAGTGAAAGTCCCGTTAAATAAAACTATCTTTTCGGATTTTTTCGCGGATTTATTTTGATTTTTGGTTCCCGACGTTTCGATTGCTTTACAGCAATCATGGTCACGGGAGAGACTGAGGTGTTAGATGTCTCAAAGGTATTATATAGTTGTTACAGACAGCCTACCCACAAATAACAAAATGAATTCAAAAAACTTGAAAATTGGCACCAAAGTACCTTACAATATTTGTTAATTTTAATTTTAAAACATTTTTAAAACATTTTTATAATTTTAATTACTTTTATATTATATAATTTTATATAATTTATTTAATTTTAGCTTTATTATTATAATTATTACAATTTTTTTGAAAATTTATTGATTAATAATCTATATTTAGTGTTGCCAATATTATATTTATAACTATAAAGAAAAAATAAATTATTAATTATTTAAGCCACATTATTATTCTATGTGTAATTTAAAAAAATTAAAATTAATTAAGAATTACTATTTGCAAATGAAAATATTAATTTGAATACTAATTTAAATTACTGTTATTTTGATCCGCACAGTAAGAACTTACTACATCTAACTGTCTGTTTTGTTTAGATATATTATTTGATTTTATTATATTAATGACAGGATCCCATGACGATGGTAGTTCCCAGCCATCTTCCCTATTGAAATTTGGATGTTTTTTAATTTCTATGGCTTCCCGAATCATTCTAGGGCGATATCTGTTTTCTTTCGCGAGGATTTGGGGTCTATCGAAGCGAATATAATGGCTTGGGCGGTCCTGACTATGTTTGCAGACAGCAGATGTTGTAATACATGACTATGTTTGCACACAGCAGACAACTGACTATGTTTGCAGACAGCAGATGTTGTAATACAACATCTGCTGTCTGCAAACATAGTCAGGACCGCCCAAGCCATTATATTCGCTTCGATAGACCCCAAATCCTCGCGAAAGAAAACAGATATCGCCCTAGAATGATTCGGGAAGCCATAGAAATTAAAAAACATCCAAATTTCAATAGGGAAGATGGCTGGGAACTACCATCGTCATGGGATCCTGTCATTAATATAATAAAATCAAATAATATATCTAAACAAAACAGACAGTTAGATGTAGTAAGTTCTTACTGTGCGGATCAAAATAACAGTAATTTAAATTAGTATTCAAATTAATATTTTCATTTGCAAATAGTAATTCTTAATTAATTTTAATTTTTTTAAATTACACATAGAATAATAATGTGGCTTAAATAATTAATAATTTATTTTTTCTTTATAGTTATAAATATAATAATGGCAACACTAAATATAGATTATTAATCAATAAATTTTCTAAAAAATTGTAATAATTATAATAATAAAGCTAAAATTAAATAAATTATATAAAATTATATAATATAAAAGTAATTAAAATTATAAAAATGTTTTAAAAATGTTTTAAAATTAAAATTAACAAATATTGTAAGGTACTTTGGTGCCAATTTTCAAGTTTTTTGAATTCATTTTGTTATTTGTGGGTAGGCTGTCTGTAACAACTATATAATACCTTTGAGACATCTAACACCTCAGTCTCTCCCGTGACCATGATTGCTGTAAAGCAATCGAAACGTCGGGAACCAAAAATCAAAATAAATCCGCGAAAAAATCCGAAAAGATAGTTTTATTTAAATGTCAAACATTCGCGTAAATCTAAGAAAGTCCCGTTAAAATTGGTTCAGTCGTTTCGGAGATTAGCAGGAACAAACAGGCAGAGAGACAGACAGACAAAATTTTTAAAAATTGAGTTTTTCTTATAAGTACCGTATGTACTTCCATATGCATTTAGTATAAAGCTGTTATTTTGACGTTACAGACACTTCAATTTTATTTATCTGTATAGATGGATTGAGACTTACCCACTGTTTACCAGTTTCCAGTAGTATCTCTGGTTTGCACAAAATACTTAGTTTACTTGTAGACTGTTTCAAGGAGCAGCCTTTTGGGTAACGAATGGTACGAGCCTTAGGTATCGTCACAACGATACATGCACTGTACGCATTCTCTCCAGCATTGTTTATGGTTAAATTTAATTTTTCCTCATTTGTTGAGCCAATGATGTATGGAGTCCTTTAGAAATTCACATAACATAAATATGTTGGGACAGTCACACAGCACCATCTAGTTCCATGGTAAGCTACGAGGCTTTTGTTATGGATACCATAGAGTTGATACATATATAAAACACATATATAATCCGTTGAGCCGGTACGACATGAAGAAGAAACTACCACATGTACTTAAAAAGTTTCTTTCTGCATTTATAAAATTGTTGCTATTGAATAGGAACCCTACGTTATATTTAGTGCAGTCATGTTTATTGCATTTAGACAAATCAAAAATACTAATATATTGTACTAGCGACTCACCCTCGCTCTGTTCGGGTTCGTCCCTACTTACGTTTTAACGTTTAGTATAGATTTCTCAGAGATGAGATATTTTTTCACAGTAATAAGTATCCTATATGTTGACTCGGATAACCAGCTATTATCATACCAAATTTCATCAAAATCCCTCCATTAATTTTCCCGTGATGCGTTAACAGACTGACAGTTAGACAGACAGACAGACAGACAGACAGATAGATAGACAGACAAACATTCTAAAAACTATAGATTCGGCCTCTGTATCGATAATAATGTCTATTTCAATAAGATTTTCCAAAAAATATTTAATGTACAGATTCGGCTTAGTTACAATTTTATTATATGTATGACGTACATATGTATAGATTTACCTACTTGTTTCTTATTAGTCTAATACATACAGTAATAGTACATAATACTAATAGCTATTGGTCTAATAGGTGTCAAAATATTTCAAAATAATACTTACGATATAGAGCAAGACTTAATAAGCGAAAGATTTGGAACACAGTGATCGCTTACACAAACGCTTGTCCATACACTATTTTCGATAGTCAGCTCGCTGTTTTCACTCAGTAGTACTCTTGATATATCGAACTCAGTCAAACTTAATGGATTTTCTTTTAATTTCGCCGATATTTTGTACGCTAAAACTAGATTGTACTCTTTCTCCTAAAATATAATTAATATATAAATATTTGCAGTACCTATATATAAATAATCGTACTATACTACTGTGTAACAAAAGAAACAGAAGCAAAACTCAACTACTATCGTAAAAGTTTTATTTTAATTGGTCCTATCGTTTTATGAACATTAATTTGTACCTCTACATTACAAAGTCTCTATTGATATACGCTGTAAATATTACTATCAAAGCAACAACTTACTTGGGCAAGTAACGTTTAGTTTAGGGGCGGTACAATTTTTTTTTTTGGGACATTAACACACAGCACCATCTAGTTCCATGGTAAGCTACGAGGCTTGTGTTATGGATACCAGATAGTTGATACACTAAACATATATAACTTTAAATACATACATATTATAAACTTATATAATATTATTAGAAATGAATGTTAATATTGTTATATTGGTGACAGTTGCAGCCCAGTGGATATACCTCGCTTTAAAAACCAGGTGAAAAGGATTTAAATTTCGGGTCTCGTATTTCTGGTGTTTTTATGTGCGAATCATTTCCTACATAATAACCAATTGCTAAAAAGGTGATAAGCATCATAAGTAAATACTGCATGCCAGATAAAACGTAGAAAGTTAAAGAAAGATATATCAAGACTGCCGTATTTGGCCAGAGTGGTGGACTATGGTCTGATCCCCTTTTGTATCGAGGGGAGGCTGAGACTTTTAAAAGGGCGGATACAAATAGATACATTGTCTTTTCAACACGCTTCGATCAGCTTCACGTTACTCGTAATTAACTATGTAATTAAATCTTGGAACTTGATTTTAAATTGATTTGAAGCTTTGTAAGTGTATAACATGTTAAATAACAACATAATATGAATAGAAACAAGACATGATAATATTAATATGATACCATCGAGCTAATCTATACTATAATATTATTAAGCTGAAGAGTTTGTTTGTTTCTTTCATCTTCTTCATTCTATCCGATTTGAATTTTTTTTTTGCATTAGATAGCTCGTTAACTGAGGAAGGCTATCATCCCCGAAAATGTACGGTTCCGGTGAAATGGATTTGTTTTTTCTAGCGACTTACCTTTGTTTCGCTCGGGTAGGTTTTAATTTCTTTCAGCGTAACCCTAATTCTTTTTCACCAATAAAAGTAGCCTAAATTACTCAAAAATCAGTCCAGTCGTTTCGCAAATCACCCGGAACAGACAGACAAAATTTTTAAAAATATTTGTTTTTCTTATAAGTACCGTATATAATTTCATATGCATTTAGTAAAAAGCTGTTTTTTGATATTACAAAGTGACACTTCAATTTAGTTTATCTGCATAGATTAGAAGTATCAAGCAAAGCTAGGTGAGGATGCTAGTATATAATGATAATATTCACTGTGATATTTGATGTTATGACTCCTATACTCTGGCAATACGATGATACTTTTGATTTGACCGACTGCTCATATGTCAACTCACTGTTCTCAACGTCTAATCTGCGTAATTTTACATTTGAGTATGAACTTTCAATGGATATAATTAAATCTGAAAAAAAAACATCATTTTTATATTTTACGACCAAATATTTTCACGCTTAGAAGTACAAAGTGTTTGATTGGTTTTATCTATACATATAATAAAATTCTGAGTTGAATGTGTACATTAAATATTTTTTTGCTAAATCTTATTGAAGTAGTCACTATTAACGCTACAAAGGCAGTGACTATCACCACAGGACAGATTTTGATGAAATTTGGTATGATGATAGCTGGTTATTCGGGTCAACATATAGGATACTTTTTACTGCGGGAAAATATCTCATTTACCGTAAAGTTTCATCAAAATCCGTCCAGCAATTTTTGTGTGAAAGAGTAACAATCACAAATGCAAATCCATCTTCACAAATGTTCACTTTTATAATATTAGTAGGAATAGGATTGTTAGTAATTGAAAGTAAAATTGAGATCTTTATGTATTCTATAGAAACTTCATAACATCACTCAGATCATCATGTATTTTTAGATATTTTATGTTTGCCTGGTACGAGTAATATGTTTTTTTCTTTTAACTTTCGTAATAGCTAAACAGGTATAAATGAAAAATAGGTCCGTATTAAAATAGTGGATAA
Source organism: Fabriciana adippe (assembly GCA_905404265.1). Lineage (NCBI taxonomy): Eukaryota > Metazoa > Arthropoda > Insecta > Lepidoptera > Nymphalidae > Fabriciana > Fabriciana adippe. The sequence continues at coordinate 14,446,601 of FR989989.1, forward strand.
AAGCCGGAAGGTTTAACCCATTTATTTAAACTAGATTTCACTTTCACTTCACTTTCACACACGGAAAGAAAAGAATGTAAAGTGTCTTATGCCATTATATTAAATCAATCAATTATACTACCTGCTTCAATATCTTTTGGTTTCTCTGGATATGTGACATCGATGCATGATTCAAATTCAAAATATTTGCCAAGAGTAATGTTCTGAAAAGCAAAAAAATAATCTAAACATTGATAGGGAATTTTAAAAAAAATTCGCTTTAGATACATTTAGAAAGATATTAGTAGATTTTACTTATATGCAGGTGTCTGTCTGTATGTTGAATCAAAATCAAATAACACAAAAAACAGTCGACATAGCAAGTTAAAGTAGATTCGAAGGTAGCTTGATTCCTTCGTAATATTGTACGTTGTAATAAAAAGTGGAATTTATATTTAGTTAAGTACTACTTAATCTATACTAATATTATAAAGAGGTAAAGTTTGTGAGTTTGTGTCGTTGTGGGGGTAATCTCTGGATCTACTGCACCGATTAGATGAAAGGTAAGAAGATAGTTTGAGGCCCTGGAAGGGACATAGGATACTTTTTATTCCGGAAATCATCTCTCAAGGGGGTGAAAATGGGGATGAAAGTTTATATGGGGATCAAGCCACGGACGCACCCGGCGAATCGAGGGTGAGTCGCTAGTAGAATTATATATTGGTGATGCCGTAAGGAGAATGCTTTTGATTTTTTTTTCTTATTTATCTACAAATTTTATCCAAATAATATGAAATTAATAAAGACATGTACCTGAGAATTTGGAAACACCGCTCGCAGTTTCACTGTTATGAAAGCTATACTATTGATTAAAGCAATTTTATCGCTGATTGGTGAAGAAATAGCCAGTTCTGCAAAAATTAGAAATATTTTGTGTACAATTAACTTATAAAATTCGTCTTATCTTCAACATTTGAATCATGCAAAAATTAAAACAGGGAACCCAGAATCAATATTATCGGTCATTCCAGTTCACCATCGATCTGATTTATAATAAATGTATAGAACTTATCCTTTTTAAATAAAACTATCTAAAGCCTTAGTCTCTCCTGTGACCATGATTGCTGTAAAGCATTCGAAACGTCGGGAACCAAAAATCAAAATAAATCCACAAAAAATCCGAAAGGATAATTTTATTTAAAATGTCAAATATTCGCGTAAATCTAAGAAAGTATTAACTTATACTTTAATTAAATAATAATAATAATAATAGATTCACACCATTACATCCATTTCCATCATAATCTTGCACTGTCGTCATACTGAAGCCAAAATATTTAAACCCATCTATATGTAATCTTTGCGAATATCTTCCTTCTAAGAGACCCTTGCCAGTATAAATATATATGGCACCTTTGCCTTCATCCTCGTATGGGGCTGCTATTGCAATTTCTAGGGAAAGTATTACTTTTAATTCAAAACTCCAGTTAAATCAGCAATCAGATCAGTAAAAATAGTGGGTATTTTTTTTTATATTCGTTTTCAGTGAAGTTTTCACTTGGTTTTTCTCGGTCAGTTAAAAGATAGTCAAACACATATAAGTAGTAGTACTTGGACGACCGAGCTTCGCTCGGATTTCTTTTTTGTTATATGGTAGTTTTAGCTAAAAAGAAAACAATACCTAAAACTTTGTATCCGATCGAGATTCGAACTCGGCCACCTGTGATTGTTAATCTTGCACCTTTGTCGCTTAACCACGATGCTTATGCCTGTGCGTAAGAAATTATCGATCATATTCTGCGTCGAATAATGCGAAATAAAACCGCATGAGAATTCAAAAACACGCGTTTTCCTAGATATAAGAATATTCTAGATCGATTTTTCGCCTTCGAAAACCCCCACATACCAAATTTCAGCGAAATCGTTAGAGCTGCTTCCAAGATCGCCGGTTAAATTAAATAAATAAATATATTAATATACAAGAATTGCTCGTTAAAATCTATTAGATTAAGATCAGTTATTAAGAAAATCAATGTTATTTTGTTTAAAAAATCAAAGTAGATAGCATTTTAATACAGTGTACACTTACCGTCCATGGAGTCTCCGTCCATATCTCCAAGATTTAGAATAGCATAACCAAAATAGCCACCGTTTGCTTTACCCTTAATCTTCTGTTTTAGAAACATTTCCTGAAAATCAGGCACAGTATTATCTATACTAATATTGTAATTGTAAAAGTAACTATTTTACCTTTTCGTGCTTAAACCGCTTAACAGATTTCGATTAATATGGCAAAGACATAAATTGTATTCTAGGATCGAATATAGGCTAACTTTGATCCAAACCCCGCTTAGCATGCGAGCAAAGCCTGGAGAAAAATAGTTGTTAATATACTATTTCATTTTTGTTATATCGGTATAAAAAGTGGTATAATTCTTTGAAGCGTTACCACTTATTAAAATTGAATTTCAGATTTTACCTCATACACTCCAAACTCACAAATATATAGGTTTTAAGGTTCTCGCTCTTATAAATAATACTAGTAGAAGTTGTTAAACAGTATTGTATGCTAATGGGTAAATTCCAAATAATAAGTATTTTTCAAAGTCTATAATCATTAAATACTGTATATAAAATTGAGATACATTATAATACGATACGTGATATCTAGTATCTGGCTAAGTGGTTTTTATTTCGACCCCTTAGTGCTTGTTCAAACGAACAATACTTGTTGTACTTTACAGTATAGAGTTTTTTCTTCTATATTAAAAACAAAGCTTTATTTCTAAGATTTATATACATTAAAGTAAAATGTGTATGTACTTTATACAAATAAAACTGAATTCAATAATTCAATTATTGAATTCACTAATTCTGTATTAAAAACTCTTTTGGTTAATTCTTTGTTTGGACAAATAAGCACTGAGACGACGGTTTATCTACCATTCTAAGTTTGAAGACCGATTTTCGGGAGTAGTTGAGTAATTCACATACCTTAGAGCTAACAACAGTGTCAGCCATATAAATATATACTGCTCCCACATCATATTCAGTAGCGCTCTCTGTATACACTGGGGCGCCAACTACGAGTGCACCGGTTGGTAGCATCGCGGAACATAAAGCAGCTCCAAACAAAGAACTGTAAGTGATATCATTGATGGCACCGATGTTGTCCAGCTTTGAATTGAAAAAGTATACCTGCAAGTATACAAATTTCATTACATTAAATATTTACATTGATATAATCACAATAATAAACAAGTTGTTGGGATGCCGCTAAAAAAAGCCAGAAGATCTAATACATGTAAAATCAAACCAGCTATAACTGAAATTGTCATCAATTAAAAGTTCATAATGATTGACATCGTTATAAAAGTAGTGATTTGTATAATTTTACCTTTCCGTATCCCAAATTTCCGAATGGTGAACTCACGGCATAACTTATTTCCTTACCGAAAAAATTTCCACTTGTTATGCTGTATCCTAAAAAATATGTAACAGTTTAAAAATGGCATATTTATACATATAATAAAACAGTAACTTAGCGAAATCGATGTGCGTGTTTAGCGCAAAAAGTACTGAACGAATTGTAACAAAAAAGAATGTAGTGATAACTTATTGGGTCAACATTTAGGATAACCTTTTACTACAGGAAAATTCTTCATTCCCACGGGAAAACACAATAACTGGTTTTATCGAGTCGATCTAAGGAATTTATATGTCTAACGCTGACTAAACCTTAAGATATATATCAAAATAATGTATTACAAAATTGTAAGTCTTAATAGGGCTATAGAAAAATCTACAGTAGCATAAGTCTTTCTCCTAATGTACACTCGCAATAACTATTCATATTTATTTAAAAGCGAAGCAAGGGTAAGTCATTAGTTGTTTATAAAAACCGCAGGAAAATTGTAGGTTGATTTCTTTAACAAAAAAAGTATTATAGTAATATGACTTACGACGTTGTCGAAGAAGAAAATTTTAGTCATATAAAATGTTTTGAAGTACTTCTATTAAGGAATTTGTTAAAAAATAATAGTTTAACTTACCAAAATTATAAAGGACTGGATTCGAGTGGCTTATTTTTTCGAATAGTTTTGGGTCGTCATTGCTCATTGGTTTTTGGTATTTTATCACTCGTCCTACCAAACAATACAAGTGTATAATATATTAAAAAAATCCGGACAATCACGAGTCGGACTCGCCCACCGAGGTTCCCGTACAAATTTGTAGGAAATCTGTGTAACTTTATAATACTTTCTTAGATTTACGCGAATATTTGACATTTAAATAAAACTTTCTCTTCGGTATTTTTCGCGGATTTATTTTGATTTTTGGTTCCCGACGTTTCGATTGCTTTACAGCAATCTTGGTCACGGGAGAGACTAAGGTGTTAGATGTCTCAAAGGTATTATATAGTTGTTACAGACAGCCTACCTACAAATAACAAAATGAATTCAAAAAACTTGAAAATTGGCACCAAAGTACCTTACAATATTTGTTAATATTTAAGTTATCTGTTTAACTTTAATTTTTAACTTTGTTTTATTTTTTGGTCCTTTTCTTTTATTTGTGCTGTAAGACCTTGCTTTTTGCTAAATTTCGTGATTCTAGGTCAACGGGAATACTAATAATACGGAAAACTATATGGTAGCATATAGGTTTTCTGGTTGATTTAGAATTGTCAATTTTGGTTAAAAACAAGGTTTTACAGCACAAGTAACGAGAAAATTCTGAAAAATAAAAAAGTTCAAAATTAAGGTAAATTTTGGTACCTACAAGTTTTCGCGAAAATATAAATTTGCTCATATCTTTTTATCGTGTTGATTCAGGACCTTGATTTTACACCTAATAGGGACTATAGACATCAGTATCTGGTACAAATTTCTACTTGCTAGGTCCACCCGTTCCTGATAAAATCGGTGGTGACAAACGGACAGACGGGCAGGCGGACAGACGGACAAAAGAATGATCTTATAAGGGTTCCTTTTTTACCTTTTGAGGTATGGAACCCTAATAATAAATTATTATAAACTAAAATTGTTTAAATGTATCAGTCAAATAGTTGTCACATTTTAAGTTGGAACATTCAATTCATGATAAACGATATAATAATAGAAATCCTAAACAGAAATTAAAATCAACATTGATGACGAAATTAAATGAGCTAGTTACCTTTGCTGACTGCTGGACCACCTACTAATAATTCATTCTGGGATGTTATATGTGTAGTCCAACCAAATGAATCCATTAGTTCTAAAAAAAAAAATTATATCACATACTGTTATCATATTTATATGACTTTGTCATATTGATATATACAACTAGGCGTATATTTAGATTTAAAATGCTTTAAAAAATTAAAATTTTAAAATAAAACGTTTTCACATTTGAAAAACTTAAATTCACTCCGCAAAGTAAATTTAACTTTAAACACGACGTCCAATTTTCTGCTTAAACTTAAATTAGCATCATAGCACCAGAGTATTTTAATGCACAAAAATATGTTCTGCTGTAAAGCTCTATTTTCTTTATACCAATGGAAAGTTAAAATTTACTTGCTCCTCGTGTTTCAGTTCTCAAACGATCTCTGGCTGGTAATACAGGTAATCTCCGAATTGTCCCATTTGAAGGTTTCAAATAGCATAAACCAACTGTGGCTAAGTCACGACTCGTCGTCTTTCCTCTTACTTTTATTAATTTAAGCTCGGCGTAGCGAGGAGAACATGTCTGCAATTGAATATAAAGATATTAATATGATTTTTGACCTTTAATTAGATGAGTGATTTATGAACTTCCTAACTCACAAAAATCTTCGACTGATGATTGTTTATGGACGTAAGACATCATAATTAGTGTTTTTTTTTAATTTGATGTACATATTTGATATGATATTTTTAATGCATATAGATAAATCATATCAGGAGTTGCAAAAATAGCGGATAAATTAATGTTTGTCCCTGAAGGGGTCCTCCTTTTATTATTTTTAACTTATAGACCATTTTATTCCATCAACTTTAGGAGGAGTACCGTGTGTAGATAACGCGACACTTCACCTCCGTTCTTAATGTGTCAGAGGTGAAACGAAATAAATATATCTCTATATAAATAGGCAAAGATAAAAAAGTTTCAGTATCTTCTTCTTCACATCGCATCATCATCATCACCATAATATTCAAATATAATTTGGCATAAATAATAATTAACTTACAGTATTATAACGACACGTTTGGCTCAGTTTGCAGTGACCCTACTTACTGTGCCAGCGGTCGCGGGTTCGAGTCCCGCTGGGGGCATTCATTTGTGTGATGAGCACGAATGTTTGTACTCCAGTCATGGGTGTTTATATTTATAATATGTAACACAGGCCCCGTAGCTTAATATGGAACTAGATGGTGTTGTGTGTTTAAAAAAAAAAATTGTGTGCCAAAGCAATACGTGACCGGGTCTGCTTGTACAATGTATGTATCTTTAACACTTACCACAAAGAAATTCTCATTAGCTTTCACAGATGCTCCAAGCCAAAAGTCGTGCTTTATTAAAGGATTTGCTAGTTTTTGACCTACAAACATATTATATTATTAATTTATTTCAGTGCAGATTATGACTTAGATTTCTATTTGACAGTAATAGTATCGACTCATCCTCGCGTCGCTTCGCTCGGGTTCGTCTCTAGGAACGTTTCAACGGTTAGTATAGATTTCTCAAAGATGAGATATTTTCCTGCAGTAAAAAGTATCTTTTTTGTTGACCCGGGTAACTAGCCATCATTATACCAAATTTCATCAATATCTATCCAGTGGGTTTCTCGTGATGCATTCCCAGACAGACAGACAAAAATTCTAAAAACTATAAATTCCGCCTCCGTTTCGATAATAATGACTGTTTCAATAAGATTTTCTGAAAAATCTATACTAATATTATAAAGCTGAAGAGTTTGTTTGTTGTTTGTTTGTTTGGTTCAACGCGCTAATCTCAGGAACTACTGGTTGGAATGAAATAATTCTTTTTGTGTTGGATAGTCCATTTATCGAGGAAGGCTTTAGGCTATATATAATACCGGAAAAATGTACGGTTCCCATGGGATATATTTGTTTTTGCCTAGAGACGAACCCGAAGCGCAGCGAGGGCGAGTCGCTAGTATTTAATATACAGATTCGACTCAGAATTTTATTATATGTATAAATAAGCACGAGGGAATGATTTCTGTAATATAACTGGCTAATTTAAAAACATATATCTATACAGATAAATAAAATTGAAGTGTCTGTTTGTAACGTCAAAATAACAGCTTTATACTAAATGCATATGGAATTATATACGGTACTTATAAGAAAAACACTATTTTAAATTTTTTTGTCTGTCTGTCTGTTTGTTCCGGCTAATCTCCAAAACGGCTGGACTAATTTTAACAGGACTTTCACTGGCAGGTAGCTGATATTATAAGGAGTAACTTAGGCTACTTTTATTTTAGAAAAAGAATTAGAGTTACGCTCAAAAAAATTAAAACGTATCTAGGTAGGACGAACTCGAGCGAAGCGAGGGTGAGTCGCTAGTATATAAATAAATGAAAGGCTAAAAAAACATCCAAGATAGAGCACGGGTTGAAATTAAGTAAAACATGAACTAAATACGTACGTCTTAATTCTTCTATAGGGACATTAGTCACACTTGTACTATTTTTAGGCGAGTCGATATCAATAAGGTAAATTTTTCCAACACCACCCCCAATTGGATCGCTAACGATTAGGCTAAAAACAAATTCAAATAAATTAATAAGCTTATTATGTATGTCAATACATCATAATATTTATATTTATATAAATAATTCGAATCAATAACATTTATAAGGCTTCGTTTCGCAGAACCTGAGGTGTGGATTCGAGTCTCGCGTTAGACAAAATATTTACGGTGTTTTTTTATGGTACTCAGTGACAAACGAGCAGACAGCCCACCTGATGCAAAGCGGTAGCCGTCGTCCATAACACCTACGGTTCATGCACTTCGGTTTTACGTAACAAAACTGCACCGCCGGTGCGTTATTACAGTGAGGACTATAATGATATTCCTCTTGCATGTAATTGCGTTGACTACCGGAACCGGAATACAATAATGCAATCATTGTTGCTTGGCGGGAGAAATAGATAAGGGGGTGGTACCATCCAGTCGGACTCTTCAGGTTCGACAGACTCCTACCACCGGTAAACCAACCACCACCGGTTTTTCAACAAGAAAGTTGATGAAGTCAGAGTATGGAGGTTAGCAGTGTATGTAAAGCTGTCTGATCGTAATGAGTTGTCTTCCCATCGGACTATGAGACAGAGTATAATGTAGAGAAAGTGAATTTTTTTAACGTAGAAGGCCTACATCAACTTTTATATAACGGTTCATTTCTGATGTACATAGTTCAGCTTAATTTCCTGAAGGTCTTTTGAATCTCATAGTACGAGATGTCCAAAGATTCATTTTAAATCGTAAATAGTATCGTCATAAGAGTTCATAATAGGCCTCTAGATATCTAGCCTTTTTAAGATTTGCCGTCATAATCGAAATTCGATCAAGGAGACTATATTTACTAATATACATATATTTATGTTTATTGATCCACAAAACAAATGACAATCAAACACGTATAAAATAACAATTACTTACAAAATTAATACACAGGATTGCATTTTTCTAGATGCAGACACAGCATGCATATACAAACAAAACTTAATATTAATAGTATGTTGGGACATTAACACACAGCACCATCTAGTTCCATGGTAAGCTACGAGGCTTCTGTTATGGATACCAGACAGTCGACACACTACACATATATAACTTTAAATACATACATAATATAAATATAAACACCCATGACTGGAGTACAAACATTCATGCTCATCACACAAATGAATGCCCCTAGCGGGACTCGAACCCGCGACTGCTGGCACAGCAAGTAGGGTCACTACACACTGAGCCAAATGTATCGTCAAAACCAGATGTAACCTACAGTAACAATGAGGAACGACTTTTATCTACTAATAATGACTAAGAAACTAAAAAAATATGAATTACTAACAACAATATTTACAAACTTTCACATTACCTATGTCTTTGGTAAGCGATGCTGTACCCATATAATGAATGTTCAGGTAAAAATGAAGGCCGCTTGAAAATATGTACTGAGTTTTCATGAAATAATCCTTGTACTAGATCTTTTTGAATTAGTATTAAAATTATAGTTGACACTGAAACAATTAAATTAAATATGTTGGTACATTAACACACAGCACCATCTAGCTTCATGGTAAGTTACGAGGCTTGTGTTATGGATACCAGATAGTTGATAACACACATATATAACTTTAAATACATACATATTATAAATATAAACACCCATGACTGGAGTACAAACATTCGTGCTCATCACGAAAACACAAATGAATGCCTCCAGAGGGACTCGAACACGCGACCGCTGAAACAGCAAGTAGGGTCACTACAAACTGAGCCAATGTGTCGTCAAACAATAGAAAATATCTTAAAAATGCTCTTGTAGGTATTGCATATTCTCATTATAAGAGCAATTCATTTATTGGACTTAAAACTACGATAATATAGTATTTACACTATTCACTGCTATTACCTGTACTTTCTTTTTTAATGGTCAATAATCGCAATTTGATTTAATATACGAGTATATATCGAACTCACGACCTTCCCATAAGAATTCACTGCCAGGCGTCTACGTACGTTTTAACATTTGCACTATTACATTATTAGCATAAATAATATTTCTATTATTTTTTATTATTACTAGTAAATTAATAAAACTTATTTTTTTTATATTTCTTTAAATTTTTTATTATTACTAGTTTGATTTATTACTTTCTTAGATGTACGCAATTATTAGACATTTAAAAAAAACTATCTTTTCGGATTTTTTCCGGGATTTATTTTGATATTTGGTTAAGTTTGATTTAATTAAACTTTAATATTAAAAAAAAAAACAATTTATAAATCAATCAATAAATGTCTTAAATAACAATTAATTGGTACTTACGCGACATAATTGTAATGTGTGTCGATTTTTATGAACTCATTAACTGACTTAATGATATGACAATATGTAGTTAAACATATTTATAATTAAATAGTGTCATCATGTACAGCTATGTTAAGTTTTCCTTAATGTTATAATAATAAGGAAAATGATTACGTCTATAACACAATATAATAATAACCAGTTATATTTACTGAATTAAAATTGTAAATACAAGTTCGTATGTCGAATATATTATTATCTTCCCAATTTCAGTCGTATTTACAACTAGCGGCTCACTCTCGCTTCGCTTGTGTTCGCCTCTAGAAAAAAAAACTATTCAATCCCACGGGAATAGTACATTTTTTTGGAATAAAAAGTAGTTTATGTGCTATTCCAGACTATAATCTATGTCTGTGCTAAAATTCATCCAGATCCATTCAGCCGTTCTGGCGTGATTGATTAACAAACATCCATCCAAACACCTTAACTTCCACATTTATAATATTATTAAGATTATATTATTTGGAATTAAATTGTATAGCAAAAGATTTTTTTTATTACGGAAAGTTAAAATATATTATATAGGGTTATTCGTCAATACATTAAATGTAAGTATTCAGCCCTTTTTAACGTCCCACTGCTGAGCACGGACCTCCCTTCAACACTTCCTTTCTATCTCACACGTCCTTTATATCGAATATGTTATATATATATTGAGAAAACAAAACATATGTCGTAATAGCTATGACACAATCGCGGCATTTGTTAGTGATTGATAATCCTAAAAAAATAAATCGAAATCCATCAAACCATTTCAACGTGAAGGAATAACAAACATACATACATACATATAAACTTTTATGATTTACAATAGTAGTAAGATTTTTATATAAATAAATATGTTGGGACATTAACACACAGCACCATCTAGTTCCATGCTAAGCTACGAGGCTTGTGTTATGGATACCAGATAGTTGATATACTACACATATATAACTTTAAATACATATATACTCGTATTACAAATATAAACACCCATGACTGGAGTACAAACATTCGTGCTCAACACACAAATGAACGCCCCCAGCGGGACTCTAACCCGCGACCGCTGACATAGCAAGTAGGGTTACTACAAACTGAGCCAAACATATCATCAAATATTAAAACATATTACTATGGATTTTTTTACTTTTTATCTACTTTGATAGCACAAACAGACGTTTTAATTTCATAATAAAATGATTAATTTTTTTCCCTATAAAAACACTAAAGGAATATTTGTTATTGCACATGTTAATTTATATTTGAACGGTTGTCCTTATTGGTAAAGTTGATTAGTGTTTTTCAGTACATTTTTACCTTTAATTTTAATGTCATTTTTTTAAATTTAACTGTTTTTTCAATGTTCCAGTATGAAAGGTAAGATATTTTTTTATTTTTAAGTAACTCGCTTAGATTATGGTCTAAGATTCGAATTACATGTATTATTATTATTATTGTTTTTATATTTAAAAAAAACTCGTATTTTCAAAATAAAAAGCCAATATAAAAACTTAATAATTTAACTTCTTAAAGCTCAATCATTTTGGCTTGAATATATACTCCAAATGACAAAGATTACTTCTATATAATATACACACACTTACAAACATACGATTAACATGTAGTCTGATTATTTACACATATAATAAAATTGTAACTAAGCGGAATCTGTACAATAAATATTTTTTGGAAAATCTTATTGAAATAGACTTTTTTATCGATACAGAGGCCCAATCTATAGTTTTTAGAATTTTTGTCTGTCTGTCTGTTACCGCATCACGGAAAAACCACTGGAGGCATTTTAATGAAATTTGGTATGATGATAGCTGGTTATCCGGGTCAACATATAAGATACTTTTTACTGCGGCGAAAATATTTCATCTCAGAGAAATTTATACTAAACGTTAAAACGCATGTAGGGATGTACCCGAGCAGAGCGACTCACCGCTAGTATTTTATAAATCCAACATTTTTAATTCTACATATTTTTGCAGGACATCTTATCATATGCAGTGTTTGGTTCCTACATATATTCCAGCTTAATTTGGCTTTTTTCCACACCCCATCATATCTTGAATTTAAACCACCGGATGTATCTAAGACTTTTGGATTCTCAATTGGCTATCAATCAAAAACTAATAGCTTAGGTAAGTTATTTTCAGTTATAGTCGCTTAATTAGGTGTATTGTTCACCTTGTTGTGGTGGAGAGGCTCGCCAAACGCACAGGCCAAACCCTTAGGGCCAGAAACTTAAAATTTTGCACACGTATTTCTCTTATGACGTAGGCATCTACTAAGGAAGGATTTTTCAAAATTCAACCCCCAAAGGGGTGAAATAGGGGATAAAATTTATATGAAACTTGTTATTCCTTGGACATACTTGCATGAAATTTCATATTTTTCGTAGTTTGATCGCGAGCGAAGCCGCGAGTTCTGCTAGTATTATATATTCATGGTCACATAGATATTTATAATGACCTCATTAGTATAGTTTCCTTGAAGTGCAGTAATGACGCATTCGTTTTGCTTCATAGCCTATCCTATACAAATCATTCCACAAGAAAATCCAATAATTCAATAATTTTATAATCAAAACTTGAAGTATCCATGTTTTAACATAAAATAATACATTACAAAAGGATAAATGATTTTATTAAAATTATGAGTCTATGTTTTAAAAGAACCCAAATCATTATATTTATAGTTCTCGAACGAGACAAGAAGTAGTTCAACTAATTGGTTATCCTTTTATAACATTCCAAATATCCTCAAAATGAAAAAAAAAAATTATGTCAATGGATGAGTCTATTTAAAAATATGTACATAAGTATGTAATGTATGTATAAGTAGGAAGATATTTCAAAATTACTATACTGAAGCAACAGCAATAATATAGTTGTAAATAAGTAAATTATATTAAAAATGTCCAGACCCTGGTAGCCCGGTGGTAACGCGCTCTCTTAGGAAACCGAGTGAAGCGGGTTCAAATCCCGGGTCTCGCACCTGTGATATTTTCATGTGCCAGTCATTTCCAACATCATTACCACTTGTCTTACGGTGAAGGAAAACATCGTGAAAAACCTGCATGTCTGAGAGAACCTAGCAAGTTCTTGAAAGATATCGCACTTGGCTAGTGGTGGACTTATCCTCCTCGTATTGAAGGGAGGTCCTTGCCCAGCCGAGGGGCGTTAAAAAGCGCTGAATATATACATACAGGCATTTAATTAACAGTAAAATAAATGCATTTTTTTCAGTGGTGGGTGCGCCCCTGAGTAATAAAGATGGTAAGGTGTACTCATGTTCCATCGGTGACCTTAAAAGAAAAACTACAATGTGTAAAGACATTGGAATCGACATAGACAAATATGCTGGAAATTATAACAGAAGTAAGATTATATTTTTATTATACTTAATACCTATACTGCAATTTTGCGAAAGTTGGTAAATCAGTGGGATACCTAGTGTATTTGTAAAAGTATTTTTTATATATCAATACTTTTTTATCCGCTATTTTATTCTACATTAAGTTGTTCTCGTAGGCATGGCTGCCAGATCGTATAATTGGATACGAAAATTGTATGATATGGTTATCTTACGTATTCAGTTTGTATAACAGATTGCGTTGTATAATTGGATATAAAAATCAAGATTTTATTTCTCCCGTAGCTTCACTATTAATGTTATACATAAAGTATCGAGAGATCGAACGTTTCTTAATCTATGATGGAAAGCTGTCGCTTTAAGTATGTTAAAGTGACAAAAAAAATAATAATTTTAATCTTCACAGAGTATTTCTCAACTATTTTGTTGATTTGTATAATAGGATTTGATATAATTTTAGTGACCCAGCGGTATAAAATAAGTTGGGTCTACTGGCAGAGTCGAATCTGTACATCATATATTTTTCTGAAAATCTTATTGAAATGGTCATTATTATCGATACAGAGGCCGAATCTATAGTTTTTTTGAGTTTTTGTCTGTTTGTCTGTCTGTAACCGCATCACGAAAAAACCACTGGACAGATTTTGATGAAATTTAGTATGAAGATAACTGGTCATCCGGGTCAACATATAGGATACTTTTTACTGTGGGAAAATATCTCATCTCTGAGAAGTCTACACTATACGTTTAAACGTTCCTAGGGACGAACCCGAGAGGAACGAGGGTGAGTCGCTAGTCAATACATAAATTGGAAAAGACAAAACAGTTCAGAACCTTTTTCTCCTCTGTTTGTCAATCGATTTTCTTTATTTTTATGCAATAGCTATTGACGAGCTTTAGTTTTAGTTATCAATAAAAAAAGATGTAAAACTTTTTTTTATATAAATATTTAAATTCTATTCATATATGTTTTCCTCAAATATTCAACAATGATTAATTATAATGGTTGAATTTCTGAATTTTATTTAAATTAGTATGTACAGTGTACACTCAAAGGGTGGTGTAGTATTTACACAGTGGATACTGCTTATGATGATGACTGACAATCTCTCATTAAAATATAACTGTCGATTATTTTTAGTAATTATATATAGATAGACTATATATTTATTTTATATATTTTTTCCTCAATAAATGGGTTATCTAATGCAAAACTAATTTTTCGAATCGGATTAGTAGTTCCTAAAATTAGCACATTCAAACAAATAATCTCTGTCTCTTTATAATATTCGTATAGATTATTATTCATCAATGAATTCCTAATAAATAAACGCAAAAAATACGTAAAATGAAATAAGGGTTGATGTGAGATGAGTAATACTATCACACTAGCAAAATAAAATATAACAATATGAAAAATTTAAGAATAATTCTCAACATTGAAGTTTACTCGTGAGTGGCATATAGTATTTATATTCAAGTACTAGATGAGTATCAATAAAATCTATTATTGGAAAAATATTTTTTTAGGTGCCAGCCCTGATCAAAATTTTTGCTTGGGAGCTACTATATCTGTGGCGCCAGATTATTTCCTTGTAAGTATATTAAAATTTATATTTATCTATATTTATCTATACATAATTACGAGTATGAACACCGCTTTTTCAGCTATTTTTTTTTTGTTTTGTTTTTTTTTTTTTAATTGTATTTATAATTTATATTTTCAGACTTGTGCTCCATTGTGGACTCAATTAACATTGATTCCAAAAACGTGGTTTGGAGCTTTCGGAACATGTTTCTTGTCTGATGGTACAAATATTACTAGATATTTCGGTTTAACTGAGCAATATTTTGACATGCAATCGGACAGTAGACCCTCGTATGCCAGGCCCAAAATAGGTATGTTCTTTTTACACATGATTTCTTTAGTTTTTATTAGTAATTTATTAGATTTCATCTCATGCAAGGATTAAGTCAACGACTAACTGAATGTTGCCCTCAAATAAGAAATTCAATCATTATCTTTTTAAATACTAGTAGTTCTGCGAACAGTAGACCTTGCAAGCCTAAACTGCATTTTGAGCAGCTATTCTACTCATGACACCCATGATCCTCATTTCAGCGTCACCAAATTTTTATGAGACCGACTTAAAGTTACTACCTTTCAAATAAAATAAGAACCATCGAAATCGGATCTCATAAGGTGGAGATATGAAGTAGCCACCTTTTTGCCACGTTTTGGAGGGAGTATGCCTCCGATCAAAAATCCCCGACGACGAAGAAAATCTATAAAATAGTAAAACCTGTACACCAAGTTTCGTCCAGATCGGTTGTAAAATACGACATGTAGAGGAGTACCACAAACTGACAGAGGAAAGAAAATTTTGACAGACTTAAAGCAGAGACGCTTCGCTTGCTCGGTCACAAAATAAATCCGCGAAAAATAGTTTTATTTAAAATGTCAGAATACTCTCATAAATCTAAGAAAGTATCCTATAATCATCTCTAGTGGATTAGATAGATAATTTATTGATTCCATTCAGTTCTCTGCATTTCGCTTTTTAAAGAACACTGCGTATTGGGCGATGGGTGGTTTCGGTTAATAGGAAGGAAGCAAACATATAGCGTAGGTACCTTTCTAGCATTAAGCTTGGGAAATCTGGTATTGTCAAAGGTATCAGGGAAATGAGATAAAAACCAATATGGAGGTTTAAAGTAAGATTAATTGCGCTTACTTACCGAATAAATCTATAGTGTGTAGACTAATAACTTACGTCGATATATTACTTGTCATCGATCGATCGACACGAGCCACTGAAATTATTAATAAAATTAATGTTTCTACAATAGATGAAGATGCTTTAAATATTAACATAGAAAATGTTTTTGTTTCAGTAAACATATATGGTGGTATCGGTTGGAGTACTTTATCAGATCCAATTAACAAAATTATTCTTATTGCAAAGCCTATACTTGAAAGCAGCATAAGCTACATAGACATGGATCAACCATTAAAACCAGCTATTGTAGTTAATTTACTGGGTCTCTTCAATGGCTATGGTTATAAAGGTAATTTGTTTCCATACGTTTAATGAATATAATAAACATACATTTAATAAGTTAAATTATAAGTGCTATTTTTTTGATTTACTGTATAAAAAATAAATTTCAGGACAAAGTTTTGCAATTGGCAAGTTCTTCGATATCAAGACGACGTTATATGCTTTTAGTATGATTAGTGTAACTAAGCTTTATGGCGCGGTAAGCATTTTTTTATTTATAATATTTACAACATTGGTATGTTGGTTGTATGGTAATAATTGATCTCAACAAGAGATCAAGTATGAGCTCTTATGAGATTTTTCAAAATATAAATTATAAGGGGGGTGACATTTGTAAGAGAAACAATTTAAATAGGTGAAGTTCACCTTAATATACAAATATTATATAAAGTATTCTTTATTTCCCAGATTGGATTTCTTTACTACGATAGTTTGTCAAAAACTGTATCTGTTATGCAAAATAATAGAGATGCTGTTTTCATAGAAGATGATGAAGTTGGATCGATGTTCGGTGCGGCATTACATAGTGTTGATATGAATTTTGATAGTTTTGTAGAGTTATTGGTCGGTGCGCCTGCGCAGAGTAATACAATCGAAGGATATGAACAAGGTGCAGTCCACTTTTATATAGGAGGGGGAAAGGTATATCAAAATTTTGTATTAGCAAATAATTATTTCACGATACTAACAAGTTTCGACAGTACCTAATAATTATTATAATTCTACGTTTACTATTTTGAGTCCAAAACCATGTTTGATACTCCATTACAGGCTGAGAAAAGAAATAAGGCAAATCTCTGTATATATGGGACAAAAGATGGATCAAGATTTGGAACTTCTATTGCTTCAAACGATTTAGACGGAGATAGTTTACCAGGTAAATAAAAAAAAAACTATTGATGTGATTATTTTTGTTTTTTTTTTTATTCTATGTAATAATAAATGAATTTATTTCAGAAATTTTTATAAGTGCCCCATACGAAGGTACAGGTGTTTTGTACGTATTTTCTGGAAAAGAAATTACGTCATTATTAAATAAAGATCGCAATTTTTTGGTTCAAATACACGATTTAAAAGATATACAAGTGATTGAAAATGCAGATTTTAAAGCTCTTGGCATTAGTCTTCAATCTTTGGTAGACATTGACAAAGATGGTGGAAAAGGTAAGGTGATACTTTATATGTATCTATACTAATATTATAAAGAGGAAAGTTTTTTTGTTTGTTTGTACCCAATAATCTCCGAAATTATTGAACCGATTTAGATGAAATTTGGCAAGAAGATAGTTTATGTCCCTGGGAAGGACATAAAATAAATCCGGAGACCATCTATTAAGGAGGTGAAAATGGGGATGAAAGTTTGTGTGGGAAAGCACCCTAGGGACGAACCCGAGCGAAGCTAGGTTGAGTCGCTAGTACAATATAAACTAAAAGTAACTTATCTTGCTTCGACCGGGTGCTTTTTCGGTTTGGTAGTAACTCATAGTCACTTCGGGAACCAAAAATAAAAAAAAATCCGCGAAAAAATGCTAAAATATATTTTTTTAAATGTCAAATATTCGCGTAAATCTAAGAAATTATATTATATTATAGTAGTTAACTAACTTAAAGAATTTTTATCTGTCAGAGGTACATTTATACGCATAACTTGTTTTGAATAAAATATTTTGGTTTTCTTTAATATCATTTCAACTGGCACTCAATCTATAGGATTAAAATGATTGAATTGCCTTCAAAGTACAACAGTATAACTAAGTATAGCAGCCATTTTGACTCTGAACTTTTAATGATTCTAATTTTAAATTATGTTAATATTCAATACTGAGTTAAAATGTTACATTTTACAGTAATCGATGTAATATTCGAGTACGCTTGATGTGGATTTAACATTGACGTAATATATACAACTAGCGACTCACCCTCGCTTCGCTTCGGGTTCGTCCCTAGACAAAAACAAATCTGTCCTACGGGAACCGTACATTTTTCCGGAATTATAGCCTATAGCCTTCCTCAGTTAACGGGCTATCTAATGCAAAAAGATTTTTTCAAATCGGATTAGTAGTTCCTGAGATTAGCGCGTTCAACCAAACAAACTCTTCAGCTTTATAATATTAGTTAGTAGATTTTCTTAGGGCAGAAGGAAAGAAAACAAACTGTGTTTCAATTTTCGTTCTCCATTTTGTTTCTAAATTATTATTTTGCAAATATGTGTGTTTCAGCGTTAGCAGCAGGGGCTTTAAATAGTAACAAGGTAGCAGTATATAGAAGTATACCATTTTTAAACGTTACTATTTCTGCGAAGTTAATTGGACAGGAGGTGAGTACAATTACTAAAAACATCAAATTGACTTTTAAAGCAAAAGAAATCATCACGGAGATAGAGTATAAAAGAGGGAAATATGAAAACAACTATACAATGATTTTTTTCATTTTTATATTTTTTATACATATTTTTTTTTTGTATTAAATAATTTTTTATGTGTTATTTGTAGATTTTACTGTAACTGGCTTCTGCAACACAGTTCTAACGAGCGCAGGGGCTAGGGAATTCATTATCACTTGTACTTATAAAATTATGTCAATAAAGAATTTATTTATTTATGATGAGTCAGCGCAATTTAGCTTACTGTTAGAATAATACGAGATATTCATGTTGTACTTTCAGGTTGTAAGAGAGCGAGATATGAACGTCACTGTCAAAGTAACTGTGTCTGTAACTTATCCAATAAAGCCAAAAGTTATCGACGGAAGTAAGTTTCTAGTAGTAATTTTGCTATTACCTTAGTTTTTTTTCGATCGACTTTAAAATTGAGTACTCTATCACCGACCGATTTTCATAATGTTTTTCCTAATGAATAGATTATATTCCACATGATGCCATATACATTTAACAAAAATCCACCCCTATGTGTGTATAATCAGTAAAGAGCAGAAATATTACTAATAATATTAACTTATTTTTATAATAAGCTGATGTTAAATAATATTAATTTGTTGTACTTTTTTGTCACAACATTTATAATGTTTAACAGCTCTTATTAGCATCCCACTGCTGGGCACCGGCCTCTCTTTAATATAAGTGGGATCAGGCCATAGTTTTACTAAGCTGGCTAAGTGCGGGTTGACGGACTTCATATGCCTTTTCTCCATGTTATTCTAATATAGGTGGAAAATTATGTATATATTAAATATTTACTAACTATTTATCCCCCATAATCTATTTATTTATATTTTTATTTTCTTTACATGTGTTTTCAGAACTTTTTGTTAGAACAAAGATCAATGGTGAAGGTGCTAACATAATAAAATATGATAAAGAAATTTTACTTTCGAAAAACGTTACCTTGTTTACGAAATACGTAATTGTTTCTTTTGTAAGTATTTTGATAATAATTTATAATTAAATAAATACATTACTTAAATAAATATTTAAAAGAACTACGGACTTTCCCTCGGGGTTTTATAATAATTATAATATTAGAAACAAGTAGCCTCACCTTTTGAATAATCTATAAATATAATAAAATTCTAACTGAGTCGAATCTGTATATTGAATCAGTCATTATTATAGATACAACGGGCGAATCTACAGTTTTTAGAATTTTTGTCTCTCTGTCTGTCTGGGAAGTCAAGACGATAAAACCACTGGACAGATTTTGATGAAATTTGGTATGCTGTTAGCTGGTTATCCGGGTCCACATTTAGGATACTTTTTACTGCGGAAAAATATCTCATTTCTGAGAAATCTATACTAAACGTTAAAACGTAAGGCGCTACTTATATTATATAATCTATCTACGAGTATGTACTTCATCCAAATTCGTCGTGCTATTTCAGTGTGAAAGAGTGACATTTTCGTATTTATAATATGGTAGTGTGATACATGAAATAAAAATACGCGGTTTTGTGCATTTTAATATATATGTTGCTGTCGATACTAAAATAGTTTTTATCTAACAGTGGTAGATTTTTATTTTAACTTTTGAAACGAAGTTCCTTATCGCACCTTTCTCAGGACACTTTAATTGGCTAGACGAGAATAAATGTAAATATTTTACCGTCACGACACTTTTTTTTATTCACTAAGAGCGTCCCATGTGAAGTCATCAGGCGATCATAAATGTTAAGGAGTTTATGTCGAAAATAGTTTATATGCATTCTTAATGGGCATACCTTGAGGTTTGTGATACTAGGGGAGTACTCATGACAAAAGTACCAGGCGATCATAAGTGTTAAGTAATATATTATGTAGTAGGAAGTTCCTGTGCACTTTATGCAGGCCTTGCTTCGATGAGTTTAAACACATACAATGTACGTTGCTTGATGTTTATGATACAATACAGTTTTTAGATCTAATTTATGATACAAGGACAGACAGCGAAAGGAGCTTCGTTCCTACCGGATGTCTCTTGACATCTCTTGACACCTCTCAGTTTTTTTTAATTAGTTTTATTTTTGGCAGGTAGTCCACTTTATATATCTTATATATTATCGTATATGATCGTATATTTATATTTAAATTCTAGATAAATGAAGAACCAGGGTTCTTTAAATTCACTGCCAATGTTGAATCGGACACAGAAAACTTAAAACGGACAGGTACCTATATTTTCATTCAAACAAACAAACAAACAAAACAATTCTGCCTCTTTATAATATTAGTATATATTATTGACCTATATGCATGAGGAGAGAGAGGTAGGTATGGAAGGACTGTGTAAAAGAGGATATGTGTGTGAAAGCTGTGTTTGCTGTGATCACGGCTGATAGAAGAAAACGGAAGAAGGAAACATGTTGTGCTGACCCTGTGTAACGTGGGATACACCACCACAGGCAACAGGCAACCACAGGCAACAACTAGTTTTTATTATACGAGATATCACTACTTCCATTATATTGTTGTTCTCTGCTAATAAATACCTATAATGAGAACTTTTATATTAGTGCATACCCATATATATATATATATATATATATATATATATATATATATATATATATATATATATAAACTATCCTGTCCTTCCCAGGGTCTTAAACTATCTCTATACCAAATATCATCTAAATCGGTTCAGCGGATTGAGCGTGAAAAGGTAACAGACAGACAAACAGACAGACAGACAGTTTCTTTCGCATTTATATATTAGTATGGATTTTTCAGATTTCGATACTTCGTTATATAAAATTAGTTCATACAGCAGAAAGAGATTTGCATTTGATTTTGAGCGTCGATGCAAAGACGACTGTGTTCCTAAATTGTCCTTGACTTTTGATTGGACTGGCAGGTAAATAGAAGAAAAGTAGTTTTTTTTTTAACTAATTAAATACGTTTTCGAAATTACCTACTTTAAGTAATCATTTAGGTAAGATACAATTGCCTTATGAAATTTTGAAGGGACTATTCCTATACCAATAATATATATATACATGTATATATATATAAAACAAAGTCGTGTTAATTACATCATTTATACCTCATGAACGGCTGGACCAATTTTTATGATATTTGATCTTTTGGATTTCTCTTAGTCCGGAATAGGATAAT
The DNA here is from genome assembly GCA_905404265.1 of Fabriciana adippe. Classification (NCBI taxonomy): domain Eukaryota; kingdom Metazoa; phylum Arthropoda; class Insecta; order Lepidoptera; family Nymphalidae; genus Fabriciana; species Fabriciana adippe. The sequence continues at coordinate 14,468,643 of FR989989.1, forward strand.
AAGTATTAAAATATCAGAAAAATTTTAAAAAAATATATTAAAATTTATATGGCTAACGCAGGCAAGTAACTATTTTAAATATCTATGTAAAACGTACCGTATTAAATAAAACATAACATGTGTAACATATTTTAATTTTTTTAAAGATGATGAGGCTTTTGTACTTTTGTGGTCATCGATTTTCATATTTTTATGTTTCTCTAACAACAGTCACCCAAATAGAAATTGTTTAAAAAAATATTATTAGTTACTAAGCAATAAAAGAGTAAAACTCTAAATATAACTCGTCTTACATAAATAAAAATAGTTTTAATGGTACCAATATATTTAAGAAACCTTAGTGCGATTCATTACTTAAAACTTATTTTTTAAATATTTTTTACTTTACTTAGCTGTCAGTTAATCATCCTTTTTTTAAATACCTTCAACTTCCTTTTAAGAGATGACGAATATTGGCTGGGTTCGAGTACAAATGAAAATATGACATTGTTAGTACGCAATGATGGCAACACTACGTACCAGTCCTGTGCAAGAATAAAAATAACTGGAGCACAGGTAATAATTATAATATTATCACTAAATATTATAAAATACCCACCCCCCCCCCCCCCAATACTAACCAATAATAGTCTGTCTAAACGCGATAAACTCAAAAAATACTGAACGGATTTTCATACGGTTTTTACCAATAGATGGAGTGATTTATGAGGAAGTTTTAGGTGTATAATTCATTAAGGTTTGTGTAAATTGGCTAAAAGATGACGATGATTCTTGAAGATGTCGTAAAAATCATGCCGACTGGAGTTTTATTGGCGTGCGCAGCGTAAACGCGAATGTCACTATAGTCTGTTTTTTTTTTAACAAACGAGTACTGAGTATGTCTCTCGCATATTTCCGATATTGATAGAGTGAGATGGGTCATTGTTAAGGGGTGGGGCCAACGCCTTTGTTCTTATTTTGAAATTGTAAAGTTTGTGTGACACAGACTCTATGTTGATTACATGGACCAATAACAACGCAGTCAAAATTATTATTTATAAAATATAATGGATTGTACCTAAATTCAATATTAAATTGTTCTCGAACCATGTGCTCACACAAACGGACAGACAGTTTAATTATTTCAAAACCTATTGAACTGTGATCTGTGTACGTTTTATAAAAAAAAAAAAACTATTAATATTAACACATCAGAATATAAAAAAAATATTTTATAATAACGCCTACGCCGAGCGAAGCTCAGTCGCTCATGTACTTATTTATTAATTAACTAATTAATTAAAATCTTCTGTCGATTTTATAATTTCTTTGCAGTTTAAACTACCAGAATGTGTCGTAGAGTCCGATGCTTGGTACAGATGTGATTTTATAGAAATCAACAGACATGAGACGGTAAGAAAAAACTTTTTTTGCTGTCGGTATTCCACTATAATGTAAAAAAAAACATTTGTAGTGATATGTTTACTGCAACAATAATAAAAATGCATGGAGGCGTTATAAATAATATATATTTCATGTATATATATATATATATATATATAAAAAAATCAATTGCCGTTTGTTAGTCTCGCTAAAACTCAAAAACGGCTGGACCAATTAAATAATTCTTTTTTTGTTTTATTGGAAGTGTGTCAGGGGTGGTTGAAGTGTACAAATAAATAAAACAAAATAACCATAAAAATTTCAATTTTCATTTATTTAGATAATAAAAAATATTAATTTTCACAGTACCCTGTTGATGTTAAATTTGATTTGAGTCAAATGACAAATCGGGATAAAGAATTAGAAGTAAAGGTGATGCTGTATAACAATTGCGCGGCGATTGGCAACGCGACTTTAACGTACCAGAAAGTTATTACATATTATTTGGACCCCAGTGATATATATCTCGATGGGTATGTGATTTAAGTAAAACTTTTTAACTTAACATCTATACATATGTATAATAACATTCTGAGTCAAATCTGTACATTAAATGTTTTTTGTAAAATCTTATTGAAATTATCATTATTATCGATACAGAGGTCGAATCTATAGTTTTTAGAATTTTTGTCTGTACACGAGTTTATCAGGATTTTGTTTTAAATAATTAGTATATAATAACTTATAAAATGAATAAAATTGAATAAATAATATAACTGCCACGGTGGTGTAGTGGCTAGCATGTACGGCTGTACATCAAGAGGTCGTGGGTTCGAGTCCCGGGTCGGGCCAAGTTTAGTTATTGAGTCTTTCTGTTTAGTAAAGCCTCAGTAACAGCCCGGAGTTGGGAAGTTGGCGGTGTTTCACCACCGTGCCTCGGAGAGCACGTAAAGCCGTCGGTCCTGCGCCTTAACTCTCACCGGTCGTGTCGAGTAGTCGTCCCACCGGAGTATGAGAGTGACAGGAATAGAGAGTGCACTTGTTTCTGCGCGAACACTTAGGCACTATAATATCTCCTGCGCAGATGGCTAGTCTCAATGACACTGGCCGCCGTGGCCGAAGTCAGTCGGGAGGACATTATATAATAACCAAATAGATAAAATATTGACTTTTTCTTAGCTCTTCTTTTAAAGCAATAACATTTTTTGAGCCGTTTCTTCCATAATTAATGAGAAATGGTACAACCTTCATAATAATCAATGAAATATAATAATTAGTGTAATTCTATGATGAAAAGCTCGCAAACAGTAAACATTTAGTGCTATTTGACATTTCTTGAGACCTCACTCTACACAAGCGCCTCTCGCGGCGAATTCGCGCGATAGCTCTTATTATTTTATGGCAGTATTCTAACGTCAAGTATATCAAAAGTCAATGGGGGACATGAAGTCCGCCAATCCGCACTTGGCCAGCGTGGTGGACTATGGCCTGATTCCCGTCGTATTGAAGGGAGGCCCGTGCCCAGCAGTGGGACGTTAAAAAGGGCTGAATACACAATGGGGACATGATGATGTGTTGAAAGTACCTATGGCACTTTTTGAGATAGTGGTAGCTAAATCACTTTGGCATTCTAACAAGATAAAACCATATCCTAACCTTTTTTTCTACAATAATATTATCTTTTAATGTTTTTTTTAGGATTCAGTACGATCGAAACGTAACTGATCTTGTCTTAGAGAATACAGAATCTCCTGTTATAGATCTTCATGAAGTATACACTGTAAGTATTATTTTTTAATTAGTTTATGAAAAAACTATGCCAATTTTCCAAAAACAATATGATACCGATAACTAAACTGGGCCCTACTCGAGAATCGAACCAAGAACTACTTTGCCACTAGACCACCGAGGCAGCTCATATTAGCCAAGAATCATATCTACTCTACTAATACTTGCTATTATCTATAATTACTTTATAAATACAGATAGTTTGAATGGCATGAAGCAGTAAAATTTTTAGATTTTTCATATTTGCATTCTTGACAATATCTAGAATATTCCCGTTGAAATAAAACGAGACTGTAAAAAATCATTAATAATATATGAATTAAAAATACATTTTGTTTATTTAATTAAATTCCGGTTGTATTTATTAATTTCTAACAATTATTTGACTTTAAATTGTATAAGCATCGTAACATTTTATGTGATTACATTTTATTATTTATGTTTTAATGGTAATTTAAAACGTTATTTTTAGTTAGAGTCGAACTTAAATGCGCTTGTGAATTCAGCCGTTATATATTATAATATACTACACTTACCCTCGCTTCGTTCGGGTGCATCCCTAGGTACATTTGAAATAGATATGAATAGTTATTGCGAGTCTACCTTAGGAGAAAGACTTATGCTATTGCAGATTTGTCTTTAGCCCTTATTAAGACCTACAATTTTCTAGTACATTGTTTTGATGTATCTCTTAAGATTTAGCCAGCGTTAGACTCGACAGAACCAGTTATTGTGTTTTCCCTTAGGAATAAAAGATTTTCCTGTAGTAAAAGGTATCCTAAATGTTAACCCAAGTAATAAGTTATCACTACACAAAATTTTGTTAAAATCGGTTAAGTACTTTTGCGTGAAACGCGCACATCAATTTCCCTAAGTTACTGTCTTATTATATGTATAGATTCGTATGCATGTTACATAAAAGCTTAACTAAAATATAAGGCAATAAAAGTTTGCACTGGATATTACCTGTGCAATTTGAAGAGGCAACTTTATTCAAGCGCATTTAGGTTTTGCGCGAACTCTGCAACTTGTTAGTCTTATTATTTCCAAATATATTTTTTTTCAGGCTACTAACAATGGAACAGTTATCTGGAAAGGCCTTAATGCTATCATAGTCTTAAATAAACAATCATATATCAAAAATTATGTAGTAAGTATTTTTATCTAGATTTTTTTAAAACAGTTTTAGTATTTTTAGAATACTAATATTTAATACCAAAAAATTCTAGGTCATTTCGCCAGAAGAATTAATTATTCAAGAAGAAAATACAGACGAATATACAATAATTACGTGTATATTTAATTTGAATCCGAATTCGTCAATAAAAATTTTGACTACTTTGAATATTATAAAAGAGAAAATTAGTAAGTATTGTTAACTATTCTAAAAAGTTGTAAGATATTAATTATAAGATACTAGCAACTCACCCTCGTTCCCCTCGGGTTCGCTCTTAGCTACGTTTAACGTTTAGTATAGATTTCTCAGAGATGAGATATTTTCCCGCAGTAAAAAGTATCCTATATGTTGACCCGGATAACTAGTTATCATCATACCAAATTTCATCAAAATCAGTCCAGTGGTTTTCTCGTGATGCGTTCCCAGACAGACAGACACATAAACAAAAAATCTAAAAACTATAGATTCGGCCTCTGTATGGATAATAATGACTATTTCAATAAGATTTTCCAAAAAATATTTAATGTACAGATTCGACTCAGTTAGAATTTTATTGTATGTATAGACTAGCCACAAAATATAGTTAAATCCAAAGAAATATATTTTGTGTTAGGCTCGTTGTACATGCACGGTTTCCTGATTCCATTTTTGTGAACTACAAAGTGCCATATATGTGCCATGTTACACAGGGCAAATATTATGTACGTTTTTATGCAATATAGCGCTTTCCCATGGCTTCATTCGCAGCCTAACCTACTTTAAAAATAATACATATAGCTTTAAAATGTGAAAAAATTATTCAAATCGGATCTGTACATCCAGAAATTAGCGCATTCTAACAAAGAAACTCTTCAGCTTTATATATCGGTATAGATATGATAAAAAACTGTTTGGAAATATTTTAGAGTTCGTTTCATATAATATGAGCCTATGTGTATGCCGTATTTGAAAATGGAATTAGTAAAGCTCTAATTTATGGCCAGCTTTATATAAAAATCGCCACTTGTAAAAACTTTATAGGTGATTGCTTTTTTTTTAATTTTTAACTGGAAAACTTAAACAAATCTATCTTACAAATACATTTTTCCGGGATAAAAAGCAGCCTATGTGCTATTCCAGACTATAATTTATCTCTGTGCCAAATTTCATCCAGATCCGTTCAGACGTTCTTGTGTGATTGAGTGATAAGCATCCAACAAAACTGTCGCAATATAATATTAATGATATTATACCCTGTCTTATACATAATACAATAATTTTAATCATTTAAGATAAGGTATAAAAAGTAATATACCATAAGTATAAAAAATAATTTACTTACAAATAATAATGAAGATACATAATTAATGTATATTTTTAAGCACAGAGTAATTAAACAAATTGTTCATTAATGTATAGATTTAATCAGTTTAAAGAATCTTTGAAATTGCCGCCTTAATTAATATTATTATTAATTTTAATAAAATACTCAATAATATCAAATACAAATAATCAATATTTTTGTTTCACAGTGGATAATTTAATAGATGGCGAGTTAAAAGTGACGTCAAATTTTACTTTGTATTTACAACCGACAGATGAAATTCTTAATAAATCGTAAGTAAATATTTTTTAATCTATTTTTTTTTCTATATAAAAGAAGTCCATTCTCTACTCTTTTTCACACTTAACTTTACTTTTACTAACTCTGAACTCAACTGATCACTCCACACTATCACCCTTTCCATATGCGTAAACAAAGGACATTCTAGTATACAAAAATTAGAAAATGTTCCTCTGGAATTTGTTTTCTCTCTCTCTGACTTATGGCATGTTACTATTAACTATTCTTGTCATTGATTGTCATACGTTGACTGTTTTGGCATCTATTCTTAAGCATAATTCAAACTTGCTATTTTGGTGTAAAGAAGTTCTGCACTCTCAACTATGCAATAATATTATCAAACGTAACCGTCCGGATTTACGAGTTTTACACCGTTATTGTCATTTTTTTTATGTTAGAAAATGCATTTACACATTTCACCTGTATACATACAAGTGGATATGTGGGACTCACCGGCTAGTAAAGCTAGTACTACCCACTGAAACCGAATAAACCTCCCCTGTCTTAATGGGGCATCGCAGGATCACTTACGCACTCAACCACGATGCCCCGACGCGCGGCAGGTCTGCCAAAGCAAACCACAACAGCCATGGGATTGCTCAAACGGTCCACTCTGCTATTAGAGAAGTACCAGAAGCAACCCGCATGGTACACCGCCCACTAAGATGGGCTGAAATCTAGTGGGTTTCTTGGCTTCGCGCTCGGCTGGATTGCCGGACGTTAATAAGCCCAGACCACAAGGAGAACGCACGTTTCGGGGTACTGTTATTGTCATAATTAACGCCTGGATCTAAAATAAAGATGACCATACTCGTCATTTAGTTTTATCAAAATCGACTGAGCTATTTTTAGATTTAAAAAAATGATTTTATCAATGTTCAATTTATATAATTTATTTTTAGATTAACAACGACTGTCAAATATCAAGTAGACACGAGTTTCGGCCACAACAAGAGTCTCATCATCTTGGTATCAGTGTTGTTAGCGTTATTCGTTTTATACGTGGTCATTATGATTCTACGAAAGGTAATTATAAATTATAATTAATTGGTGTTTCTTTAATATTACTAAAATAACAAAACGTTAAGTTAAAGATTACATGGTTTTAATGACATACATGGAAAAATTACCTGCTTTTGCGCAAAATTAAAAAAATTGACATTCATTAAAAGAAACTTAACCCACCACACTACAATTTTGTTGCTATTTTTACCGATTGCGGTGAAGCCCAGAGGAGGGTAAAATGTATGTATTAGATGTAAGTATTAATGTCTTTGACGGCATAATACTGTATTCCTTTGTCAAGTTGATTCCATCTTTTTTAGTTCGCTTTTACGCACTCGGGTCTTTTATTTTAGTTAAAAAAATTTTTTTACTCTTCTATAAATCATACGTTAACTTCGGCATAAAAACTTAAAATCGAACATTAAGCGGATGTAAAACATTACTTAAATGTTGTTAGCATTTCGTATAATATACGATTTATATTTGCGTAATAATCTCAAGGTCTGATCTCAAATTACCTCAAACTTGTCATTTATATGGTACAAAGTTATTACATACCATATAAATAATGGCTTTACTTAGCAAATGTGTATATTTTACTCATATTAATAATTCTGGCATCAAATCTACTAATGCTTTAGCATTTTTGGTATTCTAGATTGATGTTGTCAGAAAGCAAAAGACGGCTAAATAAAATAAATCAGTTTGCAAAAAGCTGTTTTTCTGTACATTTTTATACAATCTAAGTTAGGTATAAGGTATTTTACGAATAAAAATCCGCGTAAATCTAAGAAATTATTATATAACTAGCATTTCCCGCGGCTCCGCCCGCGTTCAGATTATCAAAAACCAAATTCTTAGGCTTTACACATTAGTATACTCTTACATACCTATACCACTTTCATTGCGCACCGCATGATTGGTAAATAATGGCAGTGATTGACAATGCCACAAAGGTTCCTCCGTTAATCTCATATTTAGTAATATTGCACTTTTTGTTTTAGCAATAACATTTACGTATGTCTATACTTCTGTTTTGTTTGTTTGTTTAGTTTTGGGCGATAAACTTTCAAACTACGGAATTAATGTTAATCATTTTTTACTAATAGACAGCTATTGATTAATTTAATATTTAGCTGATTATTTAAATTACATAATGGTAACTTTTCTTAATGTTAATTTGTCGCGAAACAGGGATTGGTTAGCGCTAGTTAGTAATATGCTTTTTATTATTTCATATGGCTCGGCTAATATTATGATTAAAGTCGTAAGAATTTTATTATGTCCTTTAAGCCTTTACCTTCCAAGAAATGGTGTCAAAAAAAACTGAAAAAGTTTAGGTATAACAGTTCTTAAAATACTTTTGCAAAGTTTTTGAGATATGGAATATTTTTAGTTACCCGCTTTGTCAGTTTAACAGCCATTAACTTGTTTTCCACTTATTTTTACGGTTGATAAAATGAGTCGATATTGCGGAAACGTAAAGATTATTCGTTTTTGTTTTAGTGTTAACCTAACAAAAGACGTAAGTACGGAAAACAACACAGAATTTTGCTATACGAAACCTATAATGCGCGAGTTGGATTTGCATTTGCCTAATTTTGCATTAAAAGATAAAAAAAAATATATTAACATTATTTACTAAACAAATAAAAATTTACAAATATTTTCATTTGAAAATTGTTTCGACCAACAAAATATTACTTATATGTTACTAAATTATAAAGCCAAAAAGTTTGTTTTATTGATAATTTGAATACTGGCGGGGTCGCGGGTAATTCTAATAAAGTCATAGAAAGGTCATATCTGTGCATTATTATTTTTTTAGATTAAAACTACGTATTTTAAAAACACATGGCGACATCTATTGGCAAATATCTAAATAACACATAAATACATTTTCATCAAAATAATTATTTTAATGAATAAAATAGCGCCTTTGACATTTCTTTTAAGATAAGATTTTTTTAATAGTTTTAACATATTAAGTTACCTTGCTAAAATGTTAATAGTATCATCTTGCTTTTATTTTAACCAGTTTTTGTATTTTTTCTCAGAAATGAGATATTTTCCTGCTGTAATAAGTATCCTATGCATTGACCCGGATAACCTGCTATCACCATACCAAATTTCATCTAAATCCATCCATTGGTTTTGCTGTGATGCAGTTACATACAGACAGACAGACAAAAATTCTAAAAACAATAGATTCGGCCTCTAAATCGCTAATAATGAATATTTCAATACCATTTTTCGAAAAATATTGAATGTACGGATTCGGCTTAGTTACAATTTTATTATGTGTATAGTTACTCATTTATAAAATCAAAAGTTTGCTTTATTGATAATTTCAACACGGGCGGGGCCGCGGGTAATTTAGTAGTAGGTAATTCTACATACATTCATACATTCATTTTTTTGGAATTTAAACTACGTATTTTAAAAACACATGGCGACATCTATTGTCGAGTATCTAAATACACATAAATAAATATTAATTAAAATAACTATTTTAATGAATAAAATAGCGCTATTGATAATTTGATTTTCAAGATAAGCTATTTTTAATAGTTTTTACCATATTTAGTAAATTACCTTGCTAAACTATTTGTAAATAGTGTCATCGTGGTTTTATTCCAACCAGTTTTTGTGTTTTTTCTCAGAAATTAGATATTTTCCCGCGGTAAAAAGTATCCTATATGTTGACCCGGATAACCAGCTATCATCATACCAAATTTTATCAAAATCCCTCCAGTAGTTTTTCTGTGATGCGGTAACAGACAGACAGACAGACAGACAGACAGACAGACAGACAGACAGACAGACAGACAGACAAAAATTCTAAATCACAAAAAAATAAAATCGTAATGTTTCGTAACTGTCATATAAAATGTCATGTAAGTATGACAGTTGGGTGTACTTCACCCGAGTCTCCCCCCTACATGATTGGCCTTTCTAAACACCTTCCTTAAATGACTATATACAATGATAGGCTGTGGTAATATCTAATGAGTAAATTTAATTTATTAGTCCATTTTATTATAATTTTCGTTGATTAAAGTAAAAAATATATTTTTTTATTTTTACTTTAATCAAAAAAAAAATCTCTCTTCTCTCGCTCTTCAGTAAAAGTAATGTTCCGTAAAAGTTATGTTTTAATTATATAATTAAAAATATATTTATAAAAGCTATTAAAATCTACACATATTTCATTATTGATACGTTCTTGAAGTTTTAATTTAGGCTTTAAACCAAGATTTGGGTTTGGCAACCAATTTAATTATAATAAGCTTATATTTTTTAATATTTTTTTACGAATAGTTATGCTTTATTTATCCTAGTTTATTTATTAGGACAACTAAGAATAGTTTATGCGACCTATATTATTTATAAAATGATTACTTTATGTTTTTAGAAAAATTACTATTGAATTGTAATAGTTATATAAACAAAATCGCATTACACAATTTTTAAGTAACTCCTACATATTTTAAGCTCTTTCACACAACTTTTGCGGAAAAGTAAGGGAGTTTATAAAAAGTCCGTTTATAGCCGTTTTAGCTTTAATGCTGATGCATTTCAGAGTTTTTAAAGCCAGCGCAGACTTAAGGCGCGACAAGCGACAAAATAAATCCGCGAGAAAATCCGTAAAAAAACAGTTTTACTTAAGATATTTGTGAATGGGGACTTATGCGCCAATCATAAAAAAAAATTGATGAAAATTAAGTTTTTTTAATAATACTTATTCAAGCACTTTTCAAAAAATACTTAGATTATATGAGTATATCCAAACATTAGAATACTTATTATATATTTACTTATTTTTGGTAATTATCGATTATTTATTATAGTATTTAAATAATTTTTAATAATTAGAAATATTATTACTTAAGATATAATTACAATAATAATAACAGATCAAAAGTATAAACAGTCAATCAAAAGTATAATCGGACTACTTCGCTACTTGGTTCGACTTCAATAACCCTTATTTTATATTACATTTTATAACTAAAATACATATATTAGTTAAAAATATATTTTATACACTTAAGTTCACATATAAGACTTAACTCTTGCTATTGTTTATATTGATAATATGTAATTCACGGTGTGGTGGTTTAGGTTTTAAGTCAATTCTTACTACTTTTAAAGTAATCAAGCTCATGATAAAAAAAAAAAAAACAAAAGTTCTATCTAACCGCTTAAACGTTCGTAATTTTATTTCATATGCGTATATTTTTATTTTATATGCTTTACAGCAATCATGGTCACGGGAAAGACCATGATTGCTGTAAAGCATTCGAAACGTCAGGAACCAAAAATTAAAGTAAATCGTCGAAATAATCCGAAAAGATAGTTTTGTTCAAAACTAGCGACTCACCCTCGCTCCGCTTAGGTTCGTCCCTAGTTTTTACGTTTAGTATAGATTTCTCAGAGATGAGATATTTTCCCGCAGTAAAAACAATCCTATATATTGACCCATACAACCAGTTCTCATCACACCAAATTTCATCAAAATCTGTCTAGTGGTTTTCTCGTGATGCCGTTACAGACAGACAGACAAAAATTCTAAAAACTATAGATTCGACCTCTGTATCGAAATATTGACTATTTCAATAAGATTTTCCAAAAAAATATGTACAAATTCCACTCCGTTACAATTTTATTATATATATACATATTAAATATTCGCGTTAATCTAAGAAAGTATTAAAATGTCTGATGTGTACAATGCTAAGTGAAAAGAGAAATTAAACCGCGTTGTTTTTAGGTTGGCTTTTTCAAAAGGGAGGAAAAGACTAAATTGGATGCTTTGAAGGAGGAGATAAGGAGAGAGAGCACTGTAAGTAGTACTTAATGTAATTTTATTATTCTGATGGTGTGTATCAATTACATTTGATGATAACGACGTTTCCGGTTAACTAAATAGAGGTCTTTCTTACTTCCTTGAATGTTGAGGAAACTTCTTACGCCTACGTTTTTTGTTATTTGTTAGCTAATTTTTGACTTACTATAAGACTATGTATGTACTCGTAAGTTGGAGTTTTATTCTGCATCTTTGTAATTATTTTTAGACAATTAATTAATTAATCTATTTTATCTGCTAATAATTTTAGAAATGATAATGAAAATCATAATATTTTTATAGCTTTTCCTATAAGATCCTTAAGAATTTTAAACACATTTTTGGTTTAGTTTGTATTGACCCTACTTGCTGTGCCAACGGTCGCGGGTTCGAGTCCCGCTGGAATTTATTTGTGTGATGAGCACGGATGTTTGTACTCCAGTCATGGTTTATATTTACAGTATATATGTATTTAAAGTTATATATGTGTAGTGTATCAACTATCTGGTATCCATAACACAAGCCTAAGCTACGAGGCTTGTGGAACTAGATGGTGCTGTATTAATATCCCAACATATTTATTTAGTTATTTACTATACACTACAATATAAATAATGTATTAGGTACTCTAAATATTCAGATACCTTAGCATTATGAAAAGTTAAATTATTAGCGGAATTAAATAGAAAGTCCATTTTATTTGAACAAACATTAAAATAAATGGGTGTTATCTAGAAAGATCTATTGAAATTTATCTTGTTTCAACTTAAGTCTATTCTAAAAACTCAAACTCAGTACTTAGAATATTTGTGTATAAATGAAGTACCAACAAAAGAGATTTTTAATAATTATATTTAATTCTTGCTACTCGGATGTAGCGAGCCTCGGATGTAGTTTTAACGATTAGTATCAATTTCTCAGAGATGAGATATTTTCCCGCAGTAAAAAGTATTTTATATGTTGACCCGGATAACCAGCTATCATTATACCAAATTTCATCAGAATCATTCCAGTGGTTTTCTCGTGATGTGTTGGCAGACAGACAGATAGACAGGCAAAATTTCTGAAAACTATAGATTCAGCCTCTGTATCGATAATAATGTCTATTTCAATGAGGTTTTCCAAAAAATATTTAATGTACAGGTTCGAATCAGTTAGAATTTTATTATAAGTATATAGATAAAGTTAAGTTATTAAAAAATAAATACATGAATACTTATAAATTACAGCGACGACCTACTGTTGCTAAGGAAACAAATGAGGAAGAAATTAAAGAAGACGAATGTTGAAATCATCTTATTTTTCACAAATATCTGTTATAGCATGGTGGAGTAACATGCTGACTCCAATATGTCTACTACGTAGCAGATAGCGGGTTCAATTCTCGCAAAAGGCTAATGTTAACTATATGTACATAACATAATTACGTATATATTATTACATTATGTACATAGCATATTACGTATATATTATTACATTATGTACATACGTATATATTTAACGATTAGTATTAATTTCTCAGAGAAGAGATATTTTCCCGCAGTAAAAAGTATTTTATATGTTGACCCGGACAACCAGCTATCATCATACCATATTTCATCAAAGTCTGTCCAGCGGTTTTCCCGTGATGCATTCCCAGACAGACATACAGACAGACAGATAAAAATTCTAAAAACTATAGATTCTATTCTATTTTAGAACTAAAGATAATGACTTTCAATAATATTTCCCAAAGTATATGTACAGATTCGACTCAGTTAGAATTTTATTATATGTATAGATTAAAGTTATTAGATTTAATGTATAATTAAATGCCTGGTTTGATTTCAGGCTGGTATAGAAGTTGTAGAAAACGACATACCTTTACAAGATGGGAATGTTGGGAATGTTAGTGATTCACTCGCTTTAATGGAAGAGGAAAATCTCTAACATACATTTCGAACTACTTTATTAAATATTTCCCTATAGTTTTTACATGCCTTGATCTAAAATTTTATTTGTAGAAAGTTAATTTAAAGTTCCTAATCATCTTTACAAGAGTATGGTACATTTGATTTTAATGAAACGAAATTGAGATTATTGGATTTTATAATATACATAAATAGGTATATAATATATTAATAAATATAATGGACTATATAATATACATATATTAATAAATATATTTTTTTGTTAACAACGAAATGTGTATAATTTAGATGTGTGCTTTAATCTTAATTGTAAAAATTAATTTATCATTCTATAGTTTCTGATAAATTATTATATAAAAATATGTTTTTTTTTTACTAATTATTAACAGTAAATTACATAATAAACGTATAAAATTGTTTTATTTTTACCCGCTAGTCAGATGAATAAAAAGTATATTTGTTGGACTATAATCAGTACAGGTATAATTTTCCTTGAAAAGATTTTTTCATTTATTAAGTTCCAAATACACATAAACTGAAAGGGCTTAAAACAATAATTCATAATCAATACGAATATTATAAAGAGGTTAAGTTTGTTTGTTTGAACGCGCTAATCTCAGGAACTACTAATCCGATTTGAAAAAATATTTTTGCATTAGATAGCCCGTTTATTGTGGAAGGCTATAGGCCATATATCATTCCTGAAAAATAAACGGTTCCTGTTAGATAGATTTGTTTTGTCTAGGGACGAACCCGAAGCGAAGCGAGGGTGAGTCGCTAGTTAATATAATATTACTATTATTAACGGCGAAAAATTGTAATACGTGTTTGTGTAGTGGGTTCATCCTTCACCTACAAACGGATACAAAAAATCTAACTAGATTAGTCTTATTTTTGGAAAAACGCGTGTTTTCGAGTTTTTATGCGGTTTTCTTTCGCACGCAAAATATGGTCGCTAATTTCGCACGCTCGGGAATAAGCATCGTCGTCAAGCTGCCAAGGCGCAAGATTGACAATCACAGGTGTCCGGGTTCGAATCCCGGTCGGATATAAAGTTTTTATTTTTTTTTGTATTTAATCAAGTTATTCGTTTTTTTGTTTTTAAGATAAATTAAAAAAAAATATCTACTTTTGGGCAAAAACTCCGAGCGAAGCTCGGTCGCCCAGGTACTGATATTTATAAGTACTAAACGCACCTAGAAAGCAATCACCATACGAGCGAGCGAGGGTAAGTCGCTAGATAAATAAAACAAATCATATTTTAGTTTCATCTTTATTCATTTCATAAAAGTTACATTTATAATAGATTGTAATACCAAATGTAAATTTGAACATAAGTAAATTTGAATATATTTATTAAAATTGACAGAAAAATTAACAAAAAATAACAAAAAGACTTGGCCTTTTAATGAATAAGGAGCGATATTAACGTAACAATATATAGGGTAAAACCCGGATAGTCGCCTCAGTTGGATACTTGCCCCGATTTTCAATACACTATATTAGAGATGTCCCTGACGTTAGCGCTTTTCGGTAATTTGAAGCGCATCATCCACAGACCTTAGCTGGATGCCAGTAGTAGGACTAGGTACACGTGTTTTGTATGTGTGAGCGAAAATCTTCCGCGGTAAGACGTTGATGAGCGTTGAAATAATATTCGTGAGTATTTACTATTGAATATTTTTGTTACGGTTGTCGGTTCAGTCAACTTTTCGCTTTTATGCATGCAGTGAAGTTTAAATTATACTACCTATTACCTTATACTGTTAAATAGCTTTTATTTTTTTTTTCAAAATATAAGGGCAAGTATCCGTACCGAAAAGGATAGTCGCCCCAAATAATTTTGCGGATAGTCGCCCTAAGGTCAAATAGAGTTGCAAGTAGGCGAAAAACCTCGCAAGTATGAGCAAGAGTTTAGCATGTCTAAAAGGGCTAAACAATCTGTAGAAGTTTTAAATTCCAACGAAAAATTGTCCAAAAAAGAATAAAGAACAAGAAACAAACATTACTAAAGAACTAGAATGGAGACAAAGAAATAAAAAGATTATATAAGACGATAGAAAATAAATCAGCTGATAACGAGATGAAAATTATGAAGAAAAGAGGTCGAAACGAAAGTAAAACATCAAAAAATATACCGATTTCTCTAGCAGTGTAACAGAATGTGAAAACATATATTTAATTAAACTGAATGAAGAAAGAGCTAAAGGATGATAAATAACAATTTATAGTTCCGAGAGTGAAAGTAAAAAAAGCATTATAAATACAAAAATAGCCAAAGAAAAAGCTACTAAAAGAATACAAAAAAAGGAGTAAGAAATTAAAGACGATAAGAGACACTAAAAAGACAATAAGAGAGTTATAAACATTTATACAAAAATAGAAAATGCGAATGAGAAAAATTCAGTTGATGATTATCGTAAATGTTTTGAAAATTACAATAATACTAAATCCAAATCAGACTGGATTGTATTTCCAGGAAACTTGTTCATCATTCAAAGAATATTGTGTGAGATGTGAAAAAGTTCTGGCTTCGTAATTGATTTTAAAAAATTTCTTGGTGATATCCGCCTACCCACTAATTTTAATATTTGTGCCAAAGTTGATTGCCATATTACTTTTATCTTTAAAATTAATTATTATTTATAACTTAAATTTCGATTATTACCCGCTTAATAAATTGATGTTAATAATTAATAATGGTTGATTACATAAATTTGTTTTAATCCAAAAAAAAAAATCGAAGTAATTTCATAATGAGTCTTCTATCCCCGCATGAGGCAAGTATCCCCGAAAGCATTTTTAACATGTGACAACTATCCGCCACAGAGGGCAACTATCCGTTTTTGTAGAGGTCAAATAAAACAGGATTCACTGAAAAACAGTATTGATTGTGTTTAAAAAAATAGGTCACAATGAAAGATTAAAAACCAATATTTTATTATACACGGAGTATGTTGTAAGTAGATACTTAATTTTTATGTAATTGAAGATTTTCAAAAAGTAGGGCAACTATCCGGCTTTTACCCTATATTAGTAATATCCTAGTTTATTTGCTTCTGTGGCCAAACCTAGCAGCATTTGCGTCACTTCCTCCCCCTGTTCTGAAATCCTTGAGGGTGGCCAGTGGAAAGACGACCCTCGGAGCTCATAAGTATATACCAATGGAGTGTTCAGCGCATATCTGACCCAGTCCATACTGCCTCCTGACGCTTTGTCTGCAAGTTTTTAAGCCTCTATATGCGTCTATTAAGGTAATATGACGACACCATTAGCTTAGTTTGTAGTGGTACCCTACCTGCTGTGCGAGTCCCGCTGGGGGCATTTATTTGTGTGATGAGCGCGAATATTTGTACTCCAGTCATGGGTGTTCATGATATGTATGTATTTAAAGTTAATATATGTGCTAACTGCCTCAGTGGTGTAGTGACTAGTATGTACGGCTGCACACCCGGAGGTCCTGGGTACGAGTACCGGGTCGGGCCAAATTTAGTCATTGAGTCTTTCTGTATAGTAAGCCTCAGTAACAGCTCGGAGTTGGGAATTTGGCGGTGTTTCTCCCCCTTGCCTCGGAGAGCACGTAAAGCCGTCGGTCCTGCGCCGACACTCTCACCGATCGTGTCGAGTAGTTGTCCCACCGGAGTATGAGTGACAGGAATAGAGAGTGCACTTGTGTCTGTGCGTACACTTGTGCACTACAATATCTCCTGCTCAGTTGGCTAGTCTCAATGAGATTGGCCGCCGTGGCCGAAATCGGTCAGGAGGTCTTATAATATGTGCAGTGTATCAACTATCTGGTATCCATAACACAAGCCTCATGGCTTATCATGGAACTAGATGGTGCTGTGTGTTAATGTCCCAACATATCTTAATTTGTTTAAAGCCGTTTGAAAACATTCAAATATTTTTCTTTAACACACATTAATGGGCAATAAAAGTAAATTTTTATTGTTATTTTATTCCAAATACCCCCTTATTTATTACCCGACTGCGCTAGAAGGAGGGTTATTTACAATTAGGTAATCAATGGGTACGCCAATTGTGAACGGATTTTAGTAATTCTTTTAATAAATAGGTTAAGTAAAAAAAAGTTTGTTTATCTCAGGTTATTTTTATTTTTGAAAGTGAAAAATTTCCTTTTAACGTTATATTGAATTCGTTATTGTTGAAAAAGTAGATAATAAAAATTTAATTTTATTAGAGGGCGACATTATATGTATTTACTACAGGTGTGTAAATGTGCATAATCTATGTTCCATGAATTGCGTTACAGTCTTCTTGCTGTAGATTGTGCTATAATAATTATTATGTACTGTAATAAGATTGTTTACTTAACCTTAAAACAAATAGTTATTTCATGAAATTATTAAGAAATGGAAGTGTCATGGTTACGACTTACACAAAGTTTCTGCAGCTGTACCCGGTCCCTTATACCTTTCTTTATTTACTTCATATCCATAGTCCAACGACGTTTTACCTATTTGAACCTTAAAAAAATTGTGTTCATTTTATTTTGTGCAACTTAATTTTTGTTTAAAACTTAATCTGTAAATATTAAATTTTGGAAATTGTTAAAATTTAAATATAGACTGATTGTAATTATTATCTTTGTATCAAAATTATATAAAAAAGTTACTATACCTTGAATTATATATATTAAAACATATTATGTATTGTACACGTATAATATGTATTGTTAGTAGGCATAACTGTAAAACTAGGTTCACTGTAGCTAATTTACCAAAATTAGTGTTCCCCGAGTGGTCAAAATTTATCCATAATCATTATTAAAAATTTAAGGAAAACATATGTGACTTAACATTTTTTTATTGGTAACACTAAAACTCGTCAAGAGCTAGTAAACAAAAAACACAAAAAAAAAAACGGTTGCAAATGGAGGAGAAAAAGGCACTGAACTGTTTTTTCTTTACTTATTTATATGTAGGTATATTCTTACCAAATCTTCATAATTGGTGATATGTTCAGTGGAATCAGAATAAGGCACAAGTAGAAGTGCTGCGTAAGAGTGGAAAGCGACGTAGAATAACAGGTTATCTATATCTGATATATAGTCTGAGAGAGTCTGGGTTTCGATTTCAGAGAAAGGACGGGAGCCTGCGTAGAGCTGATAGTCGCAAGGATTGGTAGATGTTGAATGTTCTGGAACAAATAAAATGATACAATTCAATTCTCTGTTATATATATATATATATATATATATATATATATATATATATATATATATATATATATATATAATTTATTGCACAAAAAGTAGTCATACAAAAAAATACATAGATAGATACAATACATACATATATATAATGTTATTTGGCTTTTAAGCGCGCCATTTTAGCACAGATTACTTCGCCAAAGTCGTGTTGAATGGAGAAGACACGGTGGAGATAAGGTATTAATATAATGATGTCTATGC
Source organism: Fabriciana adippe (assembly GCA_905404265.1). Taxonomy (NCBI): domain Eukaryota; kingdom Metazoa; phylum Arthropoda; class Insecta; order Lepidoptera; family Nymphalidae; genus Fabriciana; species Fabriciana adippe. The sequence continues at coordinate 14,487,771 of FR989989.1, forward strand.
TTGCCTCTTGATTTATCCCGCCATTTTATGATTTGACAATTAATTAAACTCAAGGACATTGGTTTAAATATTAAACGTTATGTTTTAACGTTTAGTATAGATTTCTCAGAGATGAAATATTTTCCCGCAGTAAAAAGTATCCTACGTATATGTTGACCCGGATAACAAGCTATCACTATACCAAGTTTCATAAAAATCTGTCCAGTGGGTTTCCCGTGATGCTTTCCCAGACAGATAGACAGACAGACAAAAATTCTAAAAACTATAGATTCGGCCGCTGTATCGATAATAATTAGTATAAGAATAACATTTAAAAAAAAAAAAATAATATACAGATTCGACTCAGTTAGAATTTTATTATATATATATATATATACACACATATATATATATATATATATATATATATATATATATATATATATATATATATATATAATAATGTCCTCCTGACCGATTCCGGCCACGGCGGCCAATCTCATTGAGACTAGCCAACTGCGCAGGAGATATTATAGTGCACAAATGTACGCGCAGACACAAGTGCACTCTCTATTCCTGTCACTCTCATACTCCGGTGGGACGACTACTCGACACGACCGGTGAGAGTTAAGGCGCAGGACCGACGGCTTTACGTGCTCTCCGAGGCACGGGGGTGAAACACCGCCAACTTCCCAACTCCGGGCTGTTACTGAGGCTTACTATACAGAAAGACTCAATAACTAAACTTGGCCCGACCCGGGACTCGAACCCAGGACCTCAGATGTGCAGCCGTACATGCTAGCCACTACACCACCGAGGCAGTTAGTTATATATATATATATATATATATATATATATATATATATATATATATATATATATATATATATATATAGAAGGTAATATTTCTTTCTTTCATTTGAGATTCTTAAAATAAACTAATTAAGTAATAGTTAAAATAAACACTTCATGCAAAAATCGAACCCGTTACCAAAAAGAAAGAAACAAATACTGACCACAGTACCAAGCCGTCGATCTTAATTAATAGTACAAGAGTGTACGGTACTTTTGTAATTAATTACTCACGTCCCCAATTGTAGTCCCAGTTGCGATTTGGGTCAGCTCCTCTGCAGCCATTTGGTGACACAGATCGAGTCTTCCTCCAATATCTATCCTGCAAAAAATAGTTGAAAAAACATATTGTAAAGTATTAAATTGCTATTTTGAAAAATAATAATACTTTCTTAGATTTACGCGAATATTTGACATTTTAAATAAAACTCTTTTTGTATTATTATTCGCGGATTTATTTTGATTAAATAAATAGTTAATCCGCGAAATATTCCGAAAAGATAGTTTTATTTAAAATGTTGTGTATTAAGTATTAGTTATATAAGATGATTCTTCTAATGGTCGTAATATGATGTAATTCTTAAAGAAATAAGCTATAAAATGATTGAGAATGTTCAAGTTGAACTGATAGTTCGTTTTACGACGTTACGGTACGTTTTAATTAGTATCGCATAGTATATATATATATATATATATATATATATATATATATATATATATATATATATATATATATATATATATGTATAACATAACTTAAATCCAAACATACAGACAATATCTTAAACCAACCAAGATAGATTATTTCTCAAATAAAGGCAAAGCAAGTCATTGACTGATATTAAATAAATAATATAATACGAACATATACGTAGCTGTAATGATATCCATCAGGATTAACAGTGGGGAAGATTCGCCAGTCGAACTGATCCCTCAGTCTCGTTACATTAGGGTCGGAGCTGGTGAGCAATTGATTGATGAAGTACGTCGTTGTGGCGGGCGCGATCCATTCCCGTGCGTGTATACCTAATGAATGTCAATATTAGATTTACGTTCAATATATAACTAGCAATTTAACCTGACCTCGCTCGAGTGCCTAAGTACCTAAAAGTAGCCTATGTTTTAGCCTAAGTTATAATCTATTTTTACCAGACTGCGGCAAAGTCTAAAAGAAGGTTGTGTTTGACTTGTATGTATGTATATTATATGTCCGTATGTCCGATTCTATGTTCCCTCTTAATTACTAAACGGCTAAACCGATTTTGATGATTTATACGTCATTGGATTTGTCTTGATAGCGCGAGTGTCATATAGATATAATTAAAAATTAAAATGGCGGATCTTAGGCGCCAATTAGTGTGTCTTGAATTTTTTTTTTCAATTTAAAAAATCGGAGACATAATATATATTATACTTATACATGTATAATAATAGCTGCGTGTGTATATGTCTCCGACTGCATCATACTATGTTCCTTCATATACTTGTTCTCTTCTTTTAAGCTCGATTTTAACGCTTTGTAATTTATTTTCTATTAAAAATCATAGAATCATAGATAAAATTTAAACCTCAAAACTAAACATTGACATTCAAGTTAAATATATAAACAGATTCCACAACTTAAACACCCTACATAATTTTGAATATTTTTCAAATAATTTTCACAATTGCTGACCTGATTCGATGAAAAACACAGGTTTTTCTACGCCTTCTTCCGCTGGGGTATTGATGCGAAGGCCACGTATCGGTCGACCTTCGTAGCTTTTCCCGCCAACTATTTCCTCCGTCCATTTCGGATAGGCTTCTTTCATACTTGATAGATACTCGTATATCTGGAAAATGTGCTACATTAGTCTTGAACTCCAATGAAGCATATTTTTTTTGTATTTGGCAAACAAATATAATAGCCACGGTCAAACTTGATATATTCTTGAGCTTATAATTTACTCTTGCTATAAGTTATAAGTCTAACGACTTCCGAAAATAAAAGTTTAAAATACCTTAAAAAAACTCAGTAAGACTTGAAGAAAATGTTGCTTACTACGATTTTTATGTAACATTTATATAACCTGCCAGAATTCATATAATTTTAGAAGTGTGTTCTAACCACTTATCATACAAAACGCTTTGTCCCATCTTTATAAACAACTAGCGACTCACCCTCGCATCGCTCGAATTCGTCCCTAGGTACGTTTTAACGTTTAATATGGAATAGATAGACTATATATTATATGATATATAGCCTATAGCCTTCCTCAATAAACGGACTATCTAATACAAAAAGAATTTTTCAAATCGGATTCGCAGTTCCTGAGATTAGCGGGCTCAAACTAACAAAGCCTTCCTTTATAATATTAGTATAGATATGTCGTGTGCGGGAATCGAACCCTCTATATCTGGCGACTGTGTCAGTAAAAAAGCAATTACAAGAAAACACAAAACTCAATGGTCGAGTTCCAGATCGATTGTACCAATTAAAACAAAAAAGGTTTGTAAAGTACCTACTTGATCAACGTCGTAGTATGCAGTCCATGAAAATTTTTGTTTACCGTATCTCCAGGCTGGAGGTTTTTCTGATCGAATCACTCTGAAAGTAGGTCATTAAAGTGACTGTTAGGGTTCTTTTATTTTAAAAAATAATCGCAACAATGTTGCTATTACATGAATGTATTTTTAAATGGTAGTATTTCTAGCCTTCGAAAGTCATATATCTAAAAAAACAACTTAAATTACTATTGTGAATGCTGTTTGTGTGTTTATTTGTTTGTTTATTTTTTTGTTCCTTCATCTTAAAACGTTTGGACGACTTTGGATGAAAGTAAAGATATAGTAATTACTTAGATGGGTTATAATGTGGAGTAAAACATAGGCTGCTGTTAGTAATAAAATTTCGCTAGTGTATCTTAAAATGGCTACGTTTCTAGTCTATAAAAGTCGTTTATGTAAAAACGTATGAAATAAATGTTATTTACTGTTATGAGTATGTACCTACTTAACTTAAGTACTTTCCCAAAAAGTTAGTTTTCAAAGTAGAAAATTAAGTAGCTAAAATAACACCAATTAAAATAGAATTTACATAATTATTTAATAAGTTAAAATTTATAATAACACTGTATACACATATTTGTAAAATATAAGGCTCTTTTGAATTAATAGCTAAGCATTTATTTATGTAATATCGTATTCAGCCCTTTCTAACGTCCCACTGCTGGGCACGGGCCTCCCTTCAATACGAGGGGGATCAGGCCATAGTCCACCACCCTGGCCAAGTGCGGGTCGGCGGAATTCACATGTCTTTCGAAAACTTGCTAGGTTTTCTTAGACACGCAGGTTTTCTCACGATGTTTTCCTTCACCGTAAGGCAAGTGGTAATCATGTTAGAAATGATTCGCACATGAAAATATCAGAGGTGCGAGACCCGCGATTTGAACCCGCTTCACACGGTTTTCCAAGTGAGCGCGTTACCACTGGGCTACCACTGCCTTTATGTAATATTATAAAAGGGAAAATAAAATGCAATGCGACCTCGCTCTAGTTTTCTTTTCCAAAGCCTGTAAATAAAAACAAAACTTACTTAGAAACGTCGTCGTGTAGAAGCGTTGCGTTCAATTTTTCCTTATAAGATATTTCAAGAAAAAATGAATTTAACTCCGGAGCAATTAAGATTTCATTTGTTTTTTTACCGCTCAAGTAAATGAGTGAGTTCTGAAAAATAAAAGGAGTTTTTATAGTTTTCCTGGAATCAACAGCTTTATTTATTTATTTTTTAAGGTTACGAACAGAAATGACAACAGTAATAAAAAAATATTTATATAATAAATTAAACAGACTTTATATGGCGCATAACTCAAAATGAAAGAAATTCACAATAATTACTTATTGAATAGAAATATTTTTTATAAAAAATATCTTAATTTTTGTCATAAATTAAAATCATATTTTATGAAATTAAATTTTATTTAGTTTTTTATACATTTTATATTACAAAATTTTTTTTACGTATTATTACGTTGCAATATGCCCACTAAAAATGGTTAATTTATAATTCTGATTCTATATTTTAAGTCATTTAATTTCTCACTTTCATGTTTTAAACGAATAAAATAAAAAGAGATATTAAGGGGTCTAGTTATTCTTTGTCCCTTTCTATCTAGATATCGGGATATGATATTGTCAGCATGAGAACAGATAGAAAAAGGCCAAGGCCAAGACTCTAATAATTAGTTGTTTATAAAAAATGTTTTTTTTTTCTGAAAAATTTCTAAAAAGTTTTTTCAGAAAACACAACTATGTAAATAAACTTAAAAAGTAAAACCTTATTTAAATACAAGATTTGACCTAAACCGTTAGAGCCGGTTCCGGGATACACAATACATATGTTTACAACAATTGCTCATTGTATATATTATTATATTAAAAAAAATTAAGAAATCAAAATATATACTTCATTAATGACACAATTGATTCACTTCTTACATCTTTCTCCAACATTTTTTCTTTCAATTCTTCCAACCCATTTTTGTTACCTTCCACGCTATACCACTTGTAATTATTATAATTTTTAAATTCATTATCTTCCACTGCTTGTGAAAAACCAATAGACAAGAAATACGTAATCAAAAACACTTTTCCATCCATCGCTAAAATTTCTGTGATACTTAGAAAGAGAATAGTCTTATATATTAATAGGGGCGATAGATAAAATTGTTCAAATAATCCACTTACATATGTACCTGCATAAAGCATGTTAACCACTACATGCTTTATACAGGTATAAAGATTGATAATATTTTAAAAATATTGGTATATATAATATGGTATATTGTATTGGTTTCAGAGTCAAATGGAAAAATTAAAAATTTACAATTTCGCCGTTTCCGTCTGTCCGACGGACAATACGACACAGCCTGCTTTAACTTATAAGGTAGTTGTTTTTATCAACCACAACTTAACGTGAAATTGAGATATAATAATAAAGTGTCATCCATAATCCGTATTCTCAAGTTAAATTGACAAAATATGAAGATCTGTTGCTTTATTGTTGTGGGAAGAAGAAGTGAGAAGTTAGATTTCTCTTTCAAAACAGGCTAAAACGTAAATTACTTTTACTTAAAATCATAGTATAGTAACTTCAAAGTCGGAGCTTAAAATTAATAAATTAAAGAGGCAAATCTTAATAAAACTTTAACAGAAATCAAAAGCTCTTGATGTAAATTGAAAGGTATTGAGGTTATTTTTTTTTTATTGAAATGTTTATTTATAACAACATATTTTTAAATGTTTTCATAAATCTTATAATTTATAAATACCTAATAAAAAAAATTAATCTAAGGAATTCTAGCAATTACGCAGTAGATAAAATAAATAGAAATGGCATGCTTTGTTTTATTGAAAGTAATGTGAAGTATGTGCGGGTACTTGTGGGCTGATAAGTTTATAAAATACGATTTATCTCAGTAGTAAAGTACTTGTTTGTAACGCTATCGATGTCTGAAACGTGGGCTATTGAGCCCACAATCGAGTTCAAGTCGATGGTTTCTAGTAACCTATATATCTGGGGAGTAACCTATATTAATTGCCTCGGTGGTGTGGTTGCTAGCATGTACGGCTGCACATCTGAAAGTCCTGGGTTCGTGTCCCGGGTAGGGCCAAGTTTGGTTATTGAGTCTTTCTGTTTAGCAAGTCTCAGTAACAGCCCGGAGTTGGGGAGTTGACGGTGTTTCACCCCGTGTCTCTGAGAGCACGTAAAGCAGTCAGTCCTGCGCCTTAACTCTCACTGGTCGTGTCGAATAGTCGTCCCACTGGAGTATGACAGTGACAAGAATAGTGTGCACTTGTGTCTGCGCGTACACTTGTGAACTATAATATCTCCTGCGTAGTTGGCTAGCCCAATGAGATTAGCCGCCATGACCGAAAACGGCCAGGATGACTTAGATTTATCATATCTGGGGTTTTCCCCAGATAGACCTATAGGTTACTAGACACCACTACTAAAGAAAACCTTACTAGAGTTAAACGTACTAAAATAATAAATGCAAAAGTGTGTGTGTATTATTCCTTCACGCCTAAAGGGATGGACAGATTTGGATTAAATTTAGCTTACATATAGACTGTGGGATGGCATAGAAGCCTTCTATTTCTTTCTTTTCTTTTACTTTGATCGATGTTTTTCAGAAAATTGCGTTATTTCAGAGAAGACACCTATGAATATGTATAAAGATAAACTTAGAAAGTAAAACGTTATCTAAATACAAAATCCATACATATATTATAAATGTAAAAGTGTGTTTGTTTGTTTGTCATTTTTCCACGTCGAAAGAAAGTGACAAATTGGCATATTTTTTTGTGTGGAGATAGTTGAAGGGCTGGAGAGTGACATAGGCTACTTTTTACCGCAGGAAATCATCTCATTCTCACAGGAGAACACATTATAATATAACCAAAAAAATTATTTATGATCAGAACTACTTGAAACTTGGTATTAATGCTCTTTAATACAATTAAACAAATACGATTTTAGCATTTTTCGAAATTCTTCCTATAAGAGGATAAAATAGGATATGAAAATTTCTATGAAACCTAACTTTATAGAGATTATTAGAGTTTTTTCTGTATATTAGCGCGAGCGAAACCGCGGGTTCTGCTATTTTGGTCTAATCTAATCTTTGATACACAAAATAAATGTATATACATATATACAAGAATTGCTCATTTATTATTATAAAATGTCATCGTCATTATCATTCACAGTGAAAATAGAATTCATGACCTTTGTCGTAGTACGCATAATAGTCTATACTAACTTTTTGTGTAATCTTAAGTTACCGTACTCTAAATATTCTCTTTTTTTGAGGAAAATCTTCTAAATATAACTGAAACGTGCCAATAAAATTAATTATGCTATAACAAAGCTTCTCGCAATTTGTATTCAGAGTAGGGCGTTTACAATTTGTGAAATCTCAGTAAGAGGTGTTCAAAATCCGTAACAGCATCATAACTGTAGGTATATACATTAGTACGTAATATACATGAGTTTTAAATGAAATGGTATATTATACTTATCTGGGGGCACGGCAGTATCCCCGCCAAGTCGAGCAAAAATGCTGAGTCGAATCTGTACAGTAAATATTTGGAAAATCTTATTGAAATAGTCATTATTATCGATATAGAGGCCGAATCTATATTTTTGTCTGTCTGTTTGTCTGTCTGTCTGGGAATATATCACGAGAAAACCACTGCGGGAAAATATCTCATCTCTAAGAAATCTATACTAATCGTTAAAAAGTAGCTAGGAATGAGCCCGAGCGGAGAGAGGGTAAATCGCTAGTAATATTAATAAATTTTTTGATTTTTTCATGACACAATACGTTAATCATTCATAATTAAAAGAGCCTGGTTTACGCTTATCGCTTTACTTAGTACATCACTTGTTCAAAAAGTTTTCATAATAATAATATTTTGCTTAGGTATATATGTACTTTTACAAATACGCTCTGAATATATTTTTTATTTTTCTCATGTAAAATATCATAGATATTGCATATTAAAGGATCACAGGCAAAGATCTATTCTAGGGATAGAAGAGATTTCTTTCATTCAACCTGTAGACGCGGAAGATAGTGTTATGAAGCGGGTCAATTTAGTGCCAAATGACATATAAGAAAATATAAATAAATATATTATATTACTAAAAAAAATGTTATAAACATACATATACCATATAAATAAAATACAACCATGACTTTCGTCGACGGCGTCCATACTGAGACTGCCAACTGCGCAGGAGATGCACAAGTATACGAAAAACACAAATGCACTCTCTATTCCTGTCACTCTCATACAACTGGGACAACTACTCGACACGGCACAGGACCGACAGCTTTAGGTGCTCTGTAACTCTTCTCTTCGTCACTGGGGTGAAACTTTACATATATAATATGTCAAAAGCATATCTACGAAATAATCTATATAAATAAAAATGAATGTTGGTAAGCGCATAACTCAAGAATGGCTGGACCAATTCGGCTAATTTGTTTTTTTTGTATGTTTCTTAAGGCCTACGAAAGGTTTTAATACTTAAAATAAAAAATAAATAAACTATATCCATGTTACTATATCCAAGCTAGGGACAAACCCGAGCGAAGCGAGGGTGAGTCGCTAGTTTCTAATAAAAAAAATCGAAAGTAAGAAAGAAATTCGAAGTGAAATGAATTTTTCAATATACCTCCACTCCCAATTAATTTTCACAAAAATGTATAAGTTTTCTATTCATACAGCCTCCGAACAGTACAAAGGAAGCCGAAAATACTGTTTATTTCAGAATATAGCTTTAGGCCATTATTTTCTATTGCGGTTTATCAGAAACATCAAACGATTCGGCCACAATCATCCTTTGTAGGTGTTGCTATGCAGAGGGATGCTTGTGATTGAAATGTAAATTATTTCAAAGATCTCAAGATTTCATTTTAAATGTATTGTTTTTTTTTCCTCTGAACTGAGTGACTCAACCTTAGTTTACTCAGATCCTTTTTTATGGCTTTAATATTTTTTCTTTGGTCTAATAGAAAAAAGATTTTGACAGCTCACTTAGATTAGAGTTGGGACAACCAATTTTTTCAATCAAAAGCAGTTATTTGACGACACGTTTGGCTCAGTTTGTAGTGACCCGAGTTGCTATGCCAGCGGTCGCGGGTTCGAGTCCCGCTGGAGGTATTCATTTGTGTGATGAGCACGAATGTTTGTACTCTAGTCATGGGTGTTTATATTAATGATATGTATGACGTATGTATTTATAGTTATATATGTATGTGTAGTTTATCAACTATCTGGTATCCATAACACAAGCCTCGTAGTGTATCATAAAACAAGATGGTGCTGTGTGCTAATGTCCCAACGTATTTGTATTTCATTCATTTCAAGTATAGTAACGTTTTCGGTAACCAACCATTTATAGAGATAGAAGTCACTATGAAACGCAAACTAATAAAGTGCAAATTGTTATTACAAAGTTATAAGAAAATATCATCTTGTACAAGAAAAGAAACAAAGAAACTAATATGCACATATTCATATTCATTATTGTAACATTCAGTTATTTTATGTGCCAGTTTATGGATTTGACATTGGATTTTTGATGTGTCAAGTGAACAGTCGGAGATGGGCATTGTAATATAAAATGTAAAATGAGTATTCAGAAAAGCAGTAAATATAATTGTTAATTGCCAAATATTTGTTTTCCTAAAAAATCCTTCTGAGCTGTTTCATTATATTGGCTAAATAAGATTGAACTATTTCTTCGAAATAGCAATTTTATGTTAGCACAAGAAATGGTGATTATGAAAAGATATTTTTTTTTATAAACAAATCGTGTTATGATTTTAATAAGGCAAGTGAAGTGGCTCCGCTTGCTTAGTTTAGATATTAATAATTATTCCATTCCTATGAGTCGTAGCTTAGTGTTAGATAACATAACTAACCTTTTTATATTTTTAATGTTGACAAATGTATTTACGCATATTACCAACCACAGACACAAATGCAAAACAAATGTACACTTAATTATTATTGTACAAGTGATGTCCGCGTGGAATAGTGGATAATAAGAATGCTAGCCGCATTTCCCCGTTGAAGGGCAATGCCAATTCTTTGGGCGAAAAATGCGTCAGCTCTTATATCACAAGTAGCGGCGATAAGACAAGGTGTTATGTTACATACATGTAGGTGGTTTTGTGACTCGTCAGCTAGAAAAACCAGTAATAGCCACTAAAACCCAACAACCATGGGGTTGCTCCAACGGTCCACTCTGCTATCAGAGAAGTACCAGGAGCAACCCGCATGACAGACCGCCCACCGAAGTGGGTCACCTCCCTGTGCGTTTCTTGGCTTCGCGCCCGGCTGAACTACTGAGCTAATGAGCCCTAATTGATTGCAATAGTTATTTCACTGATTGAAATTAGTCCATACTAATTTTACTAATTTCAATCTATATATATAGGTTGAAATAAAAAATATCTACTTATTTAAAAGTACCATGCCCGTAATTTTTTGAAATTGAAGGAGATTTGGCCACTAAACCATCGAGTCGTTCAAAGATAAGGCAATGTACCCCACAGTGTGGCAAAGTCATGGGTGTTTATATTAATAATATGTATGTATTTAAAGTTATATGTGTGTAGTGTATCAACTATCTGGTATTCATAACACAGGTCTCGGAGCTAACCATGGAGCTAGATGGTGCTGTGTGTTAATGTCCCAACGAATTTATATTTATATTTGTATCGATCGCATAACATGCTCTCTAAGGCACGGGGCCGTAAGCACCACTAGCTTCCCAACTCAAAACCCAGTATCTATTTAGACCCTGCCCGAAGCTCAAACTCAGAACCTCTCGATGTGAAGACACACTTTGTAGCCATTCGAATAGATTAAAACAATATAAATGTATACAGCAGAAGAGTTAAAAATAATATGTATACATTTTATGTAGCATTACGTTTATTAAGCTATCTTCTAAGACTTCATTTGATAGTGGATCTGTCCGTGTCACGATAAGATATTACTCCAGTCATCCACATTTCATGCGAAGGGTTTATAAAACGGGCGAAGCGTACCTTCAATACGACGAAAATAAGTCCACATATTTGTAGTAAAATAGAGGATTTAGTGCTCTTACGGTTATGTACTCTGAAAGAATAAGTGGAAATGTTAACATTTCTTACAGTTTTGTCAAATTTTGTGTTAGAATGAATATAATTTATCAAACAACTATGAAGTAAACATTCATCTAATTAATTATTATTTCATATGATTTAAGTATTATTATTATTTTATTTTTACCAAATAAAAAAAAAAAAAACTAATACGACACAGGGAAGATCAATTTTTTGATGACATTTGATGATAGTTTAGTTGTCCAAGCAACTGGGCACAAAGAACTACGTGACCTCCCGTGACCATGATTGCTGTAAAGCATTCAAACCTCAGGAAACAAAAATCAAAATCCGAAAAGATACTTTTATTTAAAATTTCAGATATTCGCGTAAATCTAATAAAGTATTAAAAGAAGTACGTGTTCGAATCTTGTTGCGTCGCGAATATTGTAAGATTCGAATAAATTGTATAAATACATTCGAATTTCAGTATCAAATTAGATTTTTTTTTATTAATATCTTATGAAGTATGTCAATTTTTTATAATAAGTGCTGGCATCGGCCCTACAAAGTAAAATTACTTTTATCTTACCATACCATACTTTTGATTTGCATTATAGATTAATTTGATCCATATTTTAAAGACAGAATTTTAAAATTAATTTATTTTTTGGTTATACTTTTTATTTAATTTTAATTATCAGTGAGGTAGTAAATAAATATTAAATAATGTCTGAGTTCTTTTTTGTTATATCGTATTTTTTAGATAAAAAAACTAAAAACGTAAATAAATACAAAAAAAAAAGTAAAAACGTTTTATCCGATCGAGATTCGAACCTGGACACCTGTGATTGTTATTTTTAGACCTTGGTCGTTTGACCACGATGCTTATGCCTGAGTGTAAGTAATTATCGACCAAATTCTGTGTGGAATAGGTAATGCGAAAGAAAACCGCATGGAAACTCGAAAACACGCGTTTTTCCAGACATAAAAACAATCTAGATTTTTCGCCCCCGAAAACCCCCACGCACCAAATTTCAGCAAAATTGTTAGAGCCGTTTTCGAGATCGCCGGTATAAATAAATAAATAAATATATGAGAATTGCTCGTTTAAATATATTAGATAGATAATATGGGTATCTACTGATCAGCCCGTACCTAATAAACTATTGATACGATGTTGATGAAGTTTTCATTGAATTTCTGTATATTTATTAAACACTAGCGACTCACCCTCGCTTCGCTCGGGTTCGTCCCTAACACGCTTCTCAATACAAACATTCATCCCCAAAGTTCTTGCGCAATTTTCTATTTTTTTTAATGTAAGAACCTTCTTCTGATAATAACAAACACAACAAAAAAAGAATTAGTGAAACCGGTTCAGCCGTTCACGCGTGATAGCGTGAACAAGGGAAATAGGGATTCATTTTTATATATATAGATTGAAATATTGTGTATTCGTATAGAAATAATAGACCAAATATTCAAATATTTTCATGCAATTATAACGTTACATACGAGTCGAATTACCAACCTCCTTTTTTCAAAATCGGTCAATACATCATAGAAGATCAACAGACAATTTTTTCGGCAGCTCTTAGCAGGATTTAAGAAAGAATGTCCTAATTGAGAGTTTTTGATAAAGTATATTTCAGAAACATCAATATTGAATAAATAATTTTGTTTTCAACTTCAAGGAAATAACACGAATCTGTTAAAATTATGGAAAAAATAATTAACACCAAAGTCAGTGTGAGATTAATTTATTCGGGCTGTTAACAAAGAGATAGATAGGTAGAGTTTGGTAAGTTTCGATTCTCATCAAAAGTTTTTAATTGGAACTACACACTAGGGCGGATTATACGTGACAGTCTTTCACAAGTAGCCGGGATGGCGTTAGATGTAATAGTAATACTAGATTTAATACTGTAGTCAACAATCCATATGTTATATCATCAACTTTTACCCGCGGATCCGCTCGCATAGTCTATTTATATCAGTACCTGGGTGACCGTGTTTCGTTTGACGTTTTTCGGAAAAGTTATGAAAGTTGCGTTTTCTCAAAAAAAAAACACCTCTGTAACTTAAAAAGCAACACATTATCTAAATACATAATATTTTGCCAAATCGTTAGAGCTGTTTCCGACATATATAAAAAAATACATACACAAGAATTGCTCATTTAATATTATAAGATTACTCCTCTTCTATGGGTCATAACGTGTTGTTAGCATAATATAATGAACTTAATTCTTAAATAAATCTATACTAATATTATAAAGCTGAAGAGTTTGTTTATTTGTTTGTTTGGTTGAGCGCGCTAATCTCAGGAACTACTAATCCGATTTGAAAAATTCTTTTTGCATTAGATAGCCCGTTAACTGAGGAAGTCTATAGGCTATATATCATCCCGGAAAATGTACGGTTCCCGTTTGATAGATTTGTTTTTGTTTAGGAACGAACCCGAAGCGAAGCGAGGGTGAGTCGCTAGTAAGCTATAAAATGGAAAAAGAATTTTTTAAATCTCCTTTTTTCTCTGGTTATCGATTTCAAATAAACGCAAAAACAATTTACACTTAAGTACACTAACTTAATCATTTAATATATATATATATATATATATATATATATATATATATATATATATATATATATATATATATATTAATAAAATTGTATATAAAATTAACATAATACCGCCATATGTACTAATACGATATGAGTAGCTTCAACAACATTTTAATATAAAATTTTATCGTAAAAAATGATTATAAATTTACATAAAACTGTCGCTTTAAAAAACATTTTAAATAAAACTATCTTTTCGGATTTATTTTGGTTTTTGGTTCTCGACGTTTCGATTGCTTTACAGCAATCATGGTCACGGGAGAGACTTATTGAGAGTTTAATTTAAAATGTCAAATATTCGCGTAAGTCTAAGAAAGTATTACGCTTTAAAAAAGTTTAAATAAAATAGCACTCATTTAAACAATTAGCTAACTACGACTGCTATAATATTTTTAGCTATTCGATTCGATATCGATTTTGAACTTGCACCATACATATACAGTTCTCATTGTAACTTAAATGAAATTGCGATCGATACACTTTTTCATTCTTTTTCGACATTCAAGGTACGTTTTAAACTACAAAATTCGCCCTCGATTTAATAGGATTGAATTCAGTAAAAGCTACGAGTTGGCTGTCACTTCGCAAACAAGTTTGATGAGGTTTACATTTTCAAGGGCTTTTTTTATATGAGTTTTCAGTTTTATGGGAATTTTCAATGAATTTGAATAGAACCAATGTCAATTTATACGAGTAGTTGACGAGTATCGAAAAATATAGCATATTATAAATATATAAAATCTAGGTTTTTATAAGTAAAATTATAATTCATATCACTTTGTTTATATAGATTGTATAAATAGGGGAAATATTTAACACTCACAGATAGGAAACACAAAGCTTAAACTATTGGATCTAGAGGCAAGAGTTTCACCAAAACGTTTATTTTACATATATCGAAAACTAGTGACTCATTCTCGCTCAGCTCGGGTTCGTCCCTACTTACGTTTTAAGGTTTAGTATAGATTTCTCAGAGATGAGATATTTCCCTGCAGTAAAAAGTATCCTATATGTTGACCCGGATGACCATTTATCTTCATACCAAATTTTATTAATATCTCTGCAGTAGTTTTTCCGTGATGCGGTCACAGACAGACAGACAGACAGACAAAAAATCTTTTTAATTAGATATCATGACTTTTTGTAAAGAAACTATTTTTTTTTTAATTCATTCAATTTAAGCGGAATAGGAAAGTGTTATTTAATTATCATGGAATCTTTTCTCCTGAGAAAGAAAAAGTTTTTGCTAGTACTACGATTGCTATTCCTATTACATTTCAAAAGGCACTAGGTGTTAAACTATTGCTATTATATTTTGGAAGGCGCAAAGTATTAATAAAAATATTTTTTTTTTTTTTTTAATTTTAAATATTTACTGTTTTTGGATTTTTCCCTTTGTATGCACACGATTACCCGTCTGGATACCAAATTTCAAGTTTCTAGGTCATCTGGAGGTGAAATGTGAGATGGAGCTGCGTCGCCAGTTCCTTTGGCTTGAACTTGACTGGATACGCTACCGCGTGTCTTGATCATAATAATTTTTTTGCCCATATAAACTTTATTACCCCCTTATACAATCATGCTCTATGCCTTATCTTACAGAGAGAACAAATATAAAGAAATAAGAAAAGAATTTATTTACCTGTTACAATTTAAGTTACGCACGCAATTATGCATCCTGTTTCCATTGATTAGAAACGCCATGAAATACACCCTAGTCCCTAACAACCTACTTGAGTTAGTGTTAGAATTCCTTAATTTGTATCAACTATTACGAAGAATCCCTAAAAATATTCGTGATGTATGCTTACATTTTCTCTTTGCGTTTCTGGGATACCAGAGAATTTAAATATATATATATATATATATATATATATATATATATATATATATATATATATATATATATAATACCAAATCCCAAACAACCACAAACAAATAAAATTATGTTTTCCGTCTGTAGGTTTCTCCGGGCAAATCAATGAAATAGATAAGCAGATAAAATCTAGATTTTAAAGAAGATGTCATCAAGAGTAATAGATCTCCTTTTAAGTTATGTAAAATACATAGTCTCCGAAGCATAGGGATGTAAGCAAATACAAAAAAATGACTAAATAAGACTGTAGAACTACTAAGAGTATCGTTTGCAGTAGTCGAAAGTCGACCTTAATCTTTGTAAAATTTGAGGATACATGAATACAATTTCCTATGATTAAAATGATTTCTTTTTCCCATGAATAAAACTACTTGTTTCCAATTTTTTTTATAAATAACACTAAAGCTCGTCAATAACTACTGAAGAAAAGAAAAAGAAAACCAGTTGACAAAGAGAAGAGAAAAAGGTACTGAACTGTTTTGTCTTTGCCTATTTACATATAGATTTTGACATATCTATACTAATATTATAAAGAGGAAAGATTTGAATGTTTGTCTGTTTGTTTGTTTGTTTCTTTGCATCGAATAGGCTCCGAAGCTACTGAACCGATTAAGATGAAATTTGGTAAGAAGATAGTTTGACACCCTGGGAAGGATATAGGATAGTCTTTATTTCGAAAATCATCTCTTAAGGGGGTGAAAATGCGGATGAAAGTTTGTATGGGAAAGCAAGCTAGGGAACCAGAGCAAAGCGAGGGTGAGTCGTTAGTTAGTTTATAAAGTAAAATTTAGGGCCATTACGCATAGTAATTAAATGATTATCCAATAAACCCGCTATTTTAATATTATAAGCAACTGTAATAACAATAACTTTGTTCTTAAACCATTAAATAAATTAATTTAAATTTTCACACAAGAATTATTTTGAATTTACGTCGAAAACTCAACATCTACATATTTATGAGGCTATCCTTACAGGGTATTAGCCGCTTTTATCGACGATGCTGAGAAGGATTTCAATTTTGTATTATTCAGGTGTTCGCTTCTTATGGTAATTAAACACGAACTTTGAGAACTTCTGCTCCTTTATATTATTATTGATTCAATAAGATCCATTTTCTCTTAAACTATTATGTGACTTTATATAATCTTTACCAATATTATATGTGAAAGTTAGTTTATTTGTTATTTTTAACAAATGTTAGCTGTATTTAGAAACAACGTGTTGGTTTTAAAAAGGATGAAAACTAAATGATGTCACAAATGACAATAATTGTTATATCAAGCTTAGCTGATGGAGTTTGGCGATGGAAAGAACCCCTTAATGGCTGCCCTTAATTTTTTTGCATTTGAACTGATTTGATTAAAGTAATTATAGATAAATAAATTATAATAAATATGTTGGGACATTAACACAAAGCACCATCTAGTTCCATGGTAAGCTACGAGGCTCGTGTTATCGATACCAGATAGTTGATACACTAAACATATACATATAACTTTAAATAACATACGTAGTATAAATATATCTAATATATTTAAACGAGCAATTCTTGTATTCATCTTCTTCGTGGCGTGGCGTACATCTTGGCGGATTTCGGGGGCAAAAAATCGATCTAGATTAGTCTTATGTCTGGGGAAAACGCATGTTTTCGAGTTTCCATCCACACTCAAGCATGAGCATTGTGGTCAAGCGACCAAAGTGCAAGATTAACAAACACAGGTGTCCGAGTTTGAATCTCGATCGGATACAAAGTTTTTACTTTTGTTATTCTTTGTATTTATTTAAGTTTTTAGTTTTTTATCTAAAAATACGATATAACAAAAAAGAACTCCGAGCGAAGCTCGGTCGCCCAAATACATTACATTTATCTGAACGAAATTACTTTTTTAAAAGATATCTTGCACACTGACCACGTAACAAATTCTTCTTCAAATACATTTTAGCCTAAAAAGTCGATTGTGTAATCAGTAGGACTAGATAAAAGTAAAAGCTTTGGGTACAGCGTAGAATCTCAAAGTAAAAAGTAAAGAATACTGGCTCAACTGTCCTGATCTCTATCATCGCATTTCATTCCAAACGCTTGCTAGATTACGAAAATGTTGACGAATTTTCACCTGTGAAAGGTGAAAACCTGTTATCTAGAAAATTAAAAAATTTAAAACTTATACAGTTTTAGACTTAAAGCTGCACTGATTTCAAAATAATTTTAAAAGACGTTATTTCATCTTTTAGGGTTTCCTAAAATTTTTTACAATACAAATAATAAATGATGTGAAAAATTAAAATAATTTTTTTCCAAAAACTTGTGGGACAGCACCCCGAATCAATTGCGTCTTTTTTGTATTGCGTCAAAAATAACAAAAACATTTACATTCGTTTGCTATTTTACACGTAAGGCATATTATTTAACGTATCTCTTGATTATTTTTTACTGCGCTTTTTTGTTTGTCTAGAGGCGAATCCGAGCGAAGCAAGGGTAAGCCACTAGTCTTGTATATTAATTAAAGCACGTTCTTTTTAAAGTAAAACTTCTTTCGGCGTGACTAAGAGGTAAGTTAATAATAAAAAAATATATATTATTTGTATATTTTTATCATAATTATTAGTAATAAAAATTAATATTTATTACTGTGGGATGAATGTGCTTAAATCAAATAAAAGCTATTATGACTAATGTGTGAAGTGTGAGTGAAAGAAAGAATGAATGAAAGGGACATAAGTGACATTCGGCCATATTGAATGAAAAAGTTTTAGTTTTAAAGAAGAATGCAAACTGCAAAGCCGTAATAACCTATTAAAAATTAATAAACGTATTAAAGTGATTGTGGTGTGGTGGTTTTATTGCTGGTATCCTCGGCTTTATCCCATATTAAGTGCTAATAATTTTATTTATTTATTTTTTTTTTTGTTAGGGAAACAAACAATGAAGATGGTTCTTATACAATACTAAAATACAAAAATACATACATTAGCTAAGTTTCCACTGATAGAAAATTACATAAACACTAGCATTAACAAAGACAAACCCAATAAAGTTCAATATAGGTACCTACATAAAAACAAATAGATAATCAACTTAACAAAAAAAAATACAAACTCAAAGCTGAAGTTTTATAAGATATGATAATTTTAATCAATAGAATATATTAATTGAATAGGCAATAACAAGAAAAGTGGCTACAATGACGTACGTAAGACAAAAAATAAAAAATAACATATAATATGGCTACAGGGTAAGCATTATAACTATATTGTGTATACTAGGAAATTATAAAGTAATATTCTCATTTCTGTTATAAATTTTACATTTAAAAGAACCAATTTTTTCGAACAAAATGTCAATATCTGAATATATTTTATTATAATTTTGGTAGCTACGGTATAAGAAGATATTGCTAGTGCATTTTGTTTTAGAAATCGGCTGATGAAATAGTGGCTTATACCTGGAATTAAATCGTGGGCAGTTAAATTCCAAGTTAGATAATAGGAAAGGTGATTCAATAAAATTATGAATTATCTTATATAAGAAAAGTTGGTCTCTAGCTTGTCTACGCGATACAAGGGGAAGCAGAGGTTGAACATCAGCAGAAATATCGGCCCTGTAACACAAATGCTTTTGGAATTTTCCCTGTATAGAATCTAAGTCATTTATATAAGTTTTATATTGTGGGTTCCAAACAGTGGAGGCATAATCAAGAATAGAACGAACGTACGAGTTATAGAGTAGTATCAAAGTTGAGCATTGCCTAAAATCCTTGCAGACTCTTAAAATAAACCCAAGCATACGATAGGCTTTAGACGTTATATAGGATATGTGAGAAGCAAAAGTTAGCTTGGAGTCTAAGACAACACCTAAGTCCTTTATTTCAGACACCCTATTTAAATATATGTTATTTAATTTATAATCATGAACTATTGGAATTCTTTTACGGGTAAAAGATTTATCTTTTGTGTTGCATTTTTTAACATTTAGTGTCAAAAGATTATTATTACAATAGTGGCAAAAATTATTTAGGTCATTTTGTAATAAAATACAATCATCCAAAGAATTGATCTTTCTAAAAATTTTTAAATCATCAGCATAAAATATAAATTTACTATTTTGAAAAGTTAAATTAATATCGTTTAAAAAATAATGAATAATAACGGACCAAGGTGAGAACCTTGAGGCACACCGGATGTAATTGGCACAAAAGAAGAACTGAAACCTTTGACGGTAACAGCTTGATGCCGGTCTCTAAGGTATCGAATGCTTTAGAAAAATCTGTATAAATTACATCCATTTGACCACTGCTGTCCATTGCTTGTGCAACTAGATGAGTGAATTCACAAAGATTAGACTCTGTAGATTTTATAAAAAAATATTATTATATTTATATTTTGACTTGTTTTAATTTAATTGCGATATTTTCCAAAGAAGTTTTACTTCAACCGCGCGTAAAGGTTACACACACTCATTTTTTTATACGATCTTTCTTAGGAAAAACGTTTTATTTTCCCATTATATTTCTATGTGAGTAAACCACGGGTTAGATACCATTAATATTTCATATATCTTATCTCACATCAAAATACATTTTCCTGTACAGTTTTTACTCTTTTCATTGAAATGGATTGTCGCCGATACGTTTATTCCTTAGAGAAATACGGGATATAGCTCTGCAATACTGACGCAAATATTGACAATAACCGACAATATCTACTTAGAAATGCTTTAGCCATAATATTCATTGCGGTATTCCGACAGTTTTTGAATTAAAAAAATAAAGCTTGAATTTACGGGTTCGATTTTTGTTCCCATTAAGAATTGTTACATACGTATTTGCTAGTCATGCATTGCATGTGAATTTGTATGTATTAAATAATTTTATTATATTTATTTACATCCTTTGTGTAAAAAGGGTAGTGATATTTTAAAGTATTCTTACATTTATCTCAGTAACAGGACTGTGTTGAGAGTGCCCTACGTAGCTACATAATGCCGAATGGGCAAATAAATAGTATGAAATTAATGAAAAAATATTAATTAAAGTCATATCATATCATATCATATTCATATATTCTTATAAAATTTACAATAAATAAACAATTAATTTGATAGTAAATTAATGAATTATACAATGGTTGGATCGTAAACATTATTTTTATGCTACCTCTGTGTCTTTTTATTCCAATTGCGGCGAAGCCCAAAAGAGGGTTATGTGTTTGACCCGTACTTTTGTTTGTATAAACTTTGTTTTGTTAATTTGTGGAACATAGGATTGGACGCACCTATGTTCCCTCGTAATTACTGAACTTATTTCGATTCTCCTATTTATTTATATCGCAACTATTGTATTCATATATTAGAAAATTATTTTTCAAATTTGAAAATATATTACGCGTTATATTTTTATGCATGTAAAAATGAACACATAAGCGTATATACTTATTAATATTCCATTACATGTTGTTTAAAATGAATTGATAAAAATGTATACGTAATTGCGAAACTACTTGACGATTACTTAATTTTTAAGCAAAGTTCGTAAATTTGCAAATTATGATGTTGATATGAATTAGTTTTAAATTAAACTTGTCAATGTATACAATTTATTGCTAATAACCGTACCCACCTAATGGAACATGGATTATAGAGGTCATGAAATATCAATCTCTTCGAAAATTACTTTCACGGTAAAATTGCCAAGGGAATAAGTGAATGAAGTCACTTGGCAACGTCAGCTTTTAATTAAACTACATTTAAAGTGACTGAAAAAGCAATAATTATAATTAGGTATAACAACCTTCAAAATTTATTTTTAATACCTACGATGCCGCAGATAGACACATACATCTACACGTTAAATTAACTTATGTAAGTTCAATATATCAGTATCGGGGTGGGTATTTAGGGTCAACAATGTAATTGAAATATTGATTAGACTAATTATACCTATAATAAAATTAATGAAAAATAATAATAAATAAAAAATATATAATCTATAAATGATATATATGTTTCCGTGCGATGGCCAAGTCATTCTATTAATTAAAAAAATAAACATATCTAATATTGGTACGGTCATTATAAAATGTTATTACTTAATTAATTGGGTAACGGTTTATTACACAGTTGTCGGATAGATACTTCCATAGATAGGTACTGAATAAATTAACCGACTTGGTTTTATATTATATCTCATAACTTTTTGCGGTAGGAGAAATGCGTTGCGAGACTTGCAATTTTTTACATATTATGTTTTTGGTAGAATTTATTTAACGCGCATTAAAGTTTTTATCTGTCTAATTCACTCAGTAAGAGCAATACAAGTATATCATCCGATTGAGTTGAAAATAATACGCTTCATTACACCATCCTTCCAACCTCACATTTATAATTTTATTTATTACGGCAGCCTTGCCTAAATTGTGTTTGTACATTCGTGTCTCATAATCAAATCTGTCAATCAAGACCAATTGCTGTTTTATTTTGCTCTTCTATCCTCTATCTGAAAGTTCGAGGGTGTATTTTTTATCTTTTTATATCTTTTTTCTATAATAATATTATTTTATTCTTTTCATTACTATGTTACTGTATTTTCTTAGACATCATACTAAAGTGTGTCACTGTCACTAATAAAACTTCCTGATATTTCTTGCATATTATATTCTTCTACTATCGACTCACCCTCGCTTCGCTTCGGGTTCGTCCGTAGATAAAAAAAATCTATCCCACGGGAACTGTACATTTTTCCGGAGTAAGATATAGCCTATAAAATATAACCTTCCTCAATTAACGGGTTATCTAATGCAAAAATAATTTTTCAAATCGGTTTAGTAGTTCCTGAGATTAGCGTGTTCAACCAAACAAATAAACAAACAAACAATCAAACTCTGTTCGCGGGAAAGTCAATTAATTTTAGCTTTCTGCAGTCTTTCTCTATATAAACTTTAACTATGCCAAAGCTCATACTCCTCCGTACATGCAATATGTTTAAAAAGGGGTTCAAAGTTTTCTCTTCACGTATTAATATATACATATTTATAATAATATAAGCATAGTATAAGCTTTCATACACATTTTTGTTTCTCATTTAGTCCCATTTAGACAAAAATTTTTATTTAGTCTTCATTTATCTTTACATATAAAATGCGTTGTCCTCAATAACTGACTGACTGATGGATCAACAAACAGCCTAAACAGCTGGTAGTGGAAGCGTGAAATATGGAGAACGTATTCCTTATACAATGTAGGCATCCGATAAGAAAGGATTTTTCGAAATTCATCCCCTAAGTGGGTAAAGTAGGGGGTAAAAGATTTTATGAAACTATCATTTTTAATGTGAGATACACAGAAAATGGTATTTAACTTTAAAATAAAAAATAACAAATATATATTTTTTTTTTATTCGAAATTTATCCCTTAAAGGGGTATTGTTTTTATCAAGTATCAGTGGTCTTAGTACAAACAGTCAGACAGTCATATAATTTTAAAGAAATAAATAAATCTAAGAGAGTATTAATCAAACAATTTAAAACAATGCTTGCACTTTAATATCGCAATATAGTATAGGTATTTAGAACTCATATTTAGTTACTTCAATTATATTATTTAACCGAATACACAATATCTAAACTTAACTATAGTTGTTTTGGAGGAAAATGAAACATTAAATATAGTCAAATGTGAACAATTTATTATTATATAATATTATAAGTTTGTAAAACAAGTAGCGTTGCTAGAGTAACAACGAAATACACGGAGACCGACCTGCTGTTCTGACCTTGGTGAAGCTCTGCTAAACTTTCTCCTGTAACAAATTATTATATTTAGAAATAATATTAAATAAAGCTAGTTGATATAGAATAAAATTAAAATAATATTAATTTATCTGGCTCGAAGGACCATTTCTGAACAGTCTGTAAACTTTAGGAAACAAAATAGTTTTAAAACTATTTAAGTATTATTTTAAGTTTTAAATATCATTTGAATTCAATAAATTAATGAGTAACAAAAACAGACCAACATACATATATACACAAACACGAAACCCCAGAGATTAACACTAACCGTTACATGTCGGACCCACAAAGCCAAATTTCCAAGACGTATAGGCATTGATTCTGACCAAAGCACCCAGCAAGCGTATAATCAATTATCTAATTCGATCTATTCAAGTCGATGGATGTAATTTATTGAGGTAGAAACACTAAGCGTTACAAAGGAATATCATGTTGCATAACAAATTCTCAACATATACGTGTATGTGAGACATGTGTTACTCGGTTTATTGATATCGATATTGTTAGAGAAATTGAACGTCGCGATAGTAACGAGTTTGAAGCTAAATTGTATCATATATCGAGTACATATACCGGTGTCTTATTTGTAGGAAGTTGGATCAGAATTTCTTAAAGGCAAGGGCACATAATTTTTATCGTGACTAGCGATTCAACCTCGCTTCGATCGGGTTTGTTGCTCAGTACATTTTAACGGTTACTATAGATTTCTCAGAGATGAGATATTTTCCCGCAGTAAAAAGTATGCTATATGTATGTTGACCCGGATGACCTGTTTTACCCAGATAACCGGATTGTTTTTGTGGTTCCCAAAATCAGTGGTTTTCTTCAAACAGACTGACAGAGAAAAATTCTAAAAACTATTTATAGATCCAGCTTCTTTATCGATAACAATGATTTTCCAAAAAATATTTAATGTACAGATTTGACTCAATTAGAATCTTATTATATGTATAGATATAGATTAAATTCATGTTATAGCACAGAAAAATAAGCTCAAATATGAACAAAAATACTATATAATAATAATATATAATATTCTGCGCTGATCAACTAAAAAGGGTTATGTACTAGACGTGGCAAAAATGTATCTTTAGCCAGATTGGAACAATCGCATCTGGAACAGTGCTAAGTTCCGGATCAGTGATATGTTTCATTTGGAACATTTGGAACACTATTTTAATAGAATAATGTTTTAGGTTCAAAATGACCCAATCAATAATAAAATCGATTTTCCTTCATACTTTAACAGGCTTAGGACTGACAGCTAAAACAAAATTATTGTGCTATTATTCTAATAAGTATATATATTCTAATGAGTATAATATTCTAATAATATAATTTAAGTACCTAATTATTCGCACTATTCACATTAGTCTATAGAAGTTTTGCGAGAATCAATTTCTCAAAAATCTAAATGTCTCAAATGCACCAGCGCAATCAAAACACATTTTTATACTTTGTTTTGGTTTGCGGTCCGCACGTGCCAGCGTTGGATCGGGAAGTAATCGGCATTAATCGGCATCGCATCGCGCGATCGAAACTGTCCGAACGCCAACGGTGACTACAGACTATAAATGAGAGAGTTCCAAATGAAACACTTGTACTGACATGAATGTTCCGAATCATTCGGATCACATTGATGTTTCGTAACACTGAGTCGTTTCACTAAAGAGCTACACACGTCTATTATGTACACACCACGTTTCATAAAATGACGTATGCCGTCTCCGCATATTTATCGTAAATTAAAAAAATGCAGATTGTTTTGCATTTGTATTGATTCAAACATGCGCCAAGCGTGTTGATAGCGCTGTTTGACTCTGCGTCTTACGAGCTTCGAACGCGCGTTAAAAAGTTGTCGTGTGGATAGGCTCTTAGAATAGTTAAAGCAAAACTTAACTGCCTCGGTGGTGTAGTGGCTAGCATGTACGGCTGCACATCCTGAGGTCCTGGGTTCGAGTCCCGGGTCGGGCCAAGTTTAGTTATTGAGTCTTTCTGTATAGTAAGCCTCAGTAACAGCCCGGAGTTGGGAAGTTGGCGGTGTTTCACCCCCGTGCCTCGGAGAGCACGTAAAGCCGTCGGTCCTGCGCCTTAACTCTCACCGGTCGTGTCGAATAGTCGTCCCACCGGAGTATGAGAGTGACAGGAATAGAGAGTGCTCTTGTGTCTGCGCGTACACTTGTGCACTATAATATCTCCTGCGCAGTTGGCTAGTCTCAATGAGATTGGCCGCCGTGGCCGGAATCGGTCAGGAGAACATTATTAAAGCAAAACTAATTATAAATAAACATACATAAAAAAACAAAGCTCTAGTCAAATGCTAGTTAATCTATACTAATATTATAAAGAGGTAGGATTTGATTGTAAGTTTGTTTGCACCGAATAGGCTCCGAAACTACTGAACCGATTAAGATGAAATTTGGTAAGAAGATAGTTTGAGATCCTAGAAAGGACATAGGATACTTTTTATCCCGGAAATCATCCCTTAAGGGGGTGAAAATGGGGATGACAGTTTGTATTGGGAATCAACCTAGGGACGAACCCAAGTGAAGCGAGGGTGAGTCGCTAGTAATATATAAATATATTTTATTCTATTACATATACATATATGATAAGAAATATAGCAAAGACTAATTTATGAATTTCAATAAACCAAAACGTTGATCTATTCACGTCGTCGTTGATATAGACGTTGTTAGTACAAGTCAAATCATAATATGTAATAAAACAATATTGCGTAGATATGAATTAATATAATAATTGTGTATTATATTTTGTACAAGCGACTCACCCTCGCTTCGCTCGCGTTCGTCCTTAGGTACGTTTTAATTTTTTTGAGCGAAACCCTAATTCTTTTTCTCAAATAAAAGTAGTATATATTACTATTTATAATATTAGCTATCTGCCAGTGAAAGTCCCGTTAAAATTGGTCCAGCCGTTTCGCAGATTAGCCGGAACAAACAGACAGACAGATAGACAGACAAACAAAGGTGTTATTTTGACATTACAAACAGACACTTCAATTTTATTCATCTGTATATAGATGATTTCATTATAGAATGTATATTTTTTTTTAAATTTTTCACAGCAAATATTTTTATCGGTAGAAAATACATTCAGTATTTAATTTACAAAATAGTTCATGAAACTGAATATTTTTACTTTTAAAAAATAAAATTTGATATGATGATAGCTGGTTAACCGGGTCAACATATAGCATACTTTTTACTGCAGGAAAATATCTCATCTCTGAGAAATGTATACTAAACGCTAAAGAAAATCAAATAAAGAAACAAACAAAACATAATCTGTAGGCGAATCATTATTTTCAATAATATTTACTTAGTTTATCATATTTAAATACTAGACTCAACACAAAATAATATTATAATTGAATAATAATTTACACACACATTTACACAACACATTCATAAAAAATTATAAAAAAATATATCTATACATATAATAAAACTGTAGAGGTCGAATGTCTGTACATAAAAAAAAAATGTTAAAAACCGAGTCAGGGGGATGTAAGGAGAGAAATAGAACAGATCCCGATTTTTTTCATTTTTTTTTTGTTTCCCTGTCTGTTTGTTTGTACGGGCTAATCTCCGAAGCTGTTGGACCAATTTAAATGAAATTTTGCATGGTGGTACCTTATATCCCCGGTCAATATCTTAGATACTTTTTATCCCGGAAAGTAAAACAGTTCTCGTGGGATAGATGGATAGATAGTTAAAAAACTTTAGTAACTTTTAAGCTTAATACGCAAAAACTATTGATTGGATTTTAATAAAACTTTACAATAATATAGTTTGTATATCAGAATAACAAATAGGCTACTTTTTATCCCGGAAAATGTACGGTTTCCGAGGGATAGATTTGTTTTTGTTTGTCTAGAGGCGAATTGTCTTGTCTAGAGGGTGAGCCGCTAGTGTAGTATATTTTATTTTTTTTATGTGCAATAAAGAATATTATATAATAATTATGGACTACGATAATTCAGAGAATGTATAGTTATAGTACATACCTTTAGTTACATATAAGAACACATGCGCAGGAGTGGGCGCGGGCGGCGGCGCGCGCGCTATCCTGCACGTGTAGCGTCCCGCGTCGTCGCTACGAACGCGAGCCACTCGTAACACTGAATTCGCTCCATTCGAACCGAATTCTGTTCGGACGCTGAAATAATGTAGGTTAATATATATTTTATATTAACTTCATTTTCTAAGTCTCTTGTAAACTCTCTATCTATTAAGGTTCATGAGATTTGACGACACGTTTGGCTCAGTTTGTAGTTACCCTACTTGATGTGCCAGCGGTTGCGGGTTCGAGTCCCGCTGGGGGCATTCATTTGTGTGATGAACACGAATGTTTGTACTCCAGTCATGGGTGTTTATATTTATAATATGTATATATTTAAAGTTATATATGTGTAGTGTATCAACTGTCTGGTATCCATAACACAGGCCTCGTAGCTTACCATGGAACTAGATGGTGGTGTGTGATAGTGTCCCAACATATGTATTTATATATTTATATTTATTTATGAGATGCAGCTCTCTGACAGACAGATGGACAGCGCAGGCTTAGTAATAGGGTTCTGTTGCCACCCTTCGGGTATAGAACCTTGAAAACTAAATCTACAACAAAGCAGTATACCACTTTATTCTTCTTTTCACAACAAAATTCTTGCTATATGTAAAATACATGGCTTATTTACTTACAGTAGAAAATAGTGAACGATGTTTCGTCTAAACAATTTGTAAAGTGTAAAATCCAAAATTCAAGTTATGTATTCCAATTTGTAAACTGTTGTAGGCTTGCTGACTAGCACTTTCAATATAGGTTCATTTGTGCAATGGCTACGAATACTACGATTCGTACGAATGTACAGGTAAATAGAAAAAGTCATTGTAACAGTTGACTGTAACTGAAAACGTGTTGTTGTACTGAGATTTGTATTGTAATATTTTTTCGTCATTTGAAAATTTCCTTAGTATATTATTTAATCTAATATTTTCGTAGGAAACAATAACTAATACTACATTTTCATGAGTAGGTTCAACTAGGTATCAGATCAAAAATTGGTATCAGAAGTGGTTATGCGACCACTGTACTTGATATGTTATTTTATAATTTAAAATAACATTAGGTACTAAGAATAAGTAACAAATATTACTTTTAAAAGTCTTATCATGCAGTCTTAGTTTCTATAGAAATCTATGTTCCGTGCCGTTAGTTACGCCTTACAATCTTACTTAAATAATATACACCTAATTATTTTATATATAATAATATACATATATATATACATATATGTATATATATATATATATATATATATATATATATATACATATATAAATGTGTGTGTGTGTAAGTCGATGAGTGTATGTACATACATATATTCCCTATGAACTCTAAAACAAAACTAAACTAAAAATTTCAGGCTATCTTCAAACTGGTCCAGCGGGTGATCTTGTGAAGTATGGTAACGATCGGAAGTTTAAACGCAGGTGAAGCCGCTATACGCGGATACTGCTAGTATCATACATTTTTGTATATAAAATTCTTCTTCTTTTAAACGGCTTAACCGATTTTAATGTTTTTTTTTTGTTCATAAGATGATTCTTAGATGTAGTTGAATCGGTGGGTGGCACTGTTGTCAAAATCCAGTTTTTTTAAATTATCTAATTGAACAGGTACAGGACAACGACTACCTATCCACTAGTTACTTATGAAATTTAATTTAACTACTCTACTTACCTAATCCCACCTCGCGTAGTATCATCATTAAGAAGGTCGTCCCTCCTATACCATAATAAAGAGGGACCTCCTTCCATCTTCAGACCACGGACTTCACACCTCAACGCCACTGTGCTGCCTAACTCACACACCTGCTCTGACACTTCTGCTCCAGCCCCATCCACAATACGAACTGAGACCTCTGGTGGATAATAAACGAAACCTATTAATAACATTATCGTACTAATGAAAATAAATAGGTAAGTATACTGATCAAAAAAGTTCTAGACCAGCACACAATCAGCGACAAAAAATGTCCTCACCGAATGAGCGCTCATTTGAACATTTGAACCCGCTTTTAATTTTTTTTGTGAAAAAACTTTAAGACTTGTATTTAAGGTTCAATTTACATTATTGTGTATTTATTTCAACTACCTAACTAATAATAATTACCTAATAATTACCTAAACATAATTGGTGACAGATTTAAGAGAACTTTTGTATGGGATTGTGCATCTAGTACTTTTTTGATCGATGACGAAATCTCCGAAACGGCGGGACCGATTTTGACAGGGCTTTCACTGGCAGATAGCTGATGTTATAAGGAGTAACCTAGGCTACTTTTATTTTAGAAAAAGAATCAGGGTGCCGCGAAAATAAATTAAAACCCATGAAATTGTGAACAAAATCCGCGTATGGCGTACGCACCCGAGCGAAGCGAGGTTAAATCGCTATATAATTTAAATGAATATCTTAGAAGTAGCAAGCTACTGTTTATGTAAAAACATAGCTAACCGTGAAAACGGACCTAGGGACGAACGCGAGCGAGACGAGCGTGAGTCGCTAATTAATAATTAATTATCCCGTTAATATTATAAATGCTAAAGTTTGGATGGATGTTTGTTACTCAATCACGCCAGAACGGCTGAACAAATCTGGATGGAATTTGGCACAGAAATAGATTACAGTCTGCAATATCACATAGGTTACTTTTTATCCAGGATAAATGTACGGTTTCCGTGGGACAGATTTGTTTTTGTTTTTCACGAGGTATAAACCCGAGCGAAGCGAGGATGAGTCGCTAGTAATGATTAAATCATTAAATTATAAATTAACTCAATTAAAATTAGGTAAATTATAAACAGTTAAATTACAATGAATAATTAATTTGGAACCTATCTGATGGTTAAAAACCTGTGTTTCATGTAATTAAAACAAATATTTATGTAACATCATGTATCTATTACATATAGAATTATTACTTATAGGAAAACTTATTAATGAGTGATATTAATTATACTAATGACGACACGTTTGGCTCAGTTTGTAGTGACCATACTTGTTGTGCCAGCGGTCGCGAGTTCGAGACCCGCTGGGGGCTTTTCATTTCTGTGATGAGCAGCAATATTTGTACTCCAATCATGGGTGTTTATATTTATAATATGTACTTAAAGTTATATATCAACTATCTGTTATCCATAACACAAGCCTCGTAGCTTACCGTGGAACTAGATGGTGCTGTGCGTTAATGTCCCAACACATTTATTTATCTAATTATGTTAAATACTAATAAAAATTTTAATAATTAAAAAGCTTATAATGGTAGCACTTTGGTAATTTATGCGAAGCTTTAAAATCCCTAGCTTACAACGTCATTTCTTTCTTTTCTACGAACGTTAAACTGACACAGCTTGTAACAAAGAAGTATTATAAAAGAGAATAAAAATATTATATTGTTAATTTTAAAAAAACCATTTGTCTGAGTAACTCACTAATTAATCGATCAGGCCACACTGCTGATTTAAAACGAAAAAAAATATTTAAAACTGAGGTGTACCATTTTTTATTTTTTTATCATATCATACATAGATCGATATAGATTTCTAGCGTCTCATCGACGCTCCGCTCGAGTTCGTCCCTACTTACGTTTTAACGTTTAGTATAGATTTCTCAGAAACAAGTATTATCCCGCAGTAAAAAGTATCCTATATATTGACCCGGATAACCAGCTATCATCATACCAAATTTCATCAAAATCTGTCTAGTGATTTTCTCGCGATGCGTTCCCAGGCAGATAGATAGACAGACAGACAAAAATTCTAAAAAATATAGATTCGGATATTCGATGATTGAAATGATTTTAAAATCTCGGTGAAATTATGGAAATTTTATACATTCCTATAATTATATGCCCTTAAGGATAACATATTACAGAAATGTCTAGCATAAACAGCTACAGATCCGGAAGTCCTGGATTCGAGTCCGAATTAAGCAAAGTATATTATTTAGGATTTTCTGTCAAGAATTTCTCAATATCAACTCGGCGTCGAGGAATAAGCGGGTTACCCTCATGCTTCGAAGAGTTCGTTAAGCCGTTGGTCTTAAGCCTGGTTTCTCAACGCATCACCATTCAACCACTTTTAGTTTTACCACCGAGCTGGAACTGAGTAGAAGAAATGGAGAATACACTTGTTTTCTACTTGTGCACTATAATTATAATAATAATAATAATATCATTATTTATTATTATCACCATCTAGTTCCACGGTAAGCAACGAGGCTTGTCTTATGGATACAAGGTAGTCGATACACTACACTTATATAACTTTAAATATGATGATGTCCTCCTGACCGATTCCCGCCATGGCGGCCAATCTCATTGAGACTAGCCAACTGCGCAGGAGATATTATAGTGCACAAATGTGCGCGCAGACACAAGTGCACTCTCTATTCCTGTCACTCTCATACTCCGGTGGGACGACTATTCGACACGACCGGTGAGAGTTAAGGCGCAGGACCGACGGCTTTACGTGCTCTCCGAGGCACGGGGGTGAAACACCGCCAACTTCCCAACTCCGGGTTGCTACTGATGCTTACTAGACAGAAAGACTCAATAACTAAACTTGGCCCGACCCGGGACTCGAACCCAGGACCTCCGGGTGTGCAGCCGTACAGGCTAGCCACTACACCACCGAGGGACTTAACTTTAAATACATACATAGTATAAATATAAACACCCATGACTGGAGTACAAACATTCGTGTTCATCACACAAATGAATGCCCCCATCGGGGCTCGAATCCACGACCGCTGGCACAGCAAGTAGGGTCACCACAAACTGAGCCAAACGTGTCGTCTTAATATCACGTCGTAATATCTCTTATGCAGTTAGCTAGCCTTAGTGAGAATTACCGCCGTGGCCAATATAGGCCCATGGGACATTATTATTAGATTTAGTATTATCCTACGCACTGCGGGATCGTTTTCAAGGAGTGTGTTTGTCGTCGATATTATGCGTTGTGAAGCAACTCATCTTTATTGTTCTATTATTACGACGATTCGAAAAATACGTAGTACAACAATACTTTCAATTAATTTGATTACTTGTGCTTTATTTAGATAAAAGTTTATGCTCGTAGAAATGAGTGTTATTCTGCTACGTTTTCAATTAATGAATAATAAATAACAATATTATAATATAATAATAAATAATAAACTATTACTATATCGGATTTTTTCAACATTATTTCAATAATCATAACATGAATAAATATTTTTGTCAAGTTTGTGTTTATTACAATTATAAATTCCTTTGCATTGATTGATTTATACATTATTTTCGTTAATCATAGGGTATACAAATAATTGAAAACTACGTTACGTTCCTGTTTTATTTTTTATGCATTGTACTGTGTCCAGGTATAGCCTATCAGAAGTATTCCTTGTTGTATGTCGTATTTAACCCTTTTTAACGTCCCACTGCTGGGCACGGGCCTCCCTTCAATACGAGGGGAGTCAGGCCATAGTCCACCACGCTGGCCAAGTGCGGGTTGGCTGACTTCATATATCTGTCGAAAACTTGCTAGGTTCTCTCAGACATGTACGTTTCCTCACGATGTTTTCCTTCCCGTAAGCAAGTGGTGATCATGTTAGAAGTGATTCGCATATGAAAATATCAGAGGCGTGAGACCCGGGATTTGAACCCGCTTTACTCGGTTTCCCAAGCACGCGCGTTACCACTGGGCTACCACTGCCTAAGTATTCCTTGGTTCATACAAAATGTAGAGTGTAGTAAAATGTAGAGTGTATGTAAGTGTACAGCGTTGTGAATTGTTTTGTTTGATAAGTTCGCACTAATGTGCACTATCCTTAAAGGAAGCGTATGGGACAGTTCAAGAGCTTTCAAATTAGTTGGTTCAATATATAATTATATAAATTATATTAAAAGCTTAATAAAAAATATTCAATTCTTCCTGCTTATATTAAGAAAGGAAACCTTGTCATAATTAACATTATCATATTTTAAACTTTATTGTCAAAGTTTTGAATTGTAGAACATCTATTTTCTAAACCTATTATATGACAGTAATTTAGGCTACCTCATAAATAATTTCATTATATTCATAATTTAGTACAATTTTAGTGCTTTTGTGGATTTTGCGTGATGATATTTATCAAACGTGGTATACTAAATAAGTCTAAGTGTTTTGTTTAGTGGCTTCTAAGAGTGGCGTTTGGGCAAATGGAGAAGACACTTTATATTATCCTAAATATTGATAATTAATTTATGTTTTTTACCACGTAAAATAGCCATTTTGTTTCCGTGATTTACCGTTTTGCTCCGTGCGTCCCTACGTGCCAACCAATAGCCTATGTTGTGTACACATATATGTATATACAAAAAAACTTTCACAATTATATAATAATTAGTAGTCAGCTGTTACTTTAGTTTTAATCAATTCAACTGTCATTGCCTGCAACGTCTAAAGTCACAAATTCGATTTCCACTAATTTATAAGAATCACGTGTGGTTCTTCTTTTAATCTATATACATATAATACGTAATTATTATATTACTCGCAACTTACCTTCAATACGCTTGGGTTCGTCCCTAAGTCATTACTTATATTGACATTACTTTTTTATTTATGAATCGATTTAAATAAAATAACTTTTTATGACTAAATGTTAAGTGAAGCTTACTACAATACATTAGTAAAAACCGCACTCAAATCGGTGGAGTAGTTTCATAGATTAGCGCGTACGTTTGTACGCGCACAGATAAACAGACAAAAATTCTAAAAATCATTGTTTTGGTTTCTATTGCATTAATAAAGACCCGTAATAATAGTTTTTCTCAAATATCTTCCATGTACAGACAGGAATCAGTTACATTTTTATCTATACATATAATAAAATTGTAACTAAGACGAATCTGTACATTTAATATTTTTTGAAAAATCTTATTGAAATAAACATTATTATCGATACAGAGGACGAATCTATAGTTTTTAAAATTTTTGTCTATCTGTCTGTCTGTCTGTCTGTCTGTTTATCTGTCTGTCTGTCTGTCTGTCTGTCTGTCTGTTACCACATCACAGAAAAACCACTGAAGGGATTTTGATGAAATTTAGTATGGTGATAGCTGGTTATCCGGGTCAACATATAGGATACTTTTTATCTCGGGAAAATATCTCATTTCTGAGAAAAAATATAAAAACTGCCATGTAAGAGTATACTTATATGTAAACCCTAAGAATTTGGTTTTTGGGTCATCTAAACGCGGGCGGAGCTGCGGGCAATGCTAGTTATCTATATATTAATACGTGAAGAGAAAACTTTGAACCCGTTTTTAAGCATATTATATTGAGGATGAGCTTTGGGTATAGTTAAAGTTTATATAGAGAAGGACTGCAGAAAGCCAAAATTTAGTGACTTTCTTTTACCCGCGGATCCGCTCGCGTATTTTATTTATACATAATTACTTCACAGCTAAAAAATGTAGTATGATGTTAGATAACCTTCATCAATATTATACGAGTACTTACATAATATATAGATGAAAAGTTTATTTGTGCAAATCTCTGAATCTGTTTGAATATTCTTTTGGATTTTATAGGTTATCTATATAACTTTGAAAAAAGAACCTCAATATCGATCAAACTCAATGAATTATGGTTGATTTTCATCCACGTGGCGATCACTAGTATGTATGGATGTATGTAGAAAATGAAATGAAAAATAACAACGTGAGAAACGACTCACACTTTCATCTATCTAGTAAAAGAAAATTAGATCACTAGACAGACGTAATATCAGATCGAAATGATTCATATGAAATAAGAGTACTTAACTGTCTAATCCAAATCCCTAGATACTAACTTTGCTGGATAAGTGTCTGTAGCCTTACAAAATGGACGTAAGATAATCATAAACTAGAGCTTAACTACGTCAATAAACTTTGATCGTAGTTTTACGAGAAATTGTGTACGTTTTATTTAGAACAGGTAAAAAGCAATATGTTATTTTAAAAACTAATAGTATTTTTTCGAATCAGTACTTACATACATGCTACATTTTAATAAGAAATCTTTTTAAAATATAATATTACTAGCGACTCACCCTCGCTTCGCGCGGGTTCGTCCTTAGCTCGCTTCCCAATACAAACTTTCATCCCCATTTTCTAAGTTCCTGCGCAATTTTCTTAACTTATTTTAATATAAGAACCTTCTTCTGACAATAATAAACGCAACAAAAAAAGAATTAGTGAAATCGGTCCAGCCGTTCACGCGTGATGGCGTGACCAAGGGAAATATGGATTCATTTTTATATACATAATATATAGATACGTATATATTCATTGATTTTATTTCATTAATATGTATATTACTTATTAAATAGATTTGGATTGACTAAATGTACTTTAAATTTTCACCTTTCATACAGGTAAGAAGGTCAATTGGAGTGTATATGACATGTCTTCGAGAGATGTCTATATATGTAGGATTAAAACAAAAAAAAAACGTGTGTGGGTACTTATGTACGCATATAAGATGTTATACTTCTTTGGCGTAACAGAACAAAAATAGCTAAATTTCATCCCGTATGTCACAACTCTCTTTTTGTAAACAGAATGCAGCTAACTTCATCATGTCGCTTTTTGGCTGTCGGTGTGTGCGCGCATCGTAATAATGTTACTTTTATATTTTTTTCCAAAAGTGCCAAAAGAAGTATCACTTCAAAAGATCTTGTTAAACTATTAAAATTAAGAGACCATATCATATTACATATTTCCCTACATGACCATATAGAGAAATCCATAGATATGTTAAATTGCAACTAAGCCGAATCTGTAAATTAAATATTTTTTGGAGAATCTTATTGAAATAGACATTATTATTGATACAGAGGTCAAATTTATAGTTTTTAGAATTTTTGTCTGTCTGTTACCACACCACGGAAAACCACTGGAAGGATTATGATGAAATTTAGTATGATGATAGCTGGTTATCCGTGTCAACATATAAGATACTTTTTACTGCAGGAAAATATCTCATCTCTGAGAAATCTTTATTAAACGTTAAAAAATAACTAGGGACGAACCCGAGCGGAGCGAGGGTGAGTCGCTAGTATTATATATGAAAAAAAAATCCAAACTCAAAACAACAAAAAACAAATCGTATTATCTTATAAGTTACGTGATTTCTAAGCAAAACAATTTTAAACAATAAAGTGGTATCTACGGTCGCTTAATATCAACGGATTCAAGTCGAAATATTTTACAACATTTCCGAATCTCTATGGGCTAACATCCAAAGTTATATAGAATACTTTGCATACTTTGACGTTGGTAAAAAAGATCAGTATAAAATCGACATAAACGTCGGGTCAGGCATGGGTCGCGATCCACACGTGTCCCGAATTGACCTGACTTACTGGGTGTTGCTATTTTGCGAAAGTTATCTGTATTACCATGAACTGCTATCGTATCGTAATATTTTACTACAATCGATATCGATATACATATGGTTCATAAGAAATTACATCTTTTTTTTGACATTTTATTTGCATATACTTACAGTTAATTTTCATTTTAATTTTTTTTTCTGACTAAACTAATAATAAATACATATGTTAGAACATTAACACACAACACCATCTAAGTCCAGTGTAAACTACGAGGCTTGTGTGTGTGGTATCCATAACCATATAGTTGATACAGTACACATATATAACTTTAAATACACACATACATATTATAAATATAAACACACATGACTGGAATAGTTAATAGTCCATTGAAAAGTTACATTTGGGGTTGCATTTGTCAGAGGACGCAATTTTATTTTTTAGATATCAAGGAGGGGTTAGTGTAAAGTTAAATCCAAGTTTGTGGGGTTGCCGCCCTTGTCCCACGGCCGCCATCTTGGAAAAAGTAGTACAAATGGTTTTTATGGTTTATCTGACAAACTATAGGTCTCACAAAAATCATGTTAAACCATTTTTGGTTGCAAATAAAATTCTCTATAACTTTGGTCAAGTAACTTTTAGTTGTAGAACCAAAAATAACGAAGTTATAAGTAAAAATCGATGAAAATTTGAGAAGAAATTTTCTATTGGTCGTTATAACTATTTTTCTGATCATTTTACAAAAAAATATATCAGACCATTTTTATAGAGGGCTTTTTAAGGAATAATTTTCATTCTAAACTTTTTAAATTTTATTCATTAATTAAGGTTTTACAGCGCTTCGAAACGAATACTATTCTTCAATATTCATAACTATATGTACATAAATATTAATGATTCACCATAATTTTCAATCATCTTTTTATTTTTAGGGTTCCGTACCTCAAAAGATAAAAAAAGGAACCCTTATAAGATCACTCTCTTGTCCGTCTGTCTGTTCGTGTGTCAGGAACGGGTGGTGGTGGTGTCTCAGGAACGGCTGAAACTAGCAAGTTGAAACTTATACCAGATACTGAGGTCTA
Organism: Fabriciana adippe; assembly: GCA_905404265.1. Classification (NCBI taxonomy): domain Eukaryota; kingdom Metazoa; phylum Arthropoda; class Insecta; order Lepidoptera; family Nymphalidae; genus Fabriciana; species Fabriciana adippe. The sequence goes on from FR989989.1 coordinate 14,526,062, forward strand.
TAGTCCCTATTAGGTGTATAAAAATCAAGGTCCTGACTCAATACGATAAAAAGATATGGGCAAATTTAGATTTTCGCGAAAACTTGTAAGTACCATTTACCTTAATTTTCAACTTTTTTTTTATTTTTCAGAATTTTCCCCTTACTTGTGCTGTAAGACCTTGCTTTTAACCAAATTTTGTGATTCTAGGTCAACGGAAACTACTATATAAGTTTTCGACCCGAAACCTATAGGGTACTTCCGGTTTACCTAGATTTGTCAATTTTGGTTAAAAGCAAGGTCTTACAGCACAAGTAAGGGGAAAATTCTGAAAAATAAAAAAAAAGTTGAAAATTAAGGTAAATGGTACTTACAAGTTTTCGCGAAAATCTAAATTTGCCCATATCTTTTTATCGTATTGAGTCAGGACCTTGATTTTTATACACCTAATAGGGACTATAGACCTCAGTATCTGGTATAAGTTTCAACTTGCTAGTTTCAGCCGTTCCTGAGACACCACCACCACCCGTTCCTGACACACGAACAGACAGACGGACAAGAGAGTGATCTTATAAGGGTTCCTTTTTTTATCTTTTGAGGTACGGAACCCTAAAAATAAAAAGATGATTGAAAATTATGGTAAATCATTAATATTTATGTACATAATATAGTTATGAATATTGAAGAATAGTATTCGTTTCGAAGCGCTGTAAAACCTTAATTAATGAATAAAATTTAAAAAGTTTAGAATGAAAATTATTCCTTAAAAAGCCCTCTATAAAAATGGTCTGATATATTTTTTTGTAAAATGATCAGAAAAATAGTTATAACGACCAATAGAAAATTTCTTCTCAAATTTTCATCGATTTTTACTTATAACTTCGTTATTTTTGGTTCTACGACTAAAAGTTACTTGACCAAAGTTATAGAGAATTTTATTTGCAACCAAAAATGGTTTAACATGATTTTTGTGAGACCTATAGTTTGTCAGATAAACCATAAAAACCATTTGTACCACTTTTTCCAAGATGGCGGCCGTGGGACAAGGGCGGCAACCCCACAAACTTGGATTTAACTTTACACTAACCCCTCCTTGATATCTAAAAAATAAAATTGCGTCCTCTGACAAATGCACGCTAAGCTCAAAAAAATGTAACATTTCAATGGACTATAAAGCCTCGCTAGCGACTCACCCTCGTTTAGTATAGAATTGTCAGAGATGAGATATTTTACCGCTGTAAAAAATATTCTATATGTTGACCCGGATAACCAGCTATCATCATACCAAATTTCATCAAAATCTGTCCAGTAGTTTTCTCGTGATGCGTTCCCAGACAGACAGACAAAAATTCCAAAAACTATAGATTCAGTCTCTTTATCAATAATAATGACTTTTTCAATAAGATTTTCCAAAAAAATATTTAACTTTAATTTGACTCAAAATTTTATTATATGTATAGATGTAAATAGATATAAGGTATTATCTTTAAATATGCTTCGTAAATATATCTACTATACTTATAAAATTACGTATTCGCTAACGATTAAAGTCATCAATAGCTTGACGGAAAAAAAAATCATAGTAGGGACTGATTCAAATTCTGTACACAGTATACTTTTTCGATCAGTTTCGTAGTGTATAGCATTCCAAAACATGGATAGATAAAGTGGATAATGTTAAATCAGAACACGTTTTAACTTTTCTCTTTAGATTGTTTATAGAGGAACCTGTTTGTTTTGAAATTCAAAAAGTATCATGAATAATATTATTAGAGTATAAGTTTTCTCTCTTCTTACAAAATATATCTGCAGTAAAAACAAACACATTTTGAGTTATTGAAAGAAAATTTCTTGTTTTTTTCTTATACTTACTTTATATATACAAAATTAATTGATCAAGAAGTTGAGATAATTAATCGCTAAATATGCTCAAAAAAAAAAAAAGAATTTGCCGATTTTGATAAAAAATCATTAATTATTATTATTAATATTTGAGCAAATTCGAGTCCTTATTGATTTAAATATTGATGAAAAACTAAATGCTATACAACCTAAGTTAGATATAATTAATAAGTCAAAAAGAACATAAAACGTTTTTAATCTTAAATTAGTCTGTAATGAAGCAATTCAAAGATTATACCCCAATTATTATTATTTGTTTACTGATGGGTCAGAAGATAAAAATGAAATTGGAGTAGCATTTTTTGATCCACAGAGTAAAAGCTCTCTGAAACTGCAAATAAATTGTAATATTTCTATAATGCATGCTGAACTGATTGCTATCACAGAAGCTTTGTCTTATATTAGTAGCATTAATTTAAATTATTTTGTAATTCTAACGGACTCAAAAAGCGCTCTTCAATATTTAATAAGGTGTACTAATCCTAGTTTCAGGGGACTACCTATCGCCTATGAGATTTTAAAAAATATATCTAAATATACATCATGTAATAAAAGAGTGTCTTTACAATGGATACCTTCTCATATTGGCATAGAAGGCAATGAAATAGCTGATTGTTTGGCGAAGGAAGCCTCTGTGGACGGTGTTCCTTTTGCGTGTTTTGTCTAACTATACAGAGGTCTTAAGTGTTGTTAAACAAAATTGTCACAGACAGTGGAAAGAATACTTTGACGAGAGATCTGTGACAAAAGGGATATGGTACAAGACGATACAGCCAAATTTGTGTCGTAAACCTTGGTTTATCGATGCCAATATGAGTAGGTCTGAAATTATAACAGCCTTCAGGCTTCGCTCCGGTCACATTCCACTGAATAGCTTTGCCTCCTTAATTGGCAAGGCGGTGTCATCTGCTTGTACAGAATGTAACAAAATTGAGGATGTACATCATATATTAGCTGAATGTATCCGAAATGAAGCGGAAAGAAAAATGTTTTTGTTAAGATTTAATATAAATTTATTAGACATAGGAGCTTTTAACAGCATTCTAGCCTATCCTGTCTCGGAACAGTCAAGAATGTTGTATAAAGTAGTAGAAGTCGGATTAAGAAATAGAAATATTTAATTTTTTTATTTTAAGGTTGATTGTAAGTTTTCATTAATTACTTTTAGTTATACCTATAGGGGTGGCATGATCACTTTGTGACCAAACCCTTTTAAAATAAAGATTAAAAAAAAAAACTAAATGAAGCCTTGAATTTCAAAAATTCAAAAGAACTAAAATAAATAAGTTTAAAAACTTTGTGTTACGTTTCATCTATATATATATATATTTATATATATATATATATATATATATATATATATATATATATACATAAAATGCTTTGTCCTGACTGACTGACTGATCGATCAACGCACAGCCTAAACCGCTGGTCGTAGAAACGTGAAATTTGGAGGACATATTCCTTATACAATGTAGGCATCCGCTAAGAAAGAATTTTTCGAAATTCATCCCCTAAGGGGGTAAAATAGGGGATAAAAGATTATATGAAACTTTGTCATTCTTAACGCTAAATTCGCTGAAAGTGGTATTTAGCTTTAAGATGAAAAATAAGAAATATATGTATAAGATTTTTTCGAAATTCATCTCTTAAAAGGGCAAAAGGGGGTGATAAAGTTTATATGGGCAAACAATTATTTATGATCAGAATTCCTTGAAACTTGGTATTAATGCTCTTCTACAATTAAATAAATACGTATTTTAGCATTTTTTTAAATTCATACTATAAAGCTGTCAAATAGGGGATGAAAGTTTGTATGAAACTCTGTAATTGATGCACGGAAAATAGTATTTACCTATAAAATGACAACAAAAACAATACAAATATAATTTTTTTTCGAAATCCATCCCTTTAAAGGGTAAAAGGGGGTTGTGCTGTTTATATAAGGAAAAAAATCTTTATGATCAGAATTACTTGAAACTTGGTATTAATGCTCTTCAATACAATTAAATAAACATGTATTGTAGATTTTGTTTTTAATTCAGCCCCTAAGTGGGTAAAACTGGCCGGTAAAGTTTGAGTTGTTGAATATATTTAAATAGAGTAACATGGCTTAAGTTCTCTGTAAGTGCACGCTATCTGTACGAGATATAAAGCAGAGAACGGAAATTATTCCGAATCCAAAGGAAAATTATGTATAACTTTTCGGCTGGCCACAACAGCGACAACTATAACAGAGTTAGAGCGCGAGAGAGAGAACCTAGCGAGTTTTACTCTAGACATAATATTAAAAATTCGATATGACAACATATGTATAAATTCAACTGAGCAAATTTTTCAGTCCACGCGAGCGTAGCCGCGGGAAAAAAGCTACAGCAAAATAAGAATGGCAATTTATATGTGTAACTTAAAAAAGAAGAAGATGGAGGGAGATAGTAAGCTTCAGGTGTACATAGCACTGAGTCTTTAAAAATAACGTAGATGTTAGCCGGTTAGTATGTTAGTTAAAAGCTCATATTAGCCGAGTTACATGATTCTAAAGTCGTAAACATTGTATGCGATTGTATCATTGTTCTTTCTTCCTCTAACTTTGGAAAGATAGAGTAGAACAATGTGCAAAAAACACAGGTAGTGGAGCTTGCTAACTACCTAAAGTGTGAATTTATTTACAGAATATACGCTTAACATCTTTAAGATACTGGGTATTTTGAGTTACGATCGCTAAAATTTTTTTCCATATATCTTTAAGAAATAATAAAACTTACTCGAACTTAATTTTGCAAGTAATAAAGTATGTATTGCGAAAAAGTTTATTTTTTTCGTAGTTTGATCGCGGGCGAAGCCGCGGGTTCTGCTAGTCTATACATATAATAAAATTCTGAGTCGTAGCTGTACATTAAATGTTTTCTGGAAAATCTTATTGAAATAGTTATTATTATTGATACAGAGGCCGAATCTATAGTTTTTAGATTTTGGTTACCAGGGTCAACATATAGGATACTTTTTACTGCGGGAAAATATCTCATCTCTGAGAAATCTTTACTAAACGTTAAAACGTAACTAGGACGAACCGGAGTGGAGCGAGGGTGAGTCGCTAGTTTACATAAATTCTAATTCATGATAATAGTGAGTTCCCATGGTAAAGCTTTAATCTCAATTATGAGATCAGCTTCACTGCTTAACACAGAAATAATAAAAAGGAGAATATGCCATCCATTACAGTTTCATGGTACACAATTAATATATTGTATCGATGTGTCAGAAACTTAAGGAGATCGGACAACTGTAGCAGAAAAACTAATAAAGGAAATAAAATCACTACATAGTATAAGACAAAGTCGCTTCCCGCTGTCTATCCCTATATATGCTTAGATCTTTAAAACTACGCAACGGATTTTGATGCGGTTTTTTAATAGATAGAGTGATTCATAAGAAAGGTTTATATGTATAATACACGCATAATATAGTAGAGAAACACTGATAATTTTAGAGGTTTCCAATGTGATGTCGTAAATAAACACATTTTTTTTGCGCTTACATTGCAAACGTTGGCTGAACCCTACGAGATAATCAAAATAATAAAATAAAAGATCAAAATAATGTACTACAGTATTGTACACCTTAAGTAGGTCTACAAAAAAGTCTGCTATGGCATTTGTCTATCTCTTAAGGATAACATAGTATATCCATTTTACTATATTCAAGCTAAAGACGAACCCGAGCGAAGCGAGGGTGAGTCGTTAGTTTATAATTGTAGAAATGCTACTTTATTTTAAATTTTTAAAGTTAGGAATATTATGTAACATAGAGCCACAAAGGTTTTTAATTTTTAATGTAAAGTCTTTTTGAATGGCAAGCTATATTATATTTATATAAATTCTATTTCATTATAATAGCGAGTTCCCATGGTAAGCCTTATGTCTCTATTATAAGATCAGCTTTACTCCGCAGTACAGAAATAATAAAAAGGGAAAACTAGGCCATCCATCACAATCAGTATTGGTAAATTACATGGTACCATATTATTATATTGTATCGAGTTATCATAAAATTTATGGAAACTGGAAAATTGTAGCAGGAAAACTAATGAAGCGAATAAAAAAAGCTTATAAAAAATAAGTTTCTCTTACCAGGCACTCTCAAGGTGACTCGAGCTGTTCTGGGTGGATGGGCGGACAGTTGGCAGTCATAGAAGGCAGCATCAGACGGCCTGACTTCTTTCACTTCTAGCCTCCATATATCAGGTGGGATAAAGCGAGCTGAATACCTGAATGGAATATTATTTTTGTTAAGTAATAATCACATCGGTGGTCACATGCTTTTGTTTCTGTACAAAGAAGCTGGCTCTACCCATCAGCCATTTTTTTTTCTAAAAAGCGGGTCACGATGTGTGTATGGGTAGAGGTTACTTAGGTAATTTGGAATATGAGATATACATATAAGTATATGAGAAATATGGTAAATGTTTGAATAGAAACTAAGACATAAAAATATCGTCGATATTTTTTAATCTTTTAAATATCTTCTACCTGTAAAAAGTTTAGGAATAAATCAACATTAGTAGGTATTGTTGTATTCCATTATGCCAACAATGCGATCATATTTTAGTCGTTTAAGACTTTTAAAGAATTAGTTAAATATTGTGTTAAAACTTTTCGGTTGGATATTGATTTAATAATTAATCAAGATTGGTTGTAGAAAATCATTTTGCCCTTTTTATATGCATTTTGATCATGAAAGTACCTAATAGCAAAACATGAATACTGCAATTATGCCATAAACTTAAAGTTCACACCGAGTTTTTCTTCTCATTTTAACGGCTTCACCTATTTTGATAACTCATTTGTGTAATGGGGTCACCTGGACAGTTCTTAGCTATAGTTCAACCCGATAGATAATGGTGCTGCTGTGAAGGTTAAGTTTTTTTTTATTTTGCCGACAAAACGATGTATTTGGTAGGACACGGTCTGCTTACGGGTCCGCTATTCTATACTCCATACATATAATAATATTCTGAGTCGAATCTATACGTTGAATATTTTTTGGAAAATCTAATTGAAATAGTCATTATTATCGATAAGGAGGCTGAATCTATAGTTTTTCGTTTTTTTTTCTGTTTGTCTGTCTGTCTGTCTGGGAACATATCACGAGAAAACCACTGAACAGATTTTGATAAAAGGTATGATGATAGCTGGTTATTCGGGTCAACTTATAGGACACTTTTTATTACGGGAAAACATCTCATCTCTGAGAAATTTAATCGTTAAAATGTACCTAGGGATGAAACCGAGCGGAGCGAGGGCGAGTTGCTAGTATAGTAATAAAAAATGAAATTTCATGCAATAATATGACGTATACATCCCACGTAGCGTACATTCCCAAAGCGAGAGCCCTATATTTCAATTCAATGTACGTCGTCTATTAGCTAGGGCAGGTTTACACGACAGGTTTATGTGAACAAATGACTCATACATCGCCACCTGTCGCCGGCCGTGTACTGCACTGTATCGATTTATGTATTGCTAAGTAAAACGGAATAAAATATAAATCTGTAAGTAAGTAACATTTTTGGGTGAATTAAATGTGCTAGACGTTATGTTTAAAAATATCTGTTTATTAAATGTATTAGTGTCGCACTACCTTAACACTTTTGTAGCGAGATGTGGATATAAAAGAAAATTGACGTCTATTATAAATATAAATAAGACTCAACTGTAATATTTGATATCATAGAAACATAGTCCACCTTAATATGGAATAATGTTGCTAGTAATTAGTTATAGTCTGTTAATGTTAAATAAATGATTTCTCCATAGTTTTTTTTGTGAATACTATATTGTCTTTACTAGTTTGCTTTGAATTACCAAAAAATATTCCATTACATTTATAGTTTTTAGCATTATATGTATGTAGCCTATTTTTTACTGCAAGTCTACTGTGTACTTCTAAATTCATCCAACGTTTTTAGAGTTAAGGAATAACAATTATACATACACATATAAACATACACATTTATAATACTAGTGTGGTTACATCTTTTAACATTTTTAAGATGTTCTATACAAGAGTTATTTGCTTCATTTTGCATAAATTGTCACGTTTTTAGGGTTACTACTAGTAAATGTTTAGGATAAATCCTTCTATTTAAGTACTGATTCTTCTTTTTTTATGACATTGAGTAGTAATATATGTACATAAAATCGAATTATATCACACTAAAATTAATTAGAGGGCCACTAGATAGATAAAAAGTAGAAAAATATCAAGTCGATGCCTTCATTCATACTTAGTAGAAGAATAAAACCAATATCCAAACTAAATATAATTTTGGTATTTCAATCCAAAATATCAGTTTTAAGAAGTTAAGCGGATTTAACCCCTGGGGGGTTGAACCCGCTACACTTGTGTTTTCTAATCGAACGCATTACCACAGAGCCACTACCTAACGGTGTAAGTATGATTAATAAATTTATAAATATATTAAATCTTTTGGCAAACCAACGATGAACTCGACAGTCCTATGGGAAATAAACCACTTCGAGAAGCCTTGTTATAACATAGTTCACAGCTAATGAAAAGTGGCGGAAAATAATAACACTAATAACAATAAAGATAAAATCAAAACAGTCGTAAAACGCATTATTTGTAATCAAATGGGGTGGTTGAATGTTAAAATTTATTATGCATATATTAGTGAGAGTAATTTTGTACGATTTATATGTACACACGACTTATTGATAAATATGACCGTTTAAAATAAATGTAGGGGTTGTGTTATTATATAAATATATGTATTATGTTTATTGCAAAAATGTATGTATGTATTGTATATATTCAGCCCTTTTTAACGCCCCACTGCTGGACATGGGCCTCCCTTCAATACAAGGGGGATCAGGCCATAGTCCACCACGCTGGTCAAATGCGGGTTGGCGGACTTCACATGTCTTTCGAAAACTTGTTAGGTTATCTCAGACATGCAGGTTTCTCACGATGTTATCTTTCATCGTAAGGTAAGCACGGTAATCATGTTTAAAATGATTCGCACATGAGAAAGTCAAAGGTGCGAGACCCAAGATTTGAACCCGTTTCACTTGGATCCCCAAGCGAGATCGTCACCACTTGGCTACCACTGCCTTTTGCCTTTAATTGCTCTATAAATGTATCGAAATATTTGTGGTCAGTAACTTGGTATCATTACATTCAGGTTTCAATGAGGTAAAAAACCCATTTATATCACATGTAATATGATTTTTGCTATTATGTTCATAGATTATTTTTATATACATATATAGACATTGAGACATTTAGAGGGAGCAAAACCAAATCCTACTTATATTTCATGGTAGATAGCTGGTGACATGACAATATTACCACTTTCATGCTTCGGAGGGCTTATAAAGCCTTCGGTACTTAGCCTCGATTGATCGACATCGTTTTGCCATGTCAGTCGTCAGAGGACTTAGGCTGGCCTAACAAATACCTAGAAGGGATAAAGTGGTTTCAAGTAAAACATTACGCTTTTGGGCTCTATTGTCGTAACGTTATTTTCCGTTACTGTATTTTATTCAATTATAGAAAATAAGGTCCTTTACTAGTCTTCATGCTTAAGGAATCCGATACAAATATTCATAAACCACGTAAAAGAGTTTGAAATGAATTTCAAACTTAAAAATATATACTGAGTTTGTTATATACTGAGAGTTGTATATAAGTAGTTGTAGTTGTATATTGTAAATTATTATTATATTTAAAAAGAGCAACTTTCAGTTTCTCGCCGCCATTTCTTAGCTGAACTGCCTTCCGAGCGGATGGCAGATTCCTCATGGACTTCAGACGTTTAAGTTAAATTTAAAATGTAGAATTGATGATTCAAAAGTTCTTGTAAAAGTCTATTTGAATAAAGGATATTTTGATTTGATTTTGATTATTGATAATCCTAAAAAGTAATATGTAAAAAAACTAATATATTATTGATGGCCATCTGCTACATTTTACTACTAAATTGGAAAATAAGTGTTTCAAAATAAACTACCGGTACTATTCTTATTGCTTCAACTTAAAATGACATTAACGAAAGGCAAAAATAGAAAAGGATCTTACTGAAAATATTATTTTCAGTAATATAATAAATATATTCTATTGAATATTGAAACATTAGGCCATTTTTAAATTTTACGCGGAAAGTTTACTGAGAGTTAAAAATTAGTACTTTTATAGATTTTGATTTCTTTTTTTTTATGGGACAAAGGGGGCAAACGGGCAAGAGGCTCACCTGATGGGAAGTGATCACTTCCACCCATGGACATCTGCAACACTGCAGGGCTTGCAGATGCGTTGCCGGCCTTTCACGAAAGGGAGGGAGGGAGAGGAAGGGAGGAGGGATAGGGAGGGAGGATGGAGAGGGAGGGAGGAGGGATGGGCAGAGGGCCTTTATAATAAATGTAAAAAGTTACATATACCTATAGTAAATTTTAATAGTTCATAAATTATTTCATCCATACCTGTCATCCGCTGTGTACAGCTGAGTGCCGGTAGTTAGCAGCTCCATTGGTAGTTCATCGTTTTTTCGCCGTACCCATGATACCTGGTGTGAAAAATTAACAAAAATCAAAAGTTAAATCAGGAATCAAACCCACACTATCCTACTTATTAGGTAAATAAACAATCGAAAATATATTCTTATTAATTTTGTTGAAATCAAAACGGATTTCTAGGTACTTATAGATTAATTGATAATATACTCCTGAACAGTTTCGGCCATGGCGTCCAATTTCTTTAAGACTAGCCTAACTACGAAGGAGATATTATAATGCACAAGTGTACGCGCAGACACAACGTACACTTTTCATTCCTGTCTACAGGTTAATTCGACACTACCGGTGAAAGATCAGACCAGGACCGACCACATGGCTGAAACACTTCCAACTTACTAACTCTGGGACGTTACTGGGACTTACTTAACAAAAAGACTTAATAAATAAACTTGGACTAACCCGGGGCTCGAACCCAGGACCTCCAAATCTGCAGCCGTACATATAAGCCACTAGGCCACTGAGGCAGTCGATAAATTAATTAGTTCTGTGCATAGTTTATTGAATATTTTGTTAATAAAATCCAAACTAACTAACGATTTTGATATATGTATTGAAATACTGTATAAATTAAAGGATTTAGAATTCAAGGATTTATTTATTTGAATATCAAATTGATAAATGAATATAAAAATAAATAAAAATGTTGGGACATTAAAACACAGAACCATCTAGTTCCATGGTTAAGCTACGAGGCTTGTGTTATGGATACCAGATGTGTAGTTTATACACTACACGTATATAACTTTTAAATGTTACCTACATATTATAAATCAATAAGTCGTGTGTACATACATATTATAAATATAAACACCCATGACTAGAGTACAAACATTCGTGTTCATCACACAAACGAATGCTCTCAGCGGGTTCGAACCCGCGACTGCTGGCACAGCAAGTAGGGTCACTACAAACTGAGCCAAACGTGTCGTCAAATATATCTCAATGGGATTAAAATAGATTTGAATAGAATGTTTTTCCATTGTTTGTTTAAAAGCTCACCAAATACTAAAAGCTAAGTTAAAAATACTTCTGTAGTATAAAAATGAATTATTCTTTTTGAAATTTTTACTCGTCTCTATTATAAACAGGAAAGATCAGATTTTTTGTTTGTTTGTTTGTACTGAATAGATTCCGAAACTACTAGACCAATTTAGATGAAATGTGGTAAGAAGATAGTTTGAGATCCTGGGAATAACATAGGATAGTTTTTATCCCGGAAATCATCCCTTAAGGGAGTAAAAATGGGGATGAAATTTTGTATGAGGAATCAACCTAGGGACGAACCCGAGCGAAGCAAGGGTGATTCGCTAGTATATGAATAAAGGAAAATATCATATAATCCTCTACGTTTATATTCCTTAAAAAATCAATTTTATCGTCTGTATTAGCTTAATATGTATTGTGTGTTGCATGATGAAGATGATATATTCCCCTGGAGATCTACTATTAATCGAGCTGTGAACAGTTGCGATACCTGTGCTTTTTATTTTCAAATGTAGCGAAGGACGCATTAATATAATTAACTACTCAGACAGTAGGGCATAAAAAAAGTCGTGTATAAAAGAAATTATAGATTTATTTTTGGGGTTCAGCAGTTAATGGGTCTAGTCGAAACCATATTAGTAAATATGCAAGTAATAGATAGCGGGTTGAATTTTACTTCATTTAATTTTAAATAAACCTATATTTTCGGATTTTTTCGCGGATTTAATTTGATTTCTGGTTCCCGACGTTTCGAATGCTTTACAGACATCTAACACTTTAGTCTCTCCCGTGACCATAATTGCTGTAAAGCATTCGAAACGTTGGGAACCAAAAATCAAAATAAATCCGTGAATAAATCCGAAAAGATAATTTTATTTAAAATGTCATATATTCGTGTAAATCTAAGAAAATCTTCATTTAATTTTTGCACCCGTTTTCGCTTTAATGATAAGCGGAATGGGGATTAAAGTTCGCCATGATTGTCCACATAATTTATGTCCTTTACTTTTAATCAAAATGTGTTCAACAAACGAACAGGACATGGAGAAATGTACCTATGGTAAGTAAATAAAGATATCACATTTTAAAAGAAATATTATTATATTTTTAAAATAATAATTACAAATCGAGGCTACTAAAAATGCAAAAAAATACAGCGTCACTATTTCATCGAACTAGTTGAAGTATTGTACGTACATTTAAATATGTATGTTATGTATATATTTTTTATTAAGTCCCATTCGTTTATACCCTTCTGTTTTGGTCTAAGAGCCGAATACACCACGACATTTGATAATAGATAAATACGCCTAAAATAGCTTGCCTATCGAAATCCTGAATAGGCTATTTTTAATTTTTTTTTAATTTAATAATATAAAGAATATGCCTACTCATTTCTTGACCACACTACTTGGGGAGAGGGTATAAACAGGTAAGTTACTATGGATAACTTCACGGATACTATAAGGCTACCTAGACATATTCTTTGTATTATTTACTATCGGTTAGAACAAAATTCAGCTGGTTAACAGAATGGTGAAAAATATTTTTTTTTTAATTAATTAATTTAAAAATAGCCTGATCAGGATTTCGATAGGCAAGCTATTTTAGGTGTATTTATCTATTATTGAAACTTTATAAAAAAAAAGTTTCATCTGGTTAACAGATCGGTGAAGGTAGTGGTATATCCGGCTCTCTGGCTATATATGTATGTATATTATAGCAAAAATTTAATACTTTCTTAGATTTACGCGAATATTTGACATTTTAAATAAAACTACCTTCTCTGATTTTTTTCGCGGATTTATTTTGATTTTTGGTTCCCGTTTCGAATGCTTTACAGCAATCATGGTTAGGAGAGAGACCCCTCTTAAAAGATAGTTTTATTTTAAGCAAAAATTTACTTATAAACCAATGTATAATTGCTCCCATAGCGAGTCAATGTCGCTTGTCTGCTAAAATAATTTTTCACGTAGGATTTCATGTTGTATTTTGTTTACACTCAAATCATAAAATCCATACAATTGAAAAATGGAGGGTAAATATAAAAAAAAAATATAATAGTTCAGTTTATACGAATCACGTGCTGTTCTGAAACCTTTCGAGCTATGAATTTAAATTAAAACCGCTTATTGTAACGTTTTCAATCTAGATAAAAACTTTTAATATTCACCGCACGCGCCAGCCATTTTGAAAAAATACCGAGATTACTAAAACGAAATGTCTTATTTTCCAGTTTAAATATCAATTATACAATATTTATAAACTGCCAATTACCTTGTTTCACTTTAACTGCCAGTCTTTAAGTAGAGTATAAATAGTAAGTTATTTTATTTTTAGAAATATTAGTATTGAATGAAACTAAAGTTTCCCAATCAGATCAAAATATACTTTATTCAAATAGATTTTAACGAGTACTTTTGAATCGTCAATTTTACATTTTAAATTTAAATTATATGTCAGTGTAGTGAGGAATCTGCCACCTGCTCGGAAGGCAGTTCTGCTGAGAAGAGCCGGAGAGAGACTCAACAGTTGCTCTTCACTACATAGTATAAAACAAAATCGCTTCCTGCTGTCTGTCTGCCCCTATGTATGCTTAGATCTTTAAAACTACGCAACGGATTTTGATGCGGTTTTTTTTAATAGATAGAATAATTGGAGAGGAAGGTTTATATGTACTATAATACGTCATGAGTATTATAGTACAGACAAGCCGAGAAATTCAAAGATTTGTATTTCATACTTACCGTTAAAACGTACCAAGGGATGAACCCGAGCGAAGCGAGGGTGAGTCGCTAGTTTAAAATAATATAATATTTGTTTACAATATTATAATACAAAATTATCTACTTATTCTGCGTGAGACCCAACCAGACATTAGTTCCACACATTGACATCTACAAAGTATTCCGTGACGGTATAATAAGCTTTATCTATACTAATATTATAAAGCTGAAGAGTTTGTTTGTTTGTTTGGTTGAACGCGTTAATTTCAGGAAATACTAATCCGATAAGATAAATTCTTTTTGCATTAAATAGCCCGTTAACTTAGAAAGGCTATAGACTATATATCATCCCGGAAAAATGCACGGTTCCCTTGGGACAGATTTGTTTTTGTCTAGGGACGAACCCGAAACGAAGCGAGGGTTCTTCGCTAGTTTAATAATATACGTTTACGTAGATTAAACTAAAGTAAGGTATAATAATGTTCACTTAATCGATTACGGCTATGGCAGTTAATCTCACTGTTAATGAGACTACTCGTTATTCTTGTCCTCTCAAAAACCTTTAGGACGACAATTTAAAACAACCGGTGATCAGGCGAAGAACAAAGGACTTAACTTGAAAGACTCAATTATTAAATTTGACCCAATCCGGGACTTGAACCCTCGACTAAAATCGACCGCTAAGAGGGTAACAATAAGTTTTAAGTGATTTTGAATCCTGCATATCTTTTTAGGGTTCCGCACCCGAAGGGTGCCAAGGGAACCTTATTACTAAGCCTCTGCTGTCCGTTCGTTCGTCCGTCCGTCTGTTAGAGGACTATATCTTATGAACCGTAATAGGTAGAGAGTTGAAATTTTCACAGCGTATGTATTTCTATTGCTGCTTCAACAACAAATAATAAAAATACAAGAAACATTTTTTAACGATCGTAATCGATCATCGAAGTTAATATATACATACATAGATTAAAAGTCATATTAATAAAAAGTACATGTACGATGGTACGGCACCATTCCTGTGCGAATACGACTCGCACTTGACCGATTTTTTAGTTTAATATTTATATCTATATAGATAAATAAAATTGGAGTGTCTGTTTGTAATCTCAAAATAACAGCTTTATACTAAATGCATATGGAATTATATACGGGACTTATAAGAAAAACACAATTTTAAATTTTTGTCTGTCTGTCTGTCTGTTTGTTCCGGCTAATCTCCGAAACGGCTGGACCAATTTTAACGGAACTTTCACTGGCAGATAGCTGATATTATAAGGAGTAACTTAGGCTACTTTTATTTTAGAAAAAGAATTAGGGTTTCGCTCAAAAAAATTAAAACGTACCTAGGGACGCACCCGAGCGAAGCGAGGGTAGGTCGCTAGTACTACATATTTATAGATAAAACATATTAATCAAGCATTCTCTTGACAAGATATTACAAATTGAACTAATTTGATAATGTAATTTGTGATTGTGTAACAATAATCTAATTAATATGCAAGGTAATCGGGCGCCACAAATTGTTAGCGATACCCAATTAGCATTTATGGCAATGCAGGTTGATAGATGTTCCTGTTAATTAAAGCAAGTCATACCAAATGTGTAGGCATCATGTCAACATATAGACCTTGTCGGCGTAGTGGAAGGTTTATATGGTTG
This sequence comes from Fabriciana adippe, assembly GCA_905404265.1. Taxonomy (NCBI): domain Eukaryota; kingdom Metazoa; phylum Arthropoda; class Insecta; order Lepidoptera; family Nymphalidae; genus Fabriciana; species Fabriciana adippe. The sequence goes on from FR989989.1 coordinate 14,541,906, forward strand.
GTAAGTTCATATTGGTGTATTCACAGGGCAGTGGTAGCCCAGTGGTAACGCGCTCGCTTGGGAAACCGAGTGAAGCGGGTTCAAATCCCGGGTCTCGCACCTCTGATATTTTCATGTGCGAATCATTTCTAATATGATTAACACTTGCCTTACGGTGAAGGAAAACATCGTGAGGAAACCTGCATGTCTGAGAGAACCTAGCAAGTTTTCAAAAGACATGTGAAGTCCGCCAACCCGCACTTGGCCAGCGTGGTGGACTATGGCCTGATCCCCCTCGTATTGAAGTGAGGCCCGTGCCCAGCAGCGGGACGTTAAAAATGGCTGAATACTAAGTTCATATTACAAGGTCGTGAGTTTGAGTCGGAGGTCGGGTAGTGTTAGTGTTTTTACTGTTTACTGTGCACAAAGTTACAAAATTATATTTACTTGCAGTAAAAAGGCCAGCTTTAAAAATAGGTACTTAAAAGTAATTATTTCACCGTAAAAGGCATATATTTTTTAATTTGTACTAGCGACACACCCTCGCTTCGCTCAGGTTTGTCCCTAGGTACGTTACAACGGTTAGTATGGAATAGATAGTCTATATATTATAACAAACTCTGCCTCTTTATAACGTTATAGTATAGATATGGGAAAAATAGAAAATCATGCATAATATCTTATTATATAAAAGGCAAACGTGATTGACTGATGTATCAACGCACAGGCCAAAGCCTTTTAAGGCCAGCAAATTGAAATTTCGCAAACGTATTCCTCATATGACGAAGGCATCCACTAAGGAACGATTTTTCAAAATTCAACCCTTAAGGGGGTGAAATAGGGAATAAAAGTTTGTATGAATTTTTTTATTCCTTGGACATATTTGCATGAAGTTTCGTATGAATTGAGTACGGCAAAAATGATGAGTTACGTATTTAAGCGTATTCTAAAATTCAAGCCTTAAGAGTGTAAAATAGTTTTAAATAAATGCACAGGCCAAACCCTTAGGGCTAGGAACTTAAAATTTTGCACACGTATTCCTCTTATGACGTAGGCATGACGAAGGATTTTTTTTAAATTCAATCCCCAAGGGGATGAAATAAAAGCTTGTATGAAACTTTTTATTCCTTGGACATATCTGCATGAAATTTTGTATTTTTCATAGTTTGATCGCGAGCGAAGCCGCGGGTTCTGCTAGTTTTACTATATGTTGATTTTAATTATAATTTTCATTAAAAATTTTACATATGAATGTGTTGCATCAAATACAGTTTTAATCCTGGCTCATTATAATTAGTTAAATTTAAATTAATTTTGTATTAACTACATAATATTATGTACATCAGCAATCATACTTATTATTATTTTTTATTTTTTGATTATCTTCAAAAAATTAGGTGGATCGGTCAATTCGAGTATTTATGTGATTATTGTTATGATTAACTGCCTCGGTGGTGTAGTGGCTAGCAAGCACGGCTGCACATCGAGAGGTCGTGGGTTCGAGTTCCATGTCAGGCCAAGTTTAGTTATTGAGTCTTTCTGTTTAGTAAGTCTCAGTGACAGCCCGGAGTTGGGAAGTTGGCGGTGTTTCATACCCGTGCTTCGGAGAGCACGTAAAGCCATCGGTTCTGCACCTCCTGCGCAGTTGATTAGTCTTAATGAGACTGGCCGGTGGTGAGGTTATTATTATTATTATTGTTTTTATGATTTCTCTAACGAATATGTTAATCCTTAAGAGTGATGGAACTACTTGTACCAAATAAATAACAATAAATCCAGATTCAAAATGTATTCAGCCCTTTTTAACGTCCTACTGCTGGGCACGGGCCTCCCTTCCATACGAGGGGGATCAGGCCATAGTCCACCACGCTGGTCAAGTGCGGATTGGCGGACTTCACATGTCTTTCAAAAACTTGCTAGCTTCTCTCAGACATGCAGGTTACCTCACGATGTTTTCTTCACCGTAAGGCAAGTGGTAATCATGTTAGAAATAAAAGATTCAAAATATTTTATTGAAATAATCTTAAAGCAAAATATTTTTTACAGAAAAATATGATTTTTGATGAAAAATTTAAAAATAACAAATGTCACACCTTTTTAACTATCTACCGTATGGTGGTATCGCTTCGTAAGGTAGATTATGTGAAGCTCAAGCATGTTTTATACCTGATTTACCCGCTCTGTGACAGCGGTCATACGGATCGAATAGCATTAATCTGTACGGTAACGACTTATTTAGTAGCGTATTATGCGTTGTTAGTCTAGTGGCTAACACTTTTATTTGTAGAACGAGAGGTCCTGGGTTCGAGTACTGTGTCAGCCCAAAATACATTTTTTTTTTTGTTACGAAACTTAGAAGCAGCTCGGAATAAAGAAGTAGATAGTTTAAATAACCTCATGCCTCGAAGAGGGTATTAAAGTTGTTGGTCCTGTATCTTATCATCACCGGTTGTGTGTTTAAGTAATAGTCTATCTGTCGATTAAATTTTATGCAAATCGGTCCAGCCGTTGCCGCGTTAACGAGTTACAAACGTACAGATATAATCTTTCGCATTTATTTAAGTAGTTCCATGTTACTATCCAATTATATAATTTACTACGCTTCACTCGGGTTCATCCCTAGATTGCTTACCCATACAAACTTTCATCCCTATTTTCATCCCCTTAAAGGATAATTTCCGAGGCTAAAACTATCCTATATCCTTCCCAGGGTCTCAAACTATTTTCTTACCAAATTTCATCTAAATCGGATTAGTAGTTTCGGAGCCTATTCCATACAAACAATCAAACAAACAAATAAACAAATCTTTCCTCTTTATAATATTAGTATAAATTTTCCAGAAATCCTCTGGTAAATATGAAATATTAAAAGCTATTACAATGTGTTTATTTGCCTCGTATTCAAATTGACGTGTTTAGATTTAACTTAATAGAGTGTTTATGTATAATTTAGTATGTAGCAATCATGTACAATGAATACAAAACATAGAACAGGAGATCGGGAACAATGGCTGAAATAACATTAGGGGCACACAATTTAGGTAATTAACGTTCACCACAATTACACTACTTCAATTGATCCCATTTGTATATAATACGAGTATGTTCTGTGATTACTAATATTTCTGTTTATTAAAAAGACCTAAAAATAGTGTCAAGTCTAAATATGATACTAGCGATGTACCCTTGCTTCGCTCGGGTGTGTCCCTATATATGTTTTTTTTTGAGCGGAATCCTAATTCTTCGTCTAAAATAAAAGTAACCTAAGTTACTCCTTATAATATCAGCTATCTGCCAATGAAAGTCCCGTTAAAATCAGTCCAGCCGTCTAGGAGATTAGCCGGAACAAACAGAGAGACAGACGGACAGACAAAAATAAAAAAAAATGTTTTTTTTTTATAAGTACCGTTTATAATTTCATATGCATTTAGTTAAAAGCTGTTATTTGACATTACAAACAGACACTTCAATTTATTTATCTGTATAGATGTATAGATTAAAATATATTTTGTATTTCACAGAGATGAAATATTTTCCCGCACTAAAAAGTATTCTAAATGTTGACCCGGACAACCAGCTATCACCTACCAAATTTCATCAAAATCTATCGATTTTCTCGTCATTCGTTCCCAGACAGATAGACAGACAAAAATTCTAAAAACTAAAGATTCGGCCTCTGCATCGATAATAATTACTTTTTAATAAGATTTTCCAAAAAAATATTTAATGTACAGATTCGACGCAGTTAGAATTTTATTATATGTATAGACTAGTGACTTAGCCTCGCTTTACTCAGGTGCTTGTCTAGGTCCCTAACAATAGCCATACACGGTAAGTAATAACAGAGCAAGAAATGGATTCGATTCCCCGTGATATGGATTTATGAGTATAATAAATAAAAATGGGCTAGATAGAATTAAGCATGACTTAATATAATGAACAATAAATTTAGAATATTTAAGAAAGAAAATAAACAAAATAATTCTAGAAGAAACAAACTTAACAAATATTAAAAAAAAAGAAAACAATACAAAATAAAACAAAAACAAAGTAAAATAACGGAATGTAACATACTTATTACCAGTTTATCGTGAAGCGCGTCGACTTTACAGTCCATTTGCGCGGTGGAACCCACCAACGCTTCTATCTCCGGCGCCGCCGCTACATAGATACTATTACCGTTGCCGGGCCTGAAACAAAATAACTAATTTAAATATGCACTCAAACTAGATAATATTCTACAATTGATGTCGCTAATAGAAAATAAAAAAATATGTCACGGTGTTTGTGTCGCGCTCTTCCGAAACGGTTCGACTGATCTTAGTAATTTTTTTGTATATTTGGTTAGGTCTTAAAGTATTTTTCGTCTTTCTACCTCCAAAGCTCATTTTTTATTCGCGATTTTAATAGTTTTATATGAAAAATATTTATAAATACACAGCAAGGAACCCGAGCGAAGCGAAGGTGAGTCGCTCTATAATATAAAGCCAAAGAGTTTTTTTTTCGTAAATTGAAATCTGACGAAGCTATGGGTTCTGCTAGTAGAAAATAAAAAATAATGTATGGAAACGCATCTAAGTCATAATATATTCTGACTGATCTCTGTCTGTACATGGAAGATATTTGAGAAAAACTATTATTGGTGGTCTTTATTATCGCAATAGAGCCCAAAACAATGATTTTTAGAATTTTGTTTGTCTGTGTGTTACCTACGTGCTAACTTCAGGAACGGCTTAACCGATTTGGGTGCGGTTTTCACTAATGTTTAATATCGTTTAGTATTTGTTTTATTTCAATCGGTTCATAAATAAAAAAAGTTATGTTAATTTATAAAATTGTTTAAATATAATATTTCATTTTTTAATATTAAATCACATTAACTTACAGTATTATATAATACGAGGGGTTGATTTCTGTCTCCTTTAAATGGGCAGACATCCAAACCCGCTTATTAAAAATCGTTTAAATAATCAGCGAAAGCGCCACACGCTACATTTAAAGAAGGTACTCGTGTAACCCAAATGAAAACACTTTTAAAGTCATTTGACTTATGTTACTACATAATATACATGTTGTTTGCGTAGTGGCAGCGTTTCTAAATGAAATTATGCGCAGGTAGGCGCAGATTCGACACCCGCATGAGGCAAATCTGGAATTCGCCGTATTAACGTTTGTATGTTGTCAGTAAGTACAAAATTGAATGAAAAAATAATAATTGTTTTCTTTTACCCGTAGGGGAAGTAGTTTAACTTCAATTTTCTCGTACCCGAAATAAGTATACAATATTCCTGTATTATTCCATTCCTAATTTAATTTACAGAACGTAGTTGTACTTTTTGGAGATGAAATTGCTTGAAAATGAACAAAATTTTAATAAAGTGCATTCTTGCATTTTGCTTACATGCAAATGGGCTTATAAAATACATATATCTACGTGTTTAATTAGTCTTAATTAGGACGAATACTCGTACTCGTGCTAATTATACGTGGTATTACTACTATAAGGTGTATTATTATTTTCTCTATATTATGGTCCATAAACGCAAAAAATATCTTTTAAGCCAATGTGTACGTCCGGAAATCGAACTCCTAACCTCTATAGGAATACGCAGTGCCAATCAGAAAAGAAGTACTTCTTTGGTTTTAACTTAAGCATTTTAGAAATAAAAAGTCACATTTTCCAGCGTACTAGATTATTTTTGTAACTTCTAGATACAATTAATATTGACCGTATCTATACATATAATAAAATTTTGAGTCAAATCTGTACATTAAATATTTTTTAGAAAATTTTATTGAAATTAACATTATTATCGATACAGAGGCCGAATCTATAGTTTTTAGAATTATTCTCTGTCTGTCTGTCTGTGACCGCATCACGAAAAAACTATTAGACAGATTTTGATGTTTGGTATGATGATAGCTGGTTATTCGGGTCAACACAGGATACTTTTTATTTCGGGAAAATATCTCATCTCTGAGCTATACGTTAAAATCTAACTAAATCTTTTTAATTATCATAATCTTAGGCTTTTATAAAATCTGACATTATTTTTTAATCGTTATGAAGTGATTTTAATCCTTTAAAATCTAAATAATACAGCTAATAAAGACTGAGCCGTATTTACCATAAATATTTACTTTATGCGGAAATTAAATTTGCGATGTTAATCTAGAATATATATACCTACCTAATGCCCTATATAAAAATTAAACCAATCGAATTAAGGGCGCAAATGAAAAACAATTCGTGTGTTTTGTTTAACCCTAATCAAATAAATATGAAAATCCTCAACCACTTACCAGAATTAACAATAATTAATGTATGCGTAAAAGTCAGATGGAAAGTTAAAATTAAATTATTGTTTTTTTTTATTCTTATATGACCAGGGGACTGTTCTGGTTTCACTTGCCTATTTTTTACATGATTTTTTTATTAAAATATCCATTTATATTGGAACTAGCGACTCACCCTCGCTTCGCTTCGGGTTCGTCCCTAGACGAAAACAAATCTATCCTACGGAAACCGTACATTTTTCCGGGATGATATATAACCTATAGTCTTCCTCAGTTAACGGGCTATCTAATGCAAAAATAATTTTTCAAATCGGATTAGTAGTTCCTGAGATTAGCGCGTTCAACCAAACAAACAAACAAACTCTTCAGCTTTATAATATTAGTATAGATAAGACCTACCGCATACATACAACTTTTAATCGAACAACTGTTTAGTTGTATGTCAAAAGTATATGAAAATGTATGGAGGACCGCATACTATCAACTAGATAGTTGCTCGACAAAATAATCAAAAAACCACATCAACTGCTTTTTGACTAATCAGTTGAACAACTATCGACCGACAACTCGATATGTATTGCAATGTATTGGAGCACGCATACACTCGACTAAACAGTCGATGCGTGACGGTCGTGCTGCCACGTTTGGCTCAGTTTGTAGTGACCCTAGTTGCTGTACAAGCGGTCGCGGGTTCGAGTCCCGCTGGGGGCATTTATTTGTGTGATGATAACGAATGTTTGTACTCCAGTCATGGGTGCTTATCTTTATAATGTGTATGTATTTAAAGTTATATATGTGTAGTGTATTAACTATGGAACCAGATGGCGACGTGTTTTATTGTCCCAACATATATTATAATTAGTAATAATATATTTTTCTAAATAATAATTATTATAAAAATATAAATATATTAATAAATATATATTATAATAATTATTACTTATAAAAATAAATATTTATTATAAGCAAAGCGTGTACTTTTTTTTATTTAGCATTGCCCTTGTATTCGAACATAATTGAGTTCTACAAAACAACCGCTTAAGAGACGAAACAAAAGAAAACTAAAATAAATACGTTACGACAGAGTTGATTGTATGCGCACCCTCGTCGACTAAACTGTTTGGTCGTCATGAAATCGACACAAGCACACAACTCGACTAAACAGTTAAGTCGATGTAACAGTTGTATATATGCGGTAGGCCTTAGTCTCTTAGAACATTTTCCTCGTGCTTTCAGATATTTAATTATGAAAACTTTTTTATTTCATGATTTCAATTAGGAGGACTTTTATATAAAATTGGCGACTTACCCTTGTTTTGCTCGGGCGCGATACTGAGCTTGCATGGTTTAGAGATACATAAAAGACAAACGCGTAAAGAAATATTTTTTTGCGTCAGAAACATTTGCAGGCGTATACAGAATAATCCACCAGAGTTTTATCACAATCGGATCATTGGTTTAGAAACGCAAAAAAGACGAACATACAAACATTCATTTTTATTTATATAAATAGATTACGATTGTCTTTAGACTAACTTAATTTGGGCCTGTCTCAAAATCCATAGTAGACGTATCCTAACTATCCTATCGAACAGCTTCATAGGTTTCAAGATATCGTTTTTTAATCATTAAATGAGCCTTTCGCTTTCATATACATACATATATAGATAACAACATGTTAATTATTTAAATGAAATTGAGTATTCTTTGAAATTATACGTTTAGTTCTTTTCAGGTGAGTTAGAACAGAACATTTTTGGTAAAAAAATTACATCAATAATACTTTTGTCGTAATTATAATTACTAATAATTACTTTATGTAATACTAGTCACTCACCCTCGTTCCGCTCGGTTTCGTCCCTAGGAACGTTTTAACGTTTAGCATAGATTTCTCAAAGATGAGATATTTTTCCGTAGTAAAAAGTATCCTATGTGTTGATATCGGATAACCAGCTATTACCATATCCAATTTCATCAAAATCCCTCCAGTGGTTTTTCTGTGATGTGATAACAAACAGATAGACAGACAGACAGATAAAAATTCTAAAAGCTATAAATTCAGCTTCTGTATCGATAATAAAGACTATTTCAATAAGATTTTCCAAAAAATATTTAATGTACAGATTCGACTCAGAATTTTATTATATGTATAGATAATTTATGTAATATATATAAGTAAAATAAGTCAAAATATCATTAATATCTAACAACCTTAGTCGTGTAAATTAAATTATGGACTATTTGAATTCTAAACAATAGTACAATACAAGCAAAGTTCATGTAAATATAATATAATATTGTCTGTGAAAATTTAGACGTTCTCGAATGAAGTTTGTGTTTATTAAATTAATTAAGTAGAATGGATTTGCTTGAATAACGTAGAAATGTAGGCATTTGTAAGTTTTGATTATAAAATACTAGCGACTCACCCTCGCTTCGCTCGGGTTCGTTCCTAGCTTGGATATACTCATAGTATGTTATCCTTAAGAAATAGATATATGCCATCGGGGACTTTTTTGGAGATAGTAGTATATTGTTTTGATCTATCTCGTAGGGTTTAGCCAGCGTTTGCAATATAAGCGCAAAAAAATATGTTTATTTACAACATCACATTAGAAACCTCTCAAATTATCAGTGTTTCTCTACTATATTACGCATGTATTATACATATAAACCTTCCTCTTGAATCATTTTATCTATTAGAAAAACCGCATCAAAATCCGTTGCGTAGTTTTAAAGATCTAAGCATACATAGGGACAGAAGGACAGCGGGAAGCGACTTTGTTTTATACTATGTAGTGATACACAGCTAGTGTCTTACTCTCGCTTCTCTTAATGAAAATAATAGTAAATTTCATTAGTAAAAGTAGCTTAATGGTACTCCAGGTTTAGTCTGTCTGAGTACTACATTTTCAACCGACTTCTTCAAAAAGGAGGAGGTTCTTAATTCAGCTGTATTTTTTATTTAATTTTTTTATGTTTGTTACCTCAGAACTTCGTCATTTATTAACCGATTTGGACAATTTCTTTTTCTATTTCTTTTTTATACGTGCAACTAGGGGCTAAGTGATCCTACATTCCGGGTGTTTTTAGCAAGTATGTTCTAAAACTTTTTTAAGTATTTACTTATCTATACTAATATTATAAAGCTGAAGAGTTTGTTTGTTTGTTTGGTTGAACGCGCTAATCTCAGGAACAACTGATCCGATTTGAAAAATTCTTTTTGCATTAGATATCCCGTTAACTGAGGAAGGCTATATATTATTCCGTAAAAATGTACGGTTCCCGTGGAATAGATTTGTTTTTGTCTAGGGACGAACCCGTAGCGTTGCGAGGGTGAGTCGCTAGTCTTATATATAAAGCACAAGTATATGCAGAGCATACTGTATATACTACAGTCAAATCTCTTTTCTAGTCATAAGTACTTCTGACTAGAAAATATTGGTCAATGGTCAATATTACTTTTTCTGATATTGACCAAAAGTAATATAATATTATTTATATGACCCGCTCGCACCATTTCTTGTTCTGTTCTGGTCTTTGTTCTGCGATCATTTCTTTACACTTGCTTTGCATGCTTTCTAACCTACACTTACAATTAGTATGATAATTACTTTGCTATATTCGTACCGTTAGAACATTCCTCAATGAATATGCTATAAAGTGTAAAAAGAAATTTTCAAAACCGTCGAGTAGTTTCGAAGATTAACGTGTACAAGCAAACAAAAACCAAACTAATCTTTCAATTTTAGCTTTATAATATTACTAGCGACTCGCCGTCGGAGGACTCTAGGTACGTGTTAACGGTTAGTATGAAATACAAATCTTTGAACTTCACGGCTTTTCTGTGCTATAATATGAAGGTTTATATGTATAATATGTATTATACATATAAACCTTCCTCTTGAATCACTCTATCTATTAAATAAAACCGCATCAAAATCCGTTGCGTAGTTTTAAAGATCTAAGCATACATAGGGACAGACAGACAGCGGGAAGCGACTTTTGTTTTATACTATGTAGTATTGCTAAAGGACTTACCTCTCATTCCTATGTTGATGTGTATTAGAATAAGTATCAAAAATGTAGTTGAGTAACGGTGCGCTGGACCCAGCTTCCCCTGGCTTTTTTCTTCTCTCTAACGCCATAGGTCCACTCATTTCGGTGGTCACTTCGACATATAACGTTTCATTGAGGTCATCCTTTACTAAATTCACTACACTTCTTTGTCTTTTTGTTCTTTGGTTTATTGAATTACTACTGCTTTTTATATCGGCACAGCACGTTTCTTTCTTAAATATACTAGGGAAGTACTTTAGATTACTTGTTTCGAAATTATGCAGGTCGTTAAAGGAGTAATTATAACTGACAGACTTTGAATGATTGTGTGAAGCGTGTAACATTTCATACACTTTATTTATGATCGGTTGAGAAATTGTTTTTGGGGTTTCCTTTGTTATCGTTGTTTCTGCATCCATCCCTGTGAAATAGAATAAACTAGCTTAAAACAGGATATTATACAATCGTTGAAATATAGAATTAAATATTGTATTGAAACAACAAAAATCATTATGGCATTTCCATATATTTTTTTATATATCTATTCTTTAAATATTGCATGATATCCTCTTGTCTAAGCCCAAAAGCCTTTTAAAATAACCTATTTAATTTATACTAATATTATAAAGAGGTAAAGTTTGTGAGTTTGTGAGGTTGTAGGGGGTAATCTCTGGATTTACTGAACCGACTCAGATGAGATTTGGTAAAAAGATTGTTTGAGACCCTTGGGGAAGACAAAGGATACTTTTTATCCCGGAAATTATGCTTTAATATTGGGAAGCAAGCCAGGGACGAACCCGAACGAAGTGAGGGTCAGTCGCTAGTACTGAAATAAAAACAAAGTGAAAAATAAAAACAAATCTATCTCACGGGAACCGTAATTTTTCCAAAATAAAAAGTAGCATATGTACTATTCCAGATAATAATTATCTATCTCTGTGCCAAATTTCATCCAGATCCGTTCAGCCGTTTTGGCGTGATTTGGCTCCAAGCTTTCGCATTTATATAGTAGTAACATTGAATTAAATTATTCGCCTAGTGGTAGAAATTCGACAATCATTATTGGTATTTTTTATTGATAGCAAAAAAGCTCTTCAATAGCCACTGAACCAAAAAAACGGTTGACAAACAGAGGAGAAAAACGGTACTGAACTATTTTGTCTTATTATATAGTTAAGATATATGAATGTTTTGTATGACCTCGGTATAGGCATATGATAGTAACGGTATATTTTAATAGTGTTGTCATTGGCTAAATATTTACTTTTTTTGTTTAGTTTTTTTCATCCCCATTTTCAACCCCTTAAGGGATGATTTTCGTGATAAAAACTATTTTATGTACTTTCCAAGGTCTCAACTATCTTCTTATCAAACATCTTAATCGGTTCAGTAGTTCCAGAGATTACTTCCTACATAAAAACTCACAAACTTACAAACTTTACCTTTTTATGTTATTAGTATAACTAGCGACTCACCCTCGCTTCGCTCGGGTTCGTCTCTAGGTTGATTCCCCATACAAACCTGCATCCCCATTTTCACCCCCTTAAGGGTTGATTTCTGGAATAAAAACTATCCTATCTCCTTTCCAGAGTCTCAAACTGTATTCTTACCAAATTTCATCTAAATCGGTCCAGTAATTTCGGAGCTTATTCGGTACAAACAAACAAACAAAAAAATCTTTCCTCTTTATAATATTAGTATAGATTATTATAAATACAATAAGCACCTAGCGACGCACCAAAGTAAAGCGAGGGTTGCTAATTAGATTTCTAACTTTAAAATCATTATACCAGCCTTAGAAGTGAAATGTTTATTTAAACATCTACTTAATACATGTTATATTATGTACGACTCACCCTCGCTTCGCTCGGGTTCGTCCCTAGTTACGTTTTACTGCTGAACTGAGCTAAACGTTGATAAGTCAGTCTGTGAGTCGCGAGTAGTGAATAAAAATAGTAATTGCGAATGTACCTTAGGTGATAGACGTATAATATTGCGAACTTCCCTGTATAACTTTTTAAGACCTACAATTTTCTAGTACATTGTTTTGATGTATCTCTTAAGGTTCAGCCACCGTTAGCCATAGAAATTTCTAAGGACGACTCGATAGAACCAGTCATTGCGTTTTCCCGCGGGAACGAAAAATGTGCCTGTAGTAAAAGGTATCCTAAATGTTGACTCGAGTGATAAGCTATCACTATACAAAATTTAATTGAAATCGGTTCAGTACTTTTTGCGTGAAACGCGCACATCGATTTAACTAAGTTAGTTTTGTTATAGGTATAGATAAGAATAGGTATTGCGAGTGTACCTTAAGAGATAGACATATACTGTTGTAGATATTTCTGTTGGCCTTTTCAAGATCTACAATTTTTAAGTAAATTGTTTTGATGTATGTCTTTAGGTTTAGCCAGCGGAGGGTTCCTAAGGAGGACTCGATAAAACCAGTTATTGCGATTTCCCGCGGGAAACAAAGATTTTTCTAAAGTAAAAGGTATCCTAAATGTTGACCCGAGTAATAAGTTATCAGTTCACAAAATTTCGTTGAAATCGGTTCATTACTTTTTGCGTGAAACGCGTACAGACAAACAGACAAACAGACAAACAGACAAACAGACAAACAGACAAACAGACAAAAAAAATTATAACTATTGTTTTGGGGTCTATATCGTATACATAATACGTTACAGTCATTGTTTTTAAAAAATATTTCATGTACAGATTTCGCTAAGTTACTGCTTTATTATAGTATAGATACAGAGATTCTGTTAGTAGAAAGGCAGTTGAATAAAATTATTTTTTTTTCTAAAGCATTATTTTCATTATTTACTTCGATTCCTATCTGCCGATCTAGATATCTTATTTTGGAGTAAACTCTATCACTAGCTTGAGTTTTATACATATGTATATTATAACTAGCGGCTCGCCCTCGCTTCGCTCGAGTTCGCCTCTAAACAAACTAAAACAAATCTATCCTATGAGATAAAAGGTAGCCTATTTATTATTCTGATGTATGAACTATATTATTGTACAGATTCATTAAAATCCAATCAGTAGTTTTTGTGTACTAAGCTGTATAAGTTACCATAGTTTTTTAACTATCCCACGGGAACTCTTTAATTTATCGGGATGAAAAGTATCTAACATGTTGACCGGGGATATAAGCTATCATAACGCAAAATTTCATTTAAATCGGTTTAACAGTATCGGAGATTAGCCTGTGCAAACAGACAAACAGACAGAGAAACAAAAAAATTGAAAAATGTCTAGATTTGTTCTATTTCTCTTCTTACATCCTCCTGCCTCGGATTTTAGCATTTTTTTCTATGGACAGACATTCGACCTCTACAGTTTTATTATATATATAGATTAAAGCCAAAAGAAATTCCACATAAAAACAAAATTCTGAAGATAAATCGAAGTCCAAATGCCAAGATCAAGTAAATCTTGCAAAACAAATTCTACAACGGTTCTTTTTCAACTCCTTAACATTCTTTAAGTATTTTGGCAAAATCCCTTAAAAGTTTTAACGCGATTAGATTTCCGACGTTACGAAACATCTTGGAGTGAAAAGTTCACAAAAAGCTGCCTAAACGGGTTGTCCTGACGAAGCTCAGTTTAAAGGAGTTTTTGTTTACAAAAACTGTTATAATCAAGTCCATGGATGAAAATAGTTTATTTATTATCAAAGTTACTAAACTTAAATACAATAATGTTAATGTAAATAATATATTAGAATGTACAAAATTTTCTTATTATATAACACGTATCTGAAATATATAAAATGCTTACTTACATTTTTTTAATTGCAAATATTTAACATTGGGCAGTGATAGCCTAGTGGTAACGTGCTCGCTTGGGAAACCGAGTGAAGCGGGTTCAAATCCCGGGTCTCGCACCTCTGATATTTTCATGTACGAATCATTTCCAACATGATTACCACTTGTCTTAACGGTGAAGGAAAACATTGTGAGGAAACCTGCACGAAACATCTGAGAGAACCTAGCAAGTTTTTAAAAGACATGTGAAGTCCGCCAACCCGCACTTGGCCAGCGCGTTGGACTATGGCCTGATCCCCCTCGTATTGAAGGGAGGCCCGTGCCCAGCAGTGGGACGTTAAAAAAGAGCTGAATATATTTTTTTAAGCTTTTGATTTAGTAAGAATAAATTATTATAAATGAACACGTTGAAACAGACAAACAATGTACTCAACATTTTTAAGGTGTTTCTTAATAAAAAAATATAATAATTACCAGCGGTATGGCGTTTTTATAGAAAACATTTTGAATTTAAAATCAATTATCTATATTATATACATAAAATGCTTTGTCCTGACTGACTGATCGATCAACGCACAGCCTAAACCGCTGCTCGTAAAAACGTGAAATTTGGAGGACGTATTCCTTATACAGTGTAGGCATCCGCTAAGAAAGGATTTTTCTAAATTCATCCCCTAAGGGGGTAAAACAGGGGATAAAAGATTGTATGAAACTCTGTTATTCTTAACGCGAAATACACGGTAAGTGGTATTTAGCTTTAAGATGAAAAATAAGAAATATATGTATTAGATTTTTTTTGAAATTCATCCCTTAAAAGGGTAAAAGGGGGTGATAAAGTTTATATGGGCAAACAATTATTTATGATCAGAATTACTTGAAACTTGGTATTCATGTTCTTTAATACAATTAAATAAATACGTATTTAAGATTTTTTTGAAATTCAACCCTTAAGGGGGTAAAATGGGGGATGAAAGTTTGTATGAAACTTTATAGTTAATGCACGTAAAGTGGTATTTACCTTTGAAATGAAAACTAAAACAATACAGATATCATTTTTTTTTCGAAATTTATCCCTTAAAAGGGTAAAAGGGGGTTGAGCTGTTTATATAAGGAAAAATTTGTTTATGATCAGAATTACTTTAAACTTGGTATTAATGCTCTTCAATACAATTAAATAAACATGTATTGTAGATTTTTTTTATTCAGCCTCTAAGTGGGTAAAATTGGCCGGTGAAATTTGAATTGTTGAATATAGACCTAGAGCGCGAGAAAGAGAACCTAACCTATATTTGTGGTTGGTATTTTTAGTATAGACTAAATTAAGTGAATCAAGAGTTTTATTCTTAACATAATATAAAAAATTCGATATGACAACAAAATAAAACTGAGCAAATTTTTTAGTCCACGCGAGCGTAGTCGCGGGCAAAAAGCTACAACAAAATAAGAATGGCACTTTATATACGTAACTTAAAAAAGAAGGAGCTTCAGTATGTACATTGGGTCTTTAAAAATAACGTAGATGTTAGCCTGTTAGTATGTTAGTTAAAAAAACCCATACTAGCCATGTTACATGATTCTAAAGTCGTAAACATTGTATGCGATTGTATCATTGTACTCTCTTCCTCTAACTTTGGAAAGATGGAGTAGAAAAATGTACAAAAAATACAGGTAGTGCAGCTTGCTAAATACCTAAAGTGTACATTTAATTACAAAATATACGCTTAACATCTTTTAAAATACGGGATATTTTGAATTACGATCGCTAAAATTAAATTTGTTTCCAATATATATAGTTTAACAAATAATAAAACTTACACGAACTTATTTTTGCAAGTAATAAAGTATGTATTGCGAAAAAGTTTATTTTTTTCGTAGTTTGATCGCGGGCGAAGCCGCGGGTTCTGATAGTATAAAATAAATATATTAATAAAACTGTTTAAAATGATGTTGTAATTTTGGAAACTAAGTCCTTTTAGCTTAAGCTTCACCTGAACTGAAACGCTTTTATTCAAATGAGGAAACCTTTTTAAATTTCCACTTAAGCCCTTAAATATTTCAAATTCAAAGAAAAAAAAATTCAATGAACAGCCTTATTTTAATTAAAAACGATTTTTAATTTACGTTTTCGGAGAGAATTTCAAGCGTTTAACTTGAAAAGAAGGGAAATATGACGCGTATTTTAATTTCTTGCAGTCCAGACTAAGAAAAAACGTAATAATTAGACTCTATGCGGCTTTTACTAAAGCGCTAACGAGGCTTATTAAATTACTTAAAATTTTAAATTTCAAGGTATTCACAAATTACGAAAACACAAATGAAAAATGTTAAATTACACATTTTAAAAGGCAAAGCAAGAAATCTGTGGGCATTCACACTAGATAAAAAAAAAACATCATAAAAAGTTAACATAATTTTTGTCAAATTAGTAAAGAACGTTACTGAGGTCAATGACCCAGACTTCACTTTTTATTTAAACAAGAAGTGAGTTAGAGTTAGTATTTATATGTGTTTTATATATTATTTAAACTTAAACACTAAATTTTACCAAATATAACTAATATGTGTATAATATAATGATGACAGTAAGAGAGGTAAATAATATGTAGAGATTGACGACACGTTTGGCTGTTTGTAGTGACACTATTTGCTACGCCAGCGGTCGCGGGTTCGAGCCCGCTGGAGGCATTCATTTGTGTGATGAGCACGAATGTTTGTATTCCAGTCATGGTAGTTTATATTTATTATATGTATGTATTTAAAGTTATATATGTGTAGTGTATCAACTATCTGGTATCCATATAACAAGCCTCGTAGCTTACCATGAAACTAGATGGTGTTGTGTGTTAATGTCCCAACATATTTATCTTAGCGCTTGGTGGTAGCCATTCTATCTGACTTCTCCACAAGTGATATAAAGCGTGTAAAGTTATACATACTTGATTTTGCATTCACATATTGATTGGGAATGATATGGCTTATTTAAACCATTTAAATATAATAATAATAAAAAAAGATGTTTCTCAGGTAATTTCTTTGAATATACGGTAGATGATATGTATTTAAAAAAATTTTAAACTTAAAATATTACAAAATTATTATTCAAATAGAGTTAAATTTGACTTTTTCGCTTTATTACTTTACTAGCGACTCACCCTCGCTTCGTTTGGATTCGTCCCTAGGTACGTTTAAATTTTTTTGAGCGGAATCCTAATTCTTTTTCTAAAATAAAAGTGGCCTAAATCACTCCTTATACCATCAGCTGTCATCAGCTTCCAGAGAAAGTCCCGCCAAAATCGGTCTAGCCGTTTCGGAGATTATCCGGAACAAACAGACAGATAGACAGACAAAAAAAATGTGTTTTTCTTATATGTACCGTATATACTTTCATATGCATTTAGTAAAGTGTTGTTATTTTGACGTTACAAACAGACACTTCAATTGTATTTATCTGTATAGATATAAGTAATGTACTTTATAAATAAATACCTTTACACGGTAGAGCGGCAAGCGCGGCTAAAAAAAGCGCCGCAGTGGCCGGCGCACACATCGCTGCTACATCCTTATTGTCTCTGAAACAATATAATTTTAAATTAAACAGTCTATATATTGGAAAAAAAATTAATATATAATACTTTCTTAGATCTACTAGAATATTCTAAATTTTAAATAAAACCATGTTTTCACTGACGTTTCGAATGCTTTAAAACAATTTATTTACTGTAAAGTATTTGAAACTTCGGAACAAAATAAATTTCCACTGATAAATTTTGTTGATATTTATTCCATCTTCTGTTTATAACGTCTTTACTATTCTAGTAAAAGCGCGGAAAAGTTTTCAAATAAAACATTTGCTTTATGAATTCTCTTATCAACGTTTATACTTTCGCGCCAAACTGTTTCTGCTTTTTACTTTTTTTTGATTTGTTTCGTTTAACTAAGGCAAAGATCAAATACCAAACAGCCTCTTCAAACTAATTTATTTCATTTTTTTTTTATTTGAATAACGTATATTAAAATATTATTAACTAGCAGAACCCGCGGCTTCGCCCGCGATCAAACTTTATTACTTGCAAAAATAAGGAAAACAAATTTTATTTTAGTGATCGTAACTCAAAATATCCAGTATCTTTTTTTATCGTTAAAAAATGTTACGCATATATTCTGTAAATAAATTTAGACTTTAGGTATTTAGCAAGCTCCACTACCTGTATTTTTTGCACATTTTTCTACTCTCTATCTTTCCAAAAAGCCGAAAAGTTATACATAATTTTCCTTTGGATTTGGAATAATTTCCGTTCTCTACTTTATATCCCACACAGTAAATGTGCACTTACAGAGAACTTGAGTCATGTTACTCTATTTAAATATATTCAACAACTCCAACTTCACCGCCCAGTTTTATCCACTTAGGAGCTGAATTAAAAAAAAATCTAGAATACATGTTTATTTCATTGTATTGAAGAACATTAATATTAAGTTTCAAGTAAATCTGATCATAAACAATTTTTTCCTCATATAAACAGCACAACCCCCTTTTACCATTTAAGGGATGAATTTCGAAAAAAAAAGATATTTGTATTGTTTTAGTTGTCGTTTTAAAGGTAAATACCATTTTCCGTGCATCAATTACAGAGTTTCATACAAACTTTCATTCCCTATTTGACAGCCTTACAGGATGAATTTCAAAAAAATTTAAAATATGTATTTATTTAATTGTTTTAAAGAGTATTAATACCAAGTTTCAAGTAATTCTGATCATAAATAATTGTTTGCCCATATAAACTTTATCACCCCCTTTCACCCTCTTAAGGGATGAATTTAGAAAAAAATCTAATACAGATATTTCTAATTTTTTATTTTAAAGCTAAATACTACTTTCTGTGCATTTCGCGTTAAGAATGACAGAGTTTCATACAATCTCATATCACCTAATTTACCTCCTTAGGGGATGAATTTCGAAAAATCCTTTCTTAGCGGATGCCTACATTGTATAAAGAATATGTCCTCCAGATTTCACGTTTCTACGACCAGCGGTTTAGGCTGTGCGTTGATCGATCAGTCAGTCAGTCAGGACAAAGCATTTTATGTATATATAGATTATTTGATAATTAGGTAGAAAGTTATTACTTTTCTAGCAAGGGATAAGTTATTAAAAATAATAAATAATATGGAAAATATGACAAGGTACCTTATAAAATTGAAATAAATATTTTAAACTCATTACTTATTTGAATTTTTTTTTTCTTCGAAATTTTTATCAATGAAGAAAAACATCTTATTTTAACAGCATATGTACATTATATTAAGAAAATACTATATTAAATTAAAAATATACTCTACCTCTTTTTAATATGGACAATGAAGTAAATTTTATAGAGAGCAACACTTAATATTACTATAGTCAATTATTATTCTATGTTCTAAAAATACAACTCCTAGTGATATTACATACAGTTTCTTTGAAATTATAAAAAGAATGAATGAAATTAAAAATGCTCATTAAGAAGACGACGAACCCTATAATATTTTCATATAACGAAAACTAATAAAATATTTAATATTTCACTTAAGAAAATCAGCCTTTCAGCCTTGGCTTATAAAAGAAAATTAACTTTAAAAAATTAAATGACAGGCGTTGCTGAAATAATTAATAAGGGCAAATTAATCCAAAAATAATTATTATAATTGACAGCTTTCTCACACGCCACGCCGAGATGGCTTAATGAAAATGAAAATTAATTTTTCGATTCGTAAAATGTCAATATGCGTTAATATTCATCACCTTCATTTTATAAATGGCGAAATCGAGAATTTACATTATATTGCTAAATATGTACGAGTATATTATATTATATATAATCTATACATATAATAAAATTCTGAGTCGAATCTGTGCATTTAAATATTTTTTGGAAAATCTTATTGAAATAGTCATTATTATCGATACAGAGGCCGAATCTATAAATTATAGAATGTTTGTCTGTCTGGGAACGCATCACGAGAAAACCACTGGATAGATTTTGATGAAATTTGGTATGATGATAGCTGGTTATCCGAGTCAACATATAGGATACTTCTTACTGCGGGAAAATATCTCATCTCTGAGAAATCTATACTAACCGTTGAAATGTACCTAGGGACGAACTCGAGCGAAGCGAGGGTGAGTCGCTAGTGTATTAATATACATATATAGACGGAGTGATTTTGTTGTTTATACAATTCTTCCCGTTTTTCTATTGTGTTGCGATATTATCTTAGACTAAAGAATTATCTCTAGCGTCAAATTCTTATGTTTTCTTGACGTTGAATGTTTATGTCGACTATGTTTTAATCGTCCTTAGACAATAAAATATGAAAATTACAGAAAGTATATTTTATATGATTGAAAATAAAGAATTACTGTATTATTGACTTTTACCATATTTTATATTAATTGGCAATAGTTTTGCCCGCATCTTCACTCACGTAGCAACTGAGACGGGGATCAAAAGTAACCTATGTCCATTCCCAGAATGCAATCTACATATGTCTCCAAATTTCAACGAAATATGTTCAGTAGTTTAAGCATAAAAAGGTACGTAGTTACTTTCACATTTATAATATGAGTATGGATTGAACATTCATTGTCAGAATAATCTACAGCACAAAATCTATGATTATACATAATATCTATGATAAATAAATATATTCCCTGAAAATTCAATTAAAAGAATGGTTTACAATTTCAAAAGTCCGATTAAATTTACATTACACGAAATTCTATATCACGTTATTGGGCTAGTTAGCATATCGTGTAAACGCCAACATTGGCGTTGACATGTAATTATCTGGTCTCCTGTATTCTGATTGGGAGATTATTATACTGTCAATTAAAACCCTTATCACACGTATCACGATAAATTTATAAACTAGCGACTTTCCCTCGCTTCGCTCGGGTGCGTTATTTTAACATTGAAAATGTTTTTTTTTGTCGCTTCGGTATAGGCCCGATTTTCAGTGAAAGGACGACATCGCCCTAGTTTCGAAAAAATGTGAAAAATATGGTTGATTTTCGCCCGGTTTCGATCAGAAAAAAAAACATATCTCAAAAACGAAATGAGATATCGAAAAAATAAAAAAAAAAAACCTTAGAGATATGACTTTGGACTACATTTAAAAAAATATTGGAGGGGAGGGGAGGGGAGGGGAGGGGAGGCGAGGCGAGGCGAGAGGAGAGGAGAGGAGAGGAGAGGAGAGAAGAGGAGAGGCGAAGAAGATTGGCGAAGAAGATTGGTGAAGAAAACAGTCAAAGAAGATTGGCGATGAAGATTGGCAATGAAGATTGGCGAAGAAGACAGACGAAGAAGCAATCTTCGATTGGCGAATAAGACAGACGATCTTCTTCGCCAATGCGAAGTAGTATAGTTTACTCTGTTGTTTGAACATAAAAGTTAAGGTACGTTTAACATTATCACGAAAAGCATTATTTGTTTTGATCAAAATTATGTACTACCAGCATTACTCGCGGCTTCGCCCGCGTTTAAACTTCCGATAAAAACATCAATAATGTATGGAAGTTTGCCGATATGTTGACATTTATGATTACTGCTCCGCTCCCTTGGGTTCTAGCACGATCTTCCTCAATAAACGGGCTATCTAATGCAAAAATAAACGGGCTATCTAATGCAAATTTTTCAAATCTTATTAGTAGTTCCTGAGACAAGCGTGTTCAAACAAACAAACAAACTCTGTCTCTTTATAATATTAGTCTAGATAAGAAAATATTGTTTTAAATAAAAGGTAATATACTACTTCATATATTCTTACTGTTTCCAGTTTGGTAAATTAAGCAGTGCTATCTTTATGAATCTCAAAAAGCTTTAAAAAGGTCATCTACAAAAAATATGTCCTTCTCCTCTAATTTACACTTATTTTTGGTAAAAGCTAGTAGAACTACATTTAATTTTTTTACCTCTTATACTAAAATATGGTGTTTCTGTCACATAATTTTTTAGATACGATCTTTTGAAATTTAAATTTCACATTCTATGGAAAAGTTTGAAAGAACTTTCGGTTAAAATAGATTTTATGTACAGCTTTATACCACCTGCGCTCGTTCGTTTTGAACTCGAATTTGGTTAACAAATGCTAAAACTTTAATTAGAAAGTTTTATAATATACATAGTTCTGTAACGCTATTTTGCCTCAATGGTTCTCTATTTTCCAAGTGTCTACATCGAATAAATAAATGCCTAATAAGGCATGTCGCTTCGCTCGAGCTCTAGGAAAACAAAAACAAACCTATCCCACGGGAAACGTTCATTTTTGCGTCATTTAAAAAGTAACCTATGTGTTATTCCAGACTATAATCTATCTCGGTGCCAAATTTCATCCAGATCCGTTCAGCCGTTCTGGCGTGAAAGAGTAACAAACGTCCATACATCTATACTCACAAACTTTTACATTTATAATACTAGCGACTCACGCTCGCTTCGTTCGCGTTTGTTCCTAGGCACATTTTCACGGTTAGTATAGAATAAACTATATATATGTCCGTTGTACATACGAGTACATAGGCATAGAAAAGTAAGTAGGTACCTACTTTAAATATATATATATATATATATATATATATATATATATATATATATTACTTGAGAAATAATTCCCCATTCAAACTTTCATTGCCATTTTCACCCCCTTAAGGGATAAAAACTATCCTATGTCCGTACCAGGGTCTCAAACTATCTCCATATCAAATATCATCTTAATCGGTTCCATGGATTAAGCGTGAAAAGGTAACAGACAGACAGAGTTACTTTCGCATATTTTATAATAATAGTACAGATTAGTTTAGAGATTTATAAATTTTATAATACATTTTCTTTGGCTGGCAATATAAGGCATGCCAAATTTTACTAAATTAGGTGCATAAGTTGTTGTTTACTGAGTTGTATAAGTTACTATAGTTTTTTAACTATCCCACAGGAACTCTTTAATTTTCCGAGATGAAAAGTATCTAAAATATTGACCGGGGATATAAGGTACCACCAAATATCGCAAAATTTCATGTAAATCGATTTAACAGTTTCGGAGATGAAAATCATATATGCGAAAATATCATATACCTACATATATATATACATTATACATACTAGCTGACCCGGCAAACGTTGTTTTGCCATATAAATAATTTCCTATTACTAAAATGGCTATTAAAAAATAAGGGTTGATCGTAGAAGGGTGAAAATTGAGGATTGTATGTATTTTTGTATGTTGTATTGTAAAAAAATAGAAATTAAAAATTTTGTCTAAAAAATAAAAAATAAATTTAGGGGTGGACTACCCCTAACATTTAGGGGGATGAAAAATAGATGTTGGCCGATTCTCATAGATACCGGATAAGCACAAAAAATTTCATCAAAATCGGTCAAGCCGTTTCGGAGGAGTATGGCAACGAAAACTGTGACACGAGAATTTTATATATATAATATATAATATATAATATATATATATATATATATATATATACTTCGATTTTCTATGATTAATTGATTTTTGGAGATATCCCATATATATAGAAGTAAAAAAAACACATATGCATATTTTATAAAAATATCAAAAACAAGTACAGATATATTATATAATTCTTGATAGAATCTTCGAAAGTAATGAGCTTTTTTTAATAATTATATTATGCGTAAAAGCGATTACGTACTGTCAATTACATTTAAATAAGTCCAACACTCAACACAATTAAATTTTATGAATTGTAAATGAATTGAATGCTTGTAATTTCTTTCCGGCACATGATAAAATCCCCTCATTTCTATTCCAGTGGAGGATTATTAAAATATAAGCGACTAGCGACTCACCCTCGCTTCGCTTTGGGTTCGTCCCTAGAGAAAAACAAAACTATCCCACGGGAACCGTGCATTTTTCCGGGTTAATATATAGCCTACAATCTTCCTCAATAAACGGGCTATCTAATGCAAAAAGCATCTAATGCAAATCAAATCGGATTATTAGTTCCTGAGATTAGCGCATTAAACAAACAAACAAACAAAAAATCAAACAAACAAACTGCCTCTTTATAATATTAGTTTAGATTGACAATTACGCTACTAGAAACATCGATTTTCATAAAAGCTTATTATGGTGCTTATAAATCTATACATATAATAAAATTCTAAATGATCGCTGTCTGTACATGGAAGATATTTGAGAAAAACGATTATTCGGGATTTTTATTAACGCAATAGAACCCAAAATAATGACTTTTAGTTTTTTTGTCTGTTTGTCGGTTTGTCTATCTATGCGTTTGTCCGCGCTAATCTTAGAAACGGCTTAATCGATTTGGGTGCGGTTTTCACAAATGTATTGTGGTAAGCTTCACTTAACATTTAGTATTTGTTTTATTTAAAGAATAATCATGAATTTAAAGAATTATCTAGGGGTAAACCCGAGCAAAGCGAGGATGAGTCGCTAGTCCCTAATAAAAACAACTTTTGAAAACTTTTCGTAATATTATACAGATACATATTCTAACATTGAGAGGCAAAGGTCAAAACTGTACTTTTAATAAAATAACTTCAAAGGTACTTAATTAAAGGAGCTTTTTGCTTGGTTAGCTTTCGTAAATAAATTAGTTTGTTAATTTGTTTTTATTCTATTAGCATCTCATCATATTTACTCTCTATAAATTTTAATTAAAGAACTACAAATTATTTAGAAACAACTATAAGGATTCATAGTGGGTGTATTTTTATAAGTATAAAATGTTTTCTGTGAATAAATAGGCAAAGACAAAAAAGTTCAGTGCCTTTTTCTACTCTTCGTGAACTGATTTTCTTTTCTTTTTTGTTTAGTAACTATTGACGAGCTTTAGTGTTATTAATAAAACATTTTGGAAACAGTTAGGTTTTTTTTATAGATAATTTTCAATAATGATTATGGTCGAATTTCGTGTATTGAGCGAATATAATAGGATTATTATTACAAAGGAGGGTTTATACTTATGTGTATGTTTATTTAATGCTTTCTTAGATTCACGCGTATATTTAAAACTAGCGACTCACCCTTACTTCGCTCGGGTTCGTCCCTAGCTTGCGTCCCAATACAAACTTTCATCCCAATTTTCATTCCCCCTTAAGGGATGATTTTCGGGATAAAAAGTATCCTATATCCTTTCCAGGGTATCAAACGATCTTCTTACCAAATTTCATCTAAATCGGCTTAGTAGATCCAGAGATTACCCCCTACAACCTCACAAACTCACAAACTTTACCTGTTTATAATATTAGTATAGATTTTAAAATAAACTATCCTGTACTTGTACATTAATGGTACAAACAAACAATTATATTTGAGACGTCTAAATCCTTAGTCTCTTTTGTGAACATGATTGTTATAAAACATTCGAAACGTCGGAAACCAAAAATCTAAATAAATCCGCGAAAAAATCCAAAATTTTTTTATCCATAATGTTTGTCATTCACTCTGAAAAATCTGGACGGATTTGGATAAGATTTAGTATACATAGACTATGACTTGGTTACTCTTCACGTTACTCCGTTGAATCGCAATTACTTTGGGTTAATGAGACACTGGTAGAGGCGATAAGAAGAGGTGTAAAAGTTCACTACACAGTATAAAACAAAGTCGCTTCCCGCTGTCTGTCTGTCCCTATATATGCTTAGATCTTTAAAACTACGCAACGGATTTTGACGCGGATTTTTTAATAAATAGAGTGATTCAAGAGGAAAGTTTATATGTATAATACATGCATAATATAGTAGAGAAACACTGATAATTTTAGAGGTTTCTAATGTGATGTCATAAATAAACACTTTTTTTGCGCTTACATTGTAAACGAGATAGATCAAAATAATGTACTACAGTATTGTACACCTTAAAAAGGTCTACAAAAAAGTCCGCGATGGCATATGTCTATCTCTTAAGGCTAACATACTATATCCAATTTACTATATCCAAGCTAGGACGAACCCGAGCGAAGCCAGGGTGAGTCGCTAGTTTAATATAAAATGTGATAAACTGTTGCATTAATTTAAGAGCACTCTTAAGAAGTCTTAAAATTGATGGCTTCTCGAGTTATTAAAATACTTATTTTTGCCAACGACTTTGTATATTTTTACATTTTTAACTCCCAGCGGAAAAGAGAGGGATGTTATAAGTTTAACGTGTATATCTGTGTGTCTAACTGGGACAACGTAGCGCCCAAACAGATAAACTGATTTTAATTTAGTTTTTTTATGTTTGAAAGGTGACTTGATCGAGAATAATTTTAGCTATAAATCAAGAAAATCCGTTCAGTTTTTTGCAGGTCATAAGCTCTTTTCTAGACGCTAATAAGATATAACCAATTAAAGAAATTAAAATATTAATTAATTTGACGAAACGTTTGGCTTAGTTTGTAGTGATCCTATATGCTGTGCCAGCGGTCGCGGGTTGGAGTCCCGCTGGGAGCATTCATTTGTGTGATGAACACGAATGTTTGTACTCCAATCATGGGTGTTTATATATATAATATGTATGTACTTAAAGTTATATATGTGTAGTATCAACTGAGATGGCCTGAATAAGAATGTTTTTTTTTTTTTTGCTAAATTATAACTTTTATTAGATTTAGGGAACTATTGATATATTATTTTTATAACCATGAAGCTTAGTGTTAAAATATTATGTAAGCAAATAATTAAGATCTAAAAGTTTTATTATAATCCTTTGGCTGTACCTACTATGCAAAAATTCATGCTACGTCAGACAAGGAAGGCTAAGTAATTTAAACATTATCTAGAGAAATAATAATATTTTAACTGAGTCGAATCTGTACATTAAGTATTTTTTATAAAATCTCATTGAAGTAGTAGTTAATATCGATATAGAGGTTGAATCTATAGTTTTTAGAATTTTTGTCTGTCTGTCTGTCGCATCACGATAAAACTACTAAACAGATTTTGATGAAATCTGGTATGATGATAGCTGGTCATCTGGGTCAACATATACTTTTACTGCAGAAAAATACCTCATCTTTGAGAAATCTATACTAACTTTTAAAACGTACTTAACAAACCCGAGCGGAGCGAGGGTGAGTTTATGTTATAAAAGTGTAAATAGCAGAACAGTCTAAGTCAAATGCAAGAACATATGTAGAAAAATGTAAACATTAGAAAAAGGTCGGAACAATATTTACGTAAAAAACGAGGGCATTATATGTGGACGGATATTTGTCGTATATTTTTCTTTATATTTCCAAATGGCCACCCTCCATAAATTCGGGCAAAACAAGTCGTATGACCTAACCTGCCTTTATTATATTCCTTTGAACGTCACGTCTCTGTATACTACATGACTTGATATAGTAAACGCAACGTGACATATTACTAATAGTCCGAGAGCTAGTGTTGCAAATGACAAAATCATTTTCGCCATGTATTGCGATTTGATTAATTTTTTTTTTCTTCTTTCGTTCATTAGGAAAAATGTTTTTTTTTTTATTTAAAATGTACCTAAATGTACATTTTTTTATTGAAATTTATGTTTAGTTAAATGCTATTTATACAGGACCAAAATATTAAGTTTACTTCATCACTTAAGTTAACTTCTCCACAACACGTCCTGTCTCTATTCTGAATGACAGACCCTCTCGCGGGCTCTCGCTACCAATCTAAAGATAATATATTATTTCTTGCTTAATGGTTTGGATATTAATTAAATGTATACCGAATACACTTATGATGAAGGAAAACATCGTAAAACCTGCACGTTTGAGAGAGCCTAGCGTTTGGTAAGTTTTCGAAAGACATGTGAACTTCGCCAACCCGCACTAGGCCAACGTGGTGGACTATGGCCTGATCCCCCTCGTATTGAAGGGAGGCCCGTGCCCAGCAGTGGGACGTAAAAAGGGGCTGAATACAATACTCATATATTTCATTATGGATGTTGTTTTTATTATATTTTTCTACATTTTTTTTCCACAAATACAAAATATTAGAGTAAATTAAAAAATAATAAATTAGAATTTTAATTACTTAAATGCGTATATTTTCATAACTTTACCAAACTATGTTGAGGACAATCCTATTAATATTTTTAATACAAAGTTTTTTTCTGTAATGATATCTCTAGTGTATAACTTTCCAACGTACACTCTTTTTCTTTTATTTGTTCATGCTATATAAAAATAATCAACTTAAGTAAAAACGAGTGCATTTATGTACCAAAAATGCGTAATTTAGGTAAAGTGGCACTTTCAGGTGAAGCTTACGAAGGAAAGGAATTAGTACAAAAACGTAAACAGAACGTTAGCATAATATTGAGACGATGCTTTCTCTAACACAGTGTGCTACATAAGAATATATGTAAGTATTCGCAAGAGTTGAAGAAAATTTCGCATTGCAGGCAAAAATAGGCCCAAGCGATAATACAGGTGTTTCTGTACTCAGTTTATAGCTGAAGAATACTTCTTCACAGTAAGTTTTATCTAGTTATTAACTATCTACCACTGTTGTACTTGAAGAACAATCCAGTAAAATAAGCTATTTACAATACATTTTATTATCTTATCTTCAACCAAAATCGTTATAAATAAATTAATATTAAAAAAAAAACATTTTTAAAAACAAGCTTTTATATCATATAAATTGTGTAATGTATTTATTACATTTTTGATTTAATTTAAAGTTTATTTTTTATTTTTTAGGTATTTATTTGTATTATTCTCAGCAAACACTTTCATTTGATATCTATATCATGGGGGTGCATAAAAAACATAGTCCGCCATCTTTGGGAGTCCGCCATGTTGGATTTAGAATGACGTCACTTATCTAACCATGCCTTGTCATCTAAACTAAACCTGTATGCAAAATTTTGAGCTCATTCGATTGAATATAACTGCTTTAAAAATCAGTTACAAGATTTGACCCGAACAAACATATGTAAGGTTGCATTTATACATATGAGCGTTTTAATGGAAAATAATATTATATTTGTTTAATTTGTAATGATTTATGTTTAAGGCATTTTGTTATGTGACCTTGGCCAATAGGAATGTATTTAAAAAAAAAAATAAAAAGGGCGGGAATATTAATTTGTTTCCCGCGCTTTTTGGCAGACATGTCGGTACCACCCTGTAGTGACTAGTCATGGAATGTTTGTAGTGCTGAAAATCGTTGTTATAAATTATGTAACTCATTATTTTAAAAGAGCAACTGTTGAGTTTCTTGCCGGCTCTTCTCAGCAGAACTGCTTTCCGAGCCGGTGGTAGCTTCCATACGGACAGACGTACTGACGTTTATAAAAGTACTGAATATATGAGTATTTGCAACGAGTATCGTAAAGTTTTATTAATGTCTTCCTACAAGTCAGAAGCGGAAAGACAACGCCGCCGAGGCCGCTCAATCGTCAGGGTATGAGTAAAATGGATTTGGAAGCCTGGGTCAATTCAGCTAAGTATATTTCAAATATGTTATTCTTGTATCCGTTAGAGTATACTTTATGAGAGTAAATTAGTTAAAAGTTAAAACGGCGATGACAAAGTTGAAATGGTATCTATGTATATACCTAATTTAAAAATGATAAAAGATTTGAGTTACACTGCCGTTGATATTATTTAGTCTCCATCAAAGCAGTTTTCAAAAAAATTACATGTAAGAATATGAAACTGCTAATTTTACAAAACTTAAATCCTAATTAATTTTGTAATGTTTGTTTGAATATTTGTTTTGTACCTAATTCAAACTGTGATAGGGTAAATGATTTTGTAAAAACAATAGCGGTTATACATGTATACTAATATATATTTTTTAAGTGTAGATCCACTAAGAAAACTTCACGTTTCAAGATTCTTGAGGCGATGCTTTGGCTTGGTTGGTTTATGACGCATTGACGATTACAGGACCATGTTCAAGATCAAGGGTATCGTGAACAATCTTGTGGATCTGTCAGGTGATGTAATTTTAGCTATTCATAATAGAATTAGTCAATTTATGAAACAAAAAGTCGCATAGTGAGGCTTGGTTGTGTCAGATAATGTTACTTCTACATGAAAAGTAAGCTAAAAAAAAAGTAATTTTAGAATCACATCACAGTTCATGTTGTAGGTTTAAAGTATATACATGTCGAAATAATAATTTCATGTATGTCAGGGGATGTTGATAATAAAATTCCTTTTAATGGTCTTTTATTTAACACCAAAACCTAATAATAGCGAAGACAATTTACACAGAAACATAATTACTTTCAAAATATTTCTCAGTTTAGTTTAGTCTCGGATGTCTCAAGTGATCAAATAAGGATTTGCAAATTTAAGTTATATTTGCTACTAGGAATTTATTTTCTCTCCCATCAAAATACAGGTAGGCTAGGTCAAGCCAACAGAAAGACAAAATAATGTTAGCATTAGATACAAAATAGTAAAATTAATTGTAAAACAGTAATTTACTCATAAAAGAGATATTTGGCATTGCTAGGTTTCTAGAAAATGACAAAATGAAATGATCTGAATCAAACAGTATTTTAGAAATTGGAAATTTACATAGGTACATTTTTTGTTTAAAGTTACATAATTAATGTAGTTTTAACATTTAAAATTTATTTATTAAATTCTTATTTAAATAAATGAATGGGATGAATACAAATATTAAAACCACCAATAATAATAATAAAAAAATCAAATCAACTTATAATAAAAAAAAAATTACAACTGAAAATACTATCACTTAAAAATATGAGATTTCTTTGATATGTGATACTGATGGGTGACAGGTATACATTATATATTAATTTGGAAACGTTAAGTTTGAAAATATTATTAATGCTGCTTTGATATAGAATATATGCATATTATGTGCATACTTCATAATACACATTTAAGTTTTGAACTTTGGAAAGACCCAGCGGTTGTTTAGCTGGCTTATACTTTGGTTACCTAATACTTATTGATAAAGAGTTGAAGACAAAATCTGTAAACTTAAGATTACTGTTATGAATTTAATGAAAGTTAACTAGTTGGAACGATGGTGTTTGTTAATTTTGCCATGACTAACAAAAAAAAAAAAGTATTACAAAGTTGGAATTATAATTAATCAGAAGTAGATTTCATGAAGGCAATAAAATTACCATATCACAAACACAAGAAACAAATTAATTAAAAGATTAATAAATAAATAAATTAAGATAATAGTTGGTTGTTTGGATCATAAAAACAAAAAAACAAAAGACAATTAGAAATAAAATTTACAAAGTGCTAAAGAGATATTGATAGTGATTATTATATTGATAGATTATACATTTATTTTTAAAGCATACTAACTGAATTTACATAGTGACATGAGTTTTAACATAATAATATGAATTTACCTTACTATGCTCAGCTTTTCGTCAATACATTTTATTCAAACAAAATTGATTAAGGAAGAATGAAAGAAAGAAAGAATGATGTTGATTAATGAAGGGCTTAGTGCAATATTAATCATAGTACTAGAGAGGTTACTGAGCAGAGTGTATGACAGAATTTCAACAGTGTAATTAATAGTGATAAATGCACAAGAAGTGTTGTGTTTTCTTAATTTTAGAATCTGAAATCATAAATTATGCATTAATTGCGATGTCTTGTAGATATGTCAGGTTACAATTTGTGATGTTATGTAGCCATTTATGTCACTAAATAAAGTTAAAGGAGATTAAAAGCAAAAAAAAAAAAATATAAAAGAAAATGACAGTACTTATAAAATTAAGTTAAAAGAATAAATAATAATGAAGTGAATATACAATCCATATGGGTTGATGATTGTGTATTAAGCCTAAATCTTGTCTTGAATATATGCAGGCATAATTCAAATATATTATGATTGCAAACAATCTCAATAAAAATAATACTAGTTTATAATAATAGTATATAATAATAAGTACATTATGGTAAAGAGGCTTTGACAAAATACCTGAGTGACAAAATATAAGTATTGAATAGGAACATTACAATCTTTGAAACTTTAATACTTAATTAAATGAACCAGATAAAGGAATGAGTTATACTTGAAAAGAAAAACAAGGGATTATTTAGATACACCAGGCATGTAAAGTAAAATAAGCATATATACTCTATTTGGATTCTAGGGGGTTAATTAAAGAAATTTAAGCAAGTATTTTTTTAAGTTTCAAAACTTAAAAGATAATGAGGACTTTGTCCTGGAACTTTACAATGAATGTAAATACCTGTAATAATAAAAGTAATTTATAGTCATAGATGAATAATAAACTTAATTGAGAAAGATCTGAAATGA
The DNA here is from genome assembly GCA_905404265.1 of Fabriciana adippe. Classification (NCBI taxonomy): domain Eukaryota; kingdom Metazoa; phylum Arthropoda; class Insecta; order Lepidoptera; family Nymphalidae; genus Fabriciana; species Fabriciana adippe. The sequence continues at coordinate 14,574,301 of FR989989.1, forward strand.
AAAGCATGTTAAGATACTATATTATGTTTCAAGCTGTACATGTAATTTAAAGCTCGAATGCTAAATTACGATAAAAATAAATAAAAAAAAAAAAGAGAAAAGATTGATATTGGTAAAATACAATATACTTCATAATAGATAGTTAATTGATGTTGAAGTTTGAAAAGAAAGCACTGGATAATTAAGTAAATGAAGATAATAACGATATACTTATTTGTAGATTATGGTCACTTTGTTATGAACCTTGGTACAAAGCAGTTTTCTTTAAAGTGTAATATGTAGGTTGAAGAGTCTTACATAAATGATGACGATGTGAAGGATTTGCTATAGAATTATGTACTCGTACACTCGCATCACAAAACTAAAGATAGGTAGTTCTTATATGAATGATTATTAGAGAACTATAAAATCGATTTGAAATGTTATAGTCCGTATACAATATGGAATATCTCTGGTTATATAATGTGGTAGACATACATTATACAGTAATTAGCATACAAAACTTCAATAGCATAGAAAGGAGAAGAAAGCAGAAAAATTATCTACATGAATAACTAATTATCTATTTGAATTTGACAAAACAGTTAAAACTTAACAGATGTATGACAAAATGATAGATCTTGTCAATACCATGTCGTTTCGTTTTACGATTTAGTAGTACGAAGTAGGTAAAAAAAGAAAAAAAAACCATTAACCAAAACCACGAAGTTTAAAAATTCGTATTATTTAATAGGATTTTTATATTTAAAATTCAGATTAATTTGAAACCAAACGGCTGCTTTTAATATTCCGATATGATGTTAATATGTCGAATTTAGGAGATGGAAAAAAAGAGTATTTTAAAGATTTACAGGGACAGTGCTTTATAATTCATAAATATGTGTACCTATATCAAAAGCATATGTAATATATATCACATTTGAATGTACATATCATTGGTGGAACTGGGTAAAGATGATATACCCTTAAAATGTTAATTAGTTGAGCTATTAACTAAACTTGCAAATTTAAAATGTGCCTTTAAAAAAATTCTTAAATATTAGCCAAATTATGTGCAGTTTCAGGTTTGAATGCTTGAAAAGATGTTATATTGGACCGTTTTAAGTGGAAATTAAGATGTTAATGACCTGAAATGGTGTGTTTCTTCGACAGTCAAGCTGTTGCTGCTTAGGGAAGCAATTTTCTAAGTAACTTCTAAGAAGTTTTTATGAAGAGTTTGATGGGTATGGTTGTCTGAGCGATCTAAATAGTTATGATGTTATTGCTTAGGGATATGATTCTCTGGGTAGTTTGAAAAGAGTTATGATAATACTGCTCAGGGATGTGATTCTCTGGGTAGTTTAAAAAGAGTTATGATATCACTACTCAGGGATGTGATTCTCTGTGTAGTATAATAAAGGTTACTGAGTTTCTTTCTACACAGAGATGTGATTCTCTGTGTGATTTTTTTTTAGATCTTAATAATATAATATTTTATTACAGGAACTATTATGATCTGAGGAATGGTAATGGTTACATAAGATTTTTTAAATGGTTATTTTTTCTAGTTATTTTATTTTTGCCGCTAATGATAATATTTATATTTGAACATTAGTTTATTGCCGATATTTAAGTGATAATGACAACGACGGTTACTGAGAATAAGAGTTGATGAATTACTGTTCAGAGATGTAACTCTCTGGGCTGTTAAATAGAAGTTATTGAGTTTCTACTCAGTGATTTGATTCACTGGGTGGTTATTAAGCGTTCACGTTACAAATATAATAATATTTTATTACAGGAACTATTATGATCTGAGGAATGGTAATGGTTACATAAGATTTTTTTTATATGGTTATTTTTATATATTTTTTCTAGTTATTTTATTTTTGCCGCTAATGATAATATTTATATTTGAACATTAGTTTATTGCCGATATTTAAGTGATAATGACAACAACGGTTACTGAGAATAAGAGTTGATGAATTACTATTCAGAGATGTAACTTTCTGGGCTGTTAAATAGAAGTTATCGAGTTTCTACTCAGTGATTTGATTCACTGGGTGGTTATTAAGCTTTCACGTTACAAATATAATAATATTTTCTTACAGCATTTATTATAAATTGATGAATGGTTACTTAAATATTTTATATGGTAACTTTAATATTTTTCTAGTTATTTTCTTTCTTTTTGCTGTTAATGTAATTGTTTTGCTCTTAATATATTAATATTAAGAAATAATTATATTACTGATTTTTATGCGATGATGATAATGATTAGATAGTGAGAATAAGAGTTACTGAGTTTTACCCAGGGATGCGATTCTCTGGGTGCTATAATGAGAACTATTGAAATAAGAGTTATTGAGTTTCTACTCAGTGATGTCATTTACTGGGTGATTTCTAAGTTTCCGCTTTAATAATATAATGCTATTAATAATATTTTATTTCAGAAGTTATCACTAATGTTTGATTTACAGAGAGTTATGTTGATGCTACTCGGGGATGTGATTCCCTGGGTGGTTTGATGAGATTTATTGAGCTGCTGCTCAGAGATATGATTCTCTGGGTGGTTTGATGAGATTTATTGAGCTGCTGCTCAGAGATGTGATTCTCTGGGTGGTTTGATGATATTTATTGAGCTGCTGCTCAGAGATGTGATTCTCTGGGTGGTTTGATGAGATTTATTGAGCTGCTGCTCAGAGATGTGATTCTCTGGGTGGTTTGATGAGATTTATTGAGCTGCTGCTCAGAGATGTGATTCTCTGGGTGGTTTGATGAGATTTATTGAGCTGCTGCTCAGAGATGTGATTCTTTCTCTGGGTGGTCTGATGAGATTTATTGAGATGCTGCTCAGGGATGAGATTTCCTGAGTGGTTTGATGAGATTTATAGAGTTGCTGCCTAGGGATGTATGATTCCCTGGGTAGTCAACAAAGAGAAAGATTTTTATTTAAGGTATCGTTATGGATGTAAAATAGGTAATGGTTTAAATTTTTTTTTTCCATTTTCTTTACCAGTTTAAATTGTTCACATAAAAAAAAATATTATTTATAATTTAAATTAAAAAAAAAAGTAATAAAGAAATATTGTACATAACAAATACTTACTGCTATTATTAGTACTATTTTTATTTGAAGTTTTGATTTATTATCAATTTATGAAGTTTACAATTATTAAATATTTGTTAAGTTGCTGATGATATTAATAAACTTTTTAGTTTAGTTGTTATTATTAATTTAAAATATGTATTGTACAATTTATAAGATATTAGTTATAAGAAAATAGATGTTGCATGAAGATTTGATTCTCTGGATAGTTTTTAATTTTGTAAATGTCTTAAACTTTTGTTTTAGTTATTACAGAATTGATGTCGATATTTAATTTTTTTTTTGTTGTTAAAGAATTTTTGTCAGAAATTTTAGAATTTTGATTGATTGAATTTATTTTTGATTTTTTTTTAATTTTTTGTAAATTAATGAGAACCTGTAAAAAAAAGTTAATAAGAGACAATTTAACTTTTTTTTCTTTTCTGTATTTGTTAATGATGATTTTTATATTTTATTGTTATGCTTTGAATATTTTACTATGTATTGTTAACCTACTGGCCAAGTGTAAGGTTTTCCAACGGGAAGCGTGTATGAGGTCATACACGTTATCAGGATGGACGAGTGTAAGGTTGCATTTATACATATGAGCGTTTTAATGGAAAATAATATTATATTTGTTTAATTTGTAATGATTTATGTTTAAGGCATTTTGTTATGTGACCTTGGCCAATAGGAATGTATTTAAAAAAAAAAAAATAAAAAGGGCGGGAATATTAATTTGTTTCCCGCGCTTTTTGGCAGACATGTCGGTACCACCCTGTAGTGACTAGTCATGGAATGTTTGTAGTGCTGAAAATCGTTGTTATAAATTATGTAACTCATTATTTTAAAAGAGCAACTGTTGAGTTTCTTGCCGGCTCTTCTCAGCAGAACTGCTTTCCGAGCCGGTGGTAGCTTCCATACGGACAGACGTACTGACGTTTATAAAAGTACTGAATATATGAGTATTTGCAACGAGTATCGTAAAGTTTTATTAATGTCCTCCTACACATACATACAAACATTGCAAGTTAAATAAAAGCTTATAAAAAGCAAAAATAATTTATTCGGTCCTTCTTTCTTAAAATAACAAAAAAAGTCTTCAAAAATCTGTGAGAGAGAATGTAGTGAAAGTATTTGTTAAATTCTCAATAGTACCTTTATTTATTTGGCCCTTTCTAAGGCTTCATTACTTAAGTAAAAATACAATAAGGTATTTTTGTATGTCACAATGTAAGTTCGTTTAAAAATGAAATAAAATAGCAATAATCATGAAAGATGAAAATTTGAAAGCATCAAAAATTTTAACATAATTGTTACCTATGCCATATAATCTATATATAATATAATAAAAGTGTAACTGATCGCTGTCTGTACATGGAAGATATTCGAAAAAAACTATTATTGAGGGCCTTCATTAACGCAATAAAGCCAACACAATAATTTTTAGAATTTTTGTCCGTTTGTCTGTACGTTTGTGCGCGCTAATCTTAGAAACAGCTTAACTGAATTGGGTGCGGCTCTCACTTAAAATTTAGTATTTGTTTTATTTTAATCGGTTCATAAATAAAACAGTTACGTCAATTTAAAGAAAGCGAGGATGTCGAAAGTGTGAGTTAAGAAACCGTGCCGTGAACAACAGGCCTAACAGTGAACGTCAATTTGTTTAGGGACGTCATTAATGCAATCTTTTTTTATTTTTAGGATGTTGCTCGAAGAAAGCCATGACATTTTATCTTAGTATCTGTATAAAAATACTATTATTGTAAGTTCTATGGTAATATCAATATTAAATATATTGACTTATCATCATCATAATCAGCCTACTCTCTTCCATTGCTGGACATAGGCCTTTCCTATGACACGCCACTGAGCTTCATTTTCAGCTCTACGCATCCAACCGCTGCATTTTATTTTACTTTATAGTTGTAAAATTTGAGATTATTAATTTATTCAATATTTAATTAAAATTTAAAACTAGTTAAAAATATTTTAATTAAATATACGTTTCATTAAAATAAAACCGGCCAAGTGCGAGTAGGACTCGCGCACGAAGGGTTCCGTACCAATTATTATCTATAAAAACAGCAAAAAATCATGTCTGTTGTATGGGAGCCCCCTTTACATATTTGTTTTATTTTATTTTAATTATTTATTTTTAAATTGAATATATAACTGACTATTCTGTGGATATATCAAGTGTCTACCTGTTGCTGATATCAATATCGAGCAAAAACGAGCAAAAAAATCACGTTTGTTGTATGGAAGCCCGCTTAAATATTTATTTTATTCTGTTTTTTTAGTATTTGTCGTTAAAGCGGCAACAAAAATACTAATACAAATGACAGATAGACAGACGGACGGACAGCGAAGTTTTAGTAATAGGGTCCCGTTTTGTCCTTTGGGTACGGAACCCTAAAAAAATCAATTCCATTATAACTTATTTATTAAGAATATACGATATTATTCATACTGTTTTAAAGCTAGAAATCCATTTCCATTTCACACATAGTTGAAGTTAGATTAATGGTACATGTGTATACTGACGCATATGGGTACCCTCGTCAGACGTTTATGAAGGACTAATGACATAGGGTAAAGTGAAAGTGGTATGCCTGGATTGTAACGTTTGAACCTCGAACTTAATCCGCTTAGAACTTACCTTACATGTATAATCATATTATGTTAAGTGAAATAATGTTTAATCCGTTACAGTGTAAAAACAAACAAAATAACAACTTTTATCCACTGCTTTTTAGCTCATGTAATTGTTTAGTTGGCTTTCTTAGCTATGTATCTACTAAATTGAATTTATACACATATATGAAAATCGTTATCTTCTTACAAAAATTAAGTCTTTTCTTAGATTTACGCGAATATTTGACATTTTAAATAAAACTATCTTTTCGGATTTTTTCGCGGATTTATTTTGATTTTTGGTTCCCGACCTTTCGAATGATTTACAAAGGATCTCTGAGACGTCTAAAACCTTAGTCTCTCCCGTGACCATGATTGTTGTAAACCAATCGAAACGTCGGGAATCAAAAATCAAATTAAATCCGCGAAGAAATCCGAAAAGATAGTTTTATTTAAAAATCAAGTCTTTAATAGAAGGCTCGACTAGAGCTTACCGCGGTTTTGCCGACGTAATTGTGTTTTCTTTATTATTTTAGTTCTGTTGCTTGGAGCTCACTTGATAAGTTTAGAATTAAAGTGATAATAAAATAATATTATAGATTGACTTTTATTTTAGAGAAATGTATTACTGGATTAAAAGTATTCCATATGTTGAACATGACCTATTAATTTTGTTCAGCGGATTCAACAGAAAGGCACAGACACCTTTACAAACTTTCTCCTTTATAATATAAAATATTAAGTAATTAGAAGGAAAAGCAATTATTACTTCAGTATAATGTTTAATATCTAAAGATTTCATATCCATTTTATTAAAACCAAATTACAACCTACTACCCCATTACAGCTACGTGCCAAAGCTTTTGCGTCTATGCCTAACAATATTTATTATGAATTTACTATCTTAGAACAGATGAAACTAAAAGTGACATCACATAAGCGTATTTTGCTAGTCATAATAACTGCTAAAATATTTTATACTAGCGACTCACTTTCGCTCCGCTCGGGTTCGTCCCTAGGTACGTTTTAACGGTTAGTATAGATTTCTAAGTTACTTTCCCGCATTAAAAAGTATCCTCTATGTTAGCCCCGGTAACCAGCTATCATCGTAACAAATTTCATCAAAATCAGTTCAGTAGTTTTCTCGTGATGTATTCCCAAACAGACAAAATTCCTTAAAACTATACATTCGTCCTCTATATCGATAATAATGACTATTTCAATAAAAGTTTCCAAAATACATATATTTAATGTACAGTATTAACTCAGTTACAATTTTATTATATGTATAGATAGAATACGAATATAATAATTTAAATATTTTCTTTTTAGTTTTTATCATATTTAAGCTAATGTCGATAACTACTAAAGACTCTTTCCCGTTGTGCTATATTATATTATGCATACAATGCTAATATATTTTATTTGTGTCTTTTACAAAAAATATTTTGTACGTTAAATATTTATTAACTCATAATGTTTATAAATCACAAAACTTTAAATAGTAGCATAAAAAGTAATATTTGTACAACAAAAAAACATCAACTATCTTTCAACCTAAAAATATTTATTAGTTATTATTAAATAAAAATAAATTCACTATTAAGTAATTTTTGATATATAACATAATATAATCAAAATTTTGATATATAACATAATATAATCAAAAAAATTGTGTGTAGTTTAAAAAATGTAGGTAGCATTTCTATTAGTTTTAGTCTAAGTATATCACCGTCTCAATATTCTGTAGGCGTAGTGCAGAGCATTCGCACGATCGTAGCTTACATACTATAATCACAGGATCTGAAATAACCACCTACGATGATATGACATTAAAATTTAATGGTAATCTTAGGTAATATCTTGGTAATATAGCAGTTTTACTGACTTTTATGATGTCACAGGTAATTCTGGGTGCAAACGATTATAGCTGCAATTCACTTTATTTGATGATATTTTTTGTAATGTCGTAATCTTTTAAGACTATTGTTTCATTGATAGAGCAATAGAATAAATGTTAGTACTAATATGTGAGAGTATTCTAACTCATACGTTGTGAGTCTTTATATTATTTCGGAATGTATTTTTTATTTTTATTTTATGTATTTATTATTATTATTTTTATTATGTACTGATAGAGTTTAAGTTGTGCTTTTTTTTATTTATTTTATAATTTGTTTTTTTAATTTTTATAATTTTTACTTAAGTCATTTTTTTTGTTGTCCTTTTTATAGTGTTTTTATTTTGCAGCAATTTTTTGTAATAATTTTGAATTTTATTTGTTTAAAGTTTAAAATCATGTTTACTCTACCTGTGAAATATTTATAAGTGGAAACTTTGCTGTGTGTTGATGTTTTAGTTTGTAATTATTTATAAGAATTTTTGTCACTGTTTGTTTTCCAAAAATAAATAAATAAATAAAATTCTAACTGAGTCGAATCTGTACATTATATATTTTTTTGGAAAATATTATTGAAATAGTTATTATTATCGATACAGAGGCCGAATCTATAGTCTTTAATTCGTGCCACCATCTTTTTTTCTTCTTTGTTACAAATTGAATAACCAATATCGTTTTATTTTCTTCAAATAACAATAACTTAGTAAAATGAATGAACCATATACAACCTCTACGTCCGCCATTTTGATTAAGAATGAAGCACACTTGAGATGAGGTCTCAAAGCGAGTGTTCGCCCTGTTAATATGTATCGCTACATTGTACCAAGCTCGTCTCGAATACAATTTACAAGCAAATGGTTAAAGTCAGTCGCCATCTTTATACCTAAATGTTACATGTCAATCACCGCCTTTAAAGGTCGCAAAGTTTATAACCTCAAGAACAACTAAGTTTCTATTTTAAAAACTCGTTTGCTATATGCAGTGATTATTATGTATTCCGTGATATTAATACTTATAATAATAATTTATTCCGTTCATTAATCTTCACAGTAACTATAACAATTGAAAAACATATTAATCAGTAACATAATATATTGATTAATTATTTTAATTATAGATTTTGCGGTTAGTTCTATGAAAATATTTCTATATCAATTACATAATGATGCTAGATTATAATATGAATATTTAACTAGCACAAAATGTACTTGTTGTAAAAAATAATATACATATAGAAGTTATCAGATTTTTTTTAGAAGAAAATCAATCTTCTGCCTAAATAAATAAAAATAAATGTTTATATGTTTGTCCTCTATGCATTTATGATGAAACTCTAGTGGGTTATTCTGTATTCGCGTGCTAGGGTTCCTGATGGAAAAAAAAATTGAGTGTTTGTCTTTTATGCATTTCCGTTTGTTTGTCTGTACCGAATAAGCTCCGAAACTACTAGACCGGTTAAGATGAAATCTGGTAAGAAGATGGTTTGAGATCCTGTGAAGAACATAGGATAGTTTTTATCCCGGAAATCATCCCTTAAGGGGGTGAAAATGGGGATGAAAGTTTGTATGGGGAATCAACCTAGGAATAAACCTGAGCGAAGGGAGGGTGAGTGGCTAGTATTATATAAAAGTGTAAAACCTAAATGTGTATGAAATATTTTAGAGATCGACAATATTTAATTTTGTAATAACGATTAAAATATTTGTATATTTATGTTATAAAATTTAAAAAAATATCTTATTTCTTAATAGAAATTGTGCTTCTCTAAACTAGACGCTTCAAAGTTTTAAGTGACATCATGTCTTCACTTTACCTCGATAGGACCGAGTACTAGAGAGTATTTCTGAAGGAGCAAGAAGGGTCAAGCACACTTTTCTGAAGGCACTATAAATAAGTGGTTTTTATTAAAATATTAATAACATGCATTGAAATTAATCATACTTTATTTAAATTCTGCTTGCATTTTTTTTGTGCTGATGTGATTTGAGCTGTAAATTTTCGTACAAAAAGCGATAACGTTTTAATTTTCATAAGTTTTGGAAATGTTGTAGATATAATGAAAAACTAGGTCCATACGTTCTTATTTTAAAGAAATATTATATATATATATTATTATATATATAATGATAGAAGTTATAAAAGAAAGAAGTTGACTCTAAGATTTGCAACTCTCTGTATCAGAGCGGTATGAAACAGATAGCATTTTTTAAAAAACCTACTCGCGCCGCGTATCGACACTTCACAATCCTCTTAAAAGATAAAAAAGAATATAGTATTATTTATATTTTATTCTCAAAAAATGTATATAATTTAACTAATACATGTAGGTATAAAATATACCTTATTCTGTAAAACAAGTAAACGATCTGCATGACAAAATCGAGAATGGTAGCATAAACAGTAAATCATGCTACTGTTTTTGACTTTGACATTTATTATAGCGGACTCGGTCTGTTTAAATCCATAGTCTGAGCCATCAAGTATATCTGGATGGAGGATCCGACTTTGGGAAATAACTGACCACTTCAATATTGCATACTTGCAACATCTCAAAACGCCACTGTGAATATTATACAGAAGGCTCTTAAAACCATTGTTAAATAGCGATCTATGGCGTAAACTATAAATTTTAAGCAAACTTTTTATGAATAAAGTCTACTGCAAAAAGAATGAGTGTGGGAAGTTGGCCTAATAATAGCTGAAATCGCAGGTTCGAATCCCGTATTTGCAAATTTTTCTATTAACCATATAAGAAATGTTCATACTTATGTAAATAAAATAAATATCTTATTGTTAGCCCATGAAAATAACTTAACATGTGTTAACATCCATACTAATATTATAAATGCGAAAGTAACTCTGTCTGTGTGTCTGTCTGTCTGTCTGTTATCTTTTCACGCTTAATCCACTGAACCGATTTAGATGAAATCTAATATGGAGATAGTTTGAGACCCTGGAAAGGGCAAAGGTTTTTTTTTATCCTGGAATCATTCCTTAAGAGGGTGAAAATTCTCAAGCAAGTGATACTCATGATGAGCTTAGACTTACTATGTACGTATAAATAGCCCATCTATTCCATACTAACCTTTGAAACGTATCAAGAGACGAACCCAAGCAAAGCGAGGGTGAATCGCTATTTCCTTATAAGGCTCTTATAACTCTATAAACAAACAAATTAGAACATTCAACACTCCAAATCCTAAGATATACATTAAAAGTTACATCAAAATAGGTCACAGTGCCTAAGAACTTTATGTTTATGCAGAACTGGGGTTTTACTTGCCGCTGTCACAGCAAGATAAGCCTTCATATGACTACGTAACTCGGTCGCGCATCTCGAACAGTAATGACTTTGGAACTTACAACTGGTATGATGTTTTAATTCTATTTTATGTGTCATATTATCAGAACTAAACTAATACAATTTTATATCAGTAACTAGCAACTCAACCTCGCTCCGCTCGGGTTCGTCCCTACTTGCGATTGATTACGTTTAAACGTTTAGTATAAACTCAGAGAAGAGATATTTTCCCGCAGTATCCTATATGTTGATCCGGATAACCAGCTATCATCATACTAAATTTCATCAAAATAGGTACCTCCAGTGGATTTTCCGTGATGCAGCAACAGACAGATAGACAAACAAAAACTCTAAAACTATAAAATTGGCCTCCGTATCGATAATAATGTCTATTTCAATAAGATTTACCAAAAAATATTTAATGAACAGATTCGGCTTTATTAACAAGGCAATAATATAAATTATTAAATTAAAATAATATAAATTAACAAGGCAAGGGCAGTGGTAACGCGCTCGCTTGGGAAACCGAGTGAAGCGGGTTCAAATCCTAAAACGCGCACCTCTGATATTTTTATGTGTCACCACTTATCTTCCAGTGAAGGAAAACATCGTGAGGAATTCTGCATGTTTGAGAGAACCTAGCAAGTTTTCGAAAGATATGTGAAGTCCGCCAACTTGCACTTGGCCAGCGTGATGGACAATGGTCTGGTCTCCCTCGCATTGAAGAGAGATCTGTGCCCAGCAGTGGAGCGTTAAAATAGGGATAAATACATGTGTGTATACAAATAAAATTATATACTTAAAAATAGCCAAGTAATTTATGAGACGCGTCAAAACTAAACTAATCCAAGCTCGAAAATTTTACTAGAGGCCATGGAAGAGTTCCAGCATCTAACTCCTAACTCCATCATCAGATCAACTCTTTGATATCCTACTAATATTATAAACGCGAAAGTTTGTCAGAATGTATGTATGTATGTATGTATGTATGTATATATGTATGTATGTATGTATGTATGTATATATGTATGTATGTATGTATGTATGTTTGTTACTCTTTCACGCCAGAACGGCTGAACGGATTTGGATGAAATTTGGCACAGAGATAGTTTATAGTCTGGAATAGCACATAGGTTACTCTTTATCCCGAAAAACTTACGGTTCCCGTGGGATAAATTTGTTTTTGTTTTTCTAAAGGTGAACCCGAGCGAAGCGAGGGTGAGCCGCTAGTCAACTTATAGTTTTATCATCTTATTTCACATACAAAGTTTTAAACCTATATTGACAATTCGATTGTAACTTCCAAGATCTTGATAAACGCTGCAAGAAAAAGTAGCTTATACAAGTCTCTCGCTTATAAAGAAATGTTAGATATTAAGTAACTTAACTTATAACGTAAAGTATTTTGTGCTGCGGAATTGATATATTTGTACCTATGCTTTGTTAAAAATATAAACTATGTATAATCTATACAGTATACATATAATAAAATTCTAAGCAAGCCGAATCTGTAGATTAAATATTTTTTGGAAAATTGAAAGAGACATTATTATCGATACAGAGGCCGAATCTATAGTAATTAGAATTTTTGTCTGTCTGTCTGTTTGTCTGTCTGTGACCGCATCACGAAAAAACCACTGAACAGATTTTGATAAAATTTGGTATGATGTAAGCTAGTTATCCGGGCCAACATATAGGACGCCTTTTACTGCAAAAAAATATCTCATATCTGTGCTAAACGTTAAAACGTAACTAGGGACGAACCCGAGCGAAGTAAGGGTGAGTCGCTAGTGTAAGAATAAAAACATAATGCTCATAATATTTCGTTTCAAATGGAAGGGTTACTAAAACCCTTAAGTTCTAGATCATACTTAAAGGCTATATGTATTAATATTTTACAACAACAAATATTTCCGCGTAATTTTTTATAAATTACATGTAAAAAGATCTCAGGTCAATCTAAAATTCAATTACGATTTCATTTGAAGAGCTTACCAGATACCAATTGATTTAAAATTGAGAGATTAAATCCTGTACTAGCATTTCCAATCGAAATGGTAAAGGTTCGACAAATAAATGAACGAGTAAATAAAGAAGTACTGTTTCAAAGTAGAATAAAATTTCAGACTTATTTTGTGAAACCTCAAACGCTAAAGGGTCGATACAAGATACCCTTTTCAGTTCACCCATCAAATAATTTATTCAAAGTTCTAAATCGGCACTTTCACTTTAATGTATTGTATGGAAACATTGTGTTTCCTTTGTAAATCGAAGAAAATACGCGAAATAAATATTTTTAAATTATATAAATACAGCATTCCAGAATAAAGAATAATACCACTGTAATACTAACAAAAATAAAATATTTCAGATTGTATAACTGTAGCAACACTAATCAGAATTATTTATTAAAAAAATATTTCAAAGTACATACATAATGCTATATACAGACATAGTTAATATATAGAATACTAGCGGCTCACCCTCGCTTCGCTCGAGTTCGCTTCTAGGAAAACAAAAACAAATCTATCCCACGGGAACCGTACTTTTTTTCGGAATAAAAAGTAGCCTATGTGTTATTCCAGATTATAATCTATCTCTGTGCCAAATTTCATTCAGATCCGTTTGGCCGTTCTGGCGTGAAAGTGTAACAAACATCCATACTCTAAAACTTTCGCATTTGTAATATTAGTATAGACTAGCGACTCATCCTCGCTTCGCTCGGGTTCGTCCCTAAGGGCTTTTTAATTTTTTTGAGCGAAACCCTAATTCTTTTTCTAAAATAAGAGTAGCCTAAGTTACTCCTTATAATATCAGCTATTTGCCAGTGAAAGATCCGTTAAAATTGGTCCAGCCGTTTCGGAGATTAGCCGGAACAAACAGATAAACAGAGAGACAGACAAACAGATAGACAGACAGACAAAAATGTTAAAATTGTGTTATTCTTATAGGTACCGTTATTATATAATAATGCCATATGCATTTAGTATAAAGCTGTTATTTTGACATTACAATCAGACACTTCAATTTTATTTATCTGTATAGATTAAAGAATGGCCTGATCCCCCTCGTATTGATGACTTATACCCAGTAGGTAGTTTAACCTAATTGACGTTAAAAACGTCTGAATACATACTATAGAATAATATCAAAAATACAACAACAATCTAGCGACCTTTGTCTTTGAGACGTGAAAATGCACATACCTTAGCAGTTTTGACATTGACATCCTACCTACCTAGACCTATTGACATCCTACCTACCTAGACCTATTGACATCCTACCTACCTAGACCTATTGACATCCTACCTACTTAGACCTATTGACATGTTCTCATACCAAGTACACTCTACATCCAATATCCGCGGTTGTTATTGCTCTTATATTGCTAGCATTTGATGGCCTCAAGGGTAAGAGTTTGCGCTCTACTAACTTTATGTGTCGTAAACTACAATCTGTCTTTTTCTTTTTTTACGAAATTATACCTTAATTTAAGTAATTATGGTTCAGATTAGAATGTGAGGTTTTTTTATTGCTTCCAAGAGGCAAACGTGACTAAAATTACAATAGTATTGTAATTTTCTAAAATTATATTCAAATCAATAATAATTGTGTTTTTGTAGAGCATAGAGTAGATTTTATAGAGTATTTTTCAGAGAATTTCGATGGTATAATAATATTTATTTGACTCAATTTTAATTTTTTCAATATTAAGACTGCTATCTAAGATCTGAGAACATAAAATAAATAAATATGTTAGGACATTAATACACAGCACCATCTAGTTCCATGGTAAGCTACGAGGCTTGTGTTATGGATACCAGATAGTTGATACACTACACATATATAACTTTAAATATATACATATTATAAATATAAACACCCATGACTAGAGTAAAAGCATTCGTGCTCATCACACAAATGAAAACCAGCGGGACTCGAACCCGCGACCGTTGGCACAACAAGTAATGTGGGTCACTACAAACTGAGCCAAACGTGTCATCAAGCAACGACTAAAGGAGATATGGACTGCAAAGTAAACCATTTTGACTTAAAAACTTATAATTCAAGTATGTTTACGTTCCTTAAACTATTAGGGGTCTATTTGAAGGCTTAATTTGTAGAACTGTTATCCATTAGGTATTTACCGAACAAGTTAATCCCAAAGTACTACACTTAGGGTCACATTTAACTATGGGAGCCCCGGGCTAATGAAGGATTAGAGGCAAATTAATGAAATTCTTTAGTTTTCCATATTAAAAATAATTTAGAACAGCTAGAAATGTTTTTAAGTTTTCATATCTATTAATGTCTTAATGCCTTTCTCTGGTCTCCCTTAAATTCATCTCTGGCTGTTACAACTACGAATGATAAATACTTCGTACTTACTTAAAATTTGCACTTATTCTACATATTTGACATAAATATTTGATACAGATAAGTATAATGTTTTAATAAGACGGGAAGGTAAGGCCGACCCTAGTGATACAGTAACTGTACGAATAATTTATTTTTATTAATAAAATGACTGTACAACTATTTTTTTATTAGCCCGGCTATTGACTATTAAAAAAAAATTAAGTATATTTTTCTTGGCAATGAGTATAAGACAAAAATATATATATATATATATATATATATATATATATATATATATATATATATATATATATATATATTAAGTAAAACTATCTTTCAGATTATTTTGCGGATTTATTTTGATTTTTGGTTCCCAACGTTTTGAATGCTTTACAGCAATCATCAAAGCATTCGAAACGTCGGAAACCAAAGGTGAGTCGCTAGTCTAAAAAAAAAAAAACAAAACAATGTAGCTGGACAAATAATTACATATTAGTCGTACAGTAACTAGATTAATAGCCACTTCCGAAAGGTAAACAATTAGAAACCAATAACAATTAGTTAGCAATAAAATTAGTTTTTTATAAGTATTTTTTTATCTATACATATAATAAAATTCTGAGCAGAATCTGTACATTAAATATTTTTTAGAATATCTTATTGAAATATTCTTATATAATCTTATCTGTTTGGGAACGCACCACGAGAAAACCACTGGACAGATTTTGATGAAATTTGGTATGATGATAGCTGGTTATCCGGTTCAACATATAGGATACTTTTTATTGCGGGAAAATATGTTATCTCTGAGAAATCTGTACTAACCGTTAAAACTTACCTAGGGACGAACCCGAGCGGAGTAAGTGCGAGTTGCTAGTTTTATTATAAATATCATATTATACATATAAACAATCCAAATTAGATACTAAAATGTAAGCAACAGATGTATGGAATCGCTTATTCCTAACCATTTTTGCGGTAAGCACAATTTTCATACAAACTATAGTAAGTATAAAAACTACAATAGCCATAACGTTTCTTATAAAACGAGAGGTCAGATGGTCACAATGGACTATATAAAAAGACTATAAGTCCATGATATTAAAAGACTGAAGACACTGATTCATTTTTTATTAACTTCTACTTTATTACCTAGTTATATTTGAAGCTGTAAATCGTTTTTAGGGTTCCGTATCTGAAGGGTGGCAAGTGGCAACGGAACTCTATTACTAAGCCTCCACTGTCCGTCCGTCTGTCAGAGGGCTGTGTCCCATGAACCGTAATAAGTAGAGAGTTGAAATTTTCACGGAGTATGTATTTCTATTGTCGCTAATAAACAAATATTAAAAATAAAAAAAAAAAACTTTTAAATTTTTTTAACGTTTATAATCGACCATCTAAGTTAATATCCATACATAGAGTAGAAGTCATATTAATAAAAAGTAAATGTACGATGGTACAGAACACTTCGTGTGCGAATTGGACTCGCACTTGACCGATTTTTATTACAATATTCTTGTATACTGTGGATACTTTTAGTATCTATTATGTGGGATAGAGAGAGATCTTAAAAATCTTTAGATTAGTGTTCTCAGTGGCAATGCTTTCATCATCATAATAATACATATAAGCGGTTTTTGCATATTTCTTTTAGTTTTTAACCGACTTCCAAAAGGAGGAGATTATCAATTCGATTGGTATTTTTTTTTATGTATGTACACCGATTTTTCTGAGATTTATGATCGGATTTACGTGATTCTTTTTTTGTTTGATGCGGAATTGTTGCCATTTGGTCCCATAAAAATTTAACATCGTTTGGTCTAGTAGTTTTTATTTTATGAAAAAAAAATTATGAAAATTTTTGTTTACTTGGATGTCATTTTATGTGTGTTCGTGGATTGCTTCGTCGTTCATGAACCGATTTTAATGATTCTTTTTTTGTTTGAAAGGAGATATCCCAAGGGTGGTATCCTAATAAAGAAACCAGGATCTGATGATGGCATCCCAGAGAAATCGAGGGGAACCTTCGAAAATCGTAGTGGCGACTAGTGTGCTTGTTAATTTTTTTCATTAAGTATTTTATAACACAACTATTTAATGAAGGTCTGGAGTCGATCTGATAATGGAGCCGAAGGACTGTCGAGGAAACTCCTCAACGATTTACAGCAATTACTTGGTGTTTGGGCTTGATTAATTTGTATTGATGAGAACTTTACACCTAGATGGGTTGTGACTGTCATTAGGGGTCTGAATAAATGGTTTAATCGAATATGTTTTTAAAAATCTTTCTTCTTACAACTTACCTGCTTATTACGTCTATACCAAAAATGGAAAAATAAAAACTTAAAAAAAAATAAAAACCGACTTCCAGGCACAGAAAAGTAAAAAATAACCAAAGTAAAAAATAACCAAAAATAACCAAGCCAGATTTGGGAAGTTGGTAATGTTACCCCTTGAGAGTGGTCAAAGCATGCTATCAGTCCTGTGCTTTACCTCTTAAATCACAATTTGCAATCTTCGACGCAGATGGCTAGTTGCTCAGGTAGATTGGCAATGGTGCCAGAAATTCATTAAAAGGACATATTAAGGAAAAAAATACTATTTTTAATAAGAACAAAGGTGTTATTTTAGTAATAGCAAAAATAGTCTGTATAAAAATATATAAACAATTTGAACCTAAAAATGACGAACGCTCCCAAATACTGCTTAATATGTTTTTCAAATTCCGTGTAAAAATTGTAAAAGATGAAGATGGAAATTCGCCATTCATAAAAAATCTATTGATGATTCACAAACGAAAAACATTCTCAATGGGCCGAAAATTCTTCAAAGAAATTCATTAATAAAGGTAAAAATTTTATTAGAGGAAATTGCTTCCACGAAATGACAATGATTAATGTTACTTTTTACAATAATTTAAGCATTTTTATACCGATGCTAATTATAGATAACTAGCGACTCACCCTCGCTTCGCTTGGGTTCTTCCCTAGGTTGCATCCCATACAAACTTTCACTCCCATTTCACCCCCTTAAGGGATGATCTCCGGGATAAAAATCTTATCCTATGTCCTTTCCAGAGTTTCAAACTAATCATTCAAACTAAATTTCATATAAATCGGTTCAGCAGTTTCGGAGCCTATTCGATACAAACAAACAAAAAAACAAATTTCATAATATTAGAATAGATATGAAGTGAATAAAAAGGAAAATAGTATTCATAGTAAAATAATATTGTTACGCTCTATGAGTTCGTGGATCGGAAATTAAAGCACGTCTATTGCACTATTGATGTTTTATTGCTCTTGGTTTAAAAGAGTGACTTATGGAGATTCACTAACACGCGCAGTATATACACAGTTCTGGTTAAACTCAGTCACTAGACACTAATTTTCACCACTAGATACACTTTCACTGTGACTTCACTCCACTTTTCTTCACTTTTTCACTTTCCCGTACTTCTTCTCAGTTTTCACTTAGCTTCGAAATTCAACGACATACTGCCGGCTTTTTTATATGCATAAACAAAGAACATTCTAGTATTCGAAAATTCGAAACCTTTCTAGTAATTTCGAATTTTTTGTTCCTCTCTTACTCTTACATACGGCAATTTACGATTAACTGTTTTTGTCTGTTAATTGCGAAACTTCTAGTAATTTCAATGCTTTTCTGAAAAATGTTTTGTTTCTCTCTTACACACGGAAATTTACGATTAACTGTCCTTGTCTGTTAATAGTCATGTATTCACAACTGTCTTAGGATGTATAAAGCGTGCTTTAGACGTGCCTTTATAATTATTATTTTTGGTGCAATGACGTTACACACTCTCTACTATAGGACAATATGTGTCATACAAAGCTAAAATGTTTGATTTTTTTTTGAACGCACTAATCTCTGGAACTATAAGTTCGGTTTAAAAAATCTTTTTTGCATTTTATAGCACAATTGTTTAATAAGATTTTAGGCTATTTAACTTAGGCTTCGAGTTTAAAATCAAAACATTTATATATAAATAGACTATGTGAGTGAAGATGCGGGAAAAGCTAGTATTTAATATATATAAATAAAAAAAGAAACATCTGTAGTTTTAGATATTTATTTACTATTGTTTAACAGCAGTTCCAGTCGCGTGGTGTATCGATAAATAGTAGCCTTTGTATTTGAACCTAACTACTAATCAGTTTTGATGACACGTTTGGCTCACGCTTGTAGTGACACTACATGCTGTGCCAGCGGACGCGGGTTCGAGTCCCGCTGGGGGCATTCATTTCTGTGATAGCACGAATGTTTATACTCTAGTTATGGGTGTTTATATTTATAATATGAATGTATTTAAAGTTATATATGTGTAGTGTGATTAAGGCAGTGGTAGCCCAGTGGTCACGAGCTCGCTTGGGAAACCGAGTGAAGCAGGTTCAAATCCCAGGTCTTGCACCTCTAATATTTTCATGTGCAAATCATTGACACACAATCAAAATCAAAATGAGGAAACCTGCATGTCTGAGAAAACCTAGCAAGTTTTCGAAAGACATGTGAAGTCCGCCAATCCGCACTTGGCCATCGTGGTGGACTATGGCCTGATTCCCTCGTATTGAAGGGAGGTCCGTGCCCAGCAGTGGGATGTTAAAAAGAGCTGAATACATGTGTAGTGTAATCAACTATCTGGTATCCATAACACAAGTCTCGTAGCTTACCATGGAATTAAATGGTGCTTTGTGTTAATGTCCCAACATATTTATTTAGTAGTAAGTACTAAGTTAACGTTTAATAAAGCAAATATCGTATATTTTGTTTTAGAAAGTAAGATAACGTCTGGCGTATTGCCAACATAGAAGTACTAAGATGGAATCAAACTTCAATTCACACTTTTGCAAGACTAATAATATTTATATAGGCTGTACTTTCTCTTGATGGAGTTATGAGAAACAAACAAAACTAGGTTCTATTGCTGTAGTATAAAGTATATATTTATATAACAAGTTATGATGGATAGCAGATGATTTTGGTTTATGCGACATAAAGTTAAGGAAACAATAACTTTCAGGATCGCAACATTTTGCTACTCTAAGCGCCTATAACTTATAAGCTCAAAGAATAATTTAGTTGGAGCGCACAGAAGATGGTGATTAAAGCCTGAAACAGTTTTGCTGCTTTATAATACAACTAGCGACTCACTCTCGCTTCGCTTCGTTTCGTCCCTATATCTATAGTTTTAGAATTTTTGTCTGTCTGTCAGTCTGTCTGTCTGTCTGTCTGTCTGTCTGTCTGTCTGTAATCGCATCACGGAAAATCCACTGGAGGGATTTTGATGAAATTTGCTATGATGATAGTTGGTTATCCGGGTCAACATATAGGATACTTTTTACTGCGGGAAAATCTTCTCATCTCTGAGAAATCTATAATAAACGTTAAAACGTAAGTATCGACGAATCCGAGCGGGGCGAGGGTGAGTAGCTAGTATATAATTAAAATAAAATATAATTTTCATGGACAAATTAGTTTACACACGCAAATTTCGTTCAAATGTCGAAGTTAATTTAGGACGAATCGATTACCTGTCAAAGTTTGCAGGCTTCGCTAAGTCTAGAGTCAGCTGAATGTTTAGACTGCTAGGTAAATTCACTTTATACCTCGATCGTTACATGGTTGTATCGTGAGTGATTGTCCAGTTCACTTATTTTAGATTAGGCGGACGTTTCTCTGTGGAATATATACTATAGTAATAAATTATTTAAGTAATCTTTTAAAGTGATTACTACAATTCGGCTACTATCTAATAATGTATGTATTGTATTCAGCCTTTTTTAACGTCTCATTGCTGGGCACGAGCCTCCCTTCAATACGAGGGAGATCAGGCCATAGTCCACCACGCTGGCTAAGTGCGGGTTGGCGGACTTCACACGTCTTTCGAAAACTTGCTAGGATCTCTCAGACATGCAGGTTTCCTCACGATGTTTTCCTTCACCGTAAGGCAAGTGGTAATCATGTTAGAAAATGATTCGCACATGAAAATATCAGAGGTGCGAGACCCGGGATTTGAACTCGCTTCACTCGGTTTCCCAAACGAGCACGTTACCACTAGGCTACCACTGCCTTCTATCTAATAATACATATAATAAAATTCTAATTTGATTTTACTATAAAATTAATTAATTTAATTGTGGTTATATTACAAATCTAACGAGATTTCCTAAAGATAAATTAATCCTAAGAAGTTCATCTATTGTGGCTTACAATTATAATTTTCAAACTGAATTTGAAAGGAATATTTTCTACTAGTTATCAAACTGCGCACACCTAACTTTATTTGGCATAATTCTATTAAGTTTATAAATAATTAGCGACTCACCCTCGCCTCGCTTCGGGTGCGTTCCTAGACAAAACAAATCTATCCCACGGGAACTATACATTATTCCGAGAAAAAAAGTAACCTGTGTGCTATTCCAGACTATAATCTATCTCTGTGTCAAATTTCATCCAGATCCATTCAGCCGTTCTGACGTGAAAGAGTAACAAACATCCATCCATCCTCACAAACTTTCACATTTATAATATCAGTATTAAAATATTATATGATCTGTGGTATTACTATGGATACTTTTGATGCTTTTAAAAAAATCCTTGCTTTATTTTGAATAACTTTGTATTTTACCTCTTAATACATAGAACTAATATAACTCATCGTGCAACGTTCTACTCTCGCGACGATTGTGCCTTTTGGGTCGATTGGTTAATTATTTACCTTTAGGAGGAACGTAAACTTTTAATAGATTAAATAGTTCTGTAATTCCAGTGGAAAAACTATATAACCAATTTTCACCATGTTTTAAATTCCTGTACGAAGTAAGGGTGGATAATCTAAATATATAAAAATCAATTCCTATTCGTTAGTCTCGCTAAAACTCAAAAACGGCTAGACCGATTTGAATAATTATTTTTTTTTGTTTTGTTGGGGGTGTATCGGGGGTGGATTAATTATAAATTTTTTTAGCGAAAACAAAAAAAAAACAGCTGGAAAATCAAAAACTTTTGAACTGTTTATTTTGTATGGGAATCACTAACCGTTAAAACGTATCTAGGGACAAACCCGAGCGAAGCGAGGGTGAGTCGCTAGTTAGATAATAATACTTTCTTAGATTTACGCGAATATTTGTCATTTTAAGTAAAACTATCTTTTCGGAATTTTTCGTACAAAATAACAACTATATAATGCCTTTGAGAAATCTAACACCTTAGTCTATCTCGTGAACATGATTGCTGTAAAGCATTCGAAACGTCGGGAACCAAAAATCTAAATAAATTCGCGAAAAAATCCTAAAGGATAGTTTTATTTAAAATAGATGATTTAAAAGCTCAGTAACAGTATTAAAATAATCGACGAACCAAACTAGGTCATAATTTCAATATTTAGTAGTAAACGTTGAAAAGAATTTCTATGAAAGCCAGCTTAAAAGCAATTCCTAATGAATTCGAAACCTGTAGATATAATATATTAGTCTGAGAGACTTTTGGTTTATTAAATTTCAGTCTGAAAGTAAAATATTTTTATCAATATTTTAATTTTTTTCTCCAAACCAAATGTGTTGGATTTAATGCGTCTAGATATTTTTGGATATTTTGATAAAATTAATATATTCATTTGCTTAATGCATGGATAAGTATATGCACTACTGAGACTGTACAGGTGATTTGAATTCTTTGATATAATATAATATTTTGTAGTTATACTAAAGATATATACAAAAAAATCTTATATAAGCACATATATCTGTCTGTCTGTACTGGTGATATATATGTATTTGTACATAGGCAAAGAAAAGTACGTGGGTACTTTAAAAAAATTGAGATCATCCTCAGCCCCATCCCCATCAAATTGGTTCAGCGGTTTAGGCGTGAAAACGTAACAGACGAACAGTTACTTTTGCTTTCCTTTTAATATTAATCAAACAAAATTCACCAGTGTGGTATTTTAGAAATAAGGATTAAGTTAATTTATGGGTGTTTATAAAGTACGGATGGTCTTACTCATTGACTTACTAACTACTTAACTAACTAAATTTGAATATGCAGATAAATGACCTAAATAGCAATCTATTATTTAAATTAAGATAGGTAATTTAAAACTAACATGAACTTAATAAAACTTAAATGAAAAAGTATACCGATTACAAAATCCTTATAAAAATACATGGACCATCCTTTATGGTTTTTTTTTAATGATGGGATAAGCATTTACGCATACCACCTGACTTATATGAGACTCACGGGCCAGAAAAGTCACTTAAACCCAACAGAAACTCCCCTATCTTAATGGGGCACCGAAGGATGGCATACGCACTCAATCGCAGTGCATAGACGACTGACCCGATGAGGCAGACAGCAAAATTTAAAGAGACCAACCTCAAGATATACCTCATAAGTATTCCTATTCTAAAAAAAAAAATATTTTATTTTCAAGGATAGAATATAAAACGAACGTACACCCTAAAAGTTATACATCCATATTGTATCAATTTTTCACGTCTGTCAAAAAAGCTACGTATTACTCTCATACAGTTCTTATTTGTTGTTCTCATAGCTTTTTTTATCACTAAAATATTTCACGAAGCAAATTCGTAAGTTAAATTATGTACAAGTACACGAAAGAAGTGACAATATAATCAGTCACAAGTAACGTCACGAAGTTTGACACGTGTTTTTCTTTTGGCTTATTGGTTAGAAGTTCGTAGATATACGTTTAAATAATATAGTATATTTTGTTACTATACATAATGGTATTGTGAATCATTAAAAAAATATGTTCTTGAAATTGTCATTTTTTCCATTTTTACTATTAAATAATAATAAATATAAATAAATAAATATTGTAAGACAATAACACCATCACCATTGGGGGAAACGTCGGGAACCAAAAATCAAAATAAATCCGCGAAAAAATCCGAAAGGATAGTTTTATTTAAATAATAAACATACTTGAATTTCTTCTCTTACTAGTTACATATTTAGTTTCAGTTCTTTGCATCTGGTTTAAGTTTTTAACTTCCGTTTTATGATGTTTTCCAAGTCTGTGTTACTTTTTAGTTTTAAAATAAGTTTAAATTTGCTATTACCCTTGTGCATTTTAGTTCTACACCTCTTCAAAATTATAAGGTGAAAATAATAACGGCGGTTATAATATAATATTAGCAGCTTACCCTCGTTTTGTTCGGGTTCGCCTCTAAAAAATAGAAACAAATCTATCCCACGGAAACAAAATACACACGGGATATAAATCTATCTCTGTGCCAAATTTCATCCAGAACCGTTTAGTCGTTCTGGCGTGATTGAGTAACAAACATCCAAATATCCATCTAAACTTCCACATTTATAATATTAGTAAGAAGATCTGTGTTTGGAATTCTTCGTGTACGAGTCCGACTCGCACTTAACCGATTTTTACTACATTTACTTGAAAAGACTATATATACCATTGTATATGTATACATCTCGTGACTTTTATTGGACGCACGTTGTTAAAAATTCTTTTAAACTCTAAGCTATTCTTACACATTTTCTTATAAATGTGATCATTACTATGGTTGTTCTGGAGATTGTCAGAAACCATAGATAAGCCTTAATTGTGAAGAAAATCAAGCAATTTGGGTTTTGTAAACCTCTTGATAAATAATAGTGGCATTTATAACCGTCATAATGAGCTTAAAACTTACAAAATTATCATAGTAAAAGTTTTTGCTATCGTCCGAAATGTTGACGTATTGCTCAATTTATCAGCAATGAGGACCGGCTTTTTGCTTTATGAAAATGAAGTTAATTTTTACTTTTAATGGTTTTTCCTTAAAATATTTAAATACACCCCGAAATATTTGAAATTTTACATTAAATTACGGAACTTTACATTGAGAAGCTTAAGCTCAAAATAATAATATGATACAAAATAAATATGCCAACCATGAGCCCGGCGGTGGGTGTGGTAGAATATGCTATGTTAGTAATAAAATTTATTACTAACATAGCATGTTCTACCACGTTATGTATATAATTTCATAAAAAACAAAAGGTCCCTAGGAACTTTGTTTTTTTGCACCTTGAACGCGGGCGAATCCGCGGGTTCTGCTAGTTTATTTATATAAGCAAGTCATTAATAAGTAAGGCTAACAAAGACTTTCAAAGCACAAAAATGTCTTTATAATGATGAAAATCCAACAAGGTCTGGAATAGAAATAACATTCCCATTTGCGAAACTAAAATATCCGCGAGTTACGAGGTATTTAGATTTCCTTTCAATAACATAAATGTTCTTCATATACCCTTGTCGTTTTTAATAGACAATTGTTCTAAACCTTTTATCATTTGGAAATTAAAGGAGTATCTATATTATATAATATTAATATTATAAAGCTGAAGAGTTTGTTTGTTTGTTTGAACGCTCTAATCTCAGGAACTACTAATCCGATTTGAAAAATTATTTTTGCATTAAATAGCCCGATAACTGAGGCAGGCTATATACATCATCCAAAAAAAAAGTACGTTTCCCGTGGGATAGATTTGTTTTTGTCTAGAGATGAACCTGAAGCGAAGAGAGGGCGAGTCGCTAGATCATATATTTTACTAATTTGTTTACATAAATATAACATATAATTATGACAGTTGACCAAATAATGAGTATGTATTACTTTATTGGATACATTTTATTTGATCTTCTGTTTGTGATTTTAACTTTGTACAAGAGGAAATTATTTTTAAACTTATAAGTTGCATATATATTTTGTAATGGCCGCTTAAAAACCTGTATTTTGATACCCCACTCGATGGATTCGGACAATTTTTTTTTTAAGACACCTCAGATCCGCTATTTTGAACTTCAATTATATCTATGTACCCTATGATACTCGCGTTATCATGATAAATCTAACGAGGTAAGAATCATCAAAATCGACTTACGCGTTTGGTCTCTAAAGTGTCACAAAAATACAAACATACATACATAGACTGATAAATACATAACCCTTTGCGTCGCGCAGTCGGGTAAAAAGACAACCGTCCAAAGATTTTTGTTTACGCCAGGAACCTTCGCAGGCGTAAACAGTACAACCTACAAGACTTTCATCACAATTCACGCTTAGATCATTTTTTTAGAAACGCGTAGCGTACAAACATATGAAGATTCATTTTTATTTATATACTTGCGACTTACCCTCGCTTCGCTCGGGTTCGTCCCTAGGTTGCTTCCCAAAACAAAGTTTTTTTGTATTTTTTTTTTGTTTTTTTTTTTTCGTGGGAACGTATTTTTTTTTAAATAAAAGTAGCCTAAGTTACTCCTTATTACATCAGCTATCTGCCAGCGAAAGTCCCGTCAAAATCAGTCCAGCCGTTTCAGAGATTAGCTGGAATAAACAGACAGACAAACAGACAGATAAAAATTGTAAAAAATGTTGTTTTGGTATATGTACCGTGTATACATCCATATGCATTTAGTAAAAAGCGGTTATTTTAATATTACAAACAGACACTCCAATTTTATTTATCTGTATAGATAAAAGATATTACTAACAACAATCTTTGGAAATCGTGAGTTCAATTTCTTAGAAGACACAATTAAAGTACAAAAAAGAAGAACAGATTCTATGAAAGAAATGAAAGGTTATGAAAAAAGCTATTTTTATAAGTTTTATCGTAATGGTCCTTTGAACGACTTCAAGAAAGTTATTATTAGTATGTTTATTTCTGTATGTTACACGTTGCTGAAATATTTGAATTACAAACTAATTTTAATGATTCTATTTTTAGTAAATCTATACTAATATTATAAAACTGAAGAGTTTGTTTGTTTGTTTGTTTGGTTGAACGCGGTAATCTCAGGAACTACTAATCCGATTTGAAAAATTCTTTTTGCATTAGATAGCCCGTTAACTGAGGACGGCTATTGGCTATATATCATCCCGGTAAAATGTACGGTTCCCGTGGGATAGATTTGTTTTTGTCTAAGGACGAACCTTAAGTAAAGCGAGGGTGAGTCGCTAGTACTTTATATCTCAAAAGTGATTCTGCATTTTCAAGTAAAAACATCCGCTCCTGATAGTGGAATATTTTTAAGATAATTTTGAAGGCAGTCTAATTTTTTAGTTAGAAGGTAATATATATTGTAGAAAGAAATAATGATGAAGAGAATCACTTACAGCTTCTTGCTATGTACATATGTACATACTTATTACTTATCACATGCTTTTTTTATGTTGGGACATTAACACACAGCACCATCTAATTCCATGGTAAGCTACGAGGCTTGTGTTATGGATACCAGATAGTTGATACACTACACATATATAACTTTAAATACATACATATTATAAATATAAACACCCATGACTAGAGTACAAACATTCGTGCTCGTCACACAAATGAAAGACCCCAGCGGGACTCGAACCCGCGACCGCTGGCGCACCAAGTACACTACAAAGTGAGCCAAACATGTCGTCCAAAAAAAGAGCCTTATATCTTTATTCTTTTTCTTATTTAGTAATTCACTTTACCTACACACTTACATCAAATATTTTTTAAGCGGATAACATCCATTTATAAAACATACAGTTTATAATAATATGTTCTACAAACGCTTAAGTGCCTTAGAAGACGCTCATGGCACTGGAGTATAGTATTAAAGCATGTACATTGTACACTGTAAAGTATTTCAGATTTACATTACTCATAAAGAGCAAGATCTTGTATGACTAAGAAGGAAAGATGTAATTAAGAAATGTTTTTTTTTTTTTTTTTAATTAAAACTTTAAGTAAAATTGTTATAATATATGAGCATTTACATTTATTCTTTTTATTAGTGTTTACATATTTGTCTAGTGGGTAATTCTATTTTTATTTGCAAAGAACATGCTGGGTGAAAATACAGCTCATAACATATTGCGTAATGCAATAATAGAAGGTCTACTTTGAAAGTGAACTCACGTAATATTTTCCTGACCGATTTGGGCCACAGCGGTCAATCTCATTGAGACTAGTCATCTGCGCAGGAGATATTATAGTGCACAAATGTACGCGCAGACACAAGTGCACTCTCTATTCCTGTCACTCTCATACTCCGGTGGGACGACTAATCGACACGGCGCAGGACGGCTTTACGTGCTCTCCGAGGCACGGTGGTGAAACACCGCCAACTTCCCAACTCCGAGCTGTTACTGAGGCTTACTAAACAGAAAGAGTCAATAACTAAACATGACCCGACCTGCGACTCGAACCCAGAACTTTCAGAGGTGCAGTTAAAACTCACGTACTAGAAATATGTTAAAAAAATGATTAAATTTTATTTAAAAGCAGGTTAGGTTCAAAAGCAAGATAAATCAAAATTACAACTTTCAAGTGTGAAGTAATATTAATATATTCAAGAGTAAAGCTCAATAAACTGAGTAGCATACGACAGAAAAGACAGCTAAATTATGAGGAAAACGTGACACATATCACATATCGGAGTGAATGGGAAATACCCTATCACAAATCAAAATTTCCTCATGATAAATGTCATCAAATCTGTGATACAATACTTATGTGACAATTCTGGCAAATGAATCACAATCTTTGAAATACTATTGCAGGGCTAGAGGTGATAAAAAGACCATTGGTGCTAATCTTTTGTACTAATACTTTTGTTTCTCAAATAAGAATATGACTCCTACAGAACAAAAGTTATAGATAACTAGCGACTCACCCTCGCTTCGCTTCGGGTTCGTCCCTAGACAAACAAATCTATCTATCTATCCCACGGGAACCGTACATTTTTCTGGGATGATATATAAAGCCTATAGCCTTCCTCAGTTAACGGGCTATCTAAGTAATAGTTTCTGAGATTAGCGCGTTCAACCAAACAAACAAACAAACAAACTCTTCAGCTTTATAATATTAAGTATAGATTTAAAAATGACATTTTAAAAAAGACACTAGACAAGAACTACCCCATGAGCATAGTGTCCTCGCTAATTTAGTAGATATCCTACTCTGATATTGATTATATAAATCCATACTAATATTATGTTTAAATGTGAAAATGTGTTTGTTTCTTTGTCCTTCTTTCACTTCAAAACACAGTGACGGATTGGCGTGATTTTGTATGGAGATAGTTGAAGGGCTGGAGAGTGACATAGGCTACTTTTTACCGTGGCAGACTATCACGTAGCCACGGCAAAACACGTTATAATACAACCAACAACTCACCGTACCTATGTATATACGTAATATATGATCTATAGGCTATCTATTCCATACTAACCGTTAAAACGTACCTAGGGATGAACTCGAGCGAAGCGAGGGTAAGTCACTAGTATTTATTTAAATTAAAGAAGAATTTAAGTTTTAAAATGTCAGCGTAAATAAGACCGCTGGAAATTGATAATTTGAAAACTAGGATATATTCTAAGATCCCCGGGGGAGGATGATGCATTGCTGAAAGTGATCCCGGTGCATCGTCCTGTCGACTAGTTTGGCAATAGTGAAACAATTCGGGGGGTTTGAGTAAATTGGTAGGGAGGGCTCGATTTCGGTCGGGCAACGCTGACAGGGTCGCGGTCGAATGCGCAAGCGATCCCGTGGCCCTGTCTTTTGCATTAGGGATCACCGTGGTGGTTTTAGTGGGTAGTCTGTTGCGCTTTTCACGACAGGAGTCCCACATGCCCCGCGTGCCCCCGCACGCGGGTACCCGCAAATGGGTTTCCCCACGAATCAAAAAAAAAAAAAAAAAAGAAAAAAAAAAAAAAGGATATATTCTAAGATGCCATTTTTGAATATATTAGTTCAATCTCGTTTAAAAGTCTAATAAAAATACCTTTTAAAAATGCTTTTGAAAGAGCAAGGACTTAAATATTTGAAATGTAAAATATTAGCATAAATCAAATGAAATATTATTTTTAAGGTTTTTTTTTTTTTCATTTTATCTTTTCATTTCTAATATTTTGGATGTGAGAAAGGTTACATAATTGTCGTGCTTATTACAGACGGTGACCCATAAAAATAGGTTTATTAAAATGCGAGTGAAGCCAAAAGGATATAGTATATACATTACAAAGAATCGCATTTTTACTAGTAAAGAATGTATTTAACTTGGTGGTATGTTATATACTCTCTTTATAAGACACTAACGACTCACCCTCGCTTCACTTAGGTTTATCTCTAGGTTAATTCCCCACACAAACTTTCATCCCCATTTTCACCCCCTTAAGGGATGTTTTCCGGAATAAAAAAATATCCAATGTCCTTCCCAAGGTCTCAAACTATCTTCTTAACAAATTTCATCTAAATCAGTTCAGTAGTTTTTAGTTTATTCGTTACAAACGTACAAAAATACAAATCTATCCTCTTTATAATAGTTGTGTAGATGTAGATTTAACATTCGCGGTTTCATATTTGTTCAGTAAAGTAGAAGATATAGATTCAGCTAACTTTGTCGGTATTATTCCTTTCGGCGTTTGACTTCCGACGTACATATTGACTGATGGAGCACGGTCTAGACTTTTTTTTCTTAATAAAGTTGGTATTCCCCGGGAAAAAAATATCATTTTTATCCTTTGACAGCAGTTATGTACCCCTGCCCTTGAGCTATTTAAATATCCTTCTCGGAAGGATCTAATACTATAAAATGTATCGTCTCTTTAAAGATCCTTCTTAAAAGGATCTATTATTATAACCAATAAAAATGTTAGACAATTAAATGTATCGTCTCTTAGAAATCCTTCTCAGAAGGATCTCTTATTATAAACAGTGCACATGTAAGACAATTGAGTTGTCTTTTATTTTAATTAAGAACCCACAGACACTACCGCACTCATGTATAATATGTAGAGAATCTATACTAATATTATAAAGCTGAAGAGTTTGTTTGTTTGTTTGTTTTGTTGAATGCGCTAATCTCAGGAATTACTAATCCGATTTGAAAATTTCTTTTTGCATTAGCTATCCCGTTAACTGAGGAAGACTATAGGCTGTATATCATCCCGGAACAATGTATGGTTCCCGTGGGATAGGTTTTTTTGTCTAGGGACGAACCCAAAGCGAAGCGAGGGTGAGTCGCTAGTAAGAAAATAAAGTTAGTTGCACCTATCCTTTCGACGTGAAACGTTGTTTCATTACAACCCACGTCTCGATACCTCAGAAGACTTGCGATTTCTCATTAAATTCACTTCACCATATGCCTAAATGAAACACTAAAGTAATTTATATTACTACGAATATTACGATTGCTTAAGTTTTTATGTGTGCATGTTTGTTTGTTAATCCATTAGTATGAAACTGGACAGATTTAGATGAAATTTCGTATGCAAATAGGTTATAACCTGGAGTAACATTAAGGTAACTAATAGTAACTAATAGTAACAAATTTTGCCAAAAGGTGGCGCTATCTGTATCTAATATTATAATTACACTAGCAACTCACCCTCGCTCCACTCAGGTTCGTTCCTAGTTACGTTTTAACGTTTAGTATAGATTTCTCAGAGATGACATATTTTCCCGCAATAAAAAGTATCCTATATGTTGACCCGGATAGCCAGCTATCACAATACCAAATTTCACCAAAATCTGTCCAGTGGTTTTCTCAGACAGACAGACAGACAAAAAATCAAAAAACTTTAGACTCAGCCTCTGTATCGATATTAATGCCTATTTCAATAATATTTTCCAAAAAAAAAAATAATGTACTGATTCAGCTTATTTAGAATTTTATTATATGTATATAAGGTAGTTGTGATGCACCAAAGAGAACCGAGGGTACGTCGCTATTAACATAAAATGTATGAACTCAAATATTTTCAATATTTTCGACATCAAACGAAATAATGCACCTTATTTAAACAATACCGTCAAGACAATAAATACGCCTTTATCGTACACAGATGGTGCGAGCAACAGGACATTAGAAGAAATGGTGCGCCATTTTAGAACAAATCGGAAATCAGACTGTTTAAGAAAGGATGTATTAACTGTTGTATCGCAGATAAAGTTCAGTCGTGACTGTTTTTTCTACATTTTGTATCGCTTGAAGCTTACACATAAATTTTAGGTTATTTTAAACTGTATATCGAGTAAATATTTTTTGATATTTTGGTTTTACGTGAACATTTTACATAATAATGAACAATTTTTACGAAATTTTATACCATTTTTTTTTTTTGATACGAGGACGACAAAGGCATCACAGTTGCCATAGATATCATAGACGGTGTCTACCAAAAAAAAAAAAAAATATACAAAATTCTAAAAACGATAATTGACACTAACATACCTTACAATTTTCCATTGAAAACCTTACTTTCTCCTTTGACCATGGTTACTGTATAACATCCGAAACATTGAAAATCAAAAAAGTCATAATTAAACTCGAAAACTCAGTAAAAATAAGTTCATCTTAGTGAAATTACTTTGGTATTATAAATGATACAGTACATACACAATTATACTTAATGATGTAATAGCTAAATAGATTTGAGTGAAGTTCGGATATAAGATAGTTTTTATCTTGATTTATAAAACTACATTTTAACGGTTAGTATGGAATTGATAGACTTATATACATATATTATATTACTGCTCTACTTCCTTGGGTAGTAGCATGATGATATATAACCTACGGCATTCCTCAATAAACGAGCTATCTAATGTAAAAAAAAAAACAAATAAGATTAGTAGTTCCCGAGATTAGCGCGTTCAAACAAACAAACTCTGCCTCTTCATATAGTACTAACGACTCACCCTCGCTTCGCTTGGGTTCGTCCCAAGGTTGCTTCCCCATACAAACTTTTATCCCCATTTTCGTCCCCTTAAGGGATGATTTTCGGAATAAAAAGTATCCTATGTCCTTCCCGGGGTCTCAAACTATCTTCTTACCAAATTTTATCTAAATCGGTTGAGTAGATCCAGAGATTACTCCTTACAAGCTCACAAAGTCACACTCACAAACTTTACTTCTTTATAATATTAGTATACATTATATATTAAGTATAGACATGCAAATACATACTTTTAATTATCACTACAATACACGCAAGCAGAATCAGGGGCTTAAACATTGTATACTTTTATTAATTCCAATCGATTCAGTACATCCAACTAATTGCGCTAAACATGTTATGCGATTTAATCAATTAAATTTTTAACTCCAGGACTAATATAAATATGAACTATTTAAATTATCATGTTTATGTACATACATACATATACATACTTACTCGTAGATGAATAATAAATTATAAATACTACGACCATCATAATTAATTCATTGAAAGCGTTTCAAACATATTTCCATGTAAGCTGCATTTTCATATGGAAATATCTCCCCTTTCACAGAATCATTAGAAATAATATAATAATACTAGCATAACCCGCGGTTACGTCCGCGTTCTATCTACAAAAAAAAAGTCTTTGGCCTTATGTTATACAGCGACTCACCCTCGCTTCGCTCGGGTTCATCGCTATGTATTTATATAATATTGTTCATACGAAAATACTAAAATCGCGATTAAAAAATAGGAGGTGGGGGTAGGAGAGTGAAGAATACTTTACATCCTATTCTCATACTTACCAAATATACAAAAAAAAAACATTAAAATCGGTCGAGCCGTTTCGGAGAAGTGCGACCACAAATACTGTGACACGAGATATTTATATCTATACATATAATAAAATTGTAACTAAGCCGAATCTGTACATTAAATATTTTTTAGAAAATCTTATTGAAATAGATTTTATTATCGATACAGAAGCTATAGGTATCTATAGTTTTTAGAATTTTTGTCTGTCTCTCTGTCTGGCTGTTACCGCATCACGTGAAAACACTAGACAGACTTTGATGAAATTTGGTATGATGATAGCTGGTTATCCGGGCCAACATATAGGATACTTTTTACTGCGAGAAAATATCTCATCTCTGAGCTAAACGTTAAACCGTAACTAGGTACAAACCCGAGCGGAGCGAGGGTTAGTTGCTAGTATTAGATATAATACATGTTTACCACAAAAATTTGTAACACAAACAAAGAAAAAACAATTTCAATTTAAAACAGAAAACCGGAATATAACTAAAATTGTTAAACAATATCTCAAAGGCAAATAGGTACCTACCTACATATTGTTTGTGTTCAAAAATTTCCAGTTTAAAAACTTCTCTTTAAGCATATAAAAGGGGATTTCAATAGGGACATTGTATTCATAAAGGATAAACGTTTGCGACAATGAATTACAGTTAATATTTACATTTCGAATTCTCACATTAACATTCCTATCTCTTGGGGGTAACGTGTGTATTATGTATATCTAAAAACATGTCGCAGATCTCACTCGCGTACGCAAACTTATTGATTTCATGGTTGTTTTCCGATTTTTACTTAAAGGGTACGCAAATACTTTCACTCGTACGCTTCACGGCTACAGATTTGCCTTACAGAAACTCTTATTTATGTACATTTGATTTTGCGAACATTTGACGATACGTTTGGCTCAGTTTGTAGTGACCCTACTTGCTGTGCCAGTAGTTGCGGGTTCGAGTCCCGCTGGCATTCGTTTGTGTGATGAGCACGAATGTTTGTTCTCCAGTCATGGGTGTTTATATTTATAATATGTATTTATTTAAAGTTATATATGTGTAGTGTATCAACTATCTGGTATCCATAACACAAGCCTCGTAGCTTACAATAGAACTAGATAATGCTGTGTGTTAAAGTCCCAACATATGTATTTATATTATTATTATATTGAGTAAATATGTAATATTTTTGTATGAAGGCTATCTCTGTGTGTAATTCAACTCTCGCAAACGACGATTTTGACATTTGTATCTTCTGTACATATAATAAAATTCTAACTAAACCGAATCTGTACATAAAATATTTTGTTGGAAAATCTTATTGAAATAGACATTATTATCGATACAGAGGCCCTGTTTAGTTTTAGAATTTTTGTCTGTCTGTATGTGACCGCATCACGAGAAAATCACTGGACAAACTTTGATGAAATTTGATACGATGATAGCTGGTTATCCGGTCAATATATAGGGTACTTTTTACTGCGGGAAAATATTTCATCTCTGAGCTAAGCTTTAAAACGTAACGTAAAATAAATGTCCCAACAAGAATACCTCGTTATAACACGTACAACGTATTCCACATTTACAAATCCAAATCAAACTTGGGCCTTTATTCTATAAATCGTATATTAAAACTATATAACACCTTGCACAGAAACTCGGATATCGACGTATTTTCTAATAAAATTGAAAAATTTAAGTCTCTGATATTAAACTGCTTAAGAGTTACTTACGGTGATAGCATTTAACTTGTATATATTGTATTGCTAATTTTTCTCATGACAGATACTGCTTCTTTTTTCTTTTTTTTCTTCTTTTGTTGCTTTAAGTAACTAATTATAATAGTGTGTTAATTTTTTTTTCTTTATAACTTATAGTACTGTTAATTTTCAATTTTTAAATGTGCCGTGTAACTGTTTATGCATGTCGTGGTTGCCTATAAGTATGATAACAGTTTGATTTAGACCTCCTTTGTACAATTTGTGTATTTTTGTTAAGTTACTGTATATCATGTTTGTGATCCTTATTAAATAAATAAATAAATAAATAGAGACGAACCCGAGCGGGACAGGGTGAGGCGCTAGTTGTATATGAAATTTTGGTGTGCGTGTATCCATAGCACTTTTCCTAAACGACTTGACTAATTTTCATGTTGTTTTTGTTTTCTGACGTTTTAAGTGCTTTACAGCAATCATGATCACGGGAGAGACTAAGATTTTAGATATCTCAAAGATCATTATATACTTCTAAAAATCTTCAATCATCAATACTAAAAATATGAAAAAATAGTATTATTTAAAACTAGCGGCTTACTCTCGCTTCGCTCGGGTTCGCCTTTAGAAAAACAATAACAAATCTATCCCACGGGAACCATACATTTTTCCGTGATAAAAAATAATCTAAGTGCCATTCCAAACTATAATTTATCTCTGTGTAAAATTTCGTTTCAGCCATTTAGCCTGCAGCATGAAATCCGTTCAGCCATTCTGGCATAATTGAGTAACAAACATCCATCCAAACATCCAAACATGTAAACTTTCACATTTATACCTTATAGGTATTAGTAAGATGTCAAATATTCGCGTAAATCTAAGAAAGTATTAAAATTAAGAAATAACTTAATATTTCTAAGGAATCAAGTTACGAAAGTTATATTTGTAATTTCAATGTATTTTTTCTTGAAAATAAAGTTCATTTTAGTTACGAAATAAAACAAAGTACATTAAAATAAATAATGTAGAGACTAGACTTCAAAAACATGTAGAAAATAACTCAATTTGGACGTATATTTTTCTCTATGTGTTTTTGTTGTTTAGAGAAACTCTTATTTACTTACACCAGTTAAACTAAGAAGGCTGAAAAGTGTATATAATACTAGCTCTTGCAGAATACTATACTCGCATTTCTAACTTATATACAGCAGTATAGCTTTCTAGTTCTTTTTAGTATGAAAGAAATCTAAACATATAATAAAACTGTAGATGTCGAATGTCTGTTCATAGAAAAAAATGCTAAAAACCGAGTCATGGGGATGTAAGAAGAGAAATAGAATTTTCAAATTTTTGGTTTCTCTGTCTGTTTGTCTGTTTGTACGGCCTAATCTCCGAAACTATTGGACCGATTTAAATGTAATGTTGCGTGGTTATACCTTATATCCCAGGTCAATATTTCAGATACTTTTCATCCCGGAAAATTAAAGAGTTCCCGTGGAATAATTAAAAAACTATCGTAACTTATACAACTTAGTATACAAAAACTACTGATTGGATTTTAATGAAACTTTACAATAATATAGTTCATACATCAGAATATTATATCTATAGGCTTTTTTTATCCCAGAAAAATGTACGGTTCCCTTGGGATAGATTTGTTTTTGTTTATCTAGAGGCGAACCCGAGCGAAGCAAGGGTGAGCCGCTAGTAATTTAATATTTCTAAGGATTCAAGCTATGAAATAAAACAAGTACATAAACGTAGATAATGCAGAGTGTATGTAAAATATGTTAATTAGATGAATTTAATAATTTTCGCATATTCTCACTTCCAGGGAATAAATACATTGAGGAAAAAATAACTTTTCTTTAAGCTTCAAAATTAGTAATATAATTTTATATTGTTCAAATAAAAAAAAAACAAAGTTCCGCCAAGTATTAAAAATATGATTTACAGAATACAAAATTAGAGTTTCTATGATTATTGATTAATTTTTGATGCAAGCAAAGCCAAACATTTGTTGCATCCAGATCGTAACAAATAATTCTACAATTAAATATTTATGTATATGTCACCGTAAAATTGTAAACACCGCTAGATTACAATCTTACGAGATACTATAACCTCAAGATAATCTGGACAGATTTTGATGAAATTTGGTGTGATGATAGCTGGTTATCCGGGTCAACATATAGGATACTTTTTACTGCAGGAAAATATCTCATCTCTGAGAAATCTATATTAAATGTTAAAACGTAACTAGGGACGAACCCGAGCGGAGCGAGGTTGAGTCGCTAGTATATTATAATATACTAACGGCATATTTGTCATTACTTTCATTCCATCACTTAATATTAAACCATTTCTATGGAATAATCATGATCCCGATTTGCATTTCGGTTTTCCTTATTGTCTATGTCGAGAATTAAATGGTCGTCTCAAATAGCTACGCCTTATTTGCATCGACTTGAATAAAATTAACATATTATTAAGTTATTTGTGAAGTAATTTTGCGGTTATCAGAACAATAATATTTCCTTTAGCATTAGTTAAGATGAGATGAGAAGCCTTGGTTGGTTTTTACTTATAAAAATAGTTATTATTATTATTTCTTAACATGTAGTTAGAACGTTTATTAAAGACATTTCAAGTGTTTTATGATCCAAAAACCGTATAAAGCTTACATATCTTAAAAATCGTTTATATCGCACCTATCCTTGAATCTACATCTATTTATATAATATATAAAAATCAATTGCTGTTCGTTAGTCTCGCTAAAACTTAAAAACTGCTGGATCGATTTGAATTATTCTGTTTTTGTTTTATTGGGAGTGTATCATGGGTGGTTTAAGTATAAAAAAATAGGGAACCCCCCCCCCCCCCCCCCCCCCCAAAAAAAAGAACAGCTGGAATATCGAAACGTTCAGAACTGTTAATTTTGTAATAGAATCACTAACCCTTAAAACGTACCTAGTAACCAATAAAAACAAAAACTTAGTATAAATCTTTTTAATCTTTTTCATACAATTCGAATATTTAGTTTTGAAACAGTTCTTTATTTTAAGAACTGTCTGGGTATTTTGCTTCTAAATGCTACTCTCCCTAACGTTCTACACTAAGTGGAAGACGTATGAGCAAAATGAACTTTTTCGCTCGTGTGTCACCCAAAATGCATAAACTTTAAACTGCCGAGCAAGTTCTTTAGCGATCCAACCACTTTCAAATTTCACTCGTAGCCCGCCCGTCTGTCAACGACGCGAGCCGAAACCCATTATTTTATATAAAACTGGTGCATTATCACGACTTTCTAACCATTTTTCATATAGGAGCCATGCTTTTGTTTGAAATATTACAAAATATTGATAGAAAATTTTATTCTTTATGGCTCTACGTAGAGATTTTTATGTCGACGAAATTGGGAACTGTAATTATTCATAATATTAAAAAAAAGGAACGATCTCAATAGCGGTATAACTTATTATATGCATGTACTAGCGACTCACCCTCGCTTAGTACGTTTTTATTTTTTTGAGCGAAACCCTAATACTTTTTCTAAAATAAAAGTAGCCTAAGTTACTCCTTATAATATCAGCTATTTCCAGTGAAAGTCCCGTTAATTTTGGTTCATCCGTTTCGAAGATTAGTAGGAACAAACAGACAGACAGACAAACAGACAAAAATTGTGTTTTTCTTATAAGTACCGTATATAATTCCATATGTATTTAGTATAAAGCTGTTATTTTCACATTACAAACAGACACTTCCATTTTATTTATCTGTATAGATATACTCGTAATATAGTTTATTTATGTACAATTGCTTTGCTCCTATATTTCATATCATCCCCTAGTTTTCATCCCTAAGAGTCATTTTTAATTAGATTATTTACAATTTTTGTTATTGTAACTATAAAAATAACTTTATAACTTTTTTGAACCTTTTTACTCCTTTAGGGGTGGAATATCCAAAAATCCTATCTTTGTGGATTTTAACTCTCTACATGAGATCCATCTCTTCCAAATTTCAATACATTAATTCATAAAATATACATGAAATAAATACGCCTCTCTTTTTTATATTAACGTATTTTCTATATTTAAATTAAAATATTATTAGGATATATTGATTCCAGAATCAATGCAATAATTACTATAGATTTTATTCTTAAAACAAGGTCGAGAAAGATGGATCAATCACTAGAGAATCTATTTATTAAAATAAGATATTTTTCCTTTATTGACGTCCATAATTAAAAGAGGCATGTGTAACAAACACATTATTATAAGTATTATTAAATTAATAAAACAAAAACACACAGACGAACTTAGAACCTAATTCTAAGAAGATAGTTTGAGACCCTGGGAAGGACATAGGATAGTTTTTATCCTGGAAATCATCCCTTAAGAGGGTGAATTGAGGATGAAAGTTTTTATGGGGAAGCAACCTAGGGACGAACCCAAGCGAAGTGAGGGTGAATCGTTAGTTTCTAATAAAAATTGATCTCAAAAATTTTTTGATGCGCCGTTTTAACATGTGTTGGAATGACCTGACCTGCCAGTTATAATTAGAGACTTTCAGTAGTATTATTTTAGAGGTATAAATGTATTAAGGGAACGATGGGACTGACATTTAGCTCTATTGCTAAAAAGTCACTAAATAAAAATAGAGAGAAAAAAAAATGTTAGTAGTAATTAGAGAACAGAGGCGATCCATTACCATTTGAGAGAATGTTATTTAAAATAATGTATATTTTTATATTACACACACCTAGATAAAGAGTAGCACAACTCCAAATAATCCAAATTCGAGTTATTACTATTTTAGGAATCTGTGTTAAAAAAATACATAAAATCCATATGATTATGTCATGATTACTAATTTAACACGAAAAAATAAAACTATTTTTGGAATTATTGGTGTTTAATATATAGTTGGTTAGTGGGTGTTCCAAATAAATATCTTCAAGTGTTTGATATTGAGTTGGTTACAAGTGATAATGCTATTTGATGACAAGCCATTGATCAAAAAATATCTTCATTATATTATATACAAGAACACATATTAGATCATTTTTAATATATCAAAGAGAAAAAGAGTAAAATTTTTTTTTAATTCCTGAAAAAAGAGATATTTTGAGTTGTACTACTTTTTATCTAGGTGTGCGATTTAAAAATACTTTACTATTTAAAATATTTTAATATTGCTTCATAAATGGATATATAACTTTTGCTTTTTGATTTGTTTTAATATTATTTTACGTTTAATAATTTTATTGATAAAAGGTTCTTTTTTTTATTTATCATTAAAATAACAAGAAAATCGAATATAATAGAATAAAATAAATCCACTGAAAGTACTTGTCAGTATTTATTCGTAATAATATTATATAAAAAAATATTTTGATATATTTAATATTACTATAAAATATATAATATAAAATTGTATATTTGTCTGGAAGTCCGAATAGATTATCATATGTGAATATATTGCAGTTACCATACATAGTTTTAGTTAACATACGTGAATTAATAACCTCCTTTTTTGAAGTTGGTTAGTAAAAATACTTTTGAACAAAATTTTTTTTAAAGTTTTAAAATTAAAATGTGGAATATTACCTAAAATTATTACCTACAAGATTTTTAATTAATTACTAAATTCAAACATTTAAAATCACTTACCGCAGTAAAAAAACTAAAATTCAACTATATAACTAAACAGTTTTGTATACACTTAAGTAATACGTGTACACTAACTTTCACGGTATGCCAAATGTTGACGTGCGTCTCATTCGACCGTCAGAATGCTACTGGCTTAGAATGCGTATGTTGAGTGTTGTATTTAGTTTGGTGCATGAGAGTTATAGTTAAAATTAACTAAAAATTGCATATACTAGTTAAATTTAACTAATCATATGAAATATTTATTTAGATTTACACAAATATTTGACTTTAAAACTAT
Source organism: Fabriciana adippe (assembly GCA_905404265.1). Taxonomy (NCBI): domain Eukaryota; kingdom Metazoa; phylum Arthropoda; class Insecta; order Lepidoptera; family Nymphalidae; genus Fabriciana; species Fabriciana adippe. The sequence continues at coordinate 14,615,806 of FR989989.1, forward strand.
GATTATTGTTGAGCAGCTGTAAACCTTTCGGAAGGTCGCGTCGGAAACTATTGGGTTCAAAATAAATTCGTGAAAAATCTGAAGAGCTTTATTTATAATTATATGAAATAATGTAATATTAAAAAAATAACTAGCGACTCACCGTCGCTCCGCTCGGGTTCGTCCCATGTTACGTTTTAATCTTTAGTAAAGATTTCTCAGAGATAAGATATTTTCCTGCAGTAAAACGTATCCTATATATTGACTTGGATAACCAACTATCATCATACCAAATTTCACTAAAATCTGTCCAGTGGTTTTCTCGTAATACGTTCCCAGACAGACAGATAGACAGACAAAAATTCTAAAACTATAGATTTGACCTCTGTATCCATAATAATGATTATTTCAATAAGATTTTCTAAAAAATATTCAATGTACAGATTCAACTCAGTTAGAATTTTATTATATGTATGTATAGATATTGTATTGATGGTTAAATAATCGTTAATCAATAATTGTAAGGTGATTCTCATATGACCATAAGATAAATGTTTGTTAAATTATTCATGTACATACATATGTATGTATGTATATGTATGCATACATATGTATGCATGACGGTGCTGATTGACAGACGTACGGGTAACATGAATTTCTATTGATGTATTTATTACCTAGTGTTAAGTTTAGTGTAGGTGAAATTTCTTAAAATTTCCAATTTTAGTGTCCGCTATAATTAACCTTGAAAGCAAGAAAATTGGAAAATTATGAGATTTTTTTTTTCATTACAGTAAAATTTCTTAGTAAAATAAATATTTAAACCAAAAATTTATAAAAACTTGATACAAAGAAAGTATTTATGATACTAATTATCAGTTTTAGATTATTTTTTACACATACACATTAAAAAAGTGTGTGTGTGTGCAATTCACACATGGTAGAAGGGAAACTTAATATTATATATTTGTCAGACAATAACTACGGTTACCATGGCAATATGGCCATGTATTCTATCTCATTCTCTCGCCGGCTTAATCCTATATATTCATGTGTTTGTCTCTTTTTAGTGTCGCATTTCCGTATCATCGAGTTTCAAATAACAATGATTCTAAAGAAGTTACAAGGCCAAAAATGCAAGTACTTCAAAGTACCACTTCTATTTGTATGAAGTTCGTTGAAATATGTATTGTACATATTAATAATTTCTAACGTATTTTTAATTTCTTATGAAAATAAGGAAATACTTACGCCTCACGCGAGGTCAAGGTTTATTCGATTAGGTATATATCATACTAGCAAAGTCCGCGGCTTCGCTCGCGCTAAAACAACAAAAAACACTCTGAAAAGGTAGGTTTTGAAAGGGTATTTGTTTTATAACCAAAGCATATCACAGCGCAGAACCACCGCTATTATGATGTTTTGACGTGAAACTCCTTTAAAATCACATCGGAACCTACGGGTACCAGGTTAGAAAAATGGACCGTAACGAAATAAGATGCATTAGGTTGCCTAGTAACCGTTGTTATTAGAGTGGACTGTGGAGCAACCCCATGGTTGTTGTGGTTTAACTTCGGCAGACCTGCGTCGGAAAGTCGTAGTTGAGTGCGTAAGCGATCCTGCGACGTCCCCTTAAGACGGGGGAGGTTTTGTTGGGTTTTGGTGAGTAGTACTGGCTTTGCCGGTGAGACCCACATCTCGTGCCTAAATGCATTTCCCAAGGTTAAAAAAGAAGTAACGGCAGTTATTGTCTGAAAAATTATATATTATAGCGACTCACCCTCACTTCGCTTCGGGTAAGTCCCTAGACAAAAGAAAATCTATCCTACGGGAACGGTACATCTTTCCGGGATAATATATAGCCTATAGCCTTCCTCAGTTAACGGGCTATCTAATGCAAAAAGAGTTTTTCAAATCGGATTAGTAGTTCCTGAGATTAGCGCGTTCAACCAAACAAACAAACAAACAAGCAAACAAACAAACAAATAAACTCTTTAGCTTTATAATATTAAAAGTATAGATATGATATTCTTTCCGTTGCTATCTTCAAGGATTACTATTTTTACTAATTTGTTTTTAAATATACAAAATATTTATAAAAAACGAAAAAATTAAAAGCGACTCGCTGAAATAGACGCTTCAGTTAAACCAACGGCGGTGTGCCCCGACACAGCCCCACCCGATTTTTTTAGAGAGAAGTGCTTTGCTGATGTTAGCTTTAATGGACTGGCGCGACTGAGAAGTTTATGTCAATGTCAAAACGTGTCAATGACGACACGTTTGGCTCAGTTTGTAGGGTCACCTACTTGCTGTGCCAGCGGTCGCGGGTTCGAGTCCCGCTAGGGGCATTCATTTGTGTGATGAACACGAATGTTTGTACTCCAGTCATGGGTGTTTATATTTATAATATGTATATATTTTAAGTTATATACGTGTAGTGTATCAACTATCTGGTATCCATAACACAAGCCTCGTAGCTTACCATGGAACTAGATGGTGCTGTGTGTTAATGTCCCAATATATTTATTATTTATGTATTTATTTATATCCAGTGAATGAAGAAACTCTCGTACTTTCTTCATTGACTAGAGTTGATTAATTCATAAAATCTACTTTAGTTTTAAAACTAATAAACTACAAGTACTATATCAATGTAAGTTTCCAAATTAACGTTATTTCGAGTATATTTTATTGAAAACTGACATGTTTTTGTTCTGAAGAAATGTATTTTTCATAGGTTTCGATTTTTGTATTTTTGATACAACATATGCAGTACGTAAAGCAATACAAGCCGTAGTGCATAATGTGCTAAAAAAGGGCATTTTTACTTTTGACGTTAATTATTAACTACTTAATCGTACATTAAAGATTTTTTGGAAAATCTTATTAAAATAGTCATTATTATCGATACAGAGACCGAATCTATAGTTTTTACAAATTTTGTTTGTCTGCCTGTCTAGGAGTGCATTACGAGAAAACCACTGGACATATTTTGGTGAAATTTGGTATGATGTGGTATGATGAGTATTTTTTCCATACATTTTATATAACTAGACTAACTATAATATGACGAAAACAAATATTTACTCTATTCGAGCATCGAACCCATTAACTATGACATAGAAGATATTGTCAATAGTATTAAATAAAAAAATATGAAACAAAGAGCAACATTGCCTAGCCCTTAGTGATGTGACATTAAACCGATATTTCTACACCATTAATTTCCTAAAAACCCGCGTAGCGTTACGTTTTTATATTACTTAGACAAATGGTGAAACTTGATGTTTTAAACCTTTAGTCTCTCTCATGACTATGATTGTTGTAAAGCATTCGAAACGTCGGGAACCAAAAATCAAAATAAATCCAAGAAAAAATAGTTTTATTTACAACTAGCGACTCTGTCTCTTTATAATATTAGGTATAGATTATATTCTTTCCGTATATGATATTCTATGAATATATGATTGTAATATGCCTAATATGCTTTAATGAATTATTGATTTGTTTTAATTTAATTGCGATATTTGCCAAAGAAGTTTTACTTCAACCGGGCGTAAAGGTTACACGCACTTTTTTATTTTTAACACTATATTGAACACAAAAATGGTTCATTAAAAAAATACAATTAAATTAATTTAAATTAGTTTAATTATAAGAAAGCAAAGTATTCAAATAAAATGGACGGAACAAGCGCTTAATGGAAGGTAAATAAATCCACTTCTATGCAATGAAAAGCTGAACACCGTTATTATTTTCTCCGTTCTCCTCTTTTATACCATGTTAAATTAAGTAAATTCTCAGTAATGGTGTTTCAACACATTTGTTAAAGAATGTTAATTTGTTAATAAATATTTATTTTATCGTAAAAAAAAAACGTTTTATAACAGAAGTTATTAGATATCCTCTTTTTATTAAATGTTTTTAACATTTGTTAACAAAAAAAATGAAGCAAAATGTAACAGTATGTAACACTTGTTAGAAAACATTAAAATATTAAACATTTCAAAATATAGAAACCAAACTAATCCGAAGTGGTTGTTATAAAATTTTGGGAATATTCTACAATATGTTTTATCGGTGTGGAAGCTTTGAAAACATCTAACAAGTTAACATGTTAGTTAACTTAATACTTTCTTAGATTTACGCGAATATTTGACATTTTAAATAAAACTATCTTTTCGGATTATTTCGCGGATTTATTTTGATTTTTGGATCCCGACGTTTCGAATGCTTTACAGCAATCATGTTAGTTAACTTGTTACTAGATGTTAAAAAAGTTTTCGTGTTAAAAAATGTTATGTAATATCATCTAACATTTTTTAAATTTCGTGTGGAAGCACCATAAAGCTTTAAAATGTAAGAACGTTGAGTCCTTCAAAGTGTGAATATACAAAAGAAACATTAAGAATATTTTTCTAGGATAATGCAAAAAATATTACAATACTCTAGTTTGTGTAAAGAAAAAAGTAAAAATAAATAACTACGAGTAAATAGTAGCAAAAAAAAGTTCTTTCGGTACTGAAGTAGCAATACAAAATGGATAGCTATAAAACAGGTGACTTGATTTGAAGAATATTTTATACCCAGAAAAAATTACAGATATAAAGGAAAATTCAATAAATATTCATTGAACACTAGAGTTTTTTGACTTTTTGATAAATTATTTTTGAGAACTTAACACACGTTGGAAAAGAAATAATCCATTATTTCATTGTTAGACTAGGGACTCGCCTTCGTTTCGCTCCGGTTCGTCGCTAGGTTGATTCCCCATACAAACTTTCATCCCCATTTTTATCCCTTTGAGGGATGATTTTTGGAATAAAAAATATCTTATATCCTTCCCCGGGTCTCAAACTATATTCTTACCAAATTTTATCTAAATTGGTCCAGTAGTTTTTGAGTTTATTCGTTACAAACATACAAAAATACAAATCTTTCCTCTTTATAATATTAGTGTAGATGTGTAAACTTTAATTTTGTATGAAAGATGTTAAAGAAATCTATTAAATTGTTAAAGGAATTTCTTCGGAAATACTGATAAAGTTTTTGAAAAACAAATAAATCAATAAGTCTATACTAATATTATAAAGAAAAACAAAAGTTTTTTTTTTGTATGTGTGTTTGTAATGGATAAACTATTATAAAAATCCGCTGAAGAGATTTAGATGAAATTGGGTATTAAGGTAGTGACCCTGGGAAGAACATAGGATAGTTTTTATCCCGAAAATAAAGGTATTATTTCAGGGATAAGGGGGTGAAAAGGAGGATGAAAGTTATATGAGGAAGTTTATATGGGGAATCAATCATTTCTCAAGAAAGGGATATAAAACTCATCATACCTATGTATACATACATATTAGTATATATACATATATACTAATATGTAGTCTATCTATTCCATACTAACCGTTAAAACGTACCTAGGGACGAATCCGGACGAAGCCAGGGTGAGTTGCTAGTAGTTAATATTTTCGATTATATTTATTATGATAGAATATCAAGACATTATTTCTTTGTATAGTGTTAAATATTTAATCAACGTCACTTCATGGCAAACCCATGTTCTAAAATTCAAGGACACCGCAATGCGTTAAGCGAAGGAAATCAGGTCAACATTTTGTTGAGAGTTTTAGTAAATTAGAAACCGTTTTATCCTAAGAAAATTTTTAAGAAATGGTACCTTATTCAATTCAATTTTCTTCTTAATGGCTGCAAATACCAGTTGAGCACAGATTATTTCGCCAATGTAGCATAAAATGGAGGAGACAGTAGCTTCTATTTATGCTATAAAAGTGGCCTGATATTTTATTATATCTTATCCTGATCTTTTTGAGTCGGTTTTGATATCTTTTTGATATTAGATTCCACTTGATGTTCCGGGAGAAGAAGCCTATATAATTATGGCCCACGAATGAAATTTACTCAAAATTTTATATCAAAAAAGTACTTCAATCATTTTATAGGCACTGTTCTTTATAGAAAAATCCAGGTTAAATTACTTACTTGCTGTAAAACAGAAGGAAAAATTATAATAAGTGAGTGTAAAAGAGATATATAAAATATTATATAAAGTTTTCGTGGTTATAAATAATAAATATTTTATATTAAACTGTTTTTTCGGATATTTTTTGAGTTATTCTTAATTTTATTGGAGATTTCTTCTAATTTTTGGTTCTCAACGTTTGGAATACAGCAATTCTGAGTATGGTCACGGAAGAGTCTCCCTTTTGTTTATTGTATTAGTAGTATTTGTTATTTTTTCAGGATGTGATGGCTCATTATTAATCGGATTTTAGTAAAATTTGGAATAGAGACTTGTCTGAATTAGAATTATGGAGGTCTAAATATTAGTATAGCATTGGTGTAATTTAAGAAAGTATAAAATTTACTTCAGCTTTAGTCATTCACAAAGTGTTATACTTAGATTTACGAATACTCTATGTATTTTATTGAACGGCAGTTGTTATCTACAGTAGGATATCTCAATTGCAAGGTTTATTTTTCCCTATAGACTACGATAAAATTCTAACAAATGTAATGTGGGGTTTTTTGAATATTTTGTTACGCTTTACATATCAAAATTAGAATGCCCCAAATAATATATGGGCATAATTTTGAAATTTTGTACTCAAAATATATTTATATAGATAAAGTTTACATTAATGAATGTATAAAAAAAGGCAGTGGTAGCCCAATGGTAACGCGCACGCTTGGGATACCGAGTGAAGCGGGTTCAAATCCCAGGTCTCGCACCTCTGATATTTTCATGTGCGAATCATTTCTAACATGATTACCACTTGCCTTACGGTGAAGGAAAACATCGTGAGGAAACCTGCATGTCTGAGAAAACCTAGCCAGTTTTCGAAAGACATGTGAAGTCCGCCAACCCGAACTTGGCCAGCGTGGTGGACTATGGCCTGATCCTCTTCGTATTGAAGGGAGGCCCGTGCCCAGCAGTGGGACGTTAAAAAGGGCTGAATACACAATGAATGTAAACTTAACTTTTACTAAGCGTTAAAAATTAACGCAAAACGTGTTACTATTTGAGAAATTGACAAACTTGATGTTTCTATCAATAAATGTAAAGCTGCTCATCCCAGCAAATCGAACCATACTGCTAATCCTATATAACTAAAACTATGTAAACCATCATAATATTGTATTTATGGGAAAATCTATAAAAATAAAAAATGAATCACCGAAATCTATGCGCATAACTTCCGATTGACTGCACCAAATTGGACAATTCTTTTTTTTGTGTTTGTTATTTTTATTGTCAGGTTTTTTTTATTGTCATTTTTATTGTCAGTTTTTGTATTTGTTATTGTCAGGACAAGTTTTGTATTGAAAAAAATTAAAAGAAAAACGGTTTTTTATTAAAAGAAGATTTTTTAAAATCTCAGGATATGTAAAGTGAGTGAGTGAAATAGTTTTTTTCCCGGAAATCATCCCTTAAGGGGGTGAGAATGGGGATTAAAGTTTATATGGGGAAGCAAGCTACGGACGAACCCGAGCGAGGCGAGGATAAGTCGCTAGTAAAATATAAACATGATTTATACACTAAGTTTTATGAAACTGTAATTTCTAAAAGAGAACATTATTTTTTTTAATAAAATAATGTTACCATGTTTTTGATGTGCTTTTTCGTAAATATTATCGTCCGCACTAAGTAGGCTCGTTTGTCACTTATCAAGGTCACAAAACAAATAAATCAATTACCAAAATAGTTTACGTGAAAAAGGCAATACGTAGTAAAAACTTTTTCATTGCGTTCAATCAGCAATAAATGTATAAAGATAAGTTATATTGATATACAAAACTGTCCTCAAAAAGAAGCACAAAATTTGAAATTATGCGTATTTTTTTAATCTTTATTTTATTTATAAAGAGGGTTTGTTCATAAATTGAAAATTCAGTTCATAAATTATACAGCTACCCTCATTGGAGCAACTACAAAAAACTCACCGACGCTTCACAGCTACTTTATAAATCTTATACAATACTCTAGCTTCTTTTGATTCAGGACGACCTAAAATACAACTGCATATTCCTAATTCAAACAAATTTATATTAATCATTAATTCTAATCTTTCGACCTCATTTCGGACACATTCCACTAGGACATGGTAAACATCTTCGACAACGTCACACTCTGAACAATTTGGAGATGGGATTTTACGTACCAGGTAAGCAAATTTATTCAATGGAATGTGTCCAAATTATGCGCTTTTTTCAAATTTCTTTTGTTCGTTACTTTTCGGATGACAAAATTAAAACGCACGTTGTTTCGTTTAAAAAAGAACTTTATGTGGTGTGCGTAAGTTTGAATTTGTGTTTAAACAGTTAGAACTTTCGTTTGTTAGATTTTTTAATTTTATTCTTTAGTTTGACTTAACGTCATATGTTGGCGGCACTTTTTGAAGAGATATTTGTTACGAAATGTGAATTTATGTTTTTATACATCTATGATTGGATAGGTTTTAAAGAAAATGTATGTATATCATGTAGAGTGATATGGATGGTATGTTTGAAGATCATAAATTCCTGGCAAGGCCAAAACTAAGCATCGATTAATAGCCATTCATTCTCTGTGAACATGAAAAAGGAAGAAGGGAAGGAATTTGCAACGTATAAAATGAATATCTATACGTTGTACTGTAAGATATTTTTTTTTTAAATCAATATAAATAAAAATGACCTTTAAATCTTCAATATAAAAGACTCAACAAAAAAAATAATATGACCGCACCTCGATGTGACGTAGGAACAAATCCTGTGCCTTTCATCCAGGTATAGAATATCATTTAAGGAAAGAGTATAATATTATATATCATTTGTCAGACAATAATAACCGTTACCACGGCAACAAACGTACGTACATTTTTTCGTAACGCATTCACCAGCTTACCCCCCAAGTCAAGCGTGCGTAAAGAAGTTTTACTAAAATATTCAATTACGTGACGTTTAAAAGTTCATATTATCTAGAGCTCTTATTTAACGTCCCCGGGATCAAACTATGACCTCTAGCCAAGTGCGGGTTGACGTACTTCATATTATGCCTTTTGATAAATCGCTAGGTTCTCTCAGACATGTAGGTTTCTGCACGTTAATTTCTCTCACCATAAGACTAGATCATGTTGAAATTAATTCGCACATAAAAACGTCAGTTGAATTTGGGATTCGAACTCCCTGAACTTGATTTCCTAACCGAGCGCGTTACCACTGACTATCACTGGCTTATATAAAAGTATATCGCTGTTAGATTTATCTAAGCATGTAGAAATAAAGTAAAGGTTCTAGTTACAATAAGCGAAACTTGGTTGTTTCCCACGAGCTGCCAACTTTTACACATCTATACTTAATATTATAAAGCTGAAGAGTTTGTTTGTTTGTTTGGTTGAACGCGCTAATCTCAGAAACTACTAATCCGATTTGAAAAATTCTTTATGCATTAGATAGCACGTTAACTGAGGAAGGCTATAAGCTATATATCATCCCGAAAAAATGTACCGTACCCGTGGGATAGATTTGTTTTTGTCTAGGGACGAACCCGAAACGAAGCGAGGGTGAGTCGCTAGTAAGTAAATATAGTCGAGTTAAAAATAACCAGTTGAGAAACGAAATTTCAGAACTAGGGAAATAGGAAAAAAGTAATCTTATTTACGCAAAAATACTATAAGACATATTATAACATAAGTTCTGCATTCTATTATAGTATAGGAATTAAGTACACGTTTACATTACTGAACGTACAATCCTGTCACTTGCTAATACCCCATTACCTGAAAGTAATACACAAAACGTCTTCTACAGCCACGTACGGCGATGGAACGCGCTCCGCATGCTCCCTATCAATTCTTAGCAAATAATCAAAGATGTCGTGCGAAACGCAGTAAACATTCTTAATATTTATAAACAATTAACAAATTACCCAGTGTTGGTGTAACAAACGCGATCTAAGAACCTACATGGGGCTAACATCGAACCAGGTAGTCCATCCACCCTTTCGTTTATTACCCAACAGATAGTCCTTGCTTTGTTTGATCATTTTCCTTGTGCAACTTATTGGGAATGCTTAGCCTACATAGCCTAAGCATTCCCAGTATGTTTCTTACTAACTTCTAAATCCAACGGTGGTTGTCTTTAAGAAATATTTTGTTTTTAGGGTCCCGTATCCATAAAGTATAACGGGACGATACCACTAAGACTCCGCTGTCCGTCCGTCTGTCTGTCTGTCCGTCTGTCACCAGGCTGTATCTCATGAACCGTGATAGTTAGACGTTTGAAATTTTCACGGATAGTGTATTTCTGTTGCTTCTATAACAACAAATACTAAAAAAAAACAGAATAAAATTAATATTTAAGGGGGATCCATATACCTAGCGTAAAAACGTGATTTTTTTTCTCGTTCTTGCTCGATATTGATAACGGCAACAGAGATAGACGTAGACGTAGAGGCAGAGGTAGACGCTTGAAATATTCACAGAATATTTAGTGTTTTATTCACTTAAAAATTAAAAAATTAAATTAAAATAAAACAAATATTTAAGGGGGACTCCCATACAACAGATATGATTTTTTTTGCCGTTTTTGTAGATAATGGTACGGAACCCTTCATTCGCGAGACCGACTCGCACTTGGCCAGTTTTATTTAAAAAGATTATATTTCAATATTCGATCAAATTTTCAATTACATGTTTAAGTCAAATTAAGCATTTGATTAAAAATTTGTATGAAATAATCGTTTTAAACTGCAATTATAAAATAAAGGTATGTTTGGTAATATTCTAGAAAATAATATAAGAAAATAGTTAAAGTGACTTCAAAATGACTTTCGTAGTAATTCAACCCTTCAGGATGATTTTTTTTAACAAAGCTTGACCTTGAGCTTATATTGATTATAGAATAACTTGATTTTGCTTAAATGCTTAAGTAAACATATTTATTTTAAATAAAACTATATTTAAATAAAACTATCTTTTCGGATTTTTTCGCGGATTTATTTTGATTTTTGGTTCCCGACGTTTCGATTGCTTTACAGCAATCATGGTCACGGGAGAGACTAAGGTGTTAGATGTCTCAAAGGTATTATATAGTTGTTACAGACAGCCTACCCACAAATAACAAAATGAATTCAAAAAACTTGAAAATTGGCACCAAAGTACCTTACAATATTTGTTAATTTTAATTTTAAAACATTTTTATAATTTTAATTACTTTTATATTATATAATTTTATATTATTTATATAATTTTAGCTTTATTATTATAATTATTACAATTTTTTAGAAAATTTATTGATTAATAATCTATATTTAGTGTTGCCATTATTATATTTATAACTATAAAGAAAAAATAAATTATTAATTATTTAAGCCACATTATTATTCTATGTGTAATTTAAAAAATTAAAATTAATTAAGAATTACTATTTGCAAATGAAAATATTAATTTGAATACTAATTTAAATTACTGTTATTTTGATCCGCACAGTAAGAACTTACTACATCTAACTGTCTGTTTTGTTTAGATATATTATTTGATTTTATTATATTAATGACTAGCAGAACCTGCGGCTTCGCTCGCGATCAAACTACGAAAAATACGAAATTTCATGCATTATATGTCCAAGGGATAAAAAGTTTCATATAAACTTTTATCCCCTATTTCATCCCCTTGGGGGTTGAATTTTGAAAAATCCTTCCTTAGTGGATACCTACGTCATAAGAGAAATACGTGTGCGAATTTTAAGTTTCTAGCCCTAAGGGTTTGGCTTGTGTGTTTATTTAAAATTTTCATCCCCTATTTTCATCCCCTTTTAGGGGTTGAATATTGGAAAACGCTGAAATACGTAACTTATTATTTTTGCCGTACTCATTTCATACGAAATTTCAAGCAAATATGTACTACAAAAAACCTCTTTGGCTTTTTGCTATTAGTAATAATTTGATAGCTGTAATGATTTGTAAATGTATGATTGTGACTCGTGCATCGAGGGCTCCGTACCGCCGAACGACCCACACCCACACCCACATCCACACCCACACACACACACACACACACACACACACACACACACACACACACACACACACACACACACATATATGTATATATATATATATATATATAAATATATATATATATATATATATATATATATATATATATATATATATATATATATATACATATATATATATATATATATATATATATATATATATATATATATATATATATATATATATACAGGGTAAATTTTAATTTACTGAAAACCTTTTACGAATATATTGGTAATATCTTATGAAACAATTTTAGCGAGATCAATCTTTACAAAACATAATACATTTACAAAAAAACTACGTTTAAGTTTTTGTTGTCGTGTCTGATTCCTTATACGTCTGTATTTTGTAGTACCTAAACAATTTCATTCAAATCCTACAACGCGTCGTCTAAGTAAATTGCCATTTTTTATACTTTACACTTGATAATACACATCGTGTTCAAATCATTATACATAAATTAAATAATATTCAAAAAAATCACAAACAAGTAGTAAAATTAATAATTAATAGGTAATCATAAAATATAACCTCTGCGACGCGCGCATCCATGCGGCGCCGGTCGACGCCCGCGCTCAGCTGATTGCGCTGCTCGCGAGTGCCTACTTCACCACTACTCACTGACCACTGTACAATGTACATGCCTATTGCACCAAAGGCACCACTTCAAATAACATATTAATTACATTAACTATTTACATACTGCTTATTGTTCATTAGTTTTTTTATTATTTTATTAATTTGTTTACTGAATAGACATTTAGTTTGATACGAACGCTATGCTAGCAACAGTGCTTTCGGATGGCAATGTATAACACTCCATGCGTAATATTGTGACACATTGAACTGTCGGGCTGCCTCATAAGTGCTAGCTGCTGGATTTTCTTCAAAAAACTACAGTATGTTTTCCTGCTCATGAACTGCGCGCCGCGGTGGACGACCACGATCGATTGATACAGGCTGGAATTGCCCATAATCTCGCAATCGCTGTGTAGCGCCCAGCATCGTAGCGGAGCTCGGTGTACGTGAGTTCGGAAATCGCCTTGAATATTCACGGCAGGCTTCACTAACGTTATCATTGCAAATTGCTAAAACTCGCACCATTTCTGTATACTCGATATTTGAGTATCGGTAAGCCATCGTAACAAGGTAGCATTCGCAATATTAATCTCGCACCGGAAGGACAAGCGTCGCGGGCGCATCAAAGGCGACTGACGCAACAGGTAATTAGGTCAAGTTTAAATGAGTAAGCGCTGCTTCCTGCACCCCTCTACCCCTGCCCCTCCACCGGCCACGCGCTTTCTTTTGCTAATGCTAGGACTATTACGGTTTAGAAGGTGCAATAAAAATATTTTTATTTTTGTATGAAAATAAAAATTTAAGAAATATTATTTTTTTTTCTTACAGATGTTGTTGTCATGATGTAAATAGTATGTTCCCAAAAGGTTTTCAGTGAATTAAAAATTACCCTGTATATATATATATATTGTTAGCTGTATCTCAAAAGTAGAGGGAGTTACGATTGTCAAGCCCTATATAAGTCGGTGAAAACCAACGCCTCGTCCTCTTCTCTGGACAAAAGGCGTGCGCTCGTAGACTCGTTAACGTCAATTCAGAATATCGAATTTTGAAAATTGTATTTGTGTGATTTTATTAGAATTAATATTAATTTTTGTTTTTGTATAAATTTTCGTATAAATCTAATTTATTGTTTTGTTGCTAATTAAATTATTTTTTTTAAATAAATTTGCTTTTAAATTATAAAATCAGAAGTGGGATTGGACGCCGTTAAAGTCGTTTCAAAGCCATCTCTGATTTCTTTAAAAATGTCAAGTAGAAAACGACAACGGGAGCCACCGCGAGAGCGCGCGTCTTCTTCTAATTTAGGTAACCTATCAGCGACGATGGAGGCAATCCTTAACCGCCTGACAACGCTGGAACAACGCACCGGGACACCAGGCCCTACTACGCAAACGGAGCGCGTGATCACGCCGCCGTTGCCCACCTCAGCCGAGCCTACGCTTGCCCTTGCAACAAGCACGCCACGTGGTACGGGCATGGCCAGCATCCCTAGCGCCGCCAGTTCCTCGGCGCTATCAACAACGGCACCGGTGGACATCACTGAGCGCCTCATTGACGCGCTAAAATCCATAAACCCGGTGAGATCTAATCATTATTATGTTTCGGATTTCGATCCTAGCATTCATGACGTCAATGCGTGGTGTGACGAAGTGGATCGTGCCCGTTCGCAAAACCAATGGGACGACAAAGAGTGTCTAGCCCGTGTGGGATTATCCCTTAAGGGTGACGCTCGTTCCTGGTTACGCGAATGGTCTAATAACGATCGTACGTGGTCAAATTTTAAATTGGAACTTAAAGCACTTTGTCCACGCCGCATTGACGTCGCGAATATTCTTTTTGATGTAATGTGTAAAGAGTCTGATAAATACTCCACGTACGCTGACTACGCGCGGAAATCATTATTGCGATTACGTATCGTGAAAGGATTAAGTGAAGAACTATTGTGTGCTATTATTATACGCGGCATAAAAGATCCACAAATACGTGCAGCCGCCACTAACGCAAAATTGACATCAGAAACAATCGTGGAGTTTTTATCAATCTATGTGAAACCAGTCCGTTCAAGTGCAAGTGTTCCTAATAGCATCCACACGCGTAATAACCGAACTGTCGTAAATAATACTTTATTCGAGCAAACTCGCAAGCGTCCCTTAAATTTTAATACACAATTACGGTGCTATAATTGTAATCTAACCGGACACAAAAGTCAATATTGTCCAAAAAGAAATAAGCCCGATGACAATAATAATAACATAGGTAAGAATAAATTTATGACTACCCTCGAATCTACAAACAAATACGTTCCTAAAGTTATATGCACATTTTGTAAAAAATCGGGTCATACCGACAATGTTTGTTTTGCAAAAGATCGTTCGGAAACGCGTAATAAATCTAACGTTAACTTTTGTCGTGAAGAAAAACGTGATCATACTAAAAATGACATTATAACTGCAGTAATTAGTGGAATACCCACTGATGTATTAATCGATAGCGGTTCGAGTATTTCTTTAATATCAAATGATCTTGTCAAACATCTTTCATGTCGCACATACCCGAATATACAGATATTACGTGGATTAGGTGGAATAGAAATGCGTTCCGATTGTTTCGTTACTTTACCTATAGAATTTAGTGACGTAACCTTAGAAATCGATCTTCATGTTGTACCCCGTGATTACCTTAGTGCGCCAGTGCTTATTGGTACGGATGTATTGAATAGGAAAGGCATTGCATACATACGAACTGGCGATTCACAGCGAATAATTAGGAATACGTCGTTCGTTAATAACTTAACTCATAGTAAACCGACTGTGCAACTCGACTCAATCAACACACCGTTGATAGGTGATGAAAAAGCGCGTTTATTATGTATTTTGAACCGCTACTCACAATATTTCCTTAGTGGCACAGCAACAACCACCGTAAATACCGGGGAAATGCACATTCGGCTTACTAGTGAGGAACCCGTTAATTACCGCCCGTACAAACTTTCATATAATGAAAAACTTCGCGTTCGTGAAATAATTAGCGATTTAAAAGAAAAGCGTATAATACGTGAATCAGAGTCCGCGTACGCGAGTCCAATCTTATTGGTTAAAAAGAAAGACGGTTCGGATAGAATGGTTGTTGACTATCGAGCTTTGAATAACATAACCGTAAAAGATCGATATCCTCTTCCTTTGATCGACGATCATATAGATAGGCTCGGGAAATGTAATTATTTTACTGTCCTGGACATGGTTACCGGTTTTCATCAAATAAAAGTAAATGAGAACTCTGTACACAAAACTGCGTTCGTGACACCCGAAGGGCATTTTGAGTATCTTAAAATGCCCTACGGTTTAACTAACGCACCTGTAGTTTATCAGCGAATCATATCAGATACATTGAGATCTTTTATTAATGCAGGACATGTTCTAGTTTACATAGATGATGTTATGTTGCTAAGCAACAGCTTAGAGGATGGTTTGTCATTGCTCGATTCTGTTTTGAAGGTTTTAACAAAGGCAGGTTTTTCTATTAACTTAAAAAAGTGCACCTTCTTAACCGCAGAGGTAGAATATCTTGGGAGAACTATTAGCAAAGGTCAGGTTCGGCCGAGCGCGCATAAAATAGCCGCATTGATTAAATCTCCGGTTCCTAAAACTGTAAAACAAGTGAGGCAGTTTCTCGGTTTGGCTGGTTATTTTAGAAAGTATATCCCAGGATACGCTACTAAAGTGGCCCCAATTGCTTTACTGACCCGTAAAGATGTAAAATTTCATTGGGGAGATGAACAGGAGCAAGCAAGACAAGAAGTTCTCACAATTTTGACTAGTGAACCCGCGTTAATAATCTTTGATCCGTTGTTGCCGACTGAAGTACATACAGACGCGAGTTCGTTAGGATATGGTGCTGTATTAATGCAGACGGGTAAAGACGGCCGTAGGCATGCAGTAGCATACTATAGTAAAGTTACAGTAGGGGCAGAACCAAGGTACCACTCCTACGAGCTAGAGACCCTCGCTGTAGTTAAAGCGTTGCAACATTTCCGTCAATATCTTGTTGGTAAACATTTTAAAGTAGTTACCGATTGCAACGCTTTAAAAATGACTCAACGTAAGAAGGATCTCTTGCCTAGGGTGGCACGCTGGTGGATGTTCTTACAAGATTATGATTTTACCCTTGAGTATCGAAAGGGTCAGTTTATGTCACATGTAGATTATCTTAGTCGTAACCCGGTTAACCTTTGTGCTGTGCGAAAACCACTAAACTGGGCTCAAGTAGCGCAAGCCGCGGATGATGAAACAGTAACTTTACTCGATAATCTTGATCAGGGACAGTTAGATAGTTCACGATATGTAAAGAAAAACAGTTTGCTCTACTATAAGTACAATCCAATAGGTGAACAGTCACGATTACTATGCTATGTTCCAAAAGGATTTAGGCTTAGCTTATTACGTATATTTCATGATGAACATGGACATATTAGTATTGAAAAAGTACTTGATCTAATATTAAAACATTTTTGGTTTCCCAACATGCGTCAGTTCGTCAAGAAATATATAAGTCATTGTATTATTTGTTTAACATATAAAAATGTACCACGAGCTCCTCTACAACCAATAATCTCGTGGACGAAACCCACATTACCTTTTGATACAGTGCACGTAGATGCACTTGGCCCTTTACGTGAATCAAATGGGTACAAATATATTCTTATTATAATAGATGCTTTTACGAAATTCTGTTTTCTGTATCCTATGTATAGACAAGATAGTGCGGAACTAAAACGAGCATTCATTAATGCCGTGTCAATTTTTGGTACTCCTAAATTAATTGTATGTGATAGGGGTAGAATGTTCGACAGTGCCGAATTTGGCGAGTGGGCATTAAGTTTTGGTATTAAGATACATTTTATAACGCCCGAAATGCACCATGAAAATGGTCAGGTTGAAAGGTATTGTCGAACAGTTCTTAATATGGTTAGGATAGAAGTAAATTATCGACAAGAATCTTGGTCTAATGTACTTTGGAGATTACAACTTGTACTAAACATTAACAAACAGAAAAGTACTCAATGCTCACCACTAAATCTACTCATCGGTTGTGACACCACTACTCCCACTATTAATGCTCTTATCCGAGATATAACTGTTGAGGGTTCCACACCAAATCGCGAAGCTTACCGCGAGATGAGACGACAAAGGGCTGGGGAATTGATGGCTCAAAATCAAGCTAATCAAGATGCACGTGTTAATAAAGGTAGAAAAACACCTAATACTTTCGCTCTGAATGATCTGGTTTTTGTCAAGAAATCTTCTCAAATAGCTGATAAGCTTGACAGTGGCATCCGGGGGCCATACCGTATTATAAACACTCTGCCTAATAGTCGATATGAACTACGACTGTTGGCAGGTTCGTATGGTAAAACGACGCAGGCCGCCGCGGAATATATGATACCGTGGCGAGGCGAGTGGACCCCCGAGACCTGTGCAGCTTTTTTTGAATGTAAGATATAAGTTACATTATTAGAATTTGGTGATACTTATGTTTTTGTGTTTCTATTTATGTGTTTAGGTTTATTAATATTTTTCTGCTTATACGTGTAACATATAATTGTGTGACCTGGTATAGACTCTTGTAAGACCTTGTGCGGCATCGAGTTGATTTGAAAATAGCTAAGTGTTTTAATTTGCATATAAGTCCTGGATGGCTACGGCATAAGGCATTGCGTTCTCGTGTAAAACCTTGTGTGGTATCGAGATTCACTTTGTGTAAGTCCTTGTGTGGCATCGAAGTACACGACGTGTAAGTCCTGGTGCGGCATCGTTCGTAAGATTATTTTATGAGATACGTATATGTAGACATGCAAACAACCACAATGACATCCCTTATCACCTTTAGGCTATTAACGCCTAATGTGGCGTATGTTAAAATTAACGCATATGCATTTTATTCTCTCCAGGCTATGAAGATTCAACTATTCAGACAGCCCCAGAGACGGAACAAGTTGAGCCATCAACAGAGAGCATCGAGGACGCTGCACCGTCAGGAGAGGCCGTGTTAGCTGTATCTCAAAAGTAGAGGGAGTTACGATTGTCAAGCCCTATATAAGTCGGTGAAAACCAACGCCTCGTCCTCTTCTCTGGACAAAAGGCGTGCGCTCGTAGACTCGTTAACGTCAATTCAGAATATCGAATTTTGAAAATTGTATTTGTGTGATTTTATTAGAATTAATATTAATTTTTGTTTTTGTATAAATTTTCGTATAAATCTAATTTATTGTTTTGTTGCTAATTAAATTATTTTTTTTAAATAAATTTGCTTTTAAATTATAAAAATATATATTTGTTTTCGCCATACATTCTTTATTAATAGCAAATATAAGTTCGCGTTTCATACTATTTTTTGAAGACATTATAGAAAACAAAACTTAGTGATCGTAACTCAAAATATCCAGTACCTGAAAAGACATTTTACGTATATTCTGTAAATTCATTTTTATTTAAAGATCCTTTGTCAACTTGTTCTCACCTTTTAGTTCGCTTTTTACGCAGTCGTGTTTTTTTATTAGTGTTTTGAAGTCAGTTTTTATAATTTTTTTGAGTTTTTTGTATTTAGAAGTATGTACATCAAGTTTTTTTGGGAATATGTCCATACAAACATGCTAACCCTTCGAAACAAACAAATTAATTCTCACCTCTTCTCTCGTCTAAGAGATGGAATTTTGAAAAACTTTGAAATACATGTTTATAGTTTGCTTATCAGTTCAATCAAAAAAGACAAATAGTAAATTTCAAGCAAATCAGGCCATTTTTTTTATTTTATACTGATGTTTTCACCCTATTTCTCACGTTTGGGGTTGAATTTCCAAAAACGATGAAATAAGTATGTACCTATTTATTTTTGTTGTGAAGCTTTAATATTAAATTTCATTCTTCTTACTTCAAAAATGACGGACTCCTTATATAAAATTTCATCATCTCCTATTCACCCTCTTAGGGGATAGATTTTTAACCGACTTCCAAAAAGGAGGAGAGAAATATGTTTTTATTAATAAAAATCTTTCTTCTTATAAATTACAAATTACCTGCTTATTAGGTACGTCTACACTAAAAATGGAAAAATAAAAACTTAAAAAAAAAACCGACTTCCAGGCACTGAAAAGTAAAAAATAACTAAACAGGGGTTTTCATTTAGAATAGATACTTAATCAGATATTTTCGAAGTCGGTGCCAGCCAATACAAATCAAAGCACACCGACTTCGAAAATATCTGATTAAGTATCTATTCTAAATGAAAACCCCTGTTTAGTTATTTTTTACTTTTCAGTGCCTGGAAGTCGGTTTTTATTTTTTTTTTTTAAAGTTTTTCAACAACTTTGAAATACGTACTTATTTATTTCTAACCAAAAGCTTGTATAAGAAATTTCATGCTTCTTACTTCAAAAATGACGAACCTTCCATATAAACTTTCAACCCCTATTTCACCCTCTTCAGGGATAGATTTTCAAAAACTCTGAAATACTTATTTATTTATTTCTAATCAGAAGCTTGTATATGAAATTTCACGTGTCTAACTTCGAAAATGATGGATTTCCATACAACCGTTCATCCCTTATTTTATCCGTTTAGGGGTGGAATTTCTAAAAATCCTTTCTTAGTGGATGCCTACGTCATAAAAGAAATACTGTGCGAAATTTTAAGTTTCTAGCCCTAAGGGTTTAGCCTGTGCGTATATTTAAAACTTTCATCCCCTATTTTACCCTTTTGGGGTTGAATTTTGGAAAATGCTAAAATACATAACTCATTATTTTTACCGTACTCAATTCATACGAAATTTCAAGCAAATATGTCCAAGAAATAAAAAGTTTCAAACAAACTTTTATTCCCCATTTCACCCTCTTAGGGGTTGAATTTTAGAAAACGCTGAAACACGTAACTCATTATTTTTGTCGTACTCAATTCATACGAAATTTCATGCAAATATATCCAAGGAATAAGAAGTTTCATACAAACTTTTATCCCTTATTTCACCCCCTTGGGGGTTAAATTTTGAAAAATCCTTCCTTAGTGGATGCCTCCGTCATATGAGAAATACGTGTGCGAAATTTCAATTTGCTAGCCTTAAGGGTTTGGCCTGTGCGTTGATACATCAGTCAATCACCTTTGCCTTTTATATAATAAGATTATAATAATAATTATAATAATAAAGCTAAAATTATATAAATAATATAAAATTATATAATATAAAAGTAATTAAAATTATAAAAATGTTTTAAAATTAAAATTAACAAATATTGTAAGGTACTTTGGTGCCAATTTTCAAGTTTTTTGAATTCATTTTGTTATTTGTGGGTAGGCTGTCTGTAACAACTATATAATACCTTTGAGACATCTAACACCTTAGTCTCTCCCGTGACCATGATTGCTGTAAAGCAATCGAAACGTCGGGAACCAAAAATCAAAATAAATCCGCGAAAAAATCCGAAAAGATAGTTTTATTTAAATGTCAAACATTCGCGTAAATCTAAGAAAGTATTATAAAACTATATTTTTGGATTTTTTGCGGATTTATTTTGATTTTTGATTTCCAGTGTTTCGAATGGTGTACAGCAATCATGGTCACGGGAGAGACTCCCGAAAAGGTAGTTTAAAAGTCCCGAAAAGGTAGTTGTAAAAAAACAAAAAAATTGAAAAAAATCTGGATTTCTTCTATTTCTCTTCTTACGTCCCCCTGACTCAGTTTTTAGCATTTTTTTTTTCTATGTACAGACATTCGGGCTCTACAGTTTTATTATATGTATAGATTTAATAAATACAGCACATATAAAACATTCAGCTATAAAGTCATTATTTCTTATTCAAAGTAGGCTCTGGGCTGGTCTCGTATGAATTTTATTCAGATTCAGAACCTTTTGCTTTTACATAACAATACCTATCATGTATGAGTAGGAAGCCTTTCTACTACGCCGATATTATAAAAAAAAAATAATTGCGGCTTATTTACTGATTTAAAAAAAGAGTAATCGAATATAGTATGGTAAGTCCGAGAGAGTTGCCTATAGTTTTAAAAAACTTAATTATATGTGTAAGATACTACATAAAATAAGCATAGTTTCTATTAATTCAATATTTATTTATGCCATTCAGACTATTGTGCAATATATTCTAGGTTAAAAAATGTTTTTTAAAAATAATAGAAAATAGGCATCTCACCCAGACATGTGGGTTAGTTGCCTATAGATGTCAGGGATAGGTATAGAACGAGTAATTAGTGCATAATCAGACGTACTTTGCTTAGTGACGCAAAAATCCTTTTTTTTATGCATTTATACATACTACCTGTAGATGTACAGGGGGTTATGTGAGACTTACCGGCTAGAAAAGCCAGTACTACCCACTAAAACCCAACACAACCTCCCTCGTCTTAATGGGGCACCCCGACAGCAGGTCTGCCGAAGCAGACTACAACAACCGTGAGGTTGTTCCCACGGCCCACTCTGCCGTCAGAAAAGTTATATGGATTATGGACCAAGAACAATTATATGGATTAGGCCATAATCCACCACACTGGCAAGTGCGGGTTGGCGGACTTCATAATGTCTTTCGAAAACTTGCTAGGTTCTCTCAGATATGTAGGTTTCCTCGCGATGTTTTCCTTCACCGTAAGGCAAGTGGTAATCATATTTGAAATGATTCGCACATGAAAATATCACAAGTGCGAGACCCGGGATCTCACTTCACTCGCTTTCCCAAGCGAGCGCGTTACCCACTGGGCTACCACTACCTTAATTAGCGTCCGGATGTACTGCCGAACGCTAATGAGCTCCCCCACCATGACAAGGTGAACGTACGTTGGGGGAGAACCAATTAATATACTGGGCATCTAACTCCAAAATATCATTGGGCATCTCTTCAGATCATTAGGGAGAGATGCCTATCGACTCTGAACACACCGTAAAGCATTTTCAATAGAAATTGGTGGGCTGTTAACGAAACAAGATCACAATGTTACATCATAAAACAATTTAATACTATTTAACTAAAGAATTTAGGGAAAAAAATTACTGCAAACTATCTCAAAGATTATATTCTAACGTAAAAGTTAACTACGCTTATCTTATTTTACAAATTAACACCAAAATATTTATTATAAGTAATATGTCTTTGTGTAAAAACTTCCACACTAACATTGACTGTCGACTGACGTATTATGGACGCGTTCCGAATCACGCAACATTAATTAATTTAATTTTTAAATTTGGATGCCTTAGTTCTAAAAGTCACTAAATCCATTTTTATCGATATTGAGTTTAAAAGTTCAAAAAATTTCTTTTTTTTTGTCTATGCGTTGGTCTAATCCTTTGTTCAAATATAAGTCGTTAAGTTGGTTTTTTCCAAATTCTAAAATCACTAAATCCTCTAAACTGAATTCATAAAGTCACTAAATCCAAATTTAAGCAACAAGTACCCAAATCCACTGAAATAAATAATAATAATATCCAAATCTTATAGAAAACTCACGCAACACAAGTAAATTTCAAGTAGTCTTTTTAGAAAAGAATCTAAGGGACGAGGAAAATCTTGAAGATCGCGTCTTAAAAATTAAGAATTACAAGAACCTGTGTGATGCTCATATAAAACCATTAATACCCGGAATAACTGTATGCCGCAAAGTACGCTTTCAAAGATTCCGATATCCTGAATGTAGTACCTCGATGACAGGTCAAAATTTTAAGAAGATGACATTATATCGTATTGGCATAGATGGCAAGATCACTGCAGATCTCAGTGACTGTTATCAAGGGATGGTACCATTAAAACCAGCTAAACTTCAAGATATCAAAAAACTTCTTGAGTATGTTCCTGTTCAAAAACGACCATTCTATGATGACAAACTTTTAGCAGCTGCTTCTTCAGGAAGAGAGCAGGATAATGAAAATAACGATACGCAGGAAGAAATATATGAATAAGCAGATAATATTAATTATAGTACTGTCTTCGTTATGATTAAACGTGATTTTAAACGAATTAGAAGATTAGAAGTAAGATTTAATATTGTGTTAAAATTATCAGCTTTTGTATTAGAAATAAGTTTATTGTTTTGTTATTTTTTGTTTGTTTGTTTTTTTTTAACGAGCTTAGTTAGGATAATATGTCACTAATTCCAAAGAATTTTCATAAGAAGTCCCTAGCTCCATTAATTTTGCGATAAGTCCTATATGTTAATTATTTAATACTGATCATTATAATAACAAGTCACATACTTTAAGAATGTTATATTACAGCCTACCCAATAAACTATTGTATTATTTTTTTCCAAATTTATTTATACAGCCATTTTTGCTAAATATTTTTTTTTTACTTAGAATGATCATATCTCAAAATAAAGAAAATGGATTTAGTGACTTTTAGAACTAAGGCATCCATTTATTAGGCGTCTCTCCCTTATGGGCATCTCTCCCGGACTTACCCTATTATAATTACTGTGGTTGCTCAGAGGAGGAAATGCGACAATAATTATTGTTAAAAATTTGAAGAAAACATAAATACATGAATATAATTTACCTGTCATATTTATATCTATATAAAAAATGCTCATCAATAGGTACTAATCTATATATATAAAAGCCAAAAGTGATTGATGTATCAACGCACAGGCCAAACCCTTAAGGCTAGAAAATTGAAATTTCGCACACGTATTCCTCATAATATGACGAAGGTATCCACTAAGGAAAGATTCTTCAAAATTCAACCCCCAAGGGGGTTAAATAGGGAATAAAATTTTGTATGAAACTTTTTATTCCTTGGACATATTTGCATGAAATTTCGTATTTTACGTAGTTTGATCGCGAGCGAAGCCGCGTGTTCTGCTAGTCAAAAAATAAAGGAAATCGGTGGATAAACAGAGAAGAAAAAAGAACTGAACTGTTTTGTCTTTGCCTATATATAGATGAGTGAATGTTTTTTGAAAATACTTGATCACCAGATATGATATGCCAAAACGCATAAAAAGCATACATTCAAATTAACTTCCTCATTTATAAAGTTGATATATAAAAGTAAGCAGGTAATTACGTCCCAATGCACTGTTATACTAGCAGAGCCCGCGGCTTCGCTCGCGCTAAAACTACAAAAAAAAACTCTAAAAAGTTAGGTTTCACACAAACTTTTATCCCCTAGTATACCCTCTTATGGGATGAATTCCGAAAAATGCTAAAACACGTATTTGTTTTCTCGTGGGAATGAGATAATCTTCCGCAGTAAAAAGTAGCCTATGTCACTCTCCAGCCCTCCAGCTATCTCCGCACAAAAAATCACGCCAATCCGTCACTCCGTTTCAACGTGAAAGAAGGACAAACAAACAAACATATTTTCACATTTATAATATTAAGTATGAAAGTATGGATTGGCCGATATAACTGACACTGTACATTTTTATCTGACATACATTTTCTGTAGCTGACTTAAGATAAACGGACTCTGTTGGAAACTACGAGCAGATATGTTCCTAGATTTAACAAGGACTGAAAGACGATGTATCTCCCTCGCAAGTGAAACAATGTAAATCTATATATAACGCTAACTTGCTAACAATTTCTCACAGACGTTAGTGTATACTGTATAGGAAAGATTTTCTTTTTAGCTTGATTTATTATGAAAATTTTACTCTACCACTAATGTTTTTTTTATATTTATATTCAAAGGAGAAATATTTATTTCATCTTTTTTGAAATCTTTGAAATGTTTATACACATACATACATATATATATATTTAAGCATAGTTACACGTATTTTTTTCTTAAAAATATATTTTCACTAGCGACTCACCCTTGCTTCGCTTTGAGTTCGTCCCTACACAAAAACAAATCTATCCCACGGGAACCGTAAATTATCCCGGGATGATATGTAGCCTATAACCTTCCTCAGTTAACGGGCTATGTAATGCAAAAAGATTTTTTCAAATCGCATTACTAATTGTCAGGAATTCGCGCTAATCTCAGGATTAGCGCGTTCAACCAAACAAACAAACAAACAAACTCTTCAGCTTTATAATATTAGTATAGATATAATAGTATTATTTACACACATTGATCTACCATTAATGAGGGAACAACATTTTAAAATCAAAATAAGCCTAATCGATCCTGTCGCTCTTAATCGATTCACATACAAACAAACAGCATTTCACTTTTATTTACCTAGAAGGATAATATGCAAATAAAAAAATAATATCAATCTCTTTACAATCGTTAAAACAAAACACGTAAGGTTTCGGTTTTGATGTCACGTAATGACACCGTAATGGGCTTTGAATTTACGTGAAACGAATAACATTGTAAAGGCTTAATGTTTTTACCGAGTATTAAATCTGTTATAAAACCTGTTCAGTATTTACGTATGACAGCACGTTTGGCTCAGTTTGTAGTGACCCTACTTGCTGTGCCAATGGTCGCGGGTTCGAATCCCGTTGTATTCATTTGTGTGATGAACACGAATGTTTATCTAGTCATGGATGTTTGTCTTTATAATATGTATGTATTTAAAGTTATATATGTGTATTGTGTAGTGTATCAACTATCTGGTATCCATAACACAGGCCTCGTAGCTTACAATGGAAGTAGATGGTGCTGTGTGTTAAACATATTAATTATTTACCTCAAACAGCTTGAACTTTTTTGACGTAAATAAAATTAAGTATGCTTCCTACGTTATACCACAGATCACATAATACTATACTAAATTGTACTAACGGCTACGTAGAACTTACATTAGATATTAATTTCAATAATTAATTAAACAGCCACAGCAAATCTGATCAAACATTATTTAATCATAAGTTCTGTAACCTCGCTTTGCTGATGTGCGTCGTTAGGTGTTTTTTAACAACTCGCTAAAAATTTTAACTTTTCTTTATATATGTAAGAGGAAATAACGGTGATGACTGCCCCACAAGATCACACGAGGGTGTGTGAACGTCAGGACGGCTGTATTGGAGGGGTATTAAGTTACCTATTTCTGTTACAACGTAAAACCTTATAAATAAATACATAAATATGTTGGGACATTAACACACAACACCATCTAGTTCCATGGTAAACTACGAGACTTGTGTTATTGATCCCAGATAGTTCATACACTAAACATATATAATTTTTAAATACATACATATTATAAATATAAACATCTATGACTGTAGTATAAAAATTGGTGCTCATCACACAAATGAATGCCCCCAGCGGGACTCGAACCCGCGACCGCTGTCACAGCAAGTAGGGTCACTACAAACTGAGCCAAACGTGTCGTCATCTTATTATTGTTTAAAGTCATTATGTTATTTAATTTAGTTTTTATTTCGTTTAATTTAAATTAAGAGTAGAGGCTACTCGAGCGGGGTCGAGATCATCGCATTCAGTTAAGTTGTGTGGTTGTGTTTTGATATTGAATGTGGAAGTATGATTGGTTTTGAGAACCCGCTGCTCAATTAAATTATTAGAATTAACGTTCAGGTGTATAATATTGTGATTTCCCTGATTAAATTGTATTGAGCATTGAATACTTTATTATTTAAGCCCTGATAACACACACAATGTTAGTAACCACTAAAGAAGATGTCGGTAAGATATGGATAACACGACATAATATATATATAATACTTTTTATAAATTTATCTTTTGACAAACGTTCAGTGCCACCTTTTGACAAAATTACTAGCAGTAGCCTGTGTGTTATTCCAGGTATCATATCGGTGTAATAAATTTCGTTCAAACTCGTTCAGATATTTCAATGTCAGGGAATAACAAACGCACATAAACACTTTCATATATATAATAGTTTCCCATAACAGTATGATGTTCTCATAATGTTGTATACTTTAATTTTTATGTGCAATAGAGTATACATATAGTAGTGAATGATAAACGTTGTTCTATAATATTATTATAAATGTGATCTAACTTTAAAATCTGAAACTATACATTTACCGTCACATGTCCAATTAATTAATCAATACAGCTTAGATCTGCTTGTAGAGTTACCTATACAGATAAATAAAATTGAAGTGTCTGTATGTAATGTCAAAATAACAGCTTTTTACTAAATGCATATGAAATTATATACGGTACTTATAAGAAAAACACAATTTGTAAATTTTTTGTCTGTTTGTCTGTCTGCCTGCCTGTTTGTTTGTTCTGGCTAATCTCTGAAACGGCTAGACTGATTTTGACGGGACTTTCACTGGCAGATATCTGATGTTATAAGGAGTAACTTAGCTAGTTTTTACTATAAAACAAAAATACTTATTAAATTATAGTAATATTGTATTTAATTAAATTTAAATGTTTAATTACAAAACAATACAAAACACAGTAAAGGAAATTCACTGCATTTGTTTGCTCAAACTGCTTTGTGTAGCAATTGGCTAAAACTGACCCCTTGGTCCAAATATGCTGTTGTACTTCACTCAGGGAGGCAAGATTGAATTTAATTATTCAACTGTCAGTCGTAAACCTCAAGCATAAATTAAACATTGGTTAAATGGAGATCTTGATTACGTTACAATGCCGGTTTGGGAACCGCTGACTCATAAATATTTATAAAACATTTTTGTAATGCTGAAAAATATCCTTATTAAGTAATTATCTAACCAAATAATATATTCGAATTTACTTTCATTTTATCTTTTAATATTAAACGAGCAATTCTTATATATAAACATATGTATATATTTGTTTCATTCAAAAACGGCTTTAACGTTTTGGATCAATTATCGTATTTTGATAAGGTTTTGCTTTTTAAGTTTATGTATGTATTCAGTAGTTCCAGAGTTTATTTCCTACGAACAAACTCACAAGCTTACAAAGTTATTTTTATAAATTACAAACTTATTTAGTATTTACATAAGGTTATACATATAGAATAGGTTTATGTTCTAAAAAATGGCAATTTTTATATTTTTCCGAAAAAAACACGATTTTACAAAAAAACATCAAACGAAGCTCGGTCGCCTACTAATAGTCTAAATGAATAAAAACAAAGCTAGACTTTCCTATTCATTAGACATAAATTATTTTATTATTATTAT
Source organism: Fabriciana adippe (assembly GCA_905404265.1). NCBI lineage: Eukaryota > Metazoa > Arthropoda > Insecta > Lepidoptera > Nymphalidae > Fabriciana > Fabriciana adippe. The sequence goes on from FR989989.1 coordinate 14,644,503, forward strand.
AATATTGCCGATTGCCCTTTTTAACTACCTGGTTCGAACTAAACTGGAATACGGCTGTGTGATATAGTCCCCTCACTTCAAAAATCACAATCATAGAATTGAACTTGTTCAGAAGAAGTTTTTGCGAGTGTTGTCGTTTCGCTATCGAGTCAAGATATCTACTTACTCAGACTGACTAACCTTCTTTAAGACTCATAGTCTTGAAGATCGAAGGAAAGTTTTAGCAATATCCTTCCTGCATAGTTTACTTAATAACGGCGTGGATTGTCCAGAGATTCTAGCCAACTTTTCCATAAGCGTACCCCGCACCACCCCTCACTTTAAGTGTGACCTATTTCATACCAATTTATTCAAAACTGTCTTAGGCAGAAACTCACCTGTACCACGACTCGCAACAACGTACAACTATCTTACAAAAAAAAATTGATGAGTTGGATGGTTAAATCATAACTCTCGATATGAATTTATGAGTAAAATATATAATTTCTTTTAGTGATTTTTACTGCTGACATATATCATTCGTACATAATTAATTAGTAATTACAATTTTATTATTCTTATTAAACAAAGATATTTATTGTGAATTAAATTATAATCTTCTATTTTTATTATGTTATTTTTTTTTTTTTTTACTTAATTGAATTTTATATAACTTTTATTATTTTCACTTAATCATGTCACAAATATTATTGTTTTTTTTTTTGATAACCTGTAAAAAAAGTGCATTTTTCTCTAACTTTGTAAATGTAATAACAAATGAATTAATGTAACTTTTGTTGGTTATCCTAATAAAAAAAAATAATAATAAATAAATTAATATAACTAATTTTATACATAAATATAACAACTATTGACGACGAATAATTAATTATAATTAAGCTTATATTTCAAAGGCGTTAAAAGAAGGGTATGTCGTTAGTTTTGGGTGTATAGTTTTTTGTATATATGTACATTGTACATATCTTACATGGCACAAACACAAATAATTCGATAAGGATCCCATTTATAAGATATGCTGAACCCTAGAAATGTAAAATACAACTGCAATTCATGCAGTTTAGTATAAATTCGCATATTTTTAATAAACAAGGATGCCGTATCAGAGCGTATTATCGTCCGGACGCAAATAAAAATACAATATTTGTTAAAAGCTTAAAATAACAAAAGCTCATGCATAGCAAAAGATTCAATGGCATGTGATTTTTATATGAACGTTATACGCTGCTCACTTTTTTTGTTCCAAAAAAGCACACAGAGAACTAAAAATTTACTATTATTCACATTCTAATATTATAACCTAATGATTGTTGCTTAATAATTGGATATATTATATCACCACTGCCTCGGTAGTGTAGTCACTAGCATGTACAGCTTCACATCCGGAGGTCCTGGGTTCGAGTCCCAGGTCGGACCAAGTTTAGTTATTGAGTCTTTCTGTTTAGTAAAGCCTCAGTAATAGCCCGGAGTTGGGAAGTTAGCGGTGTTTCATCCCCGTGCTCCGGAGAGCAAGTAAAGCCGTTGGTCCTGCACCTTATCTCTCACCGGTCGTGTCGAGTAGTCGCCCCACCGGGGTATGAGAGTGACAGGAATAGAGAGTGCACGTTGTGTCTGCACGTACACTTGTACACTATAATATCTCCTACGCAGTTGGTTAGCCTTAATGAGATTGGCCGCCATGGCCGAAATCAGTCAAGAGAATTTATATGTCACCTACATAACTACCATGTCGATCTAGTCCAGTGGCTAGAGATCCTGGATTCGAGTCCTAGGTTGGGCAAAATATTTGAAACTCATTCGACAGTTATTGAGATTTTCCTATCAAGCAATTCACTTTTCTGCTTTTTTTTTATTTTCACATGTATTCAGCCCTTTTTAACATCCCACTGCTGGGCACGGGCCTCCCTTCAATACGAGGGGAAATAGGCCATAGTCCACCACGCTGGCCAAGTGCGGATTGGCGGATTTCACATGTCTTTCGAAAACTTGCTAGGTTTTCTCAGACATGCAGGTTTCCTCACGATGTTTTCCTTCACCGTAAGGCAAGTGGTAATCATGATAGAAATGATTCGCACATGAAAACATCAGAGGTACCTGGTTTCCCAAGCGAGCGCGTTACCACTGGGCTACCACCGCCATTTTCACATCCTTAACGTATATTATGTATGAAAAAATCGTATTGATGCGTTATTCAGTTACTGTTTGAATGACGGACTAACAAAAAATGCACTTTAACATTGGTAATATTAAACACAAGCGACTCAACCTCGCTTCGCTTGTCCCTAGGTTGTTTCCCCATACGAAATTTCATTCCCATTTTTACCCCCTAAGGGATGATTTCAGTTTTTGAGTTTACTCGTTACAAACATACAAAAATACAAATCTTTTCTCTTTATAAGTAATCTTTCTAGTTCTCTTTATAGTAGTGCACATAAAAGTCGGGCTAGTTACACTATTTATAACTCAAAAACGGCTGGACCGATTTCTATGATCTTTGATTTGTTGGATTTGTATCCGTCCCGAATAGCAGAATAACTATTAAAACAAAAAAATCATGAAAAAAAAATGTACATGGCTAACGCTGGCTAATAACTATATCTATTTAAAACGGAATGTACCCGAGCGAAGCGAAGCTACGTTTCTAGTATAGAATAAAGAATTTGAATTTAGCTTTTTTTAGTATACAAGACGAATCTAAAATATTATTCATGCCGGTTTCGAATTCGTGGTCCATGTACCGTAAAATGTAAGAAATCGCTGAACTGTGAAATAGAACTTTTATTTAAAGCCGCGGTATTTATACAAAGTTAAGAAAATACAAATTGTCTTTACATTTTCATTAAGAACTTACGAAGAAAACGAGTTTCTTTTCAAAGTTTGTAAGTTAGTCCGTTATAAAGTCTTGCTTCGTTAAATCTATAAGAGTTGAGGGTTATAATTGAATTTTTGTAATTATAACTTTAACATAAAATAACTTTTTTTTAAACTATATTAAAAAAACACTAGTGGTCTATGTTTACGTGCTTTTTAGATTTAAAATATTTATATTTTCCCAAGGGAATAAGATATATTTCAGTAAAATATAGTTTATGCCAGCCTCCCAACTAACTTCCATAAAAAAAGCAGTCTTGAGAACTGCCGACAGAAGTGAAAACTTAAAACTATTACAAACAGTTGTAATTTTTGGATGTTCAAATTAATTGTTTAAATTCAATTAATGGTTTATATTCAAATTAATTGTTGAATAGATAGTCTATATATTATAAATATACATAGGTATGGTGAGTCGTTGTGGGTTGTACTATAACGTGTTTTCTCGTGGTCAGAAGATAACCTCCCGCAGTAAAAAGTTGCCCATGTTACTCTCCTACCCTCTATCCCCTTCTTCGACTCGAAAGAAGGACAAACAAACAAACACACTTTCACATTTATAATATTATTATGGATATAAACACCTTTTTTTGGCATTATTTTATTTATTTACCACCTATTAGGAATATTCAATCGAAATGGACTATTCGCCACATAATTACGCCAAAGCGTAACCGGCACTCAATGCGGTAATGCCTTAACTACGTACCGCACGATCCTAATCTATCATTAATGGCAGGTTCCAGTAACCTGTCTATGGTTTCCTTACTAGAAATAGGAATTTGAAATAATTTGTATGTAATTTGACACACTAGAACGAAATTTTGTATATGTATTGTATGTATAATATACACAATATTTGTTAATTTTTCACGCTAGAACAATAGGAAGAATTTGGATAAAAAGTAGACAGATGGATTATTTCTGAAAAAACATAAAGACTATACTTTATTATTAGTAATAAAACCAAAAGGTACATAAATATAATAATAACGACTTATCCTGGCTTCGCTCGGGTCCCTAGGTAACTATTAATAACCAATATTTTTTTTACGTTGGGGTATACATTTAGGCACGAAGTATGGGACTCACTGGCAAAGCCAGTAATACCCACTAAAACCCAACGAAACCACCCCCGTCTTAATGGGGCGTCGCAGGATCGCTTACGTACTCAACCACGACGCCCCGACGGCCGAAGCAGATCACAACAACCATGGGGTTGCTCCACGGTCCTCTCTGTTATCAGAGAAGTACCAGGAGCAACCCACATAGCACGCCGCCCACCGAGGTGAGCCACATCCCAGTGAGTTTCTTGGCTTCACGCCCGGTTGTATTGCCGGGCACTATTGCACGTGAACGTGGGGGAACTATCAATAACCTGTATGTAACCAACCCTTAATCCCAATCCGTCTAACTTTTTTAGAGTCAAGAAGTAACAAATATACACACACGTACATATATACAATTTTGCAATAATAGTCCAATAGTAACGCAACCAAACAAAGCGAGGGTGAGTCACTAATTATTTTATAACTTTAAAAGAATATTTCTACCAATATAATGTTTAAAAATGGCTAATCAATGTAATTTCTTAGCAAATTACTAAACAGATTATACTCGTTGGAATTAATTAATCACTCAGCTTACCTCTTACAATTCAATTCAACCCATTTGATTGCCATTTATTAATCCTTTAGGAATTCAATTTATCGTTCTGTTTATAGAAAGGTTAACGTTTTATAGAAATAATATAATGTAGTTAAAATGCAGTGGTAGTACAGTGGTTAATGCGCTCGCTTGGAAAACCGAGTGAAGCGGGTTCAAATCCCGGGTCTCGCACCTCTGATATTTTCATGTGCGAATAATTTCCAACATGATTACCACTAATTGTCTTATGGTGAAGGAAAACATCGATGAAACCTGCATGTCTAAGAGAACCTAGCTAGTTTTCGTAAGATATGTGAAGTCCGCCAAACCGCACTTGGCCAACGTGGCGGACTATAGCCTAATCCCTCTCGTATTGAAGGGAGGCCCCTTGCCCAGCAGTGGGGCGTTAAAAACGGCTGAATACATATACGCATAGTTAATTTAACGTTTGCGTTTATTTCAAAGTAACCAAAAATGACTGATCTGTCTTTACTAGAAAGAAGTATAGACAAGGCTATGAAACATTTTATAATTGAATCAAAGTATGAAAAAAATGATTATGTAACGTAGAGCTCATCGTCTTGAAGAAATCAGTATATAAGCCTAGGATACTAGTGTTACGCACAACGACTAATAAGTAACCAAAGGAATTTATAAATAAAACGTAAACAAAAGGTGAAGTATATTATGAATTGCATATTAAGTCCTCCATTTAATAAATATGTCCACATATTGGCAGAGCAAATGTACAGTCGTAGCAAAGAAATCACTTTATATGAAAAAAAAAAATTCGTTACTAGGTTTTACCGTAGCTCGAGTCACGTGGTAGGTACTTCGATGAAAGTACCCTATATGTTAAAATTCAGAAGATAAGGTTTCCCTAGCCGGGTTTAAAGCCAAGAAGAACAGGAGGTGGTTGATTTCGGTGGAAGATGTATCATGCGGGTTGCTTCTGGTACTTCTCTGACAGTAGAGGAGATCAAGGGAACAACCCTTTATTATTATGTTCTGCCTCGACAGTGCCGTCAGGGTGTCGTGATTTAGTGCATAAGTGATCCTGCGACGCCACATTAAGACAGGGGTGGGTTCCGTTGGGTTTTAGTGGGTAGTACTGGTTTCTCTGATCAGTGTCCCACATAACCATCTGTATGTATGCAGGTGATATGCGTAAATATATTTCCAAACATTAAAAAATAGGAAATAAGATTTTCCCATGAAATTGAAATTTACTCAAATCCATGGAGTCGTTACAACGTGAAAATTACGCAATCCAATTTAGAATTTTAGCGTGATTATTATTTTTAAGCCGAATTAAGAAATTCAATTTTCATATAGAGTATTTTTTTGTTCATTTACCATAACAATAAATCCCAACACACGCATAATAAAACAATAAAAGGAATAAGCCCGCACATTACATAAATGGACCAAGTTTCTTTTCAGACGATTTATGCACTGAAAATATACGGGAAAATAAATTTAAAGCCGTGAAATTAAAATGCTAAATAATTACGGTGAATAATAATAACGTTTACTTAGATATTTATAATCTTCCTAAGGATTACATCGAGGTTTTTTTTAATATTGTTTTAAATACCGATACGCAGTGGTAACGCGCTCGCTTTAGAAACCAAGTGAAACGAGTTCAAATCTCGGGCCTCGCACCTGTGATATTATTATGTGTAAATATTTTTCCAACATGATGACCGCTTGTCTTACGGTGAAGGAAAACCTCGTGAGGAAACTTGTATATCAGAGAGTACCTAGCAAGTTTTCGAAAGACATGTGAAGTCCGCCAACCCACACTTGGCCAGCGTGGTGGACTATGGCCTGACAACTCGCATATTGAACGGAGTCCCATGTAGACGTTAAAAAAGGCTGAATAAATGTACATACTTGTGCAAACACACAGACAGACATAAGACATAATATTGTAGTCACATAAAAATCTGCCAAAAACCCTTTTGCATGTCCAGAATTGAATCTATGACCATCAAACTAATGCAACTACACTTCAGTGATATTTTCTAAACATAAAAGAAATCATATAACATAGTTATAACGTGCACTAATGGATGCAACCTGTCGCACGTTTTCACTGCATACCGCACTATCACATTAGCTTACTTTAAATTTTAAGCATCTTACGTGTAATGGTGTTTGAAAGCTGTACCTATTATGTCCTTTTAGTAGAAGAGAGCGTAGTGAAATGGAAAAACTAAATCCTTTTCATCACGGCCATCTCTTTGTATTTTCGTACATTACGTACGTTTAAATTTTGTTTTTATAGTATCTTTGAAAAATTGTAATGAAATATGAGCTGAGCAAATTTTTTTACTAAAAGGAAATTTAAAAAATGTTTATTTTTATCTTAATTATTTATGTATGTCATATACAAGTATCGAAACACAAAAAAATCACACTCGCACTTGTCCGATTTTGTAGAGATAATAAATAAATGCAAAATTATAAAAAAAAAGCTTTATCTACCGAATCATTCATTGGACAAGCGTGAGAATCTTATTATTAAAGCTAACATTTACGTAAAGATCGACAACACATTTTGTTGACGACGGAGATGTCCAAAGGAAATTAGTTCCGTCCCTATTTCCTTTTTACTCGATATATCCAGCATCTGTCAGCTTTTGACGACTTCAAAGAACGAGATTAATCAAATTATTGCATTACTATAGAATACTAGTGACTTACCCTCGCTCCGCTCGGATCCGTCCCTGGTAACGTTTAATATAGATTTCTCAGAGATGAGATATTTTCCCGCAGTAAAAAGTATCCTATATGTTTACCCAGATAACCAGTTATCATCATACTAAATTTCATTAAAATCTGTCCAGTGGTTTTCTCGTGATGCGTTCCCAGATAGACAATATAATAATAATATAAAAACTATAGATTCGGCCTCTGTATCGATAATAATGACTATTTCAATAAGATTTTCCAAAAATTATTCAATGTACAGATTCGAATAGAATATAATCAATTAGAATTTTATTATATGTATAGATTAGTCAAGCACGAGTTGGTTAGTTGGTTGCAAGGTTTTTTGAGATTACAAAATTTTTTGATAACTAATTATGTTTGTTTTATTTTTCAAAACATTTTAGGTTCAGAAGCTTCAAAATAATATTTAATTAAAAATTACTCTCCCAAACACCAACAGTGATATTTCTTGTTTATTATATTGCAAGAATGTATAAGTATTATCAATTTAACTCCTCAATCTAGTGAAGACTGGCTATCTTTGGATGAGGCATTCACCTGTAGAGGGTTTCTTGGAGAACAATAGATTTATTCATCACTTTTTTGAAGTAAAACTTCTTTACGCACGCTTGACTTGGGGAGTAAGCTGGTTAAAGCGTGACGAGAGCGTTACGAGAAGTGTGATTGGGCGAGGCGAACGTTTGTCGCCATGGTAACCGTTGTTATTGTCTGACAAAAAATATATAATATTATATTCTTTCCTTAAATGATGTTCTATATTATTTTTTAGTATCTCACCTATCCTAATTATTTAAAACAATTGAATTTCATAAAGAGTACCGATAACCTACAGAAGTTTTACTTCTTGGGCGTGTACACATTCATATACGCACTCTTTAATTTTTTTAATCTTTCTTAACGTTACTATGAAATTAATGACATCTATCGATATTCAAACGAATACTGAAACTAAAATTAAGATTATATTGTAACATACTTGAATACAAGAAATATAAGGTATTTTATTATTTTTATTTATTTATTTTTTTTTTTTAAGGATGTATATAGTATATGCATAATTTGAATATATAAAATATATAAAAATATGTCTAAAATTATAGCAAAACGTTTTTAGATTTCTAATGGCATAGTGAACAATAGATTGCCCTCGGCTTTGCCTCTTAACGGTATACGGAAGGTTTACGAGATTCGTGATATCTCCAACTTTGCACTGCTTTACACCAGATGAAAAGGGAATATAAACGAAAAAGCTGAAACATTTTACTGTATATTTTACTTCTCAGCGTCAGGTTGTAAAAATATTCGTTGCTGGCTCTGAGTTATGTGGAAATGTGTTTTGAGAGTAATTTTGTTGGTACATTTCATAACTTTTTACCAAGAAAATAATGTTAAAAAAATATAATTCATATAATAATATGATTGTAATGATTCTCACTGGACGTAACCCTATTAAAGAAATAATACGAGTAAATTTGATATGTATGTTACAGTCAAAACTCTTACGTGGTCAAAACTACTTTTGACTGACAAAAACAGTTAAAAGTAGTTTTTACTGCAGGCCTTGTTTAATAGCAACGCTTAAAATTATGGTACTCGCCGGCCGTAACCGCGGCATGCTCGCTTCGCTCGCTCGGCTCGTGCGCTGTGGTCACTGTTCTAACCTAACCTAACCTAGAAAGAAAGAAAGGGTTCTTCCGAGTAACCTTCAACCTACTTATCTCCTTAACTTTTTAAGAGTTTTGACCGATATGCCAGTCAAAACTGCTATTGACCAAAGCCTGCAGTCAAAATTACTTTTGACCAACCTCTTTAGTCAAAAGTAGTTTTGACTAAAAAATAGTTTTGACTGTAACATGTATATATATATATCTCTATGTGTCGTGTACTAGTAGAAGGTCTATGTAAATTGACATTTTTATTTACGAATTCGATTCCAACGGAGCTGATTAGCTAATTTATTAAGTTTGAATGTTCATAATAGTTAGAATAAGGCTTATAAAATGGAAAAAATGCCAGAAAAATTGGGAAGGAAAAATTAAAAGCGCTGTTTTGTATAAATTCAAAGATCAAATTATATACTACGGCTAACCTCTGAACATCACTACGAATATGTATTAAACACATCAAAATATATTACGTCGTTTATTTAATACACGATAAATATTGAATAGTTTGTGCATTACAATTTCAGATGAGAATATTTTCTTGTTTCACTTTTTAGAGCGTGATTTTTTCAGTAGTCGGCTTTTTTCATTTTTTTCTTTGTTTGCTGGGATATTTGCCATACATTCTTAATAAACTACTTTTTTTGTAAAACCTCTTTTTTCTTGGACAAATACGAAGAAAGTCTAGTACTTAAAAATTCAGTATTGCCTAGCAATCTAGCCGAGCCAAGCCAAGAAACGCACTGAGAGGTGGTCCACCTCACTGGGCCGTGTGCCATGCAGGTTGCTCCTGGTACTTCTCTGATGGCAGAGTGGACCATTGGAGCAACCCCATGGCTGTTGTGGTCTGCTTCGGCAAACCTGCCGTCGGGGCGTCGTAGTTGAGTGTGTAAGCAACCCTACGACGCCCCATTAAGACGGGGGAAGTTTTGTTGGGTCCCACACTTCTTTACTATATCCATTTCCCAACGTAAAAAAAGTACTTAAAAACCTCAGTCTGAACTTTAAAACTGTATAGTGTACCTATACTGAGACGGAACCTTAAATTAAACATCGCACCTAAAATATATATTCTAATAGCCATTATTGTTATAATATTTTATTGAGCAATAACTTCTTGCATGAATGAGCAATAATCGTACAATAATTAATTATTATTGTAATAACTTTCCGCTTTATTTACAAATACAAATAATTAAAATATTTAATGTGTGGTATTTAAGCCGCAGAAAACCCGCTACAATGAAATAAACTGTTTACGGTTTCATATCGAAATAGTTTAGTCCCCCAACTTTTACCACAAGTCGTTTTGAAAATTACTTTAGCGTATCGTAAATATTTAGTTGCTTTTATTAAATTGCTTTAAATTATCATTAAAAAGTTTTAAAATAATAAATTAAGCCTTGCAATTAATTATTCCATAAAAACCCTTGGCTCATGGAGTTGAAGTGCTAAACACTTCTTAAAAAACATAAAACCTTGTCTTATCGCCTCTATGGTGACAGGAGAGCTGGCTCGTTTTTCACCCAAAGAATAAGCATTGCCATGCAGCGAAGGAATTCACGGAAACTCAAACATGACTTGTACAATAATATTAAGTGTACATTTGTTTTGTATATAAGAGTACATATAGTCTATCTATCTATCTATCTATTTAATATATAAATGTATGTACGCGCATAATTTCCGATCGACTGCACCAAATTGGATAATTCTTTTTTTTGTGTTCGTTATTGTCAGGATAAGCTTTGTTTAGAAGGAAATTAAAAGAAAAACTATTTTTTACTAAAATAAGTTTTTTTTAAATCTCGTGATATGAAAAGTGAGTGAGTGAAATAGTTTTTATCCCGGAAATTATCCCTTAAGGGGATGATAATGGGGATGAAAGTTTGTACGGGGAAGCAAGCCAGGCACGAACCCGAGCGAAGCGAGGGTGAGTCGCTAGTTAAGTATAATTGTAATTATAATGTATTTCCTTAAATTAATTAAAATTTACGAATTTTAGGTGGCGAAATAGAATGGAAGATATTATCTTGTATTTCAAAGAATTACCAAACGAGCTTACTTTAATTTACCTTTACTTACAACTTTGTAAGTTTTGTTTTACTTAGAAGCATGATTTTTATAAAGCACTTCGAAAGGAACCCTAAAACTCAGTATTGAATATTAATTAATACCTCCACGCGTTTCTCAGATAAAGGATCTTGGCAGAGAGAAATGGACAATGTATCATAGATTTTGGGCGTCAATTTGATCGTTTAAATTTTATTCTTTAAATCCTATTAAGTGGGGTTTTAAAATCAACAGTTTTCTCAAAACGCGATCATGACTTATACAGTTGTAGGCACACACACAAATGTACATACACATATACATATATATGTATATATATACACATCCTTTTTTATACTTGTACATTTTTTATTAAGACCTTTTCATTAACCTTTTTTTTTATAAATAATTTTTGTGACATATGAGTAAAACATTGAACATTAAAAAGCGTATAATAATTCAATGAAATTATTTTATTTATATTTCAAATAAAATAGAGGAATATAATAATATATTATCGCTACGACCATACAGTTAAAAATAATTTGGAAACTAACTAACTAAACTAATTGTTAAAAATAACCTCAGATTGTCTGAATTGCTAACAACTTCAACTTATTTCCATATTTTATTAGTTCTTTTCCGTCGGATTACTTGTTTTTATATTTTTTTTTAGATACGGGACCCTCAAAAGAAAAACATTTCTATCCTCATTTTTTTGCGCCAATCACGCTTCAATAGGGCTTTTTCAATTCATCTTTTTCAAGGTTCCTCATTATGTCTTTCGATTACATGAAATAAATTAAGGTCGCTTTTTATTTTTATTACTCGTAAGCTGAAGTCTGAAGTCTTCTCCGTCTAGCTACTTTGTTGGATTGCCGCCCTGATGGCAGTGTTGTAATCATCCTAATTGTTTAGAGTTTTCAACACAAATTTTTCCTTATAATTTCTAAAGGAATATTAGTTTATTTATAAATAAACATTTTCTTTTAAAATATTTTATTATACAGGCGACAAATATAATTTTTATTATTGATATTTTTAAGATATTTACGCAAAACCTTAATTAATATTGAAAATAAAATAATAAATCGCTTATACACTCAACCACGACACCCCGATGGCAGGCTTGCAGGGGTAGACTACAGTAACCATGGGGTTGCTCCCACGGTCCACCCTGCTATCAGATAAATAACAGAAGCAATACGCATGATTGACATTGATTGAGGCATTGATCGAAAACAGGCAGTCTCCCAGTGTGTCTTTTGGCTTTACGCTCGGCTGGATTGCCGGACGCAAGTTAGCCTTTTATCACGATAAGGTGTACACAAAAAAATCATCAAAATCGATTAAGTCGTTTAGACAAAGAATTACATACATTTACACTGATATTTAAAAGTTATATACGAAATTATTATCTATACTAATATTATAAAGAGGTAAAGTTTATGAGTTTGTAAAGTTGTATGGGGTTATCTCTGGATCTACTGAACCAATTTACGTGAAATTTGGTAAGAAGATAGTTTCAGACTCTGAAATGGATATATTATTCTTTTTATTCCGGAAATCATCCCTTAAGGGAGTGAAAATGGGGATGAAAGTTTGTATGGGGAATCAAGCTAGGGACAAACTCAAGCAAGACGAGGGTGAATCGCTAGTATGTACCTATATGAATATGAGTCCGTCACAAAGTATAGGTACATACGTGCAAGAAGTCAGACATTATATAAAAAAACAATTCTTTACCCCTTAGTTAATAAATTTTAATAAATTAAAACCCTGAATGGTTAACCGAGTTATACTAAGTGTAATGTCATTATATGGATACAATTTATTGGTTTACTGGAAGTTGATTTTCCTTTGGGAAAATTCAAGGTTCATGTCTTACAAAATCCAATTACTTTAGAGCCAATATAAGAATTAGTGATGTTATCCAATAACTATAATTGAGGAAACCCAATACAACCAAAATTAAATATTGTATATTAAATATTAAACTGAATAGTTTACTTTATTGTTTAGCGAATTAGCCCAGTGGTAACGCACTCGCTTGGGGACCGAGTGAAGCGGGTTTCGATCCCGGGTCTCGCACCTCTGATATTTTTATGTGCGAATCATTTCTAGCATGATTACCGCTTGCCTTACGGTGAAGGAGAACATCGTGAGGAAACCTGCATGTCTGATCCGCCAATCCGCACTTGGTCAGTGTGGTGGACTATGGCCTGATTCCCCTCGTATTGAAGGGAGGCCCGTACCCAGCAATGGGGACGTTAAAAAGGGCTGAATACATACATACCTACATACAACCTGAATTGACCTATTAATTTCATATTTAACTCACAAAAAATGAGTTAAGTGCAAACTATACGTTATCTATAAATTCACTCTTTTTAGAATTTGTCGTAAAATGTTTTGACTTTACACTTCGAAAGTTGTAAAGACAAATAGACCTACCGACGTACATCAATAATCGATACATATAATAAAATTCTGAGTCGAATCTGTACATAAAATATTCTCTGGAAAATCTTATTGAAATATTATTATCGATACAGAAGCCGAATTTATAGTTTTTAGTATTTTGGTCTGTCTGTCTGTCTGGAAACGCATCACGAGAAAACCACTGGACAGATTTTGATGAAATTTGGTGTGATGAAATCTGGTTATTCAGGTCAATATATAGGATACTTTTTACTGCGAAAAAATATCTCATCTCTGAGAAATCTACACTAAACCTTAAAACTAATTAAGACAAATCCAAACGGAGCGAGAGTGAGTCGCTAGTATTCACAATAAAAATATTTCCTAGGGTGGTGAATTTCACTAAAAATAGTCTGTGCAGATATTATAGTGCATTCCTTTCACTATCTAAGTCTGATGGGACGACACTACCACTAATAGATCAGGCGCAAAACCTATAATCTATACAGATCTATACAGATAAGTAAAATTGAAGTGTCTGTTTGTAATGTCAAAATAATAGCTTATTACTAAATGCATATGAAATTATATACGGTATTTATAAGAAAAACACAATTTTTAAAATTTTTGTCTGTCTCTCTGTTTGCTCCGGCTAATCTCCGGAACGGCTGGGCCGATTTTGACGGGACTTTTACTGGCAGATAGTTGATGTTATAAGTAGTAACTTAGGCTACTTTTATTTTAGTAAAAGAATTAGGGTTCCGCTCAAAAAAATTAAAGTGTACCTAGGGACGAACCCGAGTGAAGCGAGGGTGAGCCGCTAGTATACGTATAAAGCATAAAATTGCTGTCCGAGGAAACTTCCCAAGTCAAGAGCGTTGTTGAGAATTGCTTCAGAAAAACCTAATAACTATACTTGGGCAGACCTGGGTATCGAACCCAGGATCTTCTGCTTATGACATGCTAGGCTCGAGACCACAAAGCAGTTAGATAATGTTCACAATATTGTCTTTTGTAAGTTTAACATTATATATAGTAAAATTTTTCATTTGCAAAAGGGCCAATTCAAATTGAATTGGTTTTGATATATTGGCCCACTAACTCTCCCCCAAACGACTACTAATTCATGCAGCGGCCAAGTTTAATCGAGTTTAATTTCTCAGATTTATCCATTCCGATGAATAATTTGACATTAAAAGATTCTGTTATATCTAATTTACTTAGTTTTGTGTTATTTTAGTCTGTTTTTTATTATAATTGTATAATATTATTATTTAAATTATGACATAGTTTTTAATTGAAATTGGAGTAATATTCGGACTACTATTTGGAACCCAATATAATTATAATTAAGAAAATTTGTATGGGTTTGTATGTCTGTCACTTCTTCACACGGTAACGGCTGAGCGGATTTTGATGAAATTTAGTATACAGAGATACTATGATCTAGAGTAACACATGAGCTAGCACAAGATAAATAGAGACGCGAGTAAAACCAGAGTAAGTCACTAGTATCTGATAAAATAAGCTTTGAACATCTAAAAGATCACAGTTTTAAAGGTCTAATATATAGAAACTCACTATATCCAAATCAAACATGTGATTCCACTTACAAACTAAATTCAAGTTGGACGGACAATTTTAAATCGTCGCTGCAGATGTTACTCAAGGGATGATCTACGATTGAAAGTTAAGGTTGCCTTGAACTATGTAAAGTTATACTACGAAGATTTAGAAACTTAAGAAACCTATTATTTACTTCACTAACTTAGAGAAAGCAAGGGTATTGTATTGAAAAAGTAAAATATTTCTAGTACTTTCCACTAAAATATGGATTAAAAATAAGGTTTAGACAAAAATTATGCTTAACTCTAAGAAATGACTAAACTACCCTTTCATTCTTTAGTAACATTAGCATTATAATAATAATATAATAAAGCATTATACAAAAAAATCCAGTGTATACCTATAATTTACACTATACAAAAAGCCGCTATACTAAACACTTGTAGAATTACACGAAAATTTCTAGCATCCTCAACGATTTCTAAATCTTCCAATCACACTAATTTTTAATTTTATCAGACTTGGTTAAGGCCCGTGTGATAGAGTAATACCTTCTTTTGAAAGAAATAAGAGAAGTGAGATTTCTTTTAAAAAATTATAATAATTTTAATTCAAGATATTACATCCATATTTGTTATTAATAAAACAATTTAGCCCTAAATTAGTGTATGAAATTATTAATAAATGAATTTATTTTTATATTTTATATTGAAATAATTATAATAAATATCCTAATTTAAATAAAAATTTGAAATAATTTAATACATTACTAATTAGTTCGATTAATTTAATAAACTTAAAAAAAAATATAATAATTAATTAATTAATTTAAATACTTACTTATAACTTTAAGAAATCCCATATGAATTAAGTTAGCTGGTGTTACTACAAAATAAAAGTTATTTTAAACATTTTTGAGAAATACAAAATCTAATGACATAAACTATACATATAATGTTACATGTCTATACAAAAATTTCGTACACCTACAATATTTTTCATTTTGTTTCCCGATTGCACAGACCCCGCGGCTGTAGGTCGATAGGTAGTCCGTATGAATGGTACGTGATACTTTTCGAGCTAGTACGAGTTGGAAAAACCCTGCCTAACGTTCATTTAACTGTCAATTTGAAACCTGAAAAGAATAAAAGCGTTACAAAAGCTTTTTGGCGTTTGTAGAATTATTGTTCTACTAATATTATAAATGTGAAAGTTTGTGAGTATGTATAGATGTTTGTTACTCTTTCACGTCAGAACGGCTGAAAGAATCTGGATGAAATTTGGCACAGAAATAGATTATAGTCTGGAATAACACATAGGCTTTTTATCCCAGAGAAAGATACGGTTCCCGTGGGATAGGTTTGTTATTGTTTTCCTAGAGGCGAACCTGAGCGAAGCGAGGGTGAGCCGCTAGTAGAGAATAATTTATAACGTGAGTCAGTAGTGCGAGTGACCTTACTTTCAAATTCAAAAATCGAATAAAAAATATTTTATTCAGAATTAAATTATTATAATTTTTTTTCCGAACTTCATGAGTCTACAACCAGTTAGGAAAGAAAAGCCTCAGACCTACGAAGAACTGGCGAAAGAAACTCAGCGGGACTAATGTTATTTCGTTATCTTTTACTGTGAACACTCGACTGTGCCGCACGCGCACACTACTATGGTCGATGAGAATCGCCAAAACGTAATATCGGCGTCGGCATCGGCATCCACAACATATATATATACATATATTTTTGTATTATATATATGTATATATATGTATATATATATATATCCATTTCATGGACGTCAAAAATAGTCGAAATTAACTTTAACCTTATACTTTCAATTGCCTCTTCGCTATACGCACAACTGTATTACTTGAACAAAAGAATAAAGCAACAAACAATTTTACATTTAGAATTTGAATAAATATATACATACAAATAAAATTAAAATGTCTGTCTGTGTTTTTAAAATAACTATGTTTTCTCAAGAACATATAGTTATTTATATGACACCCGTACCTAAACAAGCATTTTAGTAAGTTTTGTCTGTCTTTCTGTTTGTCCGGGGAAATCTTTGGAATAGCTTAGCCGATCATAATGGGACTTTAACTGAAATATAGAGAAGTTTATAAGGCTATATAATTATAGGGTATGTTTTATTCCGAAAATATTTAAGGTTCCAGCACAAAAATCGAAAACCCTTAAAAATTACACAAATTTCGAATTAATGTTTTAACGAAGAAGTCCGCATTAGCATGTATGTATCTCCTAAGCTACACTCACAATAAATATTTTTATCTATTCAAAAATTACTTAAGAACACACCTGAGCGAAGCAAGGGTAAGTCTCCAATAAATACGTCTGAAGTATATTAATTTAAAAAGAAACAAAATCAAAGATATTTATTTACATTTATATAGAAAAATTATTGTGAACTCCAACAAAAAAGAAGCTGAGGCTGAAAAACTTTAGACATTTTTCATCAATAAAGAAAATTATATGTGTTTATGATGTACATTACACAATATGAATGAAGATATAGAAAAATGGAAGACTAACAAAGGAAAAAGATAATAAGAATTACGTTTCTGTATGGTTTCCACAATTGAACCTATCAATAAAGTGTGCTTGAAACATATATCTGTAAGTAAATATATCATAGGATACGGGGTAATAAAAAAAAACAGATGTAACTTCGTCGGCTGTCGTTAAAAATTGGTACAAATATTGCGTGTAGCGTTGTTTTTTAAGGATATAACTTAGAGTTTTGTTTTTTCGATCAATTTTGAAACATTTATTCATCATCTCTTATCGAAAACTGTCAGTTTTTTTTTTATAATTACTATCCTTTTTACATAAGATTAAATCTGAGGGGACATTTACACAAAAAATGGTCGCGTGAGAGACTAAACTTTTTACGTCTCAAAAGCCATAATTACTACAAATGATCTTTCCAAAAAACATATAATAATTTGAAAGAAAAGAGAAACGGTCACCTATCAATATGAGAATTTTTTTATATATTTTAATTCTATTTAGGGTTAATCTATACATATAATAAAATTCTAACTAAGTCGTATGTGTACAGTAAATATTTTTTGGAAAATTTTCTTGAAAGATATATATATATCGACGATATACGACGATATACGACTCCTACACGTTCCAGGCGGCCCTGCATCACATCGATGCTTGAGATACCGAGAAGTAACACCAAGTTTTTACAAAACTCTTTCTCGGTACGTGCTGCAGTGTTATGGAATAAACTTCCTAAAATTCTACAGGAGAGCCCTTCTACAGCTGCGTTTAAAGCCAACATAAAAAAGCATTTTCTAGCTCAATCTTGCATAATTTATTTTTCTGGTTAGCATTTATGTACATATATATTTATATAGTTTTGGTATGTATTAGATTACATGTATATAATATTATATATCTATACTTGTATTTATGTATTAATCTTATATAATATGTATATGTTTTATGTATTTATATATGTATATATATACACACATATATTTAAGTATTAATTATGTGTTATACTTATATACTTTACTTTTATTATTGTTTTTTTTTCCTGCACTTTCTCTTTCTGTCCCGCTACTTAACACTATTTCACACATGCATGGGTTGACTGGAAGAGATCTCTTATAGAGATAAGTCCACCTTTGTCCACGTCACTTTCTATGTATTTTATTTTCTTATTTTTTTTTATTTGTGCAATAAAGAATATACATATATATATATATATATATATATATATATATATATATATATATATATATATATATATATATATATATATATATATCTATTATTATTGATACAGAAGCCGAATCTATAGTTTTAGAATTTAGGTCTTTCTGTCTGTCTGGGAACGCGTCACGAAAAACCACTGGACAGATTTCGATGAATTTTGGTTATCAACATATAGGATATTTTTTATTGTGACAAATTATTCCTGAGAAATCTATACTAACCGTTAAAACGTACCTAGGGCCAAACCCGAGCGGAGCGAGAGGGAGTCGATAGTATATTTATAAACTTTAAAAATGTATGTGTCGTGTTTGTAATTATCCACAAAACGAATATATATGAAAACGAATCCGATCCATAACATAACCGTTAAAACTATTATTTTTATATTAATCTTGTCAATTCTACAGTAATCCATATTATATATGACGCGTTATCTTTATACTTCGAACATCATCTTTAGCGGTTACTAATCTTGTGGGCGTTATCAGGGCTCAAATAATAAAGACTTCTAAATGCTCCATTACAATTTATTGAGAGAAATCACAATGTTATAAACTTGAAACAGTAATTCTAATAATTTAGAGAGCTAGCGGGTTCATAGTCACCAATCAGACTATCCACATTCAATATCAAAGCATATTACGATCAACCAACGTTACTAAACCACGCATCTACAATGAATATCTCACCATGAATGTCGTGATGGCGTCTCGACCCCGCTCGAGACTAAATCTCTGCTCTAAATTCAAAATCATTTTAAAAGCAATAAAAAGTAAACTAAATAACATAGTGACTTTAAACAATAAGGTTTCACGTTCTAGCAGAAAAAGGTAACTAAATCCTCCTTCGTCACGGCCGTCCTGCTATTCACACGTCCTCGGGTGATCTTGTAGGGACCGCTCCATCGCTATTTTCTTTACCACGGTCGTTCTGACATTCACGCGCCCTCGTGTGATTTTGAAAATTGAACTCAATCTTTATCTATAGAAATAAAAAGCAAATTTTTAGAAAACATAGCTCGGCTAATCCTGACCAAATAACTGAACATGGTGGCCAATCTCACTAAAACTAGCCATTGGTGCAAAATATATTACAGTGCAAAAGTGTACTTAGTACAAACAGACACCCTCCATTTCCAATGTACCTAACACAATGAGTACCTATTGCGTAATTTTTTAGCTTTATACGTTCTCCCTAATTATTGAATTAGCTAGTTTTCTTTAGGACCTCAAAACTTAAACTTTAAACTGACTGAAACCTAAAAACTATACATACAACTTATCATTGAGCACAAGTTACAGAAGTGAATCATATGTCAATCAAGTCAAGTCGGTGCCACACAGGTCAGTCGATGCCACACAGGCCAGTCGGTGCCTCACAGGCCACTACTCCGGCGACTCTCGCCACTGAAACTACATTTGCCACATAGGCTTGTCAATGTCGCATAACCTCGTCAACTCGGTCATCCTAGCTTGTGCTACATAGGTGCATTAATGTTAAGCTGCTAGAGGCTCACTTTAAAATAACTACAATCACAACTGTATTTAATGGTACATTCTATCAATCTTTCTGCCAAATAATAGAGATCACTTGCCTAACACACCTAAACAAAATGGAAACATCTCACCATAAACATCTATAGCAGATTAAATGAAACAGTTAACAGATATCCATTTTTCGCACAACCCAAGCATCTGTGAACACCGTCTTCTTCTAGGGCAGCATGCGTAGTAGTCTGGTTCAGCGTAACTAAACTGGTTGAAGGAAATCGTCCTCTCTACGCTAAATATTTAAAATTGTTGAAACTAAGCACCTGAAAATTCATATTATTTATTATTGTGCCAAAGAGACGTTACTACCATCAGTCCGATCTAATTGTGTTTAATCTTTGGACCACATAAGAACATATGTTTAATCTTTGCACCATATAAGAATATAAGAGCTTCGAAGATTTCTATCTCAGCCTGCGTATAAGAACGTCTTCGGAGTGTACACAAACATTAGTTCTTCGTCACAGTTCGCTACAGTAATACAGTTGACTATTTCTTATATTTCTCTTGATGAACTGCTAGAAAATTTCTAAATTAATATCAATTATACCACCTAGTAGTATTATCAGAGATTATGTTATATTTCCAATCTATTTTGCAAGTATCATCTTTTAATGTTCCGAAGGTAAATAGTAAATCTTTAGTAAAATTTTCTTCAAACAAAAATATCAACTGCAAAATAAAAATTTTATAACCGCAATGAATACGTAAGATCAGATTTTTTTGTTATTTTACCAAACTTTCACTTGAAAAATTCCTGAAATAAAGCAAATATAAAGCAAACAATTACAATACAAAACATTTTTTTGACATATTCGAAAATTCTGACAAAATCATATAGAAAGAGGTCGTTATAAATTTCATCGAAGTTCGAACACAAACATTTCAAAAATAATTCTCGTAATTTATCGATCGTATAAATTGACTTCATATTTTAGTTTATCCTGAAATAAATTTTTCATTTACTTTCTCCATACATATTATGTTCAAAAATATTTCTGCGATAATAATATCGACAAAATCAAATCCAGCCAGCAACAAATCTTTGCCGACGTCATGTCACTCCATAAAAATTAAATTGAGACATCTATGATTATTTAATCTCTTGAGCGTCTTGCATGTAAATCATATCATGATTATCAAATTACTGTCCAAAATAGGTAAAAGTAAATCTTCTGTAAAACAACCCGCATATGCATCGCCATTTTGTGCTTCCTTTTTCAATAACATTTGACATGGCATTTCGTTTCAAAGTCTGAGAAAATTTTTGCAACAAAATATTTAAATAGCCGCTATCACCTGTCTTTGCCCTGTTCTTCGGGTTTCATCCCAATTCTGATGACGCGTTATCTTTATACTTCGAACATCATCTTTAGCGGTTACTAATCTTGTGGGCGTTATCAGGGCTCAAATAATAAAGACTTCTAAATGCTCCATTACAATTTATTGAGAGAAATCACAATGTTATAAACTTGAAACGGTAATTCTAATAATTTAGAGAGCTAGCGGGTTCATAGTCACCAATCAGACTATCCACATTCAATATCAAAGCATATTACGATCAACCAACGTTACTAAACCACGCATCTACAATGAATATCTCACCATGAATGTCGTGATGGCGTCTCGACCCCGCTCGAGACTAAATCTCTGCTCTAAATTCAAAATCATTTTAAAAGCAATAAAAAGTAAACTAAATAACATAGTGACTTTAAACAATAAGGTTTCACGTTCTAGCAGAAAAAGGTAACTAAATCCTCCTTCGTCATATATAATATTATAAATGTGAAAGTGTGTTTGTTTGTTTGTTTTTCCTTCTTTCACGACGAAACAGAGTGGTAGATTGGCGTGATTTTTAGTTGGAAATAGTTGGAGAGCTGGAGAGTGACATAGGCTACTATTTACCGCGGGAGATTATCTCATTCCCATGGGAAAACACGTTTATAATACAACTCACAACAACTCATCATACCTATGTATATATATGTATGTATGTATATACAATAGGTATATAGTCTATCTATTCCATACTAAGTGTTAAAAAGTATCAAAATAATCTTTTTAACTTGTGCCAAACTCTTATAAGCTTATTCATATCGAGTTTGACGAGTGCGTTTTATGTACGAGTGACGATAAAAGTCTTCTCTGGAAGTATTCATCACATAACTTTCGATTTCAAAGATCAGATATCTCATTTTGACACATAGTATTAATCTTTTATGTTTTAATCTCAATCGGTACATAAAAATGCATATTGAAAATATAAAAAAGTTTAATAGGTATATCCATACTAATATTATAAATGCGAAAATAACTCTACCTGTCTGTGTGTCTGTGTGTTACCCTTTCACGTGTAATGTGCTGAATTGATTTAGATGGAATTTGGTATAGAGATAATTTGAGACCTTGAGAAGAACATAGGATAGTTTTATCCCGGAAATCATCTCTTAAGGGGGTTAAAAGGGGGGTGGAAGTTCGAATGGAGAATCAATTTTTTCTCATGTAAGGGATATAAAACTCATCATACTTATGTTATTATAGTCTATCTATTCTACAATAAGCGTCAAAACGTACCTAGAGACGAATCCGAGCCAAGCAAGGTTTAATAAATAAATAAATAAATAAATAAATAAAAAAAAATAAAAAAATAATAAATATGTCGGGACATTAGCACACAGCACCATCTAGTTCCATGGTAAGCTACGAGGCTTGTGTTATGGATACCAAATAATTGATACATTACACAGATATAACTTTAAATACATACATATTATAAATATAAACACCCATGACTGGAGTACAAACATTCGTGCTCATGACACAAATAAAAGCCCCCAGCGGTACTCGAACCTGCGAACGCTGGCACATCAAGTAGGGTCACTACACACTGAGCCAAATGTGTTGTTAAAAAATCGCTAGTAAATTCGGATGTTCATCCAAAATGCCTTTCAGTAATCTTATTATCCAATACAAAGTAGTTGAAATAGACAACGGATAAAACTTTTATCAAAATCGGTTTAGTTGGTTTTAAGACCAACAAAGACAAAGACGTTTAAATAACAAAACATGGGATTGCAATAACTACAGATGTTCCTTCACCTATCAACCTATCTTAATCGTTACATCTGCAGTACGTAATATTGTGGCTGAGTCTATGTTGACTGAGAGCAATTAATCTATATATATACATAAAATGCTTTGTCCTGACAGACTGATCGATCAACGCACAGCCTAAACCGCTGGTGGTAGAAATGTGAAATTAGGACATATTCTTTATACAATGTAGGCATCCGCTAAGAAAGGATTTTTCGAAATTCATCCCCTAAGGGGGTAAAATAGGGGATAAAAGATTGTATGAAACTCTGTTATTATTAACGCGAAATGTACGAAGAGTGGTATTTAGCTTTAAGATGAAAAATAAGAAATATATGTATTAGATTTTTTCGAAATTCATCCTTTAAAAAGGGTAAAAAGGGGTGATGAAGTTTATATGGGCAAACAATTATTTATGATCAGAATTACTTGAATCTTAGTATTAATGCTTTTCAATACAATTAAATAAATACATATTTTAGCATTTTTTGAAATTCATCCCTTAAAAGGATTAAAGGGGGTGGTACTGTTTATATAAGGAAAAAAATCTTTATAAGCAGAATTACTTGAAACTTGGTATTATTGCTCTTCGATACAGTTAAATAAACATGTATTGTAGATTTTTTTTTAATTCAGCCCCTAAGTGGGTAAAACTGGGCGGTGAAGTTTGAGTTGTTGAACATATTTAAATAGAGTAACATGGCTCAAGTGTGGGATATAAAGTAGAGTAAATTTATTTACAGAATATACGCTTAACATCTTATACATATTTTGCAAGTAATAAAGTATGTATTGCAAAAAGTTTATGTTTTTCGCAGTTTGATCGCGGGCGAAGCCGCGGGTTCTGCTAGTGTTATATAAGTAACAGAGGGGTGATATTAAGGATTCATATATAAATCACTTTTGTTTGTATTCAATTCTAATCTGCTTTTGACTTATAGAGGATAATGCAACAGTTTTCTATTTATCTAAACATAATATTTATGATATTTTTTAAATACTGTAGGTTTTGACGTGTATTATACTAAAATATGTAAAAAACAGTATACTTAAAAGTTGAAAAATATATATGTAAAATTATACAACATGACCGCTTGCCTTACGGTGAAGAAAAACATTAAACAAAAACGAGGAAACCTAAGAAGTTTTTGAAATACATATGAAGTCTACCAACCCGTACTTAGCCAGTGTGGTGGATTATGGACTGATCCCCCTCGCCATAAAGAAAGGACAGTGCCCAGTAGTGGGACGTTAATAAAGGCTGTACACAATAAAATGTTTTATATCTCGAAAATATATATCCCAGACTAGAAAATATAGTTTTTTTTTTACCATATATAAAGCTGCTCCAATTTCGCTGTTTATTTAATTCATTTCTATATATAGTTGTATATTCTATATTTATATATATAGAATATACGACTATATATATATATATATATATATATATATATATATATATATATATATATATATATATATACTAGCTGACCCGGCAAACGTTGTTTTGCCATATAAATAATTTCCTATTACTAAAATGGCTATTAAAAAATAAGGGTTGATCGTAGAAGGGTGAAAATTGACGATTGTATGTATTTTTGTATGTTGTATCATAAAAAAATAGAAATTAAAAATTTTGTCTAAAAAATAAAAAAAAAAATTTAGGGGTGGACTACCCCTAACATTTAGGAGGATGAAAAATAGATGTTGGCCGATTCTCATAGATACCGGATAAGCACAAAAAATTTCATCAAAATCGGTCAAGCCGTTTCGGAGGAGTATGGCAACGAAAACTGTGACACGAGAATTTTATATATTAGATATATATATATATATATATATATATATATATATCTAATATATAAAATTCTCGTGTCACAGTTATATATATATATATATATATATATATATATATATATATATATATATATATATATATTAGTTTAGTACAAGTAAAACAAACTGTACATAGGATTAACTAGAATTTCGGCAACATAGCAAATTAAAAGCAATTCAGAATTGTCTCCTTCGGGATTAACTAAGTGCTCAGTGAACTTATTATCAACATCACGGAAGCTACGTGGTCCTAATAACGGTCTATATTTTGCTTAACGAAAATGGAGTCGCTCTCTTGAGACAGTGTAATGATTTATGACAATTGTTTTAAGATATCATTAAGAGTAATTATTTAATTTGTTATTTTTGTGAAATCTTGGGCCTTAGCTATTCTATAATCGTTATAGAATAGAAATCTAATATGGAAAAGACATATAATGATCCTATAAGAGGACAAGAATAACGAGTAGTACATTCTAGTCAAGCTAGTTTTATTAACAGCGAGATCAACTGCCATAGCCGTAATCGATGAGGTTGACATTATCATACCATACTTTAGTTTGATCTACGTAAACTTTAGTGTAATTCAGTACTAATATACGTGTGTATGTAAAAAAACGTGTGTGGGTACTTATGTATGTACACACGTAAGAAGTTATACTTCTTTGGCGTAATAGAACAAAAATAGCTAAAGATTTCATCCCGTATATTACAACTCTCTGTTTATAAAAGGAATGATAAATTAATAAAATAATTAAGTAAGGCATATAAGGCATATTACAATCGTATATTTATAGAATATCATTGAAGGAAAAAATATAATATTGTATATTATCATTCGTCAGACAATAACAACGGTTACCATGGCAACAAACAGTTACCAGCTAACTTCATCGTGTCGCTTTTTGGCTCTCGGTGTGCGCGCACATCGTAAAAATTTTACTCTCATAACTTTTTCCAAACGTCCCAAAAGAAGTATAACTTCAAAAGTTGTAATTTTTTTAATATTTCTATGTTTCAACGATTTTAAAATAATATAGTATACATACACACAACTACATACTAAATCTCTTGCGGGATAAGCAAAGAGAACAGAAGGCCAAGCGATACGATCTGTACAATCTAAATATCCCTTTCGCTTCCTCCATCGTTATCATTATCTTCATACATGTCGAGGATCCTCATTTATTACATATAGGGGTACATTCTTACCGGAATCCATAGAGTATGTAATAAAAATATAAATCTCATAATTGTTACTAAAAATATTCATTTGGTAGGCTGCTGTGTTACGGCCTCTGTTGTAATATATGTAGTTGAAAATATTTTTTTTATTATCTAGAAAAAACAGCAGTATTTTTGTCAATTTGCAATAAGCGGTATAAACTAGGTACTGTTATTAATGACTTTACAAATAAAATGATGAGTTTCAACAATTCCACTTTTATTTGATTACTTCTACGGAATGAATTACAAAATGATTATCACAACTATGTCCCCACCGTTGGGTGTAATGTGGCGCCACCTATCTTATACAGATGACACATTACCCCACGGTGGATGACAATACTTTTAAAACATTAATATTTAAAATATAACAAACTCATATCTATATTAATATTATAAACTTGTAAACAATAAAATATAAATAACTAACATTAAATTAATATTATAAAACATTATAACAAAATATGAAGCATAAATATGATGATACTATAAATAACTAGAATCAATTGAGCAACTATAACTAACACTACTCTTAACGTACTAAAATTTTGAAATTAGATCTTCAATTATAGAAGTAAATAGGATCGCAGAGTTTATTTAAAAAATCATGTCAAACCGGCAAAGTCAGAGCAGGCCGCTAAGTGTTTCATAGACGTAATCTCGGGGACAGCATAATAGGATTTTCAGTGGCTTAGCTTAGTAATGCCTAGTAGATATAATTATAATTTTTATTAATTAAATCTTAATTCTGATCTGAAAGCCTTTTAGGTATTTTAACGTACTAATTCAATTCTCTTGTTAATTATCTTCCAAAATCAATTTTATTGAGTACTAGCTACTTACCTCGTTCCGCTCGGGTTCGTCCCTTTAATACGTTCTAACGTTTAGTAAAGATTTCTCAGAAATGAGATATTTTCCCTCAGTAAAAAGTATCCGGACCCGGATAACCAGCTATCGTCGAACCAAATTTCATCAAAATCTGCCCAGCGGTTTTCTCGTGATGCATTCCCAGATAGACAGACAGACAAACAAAAACTCTAAAAGCTATAGATTCGGCCTCAGTATCAATGTATTCAATAAGATTGTCCAAAATATATTTAATTTAATTTTTTTTTGTTTTTATTTATTTATCATTTAGTTTAGGCAATATTTACACAAAGATCTTAAATATGTAAACAGAGGCCCATAGCATATATACCTTAAAAACTAACATATATATGTATATATATTTATATTTATTTATAAACTATTTAATGTACAGATTCGACTCAGAATTTTATTATATGCATAAATAAAGTAACGATTAAGAAATCTCTACAATTATATTATACTAGCAGAATCCGCGGCTTCGTCCGCGATCATATTACGAAAAAAATAAACTTTTTCGCAATACATACTTTATTACTTGGAAAAATAAGTTCACGTAAGTTTTATTATTCCTTAAAGATATATGCAAAACAAATTTAATTTAAGCGATCGTAACTCGAAACATCCAGTATATTAAAAGATGTTAAGCGTATATTCTGTAAATAAATTTACGCCTTAGGTATTTAGCAAGCTACACTACCTGTATTTTTTGCACATTTTTATACTCCATCTTTCCAAAGTTAGAGGGAGAGAGTACAATGATACAATTGCATACAATGTTTACGGCTATAGGATCATGGAACTCTGCTAATATGGCCTTTTTAAGTAATAGGTGAACATCGTTATTTTTAAAGACCCAACGCCTGAAGCTTAATCTCCCTCCTTTTCCTTCTTTTTTAAGTTACATAATATATAAAGTGCCATTCTTATTTTGCTATAGCTTTTTGCCCGCGGCTACGCTTGCGTGGACTGAAAAATTTGCTCAGTTTTAATTTCCATTAAATTTATATGTTGTCATATCGAATTTTTAATATTATGTCTAGAGTAAACTTCTAGATTCACTTAACTTAGTCTACACTAAAAAAACCAACCACAAATATACCACATTGATGGATGCTCTATCTAGTTCTGGGTTCTGCTAAAATGTCCCTGTGAGAAGCAATCCTCTCTTAAGTCTATACCTACTACTTTTAAGGATTGGCCATGAGATATATAAAAGGTCAAAAAAGTAAAGCAAACTTTAAGAAGAAATTACAATAGATTAAATTCAAAGGGGAAATCAGAAGTTATAGGGGCTGAGTTTAAAAAAAATCTACAATACATGTTTATTTAATTGTATTGAAGAGCATTAATACCAAGTTTCAACAGCAAAACCCCCTTTTACCTTTTTATGATGAATTTCGAAAAAAAAATGGTATATGTATTGTTTTAGTTTTCATTTTATAGGTAAATACCATTTTCCGTGCATTATTTACAGAGTTTCATACAAAATTTCATCCCCTATTTGACAGCCTTCTGAGATGAATTTCAAAAAATCTAAAATATGTATTTATTTAATTGTATTGAAGAGCATTAATACCGAGTTTCAAGATATTCTGATCATAAATAATTGTTTGCCCATACAAACTTTATCGCTCCTTTTTACCCTTTTAAGGGATGAATTTCAAAAAAAATCTAATACACATATTTCTTATTTTTTATCTTAAAGCTAAATACCATTTTCCGTGCATATCACGTTAAGAATGACAGAGTTTCATACAATCTTTTATCCCCTATTTTACCCCCTTAGGGGACGAATTCAGAAAAATCCTAAGGAATATGTCCTCCAAATTTCACCTTTCTACGACCTGCGGTTTAGGCTGTGCGTTGATCGATCAGTCAGTCAGGACAAAGCATTTTATGTATATATAGATTTGTTTTATATATTTCTTTCTCATGTCATTCAAATAAAAGGTCATTTTTAAAAATCTTTTCTTCATTATTCTTTTAGAACAGCAATGATACATATTTATATGCACATGTGTTTTCGTAGGCAATGGTAGCCCAGTGGTAACGCGCTCGCTTGGGAAACCGAGTGAAGCTGGTTCAAATCACGGGTCTCGCACCTCTGATATTTTCATGTGCGAATCATTTCTAACATGATTATCACTTGTATTACGGTGAAGGAAAACATCGTGAGGAACCCTGCATGTATGAGAAAACCTAGCAAGTTTTCGAAAGACATGTAAAGTCCGCCAATCCGCACTTGGCTAGCGTGGTGGACTATGGTCTGATCCCTCGTATTGAAGGGAGGCCTGTGCCAATCAGTGGGACGTTAAAAAAGGGCTGAACACATACGTCATACATGTTTTCGTAAAAATAGCCTGGCAAGGTTTTTTTGCGATGTAGGTAATCCAATTTAAACCATACAGGAATGGGTGTACATAAGGGTGTCATCTTTGACATTTGAAATATAGCGCTACGAATTTAATATCTAACTGGAGTAATTTCTACGAAACGAGGGTTAAGCGATTTCCAATTAAACACCGATTTCTTCATCTATATCGGACATTTCTATTTGGATAAGGAGTATCGACGTTGTTCAAGAAGGCACAAAATGCATAAAAAGTAATTGGCTTAATCAACATCAAAAGATATCATAACTCAGGATAGCTGCAGTCAACATGTGTAGATGAAGAAAAATTTGGAGTTCTTTATACATTTTAGTATGAAAAAACTCATTTTCAAAATGCCTAAGTATTGATGGTAATTAAATTGAATACGGACTCATTATTTTTAATAGCATCTCGCATGTTTGTGTTTTACCGATCGCATTTACTTTAGGGAAAATGGAAAAGCTGTGTCTTATTTCCTTAACGTTCTACTATTTATTTAAAAGCTTGTATATCGAATATTTCTGAAATAAATAACATTAATGATCGCCAAAAACTTTTGCGCTTCACAGTCAATAATAAATGGGAAAGCTCAAGAATGTAATAAAGTTATACAATACAAACTTTCTTTGCTTACCCAATACAAACTTTCATCCTCAGTTTTACCCCCTCAAGATATGATTTCCGGGATAAAAAGTCCTATCCTATCCTATGTCCTTCCTAAGGTCTCAAACTATCTTTTTACCAAATTTCATCTAAATCGGTTCAGTAGATCCAGAGATTACCCCCTACAAACTCACAAACTCAGAAACTTTACCTCTTTATAATATTATTATAGTATAGAATTACTCATAAATATAATGGCAAACGCCTAAAGACCAACGATTACATGTGTTAAAGAAAATAATTAGTTTACTGTTTCTGTAATTCGCAATTCAGCAATCCAAAATATTGTAATTTTTTTTTTAATTTTTCTGTGTTAGATACACAGAGAATATATATGTACATATGTAGATCCCTAAGGTCCAGTTAAGCCTACCATTTTGATATATCAAAATCGTTTTAGTAAACAGCTATTATCTTTACATAGAATAAAATTATTGTTTGGTAAAACTTATTGAAATAGTAATTATTATAGATATAAAGACCGAATCTATAGTTTTTAGATTTTTTGTCTGTCTGTCTGAGAACGCATCGCGAGAAAACCACTTGACAGATTTTGATAAAATTTCGACCTGGTTATCCGGGTCAACATATAGGATACTTTTTACTACGGGAAAATATCTCATCTCTGAGAAATCTATAATAACCGTTAAAACGTATCTAGGGACGAACCCGAGCAGAGCAAGGGTGGGTCGCTGGTAACTTATAAGATGTTCTTTATACAGTTATAAATAAGGGTCATTAAAAAAAATGAAGTAAAAAACCTTATGGGACTCAAAAATCACTTGCTATTATTATAATTTAGCGGTGTGCCAGCATGATACAAAAATGTATCAATATATTTATGGCGCAAAAATTGTTCATGCCACATGGTGCTCGCAACTACGCAGCATAAAAAAACATATAATATTATTTACTAGAAGAATTTCCAACATTTTTATATAAAAAAAAAATATTTCTTCGTTAAGCTTTTATTTTATGTACTTTCACACTAATATTAATAATATGCTTAATTAAAATTTATTTCTTATTCGCGCTCCTAGATTTACACTGAGGTATTTTATTGGCACGTATACCACAAGAACGGAGTCGTGGGCATAATAATAACTAATAATTATTTCTGTTTTAATACTAATGTCACCTAATTGTCGAAATTCTATTATAATTATTATGAAAATATAGTTTACTAAACAAAAAAAAGAAAATCAGTTGACAAAAAGAGATGAAAAATGTACTGAATTGTTTTGTCTTTACCTTTCTATATAAAAAAGCTTTTTTCCATTTTTTTTTATTTATAACGCTGAAGCTCGTCAATAGTTAAACAAAAAAAAGTCAATCCGTTGACAAACAGAGGATGAAAAAGGTACTGTTTTTTCTTGTTTATATAAATTTGTGAAGTTAAATCGTGTCTAAAACAACTACTAACGTTCCAAATTGTCGCCTTTTAAAATCTCCATTCAAAATTACCAATATACAAGCTCTGGATTAGTTTGTCATTATTACATCAATAAAGAATTAAACTTTTAAAGGTTAAAAAAAGTAGAACTATTTTATATTACTGTAATTTTTAAATATTATTGAATTTTAGACATTATTTAAAAACTTGAACGTATTCCTTTCAAATATTGAATTTTATAATGGACGTGAAGTGGCAATGTCCATATATTACATCTCTGTCTTACTCACAAAGAGAGACAAAGATAGCTTACAGTGAGCTTAAAATGAAACTCAATCCCGTATAATTTATCACTTTCAGTTGAAGCTTTTAAAAAGATAAAATGTGTGGTCATAACTAGTAAAGTTTATTGACAATGGAGAATTTCAAATGAAGCTATTTTTTCGGATTTTGTCGCGGCTATATTTCGTATTTTTGTTCCCGATGTTTCCAATGCTTTACATCACACATGGTCACCAAAGGTCTCTCCCGACGAAAAGAAAAGATAGTTTTATATAAAATGTCGGATAATATACGCGTACATAAATCTAATAAAGTATAATATTGAATTTTAATATTATCTAGCTTAATTCATGTGAATTTATAAAAGTTTTGTA
Source organism: Fabriciana adippe (assembly GCA_905404265.1). NCBI lineage: Eukaryota > Metazoa > Arthropoda > Insecta > Lepidoptera > Nymphalidae > Fabriciana > Fabriciana adippe. The sequence continues at coordinate 14,676,872 of FR989989.1, forward strand.
GAACGCGATCACAGTTTTTATATACACTAGTGACAGGGCTTCTTTCAGTAATATTGTGGTCAAATCCAAAAAAGAGGAAATACTTTCCTCACGATGTTTTCCTTCACCGTAAGACAAGTGGTAATCATATTGGAAATGATTCGCACATGAAAATATCAGAAGTGCAAGATCCGGGAATCGAACGCGTCACCACTGAGCTATTTACATATAGATAAATATAACATGTTAGTGATTATTAGGTTATTTGATTAGAAAAAATGATTTTTTACTTTAAATGTGAACGTATTTCTTATTCAAACTAGTATTATATCTAATAGCCCTATAATCAAAAAATAAAAGGGATTCTTATATAAAAACGGTAATGAATACTGTAACTCATTTCAAATTGATATCCATTCGTAGGAAAAAACGACACGTGTACTTAATTTTTGGGTAATTATTATTTTTGTTTAAAAATCAGCGCACAACAAACACATTGTCATCGAATTTGTGATATTATTTATGTATATGAGAAAAATTCCATTTACATTTTTTAATACCTGAGTTCGGCAAAATGTTAAATATTTAAATTACATTTAGGTGTTGCCTTACTTTTACCTAAAATGTGTTTTCTTTTGCTTATATTTACGTCAAAAATTTCAACACTAACGAAAAAAAAGTATGAGAAAATAATGATATGTTTAGATCAGTTTGTAGTGCTGTGCTGTGCCTGTGGTCGCGGGTTCAAGTCCAGTTGAGGGCTTTCTTTGTGTGATGAGCACGAATGTTTATACCTACTCCAGTCATGGGTGTTTACATTTATAATAAATATGGTTTTAAAGTTATATATGTGTAGTGTATCAACTATCTGGTATCCATAACACGAGCCTCGTAGCTTACTATGGAATTAGATGGTGATGTGTTAATGTCCCAACATATTTATTTATTTATATTATTTGCTTCAAAAATTTCAACATTAACAAAAAAATCTGAAAATACAGTTGTATTTAAAATGTCGAATATGCGCGTAAATCTAAGAAAGTATTAAAAAAAAACGATGAAAAAAATAAAAATTACCACAATCTTCGCTTCTTACGCTGTCATTATTCTCTTCGTGCAAGCTTGCAGGGAGTTTCTAAAACTTTTTACATTACCCTAAGTGTTTTGTCAAAGTGAAGCTAACGACCGACCACTCATCGTGAAAAATTTCATTTTAAATTTCAAAATGTATATTAATCAAAAGAAGTGGTAGTAATGTGCCTTGTTGTTAAACCAAGTGAAGCGGGTTCATCCCCGGGGTTCCGGGCAAACCTCTGAGATTTTTATCTGATGGTGTCTGATCTCTCTCAAAATATGGAGGAGTCGAACGTTAAAAACGCTAAATTAATATTCACATTATAATTATGAATAAACTTGTCTATTAAATTAAACTTATTATACACTAGCACTTGCCCGCAGCTGTACTCGTATATTTGTATATAATAGAGGGTTGAAGCGAGATGATAGATAGTCTCACCTTTCCCCAAGGCTTTAAAATATAAAAAGGATTTTAGACACTCTGGTTTTAAATTGGAACTCCCATTGTTGGGTTCAACCAACAAAAACCCCATTTTTCATTTTTATCCTTTAAGGAAGTGAAAGCTAAAACAATGAATTATAATAGTCGTCATTTTAAACCAGCAAGATTATTTTCTATTTTGGTCACTGTAACTTTAAAAAATAACGAATTCTCATCCAAGCTTCTTCTCATTTTTTACCCGTTTACGGGTTTAATTTCCAAATATCCCTTCTTTATGACGACCTAGTTCACATCCCTCCCTGAGGAGTGAAGCTGCCAAATTTCAAGTTTATAGCATCTATATTGAGATTTCGTAAATAATCAATGAGTGAATGATATTTCGCTCTTATACGTACGTATAAGCCTATATTAATCGACGTAATTGTTAATCCCTTTCTTTGCTTAATTAACTTTAAAAATAACGGATTCTCCTCCAAACTTCTCACCATTTTTTACCCCTTTAAGGAATTAATAACCAAATATCCCTTCTTAATGATTACGTACATAGTACATATCCCTCCCTGAGGAGTTAACCTGCCACAAGTTTGTAGCATCTACATACATATATTGAGATTTCGTAATTAATCAGTGGGTGAATGATATTTAACTCTTATACGTACATATATGCCTATGTTAATCGACGTGATTGGTAATCTCTTTATTTGCTCTTGCTGATTCTCAAAAGACTGTCACAGCGGTTACTTTGAACACCAAACTAGCAATGCGACTGTGCATATTCAATACTATAGACCAAAGGGATTTCAAAAGCCCTAATTCATATGGAAACCGCCCATTCAGATTCGAGCATTTCGTTTGTACGCACAGCTTTTAAATTGATTCACAGATTCATGAACTGGATTAAAGTGAGTGAAATTTTCAATTTTTGTTCAGAAAAGAGAGTTTTTATTTGTCTATCAAAGTCGAGGTGAAGTGAAAATGCGGTATGCACTTATACGTTTCATACTTGAAATTATTTAAGTTACATCTAGATTATCTATACATCTATACAGATAATAAAATTGAAGTATCTGTTTGTAAAGTCAAAATAACAGCTTTTTATTAAACGCATATGAAATTATGTACAGTACTTATAAGAAAAACACTTTTTTTTCTGTCTGTCTGACCGTTTGTCTGTCTGACCGTCTGTCTGTTTGTTCCAGCTAATCTCCGAAAAAGCTGGACTGATTTTGACGGGACTTTCACTGGCAGATTGTTGGTATTATAAGGAATAACTTAGGCTACTTTTATTTTAGAAAAAGAATTAGGGTTCCACTCCAAAAAATTAAAACTTACCTAGGGACACACTTGTATAACTATAATAAACATTACATTTAATGTGTTTTTTTTTTATTTTAAAATATCTTTATTTAATCAACATAAATCATTACATTAAGTACATTTCTAGTGTAAATTTAATCCTAGAAGTACATATTATATACTATTATATTTGTTTAACAAGTATATTGACTTATATAAAACTTATAGCCAAGCGTAACACTAGCGTATACATAATAATTGTTATTCTTAATGTGTTTTAGAAACTAATAAATAACCAAAATTATCACACATTATAAATGCTAACGGGTAAATAATAGGTAAGTAAAGCAACTAACATAAAATAGTATTGAAAGTTTAAATACCTATCACTTACATTTCATACTTGCTTTCACAAGGGTATTCTTCAATTAAAGCTCGCGAGAACATAAATCAGTCGTTATTACGTCTGTCGTGGCGTTGTCACTCAAAATAGAAATTGTAACGTTTCTCCTCATGAAAAACTTTCGTGAAATTGCGTCAGTGAAAGTTGAAAAATTAATAATGGGCGTAAAAATAAATTTGACTTTTATTATGTACTTTAGAATTCCTTAGGAATATTTTATGCGGACTGTCCTTAAATATATGTATATGTAAATTGTTTTATTACATTAGTTAAGAGTTCATAATAAATTAACGTGTAATTTTTGAGTTAATATATGAGTGGAATAATAACTAACTTTTCGGACTTTTTCGCGGACTAATTTTGATGAGATTCATGTCTTTCCCGTGACCACGTTTGCTGTAAAGCATTAGAAACGTCGGTAACCAAAAATCAAAATAAATCCGCTAGAAAATCCAAAAACACAATTCTATTTAAAACTAGTTTTAGCACGCGGTTTAATTCGCATGGTACGCGGGACGGGTTCAAGGATAACCTATGCCCGATCCCAGGATGAAGTCCTTGCCCATCGAAGCGTCAACGTGCGCTCTGTGTCAACAGGATCATTTATAAAATAAGAGGGTTAAATAAACCCTTATGGGCTTAATAAGCCCTTATGGGCTTATTGAATTTCATGCCGTTCACTATGGAAAAAAAATCATAGCATATCCACTTCTGTGGATCAAACGAGGAAAGAGAACATAATGAGAAACACGCATTAATGATATTAGTTAGGATAATAGGAAGTTTCATTAACATCAGCGTTTTTCTTGTAGAATAAAGTATTTCCAGGATAACATCTAGTCCATCTGTATGCAAGCAATTTGTTTGAATGTAAGTATTAAGGTTAAATATCAACACGAGTATTCTAAAATTCATATTATCTCACACACAAATTTGCAAAAAAACTTTACATCGGTACAAAACCATAGAGTCGGAAATAATAAATCACGGCATAGGTACTTGTTTTATTTTGAAAGTAATTTAAAGTTTTATAAGTCCAAAGCCAACAGATAATCAAATGTGGGCAGGACTCCAAGAGCGATCAGCTTCGTAGTAAACCCTGAGATGAATTCATGATTCAATTTCCTCTATATATTTAAAATTTATAAAACAAGTAAAATACTTGATATTTTCCTCGGAACATAAAATTGTAAGTTTCTTTTATGTAACTAAATAAAAACTTAAATGGGTCAAATATTATTTTGTTTTAGGCAAAATCCTTACTAATATTATAAATGTGAAAGTTTGTGAGTATGGATAGATGGATGGCAGAACGACTGAACGGATCTGGATGAATTTATCTACAAATATAGTAAAATTCTAACTGAGTCGAATCTGCACATTAAATGTTTTTTGGAAAATCTTATTGAAATAGTCATTATTATCATACAGAAGCCGAATCTATAGTTTTTAGAATTTTTGTCTGTCTGTCTGTCTGCCTAAGAATGCATAACGAGAAAATCACTGGACAGATCTTGATGAAATTTGGTATGATGATAGCTGGTTATCCGGGTCAACACATAGTAAACTATTTTTCTGCGGGAAAATATCTCATCTCTGAGAAATATACTAAACGTTAAAACGTAACTAGGGACAAACCCGAACAAAGCAAGGGTGAGTCGCTAGTTTGAAATAAAAATATAATATTTTCATTTGTTTTCGTCATATTCATTTTACTATCTTCAAATAGAATGTGTCAGAAATATGTAGCAGTTGATAACTACTGAATAACAACAACGAAATGAGTTTTTATTATTTCGCCGTTTCTCGCCATAAATCATTTTGCAAATACCAAAAAAAAAACGTTATCACGTCATGTGTTCGTGACCTAACAAATACTATGCCCTCAGGTTCATATATTTTCATATCCATCTTTACTAATATCCATCTATACTAATATTATAAAGAGGTAAAGTTTGTGAGTTTATGAGTTTGTGACGTTGTAAGGGGTAATCTCTGAATCTATTGAACCGATTTAGATGAAATTTGGTAAGAAGATAGTTTGAGACCCTGGAAAGGACATAGGATACTTTTTATCCCGGAAATCATCCCTTGAAGGGGTGAAAATGGGGATGAAATTTTGTATGAGGAATCAACCTAGGGACGAACCCGAGCGAAGCGAAGGTGAGTCGCTAGTATTTTTATATAAATATAACAGTGGCCCAGTGGTATTGCACTTGCTTGAATAAGTAAGTAAAGCGGGTTCAACTCCCGTGTCTAGAAACTACAATATGTTCAAGAGCATTATGAAACCATTAGTTAATACAGTAAAGGAAAACATCGTGAGGAAACCTGCGTGTCTGAGAGAAGTCCGCCAGGTGAACCATAGCCTGATTCCCATCGCGTTGAAAGGGGTCTCGAGCACAGCAAAGTCCAGTTAAAAGGGCTAAATTATCATAATACGAGTAGTTTTCATATTTTTTATCGCGATTGTTGCCTTGATAGTTGGCCAAATACTCTTACCTTCTTTCGATTTTTGTCATAGCCGAAACGCTTTATTTACTGTGACGCATTAATAAGTGTACATAATCAGCTATGGAAAAAGAAAAAGAAGTATATATTATTATAATCTATGAAAAATGTGATCTTTTGTCCAGTCTGAGAATCGAATCCATGATCAGGCAGGAGGTATTGTGATTGCGATTTTTTTGTATAAATATAATAAATGAACGAGAAACTTTTAGGTTACTTTTTCTCAAATAAATCAGTGTTGGAATGATAACGTTATAGTAACTCTTATTTTACACCAAAAAAACTGTTAAATTGTAGAATGTATACATAGAGGGCGGCCTGAAACGGCGATCTTTCCAGGCAACCTTGAGGCTTAGGAAATAAAAGTAAAAGGGAAGGAGTGTGGATTAAAACAAAGTTAGTAATAATCTACATATACATATGTGTATAAAAAAACAAAGAGAAAAGGGTCTAGTACATTTTTCTACTCTGTAATATTATCTGTTGCTCGTATTATTTATATGAAAATTTCGGAAACAGTTTCAGTTATTTATTTTATTTTTATATAGATAGGTACAATCTATTCTTACATAAATGTTTTCCTCAAATTTTGAATAATGATTATTGTCAAATTTTAATCACTGGGCGAACACTAGTACTCGTATAAATGAAACTGTGCTAATACATATTATTATACATCTATACATATAATAAAATTCTGAGTCGAATCTGTAAATTAAATATTTTTTGGAAAATCTTATTGAAACAGTCATTATTATCGATACAGAGGCCGCATGTATAGTTTTTAGAATTTTTATCTGTCTGTCCGTCTGTCTGGGAACGCAACGCGAGAAAACCACTGGAAATATTTTGATGAAATTTGGTATGATGATAGCTGGTTATCCAAGTCAATATATAGGATATTTTTTACTACGGGAAAATATCTCATTTCTGACAAATCTATACTAACCATTAAAACGTATCTAGAGACGAATCCAAGCGGAGCAAGGGTGAGTCGCTAGTGTATTATAAGTAATAGAGATCATCAAGCGTATGCCACAAAGCAAAGTATCCAGAAAACTAGCATTATCTCTTTGAATTGCAATATTTATTGTTTTACTTTGAGAAAAATAACTGGCAACCCTGTTATACTGATATCAACTATAATGTCAATGTGAAAAAATATCAAAAAAAATACTTTAGTCCCACTGAGTTTATTTTTAGGCCAGAGGCTGAATTTTTGAATAAAATATTTGGAATTTAAATGGACATAAGTCCTAATTTATACCGCCAAATGCTTTGCACGTAGGCAATCGTATATGCATGACCTACGATATCGACCTATCTAGTCCCATAACTCGTAACGTTATCAACGAGCAGCCATATTAATCTATACATATAATAAAATTGTAAGTAAGCCGAATCTGTACATTGAATATTTTTTGGAAAATCTTATTGAAATAGACATTATTATCGATACAGAGGCCGAATCTACAGTTTTTAGAATTTTTGTCTGTCTGTCTGTCTGGTACCGCATTACAGAAAAACCACTGGAGGGATTTTGATGAAATTTAGCATGGTGATAGCTGGTTATCCGGGTCAACGTATAGGATACTTTCTACCGCGGGAAAATATCTCATTTTTGAGAAAAAATACAAAAACTGCAACGTAAGAATATATTAATATGTAAAACCTAAGAATTCGATTTTTGGTGATCTGAACGCGGGCGGAGCCGCGGGCAATGCTAGTGTATAATAATACAAAACATTTTATTCTGTTCCTAATTTCGTTTAGAGTTTCATTCTGAGATTTAATGAATATTTTATAAAGATACGTCTGAAGATGGATTGTGATTGACTAAACAAATTACTTGCGATTTATTATAGTAATTTTCAGTGAAATTCAAAATAATTGCTTTAAAAATAATAAATCTACTTCTTAATAAGGACCTTTTTTTAGGGCTTGATTAATTAGTTGTTTTTAGTGTCATTGTAATGATTTGTACGTCGATAGCTGCAGGTTCGATTCCAGCATATGACGAAATTGTTATTGTATTGGAGTAGTCACTACAAGCGAGTGAAATTAGAAAAAAACAGTTATAATTAACTTATATACTACTACTTATAACTATATATTATAAATGAAAGTTTGTGAAGACGGATAGATGGACTCTTTCACGCCAGAACGGTTGAACCGATCTGGATGAAATTTGGCACAGAGATAGACTATAATCTGGAATAGCATATAGGTAACTTTTTATCCCCGAATAATGTAAGGTTCCCGTGGGATAGATTTGTTTTTGTCTAGCGTTACTTTTCTATTAACGCTTGATAAAAAAATACTTAAACATATCATAGGATCTTACAAAACCTTAACATTAACAGTAAAAATATATAATTTGTACATAAGAATGTGGTGAAATTATCTTACTTTTATAAGACGGATAACGCAATATCGCTGTTGTTCGGATTTAAATTAATCTCGATTCATACAATATTTATGAGCTTGAATAACAAATAAGTCTCCTTTCATAACTTAGACAGAGATTATTTCCCAGAGGATATATTGCAATATATATTTTTGACGTCTTCATAATCAATATAAATTAAAAATTTAAAAAAACCACTACGCAAAGTACCTCCCAGCGGTGAAGGCGGTAACAGTGATAGGTACATTACATACCTATCACTGGTTAAAGCAAAGAATCAAAGGAATGCAGTTCTCTGGAGATCAACATCCTGGTTGCAGCACCAGGTCAACATGACCGTATTGCAGGATCATAACCTGCAAGGTACCTACTCATTGAAACTAATCTATTGAACCCAAAAATACGATATGTCTGCTGTGAGTTTTCGAAGAGTTGGGTTCTCTGGAGACCATTCTGGTTGCAGCATCAGATCGAAGTTATCAATTAATTATCATTTAACGATTTTGGAAAAGAGCTGATACTCTTACACTGCTGGACCGATATTAACCAAACATAGCTAAGAACCACCGCAAGGAAACTGGCTTTTAAATGACAAAAAACTGCATCGAAATCGGTCCATTCGTTTGAGAGCTACGATGCCACAGACAGATACACACATACACAGACAGACATCGATCGTCAAACTTATAATACCCCTCTTTTTGTGTCGGGGGTAAAAATCACATCGGAACGTACGGGTACTAGGTCAGAAAAAGGACCGTAACGATAATAATAGTAACCGTTGTTATATATATATATATTGTGGACCGATTTACATTTTTTTTTGTATGGATAGATAAAAGTAAAACAGTTCAGTATCTTTTCTCCTCTATTTGTCAACTGATTTTCTTTTTTTTTGTTTACTAGCATTGACGCGATGTAGTGTCCTCAATAAAAAAAATATGATCGAAGGAAGGCATATATATATATATATATATATATATATATATAGAATATTATATATGAAAGAATATAATATTAATATTATATATCATTTGTCAGACCATAACAACGGTTACCATGGCAACATTTAGTCATAATAGCTTTTATTTAATTTATGCACGTTCATCCCACAGTAATAAATATTCATTTTTATAATTTTAAATTTAATCTAAATAGCAACTGTTATAAAAATATAAATATTATATATATTTTTTAATTATTAATAACAAATTTAACTCTCACTTCCGTGACACACTTCTGCTACACTCATTTTTCCAATGTATTGACTTGCCCCTTAGTCACGCCTAAGCAAGTTTTACTTCAAAAATTAAAACTTGTCATCTATGATAACTTGTTACCAGGTCAATTAATAACAAAACCGGTGTCATATTGTATAAGATCTGAGTATTAAGCGCTCTACACAAATCATCTATAGTGTACCGTAATTAAGATAAATGATGTGTTGTATTCAGAAGATCTTACCTGTTAATAGATGTATTAAAGCTTTAAAACAATGCATGATAGGATAATGCATAAGTTTAACAACGAAATAATAAAATTTTAAAAATGTTGAGCTGAAAATTATTGTTTCTTTTTTATTGATTAAAAAAAGAAAAAAATATATTTTGAAGTAAGACTTGTTTACGCACGTTTGACTTGGGGGGTAAACTAGTATCTAGTAACGCATGCAGCGTTACGAAAAAATGTACGTACGTTTGTTGCCATGGTAACCATTGTTATTGTCTGACAAATGATATATAATATTATATTCTTTCCTTAAATGATATTCTATAAATATATTATGATAGATTGTAATGTGCCAATATGCGTTATTTTTAGTATCACACCTATCCTAATTATTTTAAACATAAGTTGAATTTCATAAAGAGTACCGATAACTTACAGAAGTTTTACTTCTTGCGCGTGTACACATTCAAACACGCACTCTTTAATTTTTTTTTATATCTCAAATTATTTAAAACTAATGCAGCTAATTAAAGTGTTATCTTAACCTTAGCTTTATTTATGAGGTTTGTTTTTTTTTTTATATAATAAGTTCCTTAAAAAGATAGAAATAAATTTACTTATTTGTTGCTACGTTAATTTTTTTTATTATAATTTTTCATGACCATTAAAATAAAATAAATACATTATAAAATATCAGCAAAATTATTGGTATTTTGAAATGAGTATTTTAATTTTAAGTATAATATAAGGAATAATAATATTGTTGTTCTTGACAGTTAAATAAATGAAAAAAACTTACAATTTTCTCAACAAAAAAAAGTAATCAACAAGTGTTTTTAAATTAAAAAAAAAATCGTCCAAAAGAATTCGCTATTGAGCAACATAATTCTTCTACAACATAAAAAGAATAAGAAAATGATATTTCCTTAAGACCCTTTTTACAAGTTTCATACAAAAATGTAGGCCGCAGTGCGACGAGGCGAGAAATCTCTCATTATTTCAGCTTGTTACGATGTAACTTTGTCGTAGAGTAAATTGCCCATCACAATATGGACCTTCTATGTGAGGAGGTAAATAACGTCTTTCCAAGTTCATATAATATAATGGTATTATACTTTTGATGTTAATTTTTTCTTTTTTGATTTACTATAATACTAGCTACTATAACTAGAACAAAAATAATTCTATCCCACGGGAACCGTACATTTTTCCGGGATAAAAAGTAGCCTATGTGTTATTCTGATGTATGAGCTATATTATTGCAAAGTTTCATTAATATCCATTCAGTCGTTTTTGTGTGAAAGAGTAACAAACATCCATATATCTATACATCCATTCATCCATACATCCTCACAAACTTTTGCATTTATTATATTAGCAGGATTATTTATCGCACGTGGGAACAAAATGTACCTACATAAGAAAAAGATTTCAGACTAAATAATTATATAGCCCCAAAATAAATTGTCAAAGTCAAAAATGGTAGCGTAATTTACTATTTATGCTACTATTCTCGATTTTGCCATACAGATCGTTTACTTTCTTTATAGAAAAAGAAAAACTTTATACATGTATTAGTTAAATTAATACATATTTTTGATGAATGTATAAATAGCATACAATGAGACAGTGGTAGCCCGGTAGCCCAGTGAGGCAGTGATAGCCCAATGGTAACGCGTTTCCACCTTCGATATTTTAGTGCGAATCATTTCCAATATTACCACTTGTCTTACAGTGAAGGAAAACATCGTGAGGAAATCTGAGTATGTGAGACAACCTTTTTCTTCGATTCGTGGGGAAACCCATTTACGGGTGCCAGCGCGCGGGGGCGCGCGGGGTATGTGGGACTCCTGTCACGTCAAGCGCGACAAACTACCCACTAAAACCACCACGGTGATCCCTAATGCAAAAGAAGGGGCCACGGGATCGCTTGCGCATTTGACCGCGAAAATCTTTATATCCGACCGGGATTCGAACACACCTGTGATAGCCAATCTCGCGCCTTGGCCACTTGACCACGATGCTTGTATGTGAGACAACCTAGTAAGCTTTTAAAAGATTTGTGAAGTCTTTCGAACCACCAACTTTTCCACCAACCCGCACTAATCTAGCGTGCTGGTAAAACCATCTTATATCTCAAAAGATTTTTTTTGCTTCAATTTTTAACTAAATAAATACACTAATTCCACTTACTGAACTACTTTAAACAATTTTTCTCCATACTTAGTCGTGGATTTTTCATATACTTAAAAGGAGAACCATAAAAATCGTTTTGATAATTGGCTAAAATGTCATGTAATCACCCGAATCGAGTAACTTTTTCTGTTTGAAGGCGGTTAAATACTACATCTATGCCCTGACAGTTATCTGGTATAGAACATTCAGTCTGGATATGTACAATGTGCATATGCCTCATATATTCTTCAAAATATATGAGTATTTTATCACAATTTTCTTTAGCACATAGTATCAGCTATAGAAATGATGGATAATAACCGAGTGCTTATTACAATATTTTAGTACGGCTAGGACCGTACTTTGGATCAAAACTGCCTTGACAATAAAATGATTATTATTGACGGTTAAAAAAAATGTAGGAATCAATGTATATATTCTACTTCAATTAAAAAAAAACTTTCTTAAGCTTACTTTGTTTAAACTTACTATTTAAAAGGAAATATTTCAAAGGAACTATTTTGAAAATATTGATTACATTTTTTGGACTAGAACGTAGAATACTTCAAAACATTAGGACTTTCACAATGAGTTTGATTTTTGAGTTTATTTAATTAGACTAATAATTAATATGGTAATATAATAATAAAAGCTCTAAATGCGGCATCCATAATGTCTTTCAGAGAATAATACCAGTATCGTCAGTCTCTAGCGGGCTATCCATTATATGGCAAGCCCTATTATAAAACGTCACACACTATTATAAAACGGTGACTATAATAAGTAAGGGGTATCTATCCATCTCAATTGAGAGAAAGCGTAGCTCGTTTTTTCCTAAGATAAATCATTATTTTCTAAAAAAATAACACAGTCTACTTTACGTACTTACCTTCTTACCCCTATTTTTAATTAGTAATAATAATTCTGTTTTTTTAACATCCCACTGCTGAGCACGGAACTCCACTCAATGTGAGAGGAGGAGACCCTACTTCACCATGCTGGTCTTTTAACTGCGATGAGTTTCATACGTCTTTTGAGAACCAGTTAGGTTCTCTTAGACATGTAAGTTTTTGCTTGTAAGTAATTATGTTGAAAAGATGCACACATAGAAATTTCAAAGGTTTGAACCCGCATCTATCTAGGTTTTCCTAATCGAGCGCGTTACCAATGGGCTACCATTAAGTATTTTTAACAATTTTGAAATTAAATTATTAAGTTAATTTCCTACTTACCTAATTATTTTACTTAGGTTTCTTTATAAATAAATATATACTTATAGTTTTTGAAACAGAACATTCATGAGTTATGACGTAATGGAGGAAATCAGATCGGCCAGAAATGATAAACGAAGGACATTAACAAGACAAACAACTAAACAGAAGCGAACTGTCACGTAGAATTTGTGTCATGTTTCAGTAATGTTGGAATATTCTTTCTCGTATTTTGTTGAAAATGCTCATTTAATTTCCTTACCGGACAGGATAGGTTTGATATATTTTGTTCTTATATTCAATATTAATTCACAAAATTTAAAAACAATCCGTATTAATATTATAAATGTAAAGGTTGGTAAGTGTGTATGGATGTTTGTTACTCTTTCGCGCCAGAACGGCTAAACGGATCTGGATGGCACAGAGATATATTATAGTCTGGAATAGCACATAGGCTACTTTATATCCCGGAAAAATGTACGGTTCCCGTGGGATAGATTTGGTTTTGTTTTGCTAGAAGCAAACCCGATTGAAGCGAGGGTGAGCCGCTAGTTGTTTTAATAATATCTATAGCAAGGAAGAAGCTCTGGAAGGAAATGCTCCATTCTCATAAGCGCTATGATGCCACCAATAGATCTAGGCGCAAAACTTATTGTTTCTCGTTTTTTCGTCGGGTCGATAGGTGCTAAAATTTAAAGGATAAAATTCATCTATCGCATCAAAAGGTAAAAAGTAAATAATTTAGCTGATTTATTTGTAGATATTTTACACTTAACTCCAATAAATAAGGCACCTCACTCTGCAACATTAAACTGAAATTTCACTTAGATATAGTAGCAATATTTTTCTTCACCGTCTTCACCGACCACCTGTTCCATATTTATTATTTTTACAAACCTTTATCATTCGCCATGGGTTTAATTACCTGTAAAATAGTGAAGTTAAATAATAAATTACTACTAAAAAACTCATATTTAACCGTTCTAAATTAACGCTATTTTTCTTTAACAAAAGAATTCATGTCGGTTTTTCAGATCTATAACTGTAAGTTTAAATTTGAAAGTGTCTGTATTAAAATTTATTTTATTCATCAAATATTAATCTCTTAAAATATTAAATAACCGTTCTTATTTATGGAAATGGAACAAACCATAGTGAACAGTAAAAAATATTTTTTCATTGTTTTTAAATCCAAAAGACCCACTTAGTTTTTGTAAAAATAAAATTACATCGGTTTCGCAGACTGAACCCTGTTACAGAGGACTTTTGTTTCGCGAAAGAACGTCACTGACATAACTGGATCTTCAAGTGTTTGGCATAGTTGGGAATGGATTTTGAAGTATTTGAGCTATTTGAAAACAACGGTATTTGCGACCGACATGCTACATGTATATTTTTGAGATTACGAGACATAAAATATTTTAATCGATTAAACATGGTCAAGTGTGAATGGGGATAAGAAAACCATTCATACTACCCAATTATGCCTCCTTAGATTCGCATTTATAATATTAGGGAAACTCTCAGAAGGGTTTTTTTTTTCAAGTTAGACAGTAGTTTATATAGTTTGCTTAGTTCAGTCTCGATCGGGGCTGGTCTATGTTAAAATGTGTGTTTATTTTGTCGTGGTGAGGGGGTGGGGTCATTAGCGTCCAGCAATCCAGGCCGGCCGTAAACCCAAGAGACACAAAGGGAGGTGGCACCTGGTTATATACCACCTGTATGTATAAATGCATTTCCCAAAATTAAAAAAAAAAGAAAAAACATGGGTGCGTGTAAACTTACGCGCGGTTGAAGTAAAACTTCTTTGGCAAATATCGCAGCTAAATTAAAACAAATCGATAATTAAATAAGGCATATTAGATATACTACAATCATACACTTATAGAATATCATTTACTGAATGAATATAATATTATATACCATTTGTAAAACAATAACAACGGTTGCCATGGCAACAATTAGTCATAATAGCTTTTATTTAATTTATGCACATTAATCCCACAGTAATAAATATTCATTTTTATAAGTAATAATTATCATAAAATTAATAATAAATATATATTTTTATACATAATAATTATTATAGAAATATAAATATAATATTTTAAATCAAAGAGACGACGAAGATTATAGGAAACAAATACTGTATACTTGTATTCTATCTCATTCTCTCGCAGGCGAAATCCTATTTATGAATATGTTTGTCTCCTTTTGGTATCGTTTCATCGAATTTTCAAATCAGATCGGTGCTAAAGAAATTTCACTTCAAAAAAATAAAGGTTTGTGTTAAAATAATAAATTTCTTTAATGTTAGTGAACTATAAATGGACTTTAAAATTGTTTTAACAATGTTTTCAGCCAGTTAAATGAAGTAGTAATAAAAAAGTGCACTGATAACTACAATTTTATATCTCGAGAGCTTAAAGAGGTCATTTAAACTTTTAATTTAATGTTAATGACGTAACTTTCTTACTGAGCCATGTTCAAAAGACATATTACGCGAATTCTTAAATTGTAACGACCTACATATGTATATTTTATATACTAGTAATATATTCACATTTTTTGTACATTTATAATATGTATGTATTCAAAGTTATATATGTGTAGAGTATCAACTATCTGGTATCCATAACACAAGCCTCGTAGCTTACCATGGAACTAGATGGTGTTGTGTGTTAATGTCTTAACATATTTATTTATTTAACTTAAAAAAAATAGTTTTTTTTTTATCTCCTTACATAAAACTTATAATGAGTTTTACGAATTTGTTTTCTTTTATTTTTTTAACTACCTACCACTCAGATTTGGAAAATTCTTATTTATAACCCACTTTTTATTTTTTTTTATTTAATAGACAAGTTTATAAGTTAACATCTAAAAACTATAGATTCGGCGTCTGTATCGATAATAATGACTATTTCAATAAGATACATACATAATATTTTCCAAAAAATATTTAATGTACATATTCAACTCAGTTACAATTTTGTTATATGTGTTACAGTCAAAACTATTTTTTAATCAAAACTACTTTTGACTAAAGAGGTTGGTCAAAAGTAATTTTGACTGCAGGCTTTGGTCAATAGCAGTTTTGACTGGCATATCGGTCAAAACGCTTTAAAAGTTAAGGAGGTAAGTAAGTTGAAGGTTTCTCCGAACAACCCTTTCTTTCTTTCTAGGTTAGGTTAGAATAGTGACCACAGCGCACGAGCCGAGCGAGCGAAGCGAGCGTGCCGCGGTAGCGGCCGGCGAGTGGCATAATTTTAAGAGTTTTGACTGTTATGCCAGTAAAAACTGCTATTGACCAAAGCCTGCAGTCAAAACTACTTTTAACTGTTTTTGTCAGTCAAAAGTAGTTTTGACCACGAACGAGTTTTGACTGTAACATATTATGTATAGACTATACTTATTTATAATTAAAAAAAAACTGTACATAAGTCAAATATTTCTAAACTAAATAGTAGTTAATATTGGTAGTAGGATTTCTCAATGAATGGACAGTATTTAGAGCAGAACGCAGTTGATCAAAGGGATCAACTCACCAGTATGTAATTGATGAAGCCTACGAGTAGGTGCAAATTACTATGCTTTGTAGGCGACACTGAAGTGGATGATGGCAGAAATCGACAAAATGATAGCGCATAATGCGATTTTAAATATTCGACGCTTTTTGATATCTGTCAAAGCTAAGTGCTACATTTATAGAAATCATCAATATGATCGATTGCTAAAAATATTGGTAATTTGCTACATCTATACTAATATTATAATGAATTTATTTTTTTATTTGTTTGTTTGTACCGAATAGGTTCCGAAACTACTGAACCGATTTAAATTTATGGTAAGAAGATAGTTTGACTTTTGAGACCTTGGGAAAGACATAGGATAGTTTTTATCCCGGAAATCGTCCCTTAAGGGGATGAAAATGGGGATGAAGGTTTGTATGGGGAAGCAAGTCGCTAGTTGTATATATACTACGCATGTACTATGTGTAAGTATATACTCGTAGGTAATTCACTTTTGCAGAAAAAGGAAATGTTTTTGATTGCATATAAGCTTGTTTATTTCTCTGGAAAACAGTCTAGTCTATATGGCTGCATAGATAGTTATAATGTACACTGAACATGACAAGACAATCTGATATAAAGCTTTGTATTATTTATTGAAGTAATATTCAGTGTAGTCGTTCCAGAAGACTTAGACAAGATGTCATTTTAAAATCGTAGAATAGGAATGTTAAAAGTTGTTTTAAATACACATTTTTTTATGTTACACTAGCAGAACCCGCGGCTTCGCCCGCGATCAAACTTTATTACTTGCAAAAATCAGGAAAACAAATTTTATTTTAGCAATCGTAACTCAAAATATCCAGTATCTTTTTTTATCGTTAAAAGATGTTACGCATATATTCTGTAAATAAATTCACACTTTAGGTATTTAGCAAGCTCCACTACCTGTATTTTTTGCACATTTTTCTACTCTCCATCTTTCCAAAAAACCCGAAAAGTTATACATAATTTTCCTTTGGATTTGGAATAATTTCCGTTCTCTACTTTATATCCCACACAGTAAATGTGCACTTACGGAGAACTTGAGTTACACTATTTAAATATATTCAACAACTCCAACTTAAATATATTCAACAACTCCAACTTCACCGCCCAGTTTCACCCACTTAGGAGCTGAATTTAAAAAAAAATCTAGAATACATGTTTATTTCATTGTATTGAAGAACATTAATATAAAGCTTCAAGTAAATCTGATCATAAACAATTTTTTCCTCATATAAACAGCACAACCCCCTTTCACCATTTAAGGGATGAATTTCGAAAAAAAAAAAGATATTTGTATTGTTTTAGTTGTCGTTTTAAAGATAAATACCATTTTCCGTACATCAATTATCGAGTTTCATACAAACTTTCATTCCCTATTTAACAGCCTTACAGGATGAATTTCAAAAAATGTTAAAATATGTATTTATTTAATTGTATTAAAGAGCATTAATATCAAGTTTCAAGTAATTCTGATCATAAATAATTGTTTGCCCATATAAACTTTATCACCTCCTTTCACCCTCTTAAGGGATGAATTTAGAAAAAAATCTAATACAGATATTTCTAATTTTTCATTTTAAGGCTAAATATCACTTTCTGTGCATTTCGCGTTAAGGATGACAGAGTTTCATACAATCTTATATCACTTATTTTACCCCCTTAGGCTACGTCCGCACAGACAGGCGGCTTGCTTAGCGCCTAGAGCCTAGCGAGTCACCCAGCTAGTAGCTTAGTGAAACGAACGTTTTAAAATGTTCGCGACCGGCCGCACTGCGCTCTTGGCGCTTCTTGCTAAGCGACTAGCTAGGCGCCAAGCGCGCAGTGCGGCCGGTCGCGAACATTCTAAAACGTTCGTTTTACTAAGCTACTAGCTGGGTGACTCGCTAGGCTCTAGGCGCTAAGCAAGCCACTTGTCTGTGCGGACGTAGCCTTAGAGGATGAATTTCAAAAAATCCTTTCTTAGCGGATGCCTACATTGTATAAAGAATATGTCCTCCAGATTTCACGTTTCTACGGCCAGCGGTTTAGGCTGTGCGTTGATCGATCAGTCAGTCAGTCAGGACAAAGCATTTTATGTATATATAGATATATAGATAATCAAAAAATGTCATTCGCTTATTGTATTTTTTTAGATCTCTGTTCTTTAACGATTGTAGAATAATGTCTCATTACGACACGTTTGGCTCAGTTTGTAGTGAACCTACTTGCTGTGCCAGCTGTCCCGAATTGGATTTCTGCTGGGGACATTCATTTGTGTGATGAACACGAATTGTACTCCAGTCGGGGGTGTTTATATTTATACTAAGTATGTATTTAAAGTTATATATGTGTAGTGTATCAACTATCTGGTATCCATAACACAAGCCTCGTAACTTACCATGGAACTAGATGGTGCTTTTTGTTAATGTCCCAACATATTTATCTTTTCTAAGCTCCAAGTAAGAAATGCTTGCCTCTTTTATTATTTAAATTCATTAATTATTATAATCGATTAGAGTTATTTAGCCTTTTTGTTAAAATGTTATAAAAATATAACATTCAATTATATGAATGTAACAACGAAATCTAATAAGGCAACCACAATAACTCATAATGATTTAATCGTTTGTGGTTTAATAACAGTGTTATTTCAGTGCCCAATATATATTTTTTTATTCTATTACAACAATTGAAATGGCTTTGCATAAACTATTTATAACGTACTAGCGACTCACCCTCGCTTCGCTCGGGGTCGTTCCTTGTTACGTTTAAACCTTTAGTATACATTTCTATTTTCCCGCAGTAAAAAGTATCCTATATGTTGATGATAGCTGGTTATCCCAGCTATCATCATACCAAATTTCATCAAAATCTATTCAATGGTTTTATCGTGATGCGTTCCCAGACAGACAGACAGACAGAGAGACGGACAGACAATAATAATGACAATTTCAATAAGAATTTCCCAAAAAATATTTCATGTAGAGATTGGTCTCAGTTAGAATTTTATTATATGTATAGATAATATATAGATATACGTCATACACAATTGTAGCATAGTCAGTTTACTCATACATAAATACTTTTTATGTTGTATTTTCTATACATATAATAAAATTGTAACCAAGCCGAATCTGTACATTAAATATTTTTTGAAAAATCTTATTGAAATAGAAATTATTATCGATACAGAGGCCGAATCTATAGTTTTTAGAATTTTTGTCTGTCTGTCTGTCTGTTACCGCATCACGGAAAAACCACTGGAAGGATTTTGATGGAATTTGGTACGATGGTAGCTGGTTATTCGGGTCAACATATAGGATACTTACTGCGGGAAAATATTTAATAACGTTATAACGTAAGTAGAGACGAACCCGAACGAAGCGAGAGTGAGTCGCTAGTATGTCTATGTAATAGCTTTCAAATTATCTGTTTCAAATCAAGCTACAATTTTCTTCCTTGTATTCAAGATTAGTGATTTACCCTCGGTTTGTTTCACAAGTGCGTCTCTAAATAGGCACCTGCTAATAAATTTCAGCGTAAGCGAATAATGAATACACACAAAAACACACACATTAAGTACTATATCGATTTGACTACCTCGTTTTGATTTTGAGTTCAATTCTGGGTACGGTAAAAATAAAAATAGTTGAAATTATATATGGGACTACTATTATAAATGCAAAACTGTGTGTGTGTATGGAACGTTGGATGAATTTGGATCAAGGAGAGAGTGAAGCAGGGGTAAATCGCTAGTATTTTATCTCATCGAAAACTCCATAAAAATAAATTCACTTGGTTATTTTTTACTCACTTGAATTCTTCCAAAACGGAAAAGTAAAGTGAAGAAGAATGAAACATAATAATGTTTCAATAAATAAAGTTATTCAACTGTAACAAACAATTCAAAACGAGCGCGAGCATCGTGATGGCTACAATTGAGTGTCAATTGAAACAAAATAAGGAGCTCAGTAAAGAAAAATGCGCAGCGCTTGACGAAGAGGAAATGTATAAAATATGTCAAGAGTGTCAGTATTATGATTTGTTGGTTCTGTATGAAATAATATAGTTTATAACCAACTTCAAAAAACTACTAAATTGGAATTTGTATGGATGTATTGGTGTTTCCCCCCCCCCCCCTCCCCTCCCTCTCCCCAAAAGCGTTACGTTTTTCTGCGCAACGTACATTGCACCTTTCACTTTAAAATGTCATAGTGATTAATAATGACTAGGTATTATATAATTGATATTTAAAGTGATATTAATAGTGAAGTAAATCAACCTTCCTAACAATGCATTCATCTATTATAAGTAAAGGAATGTAAAAGATTTATAATATTTTACCGAATCAATATGAAAAATGTGAATAGAATGAAAATATATACTCGTACATGTTTTCAGTATTATAAGAGATGCGTTTATTTACCCTCTTTGCCTATTGCATATTCAAAGGCAATTATACTTCGCAGTAAACTCCACTCGTGTGTCGGAGCTGACACACATACACTTTTTTGTTTCTGTTTTTCTGCCTCAATGGTGGAGTGGCTAACATGTACGACTGTGAATCCGGAGGCCCTGGGTTTTAATTGTGGTTTAGGCCAAGTTTAGTTAATGATTTTTTTCTGTTAAGAAACTGACAGTAACAGCCCGGAGTTGGGGAGTTGGTAGTGTATAACCTCCTTAGCTGGGAGAGCTCATAAAGCACCTGATCTCTCATCGGTCATGTCGAATTATCATCCGAACGGAGTTTGAGAGTAAAAGGATTGGAGAGTGCACTTGTATGTGCGCGTACATCTGCAAGCTAACATTATGGGAGGGACTAAGGTTTTTAACGATGCAAAAACCAAAAGGCAAAATTAAACAACAAAAAAAATAATTAAAGAGTGCGCGTATGAATATGTACACTCCAAGTAAAACTTCTGTAGGTTATCGGTACTCTTTATGAAATTCAATTTATGTTTTAAATAATTAGGATAGGTGAGATACTAAAAATAATGCATATTAGGCAGATTACAATGATATTATATTTATAGAATATCATTTAAGGAAAGAATATAATATTATATATCATTTGTCAGACAATAACAACGGTAACCATGGCAACAAACGTTCGCCTCGTCCGATTTACACTTTTCGTAACGCATTCACCAGCTTACTCCCCAAGTCAAGCGTAAAGAAGTTTTACTTCAAAAATCCCAATACAACAGTTTTACTTAAAATACTAACTATACATTTAAATAGCCATTGGAGGGTTGAGAACATATGAATCACAGATTATTAATAAATAAAAGATGAAAAACTGTCATTACATAATATTTTACGTACGGATCCCTTAAGCAGTGAAATATGATAAGATATTCAAATGTCGTGAAAGTTCCGTGAACATCATTAAGCAAAATCGGTCTCGGGGGAATTTCCCTAGAAAATACAATATATAAAGCCTAAACCGTTTTCACGTTTCATACCGTGTAATGCCAGTCACGATTTGCTCTTAGAACTGTAATCAATTTGTAGAAGTGCAATTGAGTTCTGTAAGAGAGAAACTGAAGTAAATTAGATAATAGCAGATGTAACGAGTTTTACTAATTATAATTAGTCAGATTCATTAATAAATTAAAAGGAATTGAAATACTTTTAATTAATTTAATTTTTTTCTATATTTATTTGAACCAAAAAAAATATTATCAACTAGCGGCTCACCCTCGCTTCGCTCAGGTTCGTCGTCAGGTACGTTTTAAATAGATATAAATAGTTATTAGCCAGCGTTAGCCATATAAATTAAATTTTTTTTTTGTTATTTTTTTCATTTTTTCTCTTTATTAAAATCTTCCATGGATCTTAAGGAATATACGAAAAAAAATTAACTTTATAGTATGGTATTAAAGTTCAAATTGACTTTTAAGTATTATTACGAATCTTTTGTATAGGAATATAGAAAAGTGTTGTTTTTAGACTTTTTCAGGCAATTTTTTAAATTTTTCTCTCCGTAAGAACCATCCTCGTACTTCAAGGAATATTATAAAAAAAGAATTAGCGAAATCGGTTCAGCTGCTCTCGAGATTTGCGCTTCGCAACACATTCAGCGATTCATTTTTATATTATAGACTAGCGACTCACCCTCACTTCGCTCGGGTTCGTCTCTAGGTTGATTCCCCATACAAACCTGCATCCCCATTTTCACCCCCTTAAGGGTTGATTTCTGGAATAAAAACTATCCTATCTCCTTTCCAGAGTCTCAAACTGTATTCTTACCAAATTTCATCTAAATCGGTCCAGTAATTTCGGAGCTTATTCGGTACAAACAAACAAACAAAAAAATCTTTCCTCTTTATAATATTAGTATAGATTATTATAAATACAATAAGCACCTAGCAACGCACCAAAGTAAAGCGAGGGTTGCTAATTAGATTTCTAACTTTAAAATCATTATACCAGCCTTAGAAGTGAAATGTTTATTTAAACATCTACTTAATACATATTATATTATGTACGACTCACCCTCGCTTCGCTCGGGTTCGTCCCTAGTTACGTTTTACTGCTGAACTGAGCTAAACGTTGATAAGTCAGTCTGTGAGTCGCGAGTAGTGAATAAAAATAGTAATTGCGAATGTACCTTAGGTAATAGACGTATAATATTGCGAACTTCCCTGTATAACTTTTTAAGACCTACAATTTTCTAGTACATTGTTTTGATGTATCTCTTAAGGTTCAGCCACCGTTAGCCATAGAAATTTCTAAGGACGACTCGATAGAACCAGTCATTGCGTTTTCCCGCGGGAACGAAAAATGTGCCTGTAGTAAAAGGTATCCTAAATGTTGACTCGAGTGGTAAGCTATCACTATACAAAATTTAATTGAAATCGGTTCAGTACTTTTTGCGTGAAACGCGCACATCGATTTAACTAAGTTAGTTTTGTTATAGGTATAGATAAGAATAGGTATTGCGAGTGTACCTTAAGAGATAGACATATACTGTTGTAGATATTTCTGTTGGCCTTTTCAAGATCTATAATTTTTAAGTAAATTGTTTTGATGTATGTCTTTAGGTTTAGCCAGCGGAGGGTTCCTAAGGAGGACTCGATAAAACCAGTTATTGCGATTTCCCGCGGGAAACAAAGATTTTTCTAAAGTAAAAGGTATCCTAAATGTTGACCCGAGTAATAAGTTATCAGTTCACAAAATTTCGTTGAAATCGGTTCATTACTTTTTGCGTGAAACGCGTACAGACAAACAGACAAACAGACAAACAGACAAAAAAATTTATAACTATTGTTTTGGGGTCTATATCGTATACATAATACGTTACAGTCATTGTTTTTAAAAAATATTTCATGTACAGATTTCGCTAAGTTACTGCTTTATTATAGTATAGATAACGTACTCGTATAAGAAAACAGTAATATCATTTAATAAAAATAGTTATAGCGAGTGTACTTTAGGAGATAGACATATACTGTTGAGAACTTTTCTGTAGAACTTTTTAAGACCTACAATTTTCTAGTACATTGTTTTGATGTATCTCTTAAGGTTCAGCCACCGTTAGCCATAGAAATTTCTAAGGACGACTCGATAGAACCAGTCATTGCGTTTTCCCGCGGGAACGAAAAATGTGCCTGTAGTAAAAGGTATCCTAAATGTTGACTCGAGTGGTAAGCTATCACTATACAAAATTTAATTGAAATCGGTTCAGTACTTTTTGCGTGAAACGCGCACATCGATTTAACTAAGTTAGTTTTGTTATAGGTATAGATAAGAATAGGTATTGCGAGTGTACCTTAAGAGATAGACATATACTGTTGTAGATATTTCTGTTGGCCTTTTCAAGATCTATAATTTTTAAGTAAATTGTTTTGATGTATGTCTTTAGGTTTAGCCAGCGGAGGGTTCCTAAGGAGGACTCGATAAAACCAGTTATTGCGATTTCCCGCGGGAAACAAAGATTTTTCTAAAGTAAAAGGTATCCTAAATGTTGACCCGAGTAATAAGTTATCAGTTCACAAAATTTCGTTGAAATCGGTTCATTACTTTTTGCGTGAAACGCGTACAGACAAACAGACAAACAGACAAACAGACAAACAGACAAACAGACAAACAGACAAACAGACAAAAAAATTTATAACTATTGTTTTGGGGTCTATATCGTATACATAATACGTTACAGTCATTGTTTTTAAAAAATATTTCATGTACAGATTTCGCTAAGTTACTGCTTTATTATAGTATAGATTACAGAGTGTACTCTAGAAATAACCTAATATAACACTTTATATGTTAGTTTCTTCAAATTAATTATTGGAATGCAAACATTTTACATGTATATTACTGATATTATATACACAGATAAATAAAATTGGTGTGTCTGTTTGTAACATTAAAATAACTGCTTTTTAGTAAATGCATATGGATGTATACACGGTACATATACCAAAACAACATTTTTTACTATTTTTGTCTATCTGTCTGTTTGTTCCGGCTAATCTCCGAAATGGCTGGACCGATTTTAACGGGACTTTCACTGGCAGATAGCTGATGCAATAAGGAGTAACTTTTAGAAAAAAAATAGGGTCCCACGAAAAAAATTAAAACCAAATTAATTGATTCATTTTGTTTCGAGAAGCAACCTAGGGACGAATCCGAGCGAAGCGAGGGTGAGTCGCTAATATATTTTATAATAGTTATGTTCAGCAGATGGTCCTGATTTTGCACGTTAAAATAGTTTATAGACCAAAGAGGTACGACATATACAGGATAAACTT
The DNA here is from genome assembly GCA_905404265.1 of Fabriciana adippe. Lineage (NCBI taxonomy): Eukaryota > Metazoa > Arthropoda > Insecta > Lepidoptera > Nymphalidae > Fabriciana > Fabriciana adippe. The sequence goes on from FR989989.1 coordinate 14,702,117, forward strand.
TATTGCGAATAACCAGTAAATTCTGTCATAAATACGCAAAGTAAAATGCATACATATTTAAAAATAGCCCTTTATATTTTCACAGGATAAAAATATTTGAGTTATCACTATTAAATTTGGGTTTACGACGTAGCTAAGTGCTACGAAAGCTTCAAAACATAAAAAAAATGTTATTTCAAATTAAATGTTACTTAATGCTTAACTTAAATAAGCTTTTAAATCTCAGAAAAGAAATAATTTCTATTTAAATAGATAAAACATAATAATAAAGTAATTATTACAGAAAAACTAATATCATTTACGTTATTTTATTATTTTTCTAATAGTTTTTATAATAATATAATAATTATATTATATATTGCGTGCTCGAGACCTTAATTTTAGTTAACTGCCACGTTTGACCTCCGAATCTGTAGCCGTACATGACAGCCTTATGGCTATCCTAGGTTCGAATCCCGGTTCGGGCCAAATTTTCTGTTAAGATATCCTCAGTAGTAGTCTGGAGTTGGAAAGTTTGCGGTGTTTCACCCCTGAACCTCGGAGAGCACGTAAAGCCGTCTGTCCTGCACTTGAACTCTCACCAGTCATGTCAAAGTATCATCCCATCGGAATTTCATAGAAAAAAAATTATAGAGAGAGTGCACGTTGCATCTGCGCGTATACTTGTGCACTATAATATCTCCTACGCAATTAAAAAAATATTGGGACATTAACACACGGCACCATCTAGTTCCATGGTAAACTACGAGGTTTGTGTTATAGATACCAGATAGTTGATACACTACACATATATAACTTTAAATACATACATATTATAAATAAATAATTAACTAGTCTCAGTGAGAATGACTGCTGTCGTGCCGAAATCAGTGAAGAAAGCATCACTAAATTTCATTCAAATCCGTCCAGCCTTTGCGGTATAACGGACAACATGTACGCACACACACTCAACTTAACTTCACATATATAATAATAGCCCAAATATATATAATAATAGTATTTTTAACATACAATATTTAATATATAATATATTTCTTACATATATTTAATATTTTATTTACTGCAGAAAAGCTGAAAATAATCGTAAGCACTTTGTTGTTGCTGGTCGATTCGTTTATATTCCAGTCACGTGCGACGCGGCCAACGTCTTTGTAATGTGGATGACCCAATACATCAACTAGAAAAGGAACTGATTTATCTACTTAATCATTTTTTATTTGTTTACACACCAACTCATAAATACTGTGAAGAAAGTGTTATTGACCGTTTGTACGTAAAGAACAATCTTTAAACTAAATATATATATATATATATATATATATATATATATATACATATATATATATATCACCTCGAGGACCGCGAGCACACCGGTGTGCTAGATAACAATTGAATTCTCGGAAATTCGCACGGATTTCTTAGAATTTGTCCGGGAGGGAATATATATATATATATATATATATATATATATATATATATATATAATTTTTATATACTGATTTATCTTAATATATATAATTCTTCTGTACGTGTGTTTGTCACCTTACTCCTCCTAAAGGGCTGGACCGATTTGAATGAAATTTTATGTTTATATTTCAATGGGCTCCTAAATGGTTTGAAAATACAATTGGATCCAGTAGGTGGCGCCGCTGTCGGTATGTTATTAATCTTCTCCTAAACGGCAGAGACGATTTTAGTGATATTTTCGGTGTATTATTGAGCGGGTCAGTGCAAGGTTTAAATTCACAAATGGACCCGGTAGGTGACGCTGCAGAAAGTGTGTCAAAGAGTTTGTTTTAGTAGTTTGAACACGGGCAAAGCCGCGGGTACTGCTAGTTATTAAATAAAAAGTGAATTAGAAAAAACGTAATCATATTTTGTTATATTTTATTTTAAAGCGGTTCTCCAATTTATACATTATAATTAAGTTTTTTATACATTATTAAAAATGCTTAAGACGCTATAAGTTGCGAACTATTCCTCTAACTGGGATATGTTTCCTAAATAAGTTACTCATACATCTAAAAGAATATATCTTATATGTCTATAATTATTTTAACGATAACTGATTCAGTTCAAACGACTCGACCTACAGCTACTCGAGTTACCAAAGTGAAATATTATCTACGATACCAATCTACATAGGTATCTAAGCAAAACTCTTTAACCTTCTGCTAGGTTAAAACTACACTGTATCTAATAAAATATTAGACGTATATTCTTAACTTCACTAAGATTTTTTTTAACCCATTTGGCGCCTCTGTACCTGATTGGGTACAGCAAAAAAATTGAGGGTAGTTATCAAATTTTTATAGTTACTGTTGTTTTTTTCATTCGTTTTAATAGAGGACAGGTAGTATATTGAAATAGAAACAATTTAAGTGGGTATATTCTTGATAGCTGTCAGTGAGAGGATTTTAACTTAGGCTTATAATCATTACTATTGATAAGTACATTATTTTATTATTTCCTAGTGTTTATATATTACCAGTTTTTATTTGATGTATTTAGTTTAGTAAATTACGTCCTTATTTATGAAATAAATGACAATCCAGTATTTTTTAACTTACATTCACAAAGTAGACTTGCTAGAAACACAAGTGTACCCATTTGGGTACAGCGGCCGCATCCATATAATGTTTGCACTTTTTTTTTAAATTTTTCTATAATGAGTTCGAAACATTTGAAGGTTTCTAATAACTACAACGGCTTAGAGGAAGCAGTTAACACTGTTTTGGAAGACAGTGGTAATGAGGCTGATTACGAAGTCGCGATCATAGCACCAAAACCCAGTATCGTGACAGATGAAGAAGGTGCTGAGTATACTTTTACATCCCAAAATAAATTTGATGTGCAAGAGTCTAGTGAAAGAACAATTCCAAAATCTTATCCTAGTACAAATATTTGAAAAAATACTAATGATGGGGTGATTAGTTTGATAATTACAAATACAATTTCATATGCTAATCAAAACAATCGATTTACTTTTCTAATAGACTTTGTTGACTTAAAAAGGTTTATAAGTATAATCATATTATCTGGATATCATAAGTTACCCAGATCTTCATCAGAAAATCTATACTGATCTTCTGATGAAGATGTAGGTTTCAAAATGGTATCAAGATCCATGACAAGGCAAAGATTTCGGGATATAAAAAAGAATCTTTATTTTTTGAACAACGACGAAGCTAGTAGTACCAGGAACAAAATGTTCAATGTTTGACCATTACCTGATATTCAGATGAATAAATTTCTGTTGTGGAGTGTGATGCGTGATAATATTTCAATTGATGAATCGATGGTAAAATATTTTGGCCATCATCTTACTAAGCAGTTTATCCGAGGAAAACTAGTGCAGTTTAGCTATAAAAACTGGGTAGCTGCAAGTTCTACAGAATACTGCAATATTTCTTATTTATTTATTTCTTATACTGATCCTTTAGGTTACAGCATGGATCAGCTGATGCTTCAACGTACTATTGCGAAACTACTTATACCAGGAAACATAAGGTTCGACCTTCATCTTCATTGGTCCCAGGTTTGCCTCAAGATGGCATAGGACATCCTCAAAGCTTGAAATACCATTACGATATGTTATTTGTCATGCAAGAGTTCACTAACAATGCAAAAAGTGTATAAAAACATTGTGTGTAGAAAAACAATGTTTCGAAAATTTACACCTACAATACGCCGCTGTACTCAATTGGGTACACCCCCCTATAAGGGGTAGTAATTATTTTTTTTTACTTTTTTCATACTTTTATGTTTATTTGGTTTATAAACAATAATAAAATAAACATTTTGTAGAAATATCGCTCTTGTTTTCATTTTGGCGGTTAATGGGTTAAGTTTAATTTAATTTCTTTAATAGCCAATATGACTTTTCAAGTCCCGAGTATTTTATTTTGAAATATTTTTCTGAGTAATCTCCTGAAAAATAATTTATCGATATACTTATTCACCACTAGCGAGTCGCCCTCGCTCCGCTCGGGTTCGTCCCTACGTTTTAAAGTTAGTATAGATTTCTAAGAGATGAGATATTTTCCCGCAATAAAAACTATTCTAAATGTTTACCCGGATAACCAGATATCATCAAAATCTGTCTAGTGGTTTTCTCGTGATGCGTTCCCAGACAGACAAATAAAAATCCGAAAAACATAGATTCGGCTATCGTATCGATAATAATGTCTATATCATTAGGATTTTCCAATAAATTTAATGTACAGATTCGACTCAGAATTTTATTATATGTACCTATAGATTAATAGAAATACATGAAGGTACAACAGATGTTTATTTCGCTTACCGTTAACATTTTCATATAAAAGTTTCATAATCACGCTTGATAAAATTTAGCATATTTCGCAAGCGCTGCATATGCGTGGGTGTTTGAAATATTTGAACATAAATTGTTTCCGCCCTACATCGCTCATGTTTTTCACTTTGAAATTGTTGCATTTTTACGCTATAATATGAAAACGCCACAACACGTTTATGCAATTAATGGCAATTGCTATTTAGTTTTCTTTCTCTAATTTCCAAAATTAACTTTATTACTTATGTAAACTGCCACCTTAACTTTTACTATTTATTTTTATCAATACATATAATAAAATTGTAACTAAGTCGAATCTGTACATTATTTTTTTTTTGAAAAATCTTATTGAAATAGCAATTATTATCTATACAGAAGCTGAATCTAAACTTTTTAAAATTTTTGTCTGTCTGTATGTCTGTCTGTCTGTCTGTCTGTTACCGCATCATGGGAAAACCACTGGAGGGATTTTGATGAAATTTGGTATGATGGTAGCTGTTTATCTGGGTCAACATATAGGATACTTTTTACTGCGGATAAATATCTCATCTTTGAAAAATCTATACCAAACGATAAAACGTAAGTAACGACGACGTAAGACGTAACGACGTAAGGGACGAACCCGAGCGGAGCGAGGGTGAGTCGCTAGTGTTATTATAAAATAATTAATATTATATGCAGCTCTTTTTGACGTCCCATTGCTGGAAATGCACCTCCCTTCAATACGAATGGAACAGACCGTAGTCCATCGCGCTGACCACGTGCGGGTTGGCAGACTTCACATGTCTTTCGAAAACTTGCTAGGTTCTCTCAGACATGCAGGTTTCCTCACGATGTTTTCCTTCATCTTAAGACATGTGGTAATCATTGAAATTATACGCATATGAAAATATCAGAGGTGCGAGACCCAGGTTTTGAACCCGTTTCACTTAGTTTCCCAAGCCAGCGCATTACCTGGACTGGGCTATCGCTGCCTACTAATAATAATTTGTTAAATAATAATTAACTACAATAATTACTACATAAATAATAATTAATAGCATAATTAATTAAAATTACATAAAATTTAACCATAAAATATATAGAATAAAAAGATATTAATCTCAATTATTATATTTAGTATACAATTTCATCTACTTATATATTTTAATTCTTAGTTTTACATATGATGATTAAGATATTACTAAACGCTTTGTAATATAGAAAGAATATGTCATTATCATGTTTTCGATAGTTTTCTATTAGCTATATCGATTGTAGAAAAGGCACAGCATACCAGATGGCTTCTTTGTAATAGTGATCACCCTACGATGCCATATTCAGACGAGGGAGGTTCCATTGGGTTTTAGTGGGTGGTACTGGCTTTTCTGGCGGTTCTTCGGTGAGTCTCACATAACCTGTATGTATGCAGGTAGCATGCATAAATGCATTTTCCAACGTTTAAAAAAATAGATAGTGACTAGAAGACCGGGCTGGTGATAAGATAACTAAAGTAATTAAATTAAATAAATAAATATGTTGGGACAATAACACAGCACCATCTAGTTCCATGGTAAGCTACGAGGCCTGTGTTATGGATACCAGATAGTTGATACACTATACATCTATACATATATAACTTTAAATACATACATATTATAAATATAAACACCCATGACTGGAGTACAAACATTCGTGCTCATCACACACAAACGAATGCCCCCAGCGGGACTCGAACCCTCGACCGCTGGCACAGCAAGTAGGATCACTAAAAACTGAGTCAAACGTGTCATCAATTGCAATCGTAACAATTGTCGTTAGCCTATTATTTTTACTTACAGCTTTAATCTTGACGATTTATATAACTAATAAGCATCTTTCATATAAAACATAAATCACCATGAGCACTCCACGCCACATCGAGTTTCCTTTCACGTAGCGTTCGCTAAGCGAAACATATGTTACTTGTGTTGCCTTACTAACCCATTTTCCCTTTACGTGGTATACTGAAGAATACTTTAAAAACATAAAAGAAAGTAGATACTTAAATGTTATTATAAATCTATACAGATAAATAAAATTGAAGTGTCTGTTTGTAATGTCAAAATAACAGCTTTATATTAAATGCATATGGAATTACATATATACGGTACTTATAAGAAAAAAAAACAATTAAAAATTTTTCTCTGTCTATCTGTCTATTTGTTCCGGCTAATCTCCAGAACGCGGGACTGATTTTAACGTGACTTTCACTGGCAGATAGTTGATAATATAAGGAGTAACTTAGGCTACTTTTATTTTAGAAAAAGGATTAGGGTTTCGCTCAAAAAAATTAAAACGTACCTAGGGACGCACCCGAGCGAAGCGAGGGTAAGTCGCTAGTACAAAATACAATAATAGAGCGCCTAAAGCTACACTTAGCGCAATGTTTTTCTTAGTCAATGAGTTGATCAATGTTAGATAGTAATACTTTTAACTGCTTAGTTAGTCTAGAATTTTTCTCAAAAGCATAGTTTAGATTATAGTTTGGCTGCAGACCTCGAGATGTTGGGTTTGAGTCACAAATCAGTAATCATAGGATTTATCTGTTAAAAACTATTAGTATGTACAGATTTCGATCCTGTTTTTTTTTTTCGATCATAGTTTCACCGGTCATTGATAGTAAAAGGTATGCAGAATGCTCTTGTGTCTGCACAAACACATCTGCATATTAATATTTACTGCGTGCTGTGTAGTAAATTACTATTGCATCTAATCTCACGAGATTAGCTCCGTGAGATTAGTCGCAATAGTCGTAATGCAGTTTAAAGGACTTTATATTACCTGATTGACAATAAAGAAATGAATTCTTGAATCAATCTTTACGTTTCTTCTTCGTCTTTAAAAGAAATATGATTATATATTTTTGACTTAAAAAAATTATTGAAAATTGTACTATACTGTAATTATATGGATTCAATCTTGGTGTAATTCCATATGCATTTAATATAAAGCTGTTACTTTGACATTACAAACAGACACTTCAATTTTATTTATCTGTATAGGTAAGTAACTAGTTTATATACTTAAGCAATAATCTTCTTAATATAAATAGGACTTGAGTATTTATTTATTTATTTTTCAGAAACAAACATTATTTAAGTCACAAAAAACACATAAAAGGCAGTCAGAAAAGAGAAAAAAGCAGCACAAAACTATATTGCTATAACTAAAATTTTTGAATTTGTATAAGTAAAAACACGCAAGCAAAGACGTAGTATAGTTACTAGCACGTTTGCATAACTGAACTGCAATGTAATACGTCATGTATTAAGCATAGTACGTAGAGTACTGCGGCGTGAACTCAATTCGTATTAATTCTACGCGACATGGTATAATCCTTGTGATTAAGATATTTTACTATGCAATTTTAACTATAACAATAAAGTTAAAATAATATCCCGTGTACAAACAAACATACAAATATGACTTAGACATATAGTCTATGATAGCTTAGCAACTTACCTTCGCTTCGCTTGAATACGTTCTTAGATGCTTCACAATAGCTTTTATGTTATTTCAGGTCCATCCAGAAGTTTCAGGGAGCCCTTCTAATGTGTGTCCACCTTGTTACCCTACCAAAAGGGGGTGCCCATTGGCGTCCGGCAATGCAGCCGAGCGTGAAGCCAAAAAACACGCTGGGAGACCTTAGCGATCGGTGTACCATGCGAGTTCGTCCTGGTGCTTCTGTGATAGCAAAGTGGTCCGAGGGGGCAACCCATTGGTTGTTGTGGTTGCTTCGACTGGCCTGCCGTCAGGGTATCATGGTTGAGTGCGTAAGTGACCCTGCGGCCCCCCATTAAGAAGGGAGGTTCCGTTGGATTTTAGAGGGTAGTACTGGCTTTTCTAGCCGGTGAGTCCCACATAACCATCTGTATGCATGCAGGTGGTATGCGTAAATGCATTATCTAACATTTAAAAGAACTGACATTGTTTAAGACATTTATATACATAATTCACAACCGGGTCAAATCTGTCCAACCATCTTTAATCTAAATCGATGCAGTGTTGTTTATATAATAATTTAGAAATCCAGAAGTTGAAAGAAGCTCTTGAACTATTTGCTTTTTTTTTTTATAGATGTAAAACTTCTTTACGCACGCTTGACTTGAGGAGTAAGCTGGTGAATGCGTTACGAGAAAATGTACGTACGTTTGTTGCCATGGTAACCGTTGTTATTGTCTGACAAATGATATATAATATTATATTCTGTCCTTAAATGATATTCTATAAATACATGATTGTAATATGTCTAATATGCGTTATTTTTAGTACCTCACCTATACTAATTATTTAAAACATAAATTGAATTTCATAAAGAGTGGCGATGATAACCTACAGAAGTTTTACTACTTGCGCGTGTACACATTCATACACGGGCTCTTTAATTTTTTATTAAATAACAACTTATTTCAAATAACTAAAATTCCTTTATTAGGAGGGCTTCAAGGAGTTTTCCGCTTAGCTCCTTATCCCTCCTCTTGAAATACATAGTTACAAATTCTTGGCATTACAAGCATTCTTCCTTAAAATTTAATTTAAAAACTTTTTCTTTTCAACTTATTTTCAAATAATTTCAGCAAAGTGTGAAGTATGTAGTAATTTATCATTGTTTTTGAAAGGAAAACGGAAAATATGACACTAATTTTAGGCTACTAGTATATTAAGAAAACTCCTAACATAAAATATGTAATACTATAGATTATAGATTGCACCATAATTATAGCAATAATTAATTATAGTAAAATTATTCAGATTATCTCAAGAAGTGTCAAATCTCAACATGTTATTGACATAATCTCCCATAGAAATGCAACACCTCCAAATTCCTTATCACGGACAACTGAAAATTCCTTGCCAGAAAAACTCGATAAAAATTTTTGCTCGACTCCGGAATCGAATCCAAGAAACATGATGAAGATATACATGCTAGCAATGATCATATAATAAATACTTCTAACTAGGTAACTATGATATATTTTTTTTATTTCCGGAACCCTTTCAAGCCCCATTAACTATTATGTACATCCGTTTTACGGCTTATTTTATTCGATTGTACGGAAACTTCCTTTAAATAAAACAACCCGCTTGACCAATTTTATATATTTATTACTAGCGACCTTTCCTAGACAGAACTCCTTTTTATAATATATAGGAATAAATATAACATTACAAAAGTTCTCAGAAATGACGATGTTTTTCGATTTAATACAAAAATAACACCATTCAGCAATTAAGGTTATTTTCGCAATATACATATTTATACATAATAACTATATTTATAACTTCTTTCTCCCTATTAGAGATATCCATTTTAAGATCCTTACAACTGTTTGTGAGAAGTCCTAACATAATGTATTGGAGTACATCCGTACAGATAAATAAAATTGAAGTGTCTGTTTGTAATGTCAAAATAACACCTTTTTGCTATAAGCACATGAAATTATATAAGGTGCTTATAAAAAAAAAACACAATTTTTAAATTTTTTGTCTGTCTTTCTGTCTGTCTGTTTGTTCTGGCTAATCTCCGAAACGGCTGGACTTATTTTGACGGAACTTTCACTGGCAGATAGCTGATGTTATAAGGAGTAACTTAGGCTACTTTTATTTTAAAAAGAGAATTAGGGTTTTGCTTAAAAAAATTAAAACGTACGGGACTAAGTCGCTAATTTATAATAAGTAGTGAGTAGCGGGTTACCCTCGCTAACAGTAACCTCTGTGTTATTCCAAGTCAATGTGTAAAAATTTCATTCAAATATGTCAGCCGTTTCAGCGTCAAGGAGTAACAAAAATACACACATACATACGAATTTTTGCATTAATATTAGTAGACCTATAGATCTCTTATTCTTTACAGTATTAATTAAACATCATAAATTCACGTAATTAGAAAAAAACAACCTTAAAGGTAATTATAGCAGATCTGACATCAATGGAAAATTACTTTATATCTGGGAAAGTTACAGTTGAAAAATAATGTAGAACCAATAGTAGTGAAACATTACCTAGATGCTATTTGAGGGCATGTGTGGCCCCATTCATATTAAATATATGTATCGATACTGCAATATAATAAACTTAGACCAGCAAACAAAAACGGAATCTTTATAATTTCGTCATGTCCATCTGTCTGTACCAACAGCCATTTTACTTGGGAACAATTGGAGATACATGGCTGGTAGGTAAGTAGGTATCTTACGTGAATCGCTACTCTATGGTCAAACTACAAAATTAAAAAAGGAGTGGCACACTGTATAAACAATGAAGGGGGAAGTGCCTATGGGAAACATATGGAATTATCTCTAGATCAATCTTTAAAATTGATATAAATATTTCTAAGTAACTGATTAATTTCAACCAATGGTTGCCGAGGTTAATCTTCTAATATATAAATATCTCGTGTCACGGTGTTTGTGGTCGCATTCGTCCGAAACGGCTCGACCGATTTTAATTATTATTATTTTTTTGTATATTTGTTAGGTATGAGAATAGGTCGTAAAGTATTTTTCACCCTCCCACCCTCATCCCCCACATTTTAATCGCGATTTTAGTATTTCTGTATGAATGATATCCAAATAATTTAATATTATATAAATACATAGGGACGAACCCGAGCGAAGCGAGGATGAGTCGCTATATAACAAAAAGCAAAAGAGTTTTTTTTTGTAGATTGAACGCAGGCGAAGCCGCAAGTTCTGCTAGTATATTATATTCTATATATATAAAGGAATATATTATTTTATATATTTTTTATTACACAAACAATTATTAAAAAAAAATTACAGAAAGTGACGTGGACAAAGGTGGACTTATCTCTTTATGAGATCTTTTCCAGTCAACCCATGCATATGTTAATATGTCCTTAACCCGTCAATTCCCATTCGTGTAAAAAAGTAAAAACAGACTATCTCTCCTGCTTAATAGTATAGATACGTTTAGTTTACACCAAAAAAAAATTTAAAAAAAAACTACCACCCCCATATATTTTTTTATAGGGGTGTCACCTACAGGTGACACTGGGCATTATACGTAGTGTTTATACAGTTACCCCTTAATTTCTGTAGAAGTAAAACGTTAGGTTTTTTACAGGGATGTTTGTTTATTTAGCATTGTAAAGTATTCGCAAACTTTTTAAAAATGATTTTGTGATGATAATGAAGTACCTACTGTACACAAAGATGAAGATATTGCTGAACCTCGAAAAATCTGTTTCGCCACATACTGGAAGCTGCTAGCTCATTGTGGGTATCATTCTTTACTTCGCAGATCATTATCATATACTTGGGTGTCAAATATCCTGTAAATAGCAATATTACAATGTACACTCTAATTTCATCAGTTATTACATGTAGAATGTGATTTCTCTGTAAAGCGTATAAATTGCTCGTATCAGGTATAAACTATATTTTTGTGACTAAAGAGCAATTGGAAATACTCAACGGCCGTCATGTCTTCCTGTAAGTTTATAAAGACTTCTTCATCACAGTCTTCTTTACCACAAGCAATAAACAAAGTATTAGAGTACAATTTTGTTATAGTATTTTCATTTTTTTCTTCTTCAACTTCATAATTTTCTTCCTCCTCTTGATAGAGGAGATTTTCCCTAGAGACAGAAAGAAGGTTTATTTTGTACCTCTATTTTGAGACTGAAGCATGCGACTAGACAGATACAGAATGTTAGCCTCATTTTCATCTTCACTATCTACATCGGTTACCACACCGTCATCCGAAGGAAACAAAATAATGTTGCCTAGATCCTCCCCAGCGTGCAACTTCACGGCAATCTCATCCAAGATCCATATGTAAGGCATAAACAAACTCTAAAATACCATCGCCACAGAGAGCAATAAGGCCGACGGCAAAAAAAGCCGTGCAAACACCAAGTACATTGAATTGTAATAAGTAGTGTAATAAGTAGTTACAACACCCAGTGTCACCTACAGGTGACATGTCATCTTTTGGTCGTTGTAGTAATCATGGTGTACATTATTTTTATCTAAAGATACATTTAAATTACAGTTTAGATATTTATTTATGAAATACAATAGAAAAAAAAGACAATACTTACGGTCTGGGCATATTTTTCTCAAGTTATATTGCAAGAAATCACACAAAGTAAGAAAACTCCAATTACGCGCGAATCAACTGAATAACTTTGACAGATAATGTATTCTCAGGGTTTCCAGAAATTTAAATTGTATTCTACTACTTATTGGCTTTGTACTAATAAAGAAATGACATGAAAAAATAAATTCGACGTGGTTTAAAAAAAATTGTGAACATCTGTCACCTACAGGTGACACTGGGAATTGACGGGTTAAATTGTAAACATTGAATAACCCTGTAACTTTTTAAGAGTAATGTAGAATATTTTCAATTCCACGCATTTGGCCATAAAATTAACTCGGTTAGCTAATTTTGTACCATACACTGTATAATATTATATAAAGAGGTTTTGTATGTTTGTATTTAGGAGGTAATCTCTGACTCTACTAATTCGATTCAGAAAATTCTATCACTAATAGGAAGCTATATTACCACTAAGTGATATAGGCTATTTTATTTTTTACATATTTTGGCTCCGTTTGTAGTGATCCTACTTGCTGTGCCAGCGGTCGTGGGTTCGAGTCCCGCTGAGGGCATTCATTTGTGTGATGAGCACAAATGTTTGTACTCTAGTCATGGGTGTTTATATTTATAATATGTATATATTTAAAATATATGTGTAGTGTATCAACTATCTGGTATCTATAACACAGGCCTCGTAGCTTACCATGGAACTAGATGGTGCTGTGTCTTAATGTCCGAATATATTTATTTATTTATTTCGACTAAATGTGCCTCAAATCCTAATAACTTTAATAAAAGTCAGAAAAAATAGCCGTTGAAATAGGTACCTACTTCGGACACACCCGAGCGAAGCCAGGGTAAGTCGCTAGTATAATCAAAAGGCCTAAAACAGCCTTTCAAATTTATGTACCCAAGCGTGCCGTTAACGCCCTACATTGGTACTGCCCACTGAAGACAGCGTGTTGACAGATTACATTTGGGGACGGGAAAATAATATTTATATAGCTGTAGTTAGGGCTATTATAGTCAGCAAGACTAGAATGTGCCGAGTTGCAGATCATAAATCGTTTTAATATTTAGACCTTTAATTTTCCACCCTTAGAGGCATTTTTTGAAGTAATACTTTTTTACGCACGCTTGACTTGAGGGGTAAGCTGGTGAATGCGTTACGAAAAAATGTACGTACGTTTGTTGCCATGGTGACTGTATCAACTATCTGGTATTCATAACACAAGCCTCGTAGCTTACCATGGAACTAGACGGTGTTATGTGTTAATATCCCAACATATTTATTTAAAATGATTTAATTATATATCTAAATAAAAACTTTTAACATCCAGATGCTAATTTTAAATCAAGCTATGACTCACAGCTCTACTGGAGTAGTTTTTTTTTTATGTAAAACTGTTTATATGATATACTCGTCTATGATAGATACATATATACATATAATAAAATTCTAAGTCGAATCTCTACATTAAATATTTTTTTGGAAAATCTTATTGAAATAGTCATTATTATAGATACAGAGGCCGAATCTATAGTTTTTAGAATTTTTGTCTGTCTGTCTGTGATCGCATCACAAGAAAACCACTGGACAGATTTTGATGAAATTTTGTATGATGATAGCTGGTTATCTGGGTCAATATATAGGATACTTTTTACTGCGAGAAAATATGTCATCTCTGAGATATCTATACTAAACCTTAAAACGTAACTTGCAACGTAACTTAGTATTGTAATATACACCTAAATGTTACAGATATAATTACGCTAGAAAGTCTATCTATCACTTGAATTGAGACTGAACGACACACAAACCTATAGAAGGTGTATGAAAGCAAATGAATCACCACTCCATCTTCTGGGGGAGGGTGGACCTCTTATGAACAAGCTTAGTATTCATCTTGGAAAAACAGTTTCTAGGTTCAGATGAAATTATGGAGTTTGCCCCAAAACAAATCAGGATTCAGTGGATTACTTTAGTTCAACATGCGGCGACCGCAATAGACCAGGAATGGTCGCAATGCCACTCTATAGCCACACCAAAGAAATAAAAAAAGAATATAATAGCCCATGATTTTTCTCAAATAGGAATCAATGTCTTCGTCCTCCTCTATAGCCTATGGCTCTGTAAGATGCAACAAAATTTTTTAATCGGGCTTCCAAACATTAATTCTTTTAAACCAGTCAAAAAACAAAAAAAAAACACTTTCGCTTTATAATATTAGTATAGATATAAATTTCACACGCAAAAAGCTATCGAGTTGCCATTAGTCAGAGCTATATATGATGAAACCGGAGAGCGACATTATGTCTCTTTTATTGGTGATTCGACGCCAAATTCGATATCGCAATTTATTGTTTTCGTTTTATACATTTCAGTTTATATATTATTTTTTTAATGTTTTGTAAAGATTTCTTAGAGATAACATATTTTCCTGCAGTAAAAAGTATCCTATATGTTGACCCGAATAACAAGCTATCATCATACTAAACATCAAATTCCAAAACTATAGATTCGGCCTCTGTATCGATAATAATGACTATTTCAATAACATTTTCCAAAAAATATTTAATGTACAGATTTGACTCCGTTAGAATTTTTAGAACACGTTCAAACAAATAAACAAATTCTTCAACTGTATATATAAGTTTAATATATTTATTAAATCATAATATACATAAATAAAAGTATTATACTACCACTTTAAAAAAAAAGATCTACGGAACTTGGTAGCGTGCCAAAGCGTTTTAAAGTTTAAAAGACGAGGTGACTGAAACTCGATCGATGAGCTCCTTCCGCACAATAACCATTACGTCTTATTACCTGTCACTCTAAAGACGGATCAGCTTGGAATTCCTCAGTTTTATTATACAACCGGTGACTTAGTTCGCTTCTCAACCGAGTGCGTCTCTAGATATTCCTCCAGTTCATACAAATGTTCGCATTTATAATAGTATATATATACTTATATATAAAAATGGCAGTGGTAGCCCAGTGTTAACGCGCTCGCTTGGGAAACCGAGTGAATCGGGTTCAAATCCCGGGTCTCGTACCTTTGATATTTTCATGTGCGAAGCATTTCTAACATGATTGCCACTTGCCTTACGGTGAAAGAAAACATTGTGAGGAAACCTGCAAGTTTGAGAGAACCTAGTAAGTTTTCAAAAGACATGTGAAGTCCGCCAACCCGCACTTGGCCAGCGTGGTGGATTATGGCCTAATCCCATCTTATTTAATTCAAAGAATCTTCTTTTTTAATCTAATAATCTTCTTTTTTCACCGACAAATAAGAACTTTCTTCGATATGGAAGCGTTATTATGTAGAGTGACGAATAAAACATTAATCATTTAACAAATGTTATTCCTTTTCAATATCGGTTAATACATAAATAATGCTTATTCACAATGATCAGAGATGGTTTGGTCAATACGGTAGTATTTCTCGAGATCTACGAAATTGACGTGTCATCAAGATATATATGAGATCCAATACAATACGTCACGATTTTTGTATTCTACGCTACGAAAAGAAATTACTATGTAATCTACCGTAATAATAAACTATCTATTTATGAAATTTATTTTGTTTCAGTGCTAGGTTTAGTTCTTATTTACTTGTCATAGTTCTAATGCTTAATTTGAAATTACAAGTTATTGAAAACTGTACTTTTATTTAGAGCCTTTGTGTTTTTGTTTAGACGACACGTTTGGCTCAGTATGTAGTGACCTTACTTGCTGTGCCAGCGGTCGCGGTTCGAATCCCGCTGGGGGCAATCATTTGTGTGATGAGCATGAAAGTTTGTATTCCAGTCATGGGTGTTTATATTTATAATATGTATGGTTTTAAAGTTATATATGTATGTGTACACTACACACTACAACTATCTGGTATCCATAACACAAACCTCGTAGCTTATCATGGAATTAGATGGTGCTGTGTGTTAATGTCCCAACATATTTATTTGTAAGTTCTCTTTAAAAATAAGCAATTGTTTTGATATAACGCCCGCCGTAAAAAGTTTTATTATATTAAGATTATAATATATTTTCTTACATCTCAGCGGACAGAGAGACATTGCCAACAAATCATACAATTAGGCATGTTACCCACCATTTTTTAATGTATAACTTATTTTATAACTTAAGACAATAATATTTTTAACTTGAAGTGAACTTAAAGCAGCTTTAATTTTTTGGACAATTGTTTGGATTTTTTATCTAAAAAGAGAGTTAGTGTAAACTTTAATATATTTTATTTCATCCTTAGAAATGGAGTTTTAAGAAAAGTAACACAGAAATCGCTTTACGATTTATAAATATTACGCAGATATCACGTAACATACACAATCAAACCTACACACTCAAAAAACTAACTAACTAACTAAACTAAAAAAACTATAAACAAGCTAGAAAGTAAATACTTTGTCTTAGTTATCCTATAGCATAGCCTGTGTGCCTCTAGACTAAAATGTAGGAAACCGTCTAATGGGTTACGGACTAAGCCCTTTAGCCGTGCATATTACGGCTAGCACCTGTGACTCGATGTAATTTACACTAACGCCAGCCATAACGGCTCACTTACTATGATTGCATATTAAGAATCTATAGTGTCCTATTACTATAGGTAATATTTTTGAGTGTTATGTGCTTTTGCTAGTTGAATTGATAAAATAACGATGCTATGGCACGCAAATTATTATCAGATAAATGTATGGTATGTGTGAGTTATTTTCTATCCTATGGGAACCGTACATTTTTCCAGGATAAAAAGTAACCTATGTGCTATTCCAGACTATAATCTATCTCTGTGCCAAATTTCATCTAGATCCGTTCAGCCATTCTGACGTTTTCGTTAGAATTCGAGGTTTAAATTTATAAATTTGATATTAAGTATGTAAAAAATCCATTTCGTTTAAATCAATCTGTTAAATATATTTTTAGACACAATATATGACGTATTGCTAATATTTTCTATAAAATATTGCATGTCTGAACAACATCTGAACTTGGTAATTATATTACTAATTCTTTAGTAACTTTAAACACATTGAATTACAAATTTGTCTTTACATTACCATAAATTACGTGTATATATATACATATATACAGGGTGAATTTTTCAAGTGGGCGTGCATGGCCAAATCCTAAACTATGAGGAATAGCGAAAAGTACTCAAAGGAGTCTCGGGCCCGATTTTGATGAAATCTAAAACTGCATGATTGGATTTTTGAAAAATCAATTTTCCTAGCCAGGAATCGAACCTGTTGATTTTGGAAAAAATACACACACTGCATTATTACACCATTCGATAGTGTCACTAATAACGAACGAATTCTGGGAAGTAATAACATACGGCAAACTTAAGGAAAATTTTGAATTTTAATAAACTGCTTCATTTTTAAAGTAATTAAATTAATCATACCTCCATTACCTGTACCTAGTTCGAAATGATGCTCAATATTTTTTACAACACACACCCGCAACATTATGTTCTAATTTCAAATTTCAATTTTCTTCGTGGTTAAAGGCCACGGTAAAATAAAAAAAGTTAACAATTGAAATTAGAATGTAAAATGAATTGGCGCCAATAATTTTGAGTTTTTTCGACGTTTCGTTGATTACTGCTAATTATTTGCGTACTGTTTTGTATTTTATTGAATAAATAATTATTAAAGCAATACCTACTTGAAACTTGAATTTTGTTATTTGAAAATGGATTTAACCAATGAAGAACGTTTTGATCTATTGGAAGCATATTTTATCAATGGGAGAAGTGCTACTCGCGCTTTGGTATGGTATCAAAACAAATATCCCCAACGTGATTTCCCCACTATTAAGCGTCTCCAAAAAATGGTTAACAACCTTAAACAAGGAGGTAGCTTTATCAAAAGTAAACTAATAAAACCACGTATTTGTAATGAAGATTTAGAAATAGCTATTTTGACTTACTTTGAGTCATTCCCCACTAATTCCACCCGCAATGCAGCTGAAAATATTCAGGTGTCTCAAGCTACGATATGTAAAGTTTTAAAAAAATACAATTATAAATGTTACCGCTCCGGACGCATTGTGCAAATGCTACACCCAGGAGATAACATAAGACGTCTTGATTTTTGCAATTGGTTAAAACAGAAAATTGACAATGATAGACATTTTTTATGCAATATTTTATTCTCTGATGAAACTAATTTTTCTAATAATGGTATGTATAACCGAAAAAATAAACATTATTGGTCAAACACTAATCCTTTACGGATAACCGAAGGGCATCGCCAAGTGCGTTTTTCATTTAACTGTTGGTGCGGTATTTTGAAGGACAGAATATTTTATTTCAAAATTTATGATGGAACGTTGACCACTTTTAAATATGTAGAAATTTTAAATGAACTGTTTGAAGAGCTGGATAATTTGCCCTTGGCCCAGACCAACCAATTATTCTTTCAACAAGATGGAGCCCCAGCCCATAATAGCCGTACAGTAAAAGAGATGTTAATTCAGCAGTTTGGCGAAAATTTTATTGCAACGCATGGTCCTGTGCCATGGCCAGCGAGGTCACCAGATCTTACACCCTTGGATTATTTTCTCTGGGGGTATGTAAAAAACGAAATCTATAAAGACACGTATAATGCAATTGATGACTTGAAATGGTCTTTGGAAAATATTCTTAACGGAATCAACAATATTGTAATGATGAATGCAGTACAATCCTTGAAACGTCGAATCCAGCTATGTATTGAAAACAACGGCCATCAGTTTGAACAATTGATGAGTTAAGGTTTAATAAATAAATAACAAAAAAAAAAATTTTGTTAAAAATGAGCTCTTTCCTTAAGTTTGCCGTATATCATTACTTCCCAGAATGCGTTCCTTATTAGCGACACTATCGTATGGTGTAATGATAGTGTGTTTTTTTTTTCAAAATCTACAGGTTCGATTCCCGGCTAGGAAAATTGACTTTTTAAAAATCCAATTATGCAGTTTTAGATTTCATCAAAATCGGGCCCGAGACTCCTTTGAGTACTTTTCGCTATTCCTCATAGTTTCGGATTTAGCCCTGCACGCCCACTTGAAAAATTCACCCTGTATATATATATATATATATATATATATATATATATATATATATATATATAATTTAGACTATTTACACTGTCAGAGAGACAGACATAGATGGGCAGACAGATACTTATTAAATTTACAATATTTCAAGATTTTCGTACTCAAACTTTTAATGAAGTCAGGCAAAAGGAAGGCTGCGCAAGCTTGTGAGGAAATTTTTGATTGGTGTAAATAATTGATAAAAATCTACTGGTTTCCCTTTGCGCTGTGGCATGGATCATAAATAATATTAATAAATAATAAGTTATGTGATTTATTTCTGCGTTAACTTCGATTTTCTTGACAAATATATGAACTTGAAATACAAGTTTTTAAGCTTTCATTACTCATCTTTATATATTAGCAGAACCCGCGGCTTCGCTCGCGATCAAACTACGAAAAATACGAAATCTCACGTTTCATACAAACTTTTATCTCCTATTTCACCCTCTTGGGGGTTATTTTGAAAAATCTTTCCTTAGTGGATGTCTTCGTCATATGAGGAATACGTGTGCGAAATTTCAATTTTCTAGCCTTAAGAGTTTGGCCTTCGACATAATTAAATATTTTCAACTGCAATTTATTGGAAAACACATATATATATATATATATATATATATATATATATATATATATATTTATATTTCATACCATTTTTTAATTGAAAACTCACTAATCAATTTCATAAAAAATTAATCTTGTTATAGTTTGAAAAGCTAAAAAAATCTTTCAAAACTCTAAACTCAAAAATTATTTTTTGTACATATTTATACAGATAAATAAAATTGAAGTGTCTGTTTATAATTTCAAAATAACAGCTTTATACTAAATGCATATGGAATTATGTATATACGGTACTTATAAGAAAAACACAATTTTTAATTTTTTTGTCTTTCTGTCTGTCTATTTGTCTGCTTGTTCCGGCTAATCTCCGAAACGACTGGACCAATTTTAACGGGACTTTCACTGGCAGATAGCTGATACTATAAGGAGTTACTTTTATTTTAAAAAAGGATTAGTGTTTCGCTCAAAAAAATTAAAACGGACCTAGGGACGCACCCGAGCAAAGCGAGGTTAAGTCGCTAATCATTTATATACGTATAAACGTTTACTTTATTTTCTCAAAACTGGGTTCAACTCCATAAACTAGTCCATTGCTGAAGCTACCACAGCTTTGTGTATTAAGCGAGGCAATTAAAATCGAACTTTGATTTTAATTAATACCCAAAGCACAACAAAATTTAG
This sequence comes from Fabriciana adippe, assembly GCA_905404265.1. Lineage (NCBI taxonomy): Eukaryota > Metazoa > Arthropoda > Insecta > Lepidoptera > Nymphalidae > Fabriciana > Fabriciana adippe. The sequence goes on from FR989989.1 coordinate 14,722,870, forward strand.
TATAAAATGCAATTAGTGAACTATAAGAGGCAAAAAATCGTAATTGCTGCCAATCACGTATTTAACTGAGCTCGTCCTAAGTTTTTTACGATACTCGCTAGCGAAAGTGAAATATTTGAGAATATTTTAGGCTTCACTTAGAAAGTATCGCTTTTTAACTTTAATACGTTTTTTTTATACTAAACTTGTGTTTCACCCTCGCTTCGCTTGGATTCATTCCTAGGTTGATTCCCCATACAAACTTTCGTCCCCATTTTCACCCCCTTAAGGGATGATTTCCGGGATATAAAAGCCTATATCCTTCCCAGGGCCTCAAGATATCTTCTTACCAAATTTCATCTAAATCGGTTCAGTGGATCCAGAGATTACCCCCTACAACGCCACAAACTCACAAACTCCCAAACTTTACCTCTTTATAATATTAGTAGGTATGATGATGTCCTCCTGACCGATTCCGGCCACGGCGGCCAATCTCATTGAGACTAGCCAACTGCGCAGGATATATTATAGTGCACAAATGTACGCGCAGACACAAGTGCACTCTCTATTCCTGTCACTCTCATACTCCGTTGGGACGACTATTCGACACGAACGGTGAGAGTTAAGGCGTAGGACCGACGGCTTTACGTGCTCCCCGAGCCACGGGGGTGAAACACTGCCAACTTCCCAACTCAAGGCTGTTATTAAAACTTTTTTAAAACGGAAAGACTTGATTAATAAATTTGAGACTCGAACCCAGAACCTCCGAATATGCAACCATACAAATATTAGTATTATAAGAGTATTTCTGCAGTAAATTTGAATTATTTATTACCAATCTTTTTAAATCAACCGACGCGATTTTATGACTATTTTATTGAGTAATAAAAGTTTTATTTTATTTCAACTTTATTTTTTTTTTTTTAATATTTATTATTCGTATATATAAAATATGATTTCTTCATCATAATTGACCTATCTTTAGAGATTTCAACTCATCATTTTAAATGACCAAGGAATAAGCCCAATACTAAATAAAACTATCTCTTCGGATTTTTTTCCGGATTTATTTGGATTTTTATTTCCCACGTTAAAATGCTTTATAGCAATCATAGTCACAGGAGAGTTTCTCCCTTAAGTACCATTTACATGGAGAGAGTTTCTTGCCTCGAAGATACGATTATCGACAGCAAGAAAAAAAATATGATCATATAAACTAAACATACGATAAAGTACGTGAAAGGGCGACATTAGCCTTGTCATTGAATACCAGATGTCTCTGTATAAACAAAATTTGAAAGCAAGAATCGTATTTCCAGTTCATCTTGTAGATATTGACTTCTCATGTGTTTTATTTTTACCGTTATTTCTTTCGGGCCAAATTTCTCGACTCCCAGTTCTCTTGCAAAAGCACTGAGTGCAGCATTTTTTTTTCATTCCACAAACACTCATAACTACTATAAAATTCAGTGAACTGAATATTATCAACAGACCCAAATTATTTTTGTGTCATTTTGAAAGCAATACCATGCTCATTCAATTAATAAATAATCACCGAGCTGCTTCTCATACGAAATCGAGTTTAGACAAGTTGGAAAAACGTAGGCAAATACTTCATTGCAATTTGTGTCAAAATTAAAAATAAACGCTTTGCGATAATTACCTTACAAATATTGTATGACGTACTCGTAGGCGAGTTTTTGTTTTTTGGTTGAATGTAAACATGTGAATACGGTTATCGTCTAAAGATTATCGCTTACAAAAATTGCATACGACTTCTCGCCCCAAAACTTGCGATAAACTCTCTCCGTGTAAATGACGCTTTAGTCTTTATTTAAAACTAGCGACTCACCCTCACTTCTTTTCGGGTTCGTCCCTAGACAAAATTCTACCCCACAGGAACCGTACATTTTCCGAGATGATATATAGCCTATAGCCTTCCTCAGTTAACGGGCTATCTAATGCAAAAAGAATTTTTCAAATCGAATTAGTAGTTCGAAGTAACCAAACAAACAAACTCTTCAGCTTTATAATATTAAGTACAGATGTCCAATTTTCGTATATCTAAGAAAATATTAACCCAATACTAATTAGTTTCGTATCAGTTTTAATTTAGTAACCTCGAAATTCGGTGATTGCAACCCACTAACAGCCGGCAATCGACATAATTGAAACAAGGGAGCGATTGAGATTGGAACGCGGTAAATGGAATCGATGATTGCTCCAAATCGACCACGTATCGTCTGCGCTATTATAATTTGTAATGTTGAATCTGGGTAGTATTATTACTATATATTATCTGTTATAGAGCTTTAACTTAATGTAAAGCTAAATACTATTATTGTTAAGTTTGACTGTGTTTGTGTGTGAGCGTGTGCGTGTGCATGTACGCGTACGTGTGGATGTGCATGTGCACGTGCGCGCGCGTATGTACATGTATGTGCGCGTACGCGTGAGCGCTTATGTGTGTGAGTGTGCGAATATGGATAAAAGTTAATTTACAGATTAACTATGATCGGATATAGCATATAGGTAACTGTCAGGCATGCAGGGACCCGGACAAAGCGAGGAATAAAGGAAAGGATAAAATTTCAAGCAGTTTAGAGCACTTATTTTTTATAAATTCATTAGTTGGTAATAGCTATTACAGAATCTAGTAATATATCCTAAAAAATATTATCCATAATATAGTTGAGGCTAAATCATATGAATATAATCTTCTTGAAAGATTTGTATAAAACTAACCGAAACAAGAATACTTTAGTTACTTTAGTTTTAACGCAATTTAAGCACTACGTTGGGCGGAGTTGTGTCATCCCAAAATATTCCAGCCACATCTCACTTCTATTAGCTTGTTGTATAATATTATGTTCACTTTACATAATTTATTACTTTTCTGTAACAAAAAATTGTAACTTATTGTGGTTTTTCCGTAATGTACTATAAGGTATAATTACAGAATAACCACCGTGGATATGAGTATCTTCATCTTCTTTCATCTCACTAATTTAATTCAATTCAATTTTCTTGTTCATGGCTTCAACGCGTGCCACTTGAGCGCAAATTACTTCGCCAATGTCACTTAAAATAAACTAATATTATTCTGAATACGAAAGTTTGCATGTCATTCACACTAAAAACATTTAACCAATTTGGATGAAATTTTGCAAACAGATAGACTATCACTTGGAGCAACACATAGGCTAGTAGTATTATTACTCCATAGTAGTAATGAATTATTAAATAATAAAAAAAATGCTATAAGGTGCGCAAAACATATTTTGGGGTATCTTCGCTTCGCTTTTTCAAATATTCGCTCCGCTTAGGTATTAGGTAGCAAACCTATGTAGTATATCTATTAGCAAGCATGATACTTATTTCACTTAGTTACGACATAATCTCTACCATGATAATTTAAGAACAAAGTTCAGACTGCACTTATCTAACTTATAAAAGTTTCCGAAATAAAGACACATTTAAGCTCTTAATCTTTTACAGATATATAATAAAAAAAAACTTTTTTTTCTACCTATTTCTTAACGTAAAAATTATAGTGACTCGTTGTTAGCTTCCCGCAGTATATAGAAACCAAAAACTTTTTATAACGTACTAGCGGCTTCCCCCTTGCTTCGCTCGAGTTCGTCCCTAGACAAGCACAAATCTATCCCACGGGAACGGTAAAAATAAAAATAAAAACAAAAAGTAAACTAAGTGCTATTCCAGACTATAATCTATCTCTGTGCCAAATTTCATCCAGATCCGTTCAGCCGTTCTGGCGTGAAAGAGTAAGAAACATCCATTCATCCAAACTTTCGCATTTATAATATTTATGGAATAGGTGTTAGAAAAATCTTATCAGCTGTTTCATAAAAAAAATATCCCTTAACTATATAGGGTTATTGGTAATTCCACGTATTCCCGTTAAGAGGTGATAGGGGTGAACTATTTGCGATAATTTTAACCCCCATATGCATTATGCAAAAGTGTACCTTTTTTTATGTTTATTAGCTTTTTTCAAAATAAGTCAAAAATACAACATCAAAAATTTATTATAAACTAGCAAATCACGCTCGCTTCGCTCGAGTTCGCCCCTATGAACTTTTTTTTTTTGAGCGAAACCCTAATTCTTTTTCTAAAATAAAAGTAGCCTAAGTTACTCCTTATAATATCACCTATCTGCCAGTGAAAGTCCCGTTAAAATTGATCCAGTCGTTTCGGAGATTAGCCGGAACTGACAAAAATTTTAAAAATTGAGTTTTTCTTATGAGTACCGTATATAATTCCATATGCAATTAGTATAAATCTGTTATTTTGACATTACAAACAGACACTTCAATTTTATTTATCTGTAAAGAAAAGGAATACGTCGAATTACCAATAACCCTGTATAAACCTATATGTGGTATTAACAAAATATTCCAACTTCAATAACCGATTTGGTACACTCCAATACCATAGATCCTAGAGCTGAAATACATTAAATAAGGTACTTACATGTAAATCTAGTAGCAAACAGTCCAAGACTATCGTTGTTTAGTGTCATGACTGTCATACGCCTTTAAGCATGAGTGGCGCAATTTCTGCTTAATGATTATGGTTACGAAGGACGTGTCATCTCGGAATATTCATACCGCAGATGTGCGTCATAAGATTTAATATGCTTATTTCACATAACATACAAGTATACACAAGAAACACGACATATAAAATGAAGTTAATCATGACATTTTTCCACTTTTTTAAATTAGAAATAATGTGTGCCATGCGATTTCTTAATGATAATATTATCGTGTCGTATTCGTGAACTGCCAAAAGTGTTTCTCGGGAACCAAAAGCAATAAAACCTCTGTAGTGTATAAGGCGTACTTTAACTTCAAACCCCAGAACTCATAGATCGTAGCAATATACGCAGAAGCTAAATTTCCAAGTCTCCATATTTCTATAATATTAAAACATTTAACTACTTTAGGGGTTATCCATTCTTAGTTAACCCTTACTGAAGTGTTTAATACTGAAAGGTTGAGCACTGGCTCACCCTTGCAAGGAACTGTTGTGCAATATTTTACGCTTAGAGAAAAAGTATGTGACTGACACTCTGTCTGTGAGTTTAAAAGTTTTCTTTGATAGATAAATGCAACACAGTGTTTAATGACTGAACTAAATAAGGTTGTTGCATAGATATGTTTTCTAGGCTGTAGAGTGGCATTATTCTTCCATCATCTCAAGTGCTTCCCATGGGATATTTCTCTATACCAAACTATCGTCAAAACCACATATAGGCTCAATATGAAATAGTCTTTTTTTGGGTACTTTTTGAGACTTTATAATTATTTATATAATGTTAGGCATAAATAGAATCAATATTAATATATTGTACTTCAATTTATTTGAAAATTGTTTAGACTAAAAGGAGAAGATGGAGCATCTGGAAAGTAGTGCATGAAACCTAAAATATGAAATGTTATTATACTAAGCGGTTTTATAATACCATTTCTCCTGTTATACCCACATAAGATGTACTAAGGGTAAAAATAAAATAATCATGCATACTTGCAAAAAAAATATCTAAGTTCATAAGAAAAAAAATATAAAAATAAAAACAATCAAGTCTCAGATACTACAAACTTTTCTCCATAAGGAAGGCTATATTTTATAAGCATTTTGCAAAACTGATTGAATTAGGTAGGAAAAAATCCTCTCTTCTGAGCTTCCATAACATATCTATATTAATATTATAAAGAAGCAGTTTGTTTGTTTGTTTGAACGCATTAATCTCAGGAACAACTAATTCGATTTGAAAAATTATTTTTGCATTAGATAGCCCGTTTATTAAAGAAGACTATAGACTGTATAATATCATCCCGGAAAAATGTACGGTTCCCGATGGATAGATTTGATTTTATCTAGGGATGAACCCGAAGCGGAGCGGGGGTGAGTCGCTGTTTCCTTAATATAAATGCGAATGCATTTAGGAACTAGTTATTATAAAAAGTAGTTATTACAAAAATTAATTATAAGATTAACATTTACCTTCTCAAATACTTCTAATGAGGACTCAATTGGTATACCTATGTAATTTTTTATGTATTATTTTTATTTATGTATTATTTCCTATACAATTAAATAAATAAATATTGACAGTTTTGTTTGGGATCACTTATTGTTCATTTCGATCTGTCTCAATTTATTAGTCTGACATTGAACTTTATATAGGGAATAGCGAGTTAGTTAGTTTAGATTTCTTAGATAAGATATTTTCCCGCAATAAAAAGTATCCTATATGTTGACCCGGATAACCAGCTATCACCATACCTTTCATTCAAACCCCTCCAGTAGTTTGTCCGTGATGGGATCACAGACAGACAGACAAACAAATATTCTAAAAACTATAGATTCGGCCTCTTTATCGATAATAATGTCTATTTCAATAAGATTTTCCAAAAAATATTTATTGTATAAATTCGGCTGGTATAGACGTTATGTCACAATCTTAATAATATGATATTTATGACTTATTTCATCAAGATCCCATGGTTATGAAACGACCACAATACTTTGCGGGGGATTTTATATGAGTACCCATGATACGGCAATATGAGCCTTGCCTTTGTCGCATGCAGTGGGTCAAAATGAACTTAGTCTTCAAACGAATCTCTTAAGGTATAGTTGAATGTCGTAAGGCTATTGTAATGGTAAAACGATTGCTGCTGGCTTTTTGAATTCTTTTACTGAATTTTATTTTAGTACGTTTATGTACAGAAACTGTAACCATGATTGCTATAAAGCATTCGAAACCGAGAAACCAAAATCTATACTAATATTATAAAGCTGAAGAGTTTGTTTGTTTTTTTTGTTTGGTTGAACGCACTAATCTCAGGAACTACTAATCCGATTTAAAAAAAATATTTTTGCATTAGATAGCCTGTTAAGTGAAAAAGGCGATAGATATTTAGAAAGGCTATTCTTATTATTGTATAATTTAGGTCACATTTACAAAAGTGTTTTTCAAATTCAATCCCTAAAGAGGTAAAGAAGGGGAAAAGAGTTTTGAATAAAAAAACAATGTTTATCGAGTATCAAATTAAAATAAAGCAGAACAAGTCATTCGCTATCTAAATAGGAGAACACTCGGAAATATTAAAAGCTAAAATATAATAATGAAAAAGACATAAATAAATAACATTGAGTATGGGCTTAAGAAAATAAATTAATTAAATTTTAATCATTAAAAAGATGAAGCCAATTCAAATCCCGGGTCTCGCACCTCTGATATTTTCGTGAGCGAATAATTTCTAACATGATTACCACTTGGCTTACGGTGAAGGAAAACATCGTGAGGAAACCTGCATGTCTGAGAGAACCTAACAAGTTTTCCAAAGACATGTGAACTCCGCCAAACCTGCATTTGGCCAGCGTGATGGATTATAGTCTGATCCCCCTAATATTGAATGTGAATTCCGCCAATTCACACTTGGCCAGCATGGCGGACTATACCTGGTCTCCCTAGTATTGAAGGGAGGCTCTTGTTCAGCAGTGGGACATTAAAAAGGGCTAATTACATTAAAAAGACCTAAAAAAAGTCCTTAAATCTCCAAGAGAAGCTGGGTTGTGTCGCTAGTAAATGACATAAAATACTCTTCAATCATATGAACAATTTAATCAAGATCTTGGGAAGTAATCCACCCTCTAAATACTCGCACTCGTATACATTTTTACTTTATTATGCTGCTTTTAATTCAATTAGTGAAATTACGCTACTTTTAACTTAATCGAAATTAATTATGTATCTCCTTAAGTGTTTCTTAGAGCTTTCGTTGTGTGGATTAAAGTAATGGTTATTTGTTGTTTTGTACTTTTGTTATCATCCATCTATACATATAATAAAATTCTGAGTCGAATCTGTACATTAAATATTTTTTTTATGAAAATCTTATTGAAATAGTAATTATTATCGATACAGAGGCCGGATCTATAGTTTTTAGAATTTTTGTCTGTCTGTTTGAGAAAACCACTGTACAGATTTTGATGAAATTTGGTATTGTGATAGTTTGTTATCCGGGTCAACATATAGGACATTTTTTACTGCGGGAAAATATCTCTTCTCTGAGAAATCTATACTAAACGTTAAAACGTAACTAGGGACGAACCCGGGCGGAGCAAGGGTGAGGCGTTAGTTTCCTAATATAATTAAAGTGAAAGTTTTTTTGATTTTTTTCACAGAACTATGAATATACAGATAGACCTTACTTATATTCGTAGTATTGATCGATTAATTTTTCGCGTGATAAAAGGAATTCCGTGGGAAATAGTGTATTACAAATTATAATATTATACTATTTATCCTCGCTTCGCTCGGTTGCGTCCCTAAGCTTGAATGGTTTAGGAAAGTATATAAGACAAAAATTCAAAGAAAAATTCATTATTTAGTGCAAGGAACCTATGCAGACGTACACAAAATAACCACCAAAGTTTCATCACAATCGGATCAATGGTTTAGGAACGCATAGAGAACAAACATATGAACACTCATTTTTATTTATATAGAAGATGGTTACAAAATTTTGTTAGGGCAGGATCAAATTATTATTTTTTTCCAGAACCGCAAATAATGTTTGTAGAGAATTTTGCGTCTAAGACATAAAGGGATGCCAATTATATTATATAAATAACCCTTATAATACAGATGTATGCCCTGAAAAGGGCTAAGCATAATTTTTTTAAGAAAAAGCTAATTTCCAAATATATTTTAGTTAAATGCGTCCTCTGTGAGCCCAAGAAAAAATACCTCGGAAATACAAATCCTCCAGCAAAGACAGTATAAGCCTGAATTAAGTTAACGCTATTTGTAACTTTAAAAAACTGTACGCCGACCGCGGCTGGGACAGTCCTCATTTATAAAACCAAGCCAGCTATATATCATAAGAGACGTTATGACGAAGAAAGACCAGTAGATGGACTTCAAAAGAATAATAAAATATGCAATATTTTTAAGAAATTATATAAACTACGACTCATTCGTCCCTAAGTACGTTTTGACGCTTAGTCTCAAATAGATAGACTATATAATATATGTACGTAGGTATGATGAGTTTAATATCCATTTCATGAGAAACGATTGATTTCCCATACAAACTTCTTCCCCCCTTTTCATTCTCTTAAGGGATGGTCTCCGGAACAAAAACTATCCTATGTTTTCCTCAGGTCCTCAAACTATCTCCATACCCATCTAAATCGGTTCTGCGAAAAGGTAAACGACAGACAGACAGAGTTAGTTTCGCATTTATAATATTAGTATGGATTTTGAAAAGTTATTGAATAAACATAAACGTTAAAGGATTTTTTGAAAATATCACCTTCTTTAGAACTATACCTCAGATCAATAAAGTACTTTTAAAAGCTCCAAAAACAGATTACAAATATTGAAAAACTGACATAATAATAGCATAGGAACTTAAATAAGCTGGTAATTCTTGATTTGAGAAACACAAAATCTAAAAGTTTACAATAAGCTCTGCAAAAAAAGCTTTTTTTATCATTAAAAAAACATTATTGATTGGAAACCCTTTAAAGTCATATGAATGTAATTAAAAAAATTGTGCATGATTCATTTGAACATAAATGTGTCGAATTTAAAATTGACGCATCAAATATTGCGGGCGGCGCCGACCACCAATCAACCGACCTCAAATTAAAATCGTTAACACATCAATATTGTTATTCAGAAAAGCGGTATCAATGAAATGATGAAATTGATTGGTTATACCATAAAAAACAAGTAATACTTTTCAGGACTCGGCACCGAAATGGTCCATTCAAAAGAACATATTACGTCAAATTATTGATGTAACTAGCGACTCACCCTCGCTCAGCTTGTTGGCTCATTTTCGTTACTAGTTACGTTTTAAAGCTTAATATAGATTTCTCAGAGATAACATATTTTCCCGCTGTAAAAAGTAAATGATAACCAGCTATCATCATACCAAAACTCATCAAAATCTGTCAAGTGATTTTCTCCTGATGCAATCACAGACAGACAGAGAGACAGACAAACAAAAATTCTAAAAAGTATAGTTTCGGTATCTGTATCAATAATAATGACCTTTTTAATAAGATTTTCCGGAAAATATTTAGTGTACAGATTCAACTCAATTAGAATTTTATTATATGTATAGATAGATAATTTTTATATGATCCTAAATGGACTAAAAATAAATTGGTCCGTCCGTAAGTCCAATATTGAAAAAAAAAACAAATTTTCACACAACATTCTACACACACGCCCAAACACACTCAGTTAAAAAGTTAGGTTTCATGTAAATTTTCATCGCCTATTTTACCCCTTTAGGGAATGAATTTCGAAAAATGCTAAAATACGTATTTATTTAATTATATTGAAGAGCATTTATCTCAAGTTTCAAGTAATTCTAATCATAAATATATAATTTTTTGGATTGTATTATAACATGTTTTCCCGTGGGAATGAAATAATCTCCCATAATAAAAAGTAGCTTATGTCACTCTCCAGCCCTCCAACTGTCTCCACACAAAAAATCACGCCAATCCGCTACTCTATTTCGACGTGAAAAAAGGACAAACAAACAAACGAACGAACGAACAAACAAACAAACAAACACACTTTCACATTTATAATATTAGTATTGATATTAATGGTATCTGATTAGAGCGACATAAATCTTTATCTCAAATCGAGCAACGTAAAAAGTTTGTGGATCACTAGTGTCTTTAATAGGTAAGAAAGCTCTCATAGATTAAGTTGTATGGATGTAGAATTAGTGGATTTCCACAAGAGCCTCCTGTGGAGATATGAGTTAGAATATTATTTAGCATTAATAGCTGTCTAACTGGTAGCTTGGCTTGGTTCATAAATTTTAGGATACGGATGAGGCTAAATACACTTTAAATATAGATATTTGCGCATGTTTGATTACCATGAGATGTGTTTTAGCGACACGACCCTATGTAGTTATGCAATAACTTAGAAGAGATTGACGTAAAGCTTGATAAACTACATTATACTTCAAGACAACACAAGTATCAAATTTAGTGTACTTATAACAGAGTAAGTAATATCTTTAAGTAAAACAACAATTAATAATAACTCACTAAGTGTGTCTTAGGCTTTAAGAGATGCCTTGTAAGATCTTATGTTTTTGTTAAATGTACAATACAATACAACAAAGAAGCAAACAAACAACAAACGAACGAACAAACAAACACATTTTCACATTTATAATATTAGTATGGATATCAGTTTACTAGCAACAAAATATAATAACCTCTTGTGAATTAGAAACCATTCCAAAAATCATAACCTTTTTTACTAAAATAAATCTGTCTTATTGTTTGTTTGTACGTCCAACCCTTATTTCTGAAAGAGTAGAATGGAAGTGTAGAAGTGTAGATTTCGTAGTTTCGCTAACGTACATAATGATTTTAAGTTAGTATAACATAGGCAATATTTAAGTGTCACAACACCCGCGGGCGAGGTTCTGTACACATAAAAAGCTGTTTTACACCCAAGGGATCTTCTACAGTAAAACACTAAGTAAAATGAGTTTGTATTAAAAAAAGGTTCTTTCTTTGCCTAACCGACATTTGAATTAAGTTTGCAATCTGCCACAAATTGATATTTGATCACAGTCCGGGAACGAAAATTGAATTTTTAGATCGAACAAAAAGCGAATATCGCTAGTGTATTAGAATTATAAATCTAATACCGTTTCTTTACTTTAAAATATTTCTTAGCTAATCTTGTTATATGGCTTCGGGTTTTCTAGGGTTCTGCACATTTACAGAAAGCTGAACTCATAGTAAATAATCTGTATATATAAACAGTGCTGTACAGCTTAAAAGCCCTGTTTAGCATACAATACATAACCACAAACAAACATATAACAAATTAGAAGCATATTAGATCAATTCGCTTGCATGAGCTCAACACGAGATAGCAATTACACTGTTACTAAATGAACCGTTAACATTTGAAGCTTATATTGACTCTCTAATTAGTATCTAATACATCAAATATCGGCTATATCTACTAATTGGTGCTCAATGTATAAGTATGATTTGAATAACTAAATATGAGAACTGTAGTGTAATATTATTATGTATTTCTCAATAAAAATACTAGTATTTTATGGTTTTTTTAACCCCCGACGCAAAAAGAGGGGTGTTGTTTGAAGTCGATGTCTGTATGTGTGTGTGTGTGTGCCTGACTGTGGCATTGTAGCTTTCAAACGGATGAACCGATTTCAATGCATTTTTTTTTCATTTGAAAGCTAGTTTCCTTGCGGTGGTTCTTAGCTATGTTTGGTTAATATCGATCCAGCAGTGTAAGAATATCAGCTCTTTTCCAAAATGATGTAAAGCATTTTGGCGTATGTTTACTCGATTAAGTGCTTCACGCGTGCCAGTGTAATCGTTAAATGACAATTAATTGATAACTTCGACCTGATGTTGCAACCAGAATGGTCTCCAGAGAACTCAACTCTTCGAAAACTCACAGCAGACATATCGTATTTTTTGGGTTCAATATAATTAGTTTCAATGAGTGGGTACCTTGCACGTTATTGCGTAGGGGTTTTTTTTAAATTTTTAATTTAATTATTTTAAGCAAAATATTATGAATATGGAAGCTATGCACCTTTAAAAACAGTTGGAATAAATAAATATGTATGTTTGGACATAAACACACAGCACCATCTAGTTCCATGGTAAGCTACGAGGCTTGTGTTATGGACACCAGATAGTTGATACACTACACATATATATTATAACTATAAACATCCACGACTGGAGTGCAAGCATTCGTGGTCATCACACAAATGAATGTCATCAGCAGGACTCGAACTCGCGACCGCTGGCACAGCAAGTAAGGTCACTACAAAGTGAGCCAAACGTGTCGTCAAATTTCAACAATGATTAACTTATTTTTTATTTTTTGTTAATATATCTATTGTTAAATTTATAAGGGACTTGGGTTCTATAAATATAATGCCTGTAAAATTGGTTCACAATTGGCAGAGATATCGCTTCTCGATTATAATCATACTAGTGACTCGTCCCTAGACAAAAACAAATCTATCCCACGGGAACCGTACAATTTTTCGGAATGATATATAGCTTAAATCTTTCCTCATTTAACAGGCTATCTAATGCAAAAAGAATTTTTCAAATCGGATTAGTAGTTCCTTAGATTAGCGCGTTCAACCAAACAAACAAACAAACAAACTCTTCAGCTTTATAATATTATATATAAATATATAAATATCTTCAGCTTTATAATATTAGTATAGATGGCACAATAATGTCAGAAGTGCGATATGATGTATTTAAACCGTTACACTTGGTTTCCCAAGCAAGCGCGTTACCACTGGCCTACCACTGCCAAACACACATAAACACATATTAACAAAGACCTCATTACTATTTCTAACAATATTTATTATAATATGAACTAATTAAATAATTTGATTTAAAGGATTATTTCCAATTGAATATATTTACTACACTTTTTAAGCTAATTAATAACTATTTAGAATGATATTTGGTACAACTAAATATGTTAAAAAATAAAATATATAATTGTGTTCAGCCCTTTTTAATGTCCCACTGCTGGGTACGGGTCTACCCTCGATACGAAGGGGTCTAGACCACAGTCACGCTGGCCAAAGCGGGTTCATAGACTTTACATGCCCTTAAAAAACTTGTCTATCTCAAATATGCAGGTTTTCTCACGATATTTTCCTTCGCCATAAGACAAGTTACTACTTCATGTATCATCATCATGTTAAAAATGATTCGCACAATATCGGATGTGAGACCCGGAATTCAAACCCGCTTCACTAAATTCCAGTAGCGAGCGCTTTAACCACTGAGCTACTAAAATATATAATTTCATTTAAAACCATCTAAAACCATTAACTAAGATGTTTTAGTAAATTAATTTAAGCCCGACTCGTCTAAACAAGACTACAAGATAAATAGCTGTTTGCGGTAGACCATCACTCGGGAAGTCCGAATAAGTAAACATAAAGTATACGGAAGTTGTTTCTTTTTTTTTTTTACTTTTCAAGTAAACTTCCGTGTTATTTGATATCTCGATTTTTTTTATTATCGTATTTTTACAATTATAAATTACATAACGGTTAATTAATAATAAATTTAAATAAAATTAGACTTAAAACAATTTCAAATAAACGTATCAATGAATTAAAAAAATATATTATTGTCATCATAAATCATCTGTTTTTTTTTACTTGGTCTAAAATATTTGTTTAAGGAGCTCTACCCACTACACCGTCTCATACCATGACCGTGCTATGAACGTATCAGGCACGGAAACGAGCACGGCACGGACTACTATGCCCACTAGACCGAATCAACAGCGTATCATGCCCGTATATAACGGTTATAGTGACCGTAGCATCCGCGTATCATCCGCGTATCATCCGCGTATCAACCGCGTATCAACCGCGTATCATCCACGTGTCATATCCGTATGGTTCACGTTTTAGTATTACCTGTTGTTTCTAGATAAATATCACTAATATTGTAGTATTAGTTACAATATTATAATATTGCTAGACGAATATATTAATATTATCTAATCTTGAGAAATATCGCTACTAACCCATCTTTAATAACGATTATCGCCCATCTCTACAAGACAAGCGGCAATACGTAACGGGCTTAGAACGGTCATCATACGCGGTTATAACGGTCATCATACGCGTTTATAACCCGTATGCTCACCGGTTCAAAAACGTCGCGTGTCAGGCACGGAGCGTACCGGCACCGGCAAAATATTCTCGCCGAGAATTGTTGACGCTCCGTGCACGGCACGCGACGGTGCCGGTCGGTGACGGAACGGTTTAGTGGGCAGAGTCTCATACATTTCAATACCAAGAATATTTTTTTGCCTGACACGCTCCTAGCACGGTCATGGTATGAGACGGGGTAGTGGGCAGACTCCTTAAATATAAAATCGTTTATATGTTATTATATATAAAAGATTTTCATAAAATCGATTTTATTCTAACTCCATCCAAATTCGTTGTTTTCAAAATAAGCGCGCACATAAATCTAATGTAGTAACGTAGAATATAACACTTTCATTTTTTAGAATCGCGAAATCTTAGCAATGGTGATTGTTAGTAAAAAAAGTATTACGGCTATTTTTGTAGATAATTTTATGCTATACAATTTTTGTCTGAAGTATATTTTTGATAAAACTTACCGTTTTCGAGAAAAATCCAAAAAACCGAAATGTTTGACCTTTGACCTTGAATAACTTTTTTAGCACTCATGGGATCGATGGGAACTTTTGGCACTTTATTTCTACTAGTGTACTCAAGGTTTTCACCAAAATTCAGCTCTGTTGGAGTTTTTGTTATTGAAAATGTCTATTTTAACCGGACTATATTATGTGAAGTTCGATTGATATCTCTCAAAGTCATTCTAAAGTGATAAAGCTACATAAATATCTAATTTGTTTAAAATGTAATGCTTCAGTTTATCATTTTTATAAAAAAATCTACTCAAAATAGCAAAATACTACGAAAATATAACATCGAACTCAAATAAAACAACACATTCAAGTTATGAAAGTTCTCAGAGCTAAGCAAATCGGTCTCGAGAGGATGTGTGGAGATACGAATATATCGGTTTTGTGCACTACGGCCCTGCCCTGTCAAGAAACTCACAGAGCAGTGATAAAATAGAGTAATATAAATTATTGCGCTACTTAATTATGCAAAAACTTATTTAAATATTTAAAGCCACTATTCATTAAGTAATATTCAAAGGAATTTTATTTATCACTAGCGACTCACCCCTGCTTCACTCGGGTTCATCCATAGGTACATTTTAACAGTTCGTATAGAATAAATAGTCAATCCTGTGCTCTGTGAAAAATAAAAACAAAACTATCCCACGGGAACCGTATATTTTTCTACAATAAAAAGTAACCTATGTGCTATTCCAGACTTTAATCTATATCTGTGCTAAATTTCATCTAGATCCGTTCAGCCCTTCCGGCGTGATTGAGTAACAAACATCCTTCCATCCAAACTTTACGATTTATATTATTAATGAGATACTAATAGGAACAAATTTATTGAAGCGGAGCATGGATAAGTCGCTAGTTTATGTATGTATTCAGCCCTTTTTAACGTCCCACTGCTGGGCACGGGCCTCCCTTCGATACGAAGGGGAACAGGCCATAGTCCACCACGCTGGGCAATTGCGGGTTGGCGGACTTCACATATCATTTGAAAACTTGCTAGGTTCTCTCAGACATGCAGGTTTCCTCACGATGTTTTCCTTCACCGTAAGGCAAGTAGTAATCATGTTGGAAATGATTCGCACATGAGAATATCAGAGGTACGAGACCCGGGATTTGAACCCGCTTTAACTACTACCACTGCCTTTATCGCTAGTATTCAATATAATTATAAATATTTATCGTCTCTTAAAATAATGTAATAATTTAATTCAAAGCCCACTGTTCTGTTAACGAGGATATTATAAAAACAATGTTAGCCTTTGTGTACATGATTAATATATTTTATTATAGCTAAATTATTTTATATTAGCCTATACTTTTTTCATTTTCTCTCCTATAATACTTTTATTCAGACTTGTTTTCTTGTACGCCTACAAGCGTGGCTTGGTTTTTATTTAAGCTAAGTTTAATGACTAGTGTCTTATATGTATGTAATTGACGACACGTTTGGCTCAGTTTGTATTGACCCTACATGCTGTGCAAGCTGTCGCGGGTTCGAGTCCCGCTGACAGTTATTTGTGTGATAAGCACCAATGTTTCTACTTCAGTCAGGGGTGCTCATATTTATAACATCTATGTTTTTAAAGTTATATGTGTAGTGTATCAACTATCTGGTATCTATAACATAGGCCTCGCAGCTTACCATGGAACTAGATGGTTCTGTGTGTTAATGTCCCGATATATTTATTTATTTATTTATCTCTTTTCTACATTTTTTGATCGATTTCTGACAAGGATATTTACTTTTGAATGTCTATTTCAGGTGAGAGACCTTTTGTTATTTTTATTTGTAAAGCAATTTAAATAAAACTATCTTTCCGTATTTTTTCGCGATTTATTTAGATTTTTGGTTACCGACGTTTCGTACGCTTTACAACAATCAGTCTCGGGAGAATCTATCCCGTAAAAGTAAAAAAAAGAAAGATATTTCAAATAATGAATATTTTCGTAAATCTAATAAAGCGAAATGGCTCAAAAGAAACACTTTTCTACATACATTATTTTTTTTAATCATTAATCACAATTTTGACATAATAACCACTCACGTGAGAAAAATATTAATAACTGTTACTCCATAGACAACGACACGTTTTAAATACAAGTACTACAAGGATCATTTGGCACTTAGGTGACATTGACATGCACCTGTAAGTGTGAAATTAAGGTTTTTCTTTTATAAAAAAAAAATTTAATAACCTTCTAACCTCTGTAACACCACTTCATATTTTGAGACATTTGTATTGAAATAAAAGCACGAAATATCCACAACAATTATAAACTCCAACTTCTCTCTAAAAGTGAAACTTTACAAGATGGCAGTGTTAGTTCTGATTTCGACCACGTGCCAAATGATCTTTGTAGCACTTGTACTGGTCCGTAGGCCCCACTCTTTGACGTTGACGTTGCACTATCGAACTACCTTACACTAAGAAAGTATTTAATAATAATAATATTTTAAAAATATAATCACGACACATATAATAACGTTTTGCTGTTTAATTTAAAAGCATCTTTTAAATATACATTTTTTCTATTAATATCTCGAAAGCTTGAAAGCTGAATTCAAAGCACCACATTTTATATGTTTAATAATAAATCATTAAATTTAAGCCTTTAGAGAAACGATGCAATCAATGGTTATTGTGGTTTGATATTGATAAATGGTTATAATTCAGGACCTTGTTGTACCGATTGATTCCAGCAAAAAGATCTAGGTTAACAAATTACTTTCTAAATTGAGGTCTAATCAAGCTAATAGAATTTCAAACGTCATCGATAAGTTCAGGAATAGAAAAGAATATCATTTAGATCTTTTATAGTACTCATAGTGCACATATTACCATAGATTTCATTCCTCTCATTCATTTAGAATAACATTTCCCCTTATGTATCTAAATTGTCCTATATTATATGTAGTACCACATACCAAATTTGAGCTAAATCGTTAGAATCGTTTCCGAGATAGCTAGTTTAAAGGCATTAGATATGTTGGGACATTAACACACAGCACCTAGTTTCATGGTAAGCTACGAGGCCTGTGTTATGGATACCAGGTAGTTGATACACTACACATATATAACTTTATACACATACATATTATAAATATAAACACCCATGACTGGAATACAAACATCCGTGCTCATCATACAAATGAATGCTCCCATCGGGACTCGAACCCGTGATCGTTGGCACAGCAAGTAACGTCACTACAAACTGAGCCAAACGTGTCGTCAAATCATCGCACATGTATGTATTTAGCCCTTTTTAACGTCCCACTGCTGAGCACTGACTGCTGATTCGACTTAGAATTTTATTATATGTATAGATGAATAAAACACTACTTAACTCATTTCATTTCAAATATTTTTATCTAAATCACTCAGAACAGTCCAAAGTATAACGTAGTCATGTACCGGTATAACGGCTGAAGTGTAAACAAAAGACTTACTGTAATAATCACTGAAGGCACGCGGCTCCACCACAATGGAACAACTTTCGGGGCTCAGATCGTGATTAACGATATAACTCCAAGCCTAAGTTTTGTCGTTACATCACTACAATTATTTTCATTTTCATAGCTTTGCAACGCTATGACGTCCTGAATTAAATTTTAGTATTGTAATTTTAGACAAGACGGTAATGCGAATGACTGCAATGGGAAATCTAACGCAATTGCAATTTAATCTCGCTTCAAAACCGCTTTCCGTGATGGAGACATGTAGGGAAAATACTGTTATAAGCATTTTAGTTGTAACATGCTTTAATATTACCATGCGAGTGTGCCAATCTAAATGCCATTATTTGAACTAAATATGCATGTATATGTTATGGAAATTACATTTAAAATGTTGCCATCTTCTAAACATTTCATGTTTAACCTATTTATTTGAAACAAATGTTTTCCCAGTGTCGACTTTCGACTAAAATCATTATTGATGAAGAAAAGATGTATAAATAGAATTTACCGATCTATTAAAAAACTTACTGTTTCTAATTTTTTTTATTGATAACACTAGAGCTCGTCAGTAAAAAAAAATATCAAAAAAAAAGAAAATCAGTTGACAAAAATACTTTCTTAGATTCACACGAATATTTGACATTTTAAATAAAACTATCTTTTCGGATTAGGGGAACAAAAAATCTAAATAAATCCGCGAAAAAATCCGAAACATAGTTTTATTTAAAATATCATAACATACAAAAAACAAGAGTACTTACTTCCTGTGAAGTCGGTCAAACCAGCAAACTGACAACACGTAGTTTGCATGTTATATGCATCATTCATGAGTATCAGAATTCCTGCATAACTGCACAAAAAACATGTGATGTAGCAAAACCGTCTACGACCGAAAATTTTAACGTAATTTTTATAAATTGTTTTTCTTATTTTTGTTCATTAGTCAGTGGTTTTATTCAAATTTTTTTTTGTACTAAATCTGTGTATTTTTTACTTACATTTTTAAATTATATATGTATACAAAATTAAGTTCTAACTCAAGTTACAAGCCACAAAAATAGCTCATAAAATTTGTAACAGTGTTTCAAAGGTAAAGGCGAAACGTAAGGAAATGTTATAGGTACATATAGACAAATCTAGCGTCAAAATGAGCGATCGTGACGTGGTGTTTCGCACTTGCAAATTGCGTGATGCAAATCAAGTTGTTATCTAACTTAACTGTGATAAAACGTTTTCAAGATTCGAGCATGTTTCATTAGAAAGAAAATTGAGATTTTTAAGTAAACTGAAAATAATGTATATATACATATATATATAGTATATGTGTGTGTGTGTGTGTGTATGTATGTATTTTTAAAACTTTTCATCCTTTTTCCACTTAAATTCACTCAGTTACTACTATAATTATATATATTTATAACATAATTTTCAATTTGTTCCATTGCTAAGAGGCAACAATTTTATATACTCTTGTTATTTAAATTTTTTATTTCGATTCGTCAATGCGTTTGAGTTTTTTGTGTGCATTTATATGATAATAAAGGCGTAAATCTACAGCTCAAAAGCATTTTATTCCCGAATAAAAGCTATTTGCATGTCATTTATGTATGAAAAGGACAAAGAAACGACTGAACCCATGTCCTGAAATATAAAAAAAATGTCACTCGAATAAAATTGTACAGAATAAATTAATATATTATTCAAGACCCATAGTCTACCTAAATTTAGCAAAATTTAAACTTCTTTTACCATCTGAAAATCCAACAGACGTTTAAAGTTAGGATGTATACTTTATTTTCAGTTGTAGCCCATGTTTTATATTTAGAGAGTTAAAATAACAAATGACTGTTATTTTACTTTTTATATCCTTCTTCCATCATTTTTTTTTTATTTTATTTGTTTTTTGTTTTTGATTATACATACTAGCGACTCACCCTCGCTCCGCTCGGGTTCATTTCTAGGTACCTACGTTTGAACGTTTAGTATTGATTTCTCAGAGATGAGATATTTTCCTGCAGTAAAAAGTATCCTTAATGTTGACCCGGAAACCCAGCTATCATCATACTAAATTTCATCAAAATCTGTCAAGTGGTTTTCTCGTGATGCGTTCTCAGACAGACAGACAGAACAAAATGCTAATAACTATAGATTCGGCCTCTGTATCGATAAAATCAATAAGATTTTCTAAAAAATATTTAATGTACAAATTCTACTCAGAATTTTATTATATGTATAGATATCGCAAAAATTTACCAAAGTACGCGTAAAGTAAAGCTCAGTGAAGCGTGAGCTGGTGGGTGTTAATGAAGTAAAAAAAATAAGAATAATACTATAACAAAATGTACATTATATCCAAACAAAGAATAATTGTATGAAAATTTTCGCAAACAGCAAAATTATTTGAGGTTTATATAAACTCCAGAATAACAATAATATTCAGACAGAGTTAGTTACATAAATTATTCATTTTGACGAATTTTTCCTTTTTCCCTGTAACTAGACGGGAAAAATTGAAAAATATATTTGACTTTGAGTAAAGTTTAATTTTATTCATAAAACATTTAAAGTGCTACGCCACCCTCAACAATAACTTCTGTTGGTGGGTCTAATCATATATGTAAATTATTATATATACGTAATATCAATATTTTGGCAAGAACTTGGTAATTTTTAATTTAATTTTGAATAACAATACTAAATTACGTTTTTTTTTTTTGTCACGAAGAGTTCTTTTGCCACTTTTCAGGATCAAAGCACGAATCACGTCAAACAAATCACGCCAGAACGGCTGAACGGATCTGGATGAAATTTAGCACAGAGATAGATTATATATAGTCTGGAATAGTATATAGGCTACTTTTATCCCGGAAAAATGTACAGTTCCCGTGGGATAGATTTGTTTTTCTTAAGGCGAACCCGAGCAAAGCGAGGGTGAGCTACTGTATATTTATTGTATACGTACATACATAAGTCTTTCATAAGGAATACAGAACTCCTAGAAGCCACTAAACAAAAAGAATTGACCTGGATTCATAAGCAACTTTTATGTTAAAAGCTGCACCGAAAAGCAAATGTTAAAATAGACTTTATTTTATACTATTTATTAAGTGTATTTTACATGATTTAAGTACAACAAGCTTAAGAGAGGATCAGAATTCTGCTCTGGGGAAGCAGATGGAATGTCAAGACCCCACAATACCTTGTAATGTTCCCGAATTCCTTTATTTCATTAATAGCTGCGTAGTTATAGCGGTACGTTCTACTAGCTGTTCCTACGACTTCGCATGGACGGATTCTTGCAAAACGTAAAGTAAAAAAAAGAAAATCATACTCATTTTAACAAACAAAACTATATTTTTGTATGACACTAGCGACTCACTCTCGCTCTGCTCAGGTTCGTCCCTACATTTTAAGGTTAGTATAGATTTCTCCGAGATATTTTCCCGCAGTTAAAAGTATCCTATATGTTGACTTGGATCATCAGTTATCATCATACCAAATTTCATCAAAATCTGTCCAGTGGTTTTCTCGTTTATAAATATAAAACATTTAATCGATTTTAAAAATCGAATTACTAATATCAAATAAATATTTATACAATTAGTGTTGCTATAATTTTACATATTGATCTGATTTAATTTGGGTTGCTATTACTAAAATTTAGAATTTGAGAAATCTTTTGTAGAATTTAATTAACGTATCCAAATTTCAGTAAAAATAAAAAAAATAGATTTTCTTCTGGTTTTTTAAAATTATAGTAACAACATAATAAATAATAGTCAGATATGAATGAAGCCTAACGACGTCATTATCACGTCAAGAGAGGTAATGAGTGTTTACAGCAAGCATACCTTATGCACTATATACGTGAAGTTACCTCATTAGATCTTCACGTCACTTTTGATATGAAATATGTTAGAACGTTCAAAATCATTGATAAGATTGTCGTTCCCACATGCATTATCTTTTAATAGTTAACAATAATTTGTAAATCTAGGCTATTCATGATTAATTTTATGTATATGTACATTGTGTGTATATATATGTGCCTATAACTCTTATCAATATTGTATTCAGCCCTTTTTAAAGTCTCACTCAATGCGAGAGGGAGCTGGCCATAGTCCACCACACGCGTCAATTACGAGTTGATGTACTCCACGTCTTTAGAGAACTTACTAGGTGCTCTCAGACTTGTAGGTTTCTTCACGATATTTTCCTTCACCATAAGACAAATGGTAATCATGTTGAAAATTATTTGTACATGAAAATATCAGAAGTACGAGACTAATTGTAATAAAAATTTTAACTGATTGACAGTGGGGTAAGAGCAAGGATGACGTATAGATTTTTTTATTGTTGCTTGCTTGTTTTTTCTATTATGAGTAAAGCCGCAGGTAATAGTATAGAATCTTTTCATATTGTTTACAATTTTTTAATCACTATATGTGCAATAAAACTGTACATATCTACATATGTATTCATATATATATTTCTCTTGATTGCAGTTGCGGAATCTAGCTAAATTAAGCGATAATAACGCAATGACCGCTTTAGATATGCGCCCATTGTCCATTCAACGCCGTTTTCATTACGGAATTCTGAATCTAGAATTTACTTGGGTGTAATATGAACAGCCCAAAGATTTAATTAAATATATTAGCATTAATTCCTGGACAAAGTCAAAAGTTCGATACCCGAACGGGCCAAATTTATTTTAACCTGGCTGAGGTATCTTTCTGAATTTGTGATAGGATCACTGATACTTTTCAAAGATTTCTTCACATTCCTTATATTTTTATAGTGATTTAGGAAGAATGATTAACTTAATCTTCTAAGTTGTTACATAAAATCGCCAAAACCGCGAAGAAGTCCCTATTTTCTCTTATACTTGTAATTACTATATTTTCTCTAATAAATTCTCTGCACTTCAACTAAAACTTTGTATAAATATAATAAACAAAAGGTTTTACATGAGGTTTTTTACATCGGACATCGGACACATTTTTGCATAGGATTGCTAATTGTTAGGTATAAAATGCGGTAAAGGGCTAATTCTAAGTAAGAGTAAAATTTAAGTGTACTGTATATAAGAGAGAAAATTAAAGGGTGCGGTTTGCGGGTGCGGACAGCGGGAATAAAAAGCACGCCCACCTTGCTGGAGTTCTGCGTCAGGTCTCAGCTGATGATAACGGCAGCGGTTAGATGGCGATGGCGGTGACGGTACTCATGAGGGCACACATCACAAAACACTCGAATGTTCCATGCAAATTATAGCAGGCGCGCGTGGGTTTACTTCTCGAGACTTAAACGGTGAATGTTAATTATCTACGTATGACCCTTCAAATTGCAGGCGTGCGTATACAAAAAGGAAGCGGGTAGGAATAAAAATTATGTAGGTTTACTACTGGCGGAAACACTAATAGAAATGCGAAATTTCGTAGTGTGTTGGTATGTTTGTCACTCGTTCACGCTGGAACTCGATGGACAAAGGATAAAATTTAATACACAGATAGATAACCTGGAGTCACATATACGTATATGTACGTCCGAGCGAAGCGAGGGTAGTTCACTCGTAAAAAATAAAAATAAAATAAGTGATAGAAGCGTATTTCAAATAGTATTATTTAATCCAAAACATTCTTTTTCTAAAAGCATACCATAAAATATTTATTAGTCATCGTATTGCGTAAATCCGAAATTTACACTATATGTTATCTATATCGAAATATTTAACTGAAATGTTATCACGTTCAGTTTAACTGCAAAATCTAGCTGTAATGGGATACGATTACGTTGTTTACACTCAAGATGTACTCGTACATCGCTTAGAGCGACGCAGTTACAGTAATGATGATGGCTGTAGATATGCAGGAGCTATTTCCTAACAATATGTTATTGTGTTACGGTGAATGAAAGTACAGACGAATATCTGTATAATTGGATAACTATACAT
This sequence comes from Fabriciana adippe, assembly GCA_905404265.1. Taxonomy (NCBI): domain Eukaryota; kingdom Metazoa; phylum Arthropoda; class Insecta; order Lepidoptera; family Nymphalidae; genus Fabriciana; species Fabriciana adippe. Next base: position 14,747,569 of record FR989989.1, read on the forward strand.
GCAATAGTAGTGGAAATTCAATATAAAAAAGATACATACAGACACACAAGCATATAAAAACTTTCGAATTTATAATATACTAGCCATTCACCTTGCTCTGCTCAGGTTTGCCCTTTAAACTTTTTAACAGTTCGTATAGATTTCTCAGAGATGAGATATTTATTATTTTTCTGCAGTAAAAAGTATCCTATATGTTGACCCGAATAACCCGCTATCATTATACCAAATTTCATCCAAATCTGTCGTGGTTTTCTCGTGATGCATTCCCAGACAGACAGCAGACAAAAAGTCTAAAAACTATAGATCCGGCCTCTGTATCGATAATAATGACTATTTCAATAAGATTATCCAAAAAATATGTAATATACAGATTCGACTTAGTTAAAATTTTATAATATGATAATGCTGATGCGCTTGAAGGAGACTTTATTTTCTTCATTGGCCTTTTCATCTATTTCAAATGTTTGAAGCAGTGTTTCCTTTAGATATTTCCGTTGGTGACTGTACATCATGGAATCCAATTCCCGAGCGGCAAAACCTATCGAAACCAGAGCAGGTGAACGTCACGACACAGACTAGATGGACGGTTGTCGTTTTCATGACGTTTGACTCTATTGTCGTCTTGTCGAACCATAATCTGTCGTGGGGCTTGACACCTTGCCTAATTCTATACCTCCATTGGGTTCCTATTTTCCGAGAGCTTCTCTGGTTCACGTCGCTCGATATTAAAAAAAGCTAAGTTAAGCTCAGCGCAATCTTTAAAGCGGAGATTTAATTTATTTTTAAAATATATTTATCTACGATATGATTATGATAGAGTTCCATTTAACATCGGATGTACTACGGAACCCTAAAAACAACGAATGTGATTTTGTATTTTATAAATTGTTACTTTAATATATGAATCGTTAAATCGTCATAACCGTAATTTGGCCGTACAAAACAAATGCATAAACAATCTAAATTAATTATAAAATAAATGAAATGTATTCAAATTTAACTATTATAATACACAATATTTATTATTTGTGTATGTATGCATTGTATTTAAGCATAAGTGATGTTAGTAATTAGCTTAGTTATATCACACTTCCCAATATTAGTGTGACGTTAACATTGAATGTCTCTTTGATGTAGTGGCTAACATGTACAGCTGCACGTCTGGAGGTTCTGGGTTCAAGTCCCATGTCGGTCCAGTTTTATTTATTGAGCCTTTCTGTTAATAAAGTCCTAGTGCCAAGAATTGGGAAGTTTGCGGTGTTTCACTCCCGTTCCTCTGAGAGCACGTAAAGCATGTTCTGTACCTGATTTCTCATCGGTGGTGCCGGAGTATGAGGTATCAAGAAAAGAAAGTGAACGTTGCGTCTGTGCGTACACTTATGCACTATAATATCTCCTGCACAGTTAGCTAGTCTCATTGAGATTCTAGATACTGTAGCCGAAATCCTTTAGGAGGATATCATTAATGTAAGTTTATGCATGTGTGTTTATTTAATTATTACTCCGTAATACATAGGTTACTGTTAATAATAAAATTCGCCAAAAGGCGTTGATCTTTTACCAAAAGATGAACGGCGTGTCCGTTCATCTTTTATTATTAATATTATCTATACATATAATAAAATTCTAACTAAATCGAATCTGTACATGAAACATTTTGGAAAATCTTATAGAAACAGTCATTATTGTCGATACTGAGGCCAAATCTATAGTTTTTAGAATTTTTGTCTGTCTGACTGTCTGTCTGTCTGTCTGTTACCGCATCACGAGAAAATCACTGGATAGATTTAGATAAAATTTGGTATGACGATTGCTGGTTATCCGGGTCCACATATAGGATACTTTTTATTGTGGGAGAATATCTCATCTCTGGGAAATTTATACTAAACGTTAAAAAGTAAGTAAGGACGAACCCGAGCAGAGCAAAGGTGACTAGCTAGTTTAATAAATATAGCGACTAGTCAATATTTTTTGTTCAAGCGCAAATTTTTACTTTAGTTTTGAAAGAAAAGACAAAGTTACTTAACTCGATAATGTTAACTTTTGGGTTAAATTTATACTATAGTTCCGCTAGTTTAAAGAAAGTTAGTGGCTCTACAGTAGACACGTAAAAAGGAAACGTAAATACTATTCATATTTTCACTCAGTCTCGTTTTCGTCATTTATAGACGGATTTGCAAAATTCTTTTTTTGTTCGAAAGAGGTTTATTCCGAAATGGTCCCATTTAAATTTGAAAAAAAAATCCACCCCTAAATAGAAAATAGGGGATGATTGATTTTTCACTTACTAGATTTTTAAAATATTTTCTTCTTATTTTGCCACTACTCTTAAAAGGGAAAAATAAAAACTTACAAAAAAAAAAGAAAATCTGATTGTAAAAGAAACATTACAAAGTAAAAAATAACTGATGGTAGTTTTCGTTTACTATAGATACCTATCAGATATTTTCGAAATCGGTGTGCTTTGATTTGTGTCGGCATTCAAAACTTTGAGACCCGATAATCAAAATAAATCCGCGAAAAAATCTGAAAATATCGTTTTATTTTGAAATATCAAATTTTAGCTTAAATCTAAGAACAAGATTCATTTAAAAGATCCTTCTGTAGATAAAAAAGGACAAAATGCACATTTTCTTATTTATTATAATAGTGAAGACAGTTAAGTATAAATAACACTAGCGACTCACCCTCACTTCGCTTTAGAAAAACAAAAACAAATCTATCCCACGGGAACCGTACATTTTCCGGGATAAAAAGTAACCTATGTTCTTTTCCAGACGATAATCTATCCAAACTATATATAAATTTCATTCAGATCCGTTCAGCCGTTCTGGTGTGATTGAGTAACAAACATCCAAACATCTAAACTTTCACATTTATAATATTAGTATAGATTACAATAAATTAACGTAGTATATATGTATGTAGAATGTGGGAGTATGGCACGCGCTTAGTTCGATGCGACTCGACGTGATGTAATCTCTTCGCTCAAACAGCTTTTACCCTAGACGGCAACGATTCGATTAAAAGTATACATTTAATTATTCAGCACTTTTTAACGTCCCACTGCTGGGCACGAAACTCCCTTCAATATAAGGGAGACCAGACCATAGTCTACCACGCTGGGCAAGTGCAAGTTGGCGGATTTCAAGTGGTAATCATGTTGGAAATATCAGAGGTGCGTGACCCGGGATTTGAACTGGCTTCACTCTAGTTCCCAAAGCGAGTACATTTTTGGAAATGCTTAGTAGAAAAGCAAATGTATTTAAGATTACATTAATTTCGTAGATATTTATATTGTTATATTTTCGTGAGACACGTAATCGCGTGTTGGATATATTAAATATTAGGAAAAGAGCATGAAAACTATAATATTATTAACTTCTCCACTATCGCAGTTATGTATATTTATTTTATTTACAATATAGAAAATTACAAATTTACTTAATTATATATACAAAATAAATGTGCACTTAATTATTACTGTACAAGTCATGTCGGCGTGGATTAGTGACAAGAATGCTAGCTACATTCCACCGCTGAATGACGCTTCTAAATAGACCTCCTTTATTGTTAGTCAAAATTATTTTTTACACCCTTGCCTTACACCCGTGGCCTATGGAGTTCCAGTAGATACTAAAAACTACAGGTGGCAAGAGGGTTTATTCGTTTTTCGCCAAAAGCGTCGGCATTGCCATTCAATGCAGGAAATGACAGATATCATTCTAGCCACAATTCTTCGCTGAATTGACTTGCACATTAAATATAAATTGTATCTACATTTGCTTTGTTTACTTAAAATATATTTTTTTTAATTCATATTCTCTTTTATTTCTGAAAATAATATAAATAAAGATCAGTAATTAAAGTAAAAATGTTAAAGCATATGTATGAGAATTGCTATACGAAGAAAGCAAGTTGGATAAAAACTTGAAAAAATATATATTATCGCATCGTCCTCTAAAACTGAAACGGGCTTAATCTGCTTCGAGTCCATATATTCGATAATTATTGCGCTTCACATCATTGTAGGATCTGACTATCAAAATAATTTAGTTCTATTTAACATTGGACGCAAAATCAACGTACCTTAAAACAATAGGGATTTACCAACTCGATTAATAATCCCATACAAATTATAACAGTGATTATATAATACATAGAAGTAATAGTAAAAGTATTGTTATTAGCTGTAATTATCTTCTGTATTTAAACATATTATAAAATAGTATAATATAATTTATTTCGAAACTTAAAAAAAAATTGCATGTAATCTTTACGTGCGGTTGAAGTAAAACTTCGCAGTTTGCATCCTTCTTTAAAACCAACACTTTCTCATTCAACATGACCGAACACACTCTGTCTCTTTCACTCATTCTTTCTTTCATTCACACTTCACACATTAGTCATAACAGCTTTTATTTAATTTATGCACATTCATCTAACAGTAATAAATATTCTTTTTATAAATAATAATATTTTTTTATTTAAATTAATAATAAATATATATTTTTATAAGTAATAATTATTATAAAAATATGAATATAATGTTTTTTTTTTTATATTTTACTTCAGAAGTCATGGCGTAGGTGTAGGTACCATGGATGACAAATAAAAGTAGGTACTATTTAAGTCAACTTAATCATAATTAAATGCGTATACAAAATTTAGAGTCTGTGCTGTAGTCTGCTGAAATCTCTCAAACCCTATAAAAAAATATTAAATATATTAGCTGTTTTCTATATCCCTTGGCTTTATATGTAAACATCTTTGCTTTATTCATTAAGCTCCTGCCAATATTTTACGCCCCCGTAAAAGAGAATAACATGTTTATTCCGATACCATTCGGTGTAATTTCTCTTTACCTCAAAACCTTTTCTTAAACATTTATTGCCTATTTCGGCTTTTCCTGATATTTTATGGGAACACCAATTTTGATCAAACACATGTTAAATATTTATACGTGTAAATATAAATTTTATAAGTGTTTTTTTCTTTGAATAAAAATCAATAGAATATTTATCCAATTTATAATATTTATATAATTTGAAACAAATTTAATTCCGGTTCTTTTTTTTATTTCAATACTATTAGTATCTATATATAAATAGGCAAAGACAAAATAGTTCAATACCTTTATCTTCTCTGTTTGTCAACCGATTTTCTTTTTTTTTTTTAATTTAGTATGTTTTGACGAATGTTATAAATAAAAAAAGTTTTGTAATTTCATAAACATATGTTTTCTTCAAATTTTCAATAATGATTATAGTGGGATTTCAACCACTCGGCGAACACTAGTTATACCTAATGTACTAAGACTGGATCCATGTTTGCTCCATAGCAGTTAATTCGGAAATTATTCAAGAAACTTGTAAATATGAATTCTTATCAAAACCTAATTGGGATAACTCACAAAGACCAACCTCAATGACTATTGCTATCAACGCTGATAATGTTTTCATACAAAAACATATATTCACTAATATACTAATAGAAAAGCAAGTTGACACGACCGAAGACAGATCAAGGGGCAGCAGCGGCGTGGAATACTAACCCCAAATTTACCGTCACTAAGATCAATTCCTTTATAGAAAACTGTAAGAAAGACCCACTTCGGGTATCAAATCTCCAACAGCCTTTAGAATATGCAGCCACACTATCCACTAGACACACCAGGCAAAAACTATTTCTTATAAAGCTAAATCTTCATCATTCTATTAACATTATAAATAATGTACGAACTTGATCTGACGGCTAGACTCGATCACTTTCGTATTAATGTAATTCGTTTATTTGTCATTATTTCTGTGGCTTTACTCTAAGTAATCATAATATATTTGTCGTTAGAAACCACAAATAGTAATTGTTCATTTTATGTCAAAACTAGCGACTCACCCTCGCTCCGCTCGGGTTCGTCCCTACTTACGTTTTCAGTTTTAGTATAGATTTCTCAGGGATAAGATATTTTCCCGCAGTAACAAGTATCCTATATGTTGACCCAGATAACCAGCTATCATCATACCAAATTTCATCAAAATCCCTCCAGTGGTTTTTTCGTGATGCGGTAATAGACAGACAGACAAAAATTCTAAAAATTATAGATTCGGCCTCTGTATCAATAATAATGTCTATTTTAATATTATTTTCCAAAAAAAAAATACAGATTCGGCTTAGTTACAACTTTATTATATGTATAGATAGATAACGTGAAATGCGTGAAAAAAGTGCGAGCTAATGTTAAAATAGTTGTGAATCCTTCATTCTCAATGGGCTCGAACGATTTGGATTTTAGTACACAGGTAGACTACGGATCGGAGTAACACATATCATATCATGTTAGTTACAAATAATCCAAAAGTTGGCGCTGATCGTTTTCCAATATTTTTTCTTTAGTATTTTGTATCAAGCCGTTAAATACACTCAAGGTAAGCGATAGAAAGTCACTAGTTCATTGTAAAAGACAAAAAAAATCTTTTTGTAAAAGAAAAAAAAACATTGCCATTACGTCGTACGTCGAACGGGCTTAAAGATAATAACACAGTTAGGACATTAACACACAGCACCATCTAGTTCCATGGTAAGCTACGAGGCTTGTTTTATGGATACTAGATAGTTGATACACTACACATATATAACATTAAATACCTACATATTATAAATGAAAACACCTATGACTGGAGTACAAACATTCGTACTCATCACACAAATAAATGCCCCCAGCGGGACTCGAATCCGCGACCGTTGGCACAGCAAGTAGGGTCACTACAAACTGAGCCAAACGCGTCGTCAAATCAAAATAACAAGGAAAGCAAAAGAAAGGCGCACATTTCATGCATGAACCGTTTCCATTAGGGAACATGGAATATTTCCCGATCTTAAAGGGATCTATCAACGTCGACTCTGGTGTATTAAAGTGATTGATGTTTTAAAGATACCTTGATTAGTTAAGAATTTCTTAACTTTTAATCTTTTAATTCTTTAATAACATTATTTACTACTTTTTACCCGCGACTCTGCTTGCGTTAATAAAAATCTAATGTGTCCTAATGTTAATCCAGGAAATAAGCTATCTTCCCTTGAATGTGAGTTTACCATGTCATGGTGGGGGGCTCTGGCAAAACAGCCAGGTGGGAAACTATTAATTAATATTAATATGATAGGACATTAACACACAGCACTATCTAGTTCCATGGTAAGCTACGAGGCTTGTGTTATGGATACCAGATAGTTAATACATTATAAATATTACATAACTTTAAATATATACATAATATAATATTATAAATATAAACACCCATGACTGGAGTACAAACGTTGGTGTTCATCACACAAATTAATGCCCCCGTGAGACTCGAACCCGCGACCGCTATCACTTGAGCCAAACGTGTCGTCAGTCAAAGCTAAGAGACATACCTGAAAGATCCATCTCGATGGGCGATGCACTATGCAAGTTTCTCCTGGTACTTCTCTGATAGCAGAGTGGACTTTGGAAACAACCACTGACTGTTGTGGTCTGCCTCAGCAGGCCAACTATTGACACATCGTGGTTCAATTTGTTACAATATTCAAAGTTTTCGTAAAATCTGAACAGCCATTATAATATGAAGAGATAATAAACTCAGTTCACTCTCTCATTCAATTACGTAAGCATCCTAAACAGCATTCAAGTTTGTAATACAAACTACATTTGAGTTTTTGTTTATACTAAAAGCGCTTATTCAGTTCATACTTGTATCTAGCCTATAGAAGCGCTTATACTGAATAAATACGAATTGAACCAAATGCATCAAATTTTGGACTTATTGATTGATTTTAGCTTTACGAGCTATGAAAAGCTTTTTAAAAGCTACGGTTATTAGGTGTATATAGAAAACTTGCTCTACATAAAATATCTTATATGAGTATGATAAAGATTAAAATTTCAAATAAGTTAATATTTAGAATTAAAATAATATATACTCTTAATTTAATGTCTATTTTGATATGGTAGTGTTGCTTTGGACATAAATCCATAGTAATATTATAAATGCGAAAGTTTGTGAGGATGGATGGATGGATGTTTGTTACTGTTTCACACCAGAGTGGCTGAACGGATCTGGATGAAATTTGGCACAGAGATAGATTATAGTCTGGAATAGCACATAGGTTACTTTTTTCCTGGATAAATGTACAGTTCCCGTGGGATATATTTGTTTTCGTCTAGGGACGCACCCGAAGCGAAGCGAGAGTGAGTCGCTAGTCTGTTATAATTAGTAAGTTATTAGTGCAGAATAAAATATCCTATATCAAAGCTATTTAAATTAAAATATTCGTACAACTGCAAAATAGCAAGTTGTTAAAAAATGAAAAAGTATACCTAGTCAAAACTAATGCAATATTTATAATTGTATGTGGCAGAAAAAATTATGATCATTTAAAAAAATGATAAGATTTTTTTCTCCTCGTGCATAGATTATTATTTATTAAAATTTATACAGAAACCAGTGAGTCCCTAGTTACGTTTTAAAGTGTAGTAAAAATGTTTTAAAGTGTATCCTATATGTTGACCCGGATAACCAGCTATCATCATACCAAATTTCATCAAAATCTGTCCAGTAGTTTTCTCGTGATACGTTCCCAGACAGACATAACAGGCAATAATTCTAAAACTATAGATTCGACCTCTTTATCGATAATAAAATTTTATTTTATCATATTTTATTATTATTTGATAATTTTATTCAGTAATAAATATTTTATTGAAATATGCATTATTTCAATAAAATTTTCTAAAAAATATTTAATGTACAGATTCGACTCAGAATTTTATTATATGTATAGATAACAAACAGAAATCAGTTTCTTGACCGATGGCATTATGAGCTCTCCGAGGAATAATAATACCACCATCCTCTCAACTCTGAGCTGCTACTAAGAATTTTCTTGACAAACAAACCCAATAAATAAGTACTTTTAGGCTGACCTGGGAATCAAACCCACGACCTCATGAAAGCGCTTCTAGCAACTACACTAACAAGGTACTTTATTACAAATCTTAAAGGACAACTAACCGTTAAATTCAGTCCAAAATTATACAATAACGACATACAATTTAAACTTTCAACAAATACAATTAAAACAAAACCATTGTTTGGTCGCTGCTATTACGAGGCACCAGCGACCATGACCCCCTTATCTTCCTCCCTGCCAAAATCCACCAAGTAAATTGTAATTTCCGAGGGCTCAATTAATTTGGTAGTAAAAACTTGAAGCATTTAAAAAATAATGAAACAATGTCCATTGTTGTATCTTTTGTTACACGATTGATCAATTATAAAATTTTAATAAGCGAACGAATTTCAGCTCAAAATCTCATCCTGTTAATGATAAGACGATTTTTTATTTTTGTAATAAGTAATAATATGTTTTTTATAGGAAAATATGCTATCCTACAAGAATTTAAGTTATACATAATTCTTAGCATAGAATTAAAAAAAAATGGTTCTTTAATCTCTTGGTGCCAGGCGTCATATAATACGTATTAAATAGAACGAAAAAAATTATAACACCGCCATCTTTTAAGATTTGTTTTAACTCGATAGGGAAATAGTGCATTATTTAGAAGAGTCAGAGTTCGATCTAACTGACGAAGAAGATGCAGAACCTAAGTCAATACTTTAAAATGAAGAGGAAATTAGTTCTGGTTCCGGTTCTTCAAACTGACAAAACGAAACTCGTCCGGGTTTTGAAATATCTCTGGCCTCATCAACTATAGCTACTTCTAGGTATCGTGCTAGAACAAGAGGGGAACCTAGTATATGCGGACGAAGGTCAAGAAGCCGTGGTGTGAGAACGAGAGGTGCACAAAATGAAAAATCGTCGACGGTAAATAACAGATGCAAAGGCAATTTCTCGCCCTTAGACAGGCCATATATTCAGCCATGATATACATTTATTGACACTGATACTTGGGCTACTCGTATTTCAAACAATATATTTCTGATATCTTATTGATATTAAAGATACACATGGAAGGTTTTTTTTTACATTAATTACTTAGCTTATATATATATATATATATATATATATATATATATATATATATATATATATATATATATATAAATGAATCCCTATTCCCCTTGGTCACGCCATCACGCGTGAACGGCTGGACCAATTTCACTAATTCTTTTTTTGTTGTATTTATTATTATCAAGAGAAGATTCTTACATTAAATTAAATTAAGAAAATTACGCAGGAACTTAGAAAATGAGGATGAAAGTTTGTATTGGGAAGCGAATTAATTAAAAAATGACTTATGTTGGATTGTCAAATTCAAATTTCTTTATTTAATATTGTTTATTTTAGATATATCAAATATATAAATAGGTAAAGACAAAACAGTTCAGTACTTTATTTCCTTTATCAACCGATTTTCTTTTCTTTTTGTTTAGTAGCTATTCACGAGCTTTAGTTGTCAATTTATTTTTTATTTTTTTTGGAAACGGTTACTTTTATACAGGTAGGTAAATTCTATTCATATTTTATGTTTTCCTCAAATTTTTAATTATGATTATGATCTAATTTTGACCATTAAGCGAGCACTAGTACTTACGAGTATGTATTATTTGTTAAAAAGTATACCAGCAGTTCAAACAAAACAAAGTTACAAAAAAGTAATATGTACTAAAATTCCCATAAAAATACGGACAAATACAATATTAATATTACAATACAATATTAATATGGTATCAATACCATTGCCCTATTTGAAGGGCAAAAAGCTTCTCTTTCTCACAAAATCGAATGACAAAATGATATTATGAACATTCTAAGCTACGTCAAGCTTTATTTTAAACGGAGTAAAATTGATTTATGAGCAAAACAAATCAGTAAACATTTTTTGTAAGATGAAAAAAACAATCAACACCTGCTGCCAGTATTTACCATAATTGAATTATGACAATTATAGCGAAATTGAATGTGTTTGATACACGAGTATCCATTATACATAATATATCCAGTATATTCTGAAATCAGTTTCAACTTTGTAAATGAAAAACCGTAATATATATCAAAAAAAATATCAAAGAATAACGCATCATATCGTGGAGCAGTGGTATCCTATAATATGTTATCTTAGTATATAGGTACATTATACATATATAGGTTAGCGAAACCAATGTGTAGACAACAGCGCCATCTACTAGGTCTAACTAAAGCTTCCAAACGACCCCTTAAGTACATACAGAAAATTTCATCAAACCAAATACGCTTGAAAACCATTTAAGATGAGAAAAATAACTACGCACACTGATCTATACTAATACTCGTATTATAAAGAGGTAAAGTTTGTGAGTTTGTGAGTTTGTGACGTTGTAAGGGGTAATCTCTGGATCTACTGAACCGATTTACATAAAATTTAGTAAGAAGATACTTTGAGACCCTTGGAAGGACATAGAATACTTTTTATTCCGGAAATAATCCCTTAAGGGGGTGAAAATGGATGAAAGTTTGTATGGGGATTCAAGCTAAGGACGAACCCGAGCGAAGCGAGGGTGAGACGCTTGTTTTATATATAAAGATATTTAAATATATGGTCGAAATTAACACTTAATCTGTACAAGTTCGAAAAGGCTCAAGTGCAATAATAGGTTTGAAAATGAAAAATCGTTAAAAAAATTTACGTTTTTAAGAATTAAATTCAAAATGCTTCATTTCCTATAAAGAAATTATCAAAAAAAACATATGAAGCGGAGATCAAATAATTAAAATCAGTTTTCAAATACCAGGAAATGTGGATTAAACAATCACAAAGCAGTTTTAGTTTAAACTAGATAAGTCAGCTGGATCGATGCAAACTTCCGTACGTCAACTCGTTTATGCGCTATTACCTGTCAGGCTGCAAATGAGATAAATTTCAAACTACAGTATCTTAGCAAAGACTTTAAATTATAATAGTGAAGTTTAGACTTAAAGTTACTTAGAAAGTTTTTTATAGATATATCAATTACTAGCAGAACCCGCGACTTCACTCGCGCTAAAACTACAAAAAAAAACGCTAAAAAATTAGGTTTCATACAAACTTTTATCCCCTATTTTACCCTCATGATTTTTGGATGAATTTTGAAAACTTCTAAAATTTTAAACATATTTAATTAATTGTATTGAAGAGCATCAATAGATAATACCAATTATCAAGTAATTTCGGTTATAAATATTTTTTGGGTTGTATTACAATGTGTTTTCCCGTGGGAATGTGATAATCTCCCGCAGTAAAAAAGTGCCTATGTCACTCTCCAGCCCTCCAACTGAAACAAACGAACGAAGGAACAAATGAACGAGCGTACGAACGAAAGAACGAACGAACGATCGAACGAACGAACGAACAAACAAATAAACAAACACACTTTCACATTTATAATATTAGTATGGATTACTTCGCTCTTAAGGATAACTGTGTGATATTAAATAGTTTATACTCTTGCTAATAAATAGAATATGCAATGCAAAAACATTTTTTACGTCACCAGGAGTTCCAGAGATATACGCGTTCAAACCAACAAAAAGCTTTATATATCTAATATTACATATAAAATCGTGAGTAGTAGCATTATGATATGAAATTAAAGAACACGCTCTATTTACTTCTCAGGACAAACGATTATACTTGCTTAAATTTTTATGTGTTTTTCGCACGTAGTAAAATGTTTAAGCTGCGTTAAAAGATAATATAAAGAATTCCCCAATCCCCGTGCACTATAGCGACGTAAAACTTCCACTCCGACTCCCAGATTAAACATATATCGCAATGGATTGTCGAATCCGCTATTTTACAAAACCGCTAGTTGTTTTATATAACAGCTCAGTTATGTAAAACGACTGAACGACGTTTAGCGCTTTTTTTTTTATAATTACTGAAGTTTAATACACAGAATTGTGTGAACGTTTTGCATGTATCAAAACAGCGCATCAATAATTAGAGGTTATGTAAAACAGTGAGAAATGAAACATCAGATTGTAGATTGTAGATTTTAATAACTTTTGATTTCCGATTAGGTGACAGATTCGACTTTGATAACATAGGTTGAGAAGGCTAAGGCTTCTCGTTAGGTTTTTTTTAATTATTGTAAACCCTGAACCTCCAGTAACAAAAACTACTAGCGCAATGACAATCCAGCTAAGCGTCATTCAGTTATATTAAATAACGGAGCTGTTATGTAAAACAACTAGCGATTTTGTAAAACAGCTGATTCGGCAATCCATCTGCGACACATATGGTTAATTTTTCAACATCGATCACATCGTTCAATCGTAATATAATAACCATCTAAACAAAATTTATGTGCAAAACGTGTGCGTAATCCTGAGCGCACTCTATTTCTGAATTAACATACTTTCCGAAGTACGTGAGTATAACGCGACAAACATCCTGACTTCGAAGTGTAGCTTAAAGTTTCCTTTTGCAGAAAACACTGTACCTTTAGATCCATTTTCAATTTTAAATATTTATTCTTACTAGCGTTCGTGCACTGGTCGGAATTCGACGATAATCATCTAAATTATATATATAAAACAAAGTCGTGTTAGTTACACCATTTATAATGGCTGGACCGATTTTTATGATATTTGATTTTTTGGATTTCTCTTAGTCCGGAATATAATAATAAGTATTAAAACATCAGAAAAATTTAAAAAAATATATTAAAATTTATATGGCTAACGCTGGCAAATAACTATTTTAAATATCTATGCAAAACGTACCTAGCGACGAACCCGAGCGAAGCGAGGGTGAGCCGCTAGTTAGGTATATAATAAAAAAACTGTTTCAAAATATTCTTATTGATAACACAATCTCGTCAAAGCTACTATACAAAGGAAATCGATTGATTAACGGAGGAAAAAAAGATAATAAACGGTTTTTTCTTTGCTTATTTATGTATAGATATTTATATATTGATAGATATAATTGTTCCTGCATCATGATATTATAAGTATACTAGCGACACACGCTCGCTCCGCTCGGGTTCGTCCCTAGTTACGTTTTAACGTTTAGTATAGATTTCTCAGAGATGAGATATTTTGCCGCAATAAAAATTGTCCTTAATGTTGAACCGGATAACCAGCTGTCAACATACAAACATCAAAATCTGTTTAGTGGTGTTCCCGTGATGCGGTCACAAATAGACAGACAGACAATAATTCTAAAAACAATAGATTCGGCCTCTGTATCGATAATAATGTCTATTTTAATAAGTTTCCAAAAAATATTTAATGTACAGATTCGGCTTAGTTAGAATTTTATTATATGTATAAATTATTATTATTATATATCATAGGCGTGATTATGCTTAATTAACATAATACTGTGAACCGGATCCGGATATATACCTACTATTCATCAATGTGGTAACATTGACATGAAGCATTTTTGGGATGTTATTATTTTCTAGGCATGTATTTTGTTCAATAAATTCTTTTTTGAATGTAAAATACTTATAGTTTAGCTTTCTTTGTATGAAGCATAAAAAAATATTACATCTTATTTGATACTAGCGACTCACCCTTGCTTCCCTCGGGTTCTTCCCTAGATACGTTTTAACGGTTAGTATGAAATACAAATCTTTGAATTCCTCGGCTTTTCTGTAGTATAATGTGCATGTATTATACATATAAACCTTCCTCTTGAATCACTCTATCTATTAAAAAAACCACATCAAAATCCGTTGTGTAGTTTTAAAGATCTAAGCATACAGATAAGGGACAGACAGACAACGGGAAGCGACTTTTTTTTATACTATGTCGATTATATTTAACGACGCAAACACGAGTATTTTACTTCATTTATAATATTTTACTCATTGTAAATAATACACGTAAGAAAATACAGCCAATTTCAGTACTTTCGCTTTTTGAAGTCAATAATTAGCCTCATTTAGATTTTGTGTATTGGCTGATGTGAGTTTGAACAAATATTGAATCTAACATAAAGCCATAATTATGATGAAAATATTATAATTTTACTACTTAAAGCATTCTTTATTAATTATTTTATAGTAGACTATATTATTTTAAGTACCTTAATACTAGCAGACCCGATAGGTAGGGTCCTGCCACAAAAAGCAATCAAATCATCTGTATCTCCACAACAGCGCCATCTACAGGGTCCAACAGTAGCTAAGAATAATCGAGGTTAACCCATAAATACAAAAAAAACATCAAAATCGGTCAAGTTTTTTAGGAAGAGATTATACTCGTATTATATACCTAAATATAGTTAATTATATTTTGGGACATTAACACACAGCACCATCTAGTTCCATGGTGAGCTACTAGGCTTTGTGTTATGGATACCAAATAGTTGATACACTACAAACATTCGCGATCATAACACAAATAAATGCCCCCAGCGGGACTCGAACCCGCAACCGCTGGCACAGTAAGTAGGGTCACTACAAAGCCTGCCGTCAAAGTTTATAATTCATACCAACTATTGTTATGTTAGTTACCTAAAGAATTTTTCGAACATATATAAAAATTCAGTATTACAAAAGAAGTTCAAGCATTATAAGTATTACTTTTAAAAAGATTTGCGGCTTTCGATTACAGAATACTAAGAACTTATTTTTATTCATGGTGCGAAAGGAATTGAGCTCGACTTTCAAAACTTCTTATACTTCAACTTATTCCACCGTTGTTTTTCACAAAATTGGAATGGATCCTATAGAGTGATGCTGTAACTTTATAATTTTATCATCGACTTGTTATACTTTGACCGCCTTAACCAATCAGTTTGATTTATTCCGCTTTATTACATAGTTTCTGTGAAATAACCGTATAGCCTATAGTAAATTAAATTTTATAAGTGGAACCGTACATTTTTGCGGGATAAAAATCTATCTCTGTGCCAATTTTCATCCAGATCCATTCAGTCATTCTGACGTTATTGAGTAACAAATATCCAAACGTCTAAACTCACATTTATGATATTAGTAAGATTAAAACCCCGCAATTGTTTGCAATGTTATATTATTTTTATTTAAGTATAATATGTTTAGCCCTTTTTAACGTCCCACTGCTAAGTACGGGCTACTCTTCAATACGAAGGGGACAAGGCCATAGTCCACCACACCGGCCAAGTGCGGGTTGGCGGGACAATAAAAATGCCTAATACAACACATAAACATACACAAAGTTAATATTTTCAAAATAGTATTCAATTTTCGGAGCCAAAATAATACATAATATCTTTT
Source organism: Fabriciana adippe (assembly GCA_905404265.1). Lineage (NCBI taxonomy): Eukaryota > Metazoa > Arthropoda > Insecta > Lepidoptera > Nymphalidae > Fabriciana > Fabriciana adippe. Next base: position 14,763,801 of record FR989989.1, read on the forward strand.
ACGTAAAATATTTCCAACTAAATTATCATGTAATTTATATCAATATCACAAAAACACCTCTTTTCTACACTTAATCATAATTTTCTATATTATCTATCATTTGTCTTTACCATTTTATGATGACCTCCATCTGCTATCTATTCATACTATTATATCCTCTTCGTAGGATTTTACAAAGGTATTAGGAGATCTAGTAGAACTGGTCGCCGTTGCCTAAATAGACCATCTGAACCTTACGATTAAGTTATATTGCCTTTCATTGTTGTAAAATGGTACTAATTTTTCATACATCCTCATAGATACGTCTTAGAGTATAATCACTAACTACGTATTCACCGAGTTCAAAAAAAGTGGAAGCACTCAATTCGAAGTTTTTGTATGTAAATTATTAAAAAATGAATGAGTATGTATGTCAGAAGAAAATTGGCGAAACCTCAAAAAAATGGGACCACCGCATAACGAAAAATTCGATGAAAGAATAGAATATTTAACTGTTATGTAATATTCTGGTTATATCGATTAATAACTAATGTTTTTCTTCTTCCATCCTCGCTTTCATCTATAAGCATCGTTAACACGTCACGTGACCATGTCGATGACGACTTACATGAATTTACTCCCCATCCAAAGCTGCCTATAGAAGACACTTCAAAAATATGTAAAACTTGTTCACGCCAGTTCGTACAAAAATGGAGATATCATTTTTCAACATAATATATTAAAATTATATGTCAACGTTATTTATTTTGATATCACAAAGCGAATTCTGGCGAGGCCCAGAGGTAATATTTTAAAAATTTTTCTTTGCCCTCGAGATGCGAACTCGAGGAAAGATGTTTAATAAATTTTACTCAATTTCAAAGAGATTAAATAACAATATAACAAATTGTTGTTATCTTTTACTAATTTTGTAATAATTCATTGATGTCCATTGAAAATTATGATTGCAATTACGAGTAATAGTCTATTATATAATAGATAAGAAATCCTAGAATAGATTTCACTATTACGAAAACAATATGAGAAAGCGATATTTTATGACTATTTAACGCAACCCTTAATTAAAAAAAAAAAAACAGTTATTTTTACCATCAGTTATTTTTTTACTTTTTAGTTTTTTTTTTTTTTTTGTTTTTGAAGTCGGTTTTTATTTATTTTTTTAAGTCTTTTGTTTTCATTTTTAGTGTAGACATAGTAGGAGCAAAATAATATGAAAGTATTTTAAAAATTCAGTAGGTGAAAAATCGATCATCCCCTATTTTTCTACATCCGAATTGAAAACCTCCTCCTTTTTGAAGTCGGTTAAAAAAACGTACAATTCTCAGTTCCTGTTAACGTTAGCGAACTTATCTTAAATATAAATTACCATAAATGTAAATAACATGTTTTTAACCTTAAACCGTAAACTCAGAAAAATCGATTTACAGATTTTTTTTTTTGGCTAATCATAACTAAATTAAACAAAATATTGTTTCGTAAAGATGTGTTTGCTTATTGATTTTCCCATATCTATACATATATTAAACTGTAGAGGTCGAATGTCTGTACATAGAAAAAAAATGCTTAAAACCGAGTCAGGGGGATGTAAGAAAAGAAATAGAACAAATCCAGTTTTTTTTTTTTTATTTTTTTGTTTCTCTGTCTATACGTCTGTTTGTATGGCTAATCTCCGAAACTGTTGGATCGATTTAAATGAAATTTTGCATGGTGGTACCTTATATCTCTGGTCAACATTTTAGATACTTTTCATTCCGGAAAATTAAAGAGTTCCCGTGGGATAATTAAAAAACTATTGTAACTTATACAGCTTAGTACACAACAACCTATGCACCTAATTGAGTAAAATTTTTCATGCTGATACCTTATACCGGAAAAATGTACGGTTCCCGTGGGATAGATTTATTTTTGCTTTCCTAGAAGTGAACTCGAGCGAAGCGAAGGTGAGCCGCTAGAAAATTAATTAAAATATCGCGTTGTGCGATTTTTGGTAGGGGGCAAAACTTATGGGTTCGCATCACCGACATGCTACGTATGACATGTGACGTGTTGACGCAGGCTGGCGCAGACTGACGACTCGCAACGTCATATGTTTTAATTAATACATAAACTATATCAAAATGTAAATAATTAATTATTGCTCGAAATGCCAATGAATGTGAAAACCAGACTAATAATAATTTCAATTTACAAATTATGAAACTTTAATTATTCATACTATAATTATCTTAAAAATTAAAAAAAAAAACACAGTTATTCCAAAGTTATAAGTTTTCACTTCTGTCGGCAGTCCACAACAAACTGACTGCCTGTTTTTTTTCTAAATCCTTTAATGTTTTAGAATTTATTCTGTGGGAGTTACCTAGTGCATGTACGAAGCAAGGGCGTTCTACTAGTTACAAAATATAACCATTGGCCTTAGATCTAGATAAATATGTAAATAAAATAAATATGTTGGGACATTAACACACAGCACCATCTAGTTCCATGGTAAGCTACGAGGCCTGTGTTATGGATACCAGATAGTTGATACACTACACATATATAACTTTAAATACATACATATTATAAATATGAACACCCATGACTGAAGTACAAACATTCGTACTTATCATATAAATGAATGTCCCCAGCGGGACTCGAACCCGCGACCGCTGGCACAGCAAGTAGGGTCACTACAAACTGAGCCAATCGTGACGTCTAGATATACAACACATACCAAAAATATACACCTACCCTACATTATAATATGTGAAAAGCATACATTCAGAAGGCTTTTTCGCTAAATTATTAAGGTACGATTACTGTAACGTTATTCCAATAAATATTTAATGTAAAATAAATTACTACAAATAAGGATTAATTTGGATAACTACGGTTTCTGGTCTGATAAGCTGCTATGTGATGTTATTGAAAAATTATTCACATCGGTTTTGTTTATATAATTGCTTTTTAACGTATTAACGTTAGAGCGATATTAATTAAATACATAAATGTAGTTAGTTATTAATAATGATAAACATTGTCAAGTAACCTCTTGAAAAGCAAGTCACGAGTTCGATTTTTAATGTGGCACAAATGTACACGTATAATGTACGTATGTGTTGACATGAAATTATATTTTTGTATTGATTTACTAGCGACTCACCGTCGCTCCGCTCGGATTCGTCCGTACTTGCGTTTTAATGTTTAGTATAGATTTCTCAGAGATGAGAGAGAGTTGACCCGGATAACCAGCTATCATCATACCAAATGTCATCAAAATCCCTCTAGTGAGTTTTCCTTGGTGCGGTCACAGACAGACAGACAAACAGACAGACAAACAAACAGATAAACAAACAGACAGAAAGACAGACAGACAGACAAAAATTTTAAAAACTATAGATTCCGCCTCTGTATCGTTAGTGATGTCTATTTCAATATGATTTTCCGAAAAAATATTTAATGTACAGATTCGGCTTAGTTACAAAATTGTATGTATAGACTAAATCGAAAGAACTTTGAATTATCACTTGTAAAAATAAACAAATATTATTGTATTTTTTTGTTTCATTTCATTCGTAGGTATTATTTATTTTTACGCTAGAGTTACAGGGTTTGAGTGACGCTCGAGAAAAATACTTATTATCCATATAAGTATTTTGGCCACAGGCCAACCTATAGTTTCAATAGAGTATAAAGCGTTATTTCTCTCTTATAGTAAAACAAAATACAGTAGCTCGTCCAATTCCCATGTCCATTTAAAAATAGTGTACCAATAATTCGCACTACTCGCATACATCTTGGCTAAAAATTTGAAATTTTGCATTTGACTGTAAAATGTGTATCTAAAAAGATATGCAGATTGAAAAAAATATAATTTTATCAAATTATATATATATATATATATATATATATATATATATATATATATATAGTATTGTTCTATACAAAGCTAACGTGACTCTTCTATTAAATCAGAAGAATAGAAACACCCGCTTTGTTTCGAGGTGCTGCAAGATCAATAGGTTTTTCATCAAGGTTGTATGGACTGAGTATACAAAGACCTTTATTATACGAACATAGAATAAACAAAAATGTGATAAAGCTGGATTTATATAGGTTTTTTTTTAAATAATGATTCAGTTTCAATCCAGAATCAAGTTATAATAAACCTAAATCAATCATTATATCAAAATAACAAAAAATGCCGTAAAGTTCCACGTAAATAAGCGGTGAATAATTAAAATTGTGTATTTGGATATGGGACATTAGATGAGTCGTTAAACATGATCTAGATCTATTATTAGACCAAGAGGCGACCGATCAAAATCTGCAAGCATTTTTTAAAGGTTGATTTTTTAACATTACGTCACATTGGTGGAGTAGAGAAATAGCCTACCGTCATTCAACCGGTTTTGTTCGCATTTGGCGCGCCTTTAATTTTGTAAAACAACTATATACCTCCCAACTATTTTCTAAAACCTGAAAATTAATTTGCAAGCAGTAGGTATATTAATTAAAAATGAATTTTATGATCGTCAGTCATACAAATATTGTGACCCCGCGTCAGTCAAGTGTGGTGTTTTTTATACGCGTGGTTTTCATGCAACTTTTTATAGTTATTAAACAGAAAAAAAAAACGTAATAAAGGGATCTGAAAGAGGTTTTAATCATTTTAAAGTCTTCTATTTTCATATTGTATAGAGGCTGATAAATATTGTACAAGTGTATACGCGATTAATACGCGAATATGTTAATGTTAAGCTCTTAAACCTCCGTCTTATATGTGTTTATATTTCATTAAAAAAACAATGTTCGTAGTTTATGCGATATTTTTAATCTATACTAATATTATAAAGCTGAAGAGTTTGTTTGTTTGGTTGAACGCGCTAATCTCAGGAACTACTAATCCGATTTGAAAAATTATTTTTGCATTAGATATCCCGTTAATTGAGGAAGGCTATAGGCTATATATCATCCCGGAAAAATGCACGGTTCCCGTGGGATAGATTTGTTTTTGAAGGACGAACCTGAAGCGAAGCGAGAGTGAGTCGATAGTCCATTATATTGATTCAGGAACTATCATAGTTTGACAAATTAAAATATGACTTGCATAAAAAAAAATTCAAAGATACACCACACCGCCTCTATCACGGCACTATGAAGGCCATACTGCATAATTGGACGTTGCAGAATATCTTAAGCACATTAAAACACGTCTAGCCTATTACAAACCCACACTCTTCCTGAGTAAGTTATACAGATGCTTTTTTACAGCTAATAAAGCTAACAAAAGCTTTATTTTTTTAATTAAGACCTTAATATGACAGATATGCCAGAAACTTTCAACAATACAATGTTTACACGTTCAATCTGAGATGTCCCAACAGTCTAGACAGTATAAGCTTAGAACGCATTTAGATTACTAGAAACAAAACTTCAAATTGACTATTTTACTGAGTTGACTTTATTAGTTTTCTTGATTACTCTTGTATAAGAATTATTTTGATTGTCCCTGTAGTTTCTAACTCAATAGCTTAATCAAATAAATGAGTTTCAACACATTCCACTTTGCTTTAATAAGTCAAGCGGTGCTATCTGCTTACGTAGAATATAACAACAAGTGCGAATCTGACTCACACATTGAGGGTTCCGTAGCATGAAACGTTAAAATAAGTTTATATTCACAATATTGTTTTTTTTTTTGTCATGTAACTACTTAGGGTTTTTCGTATTTTAGCCTTTACTTGTACTATAAGACATTGCTTCTTACCAAATTTCATCATTCTAGATCAACGGGAAATACCCTATAAGTTTTGAATCCCTAGCGAATATCAAAATATGCGGCATAAAAGGCCGTATCTTTTGATTGCGTTGACTTAAAAATTTGACTTTTTCAGAGCTCCAAGGGATTGTATACTTCAGTATTTAATATTAATTTCACTTAATACCACCACGCGTTTCTGAGAAAAGGGGTCTTGACAGACAGACAGATCGACGGACGGACACTGAAGTGATACTAAAGGGTTCCTTTTTTTCTTTTGAGTACGGCACCCTAAAATGAGAATGTGTATCATATATTATTAGCTGATTGTGTCCAAAATGAAGCTGAAAAACCATTTTCTTATTTAGATTTAATATTAATTTGTTAGACAAAGGCGTCTTCATTATTATTCTGGTATATCCAGTCAGAGATTCATCAAGAATGTTGTATAAAGTAGTAAAAATCGGATTAAGACATAGAAATGTTTAAGTTTTGCTATTTATTATTGACGACACGTTTGACTCCGTTTGTAGTGATCTTATTTTCTGTGCCAGCGGTCGCGAGTTCGAGTCCCACTGGGGGCATTCATTTGTATGATGAGCACGAATGTTTGTACTCCAGTCATGGGTGTTTATATTTATAATATGTATGTATTTAAAGTTATATAATATGTGTAGTGTATCAACTATCTGGTATCCATAACACAACCCTCGTAGCTTACCATGGAACTAGATGGTGTTGTGTGTTAATGTCCCAACATATTTATTTATTTATTTATTATATGGTTATTGTAAGATGTATTAATTAGAATTAGTTATTTCTATAAGTAGCATGATCACACTATGACCATAGCTCTTTAAAAACGAAGATTGAAAAAGAGCTATACACATTACAGATGCATAATAATTGTGCAAAACAAATGGCGTGAAACAAAAGCATTCGATAATTGTTAAAATCGTTCGTTAATTTGATAGTAAAATTAATTTGAATAGTATTATTAAATACAAGTAAATATTGTGTTAGTGACAGGTTATTGTGAAGTTGATTGGAATTTGCTCTTCTAATGAAAAATATTAAAAATCTATATATGTATAAATAGGCAAAAACAAAACAGTTCAGTGCCGTTTTCTCCTCTGTTTGATAAATATATTTTTTTACCCAACTGCACGACGCAAAGGAAGGTAATGTGTTTATCAGTCTATGTATGTATGTTTGTTCCTATGTGGCGTTCTAGAGACCAAACGCGTAGGCTGATTTCCATGATTCATACGTCGTTCGATTCGTCTTGATAACACGAGTGTCATAGGCTATATAAAAATAATTATAAATGGCGGATTTCAGGCGCCAATCTTTAAAAAAAAACATTTAAACAATTCGAGTGGCATATCAAAATAAGGGTTTTTGAGAGGCGATCACAAAAATATATCACAACATAACATATATGTAATATGTTTAAAAGTAATTTAGGATAAAAACTTGCTAAATAACTATAACTTCAAATGTCTAATTGATAAAAACTACAATTATTTTATTTTTTTTTTACTTTAGCTTATGTGCTTAAGTGTTAGAAATAACATAAAAATCAACAATAATTATGATCGAATTTCGACCACTGGACGAACACCTCACTAATACCTATAAAAACTTTAAAAAAAAAATAAAAACCGACTTCCTGGCACTGAAAAGTAAAAAATAACTAAATAGAGGTTTTCATTTAAAATAGATACCTAATCAGATATTTTCGAAGTCGGTGTGCTTTGATTTGTATTGGCTGGCACCGACTTCGAAAATATCTGATTAGGTATCTATTTTAAATGAAAACCTCTATTTAGTTATTTTTTACTTTTCAGTGCCAGGAAGTCGGTTTTTATTTTTTTTTAAAAAGTTTTTATTTTTCCATTTTTAGTGTAGACGTAATAAGCAAGTAATTTGTAAAAAGAAAGATTTTTAATAAAAACATAATATTCGATTAAGTCATTTATTTAAAAACCGCTTGACCGATTTCGATAAAATTTATATGGGACCACCGGGGAAGAATACTCTTTGAAACAAAAAAAAAATTTTCCAAATCGGTTCAGCCGTCTTCGAGAAATCCGTGAACATACATAAAAAAAATAAAAAAAAAAAAAAAGATTCCGACGAATTGAGAACCACCTCCTTTTTGGAAGTCGGTTAAAAAACAATAACTTAACATAATATCTCGTGACATAACTAACAATAAGGCATCTTAAATGCAAGTGAATTAATGAATATGTTAATACATTGCTAAGTCTCTAGCCACCATATACCCTAACCACATTATTGTACAGAGTAACTATACGATATGAACCGACGTACGTACTTAAAGCACTTACTTATACCCTTGCTATTGTTTTAGGTCAAGTGAAACACTTATTTGCTCGTATAATTATCTTTAATGTAAAGATATCATTTAATAGAGGATGTTATCTATATTTTATTATTATACTAACGATTTATACGTCCCTGTGTATGTTTTAATTTTTTTAGAGGAATCCTAATTCTTTATCAAGAATAACAGTAGCCTAAGTTACTCCTTATAACATCAGCTATCTGCCAGTGAAATTCCCGTTAAAATCAGTCCAGCCGTTTCGGTAATTAGCTGGAACAAACAGACAGACAGACAGACGGACAGACAAAAATTTTAAAAATTGTGTTTTTTTTATAAATACCGTTTATAATTTCATATGCATTTAATAAAAACCTTAATAACTTAATAATGAAGCCTGTACTATTTAAATATATCCGGGACGTACTTGTTTTCTATCAAAACTAGAAAGAAAATCGAATATAATAAACAAACTAGCGACAATCAGTCGATGATAGCCCAGTGACAACGCGCTCGCTTGGGAATCCGAGTGAAGCGGGTTCAAATCCCGTGTCTCGCACCTGTCATATTTTCATGTGCGAATCATTTCCACCATAATTACCACTTGTCTCGGTGAAAGAAATCATCGTGAGGAAATCTGCATATCTGAAAGAACCTAGCAAGTTTTCAAAAGACATGTGAAGTCCGCCAACCCGCACTTAATCAGCGTGGTGGACTATCAGTCCTAACCACCTTCGTATTAAAGGGAGGCCCGCGCCCAGCATTCAGATATTTAGGGCAAAAAAAAGGGTGAATACTACTAGCGAATTACTCTCACTCCGCTCGAGGGCGTCTCTACTCTCTAGATCATTCTTGTATTGATGTAAAAACATTTATAAGAAGCGTCACATTTTGTATCAAAAACAGTAGCCTGTGTTACTTTTTGCTGTAGTCTGACTAAGCACTATCACAATACGTCCAGTCTTTTCAATATTAAAAAGTAACAAACATACGTATATATTTATATACCAATAAATACATATATATAATACGTAGAAACTCTCGCATTTATCGTAATCCGATTAAGCTACCTTTGATATAAAAAAAATTAAAGAGTGCGTATATGAATGTGTACACCCGCAAGAAGTAAAACTTCTGTAGGTTATCGGTACCCACTCTTTATGAAATTCAATTTATGTTTTAAATAATTAGGATAGGTGATATACTAAAAATTACGCATATTAGGCATATTGCAATCATGCATTTATAGAATATCATTTAAGTAAAGAACATAATATTATATATCATTTGTCAGATAATAACAACGGTTACCATGGCAACAAACGTACGTACATTTTTCGTAACGCATTCACCAGTTCCCAACCCCCCCCCCCCCCCCAAGGGTAAAGAAGTTTTACTTCAAAAAAATTCAAGCATATACAAATTATCGTTACAACTTTGAAAAATAACAGATAAAGCAATTAATGTTAGTCCAGTATAATTTCTATGGAGCGTAAAAACAGAGCGCCGAAGGCAAGGACGATTTCCATTAATCAACACTAACTTACGATTTATTATCCAATCTAAAACTAAAATTTTACGGGTTTAAGCTGTCATTATCTATATAAATAAAAATGAATCACCGAAATATATGTACGCGCATAACTTCCGATCAACTGCACCAAATTGAATAATTCTTTTTTTTTTATATTTTTTATAATTGTCAGGACAAGTTTTGTATAGAAGAAAATTAAAAGAAAAAACAATTTTTAGCAAAATAATTATTTTTTAAATCTCATGATATGAAAACTGAGTGAAATAGTTTTTATCCCGGAAATCATTCCTTAAGGGGGTGAGGATCGTCGAAATCGCGATAGCTTATAATCTATACTAATATTATAAAGAGGCAGACTTTGTTTGTTTGTTTGTTTGAACGCGCTAAACTCAGGAACTCCTCATCCGATTTGAAAAATTCTTTTTGCATTAGATAACCATTTTATTGAAGTATACATGTACCTAATATATAGTCTATCTATTCCATATTAACAGTTAAAAAGTACCTAGGGACAAACCCGAGCGAAACAAGGGTGAATCGCTAGTATCTAGAATAAACGCATATTTCTTAACCTACATACGTACCACACTAGCAGAATCGCAGCTTAAATCTATTTTTTTTTAATTTTCTCCACAACGGTATATTTATAAAATACCATTATAATATAATTTATTTTATTGATTTTTAGTTCCTTTTATAATAAGATTTAGAATTTCACGACCGCATCATATCAAAAATAATTTTTCACAAAAACAATCTGTCTTTTAAAAGATAAGTGGTACTTTCGACCCTCACTAAATTATAACAGCTAATTTCCTTATGACAAATCATAAAAAGCAATGGTTGGTAATTCAACATTATAAGTACGACCATCAAAAAAACGAGGTCTGTGGTCACAATTCGACAATAATAAATATTGAAAATAAAAAAAAAACATATATAATTAGATTTTACCTTATAGATATATAAAAAAATTACGGTTCCCGATTTTTTTATTGGTAACACTAAAGCTGGTCAATAGATATTAAAGAAAAATAGAAAATCTGCAAAAAATAGAAGAGAAAAAGGTACTGTTCGTTGTTTTTCGTCTTTCCCTATTATACATACTAGTGATCGCCGCGTGGTTGAAAATCAACCATAATTCATTAAGTTACATATTTATTGTCTTGCGTATATTACAATATTAATCTATTCTCAATTCGACTACAGACTTTAACAATAAACAAAAGAGTATATATGCGTGTGTGCGTCAAATACATGGTAGTGTGTGTAATGTTTTTTTATTGATTTAACGCATTTTTTATGCATAATTTTAAAAAAATATTAGCATTCTGCACTCCTTCTATACTAAACTATAAGTGTGGGAAATTTCACACTCCTCCGTCCGCGCAATTTTCTTAAAAAGAGGTACAAAGTTTTTGCTTCACGTATTAATATATAGATGTACATAGATAACAGCTATGGTAATTGAAACACTTTAGCCAATACTTAATTATCTTGGAAACCAAAATCTTAAGCTCTTTAAAGAGGTCCATATTAATTCAATCAACATAAGAACTGTTTATTAGAAGAGGAAGCTTTATTCAAAATTAAACGGCGAGCTAAGGATCATTTGGCTTAGACCCTCAGTTAAGTGGTCAATGTTGTTATTGAGTTTTAAATCCCCGCAAACAAATGCAAATTTATAGTAGCATTTAATTTTGAGATGGTTGGTGGAAAATATAAATTGTATTTGACGACACGTTTGACTCAGTTTGTAGTGACCCTACTTGCTGTGCTAGCGGTCGCGGGTTCGAGTCCCGCTGAAGGCATTCATTTGTGTGATGACCACGAATGCTTGTACTCCAGTCATGGGTGTTTATATTTATAATATGTATGTATTTAAAGTTATATATGTGTAGTGTATCAACAATCTGGTATCCATAACACAAGCCTTGTAGCTAACCATGAAACTAGATGGTGTTGTGTGTTACTGTCATCATTTCTTACCACTTACAAGCTTATGTGTATTTTTATTATTATACATAGAAAGAAGTATATACATAAGTTGAATAGAACTACATTCTCGGCAATTCCTTTACTTGGCCACCCTCCTTAATAAAGTATATTTTATGTATCCCGTGATTTATAACTTTAATTCTTGATTTCAAAACAACGCAACTAGTTTCGTTATTAATTCAAAACTTTCAACTGTCAGCTATAAATTTGTCAGAACGCAATAAACATGTCATGGATGTCAAATGTTTACGTTCTGATTGGAGTATTTGTCGACACCACAAAATAAAAAATTGTAATAGCAAAAATGTTATAATACTGTTGTATATATACGAGTATATATCGTCGGCGTAGCTGAAGAACTAAATAACTCTTTTCTAGTTTGGAGAAAATCGCGATTTACTGATTTTTTTTTCCAACTTTTTGGCATAATCTATTAATAAGAGAAAATTTTACAGTCGTTAATTTTATATACTTTACGTCTCTTTCTACGTTACTGTTAAGTGCTAGTTTCAACATATTTATTTTATCATTTGGTATACAAAAACGGCTATATTTTTGAAACGCGACAAGTTATAAAAATCCAAATATTGATGCAAATCTCATATCGATCTCAAAAATAGAATTTCGGGAAACAGATGTTCTGAGAAAAATTAAATCGTTGAATATACAAAAAGGGGCAGGTCCAGACGGTCTTCCTCCTCTGTTCATTAAAAGATGCGGCTCTGCTTTAGCTTTTCCATTGACATTAATATTTAATTATTCTATAAAAAATGGTATTTTTCCAGAAAAATGGAAAAGAGCTCGAATAGTACCAATTTTCAAGAAGGGCGATCGTGCGGATATTAAAAACTATCGACCAATATCTATTTTATCGTGTTTCTCGAAGCTTTTTGAGAGCCTTGTTTATCCCACACTAAGTAATCATTTTGAAAGCTTATTTAACAATTCGCAACATGGCTTTAGAAATGGATTATCAGTGCAGACTAATTTAACTATTTTTACTTCGGATTTAGCACTAGCGATAGATAAGGGGGATGAAGTCGATGCCATATATACAGATTTTAGCAGCGCATTTGATAAAGTAAGTCATCCTATACTTTTAAGCAAACTAAGTCAGTATGGCCTTAATAGCTCTTTGATTAACTGGTTTAAATCCTATCTTACCAATAGACCACTAACAGTTACCGCAGCTGGTTACGAATCTGAGGTATATTTTGCCAAAAGTGGGGTGCCTCAAGGCTCACACCTTGGACCTATCTTATTTCTGATTTTTATTAACGACATAACTAAGACTATTAAACATTGTAAAAGTTCACTCTTTGCCGATGACCTTAAAATATACAAAATAGTTAAAACTAATAGGGACGTAGATTCGATTCAACACGATCTTAATAATATCAATGAATGGTGTCATCTCAATCACATGACTCTTAATGTAAATAAATGTTTTCATATAAAATTCACCCGGAAAAAAAAACCACTTGTCTCTAGTTACGTAATAGGAAACTCACCAATACGCGAAGTATCCGAAATCAGAGATTTAGGAGTCACTATGGACAAACGGTTAACTTTTGTAACGCACATTGATAAAATTGTTGTTAAGGCCTTACAAAACTTGGGTTTTATTAGACGGAATGCACAAGGATTTTCCAGGCAATCCAAAATAGTCCTATACAATGCTTTGGTTCGCAGCTGTCTTGAGTAAGCTAGTGTCATTTGGAATCCCCTGTATAATGTACATTCTCAAGGAATTGAAGGTATTCAGCGTGCTTTCACCAAATACCTTTCTTTTCATGAGACAGATTTTTCACACAGACGCTTATACAACGAACGACTGATAAAATACAAAATGGTCTCTCTTCGAAACAGGCGCGAAATTCTTGACCTAAGCTTTCTTTTCAACATTCTCAACAATAGGATAAAACATCCAGAGCTGCTAGAAAAAATATTATTATCGGTACCAAGTAGAAAACCTCGACAATCTCGCACTCGCAAAATATTTGAAACTCCTCGTGTAATATCTCACGTTGGCAATCAAGCCCCTTTACTACGTATGTGTAATGGATACAATAATATTCTTAAACCAATTCCTGATATTGACATCTTTTACGATTCCTTTCCAATTTTTAGAAAAAAGCTTTTTAACTATTATAAAATCCATGATTAGTGTCATCATATAAATATTTTTCTCTTAATTCTGTGATTTTTGTTTTTGTTTTTTGATATTTTTCTTTTTTATTTAATTATTTTGATCTAAATAATGTGACATGTACTACCAATTTGTAAATTCTAAATTACCTCATTTTGACTTTGTTATTATTTGATTAACCTTTAACTTGAATTTGTATTAATTAATTTGAATTATTTTGACTCCATTGACTCACCTGATTAATTGGACATGTAGTTATTATTTGATCTATTTTTTATTTGACTTAGGTATATTATTTGACTTTTCTTTTTTTTTACATTATTTAAATTAATTATGTTAGCTGACAGGTGTAACTTTTATGAATCTTTGTTATTGTGTTTGAATGTATTTGTTAATTATATATTATGGATTTATTATGATTATGTATACTTTTGATTATGTTATTATAGCGAATGTTAGGTACACTTGTAAAGACATACATATCTGATTGATGATTAATGTTTTCTAAATGTATACGAGTGTTTCAATATGTGTGTTGTTAGTGTACTTTCTTAAATAAATAAATAAATAAATAAAATGCTTGTTAGAGTAAAATATGCGGCATTTTTTGGGTGTTACGAAAATGATTAAATGTCAATTTGGCCAGAATCGCAGTTATTTAGTTTTCCACCTATGCCGACGATATATATATGTATGTTAATAACTTGTAGGTACTTCTAACTGCCGTAGAGACTTGAAACTTGCAGATGTATGTAAATTGTATGACAATATAATCATTTAGTGCCATAGAGTTAGTCTCATGATGGAGCCGAAATGTAGTAGTGTAGTAGAACACTTCAATGACTACTAGTGAACCCTTTGAAGTTTGAGCTCATTGGGTATGATAGACACTCGCTCACAAGGGTCTCCTGATGGAGGCCGAAATAGGATATTGAAACTCTTTAACAACTACAAGAGTGTTCAATTTCAATAAAATTCTGAGTCGAATCTGTACATTAAATATTTTTTGTAAAATCTTATTGAAATAGTCATTATTATCGATACAGAGGCCGAATCTATGGTTTTTAGAAATTTTATCAGTCTGTTTGTCTGTCTGCCTGGGAACGCAGACACACAAACACAAAAAAACCACTGCACAGATTTTGATGAAATTTAGTTTGGTAGCTGGTTATCCGAGTCAACATATAGGATACTTTTTATTGCGAGAAAATATCTCATAAATGTCTCTAAGAAATCTATACTAACTGTTAAAACGTATTTAGAGACGAACCCAAGCGGAGCCAGGGTACGTCGCTAGTCTAACATAAGACATCAATCCATCTACGAGTACTACATCGTTATAGATGTCGTAATGACAAAGAGATCTGTAGGGATATTCAATACCAAGTTCCATAACAATGTAAAAGGAGTTCAAAACGTCTCATTTGTAGTAATTGGCAATCCTTTGTAAGATAGACGTTACATCGTACAGGGTCGGACTGGCCATATAGTCGATTTGGCATTTGCCAGCCGGGCCCCAACCTGCGCGGGCCCCCCACGGGCAAGCGATAAACACCGCAAGTCAGGTGGTAGGTAGAATAGGGGGCCCAGCTCTTACGACCTACATGTAAACTAGATCAGATAGTTCGTTCATACAATTAGAGAAGAATGAAGAAGAGAAATTAAATAGAAAAATTCGAAAATGGTTGAACCTGAACAGGCCATTCCTGTTTCCTGAAACTAGTTTTGAAAATTTCTGAACGGCGATAACTTTTGATCGAATCAACTTATTTAGACGTGTATCATTATAGTCCGATCGGAATCCGATTTGGGAACAAAAAACGAAAACCTGAAGTTTTGTTTTTAAAACGTTAGTAGGTATATAAGGAACAAAAATCCGTAAAATGCCCCCTATGTCCCAGCTACCCCCGAGAAATGGAGGGATGAAAAACGTAAAAAAATATTTTAATTTTCGGCTTAATGTGACGTAAATTGGCCAAATTTTTATAAACTGATTACACCCATGAATTTTGTGGGAAAAAACGAAATTGTTTTTAATTTGACGCTATTATTTATACAATGTAAACGCAGTAAACATTCCAACTTTGCGTTTGACGAGTCGTGAAAAAATAAAATAATTAGAAAGCATATATATATATATACCGTTTCTTTTGTATTTTTTCCATTAAAATCTATTTTTGTTATTTTTTCGAGTTTATCGATATTTTTATTAATTTTTGATTGATTTTGGAGTTAAATTTAAATTGACAATATATACTGATAAATATCCTAAATAATTGATTAAGATGAGGCTTTAGCGTTATCGATTAGTTTTTATATTTTTCAAGTTTTTCCTCATAAATCTGCTTTTTCTTGATACACTACTATAAAAAATGAAAGGATCGAAAAAAAATCCTAAATTTTTTAAAGATTTTTGAATGGCTGTATCTCAGCGGAAAATAACTGTATCAAGATGAAAAAAAAAGTATTTTATTGCTTCAAGTTTCAAGTTTTAAGGTATTTAGATATATATATTTTTTTCAATGTACGGTTATTGTGTAATCATAAAAAAAAGGTTGTAAACATTTTTTTGGAAACTTTTGGTTTTTTTTTGATTACCCGGACTTAATTTCTTTTTAAGTTAAACCAATACATGAATTCGGTAACATGATTATTCAGTTTTAATTTGATCTATCCCTCATCTCTTTACGTTGATTTTTTTTCTGAGATAGTCGACTTTCAATGAAAAAGGATCTACATTTTATAAATATCAACTTGTTTTTTTAAGTTATATTTTTGAATAATTAATATTAAGCTAGACTATGAATGAATTCTATTTCTTTCTGTTATTAACTTAAAATCTAAATTTTCAGAAAAAAAAAACAATTAATTTAACTCCAAAATCGATCAAAAATTAATAAAATATCGATAATTTCGAAAAAATAATAACATAAATAGATTTTAAGGGAAAAAATACAAAAGAAGTACTATACTTTACGTGACGCCCACTTTTTTTTATTTTCCCGCAAAATGCATTGGTATATCATGTAATCAGCTTATAAAAATTTGGTCATTATAGTATGTATTCAGCCTGTTTTAACGTCCCACTGCTGGGCACAGGCCTCCCTTCAATACGAGGGGAATCAGGCTATAGTCCACCACACTGGCCAAGTGCGGATTGGCGTACTTCATGTGTCTTTCGAAAACTTACTAGATTTTCTCAGACATGCAGGTTTCCTCACGATATTTTCCTTCACCGTAAGGCAAGTGGTAATCATGTTAGAAATGATTCGCACATGAAAATATCAGAGGTGCGAGACCCGGGATTTGAATCCGCTTCACTCGGTTTCCCAAGCGAGCGTGTTACCACTGGGCTACCACTGCCATTATAGTACACTTTTTCAATGATTATTAAAAATACTATAGTTTACAAAGTAAAAATTAACGATTTCTCTTTTTTTTTTCAATTTTTAAAGGTGTTTTTACAGGATGACCATACAATGTTTTTATTTCTTCAAAGAGTAAAGTTCAAGACAAAAAATTAACCCTATCTTAAAATCGAACGATTTTTTTAAAATGTAAGCATCCTCTTGAAGTTGGGGGCGATTTTCAGCCTCCCGAGACCATAGAACATTAATTTCTCGGAAACGGCAAAATATTGAAAAATTTTGGTATACGTATTTCGAAAATTACATTCCTCTAGTAATTAGTGTCATGAAAATCAAAAGATCATTGCAGTAATTAAAAATAAAAACAAAAAAAATTAAAAACCGGGTTTTTTGTAAATATCTCAAAAACTTTTAGGGTATTGTAAAAAGTGTTATTTATAAAAGTTGTAGATTTTTACTAGACTTACAATTTTTGTAAAGAACATTTTTCGATAGGACGTCACAGTAAACCGAAAATTGAAAAAAAAAACTATTTTTCAACACTTTGCATCCCTCGAGGATAGTTGGACATCAGGAGCATTTTACAGATTTTTGTACCTTACATACCTGCTAACGCTTTCAAAATATAAAACTTCAGGTTTTAATTTTTTGTTCTCTTAAAAATAAATGGATTCCGATTGGTCTATTTTAATATTTGACATTGTTTCAGAGGTAAAATGAAAATTAATTTTTAGATGTTCTTAAAAACTCTATCGATTAAGTACATATTTTTTTTAAAAATTCGAAAGTCAAAGTTTTCAATTTTCATAGCGACAAATTAAAAATTAAATATGATTAAATCTATTATCTAGTCTCGGGCCCCGGGCTTGTGGAGCCACCCGGGCCCTTCCGGCCCAGTCCGACCCTGACATCGTATACCCCTTTAGATCATACAAATGAATATCTAAAATTATCCGCCTTAAGATCCACTAATAATATTATTTACAAATAAATAAATGATTTTAAAGCTATACATAATTATTATATATTAAATAATTATAATTTTAACTATCGTTTTAAATATATTGTCAAATCCATTCCTGACCGACTGACTGACTGATTGATTGATTGACTGACTGACTAACTGACTGACTGACTGACTGACCAACTGACGGACTGACTGGCAAGTGACAAATAGGTAAGTAACAAAACCTGAGCACAAGATATGACGAAGTAGAAGACCTTCTTTTCTTCAAGTTGTATAATTCACATCTGTTATTCCTGAAAATATTATTATTAGTTTACATCTAGAAAATGACTATGTTATATTTACTAACCTCCTATGCAAACAGAGGTGTTATAAGTAACTTATGTCTGAACAAAAAACTGATTTCTATTAAGTTTTAGAAATCGCAGCTTTCTATTTTATTAAATAATTTTAAAATTCGGCTTATTAGGCCTAACATTATGAATATATGTATAAAATATACGAGTACTTATTCATAAATAATAGTGTTAATTATCAAATTTTACCTCTTTATAATAATCTATACTTTTATACTAATATAATAAAGCAGTGAAATTTGTGAGTTTATGACGTTGTGATGTTGCAGGGGTAATCTCTAGATCTACCGAACCGATTGAGATGAAATTTGGTAAGAAGGTAATTTGAGACCCTGGGAAGGACATAGGATAGATAGATATTTTTATCCCGGAAATCATCTCTTAAGGGGGTGAAAATGGAGATGAAAGTTTATATAGGGAATCAACCTAGAGACGAACTCGAGCGAAGCGAGGATGAGTCGCTAGTGCAATATAATTTGCTTCTTTTTTTTGAGTCCTGAACTATAACGATAAAATATCGCATGTGAAAAAGTAAAGGCAAACCGCGGTATAATTTATGTATATAAGTTTCCGAAGGACCGAGTAGATAGATAGAGTAACTTAAGAATTTCTTTACTCTAAGCAAAATCTTACAGAATAAAAAATATTTTGTTTGAAAAAAAATATAAACAAAAAATATATCGTAAATCGTCAAAAGGTCGATTTATAAATATTGCCGTGAGCTTTACTTCCTAATTCACACGAAAAAATACACGCAATACTACTGTGTCACGTAAAGAGTCATGCCCCAATTTTATTAATCAACAATCTAAAATAAAATGAATATCTTGGGACACTAACACACAGCACCATCTAGTTCCATGGTAAGCTACGTAGCTTGTGTTATGGATATCAGATAATTGATACACTATACATATATAACTTTAAATACATGCATATTATTAATATAAACACTCATGACTGGAATACAAACTTTCGTGCTCATCACAAAAATGAATGCCCCCAGCGGGACTCGAAACCGCAACCGCTGGCATCGCAAGTAGGGTCACTACAAACTGAGCCAAACTTATCGTCAAAAGGAGGAGGATCAGGTTTTTTTTTAGGAACCGGCAACTACAGTTTTGGTATGTCTACGGCAACTAAATTATCTTTGTAACATTTAGAACAAAATCTAGAATTTGACGAATGCAACAATTTTAAAGCCTGTATTGATAACAAACGCTATAATTACCGTTTTTTAATTGCCACCAACTTACAAAAAATGTCATTTTACAATGGTTATACACTAGAAATTCAAAAAATATTATAATAATACAATTGTTAAAATTTCTATTTTTCGATGGATCATAACTAATATCCAAGTCTTCTTATTGAAAATATTTTTATCGTTTATAAAACTTACGGTTCAGAATCAACACCAACAGGCAAACATGCATCCTTTATATTATGACGAATGGTGCAATAACATATTTCTCTTGCGTGTGTAGAATTTTAATGTCCTTCTGCTGGGGACGGGCCGCACTACAATACAACGGGGATCAGGCCATCGTCCACCACGCTGGCCAAGTGCAGGTTGGCGGACTTCACATGCCATCGAAAATTTGCTAAATTTGTTCAGACATGATGGTTTCCTCACGATGTATTTAAAATCCTATACCGGATTTAGACTCTCGCGCGAGTAGCGAGACGAGTCGCGAGGTGATCTATGCGACGAGCGTGTAAACGGTGCGCTTGTAACTCGCCTCGCGCCTCGTCTCGTCACTCGCAGCGCTCGCGTCTCGCGTCTAAACAGAAACTTTTTTTACGCGAGCTGTGAGGCGAACACGATACAAGGTACGAGGCGAGTTACGAAGCGAGAGTCTAAAGCCGGCAAAATAGTATTTGTATAGACCGTAAAGCAAATAATAACCATGTGGAAATTGGTTCGCACATGAGAATATCACAGATGCGAGACCCGGGATTTGAACCGGCTACACTTGTTTTTTTAATACTATTTTACTTTCCAATCAAGCGTGTTACCACTGGGCTACCACTGCTTTATTATATCCTGTATAGTAAATTTTCATTTTACTGCTAAATTGTAATTCAATGCCTTTATTACCAAAGGACGCCTAAAGGGACAAAAAAAGCATTACATTATTTAAATTAACATTACATAGTGAAATTGGTTTCATATTTCTTTTATAATAACTTACTTTCACACTTTTTCTTAATATATTTTTATTGCCTTACCTAAAACTGGAATGGGCCATTTGATTTCAGTAATATTTTACTGGATTCTGCAAAAAAAAATATAAAACTTATCTATAGATATTATACATATAATAAAATTGTAACTGATCTCTGTCTGTACATGGAAGATATTTGAGAAAAACAATTATTAGGTATATTTATAAACGCAATAGGACCCAAAACAATTATTTTTAGTTTGTCTGTTTGTCGGTTTGTCTGTTTTTCTGTGCGTTTATGCGCGGTAATCTTAGATACGGCTTAACCGATTTGGGTGCGGTTTTCGCGAATGTATTGTGGTAAGCTTCATTTAATATTTAATATTGACAGACTGACTTCAAAACGTGCCAGTATATTTCTCTTAAAGATATTTTATAAACATTAATATTATCTGATACTATATTATCTATATCATATCTTTTCTATAAATAAAAAATGAACGGCTAAAAGTGTTACTAAGCGCAAAACTCGAGAACGCCTGGATCAATTCGGCATTTTTTTTTTATATATTCGTTGAAGTCCAAGAAAGGTTCTTATGAAGAGAAAATTTGGAAAAAAATCACGAAAAATTGTAAAAATCACGTTTTTTTTTACTACTACTTAATAATTATAAAAGCAACCTTAAAATTAATATAAACTACTTGAATACATTTGTAGATTTGATGGTTTCTCTTTCTACGATATACAGTTTGACTTTGTTTGTTTGTTTATCCTTTTTTCACGTCGAAACAAAGTGACGGATTGGCGTGAATATATAAAGTTAGTTGGAGGGTTGGAGAATGACGTAGATTTCTTTTTACCTGGGGAGATTATCTCATTCCCACGGGAAAACACATTATAATACAACCTACAACAACTCATCTTATCTACGTATAACATAATATATAGTCTATCTATTCCAAACTAACCGTTAAAACATAACTAGTGACGAACTCAAGCGAAACGAGGGTGAATCGCTAGTTATATCTATACTAATATTATAAAGCTGAAGAGTTTGTTTGTTTGTTTGTTTCTTTGTTTGGTTAAACGCGCTAATCTCAGGAACTACTAATCTGATTTGAAAAATTCTTTTTGCACTAGATAGCCCGTTAACTGAGGAAGGCTATAGGCTATATATCATCCCGGCAAAATGTACGGTTCCCGTGGGACAGATTTGTTTTTGTCTAGGGAGGAACCCGAAGAGAAGCGAAGGTGAGTCGCTAGTAATATTATATTATACAATTGCAAATAAACGAAATCATAAATCACATAAAAACAATATTTAAGCATATGGCAAAATTGTTAGAAAGCAACAAAATAACGCTTCAAAATAAATACATTTTCTCTTAGAAATTGTAGCTTCTCCAAATTTGCATAACAGGTAAATGTATTTCAGTCCTCCGGGGTAAGAAGACAATATTCTTTTCTTTATCCCACTATTTTACCAAATAAAGTATTCATATTACAGACGCTCGCAGTAAGCGACTAAAAAGAGCCAATTTACCGTATAAAATAACCACAAATTATTTTGTTATTATAACATCTAAATACTAAGTGGCATTTATGTACGCCTACAGATGGAAATTTTACACTTTCTAATGTCGACATACACAAAAGAATATATTTTTCATTTTTAGTACGAGAAAAGTCAATGAAAATATATTCATGTCACATAAATGTGAAAGTTGAAATGGGACGAAATTTTGTATTGCCTATTGTACCGGTCAACCCCAATCTGATATCAAAACAGAGTAAGTTAAACGCCTCTAGCGCGAAGTATCTCGAAGTTCGCGATTTGTTACTAGTGCCTGGGCGACCGAGCATCGCTCAGAGTTCTTTTTTATTGTATCGTTTTTTTTAGATAAAAAAAAATAAAAACTTGAATAAATACAAAAAAAAACAAAAGTAAAACTTTATATCCGACCGAGATTCGAACCCAGACCCTATGATTGACAATCTTGCACCTTAGCCGCTTGACCATCAATTAATTATCGACCATATTTTACGTAAAATAATACGAAAGAAAACCGCATGAAAATTCGAAAACACGCGTTTTCCCAGACATAAGTCTAATCTAGGTCGATTTTTCGCCCCCGAAAACCCCCACACACCAAATTTCAGCGAAATCGTTAGAGCCGTTTCGTTTCCGAGATCGCTGGTATAAATAAATAAATAAATATACAAGAAATGCTTGTTTAAATATATTACTACATATATTTTGTAATACAACTTTTTGACATAATTTTTAATGTTTTTTTTATTATTATTATTATAATTTTACCTTATATACGACAATCATCTATTTACTTTAGACACGAAAGACCTGCGTTGCGAGGCGTGACATTATACGCTGTTTCCATTGAATCGAAGTCGGGCTCCCGTGTGACTGAATATGTACGACGTACATACATACATACGTTGACTCATCTCGTGTCAGGCAGACATCATCAATATTGAAGCTGTGACAGAAAAGGTAGATCAGGCTAAGTTAGATAAATAGGCCTAAAAAATCAAGTCAAAGTGCTAACAACTTTTTAAAAGATATATGTTGGGACATTAAACACACAGCACCATCTAGTTCCATGTTAAGCTACGAGGCCTGTGTTATGGATACCAGATAGTTGATACACTACACATATATAACTTTAAATACAGACATATTATAAATATAAGCACCCATGACTGGAGTACAAACATTCGTGTTCATCACACAAATTAATGCCCCCAGCAGGACTCGAACCCGCGACCGCTGGCACAGCAAGTAGGGTTTCACTACAAACTGAGCCAAACGTGTCGTCAAATTATATCAGATATTATCACGTTATTGCTAACACACGAAGGCTGGCTCGTTTTCATCTGAAAAAAAAAAAACACACAATACCTGGACAATATACATTTATTTGTTTTGTAATTAAGTTGCTGTAGATTTATTTACTTTCATTCCACCCCTGAAGATGAAAAATTTACTTTTTAAGTATTTTTGAAAACGTTTTTTTTTTTAAATTAAATAGCAATTATATTAACTTTCCGATGTAAATTTATATCGTTTTAAAAATCCTATGTCTAACCTAGGACGAGTCATTTTTTTTCAGTTAGCTTACAAAGTAGGTACTGTGTATGTCATACTTCTATTCTACGAGTAATATTATAGTTTAGTCAGCAAGTGCTTTTTGGTCAACTTTTTTCAGCAGTCTCGGAAAAATATGAACGAGATGTCATTCTCCATTCTGAGCCAAACGTGTCGTCGTCAAATGGGGTTGAAAGTTTGTATGGGGAAGCAACCTAGGGATGAACCCGAGCGAAGCAAAGTTGATGCGCTAGTATATTATAACTGCAAAAGCACGTTAATCTATACTAATATTATAAAGCTGAAGAGTTTGTTTGGTTGTTTGTTTGTTTGTTTGTTCGTTTGTTTGTTTGGTTGAACGCGCTAATCTCAGGAACTACTAGTTGGAATTGAAAAATTATTTTTGTGTTGGATAGTCCATTTATCGAGGAAGGCTTTAGGCTATATAACATCAAGCTACGACCAATAGGAGCGGAGCATAAATGAAAAATGTTGCAAAAACGGGAAAAAATAATTCCTTTTGACAGCTTCCGTTGCGTGCGCTGCGTAAACGTTTAAAGTTACGCAAAAATAGTGTATGACGGATTGTTCCCCTTTAAAAGTTCTAAAAAAAAGTCCGCGACAGCATATGTCTTATCTTTTAAGGTTGACTCAATATAACCCTTTTTATAGTAATCAACTTTGTTCTAAAATAATGCATTACTTCCGAAGGTGTTTTTATAAACATGATATTAATCCTTATCAAAATAAATACGTTATTCATCACAAGTATTTAATTTTGAATAAAATTTCCCTTGACATCATTTGATTTCAATAGATATCTTAGGAGATATCATAGTTTTAAAATATACATATTTAACTTTACGCGGACTATGGGTGAACGCGCTCTCAGCTCGATGCAAGGCGAGGGCGGGGCGGTCGTGAGCGGGGAGGGCGCTGGCTGTCTATTAGTAAAAAATGATTAAAATTAATTCAGTAGTTTAAGAGTTTATTGCCCAAAATTGAATAAACATACAAAACAGTAGTATAGACTGACATAAATGTTATTGCTAAAACAAAAAGTGCAAAATTACTAAATCAAATATGAGATTAACGGAGGAACCTTTGTAGCATTGTCAATCTCTGCCATTACTTACCAATCATGCGGTGCGCAATGAAAGTGGTATATGTAAGAGTATACTAATGTGTAAAGCCTAAGAATTTGGTTTATGATCATCTGAACGCGGGCGGAGCCGCGGGCAATGCTAGTGTTATTTATAACATATGAACATATAAGCATGGTAATGTTATACATAACTACTAGCGACTCACCCTCGCTTCGCTTCGGGTTGCAAAACGAAGTCGGACAAAAACAAATCTATCCCACGAGAACCGTACATTTTTCCAGGATGATATATGTATAGCTTAAAGCCTTCCTCAGTTAACGGGCTATCCAGTGCAGAAAGATTTTTTCAAATCGGATTAGTAGTTCCTGAGATTAGCGCGTTCAACCAAACAAACAAACAAATAAACTCTTCAGCTTTATAATATTAGTATAGGTGAACATACGAATTGCGCGTAAGTCCGTTGTTATTCGCACTGAAAAGTTTCGACTAATATGAATGTTTAATGGAGCCGCGGGCTGAAGCTAAACACAAAACATTAAATCTTCCGTATTTACAACTAAGTCCTTGGCTATTACTTGCGACCACATTACGTTAAAAGTTCAGGACGTTTTAAAGCAGGTAATGTAAAAGAAACGGTCCGGATGAGCATAAATAAAAGCCTTGGAAGTTAAAAGAAAAAAAACACGTATGTGTTAAGTCTACTTAAGCTGTGTTTATATTATATTCTCTTATTGCAATATCTTTTGACTTTATTTTACTTGAAATTCAATTTTATAATTGTGAATATTACCATTTGTCTATTTTAAATAAAACTATCGTCAAAGATTATTTTGCAGATTTATTTTGATTTTTGGTTCCCGACGTTTCGAATGCTTTACAGCAATCATGGTCACGGGAGAGACTAAGGTTTTAGACGTCTCAAAGGCGTTATATACTTGTTATAGACAAGTATATAACGACAGACTTAACACAGACGTAATTCGAAAAGTTAGTTTTATTTAAAATGTCAAATATTCGCTTAAATCAAAGAAAGAATTAACATTTGTTTATTTAATTATGGCATATCTCAATAACCTATCTATCATTTTCAATTCAATTCAATTTTTTCATTAATGGCTTCAAAACGTGCCAGTTAAGCACAGATTACTTGGCAAATATCACGTAGAATGAAGAAAACATGAAGGAGGATTGGTTGGTAAAATAAGATCACTAAACTGTAATAAATTATAATGTGTAAAAAAGGGAGTAAATCCTTAATTAACTTTGGACCTACAACAAAAGACAGATAAACCAGTTAAATACCTGAACTGAAAAGGGTGTATTTTACAGAAGTGAAAGAATGGAAAAAAGACATATTACTGATATATAACCTACAGTTGAATACTTAGCATTTGAATAATATGTCATGACAATATATTAAAATGTACCTGAATGTACCAAATATCAATAAGTACTTCTCCCTTATTAATCGTTAAAATTACTTATAATTCCCGGTGTATAATATAGTTATGGATAATAATTTTGTTATTAGTAAAATATTGTTATTGTTATTTATTTATAACTAGCAAAACCCGCGAATTCGCTGGCGATCAAACTGCGAAAAATACGAAATTTCATGTAAATATGTCCAACGAATAAAAAGTTTCATACAAACTTTTATCCCCTATTTCACTCTCTTGGGGGTTGAATTTTGAAAAATCCTTCCTTAATGGAGGCCTATGTCATAAGAGGAATACGAGTAGGAAATTTTTAGTTTCTAGCCCTAAGCGTTTGGCCTGTGCGTTTATTTAAAACTTTCATCCCCTATTTTACCCTCTTAGTTGAATTTTAGAAAATGCTGAAATACGTAACTCATTATTTTTGCCATCCACATACCACAGCGCGTATCACGATCGCCGCTATAAATAAATAAATAAATAAACAAGAATTGCTCGATTAATTATATTAGATATATATAGAAGATAGATAGGTAGATATCAAAGATACTGAGAAAATATCTAAAATAAGATTTCCAGTTACGTAAAATGCGACCATCAAAATGTATAAAAAACGTAGGTAAAATAAGAAATAGTTTAAAATCCTTTCGGCTTAAATATTTTATTGGATCAGATTCTGGCTACATTCCAACAATCTTCGAATATGGTATCAAGGGTACTACTAGAATCGACTCGAGTCGAACAAGTTTGCGACCAATCTTGTTATTGGGCTATTGTTGAGAATGATCTAACAAATATGAAATAATTTTACGAATTCGATACAAATTATTGTAACATTTTAATGTTCACTTAGCTTTAAGTAAAATTCAGCTTAGAGCTTTTATACTTACAAAGAAGTATTAAACTGAAAATATAATTAAATTTTAAGAGGCGTACGCTCAGTGGTCGAAATTAACCATCACATTCATTATTGAACACTAGCGGCTCACCCTCGCTTCGCTCGTGTTCGCCTCTAACAAAAACAAATCTATCCCACGGGAACTGTACATTTTCTGGTATGGTAACAAGTTTATAACGCCTTTAAAATGTCTAACACCTTTGTCTCTACCGTGACCATGATTGCTGTAAAGCATTCGAAACGTCGGGAACCAAAAATCAAAATAAATCCGCGAAATAATCGGAAAAGACAGTTTTATTTAAACGGATCTGGATAAAATTTGGCACAGAGATAAATTATAGTCTGGAATAACACATAGGCTACTTCTTATCCCGGAACAATATACGATTCCCGTGGGATAGGTTTGGTTTTCTTTACCTAGAGGCGAACTCGAGCGAAGCGAGGGTGAGCCGATAGATATAATATATTTATTAAAAAGGAACAGAATATTTTACAATATTCTGTCAAACTTTTTACTATTGCATATTATGTAAAGTTAGAACATTTATTAAATCGTAGTACAGCATTTGTTATAAGCGCCGATACTATTTCAGTATTCAGAAGAATGAAGTCGCTAAATTATTCTGCACATTGAATTTGCAGCCTGACCATCTGGTCGTCGGCAAAACAGAAATACACGTGTTATTTTAATACCGGCATTTTTCAGACCGCTAAGTTTTCGTATCACTGCTCCTTGTAAAAGATTGAAAAGATTAAAAACCAATTTCTAAGAATCATATCAAAAAAAAAACTAATCTATCTTTGGATATTGTCTGAACTAACGCACACACGCACAATGCACATATAAAGACGCACATATATTCGTAACCCGTTTGGGCTTCGCTTCGGTCGAGTAAAATTTTCCAATTTATTCAGACTTTCTAATATGTTCCTATACTATAGATAGATATTAAAATTATGTACGAATATTATCATTTGACGACACGTTTGGCTCAGTGTGTAATAACCCTACTTGCTGTGCCAGCGGTCGCGGGTTCGAGTCCCGCTGGGGGCATTCATTTGTGTGATGAGCACGAATGTTTGTACTCCAGTCATGGGTGTTTATATTTATAATATGTATGTATTTAAAGTTATATATGTGTAGTGTATCAACTATCTGGTATCCATAACACAAGCCTCGTAGCTTACCATGGAACTAGATGGTGTTGTGTGTTAATGTCCCAACATATTTATATTTATATTTATTTATAAAGACCTTACATAATATACACATTATTTTTCATACAAAAGGCAAAGAGATTGAAACATTTTTTGTGCCGAAATCAGAATTTGAAATAGACGTTTTACACAAACATATTGATAGGAAGCCTAAGCAGTTAAAGAAATCAGTGAAAACGTAAACTATATCACTTATGTATCAAATAACATAGATACGGTTGTTTCAACGATACTTAGCTCCATTGATGCAATACTATTTTATAGACTACTAAAAACATTCGAGATTTATAATATTAGTAAAAATTAACGAACGTCCGCTAACCCACACTTGGCCAGCGTGGTGGACTATGGCCTGAACTCCCACGTATTGAAGGGAGGCCCGTGCCCAACAGTGGGCCGTTAAAAAGGGCTGAATACATACAAAAATTAACCTGTCTACATAATATATATCTCTTAAAAATACACAATATATTCTAGTTCTACTTTTACCGATGAGATGCAGGAAGCACGCGTTTCCGCCATTACGTTTTGAATACAAAATGTTTTCTTCGTTAACGTTAGCATAAATATGTTGAGTACAGTCGCTTGCATATATTTTAAAGAAACCCTTTGTTTTGTTTATTCCGGTCAGTAAGGAGGTAAATTGAGCCCAACTGGCGCTTTAAGGGCTTCGAATATGACGATTTCTAAACCTATCAAAACCAAACAAAGCTCTTGCTTGTTTGATAATGCCATTAAAGCGATTACTTAGTGCGGAAATCGAACTCGCACTTATTTATATAATATAGGTATTAATATTATAGGAGCATCACATAATCTATACTAATATTATAAAGCTGAAGAGTTTGTTTGTTTGATTGAACGCACTAATCTCAGGAACTACTAATCCGATTGGAAAAATTCTTTTTGCAGTAGATAGCCCGTTAACTGAGGAAGACTTTAGGCTATATATCATCCCAGAAAAATGTACGGTTCCCGTGGGATAGATTCGTCTAGGGTCTAATCCGAAGCGAAGCGAGGGTGAGTCACTAGTCTCTTATATAATATAAAACATGATTCTGCATTAGATTGTTAAGTCTAATTTTATTTTATATGTTAGTATAGAAACTGGTTATCCATAATATTTTTTTTAGATTTACTTAAATATTTGGCTTTTTATGTTTTCGGATTTTTTCGTGGATTTATTTTGTTGCTTCCTGGCATTTCGAACGGTTTACAACAATCATGGTCACGGGAGGCACTGACATGATCTCGCACGTCCGAAAATACAGCTTTATTTAAAATTGGTAATCCACTTTAGCAATACAGGGAAAAGCATAATGCCTGTTATGAAATCAACATCTTTAAGATATTTGCAGAAGGACTTCATAATGTAGTTTAACTATGCCAAAGCTCATACTCCTCAGGCACACAATATACTTAAAAAGGCGACTTAAGTTCCTTTATGTGTAAATTTTACACAAAAAACACGTTTACTAGACGATTATAAGTATCAAAAGGATACAAGAAATATTGTTATTTTTTATAATTTAAATACAGTGTAATATCCGCTTCCCGGCTCTTTTTGACCGAATTGGATATAATGGTCACTTGTTCTTTCCTTATTTGTCACGCTCAATAAATTTTATTTAAAACTTCCACCGACATAAAATATTCAATGTTCAATATTCTTTGTTCTGTGGCTTATAGACGTGCCATTTGGGCACAATTTACTTCGCCAATGTCGTGTAGAATGGAGTATTAAAATATTTTTAAGAGATATATTTAAAATTTCATCATTTGTATACTTTCTGTAACAGAAGAATTTTTGTGACAAGTGTACACAATTTCCGGCTTTTTATCTGCGTACAGTGGATAAAAACTACGTTATCGTGTCAGATGTCACTAGCAGTCCTATGCCCTCGGGTATGTACGAGTAGTTTATGTGCGTTTAGTTATTTTTTGTTTTACAACAGGCCATGTTTCGATAAGAACAAAAATTCATATCAATCGAATCATCTATAATTATTTTAAATAAAACTATCTTTTCGGATTTTTTTGCCGATTTATTTTAATTTTTGATTCCGGACGTTTCTAATGCTTTACAGCAATCATGGTCACGGGAGAGATTAGGTGTTAGACGTCTCAAAGGTCATAGAATGTCTCAAAGGTCAAAAATGGTTTATTTAAAATGTCAAATATTAGCGTAAATCTAAGAAAGTATTACATGATTAAAATAATATTGAAAATGTGAAAATGCATTTATGTGTTTACAGTTTACACACTTGTACAATAATAAGACAGTGAGGTTGCTCGCCATGCCCGTAAATGGTCGGGTATTAAGGAGAATTAGTCATAATTATAATATTTTTTTTTATAAAGCATGTTAGTCTTCCACCACGTGTATGTATGTATATATGTATTCAGCCCTTTTTAACGTCCCACTGCTGGGCACGGGCCTCCTTCAATACGATGGGGATCAGGCCATAGTCCACCACGCTGGCCATGTGCGGGTTGGCGGACTACACATGTCTTTCGAAAACTTGCTAGTTTCTCTCAGACATGCAGGTTTTCTCACGATGTTTTCCTTCACCGTAAGGCAAGTGGTAATCATGTTAGAAATTATTCACTCACGAAAATATCAGAGGTGCGAGACCCGAGATTTGAATCCGCTTCACTCGGTTTTCCAAGCGAGCGCGGTACCACTAGGCTACCACTGCCTACCACGTGTATAATCAATATCAATTTATTATTAAGTTTCATAAATGCCAATAACTATGTTTACGAGTTGGAAGCATAAACGTCAACTAATGGCTTAAATAAAAAAAATATTTAGGAAGAACTATCTTTTTATAGAGCTGTATATAAATACTCAACAAGCTAATGTGCATCCAAAATTTTTCACCTCTAACTTACAAAACACAAGTGGTCAGAAACATATACATATGTATAGTGTATAAATTAGGGGCAGTGGTAGCCCAGTGGTAACGCGCTCGCTTGGGAAACCGAGTGAAGCGAGTTCAAATCCCGGGTCTCGCACCTCTGACATTTTCATGTGCGAATCATTTCTAACATGATTACCACTTGCCTTACGGTAAAGAAAAACATCGTGAGGAAACCTGCATGTCTGGGAAAACTTAGCAAGTTTTCGAAAGACATGTGAAGTCCGCCAATTTCGGCCGCCTGGTCCGCCGTGGACTATGGCCTGATTCCCCTCTTATTGAAGGGAGGCTCGTGCCCAGCAGTGGGACGTTAAAAGGACTAAATACAATAGTGTATAAAACCGAAAAGTGCAAAGATTACAATCTACCTTTCAAGGGCAACTATACTAAACTAAAAGCTATTTAAACGAGAATTTTGTGACCCGTAGTTACACTGGTGTAACTATTGAGCATATCTAGGAACATATACACTGGCAAAATATTATATACACGTGAATTCACTTTTCGCATTTTGTTTACATGATAGCTGCAAGCGACTCATATCTTGTTTTCATTAAAAATATTCCGTATGAGAAAAATCTGAGTGAAATCCGTAAAATCGCAATGAAAATGAGAATTTAACTATTGAATTTTGATCTTTATGCCGTTGAAATAAGGCGGGAAGGGCAATTTTAGAATAACATGGAAATTCTCTTTAGTAACACACAGTTGACTTCGTATAGGAAATGCGATGCTTAGTTTTGGTATGTCACGAATACAAATGTGTTTATATTGGTCCTTGAAGAAAACTTACTCTAACAATCAGTTACGTCTTTGCCATTTTCTTACAATTTTATAAAAAGAGCGACTAAAGAACGACTAGCGACTCACCTCGCTCTGCCCGGGTTCCTCCCTAGATACAATTTAAGGTTTAGTAAAGATTTCTCAGAGATGAAATATTCTCCAGCAAAAATAGTATTCTATATGCTGACCCAGACAACCAGCTCTCGTTATATTAAATTTCATCAAAATCTGTTGAGTGGTTTTCTCGTTCAGGCAGACAGATAAAAATTCTAAAACTTATAGATTCGGCCTCTGTATCGATAATAATGACTATTTCAATAAGATTTTCCAAAAAATATTTAATGTACAGATTCGATTCACTAAGAATTTTATTATATGTATAGATATTAAAACTGTTTATTTGTATGCAGGAAGAAGATACACCCCCTTAAAGGAAAAGCGGGTATATGTATACTTTGGGGGTATGGAACATATTTTTAGGATACTTTGTTTTTTTTAATTTCATGTTGCTATTGAGGGTAAGATTGTTAGCTTGTTGGAAACGTAACTAATGGAATTTTTGAATTTGAGTTAAATCTATACTTCTATACCTACTAATATTATATGAAAAAAAATGTTTGTTTGTTTGTACCGAATAAGCTCCGAAACTACTAGATCGATTTAGATGAAATTTAGTAAAAAAAATAGCTTGAGACCCTGGGAACGACATAGGATAGTTTTTATACCGGAGATCATCGCTTAAGGGGGTGAAAATGGGGATGAAAGTTTGTATTGCGAATAAACCTAACGCTACTCACCCTCGCTTCGCTAGTTTTAATTATATTTATGTTCATGCTATTCACGTCCAACTTCTGATTTAAAAATAACATAGTAAGTATGTGAGCTTCGTTACTATAAACTATGCATTTCCTCCTTTTAGAATCTCCTAAAATATACATCCATTCCTTAAAGTTATTTATATGAGTATATGTGTTTGTTCGTTGTTTAATTTATTTAAAAATATTATAATCATTGTTATGCTTTTTAATACAATTAAAAAAAAGGCATTTAATACTTATTTATTTACACATATATATATATATATATATATATATATATATATATATACATACATATATGTATATAATAAAAATAAAACCGTAAAATAATTCTATGAGTCTATTTTTCCTACATTCAGTATATTTTTAAACAAACAAATTACCTAAAACGTACTCAAGATGAAAAAGACCGTAAGAAATATAATAAAAAGCGCCCTGCAATTTTTACGAGAGAGAAAACAAGCCATTGGTATTCCAAAGAGAAGCTCCAAATCTGTTTAAGAAGTTATTACGAATAATGCCAATGGTCTAAGAGCCGGATACACCACGACCTTCACCGATCTGTTAACCAGATAAAACTTATTTTTATAAAGTTTCAATAATAGATAAATACGCCTAAAATAACTTGCCTTTCGAAATCCTGGCCAGACTATTTTTAAATTAATTAATTAAAATTTTATTTTATTTTTTTATTTTCACCTTCTGTTAACCAGCCGAATTTTGTTCTAACCGATAGTAAATAATATAAAGAATATGCCTAGGTAGCTAAAATTTTCAATAATTAATTTATAAATAACCTGGTCAGGATTTCAATAGGCAAGCTATTTTAGGAGTATTTATCTATTATTGAAACTATAAAAAATATGTTTTATCTGGTTAACAGATCGGTGAAGGTCGTGGTGTATCCGGCTCTCCGGCTATAAAGTTATATTGCGTCTGTCAAAAATACGTCTCAAATTGTAGTTTAAATACCACCATGTTGTTTTGAAAAATATCAAACATTTTGTTCTAAATGTGCCAAAAACAGAGATGTACTGATAATACATACATATATCTTTTATATCTTAAACATAAAAATGTATGGAGATGGAACTTGTATATTTTTAAAAAGTTATTTTATATTAAACTGCTTGATGATTTGATTTAATGACATTTTAAATGAAACTATTTTCATGGTTAAATTTACTTATTGGTCCCGATTGCTTTACAGCCTAGACTTGACTAACAATAAGACTCGATTCTCTTCCGAGCCCATGATTGTTCGAAACAACAGGATCCGAATAGCCAAATAAAAATGCAAAAAATTAGAAAAATAGCAATCTAAAATATATTTTTTATGTTATTTTTTTAATTTAATAATCTTATTTTATAGACCAATTCCTTGTGTCCATTCTATGTGACATTGTGTGAAGTAATCTGTGCTCAATTGGCACGCTTTGGAGCCACAAACAAATTGAATTGAATTGAAATATTTAACAATAATTTGTCCCGTCTTAGAATCTTTGTTTGTCTGCGCGTACAGATAATATACCGCACGAAAAATATAAAAATCTGTGCCAAAAATACCACTACGCTATATTTTCTTTATTTATTTATACATATATTAAAATAGCAACTTAGCGAAATCTGTACATGAATTATTTTTTTAAAACGATTATTGTAACATATTAAGTGCAGAATATAGACCCCAAAACAATTATTAATAAAAATTTTGTCTATTTGTCTGTATGACTATTTGTGTGTGCGCGTTTTCAACTAAAACCGACAGATTTTAACAAACCTTTGTGTAATGATAACTTTTTACTCGAGTCTACATTTAGGAGATACGCTGGCTTAATATGTTAGGTTAAACAAGGATTAACTTAAAAAGGCCTAAGTCCACAGGTATACCCGGCAACGAGATGGCCGACTCGGCTGCCAAAGCCGCGGCCTCCATGCGCTCGAAACCCGTGTTCTACCACACCCCCATCTCCTACCTCAAAACCGAAAAACGTAAACAACTAACCATCTCCTCACAGTCCTTCTACGAAAACTCCCCCTACTCCCTTCACACCAAGACACTCCTTCCCACCTACCGCGATCTCTGTAACTTCGTCAACACCACCAAACTCACCTTCCCGATCACCCAATTCCTCACCAATCACGCCTACCACAAAACATACCTTCACCGCTTCCACATCATAGACAACAATACCTGCCCATGTAACAACACTGACCCACAGACCTTTGACCACCTCCTTCACCACTGCGTGCGATTCTCACGCACAAGACTCGACTTCTACACAACATGCAACAATGAGCTGATCACCCCTAACGACCCACTAATACTGACTAAAATTACTGACAAACCGGAGATACTCAACACTTTCATCAATCACCTGACACACATCATTAACCAACTCAAACACTTCAATGGCACACAACCTGCAACATCCACCCACACACCTACTGATACGGTCTGATGTATGTAATTCTATGCGCACTGTAAATATTGTAAATAACTATTGTGAATATCCATTTGTATACTTATGTAAATAACCAGTTTATCTCATGTATCCCATGGTTTTACAAAAAAAAAAAAAAAAAAAAAAAAAAATAAAAATAAAAAAAAAACTATTAAAGAACCATGGGTTTAACCTAGCTTTATCTTTACTACTATAACTCTAGCCTATAACTTACCTATAGTATTAAGTCTAGTATTAGTTTCTTTTCTGTATTCTTACACTGTATACTCATATTGTGTAACCACTACTATATTAAGATACCTTATGTAAATAACTAATTCTATTTAAGCTAATAAATAGCACAAAAGTAATCACAAATGACACTAACAGAAAGCGTATACCATTAGCGCTACTGTTACTGTTTAAATATCATTGTCTTTAAAAAAAAAAAAAAAAAGTCCGCAGGTAAGTCCGCAATATCAAGTTCGAGTCAATTTCCTAAGATATACTCGCAATAACTATTTATATTTAAAACGCACCCGAGCGAAGCAAGGATAAGTCGTTAGTTAAAGAACTGAAATAAATAAATAATAAATATATATGTTTGGCCTTTAACACACACCTCCATGTAGTTCAATGGTAAGCCAGGTAGTTGATAGACTACGCATATATAACTTGAAATACATACATATTATAAATATAAACACCCATGACTGAAGTACAAACATTCGTGCTCATCACACAAATGAATGCCCACAGCGGGACTCGAACCCGCAGCAAGTAGGGTCACTACAAACTGAGCCAAACGTGTTGTCCAATAAGTAAACTTAACAAGTCAAATTTACTACTTTCTTGCAACATTTCATTTTCAAAGTTATTACGAAGAGTAAAACTATGCTGAAATTTTTCAAGATGTTTTATTATTAAGAATTTTCTTCATTATTATCGTTATAGCTCTATAAAAACTTCTTTGCTTGTAAATTAGTGATGAAATGAAATTGGCTGTATACTTACACTTGTAGGTAAGTTGTTATTATAGTTACCCGACTACGCCAGAAGGAGGGTTTTGTTTTTCGAGTGTATGTATGTACGTTTTTTTGACACGCTCTGTAGCCTAAACGGCTTGATGGATTTTAGCTTGTGAGGTGTCGTTAGATTCGTCTTAATCGTGAGAGTGACACTGGGTATATCAAAATTATAAAATTAAAATGATCGATTTTTGACGCCATGTTGTCTTAAAAAAAATTTTTTTTCTTCAAAACCTATCAAGGGGTATCAAAATAAACGGTTTTATAAATGGCTTACAAAAATATATATCCAACTTATATGTAAAAATGAAATTTGGAATTAGAAATTGTAAAAAAAATAAAACAAAAAAAAAATATTTACAAAAATTAAAAACCTGACTGCGTTAAAATCAAACTAAAAAGATGTAAACAAGTTGACAAAGGAACATAGTATTATACAGTCGGAGACACACGCAGCTATTATAAAACATAATACTATGCTCAACTATGTTCTTTCGTCAACTTGTTTTCATCTTTTTAGTTCGCTTTTCACGAAGTCGGGTGTTTTATTTTTGTAATTTTTTTTTTATTTTTATATTATTACCACATTTTTATAATTTTTTTTTTATTTTTAATTAGCTCTTTAATAATAAATACGTCCAAAGTTAAATGAATTATATTATTTATGATGAAAGGGAGACAATGTTCTTAGGCTGCATCTACACGTATTAATTAACGTAAAATTAAAACATTGTTAAAATTTATATAACATTTAGGTTAAACTTTTTTCCACGAAAAAAAAACAGAATTTTTACTAAGAAAAATAAACATATCATATGCTAATCCAGAACATGGCATACGTGTATCAAGTTTCGTACAAATCTTTACACATGATCAAGTTACGTAATTGGAAACTTCTTCACAAACTTACACATTTATAACTTAATGTACAAACATTCTTCGTTCTAAAACTTTCTTATAGAAGGAACAAGAACGTTTGTACATCAAGTTTTATGTACTGCGATACTTTCCTTTAAAACTATCTAAATCAAACAGCACTTGGTATGTTTAGTGCTTGTCGTAACTTAGATCATTAAGTTTCTCACTGCACATTTCTTATTTTATACTAGCCTTTACACACGGTTGTTACATTTACGTTTTCCTTTTATTCGCATGCTAACAATTTCCATGCGACGAGATACGGTCAATATGGTACTCCAGTAGCACCCCAAAATAGAGCCTATCCGTTCTCTTATGGAATATGCGTCAAATCGTTAAATCCCTTACTATTATATTGACCAATTAGCGATTAAACCTGGGTAGGATGGGTCCAATGATGCCTAACAATAACCTGTGCTGTAATTCTAGGTCATAACCGTATTTTGACGACACATTTGGCTCAGATTATAGTGACCCTACTTAATGTACCAGCTGTCGCGGGTTCGAGTGCCGCTAGGGGCATTCATTTGTGTGATGAGCACGAATGTTTGTACCTACTCCAGTCATGGGTGTTTATATTTATAATACATATGTATTTAAAGTTATATATGTGTAGTGTGTCAACAATCTGGTATCCATAACAAAGGCCTCGTAGCTTACCATGGAACTAGATGGTGCTGTTTGTTAATGTCCCAACATATTTTATTTATACATAACCAATCAATGTACTAAATTTCATTTAAATCCATCCAGCTGTTTTAGTCATAGAGTAAAACACACACACACACACACACCCACACATACAACCTTTCGCATTTATACTTTTAGCAGTGGTGAGATTTCAAATAACTTAATAACAGTAAAAGGAATACCAATATATACATAATATGTATATATATCAATCACTAAAAATCTATGGCGAAGAAATCATTCATTGGAACTAACATTTTTCCACATGGGCATTTGCACGTGTTTTGTACACAAGAGACCTAAATCGATATGTTCAAGTTCATAGATATATTTATAAAAGTGTACCGAGAAATAAAGGAAAGTAAGATTTGCTATTGATTTAATCCATTGACCTGATATGAAATTGTGGCATATACATATTATATCATTCAATCACAAAAGATTTCAATTCAAAATAGTATACAAGTAGGCATAATTTTTTAATCTTTCGCCAGTAATGAAACTAAGATAATTTTTCACGTTTAATATAAATTTCTTAAAAATAAGATATTTTCCCGCGATAAAATGTAAAAGCTGAGAACACTATACTTGGAATTTAGTACTCAGCCCTTTTTAACATCCCACTGCTGGGCACGGGCCTCCCTTCAATACGAGGGGGGTCAGGCCATAGTCCACCACGCTGGCCAAGTGCGGGTTGGCGGACTGCACATATCTTTCGAAAACTTGGTAGATTTTCTGAGAAATGCAGGTTTCCTCACGATGTTTTCCTAATCATAATCATGTTAGAAATGATTCGCACATGAAAATATCAGAGGTGCGATACCCGGGATTTGCACCCATTTTACTCGGTTTCCCAAGCAAACGCATTAACCACTGGACTACCATTTACTTGGAATTTGCCTAACGTCAATGTCACCATTTCTAATAGCTGAAGACTTGGCTCATGAATATTCAGCGAATAATAATTTTAGATTTTTGTCTAAAGCATTTCTAAAGATAGCTTCTATTTTGTCGCTTAGGCCAAGGTTACCTTATGTATATTATAAATATACTAAGTTGAAATTCTCATTTAATACCCAAAAAACATTCGATATCTAAGAAGAAATCAATAGACCTGAAATACATATACATACCGTGGCCATAGACATAGAGAGTGGATTGAGTGTTTCTTTGCCAGCCATCAACTAAAAATGGCGGAAAAGCGACAGAGACAAAACGAATGTGCGGCTAAAAGTCTTCTGTATTAATTGAAATACGAATAATGAAGATAGGTATATATAATCTTACATCCCATTATCTATACATATTATATATAATAAAATTCTGAGTCGAATCTGTACATTAAATATTTTTTGGAAAATCTTATTGAAATAGTCATTATTATCGATACAGAAGCCGAATCTACAATTTTTAGAATTTTTGTCTGTCTGTCGCAGACGCGAAAAACGGATACACATCACGAGAAAACCACTGGGCAGATTTTGATGAAATTAGACTGTACATATATCCGGGTCAACAAGTATCCTAAATACTTTTTACTCCGACAAAATATCTCATCTCTGAGAAAACTATACTAACTGTTAAAACGTAGTACGTCGCTAGTAATATTATAATTTTCAATAATATTATATTTTATTCACATTCCATTTATAAATTCAAATTAAAATAAAAGACGGGTATTGGCCGCACGTTCACTCTCACAGTGACTAAGTATATTGCTTAGTCCATTCGCTATATCCATGACCGTGACAAAGATATTGACATATATGTCTTTGATACTCGAAAAACAATATGGTCTAAGAGCCGGATACTCCACAACCTTCACTGATCTGTTAACCAGATAAAACATATTTTTTATAAAGTTACAATAATGGATAAATACGCCTAAAATAGCTTGCCTATCGAAATCCTGACCAGACTATTTTTAAATTAATTTTTTTTTTGTTCACCGTCCTGTTAACCGGCCGAATTTTGTTCTAACCGATAATAAATAATATAAAGAATATGCCTAGATAGTCTTGCCTACTCATTTCTTGACCACACTACCTGGGAAGAGGGTATGAACAGGTAAGTTACTGTAGATAACTTCACGGATACTATAAGGCTGCCTAGCCATAGCCAACCATACACGTACCCATATATATAGCAGCCATATACTTTGTATTATTTACTATCGGTTAGAACAAAATTTAGCTGATTAACAGAACGATGAAAAATGAAAAAATAAAAGTTTTGATTAATTAATTTTAAAATAGCCTGGTCGGGATTTTAGGCGTATTTACCTATTATTGAAACTTTATAAAAAATATGTTTCATTAATAGATCGGTGAAGGTCGTGGTATATCCGGCTCTCCGGCTAATACCTATTTAGAGTTAAATAAAAAGTACCATCGCTTCTTTATTAGATCAATACGATGTAACAATACATAAAAGTAAAACTAAATAATGTTATAAGGGAACAGATGCTGATCTTTTACAGTTGATGTGAGTACCATATGTACTCTTAGATGAAATGAAGGCCAATGTTAAAAAAAGAATTACTTACAAACTAAAATAACCGTTTAATATTATTGATGGACTAGCAACTTACTCTTACTTTGCTTTGATATGTCCCTAGGTGCTTAGTAATCTAATTAGTAATACGTGAAGAGAAAACTTTGAACCCATTTTTAAGCATATTGCATGTACGGAGGAGTATGAGCTTTGGCATAGTTAAACTTTATATAGAGAAGGACTGCAGAAAGCCAAAATTTATTGACTTTCTTTTACCCGCGAATCCGCTCGCATATTTTATTTATATAAAATTACTTCACTGGTAAAAGATGTAGTATGATGTTAGATAACCTTCATCAATATTATACGAGTACTTACATAATATATAGATGAATTATTTGTTTATACGTGCAAATCTCTGAATCTATAGGCCCGTTTGAAAATTCTTTTAGATTTTATAAGTTATCTATATAACTTTGAAAAAAGGAACCTCAATATCGATCAAACTTAATAAATTATGGTTGATTTTCAACCACGCGGCGATCCCTAGTGATACTCTTAATCCCTATAAGCTCCTCAATGATACGTCTGTATACTGAATTTATCCAAATAAATCCAGCCATTTCAGCGTGAATGATTAACAAACATACAAACATACAAATTTTCGCTTTTATAATAATACTTCAACATTCTTAACGACATTCTTTCTATGATAAAAATCTTAAATAAATATTATAGAAAAGCGTATTTCTTTGATAACTCTAGAAACCCGAATGCTTCGTCCGATGGAAATAAATTTTGGTAAACTCAATTTCAACCTCAACAACTTTATTCAAAAGACTTTTACAATCACTTTTACAAGAGTTAGCGTCGTCCCAACTACAATAACTTAAGGACGCTATCGGCTTTCAACGTGGTTTCACTAAAAAGATTGCGAAAAACTTAAAAATTGCTCTTTCAAAATTTAGTTTACATTATTTATTTTTATACACAATGTGCAGTGTATCTTTTGAAAATTTAAAAAGTTTAAACCCACTTATGTGCACTTCAAAATACTCTTAGAATAATAAATTTTTATTATAAAAATAAAAAAATAGATTCTGATATTTTATGAACATATATACCCATGACCCATGAAATATTTACTTTTTTCAAATAAAAACTTGAAGTTATTTGTAAATCTATACAGATAAATAAAATTGGAGTGTCTGTTTGTAATATTAAAATAACCGCTTTTTACTAAATGCATATGGATGTATACACGGTACATATACCAAAACAACATTTTTTACAATTTTTGTCTGTCTGTCTGTCTGTCTGTCTGTCTGTTTGTTCCGGCTAATCTCCGAAACGGCTCGACCGATTTTGACGGGACTTTCACTGGCGGATAGCTGACATTGTAGGGAGTAACTTAGGCTACTTTTATTTTAGAAAAAGAATCAGGGTTCCGCGAAAAAAATTAAAACCCATGAAATTGTGAACAGAACCGTCGATTCGCTATATAATTTAAATGAATATCTTAGGAGTAGTAAGCTACTATTTATGTATAAACATAGCTAACCGTGGAAACGTACCTAGGGACGAACGCGAGCGAAGCGAGCGTGAATCGCTAGTAGTAAATAAGTCGCAAATATGATGTACCCTGTTGAAAAAATTCCAATAGGATTCCATCAAAAGCGACAAAAGCCACATAGAAACTAATAAATATTTATTGGTTAAAACAAAAACAAATCTATCCCACGGGAACCGTACATTTTTCCGGAATAAAAAAAGCTATAATCTATCTCTGTATCAAATTTCGTTCCGATACGTTCATCCGTTCTAGCGTGAAAGAGTAACAAACATCCATCCATCCATCCAAACATCTAAGCTTTCTCATTTATAATATTAGCAAAAGTATGCATTTCAAGGGAAGTTTAAAAATTCAATTGAAAATATCTCGTATGAAGTGTCAAGCTCTTAGATTATAAGTGGCTTGCACCACTCTTATTTAAACAACTAGGGACTCACCTTTGCTCCGCTCGTGTTCATCCCTACTTACGTTTTAATGTTTAGTATAGATTTCAGAGATGAGATATTTTTCCGCAATAAAAAGTATCCTATATGTTGACCCGGATAACCAGCTATCATCATACCAAATTTCATCAAAATCCCTCCAGTAGTTTTTCCGTGATGCGGTCACAAACAGACAGACAAACAAAAATTCTAAAAACTATAGATTCAGCCTCGCTATCGACAATAATATCTATTTCAATAAGATTTTCCAAAAAATATTTAATGTACAGATTCGACTCAGAATTTGATTATATGTATATAGACAAAAATGGAATTGATTTCCGCAG
This sequence comes from Fabriciana adippe, assembly GCA_905404265.1. Lineage (NCBI taxonomy): Eukaryota > Metazoa > Arthropoda > Insecta > Lepidoptera > Nymphalidae > Fabriciana > Fabriciana adippe. The sequence continues at coordinate 14,806,633 of FR989989.1, forward strand.
CGCTTCTTCATAGTAACATTCTGTAAGAAAAGTATAATATAAAAGTCAGGTAGTGTTTTTGTCAGTTCGATTGAGAACTTTTCTAACGGCAAAAACAATGAGGCTGAATATACCCACGAGATTTGTGAAACTCGAGTTTCACTGGAGATAGGTCTAAGATATTTCTAATATATTATCTATATATATTGGATTAGTAAAGAACGGTTATTTAACAGCGAAAGACCAAAATTTTGCTTTTTTTTCATTTGATACTATCAATTTGATACATTTGTTTATTATTTTAAAAAGATTAGCACCAAGGGAGTGAAGGGTAGTGTACCCTTTGCTTGCAATTTTGGTCTGATTGATAAGTATGATTATCGCGTATTGTAAAATAATCATTGTAAAGTAAATATTATGTTAAAAGTAAAAACTTTTAACTCAAGAGACCACAAGTCATAAAAGTGCTTATGATCCGCCCTCACTTTGCTAAAGTTTTAGATAACATTATGTAATAAACAAAATTTTCCACGACAATTACTAAATATAGCGAGATGAAAAAAATAGCCGGCTGAGTAAGCGCGGATAGCGATGTCCAAATATTTGTATGGGATGCACTATCTGTACTTGTATAGTATTATATGATCTGTGGTAGTACTTACTTATCGGCCCATAAAATACACTACATAAAAAAAACCTACGTCGTTTTATTTTATTTACTCGATGTTACGTTCAAAGAGAATAACATCAAATAAAAATATGCTTTATTTAAATAGACTTTTACAAGCACTTTTGAATCAGTATATAAGTTATAAATATCAGTATGTGAGTCTGTGAGGAATCTACCAGCTGGGGAGGCAGTTCCGCTGAGAAGTGTCGGCGAGAAACTAAACAGTTGCTCTTTTAAAAACATTTTTATTTACAATATTGCAATACAATAATTAACAGGCAGTCCGTAATGGCATCCCAATAGTAACGCGCTCGCTTGGGAAACCGAGTGAAGCGGGTTCAAATCCCGGGTCTCGCACCTCTGATATTGTTATGTGCGAATCATTTCCAACATGATTACCGCTTCTCTTACGGTGAAGGAAAACATCATGAGGAAACCTGCATGTCTGAGAAAACCTAGCAAGTTTTCGGACGACATGTGAAGTCCGCCAACCCACACTTGGCTAGCGTGGTGGACTATTGCTTGATCTCCCTCGTATTGTCGGGAGGCCCGTACCCAGCAGTGGGAGGTTAAAAAGGGCTGATAAAAAAAATACAATAATTATCTACTTATCCTACGTGAAACTCAACCAGACATACATTGTCGTCTACAAATTAATCGGCGATGGTGTAATAAACTAACAAACAAATCCACATAGCACGCCTTCACATTTATTCTTGTATATAAAAATCTATCTAATATATTTAGAATACTCAACCATGTCATGAAATGCTTTAAAAATTGATGCCATGCGGAAGGATGTCAATAAAACACAGATCACGTCGCTACCCAATTCCACTTTTAATCTCATACGTGATGTAATAATTTGTATTTACAGAACAGCTTCGGCTTGGTGATAACCTGAATACTTTAAGGAAGGCAAAAATGCTTTAAATAAAAAAAACAACTATAAACCTCTTGTTTCTTTTCTTACAAACAGCACAAGAAGTTTTACTGTCCATGAAGTTTTAAAAAATGGCAAATCCCGCAGTTTTGCCATCTTTTACTTTCGCAATAAAACGTGCTATCTGGACATCGCAAACTCGTTACTTTTAAAAGATCCAAGTTTGGAGTTTAGCACACTATCGTTCATCTATTGAACGATTACGACGTGGAAAAATAATATATAATCGGATTATCTAATATATTTAAAAAAGCAATTCTTGTATATTTATTTATACCGGCGATCTCGGAAACGGCTCTAACGATTTCGCTGAAATTTGGCATGTGGTGGTTTAAGGGGGCGAAAAATCGATCTAGATTAGTCTTATGTCTGGGAAAAAGCGTGTTTACAAGTTTTCATGCGGTTTTCTTTCGCATTATTCCACGCAAAATATGGTCGGTAATTTCTTACGCTCTGACATATGCATCGTGGTCAAGCGGCCAAGTTGCAGGATTGACAATCACAGGTGTCCAGGTTCGAATCCCGGTCAGACACAAAGTTTTTACTTTTGTTTTTTTTTATTTAGTTTTTTTTTATCTAAAAAAGACGACATAAGAAAAAAGAACTCCGAGCGAAGCTCGGTCGCCCAGGCTCTTATTATACATATATGCGAGATTTTGTATCACGCTAAAATGAAATAAGAAATGACGGATCTTTGAGTCTGCACTGACATAGCAGTAGCTCTAACGAAAACGATTTCTTTAGATTAAATCGTTATAAAAATTATTTCGTCAATAATAATTAGATATAAATATCAATAAGGTCACTTAGTTTTAGATGTTGTTTGAGACAATTTTGAGATCGTTTTATGATTAAATGTTATTGAAGATTTACATCATTTTAAAGAAAATGCTAACTAATAAATAATAGGAATAATAAATACTATCATTTTTGAAATAGCTATTACTCAAAACCCACAAATTGGTTAAACCTTCGTCAATCCGCTAATACTTGCTAATCTTGTCAACGGTTAACTCGTCTTTCGGAATCTGATGAATTCTCATAGACAATCCGGTTTAATCACTATATTTTCTTTCACCATATTATACAGTGGTAGTAATGATGGAAAAGATTCCCCATGAAAATCTCAGAGATGCAAATCTAGATTTTAACCCACATCACTTAACTTTTCAAGCGAATAATTTGCTATAACATATTAAATTTCTCTAATAATAAACTCAATATCTATTTATACTTAATAATATTATAAAGCGGCAGAGTTTGTTTGTTCGAACGCGCTAATCTCAGAAACTACTAATCCGATTTGAAAAATTCTTTTTGCATTAGATGGCCCGTTTATTGAGGGAGGGTGTAGGCTATATGTCATCATGCTACTACCCAAGGGAGCGAAGCAGTAATATAATATATAGTCTATCTGTTTTATACTAACCGTTAAAATGTACCTAGGGACGAATCTGGGCGAAGCGAGGGTGAGTCGCTAGTAATATATAATTTATGACCTAAAAGCGTACTCTTATTCTAAGTAGGAAACTTCATTTGTATTCAGAACAAACAGCACAGCTGTAGTCAGTAAACAGCTTGGCAAAGTGAACACTTACCAGCTCGATAACTTATTTATCTTTCGAATAAATCAGTGTCTGTTATAATTTACTAGCATTTTACTTATAATATTTTACACATAATGCCGTTATTTGGCAAATTTTATTATTAACAGTAAATTTAAAAAAAAATCACTCTCAGCAATTGTTTTTTTTTTTTGGTGTTTGTATGAAATATTGAGATGTTGATGTTTCATCCTCGAGATCAACTAATTATTTATTAAAATCACTATCAGGAATTTTGGAAAAATGAATGGTGAAACTATCGTGTGCATGTACATTGTACATACATAGGTATATATAAACAATACACACCCGAAATAACTCTTTTTTTTAATTTAGTGAAAAATTTCAATAAAAAAATAGGAAAGAAGTGAATAAGAAATACAAATCCATGTCCATACTTTCACACTAATATTATAAATGTGAAAATGTGTTTGTTTATTTGTTTGTTCTTCTTTCACGTTGGAGCAGTGACGGATTGGCGCGCTTTTTGTGAGGATATAATTGGAGGGCTGGAGAGTGACATAGGCTACTTTTTACCGCAGAAGATCTCTCATTCCCACGGGAAAACACGTTATAATACAATCTAAAAAATATTTATGATCAGAATTACTTGAAAATTGGTATTAATGCTCTTCAATACATTTAAATAAATACGTGTCTTGGCATTTTTCAAAATTCATCCCATAAAAGGGTAAAATAGGGGATGAAGGTTTGTATAAAACAAGGTAGGTTTTTGGTCTGAAGTTGTTTATTGTAGTTTTAGCGCGAGCGAAGCCGCGGGTTCTGCTTGTTATTATAAGTTAATAAGAAAGTGTCACTTTCTTAATTTTATATATTTTCTAGACACTAAAGCATATTAAGTTTAAGCCAAGACATGCGATAGTAAATCATATTTAGTTTGTTATAACGCCTTCGTTACCGCGACAACCAATCTCATCGCCTTGAGCCATACTTGATTCAATTTGGCCCATCTTTGATACCTGATCGTAATACCTCAGTCCCTTACCTACTTAATTTCCTTACGATCCACTAATACGTTTCGAAAAGATAATAACAAGTGCTTAATTTAAAGATGGTCTTTTTTAGCTTCATTGAATCATTATTTCAAATGCAGCTGGTTAATTGATTTATATATTGAACTTTATTATGCGAAAATTTGTGTTTTTGTTACTTTTTCACTTTGTAATCATGGACATTGGTGAAATTTTCAATGGAGATAGCTTATATATATATATATATATATATATATATATATATATATATATATATATATATATATATTGTTATGCGAGAATGAATAAGAAGAGGGCGTGGCCAACAATCACGCCACCGATGAGCCGAGAACTCGAGCTGTGGAGGGGAACACCATCGAGGGGACACTTTGGCTCGGACGGTCGGCTTTCGCGGATGTGTTTAGAAGTTTCTATTAGTGTTATTAATTTGTTAATTTAATAATTTTTGTAAAAGATTTGTAATATAATTTTTGTTAGCTATATCTTTTATTTTAAATTTCACTTCTGGTCAATAAGATCAGAAGTGGGATAGTGCCTCATAGCCTACCCGCTTTTGGTACATCTGGCAAATTTATTAAACTTTAGACAATAAGTGTTTTCATTTGAATTTAACGTTTGCAAGTAGCTTTCTTTTTGTTTAACTCTGTGTGGTGTAAAAGTCAAATAATGTCTGATCAACAATCTCGTTCTCGTAAACGCAAGCGTGATTCGAGCAAGGATGTGCTAGATGCTATCCTTGCCAGGTTGAATACGCTTGAAGAACGTTTTGCTACGCCGCCGCCGCCGTCCGTGCTACCTTTACAGGTTGCTTCAACATCCCTGGAGCATACGCCGCAACCGGTACTACCTGCGTTGACGGGTGGTACAAACACTGAAGACGTACGCGATGACGACTCGACGGCGGGTCGCGCATCTACCTTATTATCGCGAGAAAGCATCTCTACGGGTAGCGACACAACTGGCAGAATCGTGGAGGCTATCACTTCACTAGTAAAAGTAAGGTCTAATAATTATTTTATTTCTAACTTTGACCCTCAAGTTCACAATATCGACGGTTGGTGCGAGGAAGTAGATAGGGCTAAGGAAACTAACGGATGGGACGATAATGAGTGTCTTTCGCGAATAGGGAATTGTTTGAAGGGAGAAGCGCGTCTTTGGCTTAACGAGTGGTCTAGCGCCGATCGTTCATGGACAAATTTCAAACGAGAATTTAAAATGTTGTGTCCGCGAACCGTCGATATCGCGAACATTCTTTATGAAGTGATGTCCAAGGATTCCAAAGGTTATGTTACTTATGCCGAATATGCTAGACGTTCATTATTAAGATTGGGCCTAGTTAAGGGATTGTCTGACGAACTAATCGTTGCTATAATAATAAGGGGTATAACAGACCCTCATATTAAAGCCGCAGCCACTAATGACAAATTACAATCTAATGATTTAGTACAATTTTTATCGATGTATATGAAACCAAAAAGTGATTTTCGGTCTACCCGTGAAAATTATCATGGATCACGTTCTGGTTCTAGTTTATCCACGGTTCGGTATAATGAAACTAAAAAAGGGGCTAGCGATATTAAATGTCATTTTTGTGGAAAGTTTGGGCATAAACGTATAAACTGCATCAGCGCTAAAAGAACGCGGTTAGGTAACATCTCCGGGTTGGGATCGTCTGAAACGGAGACACTGTCATCTTCGGTGAAAACATGTTCATTCTGTAAAAAGAATGGTCATGTAGTCAATGACTGTTTTGCTAAACAACGCTCCGAGTCAACTAACCTTAACCCGCGCAATGTAAATTTTTGTAGTAAACCCGATGGTAATCTCTCAAAATCAACGACTGATGTTACAAGCGCTGTAATCGAAGGTGTACCGGTAGATCTATTAGTGGACAGTGGTTCATGTATATCACTTATATCGAGTTCACTGTTGAAACATTTTAAGGCTAGTCAGAAACCGACTTATCGCATATTACGAGGTATAGGAAGTCAGCTTGTGGAATGTACTTCATTTGTGACATTAATTGTTGAACTACCCCACATATCTATCGAAGCTGATTTATACGTAGTACCACATAGCTGCATTAGTACACCGGTTATTATCGGCACTGATATTTTGAATCGTGAAGGTATCACATATATCCGACAAAATGGTGTTCAACTTTTGACGCGTTCAGATACACCTATATCTGTGAACAATATTCTTGATCTTAGTAACGTAAATACACCTCTTGAAGGTGAAGAGAAGGAACAACTTTTGTCTGTTATAAGTGATTTTTCAAATTCCTTTATCAATGGTACGGCCTCGTCAACAGTTACGACAGGTAGCATGAAAATAGAAGTCTCCAATAATGAACCGGTATGCTATAGGCCGTATAAATTATCGTATGATGAGAGGCTCCGCGTTCGAAATATAGTTAAAGATTTAATGGCTAAGGGCATTATACGTGAATCTGAATCCCCATACGCGAGCCCTGTGATCTTGGTCAAAAAGAAAGACGGCACAGACCGAATGTGCGTAGATTATAGGGCCTTAAACGCACGGACTGTCAAAGATAAATTCCCTTTGCCACTTATAGACGATCATATCGATAGGTTAGGATCAAGCGAATTGTTTACTAGTTTAGATATGGCAACTGGTTTCCACCAGGTACCTATGGAGGCGGACTCTATTGCCAAAACTGCTTTTGTAACCCCGGAAGGTCACTTTGAATATGTTAAGATGCCATATGGTCTTTCCAACGCACCAGTGGTTTATCAAAAGATAATTTCAAAGACTCTCAAGTCATTTATCGATTCAGGGAAGGTCTTAGTCTATATAGATGACGTTCTTTTACTATCCAATACGGTAATCGAAGGATTAGCCTTGCTGCGACAAGTACTAGAAACGCTTACTTTGTCAGGGTTCTCTATAAACCTAAAGAAATGTACTTTTCTTAGTAGCGAAATAGAGTATCTTGGCAGGGTTATTAAAAATGGTCAGGTTAGGCCGAGTATGCGCAAAGTTCAAGCTCTGGTTGATTCTCCAAAGCCTCGTAGTGTCAAACAAATTCGACAGTTTCTTGGCCTTGCGGGTTATTTTAGAAGATATATTCCCAACTACGCTCAACGTACAGCTTGTATCGCGCGTCTGACTAAAAAGAATATGCCTTTTGAGTGGACTGTTGAACAAGACAAAGCTCGTGAGTACATTATTGAGTGTCTTACAAATGAACCCGTTCTTGCCATTTATGACCCCCATTTACCTACTGAGGTGCACACTGACGCAAGCGCCGTCGGTTACGGCGCAGTTTTGATACAGATTCATAAGGGTGGACTTAGGCGCGCTGTAGCGTATTACAGCAAATCAACCCAAGGCGCTGAATCTAAATACCACTCCTATGAGTTGGAAACCTTGGCTGTAGTCAAAGCCCTCCAGAACTTTAGGAAGTACCTGTTAGGGATATCTTTTAAAATTGTTACCGACTGTAACGCTTTAAAACTAACTGAGCGGAAAAAAGACTTGCTTCCCCGTGTAGCTAGGTGGTGGATGTCTATGCAAGACTTTCAGTATACTTTTGAATATAGAAAAGGGTCTCTAATGTCTCATGCGGATTACCTAAGTAGGAACCCTATTGATGTATGCCATATACAAAACCCAAAAAATTGGGCTAAGTTAGCTCAATCAGCCGATGAGGAGACACTTAATCTCATTGATAAACTCAATAATGGTCAACTAGACTCTTCACGGTACATCTTACGAAATGGACTCTTATTTGTCAAATATTCTCCCGTCGGCGAAGAATCCCGATTTTTATGTTTTATTCCCAAGGGGTACAGACTGAGTTTACTGCACGTGTTTCACGATGACCAAGACCACATTGGATACGATAAAACCGTAGAACTTATTTTACGTCACTTTTGGTTCCCTGGACTACGCTCATTTGTTAGGAAATATCTCAAACACTGTATTGTGTGTCTTTCTTATAAACGAGTGCCACGTGCCCCACATCAACCTATCGAATCCTGGTCTAAGCCAGACGCTCCGTTCTCGGTAGTGCACATGGACGTACTTGGTCCATTACCTGAATCTCAGGGCTATAAATACGTATTGATTGTTATCGATGCGTTTTCAAAGTACTGTCTTTTGTATTCTCTCTATCGTCAAGACGCCGATGAGTTAAAACGAGCATTCACCGATGCAGTTTCGTTGTTTGGGTCTCCGAGGCTTCTAGTCACGGATCGAGGAAGAATGTTCGAGAGCGCCGCTTTTAAAGATATGGTTAGATCGTTTGGTAGTGATATTCACTATATTACGCCAGGTATGCATCACGAAAATGGGCAGGCTGAACGTTATTGCCGAACTCTCCTAAACCTTCTTCGTATTGAAGTTAACTATAGAGGTCAAACTTGGTCTGACGTATTGTGGAAGACCCAACTTATCCTAAATAGTACAAAACATAGTACAATCAATATGTCTCCTCTCCAATTGCTCGTCGGAAGTGACATTTCCACTCCTATCATACGTGCCCTTGTCCGAGATGTTGCCGTAGATATGGCTACTTCAAATCGTGAAGCTACTATGGCGCTGCGGAGACAACGTGTGTCATCGCTATTGTCAACAAACCAGCAAAAACAAGACAATTATGTGAACAGAGGGCGCAGATCACCGTGCGAGTTTAATATTAATGATAAGGTATTTGTAATTAAGACTTCACAGGCAGTTGGAAAATTAGACTCCTGCATGCGTGGGCCTTACAAGGTATTGAAACGACTTCCACATCACCGGTATGAATTGGAGTTGTTGGCTGGCTCGTACGGAAAGCGTACAGAGGCTGCAGCTGAAAACATGGTAGCGTGGGCAGGAGAGTGGACTCCCGAGACCTGCGCCGCATTCTTTGAATGTAAGTTGTCGATCAAATTATACTTTACTACTGACATATAAAAGTACTGCTTATGCTAAGGTTTGGTGTATTTATACAATGTTCATGTTGGTATCGAGTGTGATTCTCTACCATGGCAGATGGAATGTTCCTCTGGACCCTCTTCCATAATCACGATGACATGGAGATGTGTTCTCTGTCACGGCAGATGGATTACTCACTAGAGTTTTTCCATGTTCACGTTGGTATTGAGTGTGATTCTCTACCATGGCAGGGCAGTTAGCTCATAAGGGGCGCTGTCACGGTATACTAGTCACTACCGCGATACAGACAATTACTGATCAGTTGCTATATCGCACATATGTATGAGAATTGAGGGCCCTCCCGAGATTGATGTGTATGAACGAAGTAAATAGCTTGAACGTTTTGTGTGAGAGGTATGTGTAATGTCATGAAGTATAAGGACTTGTTTTGAAAGGAGTATGTTTATTATGAGTCACAAAGATGTATTCTAATGTGTCCAATTAATTTGTGCTTTTCAGCGGAGTCTGACGACTCTGTGCAAGATACATTGGTGGGAGCCGAGACGGGGTCAAGTTTTGAACACAGCAGAGTGGCGGACGAGGACGACCGCCCGTCAGGAGAGGCCGTGTTATGCGAGAATGAATAAGAAGAGGGCGTGGCCAACAATCACGCCACCGATGAGCCGAGAACTCGAGCTGTGGAGGGGAACACCATCGAGGGGACACTTTGGCTCGGACGGTCGGCTTTCGCGGATGTGTTTAGAAGTTTCTATTAGTGTTATTAATTTGTTAATTTAATAATTTTTGTAAAAGATTTGTAATATAATTTTTGTTAGCTATATCTTTTATTTTAAATTTCACTTCTGGTCAATAAGAATATATATATATATATATATATATATATATATATATATATATATATATATATATATATATATATAAATATGTTGGGACATTAATACACAGCACCATCTAGTTCCATAGTAAGCTACGAGGCCTAAGTTTTAGATATCAGATAGTTGATGCACTACACATATTTACTTTTAAATACATACGTGTTATAAATATAAACACCCGTGACTGGAGTATAAACATTCGTGCTCATCACACAAAAGAATGCCTCCAGCGGGACTCGAACCCACGACCGCTGGCACAGCAAGTAGGGTCACTACACACTGAGCCAAACGTGTCGTCAAATCTTAATTAGATTAACATATTGGCTACTTTTAAACGATTTACCTACGAGCTTAGTAGCTAGCAAAATCTAGTAGGCTATTCACCTAATTGCCATGAGTTATTGAGCTTGTTATTATATAGTAAAATCGGTCAAGTGCAAATCGACTTCGCACACGAATGGTTCCGTACAATTGTACATATATTTTTATTACTATGACTTTTATTCTATGTATGTAGTATTTTTATCTTACGGTTCATGAGATACAGCCCTCTGACAGACGGACGGACGGACAGCGCAGCCTAAGTAATAGGGTTCCGTTGGCACCCTACGGGAATGGAACCCTAAAAAAGTATCTGATTTAAATTCATAGAACTATTTCTTTCTAAAGAAAGAATCACTTTCCCTAACTTAGGTAGTTAATTCAATAACTTTTAACTTAATTTAGATGTCAAAATTTTTCTCACGATTTTATTAGGAATACAATTGTTAAGAGTATCTTTTCTTAAGTAAATCCAGTCTAACTTTGATCTTATCTTTAAAAACATGTTAGAAAAGAAATAGAATATTTTAATCATAGCACTTAATTTCACAAAAAAGGAAAAGAGGTGTGTTATAAGTTTGACCGCTATGTGTGTATGTGTGTTTGTCTGTGGCACCGTAGCTCTTAAACGAGTGAACCAATTTGGATGCGGTTTTTTTTTTTATTTGAAAGTTAGTTTCTTCGCAATGGGTCTTAGCCAGCCATTTACTAGATATGGGGTGTATAAAATAAATAAAATAAATACATTAATAAAAATCGGGACTTTAAATAAATAATATTAAGTGCCGATTTATTTATGTTCAGCATTAAGAATATATTTTTTTTCCTTAGATTTAAGCGAAAATTTAATAAGTATATTTTGCTATACATAAAACTAGTATGAAATTTCTTCATCTATATAGAGATGGACGAATACCAACTATTTATTACACAGATAAATATCACTTGAAGCAGTAAATGAGCCGTCTACCCTCATCCAACGCACATAACACCACGTTTGACTGAAGAAAACCTACAGAAAATAAAAAAAATCGCCTTTCGTTTTCGATCCTTTTATAAGATAGTATGTGCGAGATATATTTAACACACTTCATTTAAGAGGCCTATCACAAAATGTACTGAGTTCTATGGTATTGTATTCGACCGATTACTTCTACGTAAAGTTTTATAATAAACTAGCGACTCACGCTCGCTTCGCTCGCGTTCGTCTCTAGGCAGGTATTCACGGTTAGCTATGCTTATACATAAATAGTAGCTTGCTATTCCTAAGATATTCATTTAAATTACATAGCGATTTACCCTCGCTTTGCTCGGGTGCGCACGCCGTACGCGGATTTTGTTCACAATTTTATGGGTTTTAATTTTTTTCGCGGAACTCTGATTCTTTTTTCTAAAATAAAAAGTAGCCTAAGTTACTCCTTATAACATCAGCTATCTGCCAGTGAAAATCCCTCCAAAGTTGGTCCAGCCGTTTCGGAGATTAGCCGGAACAAACAGACAGACAGACAGACAGATAGACAGACAAAAATTGTAAAAAATGTTGTTTTGGTATATGTACCGTGTATAATATATCCATATACATTTAGTAAAAAGCGGCTATTTTAATATTACAAACAGTCACCCCAATTTTATTTATCTGTATAGATAATTTAAAAAAAAAGTATGTAATCACGTTTCTTTTCAACTGACATAATATATTCTGGTATAAGTTTTATTTAATAATATCAATGTTGTAAGGATAAATTTACAGCTAACTCTGAACGTTTTTAGTAGCTTTTAAGATTTTGAAAAGGTTTTTTTTGTAGAAATCCAATACATATTTTCAAATTCCAAAGCCGCTATAAACTCAAGCACTATATACAAGATATTATTATATTTTTCATTTCATTTGCTTAGTATAGTATTTCAATCCATGAGCTTGAAAAAGTGTCGTCGCGCATTTTATTAAAAAGCTTCGGAATTTTGACGTTACTTCGATTAATAATGAAAATTTGCGAAAAGCGAGGCCGCTACGAACTATATTAATAATTATTCTCCACCATACAATAAGTCAAAATTGTCGTAGAATTTCAGTTTCTCTGAATAAGAACGTGAAAGATGGGCATGAAATTGAAAAATCACAGTCAAAATGTAATAGGCCTCTTAAATATATTGTAAGTGTAATATACAGTAAGAATGTATATATAAATATTTTTTACTTATATTTGTATAACTTTGAATAATACTATCCATTTCCTCCCTCTCCAACCATATTTGTCTATCTATTTGCAACCACTTACCGTGACCCTTATATTAAGCGAGTACACACAGCGCAAAGAGTCCGTAGTTTGCAAACAGACGCCGCCGTTTGTATATTGGTGAATTACACAATATATCCGCAACATATCTAATATCTTTAAACGAGTAATTCTTGTATGTTTATTTATTTATACCGGCGATCTCGGAAACGGCTCTAACGATTTCGCTGAAATTTGGTAGTGGTTTCGGGGGCGAGAAATCGATCTAGATTAGTTTTATGTCTGGGAAAACGCGAGTTTTCGAGTTTTCAAGTAAGCATTATTCGGGTATAAGCATCGTGGTCAAGCGGCTGAAACACAAGATTGACAATCACAGGTGTCCGAGTTCGAATCCCGGGATACAACGTTTTTGCTTTTGTTTTTTTTTTTATTTATCCAAGTTTTTAGTTCATTTTTTTTGTTTGTAAGCCAAATTAGACATGAATATTTTATTTTATCACTTTACGTTTTACTCTTTAATATAACTTAATTATTAACTGATTATAATCATCTAAAAAATTATGTACAGATTTGTAGCTAGTTTCTAAAAAAATCGCTTGTATGTGTAAAGAAGATTTTTTAACCGACTTCCAGAAAGGAGGAGGTTCTCAATTCGTCGGAATCTTTTTTCTTCCTTTTTTTTTATGTATGTTCACGGATTACTCGAAGACGGCTGAACCGATTTGGAAAATTCTTTTTTTGTTTCAAAGGGTATTCTTCCCCGGTGGTCCCATATAAATTTTATCGAAATCGGTCAAGCGGTTTTTAAATAAATGGCTTAATCGAATATGTTTTTTATTAATTAAAAATCTTTCTACTTATAAATTACAAATTACCTGCTTATTACGTCTACACTAAAAATGGGAAAATAAAAACTTTTTAAAAAAAAATAAAAACCGACTTCCAGGCACTGAAAAGTAAAAAATAACTAAACAGGGGTTTTCATTTAGAATAGATACCTAACTAGATATTTTCGAAGTCGGTGCCAGCCAATACAAATCAAAGCACACCGACTTCGAAAATATCTAGTTAGGTATCTATTCTAAATGAAAACCCCTGTTTAGTTATTTTTTACTTTTCAGTGCCTGGAAGTCGGTTTTTATTTTTTTTTAATTATAATAAAATATTATTTATTATTATTGGACTATGGCTTGATCCCCTTCGTATCGAAGGAAAGCCCGTGCCCAACCGTGGGACGTTACAAAGCGCTGAATACAATACATACATATTAATATTACATACATATTAATATTACGTACATATTAATAACGAGAGTATTTTTAAATTGAAATTATCTAAGTCGTCAACGTCGACGTTCTTCTTAAGCCCTACAAATGTAACCCACTAGAGTGAAATGTGGCGAAAAAGGTTTAGAATTAAAAAATTGTATTATTTACTTCAAATTATTTAGCTTTTCTATCTAAAATGTTCTTTCATTATTCACAACATAATTTATAGAATTCCATTTATAATACCTCCCCCAAGTACTAAACCTGCAATCACAACAACTATAATGCCACCCATACACAGCTATCCTGCGTCACAATAGCCTACACAAAATCCTAACACAATACTTTATTTTAGCGAAGGTATTCTTGGCATACAAAAAGAAAACGATTTCATATAGTTTTTCTCTTAAGAAAAACAGCGTATGCTTTCAGCTCGGGGAAAGCAATTAACAAAAGCTGGATTCGTATTTATCTTACGTTCCCTTTTGATCACGTCAAGAGTGATTTAGAACACTTGGGAAAGCAAATGTTTTGAAAGCCTAGGCGCGTTGAGTAACAGGCATTGAATGCTATCTGTATACTTAGGTTTTTTGGAGAAAAAAAGGTATACTAATTCTGTCGTCTGTCTGTACGGACTTTTTTTTATTAGGTTCCGACAAAATAACGTAGGTTTTAAATATTTTTGACTAGATTACTATATATTATCAAAGTTTAAGCTAATAAAATAAGAACTAGTTATCGGTCCTCGCTTTGCTCTTATTTCTAAGTAACTTTTTATAACTGACTCATAGGTATCTCTTGAAAACTGCTTGACAATATTCAAAACAAGAAATCGTACAAGTGTAAGGCAGATTCGCGAATCGAAAGTTTAGTATGACTGAGGGGATACGAAACTCAAGATTCCGTTTTTATCTGTTGGCTAAGGAACCCTAAACAATTTTTACATACATACATATATTATATATAGAACTTTTTTTTTTCACTTCTCCGTAACACTTTTTGCATATACAAACGAAATATGAAATTACTTTTACGTACAATTATTATTATACAAACAAGCGGTTCACCCTCGCTTCGCTCGGGTTCACCTCTAGGCAACAAAAACAAATCTATCCCAGGGGAACCGTAGATTTTTCCGAGACAAAAAGTAACCTATTTATTATTCTGATGTATGAACTATATTATTGTAAAGTTTCATTAAAATCCAATCAGTAATTTTTGTGACTAAGCTGTATAAGTTACTATAGTTTTTTTACTATCCCACGGGAACTCTTTAATTTTCTGGGATGAAAAGTATCTAAAATATTGATCGGTGATATAAGGTACCACCACACAAAATTTTATTTAAATCGGTCCATTGGACCGGTTAAACTATTGAGTTTCGGAGAATAGCCCGTACAAACAGACAAACAGACAAACAAACAAAGAGACAAACAGACAAAGAGACAGAGAAACAAAAAGATTGATAAAAACTGGATTTGTTCTATTTCTCATGATCTCTTCTTACATCACCCTGACTCGGTTTTTAGCATTTTTTTTTATGTACAGACATTCGACCTCTACAGTTTTATTATATGTATAGAAAACATACAGACACCATATTACTTAAATATACATAGGTTTAATCACTGTAAGTGCGTAAAAACATTAAGTTGATGCACATGTGATTAGACGACTAGACTTAGACCACCTTTAATTAACCTATGCAGACCAAATGAATCAAAGATCAAAGGTCATCAAAGGTCGGGGTCACCCTGAATGACTTCAATATAATTTAATGGAAACTTCTAACTAATTAAGGATATATTTCTTGTCTAGTTAACGAATTTGTTGGCTAGACGAGTAAATTAATTATTAGCATCCAGTCTGTGGCTTTACATACTCTATTAAGTTGTAACCAATGAAGTATCTAATATAAGCTCCATTTCATACTACCCCCGCCATGCCTACGTCCAGTGTCGGTGACGATCTGCGTCACGATTAAGTACCTATGTATGTACTTGCAAATATCTAACTTTCTTAATGGCTAGAGCCGTTATATTTAATCTCCCCTCTCACCCTCGGGAAGTCTCTCCCGTGACCATGGTTGTTGTAAAGCATTCGAAACATCGGGAACCAAAAATCAAAACAAATCCGCAAAAAAAAATTGAAGAGATAGTGTTATCCGGTACTAGTAGTGGGTCCCTAGGTGCATAAAGCGTTGCTATGGTTTAATAGATCTTTTTAAGAAAAATAATTCCTTAATATATCTTTTATTTTAGTTTAATAAAAAAATTGGCATGATTTATTCCGACATCTTCAAAATTTATCATCACATTTCAACCAATTTACAAAAATCTTTAATGAACATATACACTAGATCCTTATGAATCATTCAGTCTATTGGAGAAAACCGTATATAAATCCGTTCGGTACTTTTTGATTTTATTGCGTTTATTGACTTTGTTTTATAACATGTAGTGATATCTCAGGAACAACCTATGCTGAACTATTTTATTTTATAAAAGAATGTACAGTAACTATTTGTATAATGAAAAAATAAAACAAATAACATTTATAACAGGTTTAACAGCTTATAAAATGTAAACAGCGCCATCTATAACTACGCAAATCAAACTTATTTTCATTGTTTCATATTTCTTTAATTAAAGGAGATTTTTTTAAATAATATCTATTTATTTCTTTCATTAATATTACTTCAACATCTAGAACAAAACATTCATAATGCTATTTTTTGGCATATACTAGAACTTTCTGAAGAGTAGATAAGACTGTCGTTACCTGTATCGCTACAGGAAAGCAGAGAATAAATAATTATTTTATTGCATCGGATACAAAATGCTAACAAAAGGTTGTTAAATTGATCTAACGACGAAACTTGAGCTTAAAGCTGTGTCATCAATCACTATCTAGATCCCTAAAGTTGCCCCATTGTGGCTGAGACGAGGATACACCCGGTTTTATTACTATCAGTCTTTTGTCCTGAGCATTCGATCGAGACAAGATGATATAGAAGTTTCTGGAAGCTCTTGTACTGGTACTATGTTGTTAGAATATGCACTTTTTCGATATGTCATAGGAAGGACTTTAGTACCAACTTATTACACTACTCTGTCTTTATCTTACACATATATTGTAAGATTTTATCTGGGTGTTTTGATCGTCCTTAAAAGATATGTTTTGAAGTTATACTTCTTTTGGCACGTTTGGAAAAAAATA
Organism: Fabriciana adippe; assembly: GCA_905404265.1. Taxonomy (NCBI): domain Eukaryota; kingdom Metazoa; phylum Arthropoda; class Insecta; order Lepidoptera; family Nymphalidae; genus Fabriciana; species Fabriciana adippe. The sequence goes on from FR989989.1 coordinate 14,823,667, forward strand.
TATAAATAAAATATTTACGATGCGCGCGCACACCGACATCCAAAAAGCGACATGATGAAGTTAGCTGAAAGTGACATAAAAAAGTTAGCTGCGTTCCTTTTACAAACATTTGTGACATACGGGTTGAAATCTTTAGCTATTTTTGTTCTGTTACGCCAAAGAAGTTAACTTCTTACGTGCGTACATACATAAGTACACACACACGTTTTTTTGTGTATACATTATACACAAATATATCGTATATTTGCATCAAATCTAAATCAGTTTTCATCATTTCTTTATTTTTATTTCAACAATTTTAAGTACTTTGTAATGATTTTATAAAATTATCCTTCACACAGGCAATACTAATGTACTAATAAAAAAATAATTTGATAGAATTGCGATTTAAAATGTATTTCATATCGATTAGCTTAGCTTTGTTCTTGCTACGTTTATTTAAAGTACCTGGGCGACCGAGCTTCGTTCTTCTTCTTTTTTAGATGAAAAAAACTAAAAACTTGAATAAATACAAAAAAAAAAGTAAAACTTTGTATCCGATCGAGATTCGAACTCGGACACACCTATGATTATTCATCTTGCACCTTGGTCGCTTGACCACGATGCTTATGCCTGAGTGTAAAATTATCGAGAATATTCTGCACAGAATAATGCAAAAGAAAACCGCATGAAAACTCGAAAACACGTGTTTTCCCACAACAGAGACTAATCTAGATCGATTTTTCGCCCCCGAAAGCCTTCCCGTACCAAATTTCAGCGAAATCGTTAGAGCCGTTTCCGAGATCGCTGGTATAAGTAAATAAAGATATAAATATACAAGAATTGCTCGTTTAAATATATTAGATAGATAGATAAAGTATATTTTGACTCTTCAATCCTGCGATGAAAATAACTTAATAAGAGTTTTCTATTGGCGTAAACGATTGTAGAATATCATAGCGTCTAAGCTATCTATTTATAGATAAAAAGAAGAAACAAAGTCAAATTTCAATACAGGAAAAATAGAATTTGAATGTGTAAATGATGATCTTTTTCAATAACTTTCTTGGACAGACGCCAGGATGGAAACAAATTATATGCAGCAGCGCCTCTGAAAGTCTTCTTGACGATAAAATATTCTAGATAGAATAAATTGCGCGACGAATTTTTTTAAGTTTTCATAAAGAATGCTTTAAAAAGCAAAAATAACTAACAGATGCGTTTTAATTAAAAATATGAATAAACAGTTTATTTTTCATTCCTTTTAAATTTCTAATAATTTTATTGTTACAATTCTGAATAACATCTATCTAATATTGTAAAAAGGAAGGTCTTTTTTGTTTGTTTGTACCGAATAAGCTCTGAAACTACTGAACCGATTAAGATGAAATTTGGTAAGAGATAGTTTGAAACCCTGGAAAAGACATAGGATAGTTTTTATCCCGAAAACCGTCCCTTAAGTGGGTGAAAATGGACATTTAAAGTGTGTACGTGGAAGCAACCTAGGGACGAACCCAAGCGAAGCGAGAATGAGTTGCTAGTAGTTGATATTAAAAAATAGATTATTCAATCGCAATCGCAATATCGCTTATTAAATCAAAACAAAACTACTATAATACAAACAACTATATTATATTAAACATTTCAGCTGTAAATAAATTTAATAAATATATAAACAATACGAATCAATCATAAGAAATAATAAGACGACGATTAATTATTTTTATCCAATACATCGTTCACTTAGGTCTAAACCTGTCAAATAAATAATATAGAGCTCAACAGATAAAGCTATTGATTTCCAAACTTCTATCCATCACGTTTGACCCCAGTCTCTTTATCGTATCTTTCTAATAGAAAAATGAAATAATATTTTAGGCATTCGAATATTAGATATGAACAAGACAAAAATCGATTTAATCAAAAAAAAATGTATTGACAGCGATTAAATATCGATATCTAACAAACTCCGACAGCCTCATCTCGTTAAAGCTGTTAAAGAGGCATCTTATCAGGCACCTTGGCATTTTTGACACTTGCAAAGGAATCAAAACCTATATGGCCTAACCTATGTTTCCCGTTGACCTAGAATCATGAGAATTTTGCAAGAACGAATGTCTTATAGCACAAGTAAAAGGAAAAATCGGAAAACCATAATGTATTACATCGCAAAAAAAAATTTTTTTTTCGATTATAAACTTGCTACGGAACCCTCGGTTTATAAGTCAAACTAGCACTTGTCCGACTAAACTAAATATCCTAAGAAAACATATAATAAATAAAACTACATAATATATTCTACGGCTTCCACTAGATTGAATGTCAGTGGTCCGTTAAAAACGCCTATAGATCCAGAACGCTGCAAATACTTATACGGTCAAAGACAAATGTTTAAAGGACACGTATTTCAACTACACTTACTTAAATTAGTCTTGTTCATCTATACATATAATAAAATTGTAACTAATCGCTGTCTGTACATGGAAGATATTTGAGAAAAACTATTATTCTTTAGGGGGTCTCTATTAACGCAATAGAACCCAAAACAATGATTTTTAGAATTTATGTCTATTTGTCGGTTTGTCTGTTTATCTGTGCGATTATGCTGATCTCAGAAACGGCTTAACCGATTTGAATGCGGTTTTCACTTATGTATGTATTTTAGTAAGCTTCACTTAATAGTTAATATATTTTATTTAAATCGGTTTAAAAATAAAAGTGTAATGTCAATTTAAAGAACCTAGGGACGATCTCGAACGAAGCAAGGGTGAGCTGCTAGTATATCTAATATAATAAATGGACTCTCTAACTTTGATATGTTTAGTAATACAAAATTAAATTAATTTCTTAGCTTTATGGCGAATAGACGTACTAGTTGAGCATAGGTTACTTTGCCTTAGTCACGTAAAATGAAGTTATAAAAAATATAACTGTTGATGAGTTACAATATTAAAAAAAATACATATGTATAAAATAAATAATAATAAATAAATATGTTGGTCATGCTCCCCCATGACGTTCGCCATTCAAACTCACTAAATATTTTTAAACTTCTTCTAACTATTATCTATCTTTTTTAGTTATTGAGTATATATATAGTACATGTAAGTATGTATTTATATATATTTATGTGTTTGTTTGTTTGTTTGGTTGAACGCGCTAATCTCAGGAACTGCTAATCCGATTTGAAAAATTCTTTTTGCATTATATAGCCTGTTAACTGAGGAAGCCTATAGGCTATATATCATCCCGGAAAGATGTGCGGTTCCCGTGGGATAGATTTGTTTTTTTTTCTATCTTTTTTTATATATCTATTTGTATGTATGTATTTATGTGTGTAAACGTAGTTGATCATGCTTGTATTTAGTATTAATTGTACCATCCCGTCTACGGTTACACTCATCCTTTCACCAAAGGTTGTCTGTAAGAGATTGCTCATAGCAATAACACCACCTTTGCATGCCTCTGTATTGTTTTTCTTTTCATCTTCTGTACTCTTCTTTTGTGTGTGCAATAAAGTATTTATGTATCTATCTATCTATGTTGGGACATTAACACACATCACCATCTAGTTCCATGGTAAGCTACGAGGCTTGTGTTAGGGATACCACATAGTTGATATACTACACATATATAACTTTAAATGCATACAAATTATAAATATGTACATAACATGTTAACTATAGATACATATATAATAATATTTCAATGTTATAGATTTATGATAGTGGGTGATCCATAGGCAAAGTGATACAAGTAGCAGATTCGATTTCTCATCTTGTAAACCATAAAGATCAGCTTGCGACAAAAATGGGTCTGTTTACACTTACCTATTAATTTTAATTACTAACTTAATTCCATGTATACAATAGTTTTGTCCCATATCATTATGTTGTTTGAACAGTTAAATAAAATATTGCGTCAATTTTAATGGAACTTGGCCCTTGGGATCATTCCTAGTTAATTTAAGTAAATATTAGTATATGTATATTATATTATAACTTACATAATATTTTAATATGCCACATATTGTTTCAAAAATATAGTAATGTATCAATGTTACTTCTCTATACTTATAAAGGACTATGAAGCTAAATCTATACAGATAAATAAAATTGAAGTGTCTGTTTGTAATGTCAAAATAACAACTTTATACTAAATGCATATGGAATTATATACGGTACTTATAAGAAACACAATTTTAAAAAATTTTGCCTGTTTGTCTATCTGTCTGTGTGTTCCGGCTAATCTCTGAAACGGCTGGACCAATTTTAACGGGACTTTCACTGGCAGATAGCTGATATTATAAGGAGTAACTTAGGCTACTTTTATTTTAGAAAAAGATATAGGGTTTTGTTCAATAAAATTAAAACATACCTACTCGTTGTAATGAATCGCTAGTAGAATATAAACTGTTAAATATTTTTCGCCAGCTTATCAACGCCCCGCAAATAACTCGTTTAAGCTCACTTAATAACTATCATTTACTTTACAACCCAACTCCCCGCTGTTTATTAAATTAAAAACATCCATATCCAGAATTATAGAGTATTTTATATATGTGTAGTGTATCAACCATATTAATGTCCCAACAACATAGTTTAAAATGATAAAATACATTTTTCCTTTAAAAACACAGAAACTAGTCATACCTAACAGAAAATAAGTAAAAAACTTTTATAAGATATTATTTTAACGTCCCTATCCCACTGTCTATTGATGGATAGATATGGTCAATCCATCCTCTGTGCTCTATGTTTACGCATACCAAATACGGTGGATATTCTAGATATGCGTGATAATGATAATACCCAATTCCACCACGTTTGATCTGAGTCAGTGTAGAATCATTGTAATGACCTAATTATTTATTTGTTTCACTCAAATAATCGGCTTTAGGAAAGTGAAGGTTAATAACGAGTTAAGGTTAATAGCTTCATAATCTTCATTTCGCACCTCACATATATTATTGCCATAACTCTCTCTGGTCGTGTCGAGTGTCGTCCCACCGGAGTATAAGAGTGATAGGAATAGAGAGTGCACTTGTGCACTATAATATCTCCTGCACAGTTGGCTAGTCTCAATGAGATTGGCCACCGTAGCCAAAATCCATTAGGAGGACTTATATACATAAATAATATTGCCATAATTTGACATAGATGATTTGTTTTATTAAAATAAATCACTCTAAAGTCCAAGCTACTTTTCTTCATCCAAATCAATCCTTCTCTTGAACGCGTTCCTCAGTTATGTAATTTTATTTAATTCCAGATAAAATTCCTTAAATCCCAATATTTCCAAAGAAAATTATAATAATCCGTCTCGAAGGACCATGTGGGCGTATAGTTGGGTTTTACTAGAATTATTGAATGAAAAATTAAAATTTTAATTTTTTATTTCAAAGACTGTGTTCTCGCAGTCTTAAAATTCAGTATTAAATTTTAAAGTCACTGTCTATGCTTACACATGACAGTGTATGACCGAAAGCCTGACAGAAAATGAGGGCAATACGTTGATCTATGCTACGTTGTGTAAAAATAACTTAAAAATAGCTTAATTAAATGGTGATTCAATACATCACTTGTACAATAATTATTAAGTTTACATTTTTGCTTTTTTTAACCGACTTCAAAAAAGGAGGAGGTTCTCAATTCGTCGGAACCTTTTTTTTATGTATGTTCACCGATTACTCGAAGACGCCTGAACCGATTTGGAAAATTCTTTTTTTTTCAAAGGGTATTCTTCCCCGGTGGTCCCATATACATTTCATCGAAATCGGTCGAGCGTTTTTTTAATAAATGGCTTAATCGAATATGTTTCTAAAAATCTTTCTTCTTACAAATTACCTGCTTATTACGTCTTCACTATAAAAAAAAATAAAAACCGACTTCCAGGCACTGAAAAGTAAAAAATAACTAAACAGTGGTTTTCATTTAGAATAGATACCTAATCAGATATTTTCGAAGTCGGTGCCAGCCAATATAAATCAAAGCACACCGAGTTTTTTCATATTTAAAGTATAAATTCATTCACCTCGTATAGATAAGTAATAAACGTAGTCTATATACCAATATTAACAATACCAAAAGTAAATCTATGAAATGATAAAGGGGAAGAAGGAGGAATGAATGGAGAGATATTTTAATACATTAAATACCATAAAATTAAAGAATAATTAATAAGTAATAATAATATATACGACGTACATCGACTTATACTACTACGTGATAAAAGGATAAGCCAACAAACAAACATTCAGACAAAAATATTATTTTTAATATAAAAAAAAAATATCTAATTATCATATTTTAAACCTAATCGAATAGAAATGTGTATAAAAATGTAAAATTAGTGTAAAATTTTGCAAAAAGCTACGAACTTCCGTATTGTAAACTTGCGCTAACTAGACTTTGATCAAGCGCCTGAATATTCAAGCTCTACTGGTTATAAGTGTTTTAGTATAACTTATATTATTAGCATTTTGAAACATTAAAATGTTTTACAACGTACAAAATTTCATGTTCCTATATAGTTAATCGCCTCTAATGGGAAGAGAATATATTTAACTAGTCAAACTAATAGAAAACAATATAACTTTGATTTCTCAATAAATTAACATATATGTATCTATATGCTACCGACATTCTAGGTATAACAGTAGACTCTAAACTCCAGTGGAATCCCCATCTCTCAACACTTGCAGGTAAACTCAGCTCCGCCGCCTATGCAGTTAGGAAAGTTAAAAACATAACAGATATTAACACTGCCCGACTTGTATATTTTAGTTACTTTCATAGTATTTTATCGTACGGAATACTTCTTTGGGGCAGTGCCGCGAAAATTAATTCGATATTTATTCTTCAAAAAAGAGCAGTACGGGCTATTTATGATCTAAGAGCTCGTGATTCCCTGCGAGATGTTTTCAAAAAAATTGGTATTCTTACGGTTGCGTCACAATATATACTGTGTAATATATTATTTGTTCGCAAAAATCTAAATAATTATGAAAAAAACAGTGATAGACACACATTGAATACTAGGAATAAAAATAAGCTTGTTACGCCTAGATTTCGGCTCCAAAAGGTGAATAAATCCTTCATGGGCCTGAGTATACGCATATATAATAAGATTCCACAAATTGTTCTAGATTTACCGCTTCAAAAATCTAAAGACAAAATTAAAAATGTTTTATTGAGTAAAGCATATTACACTGTTCAAGAATTTCTTGTTGATGAAAATGTGTGGAATTGAGTATTATTGAGTCATATGCGGGCTATCTGTATTCTTATGTTAATAAAATAAATGTAATATCGATATTTAAAAGAGCAACTGTTGAGTTTCTTGCCGGCTCTTCTCAGCAGAACTGCTTTCCGAGCCGGTGGTAGCTTCCTCACGGACAGACTACACTGACGCTTACATTAAATTGACGATTCAAAAGTACTTGTAATAAGTCTAATTGAATAAAGTTTATTTCATTTCATTTCATTTCATTTCACATCATCTTTAGTGGTTATGAATCTTGTGGGCGTTTTCATGGCTCAATACGGGATAATACAATTTAATAAGGGAAACCACAATGTTATAAGCTTCAAAACGATAATTCTAATAGTTTAATTGAGCAGCGGGTTCTCGACATCGAGACGTAGCCTCCACTCTTAAATTGAATTTGATTTAACATAACATAGTGACTTTAAACTATAATAAGGTTTATAATAAGCAAAAAAGGTAACTTATATATATATATATATATATATATATATATATATATATATATATATATATATATATATATATGTATATAATTAGATTCTATTTATTTATCTATTTTATTAATATCATATTTAATTTTTACATGTCAAGACATGACTATAGTCAAATTCTTGCAAATGAAGTAAAACAGTGCAAATTTTAAACCGTTTAAAGTTAAAGTTATGTACTAGTGAAGCTAACACTACGCAAACAGCGATCTGTCTTGCTTCAGAAACATTTGGAACTTATTAAGCCTATTTATTTATCTAAACTAAACAGAAAGTATTAAGTTTAGTAACTATTATCTACACATATAATAAAATTGTAACTGAGTCGAACCTGTATATTATTAATTTTTTTTTTTTTTTTTGGAAAATCCAATTGAAACAGTCATTATTATCGGTACAGAGTTTTTGTCTGTTTATCTGTTTGGAAACGCATCACGAGAAAACCACTCGACAGATTTTGATGAAATTTGGTATGATGATAGCTGGTTATCCGAGTCAACATATAGGATACTTTTAACTGCGGAAAAATATCTCATCTCTAAGAAATCTCTACTAAACGTTAAAACGAACGACGAACTAGAGCGGAGCGAGGATGAGTCGCTAGTGTCTTTATATAAATAGGTAAAGACAACACAGATCAGTAACTTGCTCAGTCTCTGCTTGTCAACCAATTTTTTTTTTGTTTAATAGCTATTGACGAGCTATTTTCGAGAGAGAGAGAGAGAGAGAGTTTTATTAATAAAAGAATTTGATAAAAAAAATTGGTGGTTTTTCACGCCCGTGTCTCGGAGAGCACGTAAAGCCGTCGGAGCTGCGCCTTAACTCTCACCGGTCGTGTCTAAGTATAATCCCATTGGGACTTTGAGAGTAAGAGTAAAAAAGAATAGAGAGTGAACGTTGTGTCTGCGTTTACACTTGTGCACTATAATGTGCAGACAGCTACTCTCAGTGAGACTGACTGCCACGGCCGAAATTGGTCAGAAGGACATCATCACCGTCTATTATTATTTAATACTAGCGACTCACCCTTGTTTCGCTCGGATTCGTCCCTAGGTACGTTTTATTTTTTTAAGCGAAACCCTAATAATTCTTTTTCTAAAATAAAAGTAGCCTAAGTTACTCCGATAAGTTAATATCAGCTATCTGCCAGTGAAAGTCACGTTAAAATTCGTCCAGCCGTTTCGGAGATTAGCCGGAACAAACAAACAGACATACAGACAAAAATTTTAAAAATTGTGTTTTTCTTATAAGTACTGTATATAATTCCATATTTAGTATAAAACTGTTATTTTGACATTACAAACAGACACTTCCATTTTATTTATCTGTATAGATAATAACTTAAACAGATAAATAAGCCTCCAACATAACCATGATTCCATACAACTCTTTACTGCTCACTTAATTTTGTAAAAAAATTATTTAAACGTAAGTACAAACTACAGATATTTACACATACCCTACAACCTACTTACCCTTTAAGCCCGCATCTATCATAGAATTTAGTTTGTAACGACCAGCCTCTGATGACACCTGTTTATTTAGACCCGTATAGTTCACAGAGATCAAGCTTTCTGTAACTTTGGGTCTTGAAATGAAACTTGTCTGTGTGTTTAAGGCAGACTTCGATATATATACTTCAAATTCTTAATACTTAGCGTGCATCTTCATAATCATTAAATTGGTAATTTAAAGATCATAAAGGCACACATAGTTATATAAAACTAAGTACAATTTAACAAATAATGTCAATTTATTTATATTATTATAAGTTATTTTATATTAAAAAAAAAAAAAAACATTAATTATATTGTTATATAAAATATTTAATTATTCAGAACAAATAATTGCTAAACCAATTGTACATTTTATTTTTGTTAAGGAAATAAAAGGCTTATTATTATTATTATAAAGCACACTAGTGAGCATCATAACAGTTGATATCGACTGTTAAAAAGTCTACAGTCTGCGTCTGCGGATCGTTATCCTTAAAACTTGAAACATATTTTACTTAATATATTATTTATTAAGTCACATAATGAGATTAGTTCTGACAGTCCTAAAATTTACCGACTCACGCTTGGCCATTTATATATTTTGTTATATATATCTAATAACTATCTCCTATTAGTGTATATAGAATAGATTTTTTTGTAGTAATTTAATATTGCGCCTTAATAAAATAAATTCCGTCTTAGATTATTTTCATTCTAGACTTACGCGTTCATTTGCCTTATTCATTACATTTTATGAAGCGATGATAAAATATTGTAATTAATCATTTCAGCTTCTTTTTATTTAACTTTTACGTTATTTTTATATTATTAAAACAACCGCTATCAACGTAACTAATTAAAAGTACAGATTAAAATATTTTTACGAGGTTACTACATTAAAATCGTCGTTTTATTTCGTTGCAGGTGTTCACAAGATGGAGGAGATTTGATATTTGAAAAAAGGAAGAGGTTCTCAATTCGAATTTGTTTTTTTTTTGTGTGTAAGTAAGTAGCGCGATATCTTCGCAAATTGAAATTATTTTCATGATTATTTTATATTGAAAAATTTACGAATAAATCACCGTTATAATGCGTGGTGTGCGCAGGCCCTAAGCGATTTGCTTATCTAAGGGTGCGTTTACATCAAACGAACAAAGAACTAGAGCTAGAGCAAGAGCATTCTTTCTTGTTCTTTTAGTGTACCTAAACGAAATCTCGATTTCAGCGTTTACACCAAAAGATCAACGAGCAAAATGAGAACATAGAACTAGAATTCTTGCAATGACGTTTAGATCAGCCGAACGAATGCTCTTAATGAAATGATATTATAATTGCAGGTGCTGCATTTATTATTTTGTCTCAAACAGTCAAAAAGAAAAGAAGAAAGAGACGTTGGTGGGTGACAAATTTTATTAATAGACATTAATAGACATTTATCTTGAGACCAATCCATGATTCGATAAGTAGGTATGTACTCGTAAATATTCAAATTGCTAGAACACAAGAACGCTTTGAAGAGACCGCTACGGGGAGCGAGCGCGTTCGAACATCTAAGAACGCTCTAAGCAATTGTTCGCACGTTCTAGTGCCGTTTACATCAAGCGAGTGAGCATTCTTAGAATGTTCTATAGAATGTTTGCGAACGCAGAGAGAACAACGAAAGAATGCTCTGTCTCTGTTTACATTAAAAGAATTTGATAGGGTGGGGATAGAATGAGCATTCGCTCGTTTGATGTAAACGCACCCTAATATATTTAAACGAGCAATTCTTGTATATTTATTTATTTATTTCTATATACTGGCGATCTCGGAAACGGCTCTAACGATATCGCTGAAATTTGGTATGTGGGGCTTTTCGGAAATATCGATCTTGATTAGTCTTATGTCTAGAAAAACGCGTGTTTTCGAGTTTTCATGCGGTTTTCTTTCGCATTATTCCGCACAAGAATGGTCGACAAGTTCTTACGCTCGGGCTTAAGCATTGTGGTCAAGCGGTCAAAGCGCAAGATTGACAATCACAGGTGTCCGGGTTTGAATCCCGGTCGGATACAAAGTTTTTACTTTTGGTTTTTTTTTTTTGTACTTGTTCAAGTTTTTAGTTTTTTTTTAATCTAAAAAATATGATATAACAAAAAAGAACTCCGACCAGCCCAGTACTTTGTTATAAAATAAGCAGTAAAACCCAAGTGTCAAATAGGCTACATTATCTAATACGCGTGTATCTATTGGCTCTATGAGATATATAAAACTGTTGCAAAAAGAAAAAGAAATCAACTTTTGTTCAGTCGCTTTTAGTAATGCTGTTTGAGTACAATTTACGTCAATGTCGCGTACAAGGGAGAAGACACGTTATGTGTAGAATGACCGGTAAAAAAGGAAAAAATACAATAGATCTAATAACATGATAACATGTAGAAACAAATAAATACTTGCAAGATATTCTATGTATATTGTAGTACCTGAGCGACAGAGCTTCGCTCGGCGTTTATTCAACCAAGATATAAAAAGTGCATTTTTTTCAGAAAAAACACCCTTTATAGATAAACTTAAAAAGCAAAACCTTATCTAAACACAAAATTTGATCCAAATCATTAGGCCTTTTCCGATTGCTCATTAATATTATAAAATTAATATTAAAACAAAAACAAATCTATCCCACGGGAACCGTACATTTTTCCGGGATAAAAAGTAGCCTATGTTTTATTCTGATGTATGAGCTATGTTATTGTAAAGTTTTATTAAAATCCATTCAGTAGTTTTTGCGAGAAAGAGTAACAAACATCCATACATCCATACATCCAGATATCCATACATCCTCACAAACTTTCAGATTTATAATATCAGTATGGATGTTATTGTCTTGCCGGTGACCTCACAAATGTTACTTAAACAGCTATAAGTAAACAGGAATGACGATAATCTATAAATATCATAAAATTCTAACTGAGTCAAATCTGTACAATATATATTTTTTTGAAAAATTTAATAATCAGAGGCTGAATCTATAGTTTTTAGAATTTTTGTCTGTCTGTCTGGGAACGCACCACCAGAAAACGACAGGACAGATTTTGATGAAATTTGGTATGATAGCTAGTTATCCGGGTCAACATATAGGATACTTTTTACTGCGGGAAAATATCTCATTTCTGAGAAATCTATACTAAATGTTAAAACGTAACTAGGAACGAACCCAAGCGGAGCGAGAGTAAGTTGCTAGTGCGACTATAATACGGAGTAAATAAGATTTTACTGTTAACATAATAATATAAGGCATATTTTCTTGGTCTAACACTGATTCAATTATTTAAATAATATTTTGGCCATTTTGAAGCAAAGACTTCTAAATGTGGAATACATACGTACACACGTACACGTACATATACGCTTTAACGAATATACTTACTTATAGCATATTATGTTAAACATATCAAGACAAAAGTAGATATTGAATTGAAATAAAATAAAAAATAACTGCAGTCTAACATAGTATTATGTCATCTGTGGTTTAATCAATTACACCTTTAAAATAACTTTTATTTTTAACTAGCGACTGATTCTTGCTACGGTTATACGTTTTAACGATTAGTAAAAATTTCTCAGAGATGAGATATTTCCCGTTTCTCAGAGATGAGATATTTTCAGTAAAAAGATCCTATATGTTGACCTGAATGACCAGCTATCATCATACTAAATTTCATCAAAATTTGTCCGGTGGTTTTCTCGTGATGCGTTTCCAGACGGACAGGCAAATAGGCAGACAGACAGACAAAAATTTTAAAAACTATGGATTCGGCCACTGTAGCGATAATAATGACTATTTCAATAAGATTTTCCAAATAATATTTTATGTACAGATTCGACTTAGTTGAAATTTTATTATATGTATAGACTTATGAAATTTAGTGTATTCAGTCCGTGGAAACTTACTTACTTTTAAATACCGAGTTACAGTATTTAATTACAGCATTACAGCTAGCCCGCTTATAAGTAATTTTATCTTAATTTCACACATTCTCATTAACAACAAGCTCTTGAACAGAATATGTGCTTAATTTAATAATATATTTTTAATTTTAGCTTTAAATTGTGTAAGAATTAAAGTTATACTTCGGGACCGTAACTAATCTGTATGAGAAACAGTATGTAGTCAAAGAACCACATACATATGTATTGTAATCAGCCCTTTTTAACGTCCCACTGCTGGGCACGGGCCTCCCTTCAATACGAGGGGGATCAGGCCATAGTCCACCACGCTGGCCAAGTGCGGATTGGCGGATATGTACACATACAACATATACATGGAAATAAAAAATAAACATAAAATTAAAAAACTTTATCAATACTTCTGCAGGCTTTAATCCACTATAAGGCTTAAAAAATTGAACATATCTAAATAAATTCTAAATTATATGAACGTTAAGAGCGTAATTTCCATTAAAAGTGCTCTTCGCAATCGTAAGAGAGTATTAGCGTTAAAACTAATGATACTCACTTTATTGGTATAAGCCTTGGATGGGAAAAGGCTTCCGTCCATAGAATCGACAGTAATATAAAGTTGAATCCATACTAATATAAACTTATATTGACTGCCTGTTAGCCTAGTGGTTAACCCCAACCCGTTATTTTTGTATCGGCTGGTACCGACTTCGAAAATATCTGATTAGGTATCTATAATAAATGAAAACTACCAATCAGTTATTTTTTACTTTTTAGTGTTTTTTTTTTTTTTGTTTGAAGTCGGTTTTTAATTTTTTCTTATTTTTTTTTATTTTTCCCTTTTTAGTGCAGACGTAATAGTAGTAATAAAGTACCGAAATTCGCTTTTATTAGTAACACTAAAAAATCTGGCTCTAAAATCTAATTCTAACGTATTGGGCTTGTCAAATCAAACAAAATGAAAACTACTGTGCCAAACTATGTTAAATTTTTATGGCACCAAATGGCAACTATTCCGCATCAAACTAAAGAAGAATCACGTAAATCGGATTATAAATCTCAGCGTAATCGGTGTACATACCTACATAAAAAAAAACCAATCGAATTGAGAATCTCCTCCTTTTTGAAATCGGTTAAAAATATATCTTACATTATATAAACTTTACTCCGATTTACGACTATAAGTAGTAGCCTATATAGATAAATAAAATTAAAGTGTCTGTTTGTAATGTTAAAATAACAACTTTTTACTAAATGCGTATGAAGTGAAATTAATTTATACGAAAAACACAGTTTTTTTAATTTTTTAGCTATCTATCTGTCTATCTATATATTTGTCACGGCTAATCTTCAAAACGGCTGGAATGATTTTGACGGGACTTTCACTGGCAGATTGCTGATATTATAAGAAGTAACTTATGCTACTTTATTTTAGAAACAGAATTAGGATTCCGCTCAAAAAAAAAACGGATGCATCCAAGCAAAACGCGAGTAAGTCTCTAGTATTAAAATAACGTAATATAATATGCCGTATAACAGTATTAACAAATATTTTATTTACTTCTCTTTGTCTGCAGCTCCATTTTCTTTTATAGTGGATTGAAATAATATTATCTACTCATACCCTGTAAGTAGTAAACATTTTAGTAACGCATTAGTACCAGTTAGGATCTTAGTTCTTTACTTAGTTTGTTCCCGACGTTTCTAATACGTAACGTGGGACGCTAAGAGTAACGTCTCAAAGACAGAAGATAATTATAGACGGTGTATACGCTCAAAAATTCCGAAATAATTATTGTCGAGTACAAACATTAAAATAAAACCGCGAAAGAATCCGAAAAATTAGTTTTATTTAAAACTTTAATCTAAAAAAAAATATTTGCGTGTTTCAAATTAAATAGCGCTCGAGGAAATGGCCTCATGGCTGACTTATGCTATGAAATAACTGATGAAATTAACGCTCATGTAGTTCTATAAATCATATTTGTCTATTATTATTCACATCGAAGATCAAACTTCAATTCCCGTTTTGGTAATTATTAAATTTAATGAATAAAAACATGGCAACGTGTGACCACCATATTTTTTCCACCCTAACTGTACTGTACTGTAGAGAAATGAATAAGATCACTATGATCTATCCACCGCAGATGTCTTGCTGACTAATGGTTGAATGTACCTACAATATGTTCGATTCCTGATTGTAATAAAATGTATAATTAGTATTTCTCGAGGTATCCGCTCAAACAAACGAATAAACTCTCAGTCACGCAATATTATAGTACAGACTAATGACCTACTCTCGTCTAGCTTGGGTGCGTTTTATTTTTTTAAGCGGAACCTTAATTCTTTTTCTAAAATAAAAGTAGCTAAGTTAGTCCTTCTAATATCAGCTATCTGCTAGTGAAATTCCCGTCAAAATCAGTCCAGCCGTTTCGGGATTAGCCAGAACAAACAGACAGACAGACAAAATTTTTTGAAAACTGTTTTTCTAATAAGTACTGTATATAATTTCATATGCATTTAGCTATTATTTTGACATTACAAACAGACACTTTAAAATTTATCTGTATAAATGACACACTATCTCAATTAACGTAAATATTTCCAT
Source organism: Fabriciana adippe (assembly GCA_905404265.1). Lineage (NCBI taxonomy): Eukaryota > Metazoa > Arthropoda > Insecta > Lepidoptera > Nymphalidae > Fabriciana > Fabriciana adippe. The sequence goes on from FR989989.1 coordinate 14,839,446, forward strand.
GCAAAAAGTAACAAGTACAGTAAAGATAAGGTAGGAGCGCATATTACGGAGTTGGCAAGATTAAACTGGCTCTATATTTAATCCCACACACCGCGAGAACAAAGCCACATGAGTCTAATGCACTTTGGAATCATTAACGTAAATTCTGAAAGTACTTGCTGTAGCCAGTTAACGGTGTTGTACGAGCTTACGTGCTCAATTTGAATTATTTTACACCATATCATAGAATATAGTGTTGATACCTTACTAATATTGCGAATGTCTGTTGGTAGATTTACCCGTCTTCACTACCCAATAGATACAATCGTCTCAATGAAATCGGACTACGCATTGAAGTGCAAAGTTTTGTATGTATATATGCGAGTGTGTTTGTTTGTGTGTGTTTGTGTGTGTGTGACTGTGTGTTTTTGTGTTTGAGTGCGCGTGTGTGTGCGTACGTGTAAATGTTTGTATACCTATTTTCTTTTAATGTTGGAAAATGCATTTACGCATATCACCTGTAGACATACAAGTGGTTATGTGGGACTCACCGGCTAGAAAAGCCAATACTACTCACTAAAACCCAACAAAACCTCCTCCGTCTTAATGGGGCGTCGCAGGATCACTTACGCACTCAACTACGACGCCCTGACGGCAGGTCTGCCGAAGCAGACCACTACAACCTTAGGGTTGCTCCACAGTCCACTCTGCTATCGGAGAAGTACCAGGAGCAACCCGCATGATACACCGCCCACCGATGTGGGCTACCTCCCTGTGCGTTTCTTGGTTTCGCGCCCGGCTGAACTGCCGAACACTACTGAGCCCCTCCGCCCCCCTCACGACAAGGTGAACGCACGTTGGGGGGGGAATGTTTGTATACCTATGGACTAACCCGAACTTACACGGATAAGTCACTAGGTCAATGTAGATATAAAAAATGATATAGTAGAAAATAAAAAAAAAACTGTATTTAAAATTCTCAATAACAAAAATTATATATACATAGAAATGTTTTCTTTACATAAATCATTTTTTAACAATCTTCTTACATAAACTAATTTATATAGAGTACTATAGTCTTCGAAGTAACTAAATGCGAAATGGAACTCCCACGCCTTTTCTCTGTAGCCTAATCCCATCGATATTTACGTCAAGCCAAACTTGCCCGCTGAGAAAAATAGTCATAACTCACTTTGTTTAGTCTTAAAAAACTTAATTTAACTAAGGTTTTATAGCCCTTGAGGAAACATGATGTAGAAAAGGTCGCTAATGGTAAATTTACGGTAAAAATGAAGATTTTTTACTGATAAATTTTATCGTAAAAAATATGTTAGGACGTTTTAATGATATAATGATAATGATAGCAATGATTATTCATTTATTGCTATTTTATTACAAGATGTGATTTCCAATCAGCAATATAAACAGTTGCCTGATCGCCCTCGTATTGAATGGAGGCCCGTGCCCAGCAGTAAGATGTTAAAAAGGGGTGAATACATACATACAATATAAACATAGGCTTTAACGTTTTTTTTAATATTATGTAAAAAATGTTCTTAGAAGTTAAGAATATTTCCAGTTTCAACTATACCTATTAATTTTGATGTTACATTTTTTTTGTGAGAGTTAAGAAACTATTTATCAAGGCGCGCCTATTATATTTTCATTGCTTTTATAAATACAGAGCTACATAAAATATAATTTATGAGAGCTGTGAAAACATATTTTATGTTTGAAATTATTTATTTTACTAAAATATAAATAAATAAATAATAAATATGTTGGCATATTAACACACAGCACCATCTAGTTCCATGGTAAGCTACGAAGCTTGTGTTATGGATACCAGATAGTTGATACACTACATATATATAACTTTAAATATATACATAAATAATAAATATGTTGGGACATAAACACACAGCACCATATAGGTTTTAATCTAGATTAATACAAAGACTAATTTGGAAATAAGTTATTCTATCATAAATACTAATTATTTTTGAGGCTATATTCCATATTAACCCAATTATGTTATTGTTAGGTCCTTTGATTAATGGCATGATAAATGAGTTCATTACGAAAACACAACTCTGCAATTAAAGATATGAGAACTCGCGTAGAATGATTGAATGTATTCGCTTTTACGGAATCAGGTGCACAGACACACAGATACATTATATTATATTAGATTTACTTAAATATTTTATTTCATTGAGAGTTAAATTTGTGAGAGAGAGTGAGATTTGTACAAAGCCTTGGATAGACTTTATACAAATATATCTCAGACTAGCGACTCACCCTCGCTTTGCTCGGGTTCGTCTTTAGGTTGCTTCCCTAAATAAAATTAATTAATTTGATTTTAATTTTTTTTCGTGGACCCTATTTTTTTTCTAAAATATAAGTATCCTAAGTTACTCCTTATTACATCAGCTATCTGTCAGTGAAAGTCCCGTCAAAATGGGTCCAGCCATTTCAGAGATTAGCCGGAACAAACAGACAGACAGACAGACAAAAATTGTAAAAAAATTTGTTTTGGTATATGTGCCGTGTTTACATCCATATGTATTTAGTAAAAAGCGGTTATTTTAATATTACAAACAGACACTCCAATTTAATTTATCTGTATAGATATAAAATTTATTGGTCTCATATAATTCGTCTTGATCAGAGATTGACATATAGGTTTTTAAAACTAGGTATAGCATTAACATCCACAACAGTCTTCATCAGGTTACCTTCTGTCAGAAATTTATAAATAATAAATGGAATATACGAATGTAAAACCAGACCGAGATAGTTTTATATGTATATAGCTATTATCAATATTTGTGCAGAGCAAAACCCTAATCTCAGGCCACCAGCAAAAATGGACATACTTAAACCACTGCGCCAAAGGGTATTTCTTCTTCAATAAAGTGGAACAAAAAATTGTGACTAAATTCAATATTTATCTCGAACCTTAATCGAAGTCGCGATCTCACAGAATAAGCATTACTGCGCCACATGGTCCTTTAAATACTCATATTTTTTACTTTTTAATATATGAAACTATCGGCAAAAGATTTCCTACTAACACGTCATATAGAGTGCGTAATTAAATTTTACTAACATTATTTTTCGTAATTTGACCTATACGAGAACAGAACCTACGACCTATAAAATGTACGCCAACCAAATACAAAAGCTTGAAATTTCAACGTATCAACTCGAATATGCGAGATAATCACGGGATGACGGTTACATCAACATTATCATATTGAATGAAGCGCAATCCAAATGGAATTCCATCTTATTTATATTGAATAATTGGGTAAATGCATTTAAAATTCGTTTTATAAACTGATGCAATTATGGAGTTAATTGCTTTATGTACGGTTTTTTTATTAAGATATATTTATTGCTTTTGCTACTTTTCGACGATCGATTGGCTCAATTTGTAGTGATCCTACTTTCTGTGCCAGCGGTCGCGGATTCGAGTCCCGCTGGGGGCATTCATTTGTATGGTGAATACGAGTGTTTGTACTCCAGTCATGGGTGTTTATATTTATAATATGTATGTATTTAAAGTTATATATGTGTAGTGTATCAATTATCTGGTATCTATAATACAGGCTTGAAGCTTACCATTGAACTAGATGGTGCTGTGTGTGAATATCCCAACTTTTATTACACGCATTTATTTATCTTGATTCGTTTTTCTGTCTTTTCAGTTTAAATTTTATAATTCAACACTTTTCAAACACTTGTTGGTATCTGATTCGACGAAATTAGAATACGGAAGTAGCTTTTGTTATGGAAATGGAAGGTGGACATTAAAAACTCTTCGACTAGAGCTTATCTAATAGAAAAAGCTTAGGAGTTTATTTGCTTACTTGTTTGAACGGACTAATCTCTGAAACTACTATTTCGATTGCAATTTGCCGAGAGGTATCTTGGGACTCCTAATAGGAACGAAGTTCCTGTCGCTGTCTGCCATTGGCTCATAAATTAGGTTATAAAAATTGCCACGAGTACTACAGTATCATAAACATTAAGCAATGTTCATTGTATATGTTGAAGCTCATCGAAAAAAGGCCTGTACCGAGTACGCACGAATTTCTTAGAACATATACATATTATATTCTTTACCTTATGCTCGCCTGGTACTTACGATGACGTCACATAAACATGAGGTGATCTTATTAAATAATAAAAAGTGCCGTGATGGTCGAAGTATTACACTTTCTTTCGTCTAGCTGTCATTTGCAAAGTGTGCCAAGTACAACGTGCGATAAGGGGCTTCGTTCCAAAATTCTGTATATTATTACGAGTAGAGGTTATCTAACATTACGCTTTCCTTATGGAATGCAAGCAATGCCGCTCGCAAAAGTTATATAAAATAAAAAACCGGCCAAGTGCGAGTCGGACTCGCGCACGAAGGGTTCCGTATCATTATCTATAAAAACGGCAAAAAAATCATGTCTGTTGTATGGGAGCCCCCCTTAAATATTTGTTTTATTTTAATTTAATTATTTATTTTTAATGTGAATATATAATTAAATATTCTGTGAATATTTCAAGCATCTACCTGTTGCCGTTATCAAAAACGAGCAAACAATCATGTTTGTTGTACGGGAGCCCCCTTGAATATTTATTTTATTCTGTTTTTTAGCATTTGTTGTCATAGCGGCAAAAGAAATACATCATCTGTGAAAATTTCAACTGTCTAACTATCACGGTCACAGACAGACAGACAGACAGACAGACGAACGGACAGCGAAGTCATGGTAATAGGGTCCCGTTTTACCCTTTGGGTACGGAACCATAAAAAAGGAGATATTTATTTTCTATTGAATTCTAAAAGGAAAAGTACTGAAATTGTGTGTGTGTGTGTTTTGTTATATATTATGTTACGATATCTTTCACTAATGCGAAGCGATTGATACATTACAAGAAGAAACCATAAGAGGATTGTGAAGCTGTAAATTTTCATACAAAAACGTCCCCCCTCCCCAACCCCTCCCTTCCTCCCCAACCCCTCCCTTCCTCCCCAACCCCTCCCTTCCCCCCCCCCTCCACAATCCTATTAAAGGTGAATCGATTTTGAAATGTTTTTAACTTTTAACTTATGATAGAAATCAGCCCTTGCCGAATTTTGTATATATAATAAACAAATTTCAACTCAATACAAAAGTAAATTACAGAATTCGTAATACTTAATACTTAGAACATTACCGTTATAACTTTGAAAGAGATAATACAGAAATTCAGTTTATTTTACCCTACATTTAGATCACGTGAAATATATTTCTTTTTAAGGGAGATAGATGGTGAAAAGGTTTTTTTTTTAGTTCAGTTTCGTTTTATTATCTATACTAATATTACAAAGAGGAAAGATTTTATTGTTTGTTTGTTTGTTTGTTTGCATCAAATAGGCTCCGAAACTACTGAACCGATTTAGATGAAATTTGGTAAGAAAATAGTTTGAGATCCTGGGAAGGATATAGGATAGTTTTTATCCCGGAAATCATCCCTTAAGGGGGTAAAAATGCGGATGAAAGTTTATATGGGGAAGCAAGCTATGAACAAAGTTTTACTAGACGCTGCAGAAAGAGGGTAACGGTTTTATGTATATTACATATTATGTATGTCTATTTCTTTAATATGCTTAGTAGAACTTGTTATTTTCAGGACTCAAGCTTTTTCTTTCTATACTGGTAATAGACTCATGATGTAAAAATTTGAAATAATTTAATGTAGAATAAAAATAATTTGAATAACATAGAATTAATTCTTTATATAGGTAACTGTTTCTTCTTAAAAAACTTCTAAAGGAGAATCATAGACAAAAAATGGTCAAATGTGACTCACACTTGGATACTTTGGCTTCTATAATAAAATACGATATTATATTAAATACCAGCTGACACCGTAGCCCAGTCCTGTTCCCATTTGACCAGTTTTATTATTTGTTCATTTTACTTTAGGCTTAGGGTTTGTACCAAAAGCATGCTAAGACACTTGTATCTACTGCTTTTGCCTAATGATAGAATAAAAAAAATAAATATCAACGTATAGTAAGTCTTTTGAAAAAAAAAATGGGTGCGTGTAACCTTTACATGCGGTTGAAATAAAACTTCTTTGGCAAATATCGCAACTAAATTAAAACAAATCAATAATTAAATAAGGCATATTAAAATCATATATTTATATAATATCATATATGAAAAGAATATAATAATTATATATTTGTCAGACAATAACAACGGTTACCATGGCAACATGACAATGTATTCTATCTCATTCTCTCGAAGGCTTAATCCTATATATTTATGTGTTTTTCTCTTTTTAAAATTCAAAATCACAACGATTCTAAAGAAGTTTCACTTCAAAAAATATGCACTCCCCTTTAAACAAAAGCCATCTCAATCAAGAAGTAATTGGTTAATTGAGTTAAACTTGCCACTACGACAAAAGAGCCTTTTGTTCACTCCAAAGTAGTCACGCTAAGCTCTGCTTTGTCACACTCTTTGATACGTCATCAGTTTTAAAGCTGTAAATAGAAGAAAGGAAGTACTTTTAAATGGAAACTGAATCTGATGAAAGCTTAAAGGAAAAAGCTGTGAGGTCCTAGCTAAAGTTTTTTTTATTGAAAATTTTCTTGATTTGACATTTCTTATATTGTTTTAACACCATTTTATTTAAAAGTTATGTAAATCAAGAGATTAAATAATTTTAATATATAATTTATAGAATTATAATATTGTTTGTTCTTGAAGTACCTACTACTGAAAAATAGGTTTTTTTTCCTGAATTTTTAAGTGAAACTGGACCAAAAAAGTTGAGGTCGATAATTAATTATTATAAAGAAATACATAAATAAGTAAGTCAATGGCGGGCACAGTAAAAATTAATGAATACTTATATTGAGATTTGAAAATAAAACGTTAATGAACTTAAAAAATAACCTACATGCATTTTATATAAAGTAGGCATTCCTATCTCCTCCTTTACCTCTAAAACAACTAAAGAGAAAATTAAAAAAACCTTATCATAATAGGTGTGTCATTAGCGACATCATTCATAGGTTACAGATAAAAATATAACGAAATCTCTAACTCTTTAAAAAATATTGTTTAATTATACTCTTTATTTAAAATACTAGCGGCTCACTCTCGCTTCGCTCGGGTTCGCCTCTAGACAAACAAAAACAAATCTATCCCACGGGAACTGTACATTTTTCCGGGATTAAAAGTAGCCTATTTTCTATTCAGATGTATAAACTGTATTATTGTCAAGTTTCATTAAAATCCAATGAGTAGTTTTTGTGTAATAAACTGTATAAGTTATAGTTTTTTACCTATCCCACGAGAACTCTTTAATTTTCCGGGATCAAACGTATCTACGATGTTGACCGGGGATATAAGGTATCATCATACAAAATTTAAATCGGTTCAACAGTTTCGGATATTAGCCCGTACAAACAGACAAACAGAGAAACAAGAAATTTAAAAAAATCTGGATTTGTTTTATTCCTCTTCTTACATTCCCTGACTCGGTTTTGACCATTTTTTTTCTATGTACAGACATTCAACCTCTACAGTTTTATTATATGTATAGATTAAGTTTCCAAGATTAATTTAACAAATCAAATATTTTATATCCGAAAATTTTCCTCAACATCTGAAATTGTAACGTCAATTAAATATAACTTAATGTAAAGCGTGCTTCAGCGATTTAAGTTCCATCTGAAAGTTTTAACGAGAACAATAATTTTATTACCAGTTGCGAATGGACTACAACCGTGCTCTTGGTAAATATGTAAATGCTACCGTTAGGTGTTTCTGTAGTTGGAAGATTGCATTTTCAGCGGTGAATTTTACTTATTTTAGTATTTTAATGTTTCAGAACCTTATTGTAATTTAAATTTAATTTTAACTATTAAAATCATTTAACTGACGTGTTATTTTTTTAATCTCAAAGAATTGTTTGTTTAACTTATTTTCCAACTAAGAAAACTTAGCGATTCTTATTGTATTGACTCACATCTGATACAATTCACGTGCTCTCATCTTCAAGAAAAAATGTATTTATATTCTGACTAGCGACTCACCCTCGCTTCGCTTGAGTTCTTCCCTAGATACGTTTTAATGGTAAGTATAAATGTCTCAGAGATGAGATATTTTACCGCATTAAAAAAAATCTGTCCAGTGGTTTTCACGTGATGCGTTCCCAAACAAACAGACAGGCAAAAATTCTAAAAACTATAGATTCGTCCTCTGTATCGATAATAATGACTATTTCAATAAGATTTTCCAAAAAATATTTAATGTACAGATTCGGCTTAGTTACAATTTTATTATATGTATACATATAGATTTATGCACTTCATTGTATACCATAGTGATGACTTAAAAATAGACAAACTAAGTATGAAAAATAACAAAAGTGTACACAATAATTTATTATAATATGTATAGATACTAGAAATAAATAGACTTTTTATATTATTAGTAGTATAGATAAGTGAATTATAATTAATTAACTTGTGGGTAATGTAGTTAATTTTAAGAATCTAAAAATGAATCGAAATGTATTCAGTGCGCAACTCCATTTTATAAGTCATAAGAGTCCTAAACATCACTTTGAAGCCTTCATTGATATTATAGTTCAAGTTAAATATACCTCAAAGCCATTTAACTTCGAAAAAGAAAAATACTACTGCTTCGAATAGATGTTAAATATTTGAGCAACATTATATGACGATATGTTTGGCTCAGTTTGTAGTAACCCTACTTGCTGTGCCAGCGGTCGTGGGTTCGAGTCCCGCTGGGTGCATTCATTTGTGTGATGAGCAAGAATGTTTGTACTCCAGTCATGGGTGTTTATATTTATAATATATATTGTATTTAAAGTTATACGTGTAGTGTATCAACTATCTGGTATCCATAACACAGGCCTCATAGCTTATCAAGGAACTAGATGGTGCTGTGTGTTAATATCACAATATTTTATTATATATATTATTAAAAAAAATCCTCTTTGAATATTCAAACGTAAACGATTTTATTCGCCCTAAAGAAAAGATTATTCTACGGTCTGTTTTCTGTTCGCGCAACCAACTATCGACATTTACCAATTTACACGAAATTGCTATTGGGCAAAATCGAGCTTTTCACAGAACAGTTGAATCACACTGAACAATAAACATACACGTTTCACGTCCTGTTCATTTCCGCTTTTTGCCCTTTATCTTTATGCTTCAAATATAGTTCTTATTACTTTTGATATACAATTTACTTTCCTTTATTTACTTATTTTGCAAAGTATAGGGTATGTAGGGCTGATACAATTTAATATATTTAAGTGAACATTCATCACACTATTCCAAATATTCAGAAAATCGTCATATCTCCTAAAATAATATTAATTATAATAATAAAATATATAAATCGTTTTTAAAGGACGATGGTAAGAAGAAAACACATACATAAGTGGATAAATATTTCAGAAACACTTTTTACACTTAAGATACTTCTGCATTAATGTTAGATTATGAACATAATATCTTAACCCTTAGACAAGATATTATTCTACAATCGTTAAAGAATAGGAATCTACAAAATAAAATTTTATATTATGACTAGCGCCTTACCCTCGAGCGAAGCGTATGTTTTAATTTTTTTGCGGAACCCTAATTCTTTTTCTAAAACAAAAGTAGCCTAAGATATCAGCTATCTGCCTGTGAAAGTCAGGTCAAAATCAGTCCAACAAACAAACAGACAAATAGACAAAAAATTTAAAATTGTATATACGAATAATTTAATATGCAGTAAAAAGCTATTAGTTTAACATTACAAACAGATACTTCAATTTTATTTATCTGTATAGGTTTTGTATAACGATTGCATTTGTAGAATGACATCGTGTCTAAACCCCTTAAATAGACATCCCTAAAAAGGGTTTGTATTGGCTGTACCTAATCCACGCGTGCCCAAGCAGCCAGGCGTGACTGCGATAGGCCTCAAATCATCCGTCGACCCTCGGCTAATGGATGATGCTTAATAATGACCATTTGCCATTTATTTTTAGGAATAAAAGGCGTGTTGTGTGGAACAGATCGTTAAAACTTTTACAAAGGCAAATTAACCCAGTTTTTGACAATAACTCAATGAAGCTTTAAAAGCACAAAAAAAACACTATTTTTTTTGTGCTATATATATTATAATATATATAGCACAAAAAAAATATTATTATTATAATTATGCTATATTTTTTGCAATATAATAATTTTATGCTTAAAAACATTGAACATTTAACTATTTAAAGTTACAGTCTCCTAATGTGTGTCTCTATTCAGTCTATACCCTATTACATACCTTTATAGCTAAAAATCAATGAAATATTTCGAGTTATTCTCGAGTGATATCAGTAGAGTTTAGGTTTAAAAACCGTTTAAAAAATCGTCTGATCTGTAAACACTCTCTAGTGTTAAAAAAATATTCTAAGGACAACTGATAACCTCACAATTTCAGTATAATATTTATACAAATCTATACATATAATAAAATTATTGTAACTAAGCCGAATCTCTACATTAAATATTTTTTGGAAAATCTTATTGAAATAGACTTTATTATCGATACAGAAGCCAAATCTATAGTTTTTATAATTTTCGTCTATCTGTCTGTCTATCTGTGTGTCTGTCTATCTGTGTGTCTGTCTGTCTGTTACCGCATCACGGGAAAACCACTGAACAGATTTTGATGAAATTTGGTATGATGATAGCTGGTTATCCGGGTCAATATATAGGATACTTTTTACTGCGGAAAATATCTCATTTCTGAGCTAAACGTTAAAACGTAACTAGGGACGAACCCAAGCGGAGCGAGGGTGAGTTGCTAGTATACTCATATATAGGTACTTATTGTTATCTCTTTTGCAACGAAAACTGTTTCCTTTTTGAGAAATATAGTAAATGTGAGTATCAAGAAACGTTTTTTTTTTAACCTTAATCTACATCATATTTCGTGTATCAACCTTTTCGCGTCATGTAACCTTTATATCTTACCTTTATATTATATCCCAAATAGCAAAGTCTAGTTTGAAGAACAGTTATTATTGACCACTACTACTTTTTTTTCTCCTTGGATAGCCAAAATGAAAACAGACGAGAACAATCAATATTATGACATTCCACTGTGATCGACTTTATCAAAACGCCATCAAATATCGACGCGGCACAGATTTCCTTTGACGTCCATTGAAAGGCTTTTAAAACGGTTTGATTTCGAGATGAAATATAGTGCCGTTTGTGGTGCTGTACGTTCAATACATACTATGTTACGTTTACACTGTTAACTGTTTAATACTATAAATATATACTATATATAAATATAAACTACATAAATAAATATGTTGGGACATTAACACAGCACCATCTAGTTCCATGGTAAGCTACAAGGCTTGTGTTGTGAATACCAGATAGTTGACCTATTATAAATATAAACCTATATATACCTATTATATACCTATTATAAATATAAACACCCATGACTGAAGTTCAAATATTCGTGCTCATCACACAATTGTATGCCACCAACGGGACTCGAACCCGCGACCGCTGGTATAACAAGTAGGGTCACTACAAAATGAGCCAAACGTTTCGTCAAACATATATACATATTTACAAATACGTACAATCTTTGTTTAGAAAATACATCTACTTCTACTACGAGCAGAATCCATTTATGATATTATTATTTAAAAAAGTTGTGTAGGGTCACTAGAATACATCCCCCCAACGTGCGTTCACCTTGTCGTGGGGGGGTGGGGCTCAGTATTGCCCGGCAATACAACCGGACGCGAAGCCAAGAAACGCACTAAGAGGTGGCCCACCTCGGTAGACAGTATGCTATGCGGGTTGCTCCTGGTACATCTCTGATAGCAGTGTGGACCGTGGAGCAACCCTATGTTTGTTGTGGTCTGCTTCAGCAGACCTGCCGTCGAGGCGTCGTAGTCGAGTGCGTAAGCGATCCTGCGACGCCCCATTAAGATGGGGGAGGTTCCGTTGGGTTTTAGTGGGTAGTACTGGCTTTGCCGGTGAGTCCAACACTTCGTGCCTAAATACATTTCCCAACGTTAAAAAAAAGGTCACTAGAATACATAATCACTGTCAGAATATAAATCATGACAATTACCTTAACATGTATCGATTGTTGACAATTTCGACTCCCACTCAGCTATAAAACTGGCTTCATGATTTGTGTATGTTTTATCACCCAGGAGTTCCGCAGTTAATCATGCCCGATAATATTTCAATTCCATAAATAACGCGCTGCCATTCGTTATCTCTTCGGAATTTCATATATGTATTATATGGCTATACTATTATTTATACTGACAAATATAGCTATATCTAAGAGCTTTCAATTGCGCTGTTTAACAAACTCACATTGTAGGATCGTATTAATTAACTGATTTTAAAAAAGAAACAGTTTATTTAATAGATCTTGCTCAATGATAGAGCTACGAGTATAGGTAAAGCTACTATTATTTTACTAAATATCGTTATATTTAGTAAGGTATTATACCAAATGTAAATTATACAAGAACATTGTATATATTAAATTAAATTATATTTTAGGATTTTTTCACAGATTTATTTGGAATTTTGGTTCCCGACGTTTCGAATGCTTTACAGAAATCATGTCCATGGAAGAGTCCTCTCGTAACATAGTTTTATTTTCAATATCAATTATTCACGTAAATCTAAAAAAGTATAAACATTGTGTAGGTATTACAAAAAAATATCAGAAGCTAACTTTGAACCCCAAATTACATGATTTTATCAAAAATTCTAGGAAATCAAGTGAAAATGGCTATACACTGTATTTAATGTGTGTCAATTTATTTTGAATCAAAATTCACTAAAAATATCAAAGTATTAAGAGCCATAAGCTTTGATATCGGTCAGAAGCATCTCTCGGCATAAAGTACAGTCGTTACGTTTTCAATCTGTAAAATACGAGTGCACAATAAATGTGGTATTTCAACAATTTCCTCGTGTGCGTTTGCCCGGGTGTACACTATAAAAAGTGTAGGGCAAACAATAATTTCGTTGCGTCTTTTTAATAATTCAATTCAATTTTTATGTTCAATAGCTTCTAGGAGTGTCATTTGGGCACCATTTACTTCGCCAATGTTGCGTAGAATGGAGATCATACGTTATATTATATAGAATGAGTCTTTTCAATAAAACTTTAAAATCCATTTTAACTATCAATAATTGACAACAAAATTATTTTTTATGCAGTATATATACTACACATTTATTTATCAAAATAAAAAATTTGCATACAACAAGAAATAACCCATTTACAGCTATAATTTGATGCATTATGTTCAGTGTACATTCAAAATCTGAGAATTTAATTTTATTACAAAATTTTATTTGCAATACCTAACATTGTTCATTTAAACAAGTTAAAAAAGCTAAAACTAAAAACTCGATCCGCGCAATTTTCGTAAAAAGGGGTCTAGTCATGTCTAGTTATTTGCCTAGATAAATACAGTAATTGCTTAACGCTAAATAAATGACAGACAAAGTAGGGAAAATTAATTTTTGTTATAAAGAAAATACGTCAGGCGGAAAATGTTCTGTGTCCCGCACTGTCCGCACGATGAGCAATTTACTCTCGACGAGTTACATCGTAACTAAGCTGATATAATGGTGGCAGATTTGCCGCGTCGCTTCAGACGAGGATTTTGTGCTTACAGCTAAATTGTTTTATTTTTGACTGACTCCTAAATGAGGGGAGTACTTAATTCTGGTTTGTGGTTTTTATGGTTCCATAGCCTAAAAGGTTCCGCTTTCAATTCTGTCTGTACGTATGTTACATGACATTTTACTCGGGAACAAATGGGAGGAACATGACCGAAAAATAAATACCCCATGTGAACAGTTAGACAATTCTGCAGTAAAATTTTAAAAACTAAAAAAAGTGAGCGTGGCATTCATAACATACTGTAAATTTAATGTTTTGTGCTACGGAACCCTTAGTTTCCAAGTTAGACTCACATTTGTTCGATTTAATTTTTGTCTACGTAACACGCTGTATTTACCGATCATGAACCAATTTACATGATTTTTTAATGAATAGGTTTTACATCAAAATCTCATATTATGCATTTGAAGAAAATATCCATTCTTAAAAAATAAAACTTTTTAGTTAAAAATTACGAGACAGTCGAGCATGACTCTCTACATGAAATGGACTTCTGAAAGTACGCAGAGTATATAATACAGACAAAAAAGAAGTGCTCAATAAAAAAAAATTAAAACGACGAGCATAAAATTTTTATTTCGTATATAGATATTACCTGTTACTTAAAATCATATTTGCAGAATGGCTTACGAGATGCTGTATTCAATAGTACTATATAAACTATTTTAATGTATTTAAAGTTTGTAAACTTCATAATCATCTATATTTACGAAATATTATTAAAATAATTTACTTTTTTATAGAAGAAAATTCATAGGTATAGGTATCGTCTAGGTATATTGGTTTATTACATATTTATATTATTTAACGTTTGGTATAGATTTCTCAGAGATGAGATGTTTTCCCGCAGTAAAAAATATTCTATATATTAGTCCGGATAACCAGCTATCATCATACCAAATTTCATCAAAATCCCCTCCAGTGGTTTTTCCATGATACGGTAACAGACAGACTGACAAAAATTCTAAAAACAGTAGATTCGGCCTCTGTATCGATAATAATAACTATTTCAATAAGATTTTCGAAAAAAAATTTAATGTACAGATTCGACTCAGGATTTTATTATATATACATAATATATAGATTTACCATAGAAAGAGATAATAGTAGTATGTATTTCAAATAAACAAAACATTCTACTTATCTATCGCGACGACTCGCGTCATTTTCAAATAAAATATATAAGACAATGGAGCAAGTTTTACATAAATTGTAACAAGTTCACAGTCACCGTACAAAAGACACGAATTCAGAGGGGAAATATCTGAAATGTCGCATTTATTGTGTATCCGTGCTCTCAAGATTGACTTCGTTGATAAGATAGCGGAAGTCGTTGACAGTTGGGGACTCGTCGGGTTGAAAAAGGGTTCTATTTATAAGGTTTCGGTGGAAATTATAAATGTTCTAATGGTTCAGGACTTTTGGGGCTAAATTTAGCGATTGTCAGCAATTTACTTGTACTTCCAAGTGTAATTTAATTTTTACGTATCATATATGTTTTGAACATACAAATATTTTTATAGTTTTAACATAAGCAGAAAAAGACCACCGTGCCCAAATCATTAAAAGAAAATGTGTGGAAATGTGTTTTTATCAATTTAAACCCAATCAGTCTGCATTTTTTTTAATCAGCGCGGAATATAATACAAACGTCGTATATTATCTAATATATAAAATTCTCGTGTCACAGTTTTCGTTGCCATACTCCTCCGAAACGGCTTGACCGATTTTGATGAAATTTTTTGTGCTTATCCGGTATCTATGAGAATCGGCCAACATCTATTTTTCATCCCCCTAAATGTTAGGGGTAGTCCACCCCTAAATTTTTATTTTTTATTTTTTAGACAAAATTTTTAATTTCTATTTTTTTATGATACAACATACAAAAATACATACAATCCTTAATTTTCACCCTTCTACGATCAACCCTTATTTTTTAATAGCCATTTTAGTAATAGGAAATTATTTATATGGCAAAACAACGTTTGCCGGGTCAGCTAGTTAATTATACGCGAGTTGTCGGCTCGAGTACAAAACTTGTCGTACATAATAAGCCCTTCCTTTTGAGTGAAAATTAAAGAAATGTCATATTTTTATTAGTATTAGCTATATTTGCTTTTGTAAAACAAATAAAGCTAATTCTAATAAAAACTTTTGTTGAATACAAATATTAAGTGTTCGTGACATTTTAACACAGTTTGACTCTGAATAGCAATAAACGTGAAAATAATAAGGCTGTTTTACGACGATAAAGTGGAATAACGATCCGGAATAATGATGTATAGTGTTACTTTTACTTAGAAACTATATATTTTTATTAGAGAATTGAATGTAGAGCTCGTTCACGGTACAACTGTGAATGGAATCTCTTACTAAATTTATAATTTACAAAATTATTTAAATATATCTGGCCTCCCTTATTACGGGAACAAAATTAATATTTTATTTTTAGAAGTCACTAGAAAAACCCTCATTTTATTCTGGGTTTAATGTCGACTCATAATCCTCTGCTTTGTTTTATCCAGTTTAAGGTACTCATTTGTATAATTAACATATATTAGTAAAGTTAAGTTTACGCATACCACCTACAATCTGCATACATACAGGTGATTATGTAGGGCTCGTTGGCTAAAAAAAGTCTGAACTACACACTAAAACCTAACAGAACCTCTCCCAACTTAATGGGATGCAAAATCGCTTACGCACTCGACCACGATACCCCAACGGCAGACCTGCTAAAGCTAATCACAACAACCACAGGGTAACTCCAACGATCCACTCATCAGAGAAGTACCAGGAGCAACCCGCATATTACACCGCCCACAGAGATGGACCGCCTCCCCGTGCTTTTCTTGATTTCGCGCCCAACAAATAATAGTATTCCACTTACCAATGTGTTATTTTTATACATAAGTTATTAAAGGTTGTAAAACAAAGTTACTTTCATTATTTCATCTATGAGGAACTAAAAATATTAAAGTTCAAATTTTCACTTTACTTGAACATAACTTATTTTTTTTCGATTTATTTAATGGATTTCGGATTGGCATTTTATTCTCGTTAGAACTAAAATCTTCCTTATCATTTTTAAATTTTAAATGATGTTTTGATGCTTTTTGTACGTACATATGTTTGTTAATTTATTAAGATTTTTTTTAGCTGTGTTTTTGTATATCTACATACATAAGTTATTGAAGTGAAAACTTCTATAGGCAGGTTTGGATGGGAAGTAAATTCATGTAAGTCGTCATCGACATGGTCACGTGACGTGTTAACGCTAACACTCAGAGTGCTCCCAGTCACACAGTCTCTCCCGTGACCATGATTGCTGTAAAGCAATCAAATCGTCGGGAATCAAAAATCAAAATAAATCCGCGAAAAAATCCGAAAAGATAGTTTTTTTTATTTATTTATTTATTTAGATCCACCAGTGATAATTACATTAATACAATATTGAGTAAAAAGAAATACAGTGTAGCTTAATTCTAAATGCATTATCTTTTAAGGTAGATACAGCATGCAAATATTAGGAATTTTGATTGAAGTTTTATTTAAATGCCGATAGATGTCAAAACCAGATAAATATAAACAGTTATATTTTACAAATTTTAATTTAAGATCGAACAATTAATTAGAATATCCAAAAATAACAACTGTTTGTTTATAGTTTTAAGTTTTCACTTCTGTCGGCGGCCCTCAGGACTCAGGCCTCGGGTGAAAGCTGATACACGTATGTAATATAATCGTATAATTTTTACTCATTAGTCACTTATCGAAAACACTATTAATTGTATAATAACACTATAATATCGAATAATTTCCTGCCTTTTCTTCCTAACGAACTGTTATTAAGCAGTTACAATTTATCATCTCGCCTAAACTTGTTCCGACATCACCGTAAATTACTGAGTCACGTACGAAACATATATTGCAAAGTAACGCAAATGACACATATTATATAATTCGTTTTTAGTGGCTATTATTCGCTTATTAATTTTTAGATAGTAATTATTTACCGACATCAAAATGGAGAAGTACTCAATACTTTAAGGAATGTTCAATATAAATTTAAAAAAACCTAGCTAAGATAGTTTTTTTATAAATAGTTTTTATAAATGAACGCGTTATATAAAGTGTACGTGTACTTATGTACGCACGTAAGAAGTTATACTTGTTTGGTTTTTTTAAAGCATTTAAATAAATGCTTCTTTTTGTTTCATTTTTTTTATTATTTTTTTTTTTTTTTACTTTTTATTTTATTCGCATATTTCTGAGCAAACCCTTTTATTTGACATCCATATCATGGGTATGCATAAAAAAAACATAATCCGCCATCTTTGGGAGTCCGCCATATTAGATTTACAATAACGTCACTTTATTGTATTTCGCTTATAAAGCCCTTTCATTTGATGCCCGTATCATAAGGGTCACTATGGAAATGATAAATCGCCATTATGTAACGTCCGCCATATTGGATTAAAATGGCGGGATGTAGGTAATCAATCGAGCAGTCACGAGAACCAAACGTGTGTGCGAAATTTCAGCTCAATCGGACATTGGGACGTGGGATAAATTTAACTTGCGAGATTTGATTACAGACAGACACCGGGACAGCTGAAACTAAATAAAATCTTGTAATAATTTTTATTTTTATCAATATGTTTTATATCGATGTGATGTGTATATAGAAATACCGGAATAAATATCTTGAATATATATAGACATCATACTATACCAAATGGAGATTTAACGACTAACTATACTGTAGTCTAAATCTGTCGCATCGTAAAAAGTTACTGTCATAACTTTTTCCCTAAAGCGAAGTATAACTTGAAAAAGTTCTTAAATTATAAAGCTTTTATATTTGACAGACGTTGTCATGTCCTAATTTCAATTAATTAATTTGGCATCTTTGAACTCATACTAAAGTCATAAAGAAAAAAACAATTTTAATTTTCCCAAATTTCTTAATTCTGCAGAAATTTTTTCCAATTTTTCCCCTAAAATTTTTTTTCTGACATTACGAATATTAAAAAAAAAGTATCAAATTAGTCCAGCCGTTCTTAAGATGCGATTACCAACAAACAGTATATCATTTTTATTTATATCCGTATTCAGCAATTTTTAACGTGCACGAGCCTCCCTTCAATATGAAGAGGATCAGGCATAGTCCTGTTCAAGTGCCGGGTAGCGGACTGCACATGTCTTTAAAAAACTTGCTAGGTTCTCTCAGAAATGCAGCTCATGATATTTTCCTTCACCATAAGACAAGTGGTAATCATGTTAAAAATGATTCGCACATGAATATATCAGAGGTACGAGACTCGGGATTTGAACCCGCTTCACCGGTTTCCCAAGCGAGCGCGTTACCACTGGGCTACCACTGCCATTATTTATATATATTAAACAAAATACTAAAAACTCCCAACACAAAGTAAAGCCATTATGATAACAATAATTTGCTAAATACATTGTTTGGTACATGTTACTTAGAAGTAAATTGTCAGTATCTCTCTAAGCCCATTTATTTTGTTTGTGGATAACTCAATTTCACGCTGCGGACGTGTGCGGTTCTTCACGCGTTGTAACTTCATCTACAATCTTGTAATGTACTTAAAACGAAAATTTCTTAAGTAATTAATTGGAGATGAGTTTATTAGCGTATTTATGTAAATTCCTGGCTTAATATGAGGTTAATTTGTTAGATCTTTGTGGTTTATTTATAATGGGAAAGAGATTTCTTTAAATATCTTAATATTCCACAATATCATAAAATTTTTACGTCTTATATTCTACTAGCGAATTACCCTCGCTTCGATCGGGTGCGTCCCTAGGTACGTTTTATTTTTTTGAGCGAAACCCTAATTCTAAAATAAAAGTAGCCTAAGTTACTCCTTATAATATCAGCTATCTGCCAGTGAAAGTCCCGTTAAAATTGGTCCAGCCGTTTCGTAGATTAGCCGGAATAAACAGACAGACATATAGACAGACAAAAATTTAAAAATGTGTTTTTCTTATAAGTTCCATATGCATTTAGTATAAACCTGTTATTTTGACATTACAAACAGACACTTCAATTTTATTTATCTGCATAGATATGGTACTTCTCATAGTCATATAAAAAAAGATTTTTCGACTAATTTTTATTATGTTCAAAAATGGTAACATAAAAATTTCCTTTTAATGAAAATCACGGTATAATAGCTTAATCCCATATAAATATTTAAAACAACATTTTAAAATAAAACAATAATTTACATAATAATTTAAACAAAATGGCGTTTGTAAAAAAAATACATATTTACAATTGAATAAATTATTCTAAAATTATCATTTAATTAATTATTTTAAATTAACAATATTATTGTAATTAAATACTATAGCATAATTTATTGTAATAATATATGTAATTAGTGAGGCTGTAACCAACTTTAGTAATTAGAAAACAGACCTAACCTAGACAAATTAGTACACCGCGTACATTAAAAGTGAAGGATAACTTATAAATTGTAAAGTCTAACACAAAATTCAGGCGTAGCAACGATGTTATTAAACTGAATATTAAAAAAAGTAAAAAAAATATAATATAACTTAAGATAATTTTGATTATTTTAGTTCAATAAATATAATTTACTCTCATTAGTCAAAATAATTCAGCCCTTTTTTTAACGTCTTACTGCTGGGCACGGGCCTCCCTTCAATACGAGGGAGATCAGGGCATAGTCCACCACGCTAAAAAAGTGCGGGTTGGCGGACTTCACATGTCTTTTGAAAACATGCTAGGTTCTCTCAGACATGCAGGTTTCCTCACGATGTTTTCCTTCACCGTAAGACAAGTGGTAATCATGTTGGAAATGATTCGCACATGAAAATATCAGAGGTGCGAGACTCTGAGTTTGAACCCACTTCACTCGGTTTCCCAAGTGAGCGCTTTACCACTGGGCTACCACTGCCTACTAAATAGTTCAAATAATTACACAATCCCAAAAAGCTTTTTACGTGTACCTATTACCAAGAATAGACTCCTAATTTTTTTTTTTTTTTTTTGTTACTTCGCTACACTGTCCAGAGCCGTATATAATTGAGTTTTCTCTACTGAGTGACATATATTGTATTATTCGCAGGTAAACAAACAGGTTTTATATTTGGCTAGGCTAGATTTCTCTATTAGATAAAAATGTAATGTACGTTGCTGTAGATTTAACAAAATCTTGAGACCAGATAAAAAATCGTCTTAGTTTTCTTTTATATGATTAGCTAATACCGAGGCGTCTTATTCACAGAGAGATTTTTTTCCGACCTGACGGCAGAGTATAATTTGATATTTTTAAGTTGCAGATTAAAAAAATATAATTATTATGCTTCTTATAATACTTTCTTTGATTTACGCGAATATTTGACATTTTAAATAAAACTATCTTTTCGGATTATTTCGCGGATTTACTTGAATTTTTGGTTCCCGACGTGTCGATAGCTTTACAGCAATCATGCTCACGGGAGAGACTAAGGTGTTAGACATCTTAAAGGCGTTATGCTTCTTCTTGCTAAGTGAATAAGGGATTATCAATTTGATTTCAAGCTCGGTCGCCCAGGTACCCACTACTTAATAATATGATTAAAAAAAACCGTTCTACATATATAGGACATCAGATGATCTGAATATTTTGTTATTTATAATTTTAAATTTTGTATTAACATATTTTAATAAAATAGTAACCCAAATTAAAATTTTTTTACATATAATTATTCCATTCCTCTCTCTCTTTTCAGTCCATTTGCAATTTAACAAAAGTAAAATTAGAAAAATTGATAAGTACGGAAGTCCTTTCAATTTTTCTAATTTTAGTTCTTATCCATATTTTTCTAACAAGCTCTAAGCCTCTACGATTTTCTAACATTTTTCATAACAATTATCCCAAGTATTTAAACTAAGAATGAGATTTTTATTTTTTTATCTAGGCTATCTCATTATAATTGAAGTGGTGATTATAAAAATAAAAAGATCTTCTTATCTCCGCAAGTGTCAGACGGGATCCTTGTCTGTCGCGCGACGAAGCGAGAAATCGCGTTGCCATTATATCAGCTTAACGGTGGCCTTGTAACTCATATCGAGTGAATTGTTCATCTTATAGTGCTAGGGGCGGAAAAAATATAGGATTACTAGCTACTGACCAGGTCTTTCCATGGTTTTTTCTGTTAACCTTCTTTGTAAGCTCAAATTCAAATATTCTTTATTGCACACGAAAAATTTACATGACATATATATGTATACACATATAAAATAAGATATAGCACAACGGGCGGCCTTATCGCTAAGTGAGCGATCTCTTCCAGACAACTTTTGGGCAGAAAGAAAGAAAAAGATTGGGAAGAAAAAGAGAAAGATATATATATATATATATATATATATATATATATATATATATATACATACATAAATACATACATCTATTGATAAATTCCCTCCATCTATTGTTTAGGCCCAGAATAAAGTCTATCTGTGCGCCAAGATGCGACTAAATCTCTATAACGATTTTCGTGTGGTTTAGAAGAAACATCCAAAAGTCTTTTTACTAGGGTTTATCCCATTAATCTATCTATACTAATATTATAAATGTGAAAGTTTGTGAGTATGGATGTATGGATATCTGTTACTCTTTCACGCCAGAACAGCTGAACTTATCTGGATAAAATTTGGCACAGAGATAGATTATAGTCTGAAATAGCAAATAGATTACTTTTTATCCCGAAAAAATGTACGGTTTTCGTGGGATAGATTTGTTTTTGTTTTTTACTAGAGACGAACCAGAGCGAAGCGAGGGTGAGTAGCTAGTATATTATATAATATTAATAAGATAAAAGGATATAAAGACAGCAGCTAAAATTTAATGGTAAATAATAACTCAACGACGTATCATCAAAATTCCAGTATTATATCTTTTTTTCTTTCGTGTAAAAACTCATATGCAACTGTAATTTATCATTTCCCCGAAAGTTGTTTCGACGTGAACGCAAATTAGATGCCGTATGCCACTGGAATACATATGATGTTATGAAACTCAATAAAGGTTCCTTTACCGCCCTAGCCAAGTCACTTTCTACAAATATAACCGATACCTCTTATAGAAAATTGAACTAAAATATTGCTCTCCAGTCCTCCAACTATTTTCATACAAAAATCACATCAATCCATCGCTTCCCTTCGGCACAAAGAAGATTCAATGAAAGAAGGCAAACAAACAAACAAATAAACAGACGATCAAACAAACGAACGAACGGACGAACGAACGAACGGACGAACGAACGAACGGACGAACGAACGGACAAACGAACGAACGGACGAACGAACGAACAAACAAACAAACAAATATACAAACAAGCAAGCGAACGAATGAACGAACGGATAATTCCAAAAATCCCATAGCGAAAAAAGGGGAAGAGATACGAAGTCGGGAGTAAGCGCAAACGCTTTAGGCGACTACCTCGAATTAACATTGAAATAGAAGTTTCGTAGAAAAATCCCTACTACTTTTTTCTCATACATTTTTTATTTTCTATTAACGATAGCGATTGTAGATTTTAAACTCGGCTCTATCCAGATTATAGAATAGCGAATGATATTTGTTCAAATTCGTCATAATATGCAACGAATTTTCACATTTCCCTAGAGGTTCGGGTTATGCTGATAGTACGGTATTATGCCCATATATAAGCGTATTCTATATTAAAGTTATTACAAACCACTGTTTGAAAAATTTGTTTGTTTTTAGATGTATAAGTACATTATGTTGCTCAAAATTTCAGTCTAATTATAGTTTTTTCTACGAGACATTAACACATAGTAAACCCAAGAATAGCTTGTCCTAGTTCTATGTATCCTATGTCCTTCCCAGGGTCTCAAACTATCTTTATTACCAAATTTCATCTAAATCGGTTCACTAGATCCAGAGATTACCCCCTACAACCTCAAAAACTCACAAACTCACAAACTTTACCTCTTTATAATATTAGTATAGATTAGATGTATTAAATCTGAATTATGTATTAAAACGAGAACCGAATCCATCAAAACAAGGTAATATTATACACTCAAATAATATAATTTATTACATCTATTAAGCAGACTACTACAATTACAGTTTTTCCCCTTTTTTTATTTGACAGCGCCCACAAAGCTTTTTTAAATTCTTTTCGTACATGTTTCGGCGTAATTAAAAAAATGTGAACGCTTCACATACATGTCATATTTGTATTCCTTTTGCGTAAAACTTTGTACTTGGAAATAATGCTACGTAAACAAAGCCAAACTTGTTTTTAATGAATTATATATTTTGTATTAATAAATAAATAAAATAAATATGTTGGGATATTATCACATAGCACCATCTAGTTCCATGGTAAGCTACGAGGCTTGTCTTATGGAGAGAAGCGTAGAGCGATGTGCTAAATGAATTGCTTGTATTGTTTCAAACCGCCCTAAAGGTCCGTCTGTAAATCTAATTTTATGTTACAAATTCCTACTTACTCGTATATTAAAATAGTTTTTATTAGGATATCTTTTTTGGTACCACATTGTTTTGAATATTCTAATTATAATATTATACAAACTATTTATTTAGAATTTTTCAAATAATACCTAACATTATATAGTGTCCCCAAAACACTGGCTTCATCATCAGATTAATTCTATAGCTGCTTATCTGAATTATAAATACAAAGTATCAAATCAAAACGACATGAGATTGTAGATTCAATTACATTACAAAGACATGATTACATAATAGTTACAAGATAGCAACGGCAACCCAGCTCTTGCTTGGCAAACCAAGTGAAGTATTCAAAACCCGCGTCTCATACCTATGATATTTTCTTGTTCGAAACTTGCTTGATGAGGAAACCTGCATATCTGAGAGAACCTAGCAAATTTTCGAAAGACATGTGAAGTCCGCCAACCCGCACTTGGACAGCTTGTTGGATTGTGTTCCTCCCTCCCTCCTCCCTCCTCCCTTGTATTGAAGGGAGGCGCTTGCCCAGCAGTGGGACATTAAAAAGGGTTGAAATTTTAATTAGCAACAAATAAAACCAATAACAACGTCTTAAAACCCATTTTTGCATTTCAACTTGAAGAATAATTTATGTTAACTGGACAAAAAACTGTAAACCATACTATAATCCTTTCATTTAGGTATCTTAAAAGGGAAAAGTTAAACTATAAAAATATAAGAATTTTTATAAAACCAAAATTTTTCACCTAAACCTTAACTAAAATGCGGCGGAGCGAATCTACCCTTATATAAACAAGCAACGATGTAACTTGTCGAGAGTAAATTGCTCATCATATGGACAGTGCAAGTACATTTTCCGCTTCGTATATTTAGATCATTACAAAAATTAAGGGTCCTTCTTTCTGGCGGCAAAATGTTAGGATCTAAACTAATATTGTATGTTATAACAAGATAAATAAGCTTTGTTACTTTCGAAGCAAAGAAAATGCATTTTATCATATAAAATGATTCAGACGATTAAAAAGACTGTCATCTTTTATTTTTCGAGCACCTATGCATTTAATCTATACAGATAAATAAAATTGGAGTGTCTGTTTGTAATATTAAAATTACCGCTTTTTACTAAATGCATATATGTATGTATACACGTTACATATACTAAAACAAAATTTTTTACAATTTTTGTCTGTCTGTCTATCTGTTTCTGTTGTCTGTTTGTTCCGGCTAATCTCTGGAATGGCTGAACCGATTTTGACGGGACGTTCACTAGCAGATAGCTGATGTAATAAGGAGTAACTTAGGCTACTTTTATTTTAGAAAAAAAATAGGGTCCCATAAAAAAATTAAAACCAGTGAAAAATTTAATAATATCCGATTCAAATAGGGAAGTTGTATCCATACATTATATTTTTTCTCTGTTTCTTCTATATAAACTATAATATATGTATAATATACCTACCGCTACCTATAATATACCTAACTTATATTTACCGCTAGTAAAAATAAATAAAAAAAAAAACAAAATTAAAAAAAACATGTGTGTGTACTTATGTACGCACGCAAGAAGTAATACTTCTTTGGCGTAAGAGAACAAAAATAGCTAAAGAATTCATCACGTATGTCACAACTCTCTGTTTGTAAAAGTAATGCAGCTAACTCCATCATTTCGCTTTTTAGCTGTCGATTTGAGCGTGTATCGTAAAAATTTTACTCTCATAATTTTTCCAAACGTGCTAAAAGAAGAACTATAACTTCAAAATATGTAAAAAAAAAGTCACTTCACTAGCGTTTAGGCGTAGATCGTTAGAAGAATAATCGTGGTGTCTTTGAAGACCTGGGGAACAATAAATGCTTATAACCGAATACAAAATGCATATAGTTAAATAATAAATAAGTACATTAGTATGTTGACATAAACATTACAATATAATAAGAGCTTTCAAAGCTTCATAGTTCCGTACAAAATTATTTGCTAGTACAACAGCAGTTTCCGTGAACGAACTTTTGTAAAAAGTAAAAATGGAGATAAACACTCGCTGTGTTCTTCATTCGACCCTTTGTGATGTGAATACAAATATAACAATAGATGAGTAGAAAAAATATTAAAAATGTTAATTTTTCGTAATAGTCCTCGTAGTAGATAAAGTTAAATGAATTTAGTGTTTTTTTTACTTTTTACATTTGCTTTATTAAGCTTTATATTATAAACTACTAGCGACTCACCCTCGCTTCGCTTCGGGTTCATCGCTAGATAAAAACAAATGTATCCCACGGGAACCGTACATTTTTGGGATAAAAAGTAACCTATGTGTTATTCCAGACTCTAATCTATTTTTATGCCTTTCATCTAGGTCCGTTCAGCCGTCTGGCGTGAACGAGTAACAAACATCCATTCATCCATCCTTACAAACTTTCACATCTACACATATAATAAAACTGTAGAGGCCAAATGTCTGTACATAGAATGGCCAGTGTGGTGGACTATGGCCTGATCCCCTCGCATTAAAAGGAGGTCCAAGACCAGCAGGGGGACGTTAATAAGTGCTGAACTAAAATAAATTAATCCTAATATTTAACCACATAAAGCTCTCTATTAATCCTATGCTTTAAAAAAGAAGTCATTTTAATGACGTTATTTATTACATTTTCTAAAACAATGTTATGGCGGGTTTCATTTTTACGTTTGTTAATGTGAGCAATGCGACAGTACGAGTTGCAAATAACCGTATATCACTTATAAAATAAGAGTTATTTACAGAGGCGGTGCAAAATGACTGTATTATTATTTAATACGATGATGGACAAACGGAAATGCTAATTGGTATGTAAGACTAGTAACATGCTCTCGCTCGCACTGCAAAATTCACAAAAATCTAGTAGTCTTAAAAATTTTATATCGTATCATATCGATTTGTAATGTAAGTTTGTCGTAATACAACATCTGCTGTCTGGAATGTTACCGACTTTAGATACTGTTAGAGTTTAATAAAGTGGAAATGTGCAATATTATATATAATAAATCACGAAACTATATATGTTATAAATATTTTGGTATTTCAATTGACACTTTCTGCTTAGAATTAATAATTATTTTATTGAGAATATAGATTTTATTTTGACTAAAAAGGGAAGATAATGGAGGTCGGAAAACAAGCCATTCGTTGCCGAGAGGCAGAATAAACAATGTGTGTTAACAAATAAATAATATTTCTAATATAAATGTCTTTAATTATAATTCTATTTTAAAACATTAATAAAATAAATTGTAGTGCTGAATAATAAGTGTTGTGCAGTTTCAGACTATAAGTTTTTTTTTACGAAGAAGGCGTTTAACAGGAAACATAGTCAGGACCGCCCAAGCCATTATATTCGCTTCGATAGACCCCAAATCCTCGCGAAAGAAAACCGATATCGCCCTAGAATAATTCGGAAAGCCATAGAAATTAAAAAACATCCAAATTTCAATAGGGAAGATGGCTATAAAGTTATTAAAATTATAAAAATGTTTAAAATTAAAATAACAAATATTGGAAGGTACTTTGGTGCAAATTTTCAAGTTTTTTGAATTCATTTTGATATTTCGTGTGTAGGCTGTCTGTAAGAACTATATAATACCTTTGAGACATCTAAAACCTTAGTCTCTCCCGTGCCCATGATTACTGTAAAGCAATCGAAACGTCGGGAACCAAAAATCAAAATAAATCCGCGAAAAAATCCGAAAAGATAGTTTTATTTAAAATGTCAAATATTCGTGTAAATCTAAGAAAGTAATTTAAGATCAATTCAACTGTTTTGATATTTGTTTGTTTATGGGCAGAATAATTCAATATCATAGATTACAATGGATGTTTTCTATCGTACAGATAATAATAATTGTCTGAATTATGAAAATCTTTAATTTTAATTCCAAAAATATAACTTGAACTTGTAGCTTTAAGGATCCCATATAAAGGATTATGTTTAATGTTTGTGAGCTTTAGACTATAAAAGATAAATAATAACGAAAGGAAAATACACACGTTGCCTGCTAATTATGCATTTTATCATTAAAGTTATTTCAATTAAATATATGTATTACTAGCGGCTCACCCTCGCTTCGCTCGGGTTCGTCCCTAGATGAATCTTTAAATTGACATAACTTTTTTATTTAGGAACCGATTGAAATAAAACAAATACCAAATGTTAAGTGAAGCTTACCACAATACATTAATGAAAACCACACCCAAATCGGTTAAGCCGTTTCTAAGATTAGCGCGCACAAGCGCACAGACAAACAGACAAACCGACAAATAGGCAAAAAAACTAAAAATCATTTTTTTGAGTTCTATTGTGTTAATAAAGATCCCCAATAATAGTTTTTCTCAAATATCTTCCGTGTACAGACAGCGATCAGTTACAATTTTATTATATGTATAGATAATTAATCTACGTACATATTTTCATATGTAAGTCACAATAGTAGGTACTGTCAAAGTTATAACTTTTAGAATCTACGAGTAATCTAGCTTGTTTAATAACGAGACGGTAAGTGTCGATCGTTAATGTGCCAAAGTTTCACGACGTACTCGTATTAACGACGTTATTTATATAGCAACACATTGCTATTACAACAGATTAAATATATATTTTAATTATAATAACCACACAAAATATTATTTAAACCGGCTATTAAGTAATAAAAAAAAATTAATTAATAAATAAACACTTTTCACTGAAAAAATAATTTTGTTTAATAAATAATAAGATAAATATGTTGGGACATTAACACACAGCACCATCTAGTTCCATGGTAAGCTACGAGGCTTGTGTTATGGATACTAGATAGTTGATATACTACACATATATAAATTTAGATACATACATGTTATAAATATAAAACAGCCATAACTGGAGTACAAATATTCGTGCTCTTCACACAAATGAATGCCCCTAACGGGACTCAAACCCGCGACCGTTGGCAAAGCAAGTAGAGTCACTACAAACTGAGCCACACGTGTTTAAATATTTAATTAATATTTACGGATAATCTGTATTTTTATTATATGTAAATAGATATTGACATTATGACATTTATATATAATAAAGGCACAAAGAACATAACATACGGCATGGACCCTGCGGCAGTCGTAAATATGTCTGCGTGGACGTAGAATAAAATCCAGCTAAATCAGAAGTTATGTAAAAATGAAATTTTAATACAAATGCCCAAATAGACCTTGTAGTTGACCCGTATCATCTGGATATACTCGTATGAATACGAAAATTAATAATATAACTAGTAAAAGATTCTGAAATTCTTATTAGAAAAGATATAATAACAAACTATTTTGTTTTGCTAGAAGTTTCTATTTTAATTCCGTTCATATTATGTGAATGAGAATTTTTCGTTATATTAAAATCTATAATTCATTAGAGCCTAACTGAAGTACTGAGCTTAAAGCATATCGACGTAAAGTTGCAGTATCCATACTGTTACGCTTCATTCGGGAGGTGAAAGCTCCAAAAACTCCACTACTATTTTTTATGTTACTCTTTAATATACCTCCTTGGTTTATACTTTACATACTTATGTGTGTAAATAAAATATTAGTAATAATAATGTTATTTTATAATTATTATTCATAATATTAAGCTAAACATAATCTTTCATTCGCAAATGATCCTTGACCTCTCTGTTTTTAAACGTGATAGAATATTTTTTTCTAATCTGCCTTAATTCAACTATATTATATACATATATCTACTATATCTACTCTAAAAATAACATCTCAATAGTAATAACAGCTTATTTTCAAGACTTAAATCGCATTACACCGGATGGATATAACATTAAAGCTTGTGCCGGGATTCAGACGACTGATTTGTTAATTGCTGTTTCTTGTAACATATTTCTCTTTCAAGACAAAGATTTTAAAATGTTTATAAAAGAATGTACTGTAATAGGGATCATGACTGAATTTATAACAGCTGATGAAAAATAAAAAAATAAAATCAATTTACAGCTATTTATACACAGTTTATAAACTTCTAGGCATGTATTCAGCCCTTTTTAACATCCCACTGCTAGGCACGGGCCTCCCTTCAATACGAGGGGGATTAGACCACAGACCACCGCGCTGGCCAAATGCGGATTGGCGGACTTCACATGTCTTTCGAAAACTTGCTAGGTTTCCTCAGAGATGCAGGTTTCCTCACGATGTTTTCCTTCACCGTAAGGCAAGTGGTTATCAAGTTAGAAATGATTCGCACATGAAAATATCAGAGTTGCGAGACCCGGGATTTGAACCCGCTTTACTCGGTTTCCCAAGCGAGCGCGTTACCACTGGGCTACCACTGCCTATGCCTACCACTTTTAGACATACATCTACATAACGCACTTCTTATTACTTACCGATTCCTTCATTCGGTCTACTTAAACTAGCATTTACGGCTACAAAACCTAAGCTTCTGCACCTGATCTCTCTCTAATTATGTTGAATTGTCATCATATACTCGGACTGTAAATATAACAAGTCCTTCAAAAGGGGAATAAATATTTTTTTAAAGGGTCGGCAAAGCGCATGTGATGTCCTTGCCCTACCATCAGGCGGTCCGTATACTTGATTGCCACCGTCGTGGTATATAAAAAAAAAAAAAAAAAAAAAAAAAAAACAAAAGAGAGTGTATCTGGTTTATTTCATTTTACGTAACACTTGTGCTCCCCAGATGACTAATCTCAGTAAGATCGAGACTAGAGGAAAGACACATTATATTGTTACGCTCTATGAGTTCGGTGATTGGAGATTAAAGCACGTCTTTTGCACTACAGATGTTTTATTGCTTTTGGACCTTGGTCAACAATAGTGACTTTTAGAGATTCACCATCACGCGCAGTATATTATATTTTTCATTGCACTAAACAAGTAATAAAAAACAATACATAGAAAATAACGTGGACAAAGGTGGACTCTCTATATGAGATCTCTTCCAGTCAACCCATGTATGTGGGAAATAGTGTTCAGTAGAGCGACAGAAAGAGAAAGCGCAAAGAAATGATAATAAAATATATAAAATTAAGCAAAATATGTTAAACAAAGTAAATACAATATATAAATGTATATGACAGCTCTGACTAAATTCAATCTCTGAACACTATTTCTCGCCGCTATGATTTTACTCCATTTTTCATCACTTTTCCACTTTTTCGTATTTTTTCTCACTTCTCAGTCTTCACTTAACTCTGAAATTCAACTGATCTCTCGACAACATAAACAAAAAACATTCTAGTATTCGAAAATTCGAAACTTTACTAGTAATTTCGATACCTTTCTGGAAAATGTTTTATTTCCCTCTTACACACGGCAATTTACAATTAACTGTCCTTGTCTCTTAATTGTCATATGTTGACAATTGTCTTAGGATGTAAAAAGCATGCTTCAGACGTACCTTTTTAATTGTTATTTTTGGTGTAATGACGTTACACACTCTCCACTACGCGACAATATTATCTGCAGAGCTATTCGTTTTTATATAAGTAGAGAATTTGAAACTGTTACATCAAATGTGAAATTCCTTTTTCACTTATAAAAAGCAACACTATATTACCTTAGTAATACAGATTACTAGCGACTCACCCTCGCTTCGCTTCGGGTTCGTCCCTAGACAAAAACAAATCTGTCCCACGGGAACCATACATTTTTCCAGTATGATATATAGCCCATAGCCTTCCTTATTTAACGGGCTATCTAATGCAAAAAGAATTTTTCAAATCATATTAGTAGTTCCTGAGATTAGCGTGTTCAACCAAACAAACAAACAAACTCTTCAGCTTTACAATATTAAGTATAGATATAGATTATTTTTATCGAAGTAACACGCAAGTTGAACAGCGAGAGAGAGCTAGTACGTACCAGAAGTAGTAATGCAGAATTCGGCAAAAAAAATGGAGTAAAGAATTTTAATTAGAACAAACATAATTTAATTAATCGAATCTATATGATATATAGTCATAGGTAATAAAAATAGATCTCACGCACTATACAGTACACATAAGAGCGTTACGTAAAAATCTAAAGGCCGCCGTCGTTACCAACTCGAGTGATCCCCTAAAGGCAGGCTTGATTCAATTTGACCCACACTGATGTCGCGACAAAGACTGTATTCAGCTTATCTCAGCCATTTTTGTTAGATCCTTCCTAAATAATGCGGTCTTTATCCACGACACAATCTTGATGAAAAAACCAATTCATCTTACCGTTCCTTTCACGCGCTTTGTTTAAAAATTTATTAACTCGGGTGAGATTTATCTGATTTATATTTTATTGTAAGATGCTGCGTAAACAAAGTATCTAATATATCTTATTTTTTTGTTAGAAATGCGGATCAAGGGTAGATTAAGACGAGTAGATTTTCTGTGAACCTTTAAGAATATAACCTACTTGTGTGATTCCGTCGTTTCATGAATACCGTCACTTTTTAATCTATGTATAGTGTTTAAAATACTGCTAGCCCAGTGGTAATAGGCCCGCTTGCGAAACAAAGTGAAGCGGGTTCAAATCCCGGGTTATGCACTTCTGGTATTATGACGAATCATTTTCAACACAATTATCATTTGCGTTAAGGTAAAGGAAAACGTTGGAAGGAAACCTGTATATTTGGGAGATTTTAACTTTTCCGAAGACATGTAGAGTCCACCAATCAACCCGCACAAGACCAACGTGGTGGACATTGCATTGAATGGAGGCCGGCGGCTAGCAAAGGGTTGAAAAGGGCCGAATACAATATATTACACTATGTTTGTGGATAAATAATTATAGGTAGTGATTATAATGATAGAGCTGTTACTATTAAACAAGTCTTAAATAACTTTCGAAATCTAATCACTACTGATAAATGTCGTACAAGAATCAATATTTTGAAGTAGAACTTCTTTACGCACGCTTGACTTGGAGAGTAAGCTGGTGAATGCGTGATGAGAGCGTTACAAAAAGTGTGATCGGGCGAGGCGAACGTTTGTTGCCATGGTAACCGTTGTTATTGTCTGACAAATCATATGTAATATTATATTCTTTCCTTAAGTGATACTCTATAAATATATGATTGCAATATGCCTAACATGCGTTATTTAATTATTATTTTTTTTAGTGTCCCACCTATCCTAATTATTTAAAACATAAATTGAATTTCATAAAGAGTACTGATAACCTACAGAAGTTTTACTTCTTGCGCGTGTACACATTTATACATGCACTCTTTAATTTTTTTTATATCTTAAATGTTTTTAGAAACAAAATATATTTTTACAATAATTTATTAAACCGCGCTTTAATGATACTTACAAACAACGGTATTGAAATTTATTATTAAAGGAGTTTTTAAACTAGTTTTTGTTCATATTTTCAAAAATTCTTAAAAGTAATTTATTCTAAGAATCTTAATTGATTTAGCAAACAATCCAGGGCTTAATCCATTTTAAATGAGAAAAAAATTTATTCAAATTTAGTCACGTAGAAAGGTTTAGGTACTCCAAAAGGTAAAAGGTAGCAAAGATTTTTGAAATAAGCTTTAAGTGCTTGTGATTTAAAATGGTTTACGACTGTATCTACGTTGACGCAACACAATTTATCATTCGTCGTCGCGAAGACTTTATTAAAATTGATGAAACTCGGATAGTTTGTTTGTGTAAAAAATGTTTTTCACTGCTTTTATAAGACGTATGCCTGTTATTATTAGTCTATTTAATGTATGTATGTATGTATTCAGCCCTACTTAACGTCCCACTGCTGGGCACGGGCCTCCCTTCAATACGAGGGGGATCAGGTCATAGTCCACCACGCTGGCCAAGTGCAGGTTGGCGGATTTCACATGTCTTTCGAAAACTTGCTAAGTTCTCTCAGACATGCAGGTTTCAGGCATGCAGGCAGTGGTAATCATGTTTGAAGTGATTCGCACGTGAAAATATCAAAAGTGCGAGACCCGGGATTTGAACTCGCTTCACTCGGTTTCCCAACCCAGCGCGTTAGTACTGGGCTACCACTGCCCCTATTTAATATTAAGACGATATTATTAGCTTAACTTGTAACTAGCCATGAGGTTACCCCTCAATGTGTGTTCACTTTGTCGTGATGGGTAGTTCAATAGCGTCCGGCAATCCAGCCGGGTGTGAAGCAGAGACACAATGGTGGACCACCTTGGTTATTGGTACACCATGCGAGTTGCTACTGGTACTTCTCTGATAGCGATTAGGACAGGATCATGAGAGCGATCCTTTGGTTGTTGTGTTCTGCCTGGCCAACCGTTGGGATGTCATTATTGAGTACGTAAGCGATCCTGTGTCCCATTAAAATGGGAAATATCTGTTGGTTTTTAGTGAGTAGTACTCGCTTTTCTTGCCGGCGAGTCCCACATGGTATGCATAAATACATTTCTCAAAGTAAAAAAAAGTAGAATAGGAAACTAGTCCAAATATATGTGAATAGATGACGTAATATGCATTACTATTGATGAACACCAAAGCATAATTAATAAAAAAATTATAATATTCTAATTGTAAAAAATGCATAAGAAATTCCTAAGCATAAGAAAATTAAAAAGTTGGTTTTTTTTTTTTCAAATTATTTACAAGTTTCTGACTATGGATAGTCTAAAAACAGCTATTATGTTATACTGCGTATATATAGATGGCGCTGTTTTTATTTTATGAGTTATTTATCCTAAGGCTGTTTGCCGCTGGTTTAATTAAGGTGTTATTTTATAATATTATAATCATAAAAATTTGTTGTTTTTCTACAATAAAATAATTCAGTAATTGGATAAGCGCCATCTATCACTCAAAAGAAAAGAGATTGAAGAATCATTTAACCATTTTTTTTTAAGTTTTTGTAAAAGTTGTTTAAATTATTATTTTTTATTAGATAGGTTTTTTTAATTGAGGTTTTAATGCTGTAATTTTAATTGTTTTAGCTACAATTTCACTCGCAACTATTTTCAGAGCGCAAACTGGTATATCGAAATAATATTTTGACTTTGAGACGTTTTAGTTTTGACATATTATAAAAAAAATAGCTTCATTCAAATAGTTTTAGTCTTTAGATATACGTAAAAAATGTTATAATGAAACAAACAAATACATGCATAGTACTTTATTACACTGTACAATAAATATCGGGTTGTATACAAAATATAGAGTAATTCCAAAGGATATTGTCGCCACTCGCATACACCATGAGTGTAAAACATAACGTATCTTTAAAATTCGTACCTAATTATAACCACTCAGACTCACATCGGTGATATTCTACAAAACAACTGCAATAAAAACAACGATTATTGAATTTTCGAGCACTTTAAGAATTGGCACCCACGGTGTTTAAATTACTAACATGCAATATTCACTGCAATAAAGGTTTAATGGAAATGTAATCAACAAATTATATATATATATATGTATATTATATATCCATATAATAATATGGATTATTGCATAACAACGAACTTTATTTACCCTCTGGCATTACAATAGGACTTTAACTGTGAGTTCTTTCTATTCTATATATTTGAAACTAATATCTACAAAATATTATCTATAAAACAAATGCATTCTATCTACACACTACACAGAAGCAAGTGATTTAAAAAGTGTTTTTTTTTTTTTTAATTGCAGTGATTATTGCACAGAATTAACATCAATAAGCCTATCACATTGCCTTTTACCTATTTTGAGACCCATCTTTCTATATATATCGTTACTTCTCTACATTTTCCCTATTGCAAACTAAATATAAATTACTATTTGTACAAAAAATACCATATATAGAATTCTGATATATGGCAACTAAGCTGTCTAATTACAGGTCGTAGTCTAAATGAGAAAAAATTGTGACTATCCATATTAAAGTTACGATACAAAAAATCTTTTAATACATACGAATAATAATTTCTAAATTATTTTTATTTTAATAAATAAGAAACATATTTTGTTTTTTTCATAAACATTGTTATTTGTTAGAAATAATGTCTATATAAATACATAATATACATTTACAAAGTTATTTATTAATTTAATACGTGTTATAAAAAGCTTTAAATACAAAATTAATAATAGATCATCACTAATTTGATGAGGGTGTCACAGATTATAAATATAAATATGTACTAGCTATTTTTGAACGTCCTTGAATAACGCCATCTATTGATAACTTCATAAACTAAAATTTCATTAAACTTCAATATTTTTAAACTAATATCTCACGGGAAATTATTACCGGCAAAAAATATCCTATATGTAATTAATTGTGAAGTTGATTAAGTAAGACAACTAAAAATTTTCACAAATTTTCAAAAGTAAATATATGATAATTCTAATAGTTTTCAGATAGATAAAAAACAAATCGTAGGAACAGATAATAAAATAATAATACTTCATAATATTCCCGTGAAATAAATACTCAATAATTTTTGAATATCACAAATTAATATCTAATTATTTATTTTTATGCCAACACTATATATAATCTCAATTTTATTGCTTTGATTTCGTCATATAGGTACTTTGCCTCATACAAGTTTATTTCATAGAACGCAAACATGACAGAATTTGAAAAAGATAATTTTAATGTTTTCAGATTTCGACAGTATTTTTTGTAGGATACCCTAACCAAAATAGATATAACGGTTTGTGAATTAAAAATAATGTTAACCTTATCATGGTCCTTAGTACGAGTTTTTTGACAATCATTATCAATATACAAATTTTCGATAATTTTCAATAAACGCGTATTATAATTGGTCAGCTTTCAAACAAAAAAAATACTAAATAGAAATCAGTTCATCCGTTTGGGCGCTACGATGCCACAGACAGACACACACAGGTACACACGTTAAACTTATAACACACCTCTTTATGCGTCGTGGGTAAAAAAATACTTATCATATAAGCCCCAATAGTGATATACGCGCATTCAAATTGCTATTTATTGACAATTGAGCAATAATTTGCAGCTTGCTTTAAAGCAACACAATTATAACACGAATACTATAGTGATTTTGATTTGGTTTTAAGAGATAAGTAATACCATAGACATAGAGACTGAACTGAGTGTTTATTTGCAAGCCGTCAGCTAAAAATGGCGGGAAGGCGCGATAGAGACAAAACGAATGTGCGGCCAAAAGTCTTCTATATTAATTGAAATACGATTATTGAAGATAGATATTTATAACCACTTTACATTCCATTAAAATAATATTATTATAATTTTTAATAAATTTTAATATTATTTTTTTCACATTCCATTTATAAATTCACTAGCGGCTCACCGCGATTCTCTCGGGTTCGCCTGTAGGAAAACAAAAACAAACCTATCCCACGGGAACCGTACATTTTTCCGGGATAAAAAGTAGCATATATGTGCTATTCCAGACTATTTATTATCTATCTCCGTGCCAAATTTCATCCAGATCCGTTCAGCCTTTAACATGTAACTTTAACATGTATAATATTAGTATAGATTGGATAAAAGTCGAGTATTGGCCACACTATATTCTATCTTTGTCAATTTCATGACAGTATCGCTCAGTCCATTCTCTAGGTCTTGCGTAATACCGATGGTTATATAATTAAATACTGTGACATTTATTTTCAAAACTCATACTAAATGTGCACATGCATAGATTTTTGTTTCTTGCGACCTTCTTTCTACATCAGAACAACTGTTAAGCCAAATCGTGCTATAATTTACACATATGATAGAATATTGGTCAACATATATTCACGTTTACTCATTAAAGTACTTAAATTACGTTTGTGTAACGTTCATCCCCAAAAAACAAATTTACCTATAAAGTAAAAAGTCACTTAAAAAGAACCTTTTTGCTGTACTTTAAAATTACTAATACCGCATTATGAAAAAATGCATTGTAATAAAAATCCAAGTCCTTTTTAAATATTTTTTAGAAAAAAGTGTGGATATGGAAGTAAAAAAAGTATAAACAGCCAATCATAGACAGGCACATTTTTAAACTCTACATATATGGTGCTCTCTTCTTAGAAATGTATAAAAATAATTGTGCATCAAGAAAGCAATAGTGTGAACAAAATTTATTTTTTTCTTTACTACATTTAAAAATCACAAAACAATATAAATAATAATTATATATTTATTATAACCTCATTATTATTATATATAGAAAAGTGACACTTTGAAATAAGAAAAAAAAACATAGATAGCAGAAATATATTTCGGAAAGACAATTTATAAAAATACTGGAATAAACTTTGGGAAAAATATCATATACATTTGTAATAAAAAGAAAACATAAGATCGACAAATTGTCAGTGAACTTCTGATACCTCCTAACTAACATCTTTGCGCAAAATTTTATTCCAATGCCATCACATTGTAAATTTGCTTTTAATTTTGATATCAAAAAAATACATAAATACCGACCAACTACTTGTTTTACCAAAATTCTCCACGTTTTTCTTTTCTTAATTAAATAAATATGTTGGGACATTAACACACAGCTCCATCTAGTTCCATGGTAAGCTACGAGGCTTATGTCATGGATACCAGATGGTTGATACGCTACACATATACACATTACAAATATAAACACCCATGACTGGAGTACAAACATTCGTGCTCATCACACAAATGAATGCTCCTACGGGACTCAAACCCGCGACCGCTAGCACAGCAAATAGGATCACTACAAACGGAGCCAAACGTGTCGTCGTATTAATAAATTACCTTTATGTTCCTCCTGTAAAATTTTAAATTAGAAGACCTAAGAAGTTCACCGACAATATTGACAAATATCAAATCGCACAACTGGTCTGGGTCTCCGGTTGGGTACAAACTTAACTAAAACATTCATACACTATAATCAAACTAAAAGAGGTATTTACATATATAGCCTCTAATTAACCGATCGCCTCGAATAAATAAATCATTTATGCTAAAATCCATAAACAGAATAAAATCTAAATAAATATTCTACATTTTACACTAAATGAGTATAGTTATATTATGTTTAAAATTATGCACTATATAATAATAATAAAAAAAAATATGAAAAAAAAAACAGATTGGTACCGAAATGTGACCACAATGTACTTGATTGGTTGCTTATAATAGTTTGTTAGGGGCGTGTCCATTTGTATGTGCGCCATCGGACGGAATTATGTTAGAACATTCATAATCACGCAAAAAATTACAAAAAATCATTAAAATGTGCGTTTAAATAAAAAAATGGAAAGTTAAGTAAATTAATAAATATAATCACTCAAATTCGCTGTCTCATTAACTACGCCATTGCATTTACATATTCGCTTATTACCATCCAAATGGTACATTCTAGAATTTTTCTAATTTAAAAAAAAAATAAAATACATCTACAGAAGGAAGGAAAATAAAAAAAAAACAATTCATTTCTATTTAAAATCGCTCATAAACATATTATTGATTAAGGTTAAAAATTCAATGACCTACACATACAGTATAACGCTACGTGGAATAAAATTGTAAATTTAAATATCATATAAATGTAATACTTCCTTAGATTAACGCGAATATTTGACAATTTTAAATAAAAAAATCTTTACGCGGATTTATTTTGATTTTTGGTTTCCGACGTTTCGAATACTTTACAGCAATCAATTCTCTTCCGAAACGTCGAAAAGCAAGAATCTAAATAAATCCGCGAAAAAATCCGAAAAGATAGTTTTATTTAAAATGTCATATAAATGTTGCAAAAAATCATCCAAACATGCTCTAAAGTGTACATTTGAGCGGCATTTTGAGAGTTTATTTAAATTTAAACGTGCATAATACACACTTCGTTGCTGTTTACAGCCTACATATTCAATCACAGTTCCTATATACATTTTACTCCCTAAGGATTCAAAGTCTTCCGAATTGTCTCTACATTATTACAAAGGCATATCTCAAAATTCACTAATTTTTTGTTTCATTTTATTATTAAATCGCATCATAATTAGTTTTTTTTTTATAATATCGGGTACTTATTGCAATAAAGAGTTTGTTGAGCTTTTAATAAAAACAAATCAAATTTGAATAAATAATAAACTTATTATTTTTTTCATTATAATATTTAAGATATGACTTTGTTCATTGATTTAGAATAAATGTATTCATTTATTGATATATGCACGCGTGAAATCCACTCGCCTACAAATATATTTTGTGGATATAGCAATTTAAGTGACTTGCTAAATCGGTTACTAGAGAAAAACCTGTGAATAATATTCAAAAATGTTTTTTTTTTTATAAAACAAAATTTACATGACAAAGGTCATAGTGCGTTATGCCCAATCACATAGAACTAAATATAAATAAAACAGATTCATTACAACTTGACGATCATCTTTATAATTAAAAAAAATAAAAATATATCTCAAAATTGCCCTATTAAATATTATTAATTAAATAAATAATAATAACTTCCTTAGCGGCCACATTTAACATGTCACTGTTTACTGTACAAATACAATTATATAAAATCGATTATTTTAAAACAGTTCTGGTCTCAAAAATCGATTAACCTGGCAGTAGTCGGTATTAATTGAGTAGCTAAGTAAAACATTTGATTACAATAAGATACTTCATTTTTAAAACAATTGTGCATTTCCAAAAAGACTAGGGATATAGTATTAAAATATAAAATTGTGCTAATTTAAATATTATACATTATTAATGAAAAAGGTAGTCAAATTCTAAGGATGTGTACTTATATTTGCTTTTTTTATTTAAAAAAAAGGTAAAAAAACTAGCTTAATTCAATAAGGCAACTGTAACTTCGATACAACTTACTTTTTATCTACACAGAAGGGCAAAGCGACACACATACATACATAATATAAATATATCAAAAAGTGATCATAGTAATAATTTGCGTGCATCTACATATTTGGTCTCGTCATGATAGACTGTACAAACATACAAAACCATTGTCAAACTATCACTATATATATATATTTAGAAATCATAGTACTTTCGTAGCTTTGTTCATAGCTGTAACTCGAACGTTTACATCCAAACGAATAGAACACAAGGCCCTATATATAAAAATAAAAAAAAATCACATTTCTTGTCTTTTAAAAATGTGTTATTACGAAATACAAAACATCTGAAAAGAAGTAATTATCACAATATAACCGTCCACGTCACTGCAACATTAGAGATTCTAAATTACGATTGAGAATTGTGTCTTTTACAGAGTTGAAAACAACTTCTATATTTTGCGTGTCTATGGCTGTCGTGAAGTGGTGGTAAAGCGTTGTCTTTGGTTCCCTTCGAACATTCGCGAACATATTGAGCAAGAACATTTGCACGTCCCCGAGACTATGAGGGTCTCCGGCGAACTGTGGGTAATACCAACGTATATCAGTCTCTTGGCTGGCAACTTTTTTCGCCAACAAATCGGATTTGTTTAGAAAAAGTATTATGGATATGCCCTTAAAGTTTAAGTTGTTCACGATCGTGTCGAATATGTTCAGTGCTTCTTCGAGACGATTTGTTTTCCTGTAACGTAAATAAAAATAATTTTATTAATCTAGAACATAAATAGAAATATATAGTTGTTTTTAGTTTTAGTTCTCGGTTTATCGTAAATGTTAATAATAAGTCAATATTTAAAAAAAACAAGCCTTTATATCAAATTGTGTAATGTATAAATGGGTTTGATTTAATATGAAGTTTTTTTTTTATATTTTTTGGTATTTATCCGTATTCCTCTCAGCAAACCCTTTCATTTGATATCCATATCATGGAGGTGCATTAAAGAAACATAGTCTTTGGGAGTCCGCCATGTTGGATTTAGAATGACGTCACTTATCTAACCATGCATTTTCATCTAAACTAAACCTGTATGGAAAATTTTGAGCTCATTCGATTGAAGATAACTGCTTTAAAATTCAGTTGCAAGATTTGACCGGAACAAACATATGTACATACAAACATTGCAAGTTAAATAAAAACTTGTAAAATAGATGTTGGTTGCTGTCAACACAACGCTTTCTCTTAACCAGACCAAAACAAACAAAGACATTTATCTGTTCACTTAAAATTTTGCACTATGCTGTATTCGAACCTACGACTTTCGTGATAAAGCCTGACTGGTGAGTTTACTAAGATAGTTAATTCATACCCAAATATAAGACATGAAACATAGAGAAGGAATATTTTTTACAACACATTGATATCTCAAGGGAACTCTTAGATTTTAGTCCCATAAACTATCTATATAATCTAACACACATCAATCGTATTGAAGCAAGAATTTTTCCAAGAAAATATCCATACTCTGCAAAATAAACTTAAATTATTATGGCATATCCGGACAACCTAACAGCATCCAATATATCGATTAACGAAACGTTCAGAATCGACCTTGATGTAAACTCCCGGATGTTGACTTTTTCTCAACCTGCGCCTGTTTATATGTTATTAATACACTGCACTGGCATTAAAGCTAGAAGATACGAGTATCTCGACAGTGTGCGGTTACGTCATTCATCACATGGCGGGATATCGGAAGACGTAACCCATTTACCGGTCCAATTACAAATAATTAGCCACCATTAATTGATTGATGAGTGGCCGAAAACGACATTTTTTATTTATCGACTAGATGAATAGCCTTGTAATATTTCTAACATAATATTTTAAGATATTTATAAAAGTAATGTATTATGTGTGTTATAAACATAAAATGTTATATGTATAAAAAAGAAATAATTTAAAGTAATATCTTCTTATTCTGTCTTCTTCTTTCTTGTTCTATCGTCGTATTGTACGAAGAAGATAAAACTACAAAATCGGACTATTATTATAAATGCGAAAGTTTATATTATGTTTGATTTCTTTGTGCTAAAACAGCTGGAACGATTTGGATGAACATTTAGTTTAGAGATAGTCTATGACCTGGAGGTAATAAATAGGCTATTGTTAGGCACCCAGGTACGCACCATAGGAAAAGTCATCAAATGTAATATATAAAATCAAATCAAATGTATAATAAAAAAATCATCAAATCTACTAATAAGGCTATATATCATACCGGAAAAATGTACGGTTCCGGTGTGATAGATTTGTTTTTGTCTAGGGACGAACCCGATGCGAAGCAAGGGTGAGTCGCTAGTATA
Source organism: Fabriciana adippe (assembly GCA_905404265.1). Classification (NCBI taxonomy): domain Eukaryota; kingdom Metazoa; phylum Arthropoda; class Insecta; order Lepidoptera; family Nymphalidae; genus Fabriciana; species Fabriciana adippe. Next base: position 14,882,840 of record FR989989.1, read on the forward strand.
CACTAGCTACGAGTACATACATATATACATATAATTTAACAAAACGCAATAGAATTCAAATTTCAAGGCTCGTCTACTTTCTGACAACTCGAATATTAGCTGATTAGTCACAGTTTATTTATCCGTATCTGACACCACCAAGCTTTCGTAATCGAAATAACTTGCCCATTTCTAATGGAATATTCTACATACTTGCTTATATTTAAATTTTATCGTTATTTGGTTACGCATGGTGTTACCAGATTCGTCATACCTGATCATGAATAATTTTGTTTTTTATACATATAATAGATAGATAACTACATATTAAATATTTAATTAAATAGTATAATAAAAAATAATTATCATACAATAAAATAAGTAGCACTAATAGCCCACAGGTGACGCACTTGTCTGGCAAACCGAGTGAAGCGGGTTCAAATCTCAGGTCTCGCACCACTGATATTCGAAAGACACGTGAAGGCCAACCCGCACGTGACCAGCGTGGTGGACTACCTAGTTTTGAAGGGAGGCCGGTGTCCAGCAGTGGGACGTTAAAAAAGAGCTAAATACATACATACAATAAAATAAGTACGTACATAATTATTGATTAATATTTTAAATAACAAAATATCTGTGTTTGTCTATAATTGGAATGTACTAGTATGTAAACATAATAATATAATGCACTTATGCAACCAAACTGATGTTTTTTTTCTCCCCGTAAATATTTGATTTTTCACCTAAATACATGTGGCAACACCAGCTATGCGGTTCATGCAGTAAAACTTTGATGAACGCACTTTTATCTACCATATTTTACGAGGCAATAACCAAAAAAGTATTTACGCTTCAATAAAATATTAATGGCACTGCTAGAAAAATAACCGAATGAAATAAATGCGATAGTAACGATCACTCTCAGAGTTTATTTACCTTGGAGTTTTATAAGTACATGTAAATATTCGGGAATGGTCACAGAACTTATAAATAAAATAAGCTGTATAAATTATAATTAAATACTAAAAATACTAACCGTTAAAATTAAACTGCGTATAATATTTAAATAGTAAGTAAGTATATATGTATGTATAGGGCACGAAGAGAACCAATTATCTACTTAATAAAAAAAAATTATTCATCCACTAACACACTAACAGACAATAACATAAACTCGCAGCATAAACGGCTGGAATGAGAGTTCATTACTAAGCACTAAGTACTAAGGAATATTTGAAAATTTAAGCCCTTTAATAGTTGTTGTGAGTAGATGAGAGTTGTCCTTAAAATTGAGTTATTTTTTAAGAAAGAAACGTGAAAATTGGTACAAATCGCGTCGAGCTAGTAATTTAAAATATTTTATTAATGTGATAGTGATTTGAGTATAGTACATATCACTAATAAAATTTCACAACCTGTCTCATATTTGCTTATCGACAATTGTAGCAAAATGTCAATTTCAGTCAAAGCTAATATAGCTTAATACAGTAGGTACAATACTCTTCATGTCACATCATGAGTTTTTTTTTTCAAATAAATGTTCCTGGGAGTTCAATCAAGATGACTTATGGAGGAAAACTGTCACTATGTATCAAAAACACCGTAAACTAAATTTATAAGAGCAATTATTGGGTTTATGGTCGGTGCTTTTCAGCAGAGCTGCATTCCAAACCTTCATTTGTCATGGACTGACATGTACTCTTTTTATTCATATTCAAAATATTTTATTCAGCATTAAATTATTACAATTTATTTACTGAATCCCATGCGTGTACCACCACTTCGGAAAGGAACTCATAATCTTGAGAAGAACGAACTAGCGGAAGACTCAGCGGAGCTAAAACTATATTTTTGTCTATTTTTGTAAGTAAAATTATATATACTTCATGCTACCGCTAATATCCTAATATCACAAGATTAGCCTTAAACAAACATACACACGACCAATACAGAATTTTATAATTTTGTATTACTAGCGACTCAGTCTGGCTTCGCTCGGGTTCGCCTCTAGAAAAACAAAAACAAATCTATCCCACGGGAACCATACATTTTTTCGAGATAAAAAGCAGCCTGTGTGCTATTCCAGACTATAATCTATCTTTGTGCTACATCCAGATCCATTCAGCCGTTCTGTCGTGATTGAATAACAAACATCCATCCAAACATCAACATTTTCACATTTATAATATTAGTAAGATAAAGTACCTATATGTATACACATATAAGAAATATTTGTAAAAAAATAAACTACGCTTTTAAACAACCAGTCAAAGAGTTCTCGAGTGGCAGCCAAGTAGCAGAAGCCTAGACAAGCCTCTCACAAGGTAGACCGACGACATGGTCAAAGCAGCTGGAAGCCACTGGAGGCGGATGGCACAAGACCACACAGACACAAGACGCAGTCGTAAAAATATCCATACGTCTGGAGAAACCTAACAAGTTTTGAAATGACAAGTGCAATTCACCAAATCGCTTTTAGCCTGCGTGGTGGACTACGACCTAATTCCCCAGCAATGAAATGGGAGCCTTGCCCAGCAAAGGGACGTTAAAAGGGCTGAATAATTATTGTGCCTGTACAATAACTTACAATAGCTATGTTCAAAAACTGTTAACAGTATGTGAAGAAACCAATTAGATAAAACAGCAAAGATTATCTTAAAAGCATAACGCTTTATGTGGCTCATAAAGAATCTATTTAAAACTGCATAAGAGTACGATTGTAAAGAACACTTAGCTTTTTAACAAGTATCATGGATACTTGTTAAAAAGTACTTATGTATAAATAATAATATTATAGATAAAAACAAATAACTTAAATAGTTAAATCATTTGTCGAACACTAATAATACGATAAGTATTGAATGAAATAAAGCTTCTCTATACAGACACCTTCAAGGCAAGTCTCTCAATATGAATTGCCCAACACTTTTAAACTCTTCCCATAATCAAATCTACAACGCGAAAAACTGTGCCTCTATTCGGGTCCGATTTTGTCCATGCCATATTACATTCCTTTTACATATACTAATGATTTAATTCAGGATTTGTACAGCAATTGTAACAACAGAGAGAGCCTACCGTTTTGGAACTTTAGGTCTAACATGAGATGCATGATGGTGCATGTGAACCACCTAACATAGTAGTCAGAGTATCTTTCTCTACATCGAAAGTGGAGGGTTCAAGTCTCGCTCAATTCCAATACATACCTATGTATGTATGTGCCATACAAGCGCTAGTCAGTCATGTTTTTGACATAGATCTCTTATCTCTAGGAACCTGATAGCGATTTTAATTAGGGGTATGCGAACATCGTTCGAATCGAATCGAATCGAATATTAATTTTCGATTCAGAACGAATAATTCGTGAGTTCGAATTATTCGCACAGCCCTAATTTCAATGCGTGTAGAGACTTTTTTCTTATTTTTTATATTTTAATTAAATATAAAGTAAGCCACTAGTAACAAAATATATCTTTAATTATTTACATTAAACCAAGCTTTGTACGTCATTATTATGTCAATATTTTCTATTTTAAACTATTAATGAATCATATTTGTATGCGTTGGGTCGATTAAGAAATGCTAATCCACATCCGCGCGGGTCGTGCAAATACTATAATCAATTATACTGCAGTGCGGGCATACTAATCACCCACGTGTCTTAAATCACGTCTGTTTATCATAGAACCTTGTTTCATTTATATAATTCGTATCTAAATTAATTAACAGCTGCCAGATTGAAGATGTCGCCACAATAGGGAATATGCGTGATTTTTTTTATATTTTATTCAATATCTAACATCGTTATATAATTGTAAAAAAATATCCAGCTCCAAAAAACTAAAATTTAGTATAAAAAAAAATTAAAAAAATTCATACCAATACGGATACTTTAAACGCTCGGCGAAAAATGACGACTTTAGTTTGTAGCGACAAAATCGCTAACAAACTACTTTGAATTTCCTACATATATTTACACTTTTTATTTATTTTTTTCTTAATCAAAAATAAATTATATTAAAACTTATTGATATAGGCTTAATTCAAAAGCAATAAAGATTATAAAAAAAAGAGGTCATGAGGACTGCCGACAGAAGTGAAAACTTAAAACTGTAAACAAACAGTTGTTATTTTTGGATATTCAAATTAATTGTTTGATCTTAAATTAAAATTTTTAAATTAAAACTGTTTACATTTATCTGGTTTTGACATCTATCGACACTGAGTGTTAGCGTTAACACGTCACGTGACCATGTCGATAACGACTTACATGAATTTACTCCCCATCACGTGAAATCAACACTTGGCTAACGTACTGGACTATGCTTTGAATCCCGCCCATTAAAGAAAGACCTTTCGAGAGACCCGAGAGAATTTATTTTACAACATATGTATGTATATAATACATTGTACATATAAGAACTAGGTTAATTGAACTTAAATCTAATATTCCACGGGTTGATAAGTTGACGGGATAACTTAGATCTGTTGAGACAGATCAAACCGGTAGCCTACGGATATAACCGAATTATAAGCAAATTAAATAATTAATCACGATAGCGTTATCACCATCATATCATTTCAAACATGATTACCTAGTACTTGCCTTACGATGTAGGAAAAGATCGTGAGGAAACCTGCATGTCTGAGAGAACCTAGCAACTTTTCGAAAGACATGTGAAGTCCGCCAACCCGCACTTGGCCAGCGTGGTGGACTATGGCCTGATCCCCCTCGTATTGATGGGAGGCCCGTGCCCAGCAGTGGGACATTAATAAGGACTGAATAGATACATACAATACACCGTTATCACAATTGTGTCAAAGAAGGACGATCCAACTAATAATTAAAACAATTAAATAATCTTTAGGTATTTAGAAAGTACGAAATTAAGACGTATAAGGCTTGTTCTGTGCAGGTAAAACTGCACAGGCCTACTCTAAGGATTAACGTGTATGACCGCATTTAAAGACTAGTACCTAGGCGACCGAGCTTCGCTCAGTTTTTTTTTTGTTATATTGTATTTTTTAGATAGAAAAAAAACTAAAAACTGAATAAATACAAAAAAAAACAAAAATAAAATCTTTGTTTGTACCGATCGGGATTCGAACCCGGACACCTGTGACTGTCAATCTTACGCCTTGGCCGCTTGACCACGATGCTTATGCCCGAGCGTTAAAAATTATCGACCATATTTTGTGTGGAATAATGCAAAAGAAAACCACATGAAAACTCGAAAACACGCGTTTTCCCAGACCTTATGTCTAGACCTTAGGTCTGTCCTAATCTAAATCGATTTTTCGCCCTCGAAAACCTCCACATACCAAATTTCAGCGAAATCGTTAGAGCTGTTTCCGAGATCGCCGGTATAAATAAATAAATAAATATACAAGAATTGCTCGTTTAAATATATTAGATAGATTATATAACAGTAAGTTATTCATATAAGCAATAAGGGAAAAGTATGAGATGATTACGGCTCATAGGTAATCGTCATATTCGATAAAACAGGTAAAAGAGTGAGATGTCATTACATTCTCTACAAGACAGCGAGAGATAGCGTCAATTCTTAAGGGGATGATAAATCGCGGTTTTAAAGTCTGCGTTTTTTACTAGATTAAGGAAAAATCTGTACGTTTTGTTATGGAAGGGCGGGGTCTCCTAAGGCAAAAATTACTTGTTTAAAAGGGGACCTCAACCACTAACTTTGTCAATACTGTTATCTCTTTATGCAAATACAATGTTTATTTTTTATAAGTGTCAGCGATATCCTCCAAAAAGGAAGCTCTCACTCAGCACTTATAGAATTGATTTTCTTCTTATTGTTAGTGATAACAATAGTTACATTTTAACGTGTAACGTATAATTTCCAATAACTTATTTTAATCTTTTATTTAGTTTCACACTTTCGCAAATTAAGTGTTTCATATCCAAAAGACGATCGTTTTCAGCGCCAAGAAATACATATGCGGTGGGAAACAGTAATTATTAGATATATTTTGGGCTTTTTTGCGTACGTTAAGCATGTTTACGAATTATGAACAGACTAGCGACATATCCCCGTTTCGCTCGTTGTAATGCTATGTGCTGAACAGTAGCCTAAATTAATCCAGGTCATACTTTAAGTGTGTACTTAATTTCACCTAAATCCCTCTAGTCCCTCTAGTAAATCATCTAGCCCTTACAGCTTGAAGGACTAAACATACACACATACTAACTTTCGCATTTATAATATAAGTATGATGTTAATAACTCTTTATTTTAACCAATTGTTTTTACATAATTCTTTCTTAGATTTACGCGAATATTTTACTTTTGAATAAAACTCCCTTTTACGGATTTCATCGCGGATTTATTTTGATATTTGGTTCCCGACGTTTCGAATAAGAAAGAATGTCTCTTCCGTGAACATGATTGCCGCAAAGCATCGAGAAATAAAAATCAAAAGAAATCCGCGAAAAAATCCGAAAAGATATTTTAAACGACGACGGTCCCATATAAATAAGAAATACTTCCACCCCTAGAGTGGAGGTACTTTTAAAGTGCTTTTGAAGTCAATTTACTTTTATATATATACTAGCAGAACCCGCGGCTTCGCCCGCGATCAAACGACGAAAAAAATAAACTTTTTCGCAATACATACTTTATTACTTGCAAAAATAAGTTTGTGTAAGTTTTATTATTTGTTAAAGTATATATGAAAACAATTTAGCGATTGTAACTCAAAATATCCAGTATCTTAAAAGATGTTAAGCGTATATTTTTTAATTAATTTTACACTTTAGGTATTTAGCAAGCTGCACTATCTGTATTTTTTGTACATTTTTCTACTCCATCTTTCCAAAGTTAGAGGAAGAGAGTACAATGATACAATCGCATGCAATGTTTATGTCTTTAGAATCATGTAACATGGCTAATATGGGTTTTTTAACTAACATACTAACAGGCTAATATTTACGTTATTTTTAAAGACCCAATGCTATGTACACTGAAGCTTACAGTCTCCCCCTTCTCCTTTTTTTTAAGTTACATTTATAAAGTGCCATTCTTATTTTGTTGTAGCTTTTTGCCCGCGGCTACGCTCGCGTGGACTGAAAAATTTGCTCAGTTTTAATTTCCATTGAATTTATGTGTTGTCATATCGAATTTTTAATATTATGTCTAAGAGTAAAACTCTAGATTCACTTAAGTTAGTCTACACTAAAAAAAACAACCACAAATATAGGTAAGGCTCTCTCCCTCGCACTCTAGGTCTGTTATAGTAGTCGCTACTGTGGCCAGCCGAAAAGTTATACATAATTTTCCTTTGGATTCGGAATAATTTCCGTTCTCTGCTTTATATCTCACACAGACAGTGTGCACTTACAGAGAACTTGAGCCATGTTACTCTATTTAAATATATTTAACAACTCAAACTTCACCGGCCAGTTTTACCCACTTAGGGGCTGAATTAAAAAAAATCTACAATACATGTTTATTTAATTGTATTGAAGAGCATTAATACCAAGTTTCACGTAATTCTGATCATAAAGATTTTTTTCCTTATATAAACAGCACAACCCCCTTTTACCCTTTTAAGGGATAAATTTCGAAAAAAAAAATGATATCTGTATTGTTTTAGTTTTCATTTTAAAGGTAAATACCATTTTCCGTGCATCAATTACAGAGTTTCAGACAAACTTTCATCCCCTATTTGACAGCCTTATAGGATGAATTTCAAAAAATGTTCAAATACATATTTATTTAATTGTATTGAAGAGCATTAATACCAAGTTTCAAGTAATTCTGATCATAAATAATTGTTTGCCCATATAAACTTTATCACCCCCTTTTACCCTTTTAAGGGATGAATTTCGAAAAAAATGTAATACATACATTTCTTATTTTTCATCTTAAAGCTGAATACCACTTACCGCGTATTTCGCGTTAAGAATAACAGAGTTTCATACAATCTTTTATCCCCTATTTTACCCCCTTAGGGCATGAATTTAGAAAAATCCTTTCTTAGCGGATGCCTACATTGTATAAGGAATATGTCCTCTAAATTTCACGTTTCTACGACCAGCGGTTTAGGCTGTGCGTTGATCGATCAGTCAGTCAGGACAAAGCATTTTATGTATATATAGATATATATATATATATATATATATATATATATATATATATTTCAATGTTATACTACATTTATTTTATAACAAATTGACAAATAACTTTCAAATATGACATGACAAATATTATGTTACTCAATCAAATAATTAATAGCGCTTTTATTGCTGCGTTTTCTCTTATCTCTGAGATAAAATGAAACTTACACGATATAAGACATAATTGGTAACAAAATGGAATAAAAACAGAGATTTATATGTGAACTGTAAAATTTTATAGGATTAGATAGTAATTTATAACATTTAATACCTTTTATTGTTATATTTTATCATCGAATATCTATATACATAATATACAAAAGTACTAAGAAAATAGTCCGCCAACCCGCACTTGGCCAGCGTGGTGGACTATGGCCTGATTCCCCTCGTATTGAAGGGAGGCCCGTGCCCAGCAGTGGGACGAAAAAGTGGGGGGGAAAAAAGGACTGAATACGTACGTGTAAGAAAATAATAAAATTTCAAAAATTTGACTTTGGAGATTGTTAAAATATAAAAGAAGATATCAACCGTATTTAGTTCACGCACAGTCCAATCTGCTGGAAGCAGAACGCTTCAGAATACAAAATTTTTTTTCCATATGTTCCATATGAAGAGTTAAATGGTAATAAAAGTTAGTACGGAAGTTTGTTTGTTGTTATTTTTTAAGTTAGAAATATGAAAATTGATATTTAATCTTATTCGCAACATGCTCCCTAAAAGCAAATATCATCAAGTTGTTATATATCAGTAATATCGTAGCTTAAAGCAATTTTTATTGGATTTCTTTTTCAATCATCAGATAAAAGTTATCGAAGATATCGCCCAGCTTTTACAGCAAAATATCCCGTCCTAATACAGAATCGAGTGTGACTTTTATATCTTCAGGCGAGACAACCCTAAACCAGACTGAATAGAATATTAAAACGAACGATTTTATTTGTAGATATATCTATAAAACACATAATATCTTATTTCTGTAGCCCCATTGATATTAGAAATTCGTACTTTTAGTACTTTTACGAAGGGATAGATGTGATCTCCTGTATTTCTGTTACCTAATAACAGAAGAATATTATTATTTAACATTTATAAAGTATTATTTAAGAACTCCAGAAGAAACGCAACTAGCCCTTCTTACCATCCTCCCTTTACTCCCGTTCTTTTTCCCATTCTTCCTTCAGTTTTTCACTCATTCAGATATGACAAGTGTTTATAGGCTACATTTACTGCTTACCATCAGCCAGACTTATTTAACATTACACAGTACAAGAAAAAATCCTCACCTATCCTCAGATAGCACTTGATCAAACTCCGACGATGACACTAAAAACAATATCGACGTAACAGAATCAAAGCACTGTGTCCACTTCTGACGTTGAGTCCTTTGACCGCCCACATCCACGAATACGAATGGCACATTGTTTATATTGATTATACACTCCGTGATGCCTTTGGTCGCTTTCCGACAGTGTAGAATGTCTTGATGTGAAGGTATGTAGTCTGGCCGGGCTATACGCTCGAGCTCGCCAAAGAAGTAACTCACTGAGTCGCTCTGAAAATTAGAAAAAAATGATTTAAGAAGTGATCTTGACCATACACTAAACAGTGAATATTTCGAGAAGGCATAGTCTAAGTGTTTGTTTTTGAAAAAAGATATAGACAGTAATGCAACTAAGGATTTTTTCTAAAAGTTATGATAAAAAAATAGAAGAGTGGTGGCTAAGAAGCTTTTCTCACTCCGCAACAAATGTAATGGCATGAAGCTGTTAAAATAACGCCGCCGAAGATAAAAAATAACAAAAGGCCTTAGAAGCACTTCACAATGAAGAAAAAATATAAATCACAACTACATTTTGCATTGCAACAACAAAATTACAACTTGCTATTCGTAAGTTAAGGGGATCAAACTCGAGTTTTCCGGTATCATAATCAATTCCAGGCATCACCTATACTAATATTATAAAGAGGCAGAGTTTGTTTGTTTGTTTGTTTGTTTGTTTAAACGCACTAATCTCAGGAACTACTAATCCGATTTCAAAAATTCTATGTAATCTATCTATTCCATACTAACCGTTAAAACTTACCTAGGGACGAACCCAAGCAAAGCGAGGGTGAGTCGCTAGTATAACACATAGGTACATAGAATGATAGCATATAATAAAATTTAATATACACTATACTATTTATTCCAAACAAGATAATATAAACATCTCTTTTGAACTAAAGTCGTAAATCAGAAAAATTGATAATAAAATTTCATACATATCGTATATAAAAACTTAAATTTGTCATCACAACACGACCCTACTACATATATTTCGTGGTACGACATTGTTGCAGTACAGAAAAGTTAAATGGGTTGATTTATAAGAGAACTATAAAACGGTTTCCTGAACAGTCTGGGGCAGGCACGAAACATGCACGAAAATCAATAGAAACTTCCAACGAGTGGAAGTTGCCAAATTATAACTACTCACTTGTATTTTATAGTTCACTAGCGACTCACCCTCGTTTCGCTTCGGGTTCGTCCCTAGACATAAACAAATCTATCCCACGGGAACCGTACATTTTTCCGGGATGATATATAGTCTATAGCCTTCCTCAGTTAACGGGCTATCTAATACAAAAAGATTTTTTCAAATCGGATTAGTACTTCCGGAAATTAGCGCGTTCAACCAAACAAACAAACTCTTCAGCTTTATAATATTAGTATAGATTTGTATATATTAAAAGGAGGAAAATATATTTTTCTTCTATATAATATACATGTAAAAGGTAATGTTTTTTTTATCTTTATAATGTATGTATACGAATATCCTGTACCACTCATCCGTAATGTTTTTACTTTGGTGTCAAATTGTGTAGGATAATTTATGAATTAGTTTAAACATCATATTCTGTATGTTTGTATTTAGCCCTTTTTGGCATCCCACTACTGAGCACGGGCCTCTTTTCAATACGAGAGGATCAGACCATAGTCCATCACGCTGGAAAAGTGTAGGTTGGCGGACTACACGTGTCTTTCGAAAACTTTCTAAAACATGCATGTTTCCTCACGATGTTTTAAGTCATCGCAAGACAAGTGGTAATCATGTTCAGAATAATTCGCACATGAAAATATCAGACGTGCGAGACTCGGGATTTGAAACCGCTTTGCGCGGTTTCCTAAGGGAGCGCGTCATAACTGGGCTACCACTGCCTAATCTGTGTATATATTGTATGTATGCGTGTACAGTACCTACAGTAATTATCGCGTTAGCATCATATAAAAATACTAATCTCCTTTATGAAATATTGTACTTAAATAAATTTTAGTAACCACGGCCAGGATGTAGGTAAACAAGAAACAAGTGGCATTACACGAAAAAGAATTTATATTTGTGACATTCAACAAATTGCAGAATTGCGTTAACCTTAAACTTCGGAATATAATCGGTACAATGATTTAAATAATATGCATGTCATGGCGTCACGACGCCTTAATTAAACGTTTTTATTGTTACACGTTACTCACTATATGTTCGAAAATAATTTACCAATACATAAAAGGATTATGTATTGCATATTCAAAACTATGACCTACTAGCGACCGAGATCCGTAGGTAAGACCTTACACAAGTGAAATTTAAAAAAAAACTCATATGAAACCACTTAATACACCGGAAGGAACATTAGTCTATGTCACTCACAGGTTAATAAACTTGTATTCAGCCCTTTTTAACGTCCTACTGCTGGGCACGGGCCTCCCTTCAATATGAGGGGAATCAGGCCATAGTCCACCACGCTGGCCAAATGCGGGTTGGCGGACTTCACATGTCTTTCGAAAATTTGCTAGGTTTTCTCGGACAAGCAGGTTTCCTCACGATGTTTTCCTTCACCGTAAGGCAAGTAGTAATCATGATAGAAATGATTCGCACATGAAAATATCAGAGGTGCAAGACCCGGGATTTGAACCCGGTTCACTTGGTTTCCCAAGCGAGCGCGTTACCACTGGGCTACCACTGCCTTAATAAAATTCGAATCCTTCACTTATTACCATTAAGTTCTAGCCCTATCATGAGATCAGCTCGATGGAATCACATTAATGTATTATCATCCGGGTCTAATATACTTCGAAAATTTCAAATTAGAGGATAATTAGACGTCAAAACAGAATAAGTAGGTCAAAATTTACTTTCAACATTAGTTTACATAGTGACAAATGAAACTATAGTGTATTAAAATAAAAACCACGTCAATTCTAATTTTTACCACATGAAAAAGGACAAATCAACTAATTAATGAATCATGTTCATATTAGCAAGTATTACTTTCCCGCAGTAGTTTGTATTATACCATGCGATTTAAAATAATTATTTTTAATTCATTTTTCCTTTAAGGTTCTTCAATGGCACATATAAAATTACCAAAATACAAATCAAACATTTTGACAGTATATAAAGGGTCAATATACTGTTCAAAGGCATTATTCATTTCCGGTTGTCATATAATAAAAACCTTCAAAGTGCTTATTTGTTTTAATAAGCCCTTTCCTTTTCCTTTATCGTACAAGAAATATTGCTTACATTATATGTAATATTATCTGATAATATCGAATATAAAAATATGTCTTTAATAATGATCAAACTTATTTGTCTGATACGTACCAAATTATTAAAGTTAAATCGTAAAAATTATTTATTACTAGCGACTCACCCTCGCTCCGCTCAGGTTCGTCCCATAGTTATATACATAGTTTTAACGTTTAGTATAGATTTCTCAGAGACAAGATATTGTCCCGGTTGTCGTTGACCCGGATAACCAGCTATCATCATACCAAATTTCATCAAAATCTGTCTAGTGGTTTTCTCGTGATGAGTTCCCAGACAGACAGACAGACAAAAATTTCAAAAACTATAGATACGGCCTCTATGTCGATAATAATGACTATTTCGATTACATTTTCCAAAAATATTTAATGTACAGATTCGACTTACAATTAGTTAGAATTTAATTATATGTATAGATTTATATAGCGTCCCTAGGTAACAATTAAGGCTAAAAACATATTTTTACTAAAATAAAATACCTATAGCCTATATTACTTTTGTATAATATGATTTTCTAGTAATAAAAAAATTATGAAAACCGCTTCAGTAATTACCGAGTTTATCGAAGCACCTGTAAATTCAAACTGCTACCTTCTAATTGCTGTAAAAACCTAAAGAAATCTAGATAAGGTTCCACTAAAACATTGTACGATCCAATAAATAGTGCATGGCTTAAATTCTAGTCCAAGACCATTAGCCTAAATGAGCAAAAATAAATTGGATGAACTCAAAACCGTTGAAGCTAACAACGCATTTCATTGAATTCCTTCTTATTCAGCCTTCAATCCATTCAGATTCATCTCTGCGTACGACATACCTATTTATCTAATGCCTCTCCGTTGACAGACCAGTATTTGTATTGAGGAACTCTTCTGTACTAAAATGTATCTTTTGCAAATAATAGATTTATTTATATCCCCGACCCATCTCTTAAGGATTTTTTTACATCATACTTATACTCGTAGGTATATACGCTACTTTTTACCTTGGTATATGTAAACAAATAAATATGTTGGGACATTAACACACAGCACCATCTAGTTCCTTGGTAAGGTTCGAGACTTGTGTTATGGATACCAGATAGTTGTTACCCTACATATATAATATATAACTTTAAATAAATACATATTATAAATATGACTGAAGTACAAACATTCGTGCTCATCACACAAATGAATGTCCCCAGCGGGACTCAAACCCGCGACCATTGCCACAGCAAGTAGGGTCAATATATGTAAACTGAGCCAAACGTGTCATCCAAACGTACCTGTGGGATACGCAGAATATCCTATCACTATCCGTCAGTCAATTTTATGTATGAATGATGAAAGAACCAATCATCGTATACTTTCAGATTTGTAAAATAAAGAAAGTAGGGATAGTACGTGCTTTAGATGACTTCAGTTAAGGAAAAGTTCACATGTAAAGGAAAATTTAACTAAAAACATAAAAATCATTAGTCATTTAAGTATGAAAATCAGTAGCTATACATAAAATAAACACGTAGAGTGACTTTAAAATAACTTATCGGTAATGTATTCTTACAAAACTGATGACAAGTACATACGTTTATGCAGTATATGGTAGGCTGTAATAGATACCAGCTATTATTGAAATAATTTGTTTGAAGCAGTTGGACAATGAAACAACAAAAATAATATACAGAAAAAAATCTAAAAAGAAATGTTAAAATATAGCCTAGAATTATCTGTAAGATAAGTTGTAAACCCACCCGAAAAATGCCCTAAGTTCCTAAGTATTTTAATTTTAATCTATACATATCTATACATATAATAAAATTCTAACTAAGCCGAATCTGTACATTAAATATTTTTTGGAAAATCTTATTGAAATAGTCATTATTATCGATACAGAGACCGAATCTTTTTTTAGAATTTTTGTCTGTCTCTCTGGGAACACGTCACGAAAAAACTACTGGACAGAATTTGATGAAATTTGGTATGATGATAGCTGGTTATCAGGGTCGACATATAGGATACTTTTTATTACGGGAAAATATCTCATCTCTGAAAAATAAATACTAACCGTTAAAACGTATGAAATAAAATTCTAAAGAAACATAAAAAGTATGATCCATAAACTATCTCTAAGCAAAAAATCACATCGATCGGTTGCGACCTTTTTTACTAGAAGGGGTTTTGCATTTGTCATATTATTTTAGTAAGAATATTTATCCATAGTAGCAGCATTTTGACAAAAACGGCATATTGACTTCAAAATCACTTAAAAAGTAATACTTTTTTAGATTCACGCGAATATTTTGCATTTTAAATAAAACTATCTTTTCGGAGTTCTTTGCAGATTTACGTTCGAGAGAGCCTGAGAGTCCAAAAAGAAAAAATCCGAAATGATTGTTTTACTTAAAAAGTAGTTATCCGATTTTATTTTAAATTCATATGGGACTACAAAATATTTTATTCACAAAAGACATTCATTTCATATACAAGAGATTTTAATCATTCTTAAACCTAAAATAAGCACCTCCTCTTTTTGAAAACGGTTAATAAACACGTGATCTTAGCGTTTTAAAAGTAAACATACAGAGACAAAGCAAATGCAACAATTCGAGGTGATATAAAGTACAATAAAGCGCGCATTTAAAGCAATAAAGGATGTCAAGTTGATGAGATCACACCTACAGTCCTTTGAATTTGACGCTATTTCTGCAAGTATTAACTTAAACCAAGGCTTATTCCGTACGAACAGCTCATAACTAGTGATAAGTACATGCACATTCAAAAAAAGACTAAATAAATATTGTATGTATGTATATTTAGCCCTTTTTAACGACCTACTTCTGGACACGGGCGTCCCTTCAATACGAGGGAGATCAGGCTATAGTCCACCACGCTGGCCAAGTGCGGGTATGCGGACTTCACATGTCTTTTGAAAATTTGCTAGGTTCTCTCAGACATGCAGGTTTCCTTACGATGTTTTCCTTCACCGTTAAGACAAGTGGTAATTATGTTAGAAATAATTCGCACATGAAAATATCAGAGATGTGAGACCAAAGATTTGAACCCACTGCACTTGGTTTTCCTAGTGAGCGCGATACCACTGGTCTACACGGCTGCAAATTTTGTATTTTTCTATATGTTTTGTTTATAAACATGTATCGATATATTACTGCGCATGCCTGAATAGGATGACATTGAAAGAGACATTATTCACAGGTCATGACTCTTCTAGCTCTATCCATTCAGCCTGCCCCGTATTTAGCGTGTAGATAAGTAAAGACCACATATACGTACTAAGTCAATAATACATGACTTTACAGCATGAATAGTAACTAATGCTATAGTTCTCGATAACCAAGCATCATTATTTGACGACACGTTTGGCTCAGTTTGTAATGACCCTACTTGCTGTGCCAGCGGTTGCGGGTTCGAATCCCGCTGGGGGCATTCATTATTTGTGTGATGAGCACGAATGTTTATACTCCAGTCGTCGGTGTTCATATTAATGATATGTATATATTTAAAGTTATATATGTGTTGTGTATCAATTGTCTGGTATCCATAACACAAGCCTCGTAGCTTACCATGGAACTAGATGGCACTGTGTGTTAATGTCCCAACATATTTATTTTATTTATTTATTTAAAGTAACTTTAGCTAGCATTTATCGTTACTTCTTTTAAGAATTTTAATTGTTACTGTAAAGTGTAAATAGTGTTTAGTAACTATGAAACTACATAAGTTTAAAAATGGTACTAGAAATACAAAATACATGTACGTTTTCCTCATTCTGATAAAAAAAAACAGTCATGTGGACTGCCGACAAAAGTGAAAACTTAAAACTATAAACAAACAGTTGTTATTTTTGGATATTCAAATTAATTGCTTGATGTTAAATTAAAATTTGTATATTAAAACTGTTTACACATTTATCTGGTTTTGACATCTATCGGCGCTCCGAGTGTTAGCGTTAACACGTCACGTGACCATGTCGATGACGACTTACATGAATCTACTCCCCATCCAAACCTGCCTATAGAAGGTATATACTTACAGGTACAGACATTTACCAAGTAATATAATTATTCAAAATGTTTTTTACCTCCACAAAGAAGTAGCAGTTTCGGGACTAATTAATTAAATTAATTATAAGAAGGCACATCTCGTTATGATAATCAAAACGTTGTCTTTTTTTAAAATTACTAGAATTTGTAAAGAAATTGCTTTCGTTTTATTATTCATTTCATTATAAAGCCTATTGTATGGCAAAAACTAGTTTGTAAGTTCTCTTTAACCGGCATTAACGGCACCATATTATACCTACGAGTAAGTATACCTACTACACACAATTATACGTTTACTTTTTATACGTTTTAAGTAGACCAGCGGCCGTCCAGCGGTCGAAATTCAACCATAATCATTATTGAAAATTTGAGGAAAGCATATATGAATAGAATTAACCTATCTATATATAAAAAAAAAGTTTCCAAATTTTTTTATTGATAACACTAAAGCTCGTTAATACCTTGCTAGTAGCTTGCTTGCTTGCTAGTAGCTAGCTACTAAACAAAAAAAAAAAGAAAATCGGTTGATAAATAGAGGAGAAAAAGGTACTGAAATGTTTTGTCTTCTTCTATTTATACGTAGATACTAGCGACTCACCCCCGCTTCGCTCGGGTTCATCCCTAGGTACGTTTTAACGTTTAGCATGGAATAGATAGAGTATATATTATATGATATGTAGCCTATAAGCCTTCCTCAATAAGCGGGCTATCTAATGCAAAAAGAATTTTTCAAATCGGATGAGTAGTTCCTTAGTTTAACGATTCTAACAAACGATCAAACAAACAAACAAACTCTGCCTCTTTATAATATTAGTTTGTATTAGATACTTTTGTCCGTGCGTTTAAAAGAGTAGGTGTTTAACTGACAAGGTAAAAGACCAGTCATCCGGTTGTTGACACGTAACATAGCACTACAATAACGAATATTCACAGTATAACAATAAACAAATAGTACGCAAAATGTGGAACCGTTAAATATTAGTATGTACGTAAGTGCATGTGAAGTTGTGACTTTCACTATGACACTAAAATACTGGAGTATATAATATTCATTGAAAGCTATGGTGCCTAAGTAGCTGTATTAAAACGATACATTAATGAAATATGATTCGCAAGAAATGCTAATGTTTTAATTTTAACAATCATATACAGACAAGTAATTCTTGATATATATATGGCAAATCGTATATTATTATTTACTCAAAGTTGGTACTGTGGAATTTGTTAAAAACCTAAAGTATCCGGCAGGTAGACGTTATCCTGCTCTACAATTCGGATATTTGGGATATTTTTAAATGCGAAATCCGAAAAAAATTTAGTCATCAAATTATCTTGACATCTACGCCATCTACTGGACCCAAATATAGCTAAGAACCATACAGGTGACCCCATAAGTACGTACATAAAAAATTTCATCACAATCAGTCAAGCCGTTTAGGAGGAGAATACTAATACTGGAATTTTTTGTATAATATAATAAATAAATTAGCGACGTTACGTTTTAAGGTATAGGTAGTATAGATTTCTCAGAGCTGAGTTATTTACCCGCAGTAAAAAGTATCCTATTTGTTGACCCGGATACCCAGCTGTCATCATACGAAATTTCATCAAAATCTGTCCAGTGGTTTTCTCGTGATGCGTTCCCAGACAGACAGGCAAAAAATCAAAAAACTATAGATTCGGCCTCTGTATCGACAATAATGACTATTTCAATAAGATTTTCCGAAAAAATATTTAATGTACAGATTAGACTCGATTAGAATTTTATATGCATAGAAAAAGATCAAAGTAAAAAATATCTAATTCATAATATTTAGTTGTAGATAATGTGAATCATCATTCGGATAAGTAATTATCGAATCCGCTTTGTGTATAAAAATATTATGTTCAACACAAATAGCTGTGTCACGTGTTAAGTAGGTACCTATGCGATAGGTATTAGTCATTTAAGGGTTTGGTAAGAGTTTTAAAAACAATAATAATTGATCAAAAATTTACACTTAAACATTATTTTAACAAAATATTGTACACCTATTGTATATAGCCAATTAACCAATATTTAATGATTATTATAATATATAAATCTATACAGATAAATAAAATTGAAGTATCTGTTTGTAATGTCAAAATAACAGCTGCTTTTTGCTAAATGCACATGAAATATACGGTTGCTACTTATAAAAAACACAATTTGTAAAATTTTTGTCCGTCCGTTTATTCCAGCTAATCTCCGAAACGGCTGGACTGATTTTGACGCCACTTCCATTGGTAGATAGCTGTTATACGGCGTAACTAAGGCTACTTTTATTTTAGGAAAAAAAAATAGGGTTCCACTAAAAAAAATTCAAACCTTCCTAGGGCCGAACGCGAGCGAAGCGAGGGTAAGTCGCTAGTTCTAAAAAAAATAGTTATTCGATATTTACTGTAGCATACAACGGTACGTTAATTAGAATTTCGATGATCGATTAGCTTGTTTGATTAACAACAAGACGAGTGTTTGTATGCAAGTGTTAATTTTTTTATTGCGACACGCTAATGATTAAAAACAAAGGCTCTACAGCAAACTCGGATGCCGATAAAAAGCAGTGGACTAAAACGAACCTCTTAAGTCTTATCATAGAGTGAAACGCTTTCTTGTACACTGCAAATATCTAGAAAGTAATTTCTAAAGAGCTGAAGTAAAAAAAACCTTCAGAATATTCTAAAGAAGTTATACGAAAAAAATATATAACGATATTTAAATACATTTTGAGTTTTTTTTTTGTACTCGTGGCTAAAGAGCAAGATTATAAAACTAGAAGAGGTTGTTTGGTTTATCAAACAAAGTCTGTGGAACTTTAATCGGAACTGAAATCGAAACAAGTCTGTTTGAAAAAAATCTCATTGTATTTTAGTCTATTTATTAAAGAAAGGCTATTTAATATATAATTATTATTAGGCAAATAAATAAACCTATCATTTATACAAATAAATAAAATTGAAGTGTCTTTTCGTAATGTCATAATAATAACAACTTTTTTTACTAAATGCATATGAAATTATATATGGTACCTAATTCTAAGAAAAACACAATTGTTAAGATTTTTGTCGGTTTGTTCCGACTAATCTCCGAAACGGCTGGATAGATTTTTGACGGGAGGATCACTAGCAGATAGCTGATGTTATAAGGAGTAACTTAGGCAACTTTTATTTTAGAAAAAAATTGGGTTCCCGTAAAAAAATATGTACCTAGGGACAAGTCGCTAATTTCAAATAAAAAAGCAGGCCTTAAGTAAAATATTGAGAATACCTGAAATATTTCAAAAGGATATCTTAAAACTCTACTTGTGGTTTAAATAAAAACGTCCGTTATATAGAGACAGTAACAAAAACTAATAAAAGAATATTTTTTTCCTTAAAATATTTTGAAAATATAGTTAATACTACACAGTATAGTACCTAATATATACTAAATACAAACCCTAGTTATACATTACTAGCTGACCCGGCAAACGTTGTTTTGCCATATAAATAATTTCCTATTACTAAAATGGCTATTAAAAAATAAGGGTTGATCGTAGAAGGGTGAAAATTGAGGATTGTATGTATTTTTGTATGTTGTATCATAAAAAAATAGAAATTAAAAATTTTGTCTAAAAAATAAAAAAATAAAATTTAGGGGTGGACTACCCCTAACATTTAGGGGGATGAAAAATAGATGTTGGCCGATTCTCATAGATACCGGATAAGCACAAAAAATTTCATCAAAATCGGTCAAGCCGTTTCGGAGGAGTATGGCAACGAAAACTGTGACACGAGAATTTTATATTATACAATTATAGTAATTGGAGTTGGCTATTTTAAATGAACATCATACAGATTATTATCCAATTGTATGCGTAACAGTTATTCTTCATTGTAAATTCCGCAATGGCATTCAAAACCGCAATTTTACATGGTATAATATCACAATGATAGCATTAATAGCGACCTTACGTAAAGGGTTAATAGCAACTCAATGTCATATCGAAATCAGAGCATACTGTGTTGCGGAATCTTAGGATCTAATGTTCATAATGAGACCCTAATGGTTGTATGTAGGTAAATGATCAAAGGTTGGTAATGTTACTATTAGTAGTGTTCGCAGTGATCGAAACTCAACCATAGTATATATACGAGTGTATATGTATATATATATATATATGTAGGATCCGGGGATACCAATAAAAGCGTTTTAAACACACTAATTACTATTTATTCAATTCAATTCAATTCTTTTGTTTAGTGGCTTCCAGAAGTGCCAGTTGGGCACAATTTACTTCGCCAATGTCGCGTAGAATGGAGAAAACACGTTATATTAAGAATGACCGGTAAAAGAGAGAAAAAAAATCACTAGATCTGATTACATGTTGATACGGAGCAATTCGTTGTAAAATCAGGATCTACAACAGACAAGACAATATATATATATACAAATCAGTAAGAACAAAGAAATAATAATAGTTAGTACTATTAATAAACTAATTATGACTACAATTTAATTTTATTACATTTAATATATGTACACAGAAATCTACATAATGGACTAAACACAAACATTAACAAACAATTAACATTAATGGGACGGGGGACTTTAGAAGGAAGAATGTCATAGAGAGGGTAGAGGAGTTTGGGACAGCTGAAGAGGATATGGGAAGGGGAGCCTTCGTCAAGGCCACATTCACACAGGGAGTGGTCCCTGACTCTGATCTTAGCCAAGTGTACAGGAGTACTTGCATGTCCAAGACGTAGACGACAAATTGTAGATATAACCCTACGTTCCGCCAGTTTGTAACGAAAGAACCAGGGGCGTCTTGGAATCTCTGGCTGAATTGCAGCATAGTGTTTACCTTTAAAAGATTTTGATGAGTTCCAGTTATTTTTCCACGATTTATCCAAATATTTTTTTGGAAGAGATAACAAATCCTGAGCCGAATTTGAGAAATGCTCCAATGAGCCGCACTGTATGGCAGATTTGGCACAAGAATCTGCTGTTTCGTTCCCAGGAATTCCGGAGTGGCCCGGAACCCAAACTAGTGAGATCGCTAAGCCCTTTTGATCACATGAGTACAAAGCTTCACGAATCCTTAGAATTATGGAACATCTTAATCTACTATGAAAGGGGTTCTCCTTAATAGCCATTAAGCAGCTTAATGCGTCAGTAAAAATAACAGTCTGTTTAAAGTTATGGGAGCGGGTAAACAGGATTGCTTCAAACAAAGCAACAGCCTCGCCTGTAAACACCGATGATTCGGGAGGGCACTTAAATTGCAAAATAATTTTGAATTTTGGAATCCAGCAGGCTGCACCAACACAGCCATCTTGAGATAGCTTCGCCGCGTCAGTAAAGATCAGGAGATGATTCGACCAATTTTGATGAACCATTGCTTGAAATTTTATGTTGGTGTCAGGTGCTCCTTTGGTCAGACCAACATCTGTGATTATAGAAGGAGACATAGCTAGAGCATTATAGGGAGTACAAAAGATAGGATTAGAGGGGAAACAAGACATAGGGTGTGGAAGTTTGGTGAATTTAAGGTAACTGTCCAGTAAAAAGGACAATGGCTTATTTGATGGGCTTAGCTCGGCCAACTGCCGCAACCTTGGCCACAAGGGATGGGAAGATAACTGTAATGACTTGCAAACAAAACGGTCGGACAGATACTGCCGACGGATAGGTAAAGGAGGGTCGACACATTCAACCTGAAGGGCGTTGGTAGGGGAAGACCTCATTGCACCTAAAATTAATCTTAGGCATTTATACTGTATTTTATTTAACTTCTCGGAAGCTACTTTATTAAAGGGGTCCAAAACAAATAGGCCGTAGTCTATATGGCTACGTATGACAGAATTGTACAATAGTTTTTGAGTATATGGGTGTGCACCCCACCACACTCCAGACACCGCTCGAAGAGCATTGATGCCTTTTTCACACTTTCTGCTGATATACTCCGCGTGGGCAATTCCATTCAGTCGTTTATCGATTACTATGCCTAAAAATTTAGTGTTATCAGCTAGATTAATAAGTTGATCCTCATAGCAAAGCTCAAAATTTGGAACAAATCGTTTTTTTGTAAACACAACAACTTGACATTTGGACACCGATAATGACAAGCCATGTTCGTTGAGCCACTGGCCTAAATAGTGCAAAGCAGAGTTTAACCGCAAAGTAATGTCCTCCACCGATTTTGAACTAAAATAAAGAACAATATCATCAGCATATTGAAGAATGTTACAAAAACTATTAACAGACAATTCGAGGTCATGTGTGTAAATGCTGTACAGCAAAGGACTGAGGACCGAGCCTTGAGGCAAACCCTTCCAGACAAGTCTGGAAGGCAGTGTAAGCAGTCGATGTCTTATAGATATAGTTCTACCGGTCAGCAGATTACATATGAAATGAACTAACCTCGGCGGTATACTCAGCTGTTGCATTTTCTGCCTGAGCAACGGAAGAAGGACATTGTCATATGCAGAAGCGATATCTAGAAAGACACCAACCAAGTACTCTCCTTTTGCATAGGCAAGTCGAATGTCTGTCGTTAGAATGCTGAGACTATCTATAGTACTTAGACCCTTTCTAAAGCCAAACTGAGAGGGCGCTAAGATATTTCTGCTTTCCACTATCCATTCCAGTCGATTTTTTAAAATGCGTTCAGTAATTTTCGATAAGGTTGATGACAGTGCAATAGGTCTGTAAGAATTCGGATCAGAAGGATTTTTACCAGGTTTAAGGATAGGGATAATTATCTGAGATTTCCAGGCTTCCGGGATAATGCCTGACTTAAATATTGCATTGATGAGGTTGAGAAAATACAATTTAGATTTCTCATTTAATTTCCCAATAAAAGAATATGGTATACCATCCTCACCTGGGCTGGTGTCCTTTAAACCCGTTAAGGAGTTCTTGAGCTCATCCAGAGTGAAAGGGGCATCCATATCATCCAATGATGAGGGCTGTGCAGGAAAGGGAAGTAAATCATGGTGGGGAACAAATGGGGGAGCTAGCTTGTCAGCAAAGTCATTAAGCCATTCAGAAGGATTGTTGGAACCTTGATGAGGTATAACATCAAGAGCTCGGCGAAACTTTTTGACTTGTCTCCAAACATAAGAAGACGGGGATCGAGGTTCAAGGGACTCGCAGAATTTGATCCAACCAAGTTTTTTCTTTTTATAAATCACTCTCCGAAATTTGGCATCACTGCGTTGGTACTCAAGGAAGTTCTCCATTGTCATACGGGCTGCGTATGCTAATTCGGCGAAAGTACGCCGGTTAACAAAATCACTGCATTCCTGATCCCACCAGGGATTGAAAGGCAACTGATTTTGTGTGGAGTGTTTTTTGGGGATAAAGAGATCAGCGCTTGAAATAATGGCTGAAAGGAATCGATCATAATAAACAATTACATTCTCATCACTAATAGACTCAGGAAGAGAGCCCAGCATGTTGTCAACAGAGTAAGCATACTCTAACCAGTTTGCTTTATTCAAATTATATGGAAGCAAGGGCTTGAAGGAAGGAGGAGGAGGAGAGTGCCTATTATTTAAAGAGAGGAGAATAGGAAAGTGGTCACTACCATAGGAGGAAGGGAGAGTACTCCATGATAGTAGGGAAGATAAAGATGGAGAAGATAATGAAAGGTCAACAGCAGTCTTGGGGTTTTGATTAGGATATACTCTACGGGTCGGTGAACCATCGTTTAAAATACAAAGATTGAGATCATCAATCATGTCCACCAACAAAGGAGAGAATCCATCACAAAAATAACACCCCCACAAAGTGTGGTGCGTATTAAAATCACCCATGACTAGTACAGGACTGGGGAGGGAAGAGATGATAGACTGTAGCTCAGGGAAGAGAGAAGAAGAAGGATAAAGAATATAGAGTGATAGAAAAGAGATATCAAAAGCTCTTATAGCAACAGCATTTATCTGTTGACTATAAGGGGGGAGAGGGATCAGGGAATATGGAGTGGAGTGCCGGATAAGGATGGCACTACCCCCATACCCGTCACTTCTGTCATCCCTCAAGCAAGCAAAACCTGATACCCTAAAACGGGAACCAGGGATAAGCCATGTTTCAGAGATGGCAATAATGACAGGCTCATATAGGGTAATAATAGAAAGCAGTTCATGTTTTTTAGAACGTACACTTTTACTATTCCACTGAAGGAAGTTGAGTGGGGCCATTTTTAAGGATATTGAAGATATGGAGTAAGTTTTGGGCAACGTTGGACGGTAAGGGAATTTCATCACCAGCTGAAATAATAGAAATAAGAGTTTCTGCTAAATTTAAAAGAAGGTTAGATCTAGAGAACTCATAAGGGGATTCATTGTTGCCGTTTAAAGCACAGCCATTTGGTAAGGAAGAAGAAGAGTTACTAGTGATGGCTTGATGAGCTAGTCTATCATAACCTTTAGTAAGAGGAGCTCGAGGACGAGGAGAACGGACAACAGTCTTGGTGTAGGATTTCCTGATAGGAATTTGAGGATTACTAGGACTAGGCTGTGACATTGTTATAAGGGGTGGAGAAAACATTTCCTTAGCCATATCAGCATAGGAACGTCTAACTGGGGGGAACCGGGAGGATGCTTCCATATAGGATATATTATCCTGCGACATTAAAGTTTTAATATTTTGCTGCCTTACAAACTCAGGACAGTCCTTGTCAATTGCATAGTGCTTAGCCGAGCAATATAAACATGTAGAATTATCCTTTGAGATATCACATGCATCCCCAGTATGTGGTTGGGAACACCTGTAACACCTTGGCTTAGACCTACACTGTGTTTTGATGTGACCAAAGCGACAGCAGCTCATGCATTGAATTGTAGGAAGGTTATAGGTCTCAACAGGTAAGGAGGTGTGATATGAGTACACTTTTGGTGGCAAAACTTGCCCACGGAATGTTAAGACAACAGACTGGGTCGGAATCCAAGTAGCAACACCATCATTCATTGTCTTACGATTTAGTCTTCTGGCCTTCAAAACCTGAGTACAGCCTGAGGGGAATTCTAAAGACGACACAAATTCATCCATTGCCCAGTCTACGGGGACTCCCTTGACTAGGCCCATTCTAGTAATATTAAAAGTTGGGATTACAGCAACAAATTTTGATAAATTCAAAATAGGATTATTTATGAAGTTGTTTGCAGCTACAGCAGTCGAAAATTGGATTTCAATTTTGTTGCGACCTACATTTTTAACACCATCATTTACAATGTTTTGTATTTTGTTGTGGTATAAGAACTGACCAAATTTAATTGCTCTGATGGTAGTACCTGCCGCTGGGTCAGGAGTCTCCCGAGACACATAAACAATGAAGGGACCCTTGTCATCCTCAGAATAACACTTAGGACCGGACAGAGATGGATGCACATAGACATGTTGAATCGATGGTGTAGCCGACGAAGGATCGACTATAGTCTTCTTAGTAGTGTCATTTATAATTTCGCCACTTTGACGCTTTCGTGAAGATGTGGGCAAAGATACTGACAAACCTCCAGGGTCCGGTGGATCAGGCGGTGGATCAGGATCCATACTTAATATCTACCACAAACAAAAAAGACGACTCACAATACTTACAAATACCAATCACCACGTTAGTAAAAGATTAATTTACAGATATTACAACTATATTCACTAAATACAAATTAAACCGCACAAAATACACAAACACGTGTGTTAACCAAAGCTAACGCAGGCGAAGTCTACTATTTATTGAATTAAATTATGAAACTCAATGTTCACGCGTAACGTCGTGTCGCCATTATGACATATCATCCTTCTTTTCTTTTCTTCATCTTTCATACTATTCCATTCTTAAAATATCATACGTCTCCCTTTTATTCTTAAAATATCGTTTCACGCAATCTTACCTCTCAAATCCCACATATATATAACAAAAACAATATTATTGAAGTGAAACTTCTTTAGAATCGTTGTGATTTGAAACTAGATGAAACGAAAATACGACACTAAAAAGAGACAAACACATAAACATAGGATTAAGCCGGCGAGAGAATGAGATTGCCATGAATACATCGCCATGTTGTCAAGGTAACCTTTGTTATTGTCTGACAAATATATAATATTATATTTTTATTATTATACATACATATATTCATAGATAGCCCAGTGGTAACGCGCTCGCTTGCGAAACCGAGTGAAGCGGGTTCAAATCCCGGGTCTCGCACCTCTGTTATTTTCATGTGCGAATAATTTCTAACCTGATTACCACTTGCCTTGCGGTGAAGGAAAACATCGTGAGGTAACCTGCACGTCCGAGAGAACCTAGTAAGTTTTCGAAAGACATGTATAGTCCGCCAATCCGTACTTAGCCAGCGTAGTAGATAATGGCCTGATCCCCCTCGTATTGAAGGGAGGCCCGTGCCCAGCAGTGGGACGTTAAAAAGAGCTGAATATAATACAATATTAGTATCAGTTAGGTTTTATACGAAACCTTTGAGGTATGTTTAATTTTTAATTTAACTTTTTGACTTCTAGCCCAGTCATTTGGTGCTCAAATAAGAGGTTACCTGGAAAGTTTTCCGGAAGTTTTGAAAATTGGCGATTTTATAGATTTCGATGCGATCTTTCCGAATTTCAGTTTTACCACCCCGTATCTTTGCCGCTTGCGCCGCCATGTTGAAAAAATGGTGCCTAGTGGTAGTTTTTTGACAATATCTCCTTTCCGATTCATTTTGCGATGAAATTTTTGTATCCAAAATTAAACTAGAGAAAATTTCCAATAATAAATGTACTAACAATTTTTTTTTGTAAAATCAATCGTTTTGGCGTACGAGTGCCGCAAAGTATATACCTCAAGATGCGTTTTGGCTAAAAAAAATCATTTCCAAATCAATTAAGTGGTGCGTTTTTTTATAATCTCTAAGCCTCACATGCAATGCACTATTACAATATTTAGCGCATTCAAATGGTAATCATATAGAAAATGATTCGCATGTGCAAATATCAGAGATACGAGACCCGGAGGAATTTGAATGAGCTTTACTTAAAGCTCCCAAACGACCACCTTACCACCACTGAGCTACCACCTCTGAGCTACCATCACTGCCTTAAACCAACAGAATACTTATTTATATCATAGTAAACAAGTAGGTAATATACGTATTACAGCGATAATGATCTTATCTGTGTATTTATAATCGTTTATAGATATAGTATTAGCAAATGAAACTTACGTGATGATTCATTAGTTTCGAAACAAAGGCGATAAACTTGGTTGCAAGTTGGAACGCGACTTAATCGGTAAGGTGTAAAGCCAATGCACTGTGTGCCGCCATTTGGTTATGTTAAATAAAATATATTCATAAAAGTTTTTTTTTTTTTATAACAGTGTTCACTATATAGGTAACACTTTCTTAGATTTACTCGAATATCTTTTGGATTTTTTTCGCGGATTTATTTTGATTTTTGATTCTCGGCGTTTTGAATGCTTTACAGCAATCACGGTCAACGGGAGACACCATGACCAGCCCCATTATACCACGAAAAAATCCAAAAACTTATTTTTATTTAAAATATTCACTATAATTATTGTATTCAGCCTTTTTTAATGTTCCATTGTTTGAGCACGGGCCCACCTTCAATACGAGAGGGATCAGGCCATAGTCCACCATGCTGATCAAGTGTAACTTGGCCAACTTCACATGTCTTTCGAAAACTTGCTAGGTTCTCGCAGGCAGGTTTCCTCACGATGTTTTCCTTCACCGTAAGACAAGTGGTAATCATGTTAGAAATGATTCGCATATGAAAATATCAGAGATGCGAGACCCGGGATTTGAACCCGCTTCACTCGGTGTCCCAAGCGAGCGCGTTACCACTAGGCTACCACTGAATATATTATTATTGCACACCAAAAATAAGAGAAATATACAGGGTGCTTGGAAAATATACGATATGCGGCCCTATCGAATAAACAGCGGTTTCTTCCAAGCTACATTTAGGTGAAGGAAAATAAAGCATAGACAAAACAAATCCTAAAATTACTCCTATACTTAGTCCATAAATACAACAGCCTAATTATAAAGGAAATCGTTACTAATAAAATGAAATTGCAAGAAGTTAAATCGACGCGTCCCTTTGTTCTATATGACGTCCTTCCTCTTGCCTAATTGGAACTACTTACTCCACAAATTGGGCGTATTGAGTGTAGAAAATGCAGTTCCATAGTAAGTATCTACTATGTTTTGTAGACTGTTTAAATATAGATTGTCTTGAAGGATAATAGTAGAATTAGCTTATCTATATAGATAAATAAAAAGTGTTTGTTTGTGATGTCAAAATAATAAATAGTTTTTTACTAAATGCATATGAAAATATATGTATATGGTACCTATAAGAAAATAACAATTTATACATTTTTGTTTGTATGTTTGTTTATTACGGCTAAACTCTGAAACGGCTAGACCGATTTTGACAGGACTTTCACTGGCAGATAGCTGATGTTATAAGGAGTAACTTAGGCTACTTTTATTTTAGAAAAAGAGACAGGTTTCCGCGCAAAAAAAATTAAAACCAATGAAATTGTAAACAAAATCCGCATACCTAGGAACGCACTCGAGCGAAGCGAGGGTAAGTCGCTAGTGGTATAATAAACTAGTTGAGATCATGGACAATAATAATATAGAGTTATGTTTTTATATGTTGTATCAAATGTAAATTACACAATGAAGGAAACATAAGAATGATAATGCTACAAAGACAAATAAAAAGCTATGACACAATACAATTATATATGAATATTTATAGAATTTAAATTAACACTATAGTAGATAATGTTGTAAGATATAACTGTAACCTTTTATGAAAAACTATTTAACAAACTAGATCTATACTAACATTATAAAGAGGCAGAGTTTATTTGTTTGTTTGAACGCGCTAATCTCAGTAACTACTCATCCAATTTGAAAAATCCTTTTTGCGTTAGATATCCCGTTTATTGAGGAAGGCTATAGGCTATATAATATATTATAATCTATTTATTCCATACTAACCGTTAAAAAGTATCTAGGGACGAACCCGAGCGAAGCGAGGGTAAGTCGCTACTTAGTTTTTTTTTAAGTAAAATACGACCTTACATATGATATATCGATATCTTCCGGCCGAAATAAAAAAATAATAAAAAAATATATGTAAAAATTCAAACGAGAACACCAAAAGTAGATCGCAGGATACGTCAAACTCGTTATCGACTACAAAAAACCTGACACGATAATTGTTAATTCACATACCTATTATACAAAATAAATAATTCGTGTAAAGTTTAATGACTTTTCTTTATCTTACATTACCTATGCATTTGGATCGGGCAAATTAGAAAAACGGGTTTATATGTATATAATTTATTATATCCACCAATCGATATCCACAGAACGTGTTACTTCAACGCTTCAAGCTAATATGTCTACAGAATAATGATTTGCATGTTTTATTCATTATAATATAAGTAAATTCAGTTAATTACGAATCGAGCACAGTAATATGAATTTCTTATTTTACGTCACACACGCACACGACACACGTCTATTTATTTTTTTATTTACGAACAAACATACATATTAGAATTTATTTATCTATATAAAAAAAATGTTTCCAATTTTTTTTTATTGTCAATGGCTATTAACAAAAAAAGAAAATCGATTAATTAACAAAGTAAAAACGGCTTTAGTTTTTTTTGCTAGTAAAAATTAATTTTTATTCCATTACATTAATGATTATATTGTAACTAGGTACTTACTATTTCGTGACAGACAAACCCTATTTGTAAATATAAATTAGTTTACCCTAACAAACTCAAATTAATTATTAGTAACTATTTTAGCTACACGCGGGATTTGAACCCAGGACCTTGCGACTGCTTTGTTGGTATAGTGACGTGACACCTGCGTCACGTCACTAATAAAGTAAGTGCATGCCAATATTAAATGATGACAAATTTAAAAGTGTGATGACTCCTTGACCGACGTACCTCGCGAATATGGCACGAAAATATAAAATGTGCCCCATGAGTGAATAATGGTACTAACACAAAATAATAATAATATTCTCTTGACCTACTTCGACCACGGTGGCCAATCTCATTGAGACTAGCCATCTGCGCAGGAGATGTTATACTCTCTATTTCTGTCACTCATAATCCTGTGGGACTACAATGTGACACGGACCAGTGAGTATTAAGGCGCAGAACCCGACGACTTTACGTGCTCTCCGAGGCACTGGGGTGAAACACCTTCT
This sequence comes from Fabriciana adippe, assembly GCA_905404265.1. Lineage (NCBI taxonomy): Eukaryota > Metazoa > Arthropoda > Insecta > Lepidoptera > Nymphalidae > Fabriciana > Fabriciana adippe. Next base: position 14,913,870 of record FR989989.1, read on the forward strand.
TACACCAACTTCAAAACTCCAGTCTGTTATTAATAATTAAGAAAAAAAACTCAACAACTAAACTTGGCACAACCCGGGATTCAAGCGCAAGACCTTCAGATCTGCGGTCGTACATGCCAGCCACTAGACCACTGAGACAGTTAAAACATAATATAAAATGTACGTAAACCGACAAAAACCTAGTAACTATGAAATCATACACATATGTGGGTAATTGCTGTAGAATCACAAATTATATACATAGGTAATAATAATACAGCGCGGATGTGATACAACAGTTATATTGAAAAAATATATGTTCATTTTAAACATCTTTATGGCCTCTAGCGTTTACTCGACTCAGGTAGATTTCCTCGTATTCTAAAACAACTATGATTTTGTTAAATTCTGAATACTTTACAACATATTTAGAATTGTTTGTTGATAATATTTCTTTCGATTTAGTGCATTCAATAGAAATTACACATCTTTTTTTATCTTTTCTGTTAGGTGTACACGTCCAAAATTAATGTATTCTTGCAAATAATGTATGTAAAAAACATTTTATACAAATAATTACGCTTTGAAAAAGAATTGCAAAACGCTTTTGACTGCCATGCCATGAATTCCTATAAATCGTCAAAACAAATTGAATGATCTTAAGACCAAAGGTTTTACTAGTAGCCATTGAACTGTTCCACTATCCATCTCCTAGCTCTATATTTAACCTTAAGGTTAAAATTAACTTCTAAGATTTGATTACATAGTTAATTACAAGTGAAGCTTATAAAAAGCAAAGTTTTATAAGCGCTTGTGAAATGTAAGTAGAGACAGTTCCGACTTAGTTTTTAGGTCTTCTGCGGAAACCAACGAACGGCATGGAAGCGAGATTCTCAGAAACCATGCAGTCAATTACAAAGGCTATGTCTATTCGATCCCTAAATTAAATAAATTAACATAAAATTCTTAGAATTTCTTGTCCAAGAATGTAGGGGTAAAAACAAACAGGTCTATCAGAACAGAATATTTTCGCTAAATTAAATGAAATTCCAAAATCTTGAAAGCGAGCTTGCTTATTTTATAATAACACTAGCGACTCACCCTCGCTTCGCTCGGGTTCGTCCCTGGGTACATTTTAACGATTAGTATGAAATACAAATCTTTGAATTTCCCGGCTGTTCTGTACTATAATACGCATGTATTATACATATAAACCTTCCTCTTGAATCACTCTATCTATTAAAAAAACCGCATCAAAATCCGTTGCGTAGTTTTAAAGATCTAAGCATACATAGGGACAGACAGCGGGAAGCGACTTTATTTTATACGAGTACTATGTACTGACAATCCAAAAAAACTAATCGTTGAGTAATAATAAAAGCTCAAGTAGCTTTTTTCCATTCTTTTAACTAATAAAAATAAATTGACATGTTTTATTGTACGTCATCATCGTAAATGTTCTTAATTCTTATTGAAACTTTTCCAAAAACATAAATTTGCTATAAATCAATATTATCAATCTAAAATATAAATCTTTAATCAGCCTCTAAAACGATTTAATATAATTTATTGGTGTTAATAAATAAATATATTATATCTTGTATTTGATTTCATATTTTATCTGTTTGTTAGATAAAGAAGAGTCATTACTTATCTATCTAACACGCTTTTTAATGATACATACATACATATCATCTATTCTTCTACATATAGTAGAAATCAAAAAAAACTAATAAGTAGACCTTTATCAAAATATATTATAAAAAAACTTTACCTACCATATGAATGAATGACAATATATCCTACTAGCGACTCACCCTTGCTTTGCTCGGGTTCGTCCCTAGGTTGATTCCCCATACAAACTTTCATCCGCATTTTCACCCCCTTAAGGGATGATTTCCGGGATAAAAAGTATCCTATGTCCTTCCCAGGGTCTCAAACTATCTTTATACCAAATTTCATTTAAATCGGTTCATTAGATCCAGAGATCACCCCCTACAACCTCACAAACTCACAAACTTTACCTCTTTATAATATTAGCATAGATAAAAAGTAATTTAAACTGCATGTCGCATTGCGGATATCGTGCAGGGCTGCCAGGACCTAAATAGGCAAGGTCATACCATACCAAAACCAACTGTTTGAGATTTTAGTAAAATCTATACATGATAAGCCAAATACCACAGACTAACCGATTAATTAATCACGAAATTTGGTATAATAATAGTATTTAACCGACTTCAATAAAAGGAGGTTACATACGACAATACACAAATGAACCTCTCGCGTACAAAGTCACGAGAAACAGCTAGTATAAAATATTGTAATAGATTTTGTATGTTATCCTCAATCAATTAGTTCATTCTTCATTCACGCATGGATAGGATAGAATAGAAAAATGTGGCGCAACTTTGGTCGTTGATTGATTGATCGATTCATTCATGCAGTAATGGAGTATTAGATCGACGTATTGCATAGGATAAGATTATAGGCCAGATACTAAAATGGCCTAGGATTAAAAGTTTTGATCCTGGCACATGAAAGGTCCTTGAGGAATAATTAGGCAAAAAAAAACAGTTTAGTACTTTTTCTCTTGTTTGTCAACCGTTGTTTTTTTTTTTGTTTAGCTATTAACGAGCTTTAATATTATCAGTAAAAATTTTTAGAAACGTTATTGTTTTTTTTTTAAATAGTTAAAAGTAGAAAGTGCTGGTTGTTGGTTTGCACAATTATTCTAGAGAGCTTATATTTCGTTAAAAATCAATCAAATCTATACAGACAAATAAAATGAGCGAAACACTAATGTTTTTCTAAAATAAAAGTAGCCTAAGCTACTCCTTATAGTATCAGCTATCTGCCAGTGAAAATCCCGTTAAAATTGGTCCAGCCGTTCGGAGATTAGCCGGAACAAATAGACAGACAGACAAAAATTTAAAAAATTGTGTTTTTCTTATTAGCACCGTATATAATTCCATATTATGCATTTAGTACAAAGCTGTTATTTTGACATTACAAACAGACACTTTAATTTTATTTGCCTATTTGTATTTGTATAGATAATTTCTCTTAAGGAACCTAACAAGATGTTAGCATACAACCTTCATTAATAACAAGGCAATAAAATACAAAAACAAATTCAAATCGGATTTGAGTTTAATCAAACAAACTCTTCAACTTTAAAATATTGGAATAGATTTCTACAGTCAATAAATAGTATTAGCCAAATCGTTCTTTTGACCAGAACTTAGATTGTCTTTATCTATACATATAATAAAATTCTAACTACGCCGAAACTGTACAGTAAATATTTTTTGGAAAATCTTATTGAAATAGACATTATTATCGATAAGGAGGCCGAATATATAGTTTTTAGAATTTTTGTCTGTCTGTCTGTCTGTTACCGCATCACGGAAAAACCACTGGAGGGGTTTTGATAAAATTTGGTACGATGAAGGATACTTTTTACTGCGGGAAAATATCTCATCTCTGAGAAATTTATACTAAACGTTAAAACGTAAGCAGGGACGAACCCAAGCGGAGCGAGGGTTGAGTCGCTAGTGGTACTATATAGAATATTAGTAATATATATAGCTTTAGAGCTATCAAATAGTTTCAAATCAAATCAAAATATAGTTTATCCAAAAAAAATTTTACAAGCACTTTTGAATCGTCAATTTTACAGTTTATTTTATTTTCTAGCCCATCGATATACATATAATTATGCAGACATGGTATGTTCGATGTGTTTAAATTCGAAAATAAATGTAAGGTAGCTTACTCAGTACTAACAAATTCTAGTATATTATAAACTATATTTCTTTACGCCGACTTTTACGAGTGCGGGAAAATGCAGCTGATACAGTCAATGTTTTTCTGCTCTTGGCCGACCTAGACTTTCTGGTAGGTATTAAAGAGAACTTTGATCTTATGATTATATTCTGAACTAGTGACTCACCGTCGCTTCGCTCAGGTTCGTCCATAGGTACGTTTTAACGGTTAGTATGGAATAGACTATATATAATATGTACATGCATACTTAGAAAAATAGGTAAGTACTTTATAAAATAAAGTAATATATCCCTTATTTGGGAAATGACTGATTATACAAACTTCCACCACCCTTTTCATCCTCTTAAAGGATGAATTCCGGGGTAAAATCTCGTCTCAGGGTCTCAAACTATGTCTATACCAAATTTCATCTAAATCGGTTCAGCGTTTAGACGTCAAGAAACAAGAAACAAACAAACATAGTTACTTTTGAATTTATAATATTAGTAAGTATGGATTACTGTTTCTCCTAATTAATTATTAGTTCATCAGCATAAAATACGAGAAAAAGGCCTATAATATAGGGACAGAGATCTAGTAATTTTCACAACTGAACAGTGAACACGAGCGTGAGGAGACATTTGACTGTCCCTTTAATCTAGTGTTCAAATGGAGGGAAGGATCAAGTGTAGAGTGGAATTTTTCTGTCAAGAAACTCTCAGAAACAGCCTGAAGAATGCCGGCGTTGCACCCCGTGCCTCAGAAAGCATGTAAAGCCATCGGCTCTGCGCCTGATCTCCCACCGGTTGTGTTGAATTGTCGTCCCACCGGAGTTTGAGAGTGAAAGAGGACTTATTGAGACGTCAAAATAATTTCAACTTAATCAGATTGCTTTACCCCTCGAGGACCGCATACACGCCGGCGTGTACGATAAAAATTCAATTCTCGGAAATTCGCACGGATTTCTTAGAAATTATCCTGGAGAGACTACGTTTGAAAAATACTAGATGTTTAAAAACACATTTTTAAAGGGTCTCATGACACGATGGTACTTGGTATCAAATATTTAAAAATTGCATATAACATTATACAGATTGACTGAGAAATTACGCGGTTTTATTATGAAATAGCTTGACGACGTATTATACATGCATTTTAAGTTTAAGACAATCATTATATAACCCAATCCAATTAAGTGGGAAAAATTATACGTTCCCATGTTTTATTCAAACCGCCTGCCAACGTGGAGGCTTTTTGGCACGTACTTTAAAATTCTTCACTGGATTTTTTTTAAAGTAAAGAATACATATTAAAACGTCAAAATATACTTTACAAATGTAAAATAAAGAACATAAATAGTCTTCGTACAATTTGGCTGCATTTAACACTAATATTATATCTAACAGCTGAGGCACAACGTAGAATTAAAATGTAAAGTAAATCTTTCCTTGATGATTTTCTTAGAAACCGGTAAACTTATAACCACGCTACCCTAGAATCGATAGCTGTTTAAAAAAAACAAGCAAGCGTATAATTACATACAGCATACTTCTGAAAATACTTGCCGCTTATAAATATTAAAACACAATGTTTCATACCGTAGCACAAAATTACCATTAAGAAAAAAAATGACTAATTAACGTAATAACAGCCCACTCAATCAATTGGGGACAATTTGTGAAATAAATTGATCTTCTCTGGTATGAAAAAGCTCATGTTTTAATCATTGATATTGATACGTTATTTTAACTAAACATTGGCGAGGGAATAACCCTCTTCGCTCCCGATCATCTGATAGCATTATCAAATCTAATTGACCCATACCTATGTCAGATTGCAGGGCCGCTTTCTTTAATTGCATTGAAAGCGGAAATAATTTTTGATAACGTGCACATCCACAATAATATTATAAATGTGAAAGTTTGTTTGTCCTTCTCTCACGTCGAAACAGAGTGAGGGATTGGCTTGATTTTTTGTGCGGATATAATTGGAGGGCTAGAGAGAGGCAAAGGCTACTTTTTACCGCGGGAGATTATCTCATTCCCACGGATAAACACTTTTTATTACAACTCACAACAATTTATTATACCTATGTATATATAAAATATATAGTCTATCCATTCCTTACTAAGAGTTGAAAGGTATCTAAGGACGAAACTGAGCGAAGCGAGGATGAGTCGCTAGTATTTTACATTTATTAAATTACTGCATAATTTAGATTTTTTTAATAAAAAATGGCCATAAGGAAATAATAATTTTGAATACATTTTATACTAATGATATTTTTTAGACATCAGGTATTGCTCTCATGTGTTCTGAACCTCGCGAGCGTGACGCATGACGCAACGTGTGACTAATCAAACGAGATAAGAAACGCAATTACAATTACTTCATTTATATGTGATGACGCTATAAACATAATCCAATGTAGTAATAAAAAAGAAAACTTTTAGCAATTTATAGTGGCTATTATTTTTATGGCTGGCAACACTTTGTGGAGAGTTATTCAGGGATAGCACCATAGCTCTAAAAAAATCATTATTAATTTCTTACCAATTATACTTTTTTACTTTTTAAACAATACTTTTTTTTTAATTTGACATTTTAAATGAAACTATGTTTTTGGATTTTTTTAGATTTTCCTACAAGTAATATAAGTGTTTGTTCTACTCGTTATGGCTTTGTTAATTGACCTCAAATTGTACCAAAATGTGAGCAACATAAATTATGGAGTAAAATAGTAAGTAGTAAAAAATATATTAGTAACTTTAAAGCTCCTCATACTCAAGGAAGTATAACGATGGAAACCATTTTTTATTAAATAAATAATCTTTCAAGAAAATCAATGTAGGTGGGGATATATTTTATTTTCTATATGTAAGAAATATTATTATCATTTAAAATTCTTTAAATGTTTAACTTAATTATGTTTGGAAATAATAATTTTGTATAATGGTTAATATAAAATACATAGGCCACATAAATTTATACATAGGTATGATGAGTTGTTGTGGGTTATATTATAACATGTTTTCCCATGGGAATGAGATAATCTCCCATGGTAAAAAGTAACCTATGTCACTTTCCAGCCCTCCAACTACTTCCACACAAAAAATCACACCAATCCATCACTTTATTTCAACGAGAAAGAAGGACAAACAAACACACTTTCACATTTATAATATTAGTATAACATCATCACTTACAGAAGTGTACAGAGTACAGATCCATTTCTATGAATACAGAATGTTTGGAGCTAAAATTTAGATTTAAATAACAACACAATGGTTGAGAAATGTGGGGAAATAAAATATTCTTGAAAAATTTTCTCTTTTTCATTGTAGAACTGAACTTGTTCTTAGAAACTTGTTTTAAAGCAAATTCTCCTAATTTAGAAAATAAATAAACCACTGCAAAAGCTTAGACACTCATAATGGTAAATTGCCTTAAATGACAAAGTAGTTTTTTACTTCTTAATTAAAATCAATTTAAAAATATATCAATGATTTCTAATTTTTTTATTTCTTCTATTTTTATAATATATAAATAAATGTTGCATTTCTAACATTAATTTACATTTCTTACATGCACTGGTGCATAACTGTTAATAATAAATACATTAATGTAATAGCTTTTTTATGATTATTACCCCAGTAGCATCTGTAATGACTTACAGATTATACAGATTACATTTTATAAAATAGAAACATATTTCCATATCTTATTGAAAACTTTTTACTATTTTTACTTAACTAGTAATGTAATACAAAAAATAATAATAACAGTATATAAGCATATACAGGAAGTCATTTTAATAAGTTTTACTTTAAATAGTGATTGTATTTAATTGGATGACAATACAGTAATTTTGTATCATCTTGTACAATGATGGAGCCATAGTACTAATAAACCTTATAATTGATAAGCAAGTTCTATAGTTATTTCAACTACCATTCTTATTTATGCCATATATATGTATATACCTTTAAATTAAAAATGTTGATTATATTCTAAGAATTTACTGAATAGTCATTAAATTGTGCAAAGTGCTTTTTTATTTAGCACTTTAAAGAGATATCAAATATAAATTAATTTACTACAACAGCACTATCAAAATTCATGACAATTAAGGGCCATAATCAATAAGCAATAAATATTTATATTCATTAGAATATTAACTTAATCAATGTAGAGCAATAGAAAACACAAAGAGTCCACTTATATACATGTTTACATGACAAATATTAGACCTATTACCTACACTCATTCATCCATATATTTGTCTAATGCATCAACCAAAAGGATATAACGATTTTTTAAAAGTAACAAGCCCCAACATGTAAACAAAGCCAAACAATACTCACCAATTGAAATTCTCTCCGCCTGTCGTAGGCCCTCTTTATGGCTCTGTCTAACCACAAGGAATGAATATGCGGGGCATAATGCATAAACAGTCGGCTATCTAACGAAGCCGTACTGTTGAAATGCAATGCTTGCTGCCCGATGTCAAGATTCCTCGGGTTTTCCCAAGGAATGGCGAGTTTGTCCCTCGCATCCACTAACACCTGTATACCCTTTACAATGTTTTGATAAATCACATGTTGGTATTCGCGCACTAGTTCCGGCTCGAACTTTACTTTGTGTATTATCCTCATCTGTTTCAGGAATGTTGATTTTCCGCTTTCACCCGCACCGAGTAGCAATAGCTTAACCTGCCGCCGTAACGTTTGTTTATCTTTCTCAAGTATTCTGTCTATTTCCTTGCTTCTGTACCTTTGCTCTATTTCCTCTGGAGAGAGCTTGAGACGAAGCCAGCAAGTTAGAGCCTCGGTACAACAGGTACATGACCACAGATCGTTGGCCATTTTGCATGATTATCGACACTCAAATAAAAGGCAAATAACGAACAAGCATACGAAAACACTGTATATAACATTTACAATACACACATTTTTAAGGAAACACTTTATATTAACTGAAAATATTAAAATAACTTTATATCCGGAATAAGACGTACACACGCATTTACCCCTCCCAAACTCATTGAGAAAAATAAAATGAGAAACCGAGTGAGAAAGACCACAGATCTAAATAAAAATGTTACCATACTAAAAGTTATAACACTAATACAAAATTATTTTGTTTTGTTTTAGATATCTGGTCTGATATATTAAAAATAAAAACTCCTAACTGTACTACCCTGTTGTAAATAATAATTGTATATTTTTAAGCATTAAAAACATGTGAGATAGCCAGCTAAGTGTATGGAAACCTTTGCTTTGACAAACATTAAAAATGCATTAAATAGTAACTATAATGTAACTTTATCGGTTGATAGAGAATAAAAAGGGTGTAGACCTAGATCTAGGTTTAAGTCGAATCTGCTAATCACTATTTGTCTACATAATGAAAAATATAAAATTAACACAAAACTTCAATACACGCGAATCTAGCCATTCAGTGGATATCTTGCCCTGGTGAGACTGCGCTGTACTAGGTTTTCCTTTTATCTGAGCCTATCTGACGTCAAACGTAATTCGATCGTCTATTTACACCTTTAGATGTAAATGCCAAAAACATATGACAACTGACAACATTTGTCACGTCGACCGGTGTCAAATAAGTTGCGCGCATATAAGTGCACGTGTTCTTTATTAAACTATAAGAAATCTCTTTTAAAAGAAATTGGCTAAATTATAAATTATTTTAAGTAAATAATATTAAATTACTTTTCATAAAATTCATTCAAAAGATTCCACGATGTAAAATATCTGTTGTGCAATGTCCAAAGAAGGTTATAGTGCGGAGAAGAAAGACGGTGATAGTAAAGTAGTGTTAGAAAAGTTACAATCGTATCTAAAAGACAAAAGAAGTTTAGAAGCCTCCGAGCCAAGCGTTGGCTATAACAAACCTAGTACTAGCTACGAACAAAACCCTCCTCCAGCTCTTGGTGTTGATAATAGCAACGTATTAAGAGAAGTTTTGAACCACAAAAAGGCTGAATTACTTCGACAGCCTGAAATAGTAGCATTTTTAAAAACTCTAACATCAGATCTCAAGAAAACCTTATCAACAGAACAGAAAAAATAATGGCTGTGAGTGCTCAGAAAAGTGTCGCATCTTTGATGCGTAAAACTCTTGATCGCCAAGCAGCCATGGCTCGGATGAAGGTCAATTTTAAGAAAAAGCAAATTGAACAAATTCTTCTTAGTTATATGAGAGATGGAAATTCTGGACCTTACAATGAGTTACTAACAGTATTGAAAGATGTACCATTGAATGATGATAATTTTAGAATTTTATTTGAGGATTGCTTGTCTTGTGTGGTGCTATTAGGTAGAGAATTGAAGCCATTTGTAGATCTATTATGCAATATAGAGTGGGCCAGTAAAGAAGAGGATCTAGTGGATACTTACAGTAGATTTATCATAAGTCTAGTTACAGCACACACCTACCACTGCCCAAGGATAATGTCTTCTTTAGTTAAATTATTTAAAGGTATACTTTATTGATATACTAGTGGCTCACCCTTGCTTCGCTCTTGTTCACCTCTAAAAAAATAAAAACAGTCCATCCCATGGAAACCATACATTTTTCCAGATTAAAAGTAGCTTATGTGTTAGTTCAGACTATAATCTATCTATGTGCCAAATTTTATCCAGATCTGTTCAGCCGTTCTGGTACGATTGAGTAACAATCATCCAAACATCCATCTAAACTTTTACATTTATAATATTAGTAAGATTTATAACCTAAACTTCTTAGTTCTGTAAAGGTTATGTTATTATTATGTAGAACAAAACATTGTATTGCATAATATATTTAACAAAATGATTAATCATGTGAAAATAATATTGTGCAACTTAATATTTCAAACCATTTTGTGAAATTTAGAATTAAAAAAAAATACAAGATATAGCTTTATAACTATAAATTGTTGATGTTAAAATTAATGTTTATCAATATTTTGTATCTTAATATATGTTAATTTTATAAATTAATTTTGTATTTAAGCCGATGGGGAAAACTGGGATGATAGTCCTAAAGAAGATATTGTATCAAAATGGTCAAACATCCACACAGTGATTGCTCAAATAGTAGCTGTTATGCCTATGTAAGTTTTGGAATATCAATATTCAGTAGTCTATGCTTATGTAATTTAAATCATGTTTTTTGCTATGTATGTATGTTTTCATGTATACTATGTTTCTTCATCAACTTGTTCCCATCTTTATAGTTTGCTTTTTGCTCAGTCGTGTTTTCTGTTTTTGTAAATATTTTTTTATTTATAGCTTTTTAGTTTTGGCCACTTAGGCATTTCTTTTCCCAAATTACTTTTAAATATATAATTTGTAAATAATTTTGTGGTAGTCTTCTAAAAACAAAATTATTTAATGTCTCTAATTTAGGATAATTTTTTTCTATATTTTATGAATGCAAATTATTAGATTTTAGACCTAAATTATAGTGTGTATACAACCTTATAACAATATATGACATTATTTATCATATCAAAAAATTACACTCGTAATATCAATAAATAAACAAAATTATTATCTTCATAAAAAATTATAATATTTGATTCCAGGACCAGTGACCTTCTAATGCAGACTGTAATAGAACAATTTCCTTACTACAAAGCTGGATGCTTTCCAAATAGAGCCTATATACATAACTTGATATGGATGAGTAAATATATACCATCTCTTAGAGAACAAATTATGATAACTATTATTAACAAGTGAGTATAAATTATAACTTTCATTAAAATAGATATAGAAAAGTTGGTACTTTAAAAAAATAAAAAAAATTATATCCCTTACTTGGGAAACAATTGTTTCTCCATACAAATTTCTACCCCCACTTTCAGTTCCCTTAAGGAATTATTTCTTGAATGAAAACTGTCCTACATCTTTCCCAGGGTCTTAAACTATCTCCATACCAAATTTCATGTAAATCGGTTCAGCGGATAAGTGTGAAATGGTAATAGACAGACAGACAGAGTTACTTTTACGTTCATAATATTAGTGTTGATGATATATTAAAACTCTTCACTATTTAACTTCATAGGTAATGGTAACACGTTTGCTTGAGAAATTAAGCACAGCGGGTTCAAATCCCGGGTCTCACACCTCTGATATTTTCACGTTCGAATCATTTCCAACATGATTACCACTTGTCTTACAGTGAAGGAAAACCATGTCTGACTTAATTTAAGTTTTTATGAAGTATTAATAAATTAAGTTTTCGAAAGACAAGTGAAGTCCGTTAATGTCCACCCGGAAGCCCATGTTTACCAGTGGGACGTCAAAAAAGGGCTGAAACACGATACTATCTAACTTCATACACGTATTATTTTCAGAATGGTAGACATGGACACAAATATAGTAGACCGTGATAAAAATAAACAAGAAACAATATTTGATATGGAAATTGATGAAAAAGATGAAGTAAGCGAGACACTCGACTACTGTATGTTAGAAATGCTCAAATGGCTAGAGGATGAAAGAGATCCCGTGTTGAATATTATGTGCAATGTATTTGAAAGAGTTATATTACCTACTCATGGGATTCGGTAAGAAAATCAAAATGTTTAATGTGTTTAGTTATTTATTTGTAGTTATGAATGATTCGGGTATACATAAAATAATGATATTTCATATGAATGACGTTACATATTGCATTTATATATTACACTAGCGACTTACCCTCGCTTCGTTCGGGTGCGTACTAATTTTTAATTTTTTTGAGCAGAACCCTAATTCTTTTTCTAAAATAAAAGTAGCCTAAGTCACTTATAACAGCAGCTATGTGCCAGAGTAAATCCCGACAAAATCAGTCGAGCCGTTTCGGAGATTAGATAAACAGTCAGACAAACAAAAATTTTAAAAATGGTTTTCTTTTTATTAGTGCTGTATATACTTTCATATGCATTTAGAAAAAGCTGTTATTTTGACATTACAAACAGGCACTTCAATTTTATTTTTCTGTATAGATTTGTATTGCAATAATATCCATATCACATAACATGTTTCTTGTATGAGACACTAACATATGTAAGTATGGTTTTTTTGTGTGCCAGAGAACTTTAAATATTTTTTTTCTTATTATCACAGATCTCGATATTATCACAGTTAATGTAATATTACTCATTATCAAATTTTATCTTATACTAGTGATTGTTTTACCATTTAGTATAGATTTCTTAGAGCTGAGATATTTTCCCGCAGTAAAAAGTATCCTACGTGTTAAACCAGACAACCAGCTATCATCATTACATACCAATTTTCATCAAAATACCTCCAGTAATTTTTCTATGATGTGGTCACAGACAGACAGACAAAAATTCTAAAAACTATAGATTCAGCCTCTGTATCAATAATAATGTTTATATCAATAAGATTTTCCAAAAAATATTTCATGTATAGATTCACCTCAGTTAGAATTTTATTATATGTATAGATTAATACATTTTAAATATACAATATATGTACATAAATTTTCAGACATGTGCAGTTCCTTCTGTTATACACAATATCAATAAGTCAGCAGTGTGCGGATCGCGTTTTTACAAACTTATGGATAGTGGCAGCGGGTTTACACGGTTTGGGTCCTGGTGCTTTGGCAACTCGAAGGACTGCTGCCAGTCACTTGGCGGGTTTATTGGCACGATGTGTACGAGTGCCAAACTCTAGGGTGATACACTATTTAAGAACAATGGCAGAATGGTGCCATTCATATATAACAGCAACGCAGGATTCGACGGTTGCTGATAATATGAAAGTCCACGGTGCCTTCCATGCGATATGTCATGCAATATTTTATCTCGTTGCGTTTAAGAATCATCACCTGTTTATGAGTAAAGAGAGTGAGTGTTTTTAATTATGGTTTATTTTAGATTTTTTTTTTTTCAAATACATTTAAAAATAAAACTATGTTTTCGGATTTTTTCGTGGATTTCAAATTCAAAATATTTTATTCGATTAGAAAGAAGAAGCCTCAGACGACTGGCGAAAGAAACTCAGCGGGAAAAATATTTTTTCAAAAATCGTGTTAAACGTCATTTATTTAGATTTTTGGTTTCCGACGTTGCGAATCTATACTAATATTATAAAGAGGCAGAGTTTGTTTGTGTGTTTGTATGTTTGGTTGATCGCGCTAATCTAAGGAACTATTAATCCGATTTGAAAAATTCTTTTTTTTTAGATATGTAGTTGATTTATTGAGACAGGCTATATATCATCCCGTAAAAAGGTCCGGTTCCCGTGCGATAGATTTGTTTTTGTCTATATTCGAGTAAATCTAAGAAAGTATTAAACACATAAGTTTCAAAATATTTGATTCATTTGTTTTAAATGTAGTTTTACTATTGTAATAATCAATGTTATATTTAAATATTTATTTTCTTATTTCAGGTTTAAATTTTGTTGAATCGTTGAACCTACCACGTCTAGTTACTTGCAATCTCAATCCCCTAAGGACCTGTCCTCCACAAGTCTGCAGAGCGTTCTCGTCTGTGACTCGGTCACACCAAGTGGTGTACTGCCAAGCAATTATAGAAAAGAATGCCCGATTAACTCTCCAGAATAGTGTGCAAAAGTTTGATGATTGGTTCCCGTATGATCCTTATACATTACCTGTGTAAGTATGAATTTGATATTTTTGCATAAAAAATAAATAAATAAATATGTTGGGATATAAACACACAGCACCATCTAGTTCCATAGTAAGCTACGAGGCTTGTGTTATGGACACTAGAAAGTTGATAGACTACACATATGTACATAACTTTAAATACATACATATTATAAATATAAACATCCATGACTGGAGTACAAACATTTGTGCTCATCACACAAATTAATGCCCCCAGCGGGACTCGAACCCGCGACGGCTGTCACAGCAAGTAGGGTCACTACAAACTGAGCTAAACATGTTGTTGCAGGTTTTTTAAGTTGACTAAAGATGGAGCTTTTATCTTGTGATTTAAAACGCTTATGTGGATTGGGGCTTTATCGATGTTGCAATAAAAATATAAACATACATAATCTATTCCAAGTATAATATTTAGTAAATAAGTATATTCTTTTCTATGAAAAAATATTTTAAAGTAGATTAAGATATAGGTAAACTTTATTATGAAGAACTCTGTATAAGGATAATAATATTATATTCAATATAATATTTATTAGCTTTTGCTTCATTAATTTATATTGCCAATTATACTATACAGACTATTTTTTAATTTTTACTGAATAAATTTTTAAGTCTCCTCTATTTTACAGATCTGGGAAAATAATTTGGCCTCTCTGTATGGAATACAAGGATGTATTTAAAGATGGCGACGATGAAACACAATATACTAGTCTAAAACGTAAATTGGAGATTGAAGATGACGACTACTTAATACCGAGCCCTTCGCAGAAACTAGCCAGTTCATTATCAAATTGTATATCACCAGGATTCAAAACCAGTGAAAGTATATTTTATTAATATAATATAAAATGTAATATTGTTGTTGAATGTGTATTGGTTATAGATGTTTTAGCCATTTAAATCTAGATCGATCGATCGATAGACTAAAATCTAGATAAGATTGTATCTAGATTTTACCTTTTATTGGCTAAAAGAAATAGACTTAATAAAATTTGATTATTCGTCTTGAGTGAGATAGCTATCTAGTGTGCAGTTCATTCGCGTTAAGAAAATGGTGAGTCCATTGCCCTCATAAGAAAGAAGGCCGTAACTTCGTCAAAGTTGATTTCGAGATATTTAAAGTTTTGTCTTACTACTACGTCAAAATTACTACTAGTTTTGACGTAGTTATAATGAAAATGGTTTTGGTATCTCCGGATTCATTAGACTTAGAGGTTTATGAGTAAGACTATCAACTAGCATTTTTTTTTTGCTGATTTGAAATCTGCATATAAGTCATTTTTGACCAAATTGTTTGTTACGGCCTTCTTTCTTATGACGGCATCGTTGTCCACTGACCAATTAGGTCGCATAAAATTATAAAGTCAAGTTTACAATGAAGACAGACTTTCGTACGAAACAGTTGTGTCTTTTGTGCGTTATCTACAATAAATTTTAAAAATGAATACCTCACCTATTTATAAGAATAAAAGTGGAGCGATAATTCATAGCGGAGAAAAACGAGGATGTTACAATGTTTTTAAATACTAAACTGTGCGATTTAAATGATTTTGATTCTTTTATAATAAATACAAACGAAGATTCTGATTAAATATATTATTAATGAACTATTTTGATTTGAGATAATTGAGTTGATTTTTATCCATTAAATTTAATCTTTTGAAATATATTTGTATTGAATTTTTACTCCACTATGAATACACCTTTACGCTGCAGTTGCACTCATGACACACTGTTTCCTTAACGCGAATGGACTATAATAAAAGAGCAGAAAGAGCAGTGCTGGTATCACTTTACTCGTGTATATTCATTTTAATATAAGCATTATTGATTAGAGCAAAGAGTTTAAGGTGATATATACATTTTTATAATGACTTGTATTAAATATATAAGTTATGAATAAGTGGTTATGTTTCATTATAGTAATGAATTTTTACTTAAATAAACAAAATGAGCAATATTTACGAATAATTATTACATTTGCTTTTATGAAACTTGCTACGTATAGTAACGAACTAGCGACTCATCCTCGTTCTGCTCTGGTTCGTCCCTACTTACATTTTAACGTTTAGTATAGACTTCGCAGAAATAAGATATTTTCCTCCAGTAAAAAGTTTCCTATATGTTGACCTGAGGTGTCCAGGTTCGAATCCCGGTCGGATATAGTTTTTACTTTTGTTTTTTTTTTCTATTATTTGTATTATTATTCAAGTTTTTTGTTTTTTTTTTTATCTAAAAAAAAAACGATATAACAAAAAAGAACTCCAAGCGAAGCTCAGTCGCCCAGGTACTTTTTATTACAGCGAAATATGTATTTAATACCAATAGAATTGACATTTAAAAGTCAAAAATTCTGTATTAAAAACTCTTTTGGTAAATTAGTAAGTGGGACAAATAAGCACTGAGATATGCTTAGATATGTGTAAACAAATAACTCATAGTAGCTTTTTTTAAATATTCGGCTATTTGATAATAACTTTACTATACATGTTATTACATTCATTTTGTTGATTTAGTTATAGTGATGTTCAAGGAATGTGAGTCCTCCATTTAACACTTGTGATATTTACTATGTACATAGTATATTTGTTCGATTTATCCGCCTCAGTATCTTTTTCAAGAATATAATCTGAGTATAGAAGGCTTACATTTAGTTTTTCATTAAAATGGACTATTTTTTAACTTCATATGCTATCAAGTTGCATTAACGTTATTATTGTGATTTTTATATAACATTAGTACATATATAATATTCAAAAAAATAACGTTATTATAATGATTTTTTGTACAAAATATTAGTATATAATATTAAAAAAAACTCAAGTTTTTATTCCATTTGCAAATAATAATGATTATTATCTAAAACATGTAATCTGGTTCAATTACATGTGAAATCATAAAATACTTGATAGTGTATGAAGGGTTTTTACTTTTTTTTTTGCTTTTTATGCCAGTCAGTGAATAGGGCAAAGGAAAATGATACTATTAGAAGTTATTTCTTAAATAAATTTATTTATTAAAAAAAAACATGATTTTATTTACTCCCACATCTAACACTAAGACAATCAAAGGGCAAAATATGGTTACTCACCAATATTTTTCTAATGAACACTCAAGGGCTTTATAGAACTCTAAGCATTATAATTTAAAAACATTAAGATGAATATATAATAATTTAATTGAATACTGTTAATAAATCTCACTTGAACAAGCCTTACACTTAACATTTGAGTATTTCCACATATAAAAATTATTATTTTTTAATTAAAAGTGCTACCAGACTATGCAAAAATAATAGTAGAATCAAACCAAACTTTTGACCTTACTAAAATAAGAAAAGGTTTTGGAATAAAATCTCATATCAAATTATAAAAAATATATCATTTTTCCCCTAAAAAATTTTGTTTTCTCCCTTAAAATATACTATATGGATTTATTAAAAAAAAAAATTAATAAAAAAGGATATGCTAACCCTAACTTTCAAGTATCCTATTAAGTTTCAAAACTTGTACCTACTTGCCTCAAGAGTTACTTTTCAAAACTCATTTGCAAGCTGACTATCAATTTAAATAATGAAAAATAAAACTATTACAGATCAAAAAGCTTAACTTAATCAATAAAATGATATTAAACACATTTTAATGGGAAATACTCAAATTTGATTAATAATAATTTTGCATTATTATCTTTTTTAGACATCAGACTACAACACCCTGTATTATAAATAAAAAAATAAGTATCAGAAAATAGAGAGTATTTCACCGCTAAATATATTAAAATAGGTAATTACAAAATTAATTCACTGCTAAGCATCGATCAAAAAAGTACTAGATACAATCAGCGACAAAAAATGTCCTCGCCGAATGAGCGCTCATTTGAACATTTGAGCGCGCTTCTAAATTTTTTTTGTGAAAACAACTTTAAGCATTGCGTTTAAGGTTCAATTTACATTGTTATACATTTATTTCAACTAGAATAATTACCTAAACACAATTGGTCACAGTTTCAAGACAACTTTTGCATGGGCTTGTGTATTTAGTACTTTTTTGATCGATACTGCTAAGCCAGATTTATACAAACAGTTAAGATGGCACTCTACTTCAAAATACTATTATCAGTAATGTTATTCAGAAATATATCGCATAACAAAAACTAAAATATCACGAAGCTTTAAAAATATATCTATGAATGATATATTTATTCATTCATTTCTTCAATGGACCACGAAGAGGATAAAAATATCAACACTCCTATTTTTGCTTACAATCCGATGTCTAATCGAAAGTAATTTTTTGATGTGAAACATCTATTGGGAAAACCGACTTGTATGGTGTGACGGCATGACGTTGTCATCCCTGCTGAAGAATTCCAATATATAAATATTTATTGGTTTCTACGTGGCTTTTGTCGCTTTTGATGGGATCCTATTGGAGTTTTTCAACAGGGATGCCATCATGCCCCTTCTACGCCACCGCGTATTCTATACACTTTGTTGCTTCTCTGTATTAGCTGCGTAATGATATCTCTATATTTCATTATATTCGTTATAGTTTTTTATTAATTACTAGCGACTCACCCTCGCTTCACTCGGATTCGTCCCTAGATTGATTCCCCATACAAACTTTCATCCCCATTTTCACCCCCTTAAGGGATGATTTCCGCAATAAAAAGTATCCTATGTCCTTCCCAGGGTCTCAAATTATCTTCTTACCAAGCATCTAAATCGGTTTAGTAGATGCAGAGATTACCCCCTACAACCTCACAAACTTTCCCTCTTTATAATATCAGTGTAGATGAATTCTAATACTAACATAGATGTTCCACATCGGCCGGGCGTCCCATGACAGCCAACTATTTTTATTTCTACAATATTAAACCTTATACACTAATTATTGAAATTCACATTTATTAAAGAAGCATTTGAAACTTGCATCACATAATTAAAAAAATTCGAGAATTGCCAACAAATGCTTGTTATGCATTAACATTAAAAACTACATCCATTAAATAGTATGATATTCCTTGCAAATAGAGTTAGTGGTTTTTAAAATTGCTGTATTTAAATAAAATTCAAGATACACACAGACATGACAATTGACAAGAATATAAAAAAAACAATATTATTTTTCAATCAATGAATAAATAAGCTATACTTTCTTTACCACACTTTTACTTAAAAAAAAAAGAAAGGATCTTAATATTTTAATCCTTAAAAATATAAATGATTTTTATACAAGGTTCATATACTTTCGTGTGGATGCAAGTTATTAAATCTGAAATCTATAGGAAAGAGTAAAAATAGCTTGAATGGAGAAGTTTCCAATTTTTTTATGTATTGATTATATTAAAAAATTAACTAAACTATATCAAAAATATGAAAGATTTATTAAAATATCTCAACAAATGAAAAAGTTGTAAAACTTTGTAAGAATAATGTTGTGACGTCACACAACCTGAATAACCGAAATTTAAATTAATTTGTTATTTATTTATAGATTTTAAAAAAGCCATTGCATTAAATAAGATGTTAACAACATTGTGAAACTTCTCCATTATTCCTAGCGGCAGCTAACAGAATATTGATAAATCACAAGCAATATTATTTGAGTGAGGTACAAGACAATATGAAATAAGTTATCTCCTTCTATGATATGGATGCCTTCTCTTAAATGAAGTAATTGTTTTATTATGTATATGTTGTTTAGTTTGATATTGGGCTATGATCGGGGTCTCGTGAGCTGCCAACTTATTGATAACAAAATCATCACCTGCTTTCATATTCTCCATCATTTTCAATTTAGCCTCTATTGACTGGATAGCGGTTTTCTTGCTTAATTTGAGTTCTGGCTTGACTCCGGTTAATGCTGCTATACCGAGTTCAGGTTTTGGTTTATCCTGATCCTCCTAAAAATAAAGAATTGATAATTCAGAAAGCAATTTACAATATCTGTAAAGATTTTTGCTACCATCCTACAGACTTTTCCACAACATAAGTTTGTGAATTTTACTTATTCAAAATGTAATTGAGTATTGATTTCTGAACGGAAATAACTTTTATTCGGCTTAGTAAATAAATACACAACAATGTACCTACCTTGAGAACAGTATAGCAGGCAAATTAAAAGATACAATATTTTTATGAATTAACTATTAAGTATACATTTTTTGGCAGATTATAAGTTTTTTAAAATAGACTTGTATTTAATTGATTAGTTATTAAGCTATTTGTATTCATTCTAGGCTATATTCTATTATTGCTAAACATAAAATACTTACGGAAGTACTCTTAGCAAATTTTACACAAATCCTCTTTGATCCCAAAAGCTGTCCATTTAATGAGTTCATAGCATTTATAGCATCTTGTTTCAGCTTATATGTGACGAAAGCAAAACCTCGTGGCTGCCCAGCATTGGGCCCACTGCGGTGGAAAAGCATATCCAACTTCTCAATGTTGCCATACACACGGACCATTTTCAATAGTTGATACCGGTAATAAAAAAGGTATAGTTTAATTAGATATTCAAATATGAGACATTAATATAAAGGATTCGCGAAATAAAATCTTGTTACAAATAATCATCTGATGTTTTGTTTATTTAATTAATAGTAATAAAAAGTAAAAATTTGATTCATGCTTTTGTAGGTTAAAATATGAACCATAATATGTAGAGAAAATAACATACTCATTAACTCTTAGATCCAGATTTCCAATCCAAAGCCTTTTATCACTTGTCTCATTCTGCTGCACAGGTTCCAAATGTAAAGGAATCTGTAACATATTACACTATAATTTATAATCAACATTTATGATCTCGAACAAGCAATCTTATTGTTCTTATATTGTGGGCAAACGTAAATGATGTCATTTATTTACCGTTCCGTCTTCCATAGTCTTTTCAACTCGAAAAATACTAAGCTGTATCGTTGGATCGAGAAAAATCTATAGAACGTAATCGATCAAAATCTCTTAATGGCTAGTTCTTCCAAAATGAATTACCCAAAATTTTAAATATCAAAATATTATAATAAAACAATAAATTATCTAGTATACACTAAAGCAAGCCAAAAACTTTTCTATATAAACAATAAATTATAAAATATATCACGTCGTTTTGTCGTTGTAATATGTAAAGCAAACAATCTAGTCCAGAGACAAGGAAGTCAAACTGTTTGACACTGACAGCTATTAAATATAGACAAATTCTCTTTGATCTGTAATCCAGAGATTATAGAGATATATGTAACTATAAAATATAAATAGGTGTCTAAAATAGGGAAGAATTTTAATTTTTCTTCCCGCCAGATGTCGGGATCACTATAGCCCCCAGTATATCGTAAAGTTTTATAGCGTCGCGTGGATGATTTTTTCTTTTTCATATTATTTAAAATTTAACTAAATTTACAAATTGAGCAGTGCCAGAATACAAAGAAAATGAAAATCATTGTTTTGTTTCCAAAGGACAAAAACTAAAGAAATTGTGGGCTAAAGCAATAAGACATCGACATCATTTTAAAGAAAGTGATTTTAAAAGTATTAAATCATCTACAGGTGATTTTTTTTTTGTGAAAGAAAAAAGGTACAAAAAAGAAATGTGTGTATAGACTTATGTACGCATGTGTGAAGATTTCATCCCGTATGTCACAACTCTTTGTTTGCAAAAGGAATGATAAATTAATAAAATAATTAAAGTAGGTATATTAGGCATATTACAATCATATATTTATTAAATATCATTTAAGGATAAAATATAATATTATATATCATTTGTCAAACAATAACAACGGTTACCAGCTGTAACTTTTTGGTTAACTTTTAGGCTTTTTGGTAAATTTTTGGCTGTCCTTATGTGCACGCATCGTAAAATTTTGACTCTCATATTTTTTTCCAAACGTCCCAAAAGACGTACGTCTAACTTCAAAAATATTCACCTGTAGACGATATATGAATTTTAAAATCACGTTCTATAAAATGATGTGGGTGTAATCTGTGTATTCAGTCTTTTTTAACATCCTACTGCTGGGCATGGGCCTCCCTTTAATACGAGGGGAATCAGGCCATAGTCCACCACGCTGGTCAAGTGCGGATTGGCGGACTTCACACGTCTTTCGAAAACTTGCTAGGTTTTCTCAGACATGCAGGTTTCCGCACGATGTTTTCCTTCACTGTAAGGCAAGTGGTAATCATGTTAGAAATGATTCGCACATGAAAATATTAGAGGTGCAAGACCCGGGATTTGAACTCGCTTCACTCGGTTTCCCAAGCGAGCGCGTTACCACTGGGCTACCACTGTCTCTCATGATGTCCACATAGCCTTAAATGTAAAGATTGTGATTTCGCCAATTTTGATCGTCTTATTGCTTTAGCCTACAATTTCTTCAGTTTTTGTCTTTTGAAAACAAATGATATCCATATTTTTTTTTGCACAATTTTTCATTTTAATTAAATTATAAATAAAATGAAAAAATCTCCATCCACGCTATAGAGCTTTATAATATACTAAGAATTATAGTTATCGCGATATCTGGCGGTAGAAAAAGGCAAAATTCTTACCCATTATTCTTTCGTATTATATTATATAATAATACGAAAGAAAAGTTGAAATTTGCAACTCCTTTTCTTCGATTTCATTCTTGAAAATATTAGACCAGAAAGAAGTTAGCGTGTGAATATTTTTTTTTGTATTCTGTTATATGCTAATAAATTGCTCTTAAAATGCTCCTCCGAAATCTGCAATTGCTCCACGTCTAAAGTGATTAGTTAATTAATAATTATTTTTTAAAAAAATTGCTTACTCAAAAATTAAATTCGCTATAACACGAGAAATAATCATTTTTTTTACCAAAGTTTTTTTCTCAAAAAATTGCTCCTTAAATGCTCTTTCGAAATATGCAATTGCTTCACGTCTAAAGTAATTAGTTAATTAATAATTATTTTTTAAAAAAATTGCTTACTCAAAAATTAAATTCGCTATAAAACGAGAAATAATCATGTTTTTACCAAAGTTTTTTGCTCAAAAAATTGCTCTTTAAATGCTCTTTCGAAATATGCAATTGCTCCACGTCTAAAGTAATTATTTAATTAATAATATTTAAAAAAAAATGCTTACTTAAAAATTAAATTCGATATAACACGAGAAATAAACATTTTTTTACCAAAGTTTTTATGCTCAAATATTGCTCTTTAAATGTTCTTTCGAAATATGCAATTGCTCCACGTCTAAAGTGATTATTTAATTAATAATATTTAAAAAAAATTGCTTACTCAAAAATTAAATTCGCTATAACACGAGAAATAATAATTTTTTTACCAAAGTTTTTTGCTTAAATATTGCTCTTTAAATGCTCTTTCGAAATATGCAATTGCTCCACGTCTAAAGTGATTAGTTAATTAAAAATTATTTTTTTAAAAAATTGCTTACTCAAAAATTAAATTCGCTATAACACGAGAAATAATCATTTTTTTTACCAAAGTTTTTTTCTCAAAAAATTGCTCCTTAAATGCTCTTTCGAAATATGCAATTGCTTCACGTCTAAAGTAATTAGTTAATTAATAATTATTTTTTAAAAAAATTGCTTACTCAAAAATTAAATTCGCTATAAAACGAGAAATAATCATGTTTTTACCAAAGTTTTTTGCTCAAAAAATTGCTCTTTAAATGCTCTTTCGAAATATGCAATTGCTCCACGTCTAAAGTAATTATTTAATTAATAATATTTAAAAAAAAATGCTTACTTAAAAATTAAATTCGATATAACACGAGAAATAAACATTTTTTTACCAAAGTTTTTATGCTCAAATATTGCTCTTTAAATGTTCTTTCGAAATATGCAATTGCTCCACGTTTAAAGTGATTATTTAATTAATAATATTTAAAAAAAATTGCTTACTCAAAAATTAAATTCGCTATAACACGAGAAATAATAATTTTTTTACCAAAGTTTTTTGCTTAAATATTGCTCTTTAAATGCTCTTTCGAAATATGCAATTGCTCCACGTCTAAAGTGATTAGTTAATTAAAAATTATTTTTTTAAAAAATTGCTTACTCAAAAATTAAATTCGCTATAACACGAGAAATAATCATTTTTTTTACCAAAGTTTTTTTCTCAAAAAATTGCTCCTTAAATGCTCTTTCGAAATATGCAATTGCTTCACGTCTAAAGTAATTAGTTAATTAATAATTATTTTTTAAAAAAATTGCTTACTCAAAAATTAAATTCGCTATAAAACGAGAAATAATCATGTTTTTACCAAAGTTTTTTGCTCAAAAAATTGCTCTTTAAATGCTCTTTCGAAATATGCAATTGCTCCACGTCTAAAGTAATTATTTAATTAATAATATTTAAAAAAAAATGCTTACTTAAAAATTAAATTCGATATAACACGAGAAATAAACATTTTTTTACCAAAGTTTTTATGCTCAAATATTGCTCTTTAAATGTTCTTTCGAAATATGCAATTGCTCCACGTCTAAAGTGATTATTTAATTAATAATATTTAAAAAAAATTGCTTACTCAAAAATTAAATTCGCTATAACACGAGAAATAATAATTTTTTTACCAAAGTTTTTTGCTTAAATATTGCTCTTTAAATGCTCTTTCGAAATATGCAATTGCTCCACGTCTAAAGTGATTAGTTAATTAAAAATTATTTTTTTAAAAAATTGCTTACTCAAAAATTAAATTCACTATAACACGAAAAATAATCATTTTTTTACCAAAAATTTTTTGCTCAAAAAATTGCTCTTTAAATGCTCTTTTGAAATATGCAATTGCTCCACATCTAAAGTGATAAGTTAATTAATAATTATTTTTTAAAAAAATTGCTTACTCAAAAATTAAATTCACTATAACACGTGAAATAATCATTTTTTTACCAAAGCTTTTTGCTCAAAAAATTGCTCTTTAAATGCTCTTTCGAAATATGCAATTGCTCCACAACTAAAGTGATAAGTTAATTAATAATTATTTTTTAAAAAAAATTGCTTACTCAAAAATTAAATTCGCTATAACACGAGAAATAATCATTTCTTTACCAAAGTTTTTTGCTCAAAAAATTGCACTTTAAATGCTCCTTCGAAATATGCAATTGCTCCACGTCTAAAGTAATTATTTAATTAATAATATTTTTTTTTAAAAAATGCTTACTTAAAAATTAAATTCGATATAACACGAGAAATAATCATTTTTTTACCAAAGTTTTTTGCTCAAAAAATTGCTCTTTAAATGCTCTTTCGAAATATGCAATTGCTCCCCGTCTAAAGTGATTATTTATGTTTTTATTTTTTTTTTCAAATTTCTTGCTCAAAAATTAAATTTACTATAAAACGAGAAATAATCACTTTTTATTAAAGTTTTTTTGCTTAAAAGATTGCTCTCTAAATGCTCCTCCGAAATTTGTAATTGCTCCACGTCTAAAATGATTATTTAATTCATAATATATTTCTTTTAATTTCTTACTCAAAAATTAAATTCACTATAAAACGAGAAATAATCGCTTTTCATTAAAGTTTCTTGCTTAAGAAATTGCTCTTTAAATGCTCCTCCAAAATCTGCAATTGCTCCAAGCATAGTGACCCGTTGTCTGTGGCGATCGCTTATTTTGATGCCTGTCAAATGTTTTAAAAAATGATAATTAATTAAATAATCACTTTAGACGTGGAGCAATTGCAGATTTTGGAGGAAAATTTTAAGAGCAATTTATTGAGCAAAAAATTTTGGTAAAAAAATGATTATTTCCCGTGTTATAGCGAATTTAATTTTTAAGTAAGCATTTTTTAAAAAAATAATTTTTAATTAACTAATCACTTTAGACGTGGAGCAATTGCATATTTCGAAAGAGCATTTAAAGAGCAATATTTAAGCAAAAAACTTTGGTAAAAAAATTATTATTTCTCGTGTTATAGCGAATTTAATTTTTGAGTAAGCAATTTTTTTTAAATATTATTAATTAAATAATCACTTTAGACGTGGAGCAATTGCATATTTCGAAAGAACATTTAAAGAGCAATTTTTTGAGCAAAAAACTTTGGTAAAAAAATGATTATTTCACGTGTTATAGTGAATTTAATTTTTGAGTAAGCAATTTTTTTTAAAAATAATTATTAATTAACTTATCACTTTAGATGTGGAGCAATTGCATATTTCAAAAGACCATTTAAAGAGCAATTTTTTGAGCAAAAAAATTTTGGTAAAAAAATGATTATTTCTCGTGTTATAGCGAATTTAATTTTTGAGTAAGCAATTTTTTTAAAAAATAATTATTAATTAACTAATCACTTTAGACGTGGAGCAATTGCATATTTCGAAAGAGCATTTAAAGAGCAATATTTGAGCAAAAAACTTTGGTAAAAAAATGATTATTTCTCGTGTTATAGCGAATTTAATTTTTGAGTAAGCATTTTTTTTAAATATTATTAATTAAATAATCACTTTAGACGTGGAGCAATTGCATATTTCGAAAGAGCATTTAAAGAGCAATATTTGAGCAAAAAACTTTGGTAAAAAAATGATTATTTCTCGTGTTATAGCGAATTTAATTTTTGAGTAAGCATTTTTTTTTAAATATTATTAATTAAATAATCACTTTAGACGTGGAGCAATTGCATATTTCGAAAGAACATTTAAAGAGCAATATTTGAGCAAAAAAACTTTGGTAAAAAAATGTTTATTTCTCGTGTTATATCGAATTTAATTTTTAAGTAAGCATTTTTTTTTTAAATATTATTAATTAAATAATTACTTTAGACGTGGAGCAATTGCATATTTCGAAAGAGCATTTAAAGAGCAATTTTTTGAGCAAAAAACTTTGGTAAAAACATGATTATTTCTCGTTTTATAGCGAATTTAATTTTTGAGTAAGCAATTTTTTTTAAAAATAATTATTAATTAACTAATTACTTTAGACGTGGAGCAATTGCATATTTCGAAAGAGCATTTAAGGAGCAATTTTTTGAGAAAAAAACTTTGGTAAAAAAATGATTATTTCTCGTGTTATAGCGAATTTAATTTTTGAGTAAGCAATTTTTTTAAAAAATAATTATTAATTAACTAATCACTTTAGACGTGGAGCAATTGCAGATTTCGGAGGAGCATTTTAAGAGCAATTTATTAGCATATAACAGAATACAAAAAAAAATATTCACACGCTAACTTCTTTCTGGTAAATATTAGTCTGATAAAAGTCTGCGATAAATGTTTCTAGTCTGTGGTAACAGCAGATGTCAAAATTGTTCATATTTCATTTGACATTTGATGATTTGACATTATCTATTTGTCGACGATTTCACAAACAAAAACTTATGAATATGATTTCACAATTATATAAAAATTTACAAAAAAATACTTATACGAAATTATATCTATAACTAATTTCGTAGTGGAGAAGCTGAGCCATATTTATTATATTATTTATTACTATGACTGTAGTGCAAGTCATGAAAAAGATAAATAAGAAAATTCCAGGTAAATTACCGCCACCACCAAAAAATGAAATTGATGGTAAAATCGAAAATCTATCAGCAAAAACTTTACCAGAACTATTAGATCTTCGAGATCGTCAGCAAAAACTACTTAATAATAAGGCTTTTATAGCTAAATTGGCAGATAAAGGCGAAAAAATTCGTACCTTTTATGATAAAATAAAAAATGAAATTAAATCAAAGCAGGAAGAAGAACATACATGCCGTTTATTCAGTGACATGAAACTCGATAGTATTGACAAAGAATCTATAGCAAATGTTGAATGGGATGGAAAAATACAAAGAAATGAAAATGTTTACTTAGATTCTGATGATGATAGTGAACCAGAAGATGTTTTACATATATTAAGTCAAAGCACTGCGCAAGAGAAAAAAGTTAAAGTATTACAGCCAGAAAAACCTTTAATAACTCCAGAAGATCTTATGAACATAGGTGAAATTGCCCATGTTAAAAAACTAGTTGAAAAAACTGAGGTTAATATAAAACCAAAACTGACTGGTAATTTTAAGCCATATAAGACTACTATTTCAGATGTGCATAATCCTGAAAAAGAAATTCTTAGGAAAAAAAATAAGCACTGGGAGGTAACGGCAGCCACTCCTCCACCCATTGTTCATGGTCCAGTCAAAACATTAAATTTAGAAGAATCTCTAAAACTTCAAAAGGAATATAACATTCACTTAAAAGAAGTTGAAGCAAAACATGCTGCAGAAAAGTTATTTGCTCGATCAGGTATTAAAATGGCTGAACTTCCCGAGGATACTAGCAAATTTGGAAATTATAGAACAGCTGATAGTGATGATAGTGAAAAGTCAGATCTTGAGGATAGTGATAAAGAAGTAATAGATGAAGAACCAGAAAGAGGAGGTGTTGTGTTTACAGTGATGAACTAAATTTTATCTGTGATAAAATTGAAACTTTAAACAAGTTTTTTATAATAACAGGAAAGTGCACAGAAATAAATATTTCCTGGTTCCATGTTTTTTGTAAAAGTTGAATAAATAACATTTCAAATTATAAAATATTTTATTTATTATTTTATGTAAACTAACATACACACACAATGTGCACATTATCACTGGCTGCTATCTATAGGATATTGTTTTGATACTCAATTTTGTTAGCTATCTTTGAATTCATATAAAAATAGTATAGGACAAATAGACATTCCGATTTTTTTTCATTATTCTGAACAACTTTTCATTACAAATGTTTAAAAAATATGGACAAATTCATCCCAACCTTTTCAAGTATGTGCTGATCAACGGATAGCTTTTTATTTGTATAAAATAATTCCCTATAAATTCCTATTTGACCTTATAATTCGATACAAGCAAAAATACTTAATATTCAAAGTAAAATTGTTTATTTATGACATTATCTTAAGGCAAGAGAAAATTTATTAATCCTATAGAACAATTGGTCTATTCTATTGACCACGTAAACCAAATAACTTGCAATGGAAAATTTGGCGTAAACTTGCGCATGGCTAAAAGCGAAGTGAACAAAACGCAAGCGCCCTATCTGGTATATTATCATTAACATGTCGTGCATATAACTAATCGTGTCAGTTTTTTAGTAGACTACATGGTGTAGAATTTTTAATACAAAGTTGTGGTAAATTAAATGAATCTACAAATTCGTATAAAAGAGCATGGCGGGATAAGCATGGGGTAGCGGCCCCAGCGGTAATTTCAACTGCCAATTTTTTTGTACGATGGTCTTGCAGAGTACAACTTACCTGTAAAATATTATTTTAAAATATGCATTAGTTTTCGAGAAAATCAAAAAAATCTTTTTTTTGAAAAAATTTTTTTTTTCGTCAATAGTTATGAATACATCAATGTCCGTGATTCAATTCAATTCAATTCTTTTGTTTAGTGGCTTCCAGAAGTGCCAGTTGGGCACAATTTACTTCGCCAATGTCGCGTAGAATGGAGAAAACACGTTATATTAAGAATGACCGGTAAAAGAGAGAAAAAAAATCACTAGATCTGATTACATGTTGATACGGAGCAATTCGTTGTAAAATCAGGATCTACAACAGACAAGACAATATATATATATACAAATCAGTAAGAACAAAGAAATAATAATAGTTAGTACTATTAATAAACTAATTATGACTACAATTTAATTTTATTACATTTAATATATGTACACAGAAATCTACATAATGGACTAAACACAAACATTAACAAACAATTAACATTAATGGGACGGGGGACTTTAGAAGGAAGAATGTCATAGAGAGGGTAGAGGAGTTTGGGACAGCTGAAGAGGATATGGGAAGGGGAGCCTTCGTCAAGGCCACATTCACACAGGGAGTGGTCCCTGACTCTGATCTTAGCCAAGTGTACAGGAGTACTTGCATGTCCAAGACGTAGACGACAAATTGTAGATATAACCCTACGTTCCGCCAGTTTGTAACGAAAGAACCAGGGGCGTCTTGGAATCTCTGGCTGAATTGCAGCATAGTGTTTACCTTTAAAAGATTTTGATGAGTTCCAGTTATTTTTCCACGATTTATCCAAATATTTTTTTGGAAGAGATAACAAATCCTGAGCCGAATTTGAGAAATGCTCCAATGAGCCGCACTGTATGGCAGATTTGGCACAAGAATCTGCTGTTTCGTTCCCAGGAATTCCGGAGTGGCCCGGAACCCAAACTAGTGAGATCGCTAAGCCCTTTTGATCACATGAGTACAAAGCTTCACGAATCCTTAGAATTATGGAACATCTTAATCTACTATGAAAGGGGTTCTCCTTAATAGCCATTAAGCAGCTTAATGCGTCAGTAAAAATAACAGTCTGTTTAAAGTTATGGGAGCGGGTAAACAGGATTGCTTCAAACAAAGCAACAGCCTCGCCTGTAAACACCGATGATTCGGGAGGGCACTTAAATTGCAAAATAATTTTGAATTTTGGAATCCAGCAGGCTGCACCAACACAGCCATCTTGAGATAGCTTCGCCGCGTCAGTAAAGATCAGGAGATGATTCGACCAATTTTGATGAACCATTGCTTGAAATTTTATGTTGGTGTCAGGTGCTCCTTTGGTCAGACCAACATCTGTGATTATAGAAGGAGACATAGCTAGAGCATTATAGGGAGTACAAAAGATAGGATTAGAGGGGAAACAAGACATAGGGTGTGGAAGTTTGGTGAATTTAAGGTAACTGTCCAGTAAAAAGGACAATGGCTTATTTGATGGGCTTAGCTCGGCCAACTGCCGCAACCTTGGCCACAAGGGATGGGAAGATAACTGTAATGACTTGCAAACAAAACGGTCGGACAGATACTGCCGACGGATAGGTAAAGGAGGGTCGACACATTCAACCTGAAGGGCGTTGGTAGGGGAAGACCTCATTGCACCTAAAATTAATCTTAGGCATTTATACTGTATTTTATTTAACTTCTCGGAAGCTACTTTATTAAAGGGGTCCAAAACAAATAGGCCGTAGTCTATATGGCTACGTATGACAGAATTGTACAATAGTTTTTGAGTATATGGGTGTGCACCCCACCACACTCCAGACACCGCTCGAAGAGCATTGATGCCTTTTTCACACTTTCTGCTGATATACTCCGCGTGGGCAATTCCATTCAGTCGTTTATCGATTACTATGCCTAAAAATTTAGTGTTATCAGCTAGATTAATAAGTTGATCCTCATAGCAAAGCTCAAAATTTGGAACAAATCGTTTTTTTGTAAACACAACAGCTTGACATTTGGACACCGATAATGACAAGCCATGTTCGTTGAGCCACTGGCCTAAATAGTGCAAAGCAGAGTTTAACCGCAAAGTAATGTCCTCCACCGATTTTGAACTAAAATAAAGAACAATATCATCAGCATATTGAAGAATGTTACAAAAACTATTAACAGACAATTCGAGGTCATGTGTGTAAATGCTGTACAGCAAAGGACTGAGGACCGAGCCTTGAGGCAAACCCTTCCAGACAAGTCTGGAAGGCAGTGTAAGCAGTCGATGTCTTATAGATATAGTTCTACCGGTCAGCAGATTACATATGAAATGAACTAACCTCGGCGGTATACTCAGCTGTTGCATTTTCTGCCTGAGCAACGGAAGAAGGACATTGTCATATGCAGAAGCGATATCTAGAAAGACACCAACCAAGTACTCTCCTTTTGCATAGGCAAGTCGAATGTCTGTCGTTAGAATGCTGAGACTATCTATAGTACTTAAACCCTTTCTAAAGCCAAACTGAGAGGGCGCTAAGATATTTCTGCTTTCCACTATCCATTCCAGTCGATTTTTTAAAATGCGTTCAGTAATTTTCGATAAGGTTGATGACAGTGCAATAGGTCTGTAAGAATTCGGATCAGAAGGATTTTTACCAGGTTTAAGGATAGGGATAATTATCTGAGATTTCCAGGCTTCCGGGATAATGCCTGACTTAAATATTGCATTGATGAGGTTGAGAAAATACAATTTAGATTTCTCATTTAATTTCCCAATAAAAGAATATGGTATACCATCCTCACCTGGGCTGGTGTCCTTTAAACCCGTTAAGGAGTTCTCGAGCTCATCCAGAGTGAAAGGGGCATCCATATCATCCAATGATGAGGGCTGTGCAGGAAAGGGAAGTAAATCATGATGGGGAACAAATGGGGGAGCTAGCTTGTCAGCAAAGTCATTAAGCCATTCAGAAGGATTGTTGGAACCTTGATGAGGTATAACATCAAGAGCTCGGCGAAATTTTTTGACTTGTCTCCAAACATAAGAAGACGGGGATCGAGGTTCAAGGGACTCGCAGAATTTGATCCAACCAAGTTTTTTCTTTTTATAAATCACTCTCCGAAATTTGGCATCACTGCGTTGGTACTCAAGGAAGTTCTCCATTGTCATACGGGCTGCGTATGCTAATTCGGCGAAAGTACGCCGGTTAACAAAATCACTGCATTCCTGATCCCACCAGGGATTGAAAGGCAACTGATTTTGTGTGGAGTGTTTTTTGGGGATAAAGAGATCAGCGCTTGAAATAATGGCTGAAAGGAATCGATCATAATAAACAATTACATTCTCATCACTAATAGACTCAGGAAGAGAGCCCAGCATGTTGTCAACAGAGTAAGCATACTCTAACCAGTTTGCTTTATTCAAATTATATGGAAGCAAGGGCTTGAAGGAAGGAGGAGGAGGAGAGTGCCTATTATTTAAAGAGAGGAGAATAGGAAAGTGGTCACTACCATAGGAGGAAGGGAGAGTACTCCATGATAGTAGGGAAGATAAAGATGGAGAAGATAATGAAAGGTCAACAGCAGTCTTGGGGTTTTGATTAGGATATACTCTACGGGTCGGTGAACCATCGTTTAAAATACAAAGATTGAGATCATCAATCATGTCCACCAGCAAAGGAGAGAATCCATCACAAAAATAACACCCCCACAAAGTGTGGTGCGTATTAAAATCACCCATGACTAGTACAGGACTGGGGAGGGAAGAGATGATAGACTGTAGCTCAGGGAAGAGAGAAGAAGAAGGATAAGGAATATAGAGTGATAGAAAAGAGATATCAAAAGCTCTTATAGCAACAGCATTTATCTGTTGACTATAAGGGGGGAGAGGGATCAGGGAATATGGAGTGGAGTGCCGGATAAGGATGGCACTACCCCCATACCCGTCACTTCTGTCATCCCTCAAGCAAGCAAAACCTGATACCCTAAAACGGGAACCAGGGATAAGCCATGTTTCAGAGATGGCAATAATGACAGGCTCATATAGGGTAATAATAGAAAGCAGTTCATGTTTTTTAGAACGTACACTTTTACTATTCCACTGAAGGAAGTTGAGTGGGGCCATTTTTAAGGATATTGAAGATATGGAGTAAGTTTTGGGCAACGTTGGACGGTAAGGGAATTTCATCACCAGCTGAAATAATAGAAATAAGAGTTTCTGTTAAATTTAAAAGAAGGTTAGATCTAGAGAACTCATAAGGGGATTCATTGTTGCCGTTTAAAGCACAGCCATTTGGTAAGGAAGAAGAAGAGTTACTAGTGATGGCTTGATGAGCTAGTCTATCATAACCTTTAGTAAGAGGAGCTCGAGGACGAGGAGAACGGACAACAGTCTTGGTGTAGGATTTCCTGATAGGAATTTGAGGATTACTAGGACTAGGCTGTGACATTGTTATAAGGGGTGGAGAAAACATTTCCTTAGCCATATCAGCATAGGAACGTCTAACTGGGGGGAACCGGGAGGATGCTTCCATATAGGATATATTATCCTGCGACATTAAAGTTTTAATATTTTGCTGCCTTACAAACTCAGGACAGTCCTTGTCAATTGCATAGTGCTTAGCCGAGCAATATAAACATGTAGAATTATCCTTTGAGATATCACATGCATCCCCAGTATGTGGTTGGGAACACCTGTAACACCTTGGCTTAGACCTACACTGTGTTTTGATGTGACCAAAGCGACAGCAGCTCATGCATTGAATTGTAGGAAGGTTATAGGTCTCAACAGGTAAGGAGGTGTGATATGAGTACACTTTTGGTGGCAAAACTTGCCCACGGAATGTTAAGACAACAGACTGGGTCGGAATCCAAGTAGCAACACCATCATTCATTGTCTTACGATTTAGTCTTCTGGCCTTCAAAACCTGAGTACAGCCTGAGGGGAATTCTAAAGACGACACAAATTCATCCATTGCCCAGTCTACGGGGACTCCCTTGACTAGGCCCATTCTAGTAATATTAAAAGTTGGGATTACAGCAACAAATTTTGATAAATTCAAAATAGGATTATTTATGAAGTTGTTTGCAGCTACAGCAGTCGAAAATTGGATTTCAATTTTGTTGCGACCTACATTTTTAACACCATCATTTACAATGTTTTGTATTTTGTTGTGGTATAAGAACTGACCAAATTTAATTGCTCTGATGGTAGTACCTGCCGCTGGGTCAGGAGTCTCCCGAGACACATAAACAATGAAGGGACCCTTGTCATCCTCAGAATAACACTTAGGACCGGACAGAGATGGATGCACATAGACATGTTGAATCGATGGTGTAGCCGACGAAGGATCGACTATAGTCTTCTTAGTAGTGTCATTTATAATTTCGTCACTTTGACGCTTTCGTGAAGATGTGGGCAAAGATACTGACAAACCTCCAGGGTCCGGTGGATCAGGCGGTGGATCAGGATCCATACTTAATATCTACCACAAACAAAAAAGACGACTCACAATACTTACAAATACCAATCACCACGTTAGTAAAAGATTAATTTACAGATATTACAACTATATTCACTAAATACAAATTAAACCGCACAAAATACACAAACACGTGTGTTAACCAAAGCTAACGCAGGCGAAGTCCCAATGTCCGTGATATATGTTGTACATAACTTAGAGAGACAACATATCATGACATTTATGTCAAAAAATCTCGAGATAATAGTTAAAAAAAATTTTTTTTTGAAATTTTTGAAAAACTAATTTCATGCTTTCTAAGCCTGATACACCTACGAAATTTTCACTAAAAAAAAACACCTTGATCATAACCTACAACATATATTTGGGTCCAAATTTTTACGTGGGTGGAAGGGTGATTTATTTTTTTGGAACCCTTCAATTCCAAGTGTCACCTGTAGGTGACAGATGTTTATAAATTTTTTTTAGACCACATTGCATTTTCTTTTTTTTCATATAATTTCTTTATTGATGCAAAGCCAATAAGTAATAGAATATAATTTGAATTTCTGGAAACAGTGAGAATACGTTATCTGTCAAAGTTATTCAGTTGTTTCGCGCGTAATTGGAGTTTTCTTACTTTGAATATAACTTGAGAAAAATATGCGCAGACCGTAAATATTGTCTTTTTTCCTATTGTATTTCATAAATAAATATCTAAAGTATAATTTAAATGTATCTTTAGATAAAAATAATGTACACCATGATTACTACAATAACCAAAATATGAGTGTTGTAACTACTTCTTATACTACTTATTACAATTCAATGTACTTGGTGTTTGCGCGGATTTTGTTTACTGTCAGCCTTATTGCTCTTTGTGGGGACGCTCTTATGCCTTACATATTGACCTTGGATGAGATTTCCGAGGAGTTGCACGCTTGGGAGGATCCAGACGACATTATTTTGTTTCCTTCGGATGACGGTGTGGTAACCGATGAAGGTAGTGAAGATGAAAATGAGGCTAACATTCTGTATCTGCCTAGGGTAGGGAAGGGTAATTTCTTTTTTTTTTTTAATTGGAAAACAAAAAGGTGAGTAAGAAAAAAATATATAAAAATTAAAAAATGAATCTATCAATACATGTAGGTCAACTAATTTTTTTTCAATGACTATAGAAAATTTTCCTCATTTAGACAATAATTAAATAACAAAAATCACTTTTTTATTGATTTTTTTTTTGTTTAAAAAAATAATTCTTACGCGAATTCTTAAGTTTTTGACACAGTGCTTTAGAATTTAATGATTATAAACACATACGATAAAAATCAATAATTTCAAAATATGCATTTTATGGTACAAGTACAAAGTGAACCTAATGTCAAGTGCTAAAGAAGAATACGTAACGATCATCTTGAGTGGATTATTCATATCTAGTATACGTACCATTAAATTTTTTTTAACGTGTCGAGACAGGATTAAACATTAGTTTTTTTAAAAGGATTTTTATTTATTTAGCTTTGTAAAGTATTCGCGAACTTTTTCGAAATGATCGTGTGATGATAATGAAGTACTGTAAATAAAGATGAAGATATTGCTGAATCTCGAAAAATCTGTTTCGCCGCATACTGGAAGCTATTGGCTCATTGTGGGTATCATTCTTTACTTTGCAGATCATTATCATACACTTGTCATCACACACTAATTTCATCGGTTGTTACATGTAGAGTGTGATTTCTCTATAAAGCGTACAAATTGCTCGAATCAGCTATAAACTTTATATTTTCGTCACTATAGAGCGATTGGAAACATTCAACGGTCGTCATGTCTTCCTGTAAGTTTATAAAGACTTCTTCATCACAGTCTCCTTTACCGCAAGCAGTAAACGAAGTGTTAGAGTACCGTTTTGTTATGGTATTTTCATTTTTTCTTCTTCAACTTCATCAGTTTCTTCCTCCTCTTGATAGAGAAAATTTTCCCTAGAGACATAAGGTTTACTTTGTACTTCTACTTGAGATTGAAGCATGCGACTAGGCAGATACAGAATGTTAGCCTCATTTTCATCTACACTACCTTCATCGCTTACCACACCGTCATCCGAAGGAAACAAAATTATGTCGCCTGGATCCTCCCCAGCGTGCAACTCCTCGGAAATCTCATCCAAGTTCAATATGTAAGGCATAAGAGCGTCCCCACAGAGAGCAATAAGGCTGACAGTAAACAAAATCCGTGCAAACACCAAGTACATTGAATTGTAATAAGTAGTATAAGAAGTAGTTACAACACTCATATTTTGGTTATTGTAGTAATCATGGTGTATATTATTTTTATCTAAAGATACATTTAAATTATACTTTAGATATTTATTTATGAAATACAATAGGAAAAAAGACAATATTTACGGTCTGCGCATATTTTTCTCAAGTTATATTCAAAGTAAGAAAACTCCAATTACGCGCGAAACAACTGAATAACTTTGACAGATAACGTATTCTCACTGTTTCCAGAAATTTAAACTATATTCTATTACTTATTGGCTTTGCATCAATAAAGAAATTATATGAAAAAAAGAAAATGCAATGTGGTCTAAAAAAATTTATAAAGATCTGTCACCTACAGGTGACACTTGGAATTGAAGGGTTTCAAAAAAATAAATCACCCTTCCACCCACGTAAAAATTTGGACCCAAATATATGTTGTAGGTTATGATCAAGGTGTTTTTTAGTGAAAATTTCGTAGGTGTATCAGGCTTAGAAAGCATGAAATTAGTTTTTCAAAAATTTCAAAAAAAATTTTTTTAACTATTATCTCGAGATTTTTTGACATAAATGTCATGATATGTTGTCTCTCTAAGTTATGTACAACATATATCACGAACATTGACGTATTCATAACTATTGACGAAAAAAAATTTTTTTTCATAAAAAAGATTTTTTTGATTTTCTCGAAAACTAATGCATATTTTTAAATAATATTTTACAGGTAAGTTGTACTCCGTAAGACCATCGCACAAAAAAATTGGCAGTTGAAATTACCGCTGGGGCCGCTACCCCATGCTTATCCCGCCATGCTCTTTTGTTGTTTTTCCTTAAGAGACAATTAACTTACAACTCTCACCATGCGTATTTAGATTTTAGACCGGCGAGCTTAAAGTTATAACTCTACAAGCGTAGACGGAGAAAAGGAAAACGAATATATTAAACAACTGTC
Organism: Fabriciana adippe; assembly: GCA_905404265.1. Lineage (NCBI taxonomy): Eukaryota > Metazoa > Arthropoda > Insecta > Lepidoptera > Nymphalidae > Fabriciana > Fabriciana adippe. Next base: position 14,952,125 of record FR989989.1, read on the forward strand.
AAACTCAAAGCAGCCAAACACTAGCGTGATAGAGCGCGCGCGGTTTACACGTCTGTTCGTGAATAGTGACTTGTGCCGATTTTTTTTTTAATTTTTAAGTGAAATGGCTCCCGTATCTAATGCTGTTGTTGGGATCGATGATGATCAACGATTTGCTTTGATGAAGGTATGATTTTAATTAATTCAATATCTACAAACAAAACAAATCGTGACAACCGGAATGGAAAATGCTATGAATTATTAAAAATACAATGAATTATTTTATGTCCATGTTACTGTAATGGCGCTTAATAATGTCATATTATATCTAATTTATATCAGCACTAAAACCTCATTATTTCTAAAATGCAATGTCACTATAGAAGCACCTATTATTACATTTATGCATGTTGGGGAAACAATAATAGGTTCGTAATTATGAGATTGAAAAATAAAAAAAAATATTCATAAGATAAACCAGTTAAAAACTATTCGTCTGATATTACGAATATTACTAATTCATATATGCGTTTGTAATTATTTTCAGCCTTGTATATAGCGCAGTACACAAAAATATTAAAATATTTTCCTTAAAAAAAAATTATCCTAAATTTATGTGCATGCTGAAAATTAAACACGTGTTGTTAATCTATGAAGTATGAGCAAAAATTGGGGTCAAATTATTTTACATAGACGTAATGGATAAATTTTATAATCAGTATAAATTATAATGTGCTTAATGTTATATATTTAGTACCTGTCATGAATATTTTAAAATCTGTACTTTTTTTTATAATATCATTGACATTTATTGTATTAGGTAGGTACATTGTAACACTGAGATTAATTTTTTACTTTGTAGAGATGTACCTACCTACTAGTATATAATATATAATTAGATATAATTATTCTAATAACACATGCAACTAGTGAACTGTTTTAAAATAAGTAATTCGTAGCAATTGTGTAATAAATTTTAATCTCAAAAACTTGTTTTATATGTAAATCAATATTTACCTTATTTATATTTGTATTTTTACTATTGTTTGGCTCAATTTCGCTTAATGTAGTAGCTCTTGAATAAAGTAGAGACCGGTCTGTAATCAATTTTTTGTAATCTTGGCCTGTCATAAACCTACAATTAATGTTGTTAAAAACTTTATTAAATTAAGCCTTACAGTGTGAATTAGACTTCCTCATATGGAGCTGAAGCTAGCGGCCGACTAGCGGCCGGCCACCTGACGATTTAAACAAAGGGCCGCAACGGTATCGCGGCATCGAAAACATAAGTTACTAGATTAAATACGCGACATATGCAATTAAATATTACTTTTTAATCATTTTAAATACAATAATAGTAATGTATAGTGTTTTATATAATTTAATACCGAATTTTTTAATTTAGTAATGTTCGTGTCCGTTCTTAGCGTAAAAGGTCATTTAAGCCAAGAAAAACTAGAAAGCATGCTTGAAACTTGTAGATTTTTTTACTGAAGCTTCCTATAAGATATATTTATTTAAAACTAAACGATTTTTGTAGAATCAACCAGTACAAGTGTTGAAAAAAAAAAAAAATTATTGTTGCCATTGAGTGCGTAATTGTAAAACTACATTAAAGTCCATGAAAACGATATAAAGCAAACTGGGAGGTCGTTGATTTTTTTATATATTATTATGCTTATATATACTAACTGAAAACCGTTTAAATTAGACAGGATCAAGCTGTAGTTTTTTTGTAAAAAAATTTTGAATATTGCCTCCTACCGAGTACTCATACTAACATTCAAACGTATGAAAATACGAGAAAGCAAACTCAGATCATGTTGATATTTTTACTAAATATTCTCATAACATCAAGCAACTCATAACTGTTTAAATCCTGTAGGATCAGGACGAAGAATAGTTAAAAAAAATATTTTAATATTCTCGTACTAGCCCATACTAGTTTCTATGTAAAACTTAAAGTCCATGAAAACGACATAAAGCAAACTGGGAGCTCGTTGATTTTTTTATATATTATTATGCTTATATATACTAACTGAAAACCGTTTAAATTAGACAGGATCAAGCTGTAGTTTTTTGTTAAAAAAATTTTGAATATTGCCTCCTACCGACTACTCATACTAACATTCAAACGTATGAAAATACGAGAAAGCAAACTCAGATCATGTTGATATTTTTACTAAATATTCCTATAACATCAAGCAACTCATAACTGTTTAAATCCTGTAGGATCAGGACGAAGAATAGTTAAAAAAATATTTTAATATTCTCGTACTAGCCCATACTAGTTTCTATGTAAAACTTAAAGTCCATGAAAACGACATAAAGCAAACTGGGAGCTCGTTGATTTTTTTATATATTATTATGCTTATATATACTAACTGAAAACCGTTTAAATTAGACAGGATCAAGCTGTAGTTTTTTTGTAAAAACATTTTGAATATTGCCTCCTACCGACTACTCATACTAACATTCAAACGTATGAAAATACGAGAGAGCAAACTCAGATCATGTTGATATTTTTACTAAATATTCCTATAACATCAAGCAACTCATAACTGTTTAAATCCTGTAGGATCAGGACGAAGAATAGTTAAAAAAAAAATATTTTAATATTCTCGTACTAGCCCATACTAGTTTGTATGTAAAACTTAAAGTCCATGAAAACGACATAAAGCAAACTGGGAGGTCGTTGATTTTTTTATATATTATTATGCTTATATATACTAACCGAAAACCGTTTAAATTAGACAGGATCAAGCTGTAGTTTTTTTGTAAAAAAAAATTTAATATTGCCTCCTACCGAGTACTCATACTAACATTCAAACGTATGAAAATACGAGAAAGCAAACTCAGATCATGTTGATATTTTTACTAAATATTCCTATAACATCAAGCAACTCATAACTGTTTAAATCCTGTAGGATCAGGACGAAGAATAGTTAAAAAAAATATTTTAATATTCTCGTACTAGCCCATACTAGTTTCTATGTAAAACTTAAAGTCCATGAAAACGATATAAAGCAAACTGGGAGGTCGTTGATTTTTTTATATATTATTATGCTTATATATACTAACTGAAAACCGTTTAAATTAGACAGGATCAAGCTGTAGTTTTTTTGTAAAAAATTTTTTAATATTGCCTCCTACCGAGTACTCATACTAACATTCAAACGTATGAAAATACGAGAAAGCAAACTCAGATCATGTTGATATTTTTACTAAATATTCTTATAACATCAAGCAACTCATAACTGTTTAAATCCTGTAGGATCAGGACGAAGAATAGTTAAAAAAAAATATTTTAATATTCTCGTACTAGCCCATACTAGTTTCTATGTAAAACTTAAAGTCCATGAAAACGACATAAAGCAAACTGGGAGCTCGTTGATTTTTTTATATATTATTATGCTTATATATACTAACTGAAAACCGTTTCAATTAGACAGGATCAAGCTGTAGTTTTTTTGTAAAAAAATCTTGAATATTGCCTCCTACCGAGTACTCATACTAACATTCAAACGTATGAAAATACGAGAAAGCAAACTCAGATCATGTTGATATTTTTACTAAATATTCCTATAACATCAAGCAACTCATAACTGTTTAAATCCTGTAGGATCAGGACGAAGAATAGTTAAAAAAAAATATTTTAATATTCTCGTACTAGCCCATACTAGTTTCTATGTAAAACTTAAAGTCCATGAAAACGACATAAAGCAAACTGGGAGGTCGTTGATTTTTTTATATATTATTATACTTATATATACTAACTGAAAACCGTTTCAATTAGACAGGATCAAGCTGTAGTTTTTTTGTAAAAAAATCTTGAATATTGCCTCCTACCGAGTACTCATACTAACATTCAAACGTATGAAAATACGAGAAAGCAAACTCAGATCATGTTGATATTTTTACTAAATATTCCTATAACATCAAGCAACTCATAACTGTTTAAATCCTGTAGGATCAGGACGAAGAATAGTTAAAAAAAATATTTTAATATTCTCGTACTAGCCCATACTAGTTTCTATGTAAAACTTAAAGTCCATGAAAACGACATAAAGCAAACTGGGAGCTCGTTGATTTTTTTATATATTATTATGCTTATATATACTAACTGAAAACCGTTTAAATTACAGATTAGTGAAAGTTAAAAAATTAAAAAATTACACAATTTTTGTTTAGTTTTGTAGACCAGGTGTTTTATGGTACCTTAAAATCCGTCGTCTATTGTTTAAAATAACTTTTAATAATGCCGCTTATTCAATTGTTAAACAGATAAGACATTTATTAAATTATTTACGAGTTGCACGTGTTTTATGGGGCTGCCTAAAATATTTTTTTTTAACTATTCTTCGTCCTGATCCTACAGGATTTAAACAGTTATGAGTTGCTTGATGTTATAAGAATATTTAGTAAAAATATCAACATGATCTGAGTTTGCTTTCTCGTATTTTCATACGTTTGAATGTTAGTATGAGTACTCGGTAGGAGGCAATATTAAAAAATTTTTTACAAAAAAACTACAGCTTGATCCTGTCTAATTTAAACGGTTTTCAGTTAGTATATATAAGCATAATAATATATAAAAAAATCAACGACCTCCCAGTTTGCTTTATATCGTTTTCATGGACTTTAAGTTTTACATAGAAACTAGTATGGGCTAGTACGAGAATATTAAAATATTTTTTTTAACTATTCTTCGTCCTGATCCTACAGGATTTTAACAGTTATGAGTTGCTTGATGTTATAGGAATATTTAGTAAAAATATCAACATGATCTGAGTTTGCTTTCTCGTATTTTCATACGTTTGAATGTTAGTATGAGTAGTCGGTAGGAGGCAATATTCAAAATTTTTTTACAAAAAAACTACAGCTTGATCCTGTCTAATTTAAACGGTTTTCAGTTAGTATATATAAGCATAATAATATATAAAAAAATCAACGACCTCCCAGTTTGCTTTATATCGTTTTCATGGACTTTAAGTTTTACATAGGAACTAGTATGGGCTAGTACGAGAATATTAAAATATTTTTTTTAACTATTCTTCGTCCTGATCCTACAGGATTTAAACAGTTATGAGTTGCTTGATGTTATAGGAATATTTAGTAAAAATATCAACATGATCTGAGTTTGCTTTCTCGTATTTTCATACGTTTGAATGTTAGTATGAGTACTCGGTAGGAGGCAATATTAAAATTTTTTTTACAAAAAAACTACAGCTTGATCCTGTCTAATTTAAACGGTTTTCAGTTAGTATATATAAGCATAATAATATATAAAAAAATCAACGAGCTCCCAGTTTGCTTTATGTCGTTTTCATGGACTTTAAGTTTTACATAGAAACTAGTATGGGCTAGTACGAGAATATTAAAATATTTTTTTTAACTATTCTTCGTCCTGATCCTACAGGATTTAAACAGTTATGAGTTGCTTGATGTTATAGGAATATTTAGTAAAAATATCAACATGATCTGAGTTTGCTTTCTCGTATTTTCATACGTTTGAATGTTAGTATGAGTAGTCGGTAGGAGGCAATATTCAAAATTTTTTTACAAAAAAACTACAGCTTGATCCTGTCTAATTTAAACGGTTTTCAGTTAGTATATATAAGCATAATAATATATAAAAAAATCAACGACCTCCCAGTTTGCTTTATATCGTTTTCATGGACTTTAAGTTTTACATAGAAACTAGTATGGGCTAGTACGAGAATATTAAAATATTTTTTTTAACTATTCTTCGTCCTGATCCTACAGGATTTAAACAGTTATGAGTTGCTTGATGTTATAGGAATATTTAGTAAAAATATCAACATGATCTGAGTTTGCTTTCTCGTATTTTCATACGTTTGAATGTTAGTATGAGTACTCGGTAGGAGGCAATATTCAAATTTTTTTTACAAAAAAACTACAGCTTGATCCTGTCTAATTTAAACGGTTTTCAGTTAGTATATATAAGCATAATAATATATAAAAAAATCAACGACCTCCCAGTTTGCTTTATATCGTTTTCATGGACTTTAAGTTTTACATAGAAACTAGTATGGGCTAGTACGAGAATATTAAAATATTTTTTTTAACTATTCTTCGTCCTGATCCAACAGGATTTAAACAGTTATGAGTTGCTTGATGTTATACGAATATTTAGTAAAAATATCAACATGATCTGAGTTTGCTTTCTCGTATTTTCATACGTTTGAATGTTAGTATGAGTACTCGGTAGGAGGCAATATTCAAAATTTTTTTACAAAAAAACTACAGCTTGATCCTGTCTAATTTAAACGGTTTTCAGTTAGTATATATAAGCATAATAATATATAAAAAAATCAACGACCTCCCAGTTTGCTTTATATCGTTTTCATGGACTTTAATGTAGTTTTACAATTACGCACTCAATGGCAACAATAATTTTTTTTTTCAACACTTGTACTGGTTGATTCTACAAAAATCGTTTAGTTTTAAATAAATATATCTTATAGGAAGCTTCAGTAATAAAATCTACAAGTTTCAAGCATGCTTTCTAGTTTTTCTTGGCTTAAATGACCTTTTACGCTAAGAACGGACACGAACATTACTAAATTAAAAAATTCGGTATTAAATTATATAAAACACTTTACATTACTATTATTGTATTTAAAATGATTAAAAAGTAATATTTAATTGCATATGTCGCGTATTTAATCTAGTAACTTATGTTTTCGATGCCGCGATACCGTTGCGGCCCTTTGTTTAAATCGTCAGGTGGCCGGCCGCTAGTCGGCCGCTAGCTTCAGCTCCATCTTCCTCATGTCTATTGCCTTTATAATTACGTTTTTCTAATAAACAAATATAATCAAGGTAAAAAAAGTGGGGTGTCGAGGGACACCAGATAGGAACGAAGTTCCTTATTACATAAATATTAATTTCAAGTTCTAGTCGAAGTAAAAAGAAAATAATTATTCGGGTATACATTTTTTATTATGATTTTTTTTATCGATAAAAATATAAAACTACTTAACAAAATTATCTTAACACTTTTATTTTATTAACAATGATTAATAAAATAAAAATATATAAAATAACATTCATCACGTAGACTATACATTAGAGACTGTATAGCGAACACACATCAACTATATATGAAAATCTTACTAGGTACGTTACGGACGTTTTTTTCGTTTCGGACGTTACGGACATTTTTTGCCGGCTAGCGTCACCCTCCGCATCGTTCCATAAGCATCTTCGTTCCAATATAAAACTCGAATATAATTAAGATTAGCGACTCACCTTCGCTTTGTTCGGGTTCGTCCCTAGGTTGCTTCCCAAAACAAAATTAATTAATTAATTTGGTTTCAATTTTTTTTCGCGGGATCCTATTTTTTTCTAAAATAAAAATAGCCTAAGTTACTCCTTATTACATCAGCTATCTGCCAGTGAAAGTCCCGTCAAAATCGATCCAGCCATTTCAGAGGTTAGCCGGAACAAACAGACAGACAGACAGACAAAAAATGTAAAAAGTGATGTTTTGGTATATGTACCGTGTATACATCCATATGCATTTAGTAAAAATCGGTTATTTTAATATTACAAACAGACACTCCAATTTTATTTATCTGTATAGGTAATAGAAAAACAAACTTTATAGCTATACTTACCTACTACCATTGTAAGTGATTAAATATTCAATGTTTTTAAAATGTAAATTGTTACATTACCGCTTCCTTATTTTTTACATAATAACATTAGAAAAATATATATTTTCAATTTTGATCCCCAATAGCAATGGCTGTTGGCATTGCATTTGGGTAACACATTTGATTAGTTTAATTGGTTATGAAAGATAAATTATCGCAGTTTATGCGATGGATATTAGCGAAATTGATTTGAACAATTGCTCTACATAAATAAATAAAAATGTTCGTCGTTCGGTCGTGCAAAAAGGTCAAATCTCCGAAAGATCTTCACCGATTGCTTTGAAATTAAAAAAAACATGCAAAAGGTTTTTATGCTACCTATTTCGGCTGACATTTACCTTTAGATGTCGGGCACTGACACTGTATGAATTTTATACAACTTAAAAGAACCAAATACATAAAATTGTCACTCGTAGTTATTTGCTTACAAATTAATATTTTCGTGTTATCCATGTTGGCTGTTACTCATCGTAGGTTTTAACCAGATTGAATCAGAATTAGAATTTAAGAAAATCTATATTCTAATCTATACATATAATAACAAAATTGTTACTGATCGCTGTCCGTATATGGAAGATGTTTGAGAAAAACTATAATTGGGGGTCTATGTTAACGCGATAGAATCCAAAACAACGATTTTTAGAATTTTTGTCTGTTTGTATGTGCGTTTGTGTGCGATAATCTCAAAAACGTCTTAACAGATTTGGGTGCGGTTTTCACTAATGTATTATGGTAAGTTTCACTTAACATTTAGCATTTGTTTTATTTCAATCAGTTTATAAATAAAACAGTTATCTCAATTTAAAATATCACCTGGGGACGAGTCCGAGCGAAGCGAGTGTGGGTCGCTAGTCAATAATAAAGCGAGTCTTCAATTAAAACTTTATGTCGCGGGTTGATTCCTTCACTAGAATAATGTTTGCAACGTCTTACTCTTATTTGTTCTCTGTCTGTATCATTGTCGTCGTTTGTAACATCTCTTGTTTTACTTCTTAGCCTGATTGGGAAAACTCGCAGTTCATTGTACCATTAGCCAAATCGAAAGGTCTTTACATTGTCAATCTATACTTAATATTACAAAGCTGAAGAGTTTGTTTGTTTGTTTGGTTGAACGCGCTAATCTCAGGAACTACTATCCGATTTGAAAAATTCTTTTTGCATTAGATAGCCCGTTAACTCAGGAAGGCTATAGGCTATATATCATCCCGGAAAAATGTACGGTTCCCGTGGGATAGATTTGTTTTTGTCTAGGGACGAACCCGAAACGAAGCGAGGGTGAGTCGCTAGAAATTTATAATGCCGAAACTAATCCTTGAGGTAGTTTAAAAATTAGAAGAAGCACAATATGTAAGAATTGTTACAATTATTTTCCCTGCGCCTGTACTTACAATTTCGATACAATTTTTCAAGGAATGTGTACAGACTCTTTAAAGATGGTAAAGCGTCAGTAATTTTCACATTCAGAGAGTCACAGGTCATCAATTATCATCTTTAATATAAAAAATAAATTTATTAATTTTATCATAATATATCGACACCTGCAAAGAAAAACATTGTAATAAAATTTAGAACTAGATTTTATCTATTACAAGGGACTTACCTACATACCTTCGCATCGCTTGGGTGCAAACAAACACACATACCTACATACATATTAACTTACCCACTGTAAATAAAATAGTCCAATAAAAGTTTATTAAATAAAAATATTACAAAATACTAAAATACCGTAGTTATGATAATTAAAAAGAGAAAAAAAAAATTTAGAGGAAACTTTAAATAATACGAGTAGCAATGGCTGACGGTTATAATGAATTATTCAGTTTCGTCGTTATGCAAACAAGTATTAAAGATGTTTAATATGTAAGTAAACCTACTGCCTCTATGGACTACGTGTTTATTGCTAGGCTAATCTCAGACTATGAATTTTCATATGATTACCAATACCAACCCAAAACCCAACAACAAACAAACCCAAAAACAAACCCAAACCAAATAGATTACCAATAAAAAAAAGATACATACCTACAGACAAAAGAACCTCTTTTTTGGTAATCGGTTAAAAGGGAATTACATATCTAGGACGGTTATTTGAAGGCTATTTATGAACATATTACGTATAAGTTAAGATATTACGAATAAACTACCTGAATGGTGATTATTGTGAATTAAGTCAGAAAAAGTTGTCCATTCTAAGGAATTTCGTAATGTTATAAATGCGAAGGGCATCTAGAGAAGTTAGCTAGTATATTATAAAATAATACATTATTCAATCAATTGTCGCTTTTACTTCTTAATTTATTGTTTTAACGACACGTTGGGCTCAGGATGTAGCGACTCTACTTGCTGTGCCAGCGGTCGCGGGTTCGAGTCCCGGTGGGGGCATTCATTTATGTGATGAGCGCGAATGTTTGTACTCCAGTCATGGGTGTTTATATTTATAATATCTATGTATTTAAAGTTATATATGTGTAGTATCAACTATCTGGTATCCATAACACAAGCCTAGTAGCTTACCATGGAAGTAGATGGTGCTGTGTGTTAATGTTCCAACATATATTTATTTGTTTTTCTTCGTTTATACTTATTTATCATTTAAATATTTCATTATCGTGTCCATAACAGTTAACAAACTGCAATCAATCAAAGATTTCGAATCCAAAAATTTTGTTATCTTGTTTATTAGATTATATGAAACTGTGACTCACCCTCGCTTCGTTTTAAAATCGGGTTAGTAGTTCCTGAGATGAGCGCGTTCAACCAAACGAACAAACTCTTCAGCTTTATAATATCAGTATAGATTATGTTCGAAACGAGAATGAATCAAGACTAGCGAACAATCGAGATGCTAATAAATAATGATGAGGGCCAAATTGTAAGAATTTTATCTATTCGATAGTTTAATATTCAACAGAAGGACAGTTCGAACTTTCATATGATTATTTTAATCGATTACTTGATCTAGATTTCGTCCGGGGTTCCGCTCGCGTGGTAGGATAAAAACCTTGATAAAAAGTAGCTTAAATGTTAATTTAGCTCTTAATTTTAAAAGCTTATACAGTACAGAAGTAACGAACGCACATACTTACAGACCTTCATATTTATAACTATTATTAATGCGATATATAATATTAATTAAATACCTATTATTTTTTTCATAAACATTTGGTTGACCCAAAAATTTGAAATTTGAAGCACCCATCGATCAAAAAAAAAATTAAAGAGTGCGTGTACACGCGCAAGAAGTAAAACTTCTGTAGGTTATCGGTACTCTTTATGAAATTCAATTTATGTTTCAAATAATTAATAAATAACGCATATTATTCATATTACAATCATATATTTATACAATATCATATTTTAAGGAAAGAATATAATATTGTATATCATTTGTCAGACAATAACAACGGTTACCATGGCAACAAACGTACGTACATGTTTTCGTAACGCATTCACCAGCTTACCCCCCAAGTCAAGCGTGCGTAAAGAAGTTTTACTTCAAAAAAGTACTAGATACACAAGCAGCGACAAAAAATCTCCTCACCGAATGAGCGCTCATTTTTCTTTTTAATCTGTTTTTATTTAGAGACTTTTTAAGCACAAGGCGAAAATGTCAGTCCCATTGTTCCCTAAATACATAAAATACAACAGCAATTTATTTTAAACAAAAGGCTATTAACTTACAGTTAGTACTCACTATTTAAACTTAAATTTGTAGAGCGTTTTAGCTGCCATCGAAGTAGGGTCAGCCTGTATGCTTTGAAATATACCCACATTCATTGAGCGCTCATTTGAACATTTAATTTTTTTTTGTGAAAACAACTCTAAACATAGCGTTGAAGGTTCAATTTACATTATTGTACCTTTATTTCAAATAGAATAATATTACCTAATCACAATTAGTGACAGTTTTAAGAGAATTTTTGCATGGAATTGTGTATCTAGTACTTTTTTGATCGATGATGGTAGCACTACAAACAAAATCAGTGGAATGAAGTAATAGTAGGCACGAATAGTACTAACCACCATAACTTGTTTACGACCGGTTATTTACAACGCTACACCATGCCCATGATATTTCTATCATCGTCGTGTTTTAATAACGTATCCAAAAAGAAAATATAAAATCAGAGAGAAACTGTAGTAAAGATTAAATATCACTTTATTAGAAACAAGCGTCTTACCCTCGCTTCGCTCGGGTGTGTCCTTCGGATTTTGTTCACAATTTCATGCGTTTTAATTTTTTTGCGCGGAACCCTAGTTCTTTTTCTAACATAAAACTAGCCTAATTTACTCCTTGTAATATCAGCTATCTGCCAGTGAAAGTTCCGTCAAAATCGGTCCAGCTGTTTCGGAGATTAGCCGGAACATACAGACAGACAGACAAATCTTTTAATTTTTTTTTTATTAGTATCTACTGTATATATGTATACCTTCATGTGCATTTAATAAAAAGCTGTTATTTTGACCTTACAAACAGATACTTCAATTTTATTTATCTGTCTAGATAATAAAATCTATACTAATATCTATTATCTAATGTAATAAATTTTTTTACGAGCAATTCTTGTATATTTATTTATTTATTTACGATACCGGCGATCTCGGAAACAGCTCTAAAGATTTCGCTGAAATTTGGTATGTGGTTGTTTTCGGGGGCAAAAAATCGATCTAGATTGGTCTTATGTCTGGGAAAACGCGTGTTTTCGAGTTTTCATGCGGTTTTCTTTCGCATTATTCCAAATATGGTCTATAATTCCGCACGCTCTGGCATAAGCGGCTAAGGCGCAAGATTGACAATCACAGGTGTCATACAAAGTTTATACTTTTGTTTTTATTTTGTATTTATTCAAGGTCGCCCAGGTACTACTCGTAATATTATAAATGTGAAAGTTTGTGAGTATGGATGTATGGATGTTTGTTACTCTTTCACGCCAGAGCGGCTGAACGGATCTGGATGAAATTTAGCACAGAGATAGATTATAGTCTGGTCTACTTTTTATCCCGAAAAAATGTACGGTTCCCGTGGGATAGGTCTGTTTTTGTTTTCCGAGAGGCGAACCCCAGCGAAGCGAGAGTGAGCCGCCAGTATTGTCATATTTCTATGAAATATGAAATATCCATATAATATAGGTCTAAGTACCTATATGTATACTATGCTTATAAATAAATGTAATGGTAAATTCCACGATACTTAATCCACGGCCAATCAAATAATTATTAAGTTTTATTGATTGAAGAATATGGCGAGATTAATTTAGACTAGTTTTTTATTCTACTATATTATTTCCACGAGTATCGGACTACTATCTATACATCTACATTCTACACAGATAAATAAAATTGAAGTGTCTGTTTGTAATGTCAAAATAATATAAAATAATAACAGTACTTATAAGAAAAACACATTTTTTTTTAATTTTCAATCAATGTTTGTTTGTCAATCTATTTGTTTGTTTGTTCCGGCTAATTTCCGAAACGGCAGGACTGATTCTGACGGGACTTTTACTGTCAGATAGCTGATTTCACTCACTTAAGCTACTTTTATTTTAGAAATAAATAGAATTAGGGTTCTGCTCAAAAAAATTAAAACGTACCCTGGGACGCACCCGAGTGAAGCGAGGGTAAGTCGCTAGTAAAAACTTAAATTTGTATGTCTGTTTGTTAAATTGGTTGAGCTAGGATGAAATTTAATACACGGATAGACACCTGCAGTTGCGCTTATGGTACTGTTATACGTCCAGTACATTACTCGCGAAGTTCTCCGAAATTCGTCGTGCATTACTGCTAAAATCAGCCTTGTTTTTCAATTCTATGAAAAAAAAGCAATGTATAGTGACTTTGCCTAACTTTGAACGAGAGTGAAGAGGTAGCATTAGGCTCAGAGGAACGCATTATAGAAAAGTTATAGAAAAATTATTATCCAATTTAACGAAACCGATTTCACTAACGGGTACCTAATGGGTTCGAGTGAAAGTGAAATATATTAAAATATGCGAGCGAAGCCGTTAGTTTATAATAATTTCTTATGTAGTATGTAGAGGCTATACTAATAAGATGAAACTTGACTAAAGTCTTTGTAACTGCAACTTGCAAAAGGCTCTTAAAACTCAATCTTATGAAATACTGCAGACGTACAAAAGATTAGTGTTACATACAATATTCAGTAAGTAATTACGCTACAAGTAAGAGTGATTGTGTAATAAGTAAGAGCATGTAAGGAGGTGCGAATGCCGATTAAAACATCTCGTTAAACAATTATTTAGAAAAAGAACTATCCTATCACCCAACATATTTTATTTAAAAAGATACATGTACTTAAAACTAATATATTAAATTAAAGAAGATCTAAATGTTAGCGACTCACCCTCGCTTCGCTTGGATTCCTCCCTAGGTGATTCTTTAATTGACATAACTTTTTTATTTATGAACCGATTGAAATAAAACAAATACTAAATGTTAAGTAAAGCTTATAATACATTAATGAATATCGCATCAAAATCAGTTAAGCCGTTTCTGCGATAGACAAACAGACAAAAATTCTAAAAATGATTGTTTTGGGTTCTATTGCGTTAATACAGACCCCCAATAATAGATTTTCTCAATTATCTTTCATGTACAGACAGCGATCAGTTACACTTTTATCATATGTTTAGAATCCATATCCATACTTAATATAAATGTGAAAGTTTGTTTATTTGTTTGTTTTTTGTTTGTCCTTTTTTCACGTGGAAATAGTTACGAATTGGCGTGATTTTTTTATATGGAGATATTTGGAGGGCTGGAGAGTGACATCGGCTACTTTTTACCGCGGGAGATTATCTCATTCCCACGGGAAAACACGTTACAATACAATCAAAAAAAAAATATGATCAGAATTACTTGAAACTTGGTATTAATGATCTTCAGTACAATTAAATAAATATGTGTTTTAGCATTTTTCGAAATTCATTCCATAAGGGGATAAAATAAAAAGGGGGATGAAAGTTAGTATGAAATCTACGTTTTTAGAGTTTTTTTTTGTAGTTTTAGTGCGAGCGAAGCTGCGGGTTCTGCTAGTATTATAAGCTTGCGTAGATAATGATACTATAATTGTCGCCACTCACTGCTCACGTTGTAAATGTTTCTTCTTAGCACTAATTCATGTTGCATCTTAATGTGTTGCAACGTAAAGCAATTTATATACTACTAACACTTTGCCCCGGCTTCGTCGGGGTGCTTATATTTAATGCGTAACCCCATTTTTTTCCCTAGGGAGTTTCAAATTAAATCCAATTACTACCTATTATATATCTTATGGACTTATGTTATTCTAGTGTTTATTTATTGAATCTACATGAGCTGATGGAGTTCGTGCAAATAATACGCTTTAGTTCTACGTTTCTGAAACGAACTGCTAAGGTGTGGAATACCCTTCCAGCGTCCGTGTTTAGTGCCTAATATAAGTACATACCTTCAAGGCAAGAGTGAATAGGCATCTTCTAGGCAAGCGCGCTCCAACCTAGACCTCATCAGTGCTTCCCAGCGTTGTTGTTGACTATGGGTAAAAATTTTACTCTCATATTTTTTTCCAAACGTGCCAAAAGAAGTATAACTTTAAAAACTGTCAGTCGTAGGATACCAAGGCAAAAGTGAAAACTTCTTAGTTTCACAAACTTGTAAACATTATTTTTGGGTTGTTAAAAAGTATTTTTTAGGAAGTGTTTTTTATTAGAAATTATTTTATCAACGTATTAATATGGTAATAAAATTTTCATTTACTGCGCTGTTTTATATGAAAAAGAATGATTAATGTCGTAATATAAACAAATTTATAAATACGTAACAATTTTATAAAATATATAACTGGTGTTACTATCTATCTCGCCCACACTGCGTAAAATGACTTTCTCTAACTTTTGCGTTACGCGACGCGTGACGGGCACGCGAGTTCAGTACTTTTCCCCATCCCAAAAGTGCCCAACGTGCCTAAAGAAATTTTCATTTCAAAAATGCGCATTCCTATGTAGGTTCTTGTTTATTTTACGAATGGATGTCTTCAAGTTCAGTATACAATATCTACTTAATTATAAAAATTCAAATTCAAATTATTTTATTCAGCAGCTTATTACATTTTTTTTAACTAAACGTCATGAGTCTACATTTAGTCTCATTGGTTGAAGCCGTTTGTTTGCTGTTCTGACCTGTAGTAGCCTGACCATGAATAATAATTAATGTATCATTACATTAACATTTTCATTAAATTATATACTATAGATTTAAAAATTGTTTACTTAATTTACTTACTTTAAACCTATAAAATTACAGTCTTTGCATGCATAAAAGATGAAATAATTCAGCTATATCACAACGACGTACTCTATCTTGGAAACACTCGCTTTGAATTGATGACAATGTCCCGCCGCATGGCTCTGAATACTAAGTTGCTGTGATATTGTTTTGAGCAAAATGAATTGACGCATTGGTCAAGTCTAATTAAGAATAACTGAATTGATTACATATCATTATGTTTATACACTAGTATAAACATATACTGTAGTATAAACATAATAATATGCAATTAATTCAGTCATCCTTGACACTAGTCAAGGTCAACAATTATATACATTGTATAAGTATTAAAATACGTATTATTTCATGACATAACTAGCGACTCACCCTCACTCCGCTTGGGTTCGTCCCTAGGTAAGTTTTAACGGTTAGTATAGATTTCTCAGAGATGAGATATTTAGCTATCATCATATCAAATTTCATCAAAATCTGTCTAGTGGTTTTCTCGTGATGTGTTCTCTGGCAGATTGACAGACAAAAATTCTATAAACTATGGATTTATCGTTTATATGACTATTTCAATAAGATTTTCCAAAAAGTATTTAATGTACAGATTCGGCTCAATTAGAATGTTATTATGTTAATTTTAGAATGATGTACTTTTACTCGTATAGTTTCATTTTTGCTCAATTTAAGTTTCATTGTTTAGTTTTCAAAACAAATTATTTAACTGTTAGAAAGTTAGTGTTATTGTGAAGTAGATACATCGTAATATAATAAAATTATTATTTATGCACCTAAAAATAAAAGCACCATCCGTTACTGAAAATGTCGCATGCCTTTGAAATTGTACGCCTTGAAGTTAAGCAACATCAGAAGACAAGGATACGCAACGAATACAGACTTTCCATTTTCTTGCAATCTAATGACACCTGCAAAAAGTGCAAATTTACTTCTTTCAACTCGTACATTATACGACGTTGTGATTTTAACGTAAATTATGTTTCCTAGCTATAGTTAAGCTAGCTTACTTTCTCATTGTAATTAGCAATTGTGGCATGATTTATAGGTATTATATTTAATATTATTTAAATAAAAACTTTTACTTAGTCATCTACGAATATCTAAAATATCTAAATACTTAGGTAATAAAATGGTCAGTTAATTTTATTGTTCCTAATGTGTTACTTTTGAATTTGATTATTTCTTATTCTCATTTTTACTTTCAGTTGTGGACGTTTAGGTATAAACAAATAACGACATTTCTTCTTTTATGTGTCAGTAAATATGATAGTGTCAGTTCATTACCTTTTCTCTTCTGTGTGCCAATCGATTTTTTTTTTATTGTTTAGAAGCTATCGACGAGCTTTAGTGTTATCAGCAAAAAAAAAATATAAGTTTTTTTTTCACCTTTAAAATAAAAATGTCAATAACAAAACAAAAGAGAACAGGGCCTCAAGTCTGATATTTTACATGAATTGTCATTATGGAACAATGCAATTTTAATTCAATTACCATTGGTCCAAAATTTCGTAGTCTACTAAATTTACAATGGTCGATCATTGGTCTTGTCATTGGATTGTAGTAGAAAGGGAATCGGTATTGCCATTAGTTCAAAAAGCGTTCGCCAAAATGAGTTTTAGGCTAGGTTCGATTATATATGTTATCAATTTATATTTTAAAGACTAAGCATTATGTAAAATGGTCATAAAAAGCTAAAAAGATAAATTTTAAGTGTAATCTAAAAAATAAAACGTCCAAATAACCTAATAGGGCTAATAGGGGCTATAGACCTCACCTAATAGGGGCTATAGACCTCAGTATCTGGTATAAATTTCAACTTGCTAGGTTCACCCGTTCCTGAGACACCACCACCCGTTCCTGACACACGGACAGACGGACAACAGAGTGATCTTATTTTAATTGTATTGTATTGTTGTTTTAATTGTAAGGGTTCCTTTTTTTACCTTTTGAGGTACGAAATCCTAAAAATGAAGAGATAATTGAAAATTATGGCAAATCATTAATATTTATGTACATATAGTTATGAATACTGAAGAATAGTATTCGTTTCGCAGCACTGTAAAACCTTAATTAATGAATAAAATTTAAAAAGTTCATAATGAAAATTATTCCTTAAAAAGCCCTCTATAAAAATGGTCTGATATATTTTTTTTGTAAAATGATCAGAAAAAAAAGTTATAACGACCAATAGAATTTTTTTCTCAAACTTTCATCGATTTTCACTTATAACTTCGTTATTTTTGGTTCTACGACTAAAAATTACTTGACCAAAGTTGTAGAGAATTTTATTTGCAACCAAAAATGGTTTAACATAATTTTTGTGAGACCTATAGCTTATCAGATAAACCATAATAACCATTTGTACCACTTTTTCCAAGATGGCGGCCGTGGGACAAGGGTTGCAACCCCACAAACTTGGATTTAACTTTACACTAACCCCTCCTTGATATCTAAAAAATAAAATTGCGTCCTCTGACAAATGCAACCCCAAATGTAACTTTTCAATGGACTAATACATACTTTTTTTATTCTACACAAAATATTTGAATATTTGGAAATGGAACATTAAAATGTTGCGAATCAGAAAACTGTGACAGGTGCACACAACAGTGACAGAACTAATACCTATTATTCTGATTATGGTGCGTCCACACGATACAGACTTGGTACACACTTTTGTTGTACAGACATCTGTACAGGCTGAAAAGTCTGAGTAAAAAAATTCACGCTACAAAAAGTTTTATGCATAGCTCCGACTTTTTCATGCATACCAGTCGAAAAGTCGGACTTTTTCAATACATCGACATTTGTCTGCACTACTACTTTGCACAGACAAAATTCTATAGACATCTACGTAACTCCATACTAAGTCTGTATTGTGTGGACGGACCATTATTTAAAAAAATGTTTCATAATTCGTGTGTTTTTAATTTAACAGTAAAAATTCTTATTTCTTTTTTAGGACTATCTATAGATCGTAACATATACCTCTAGAATTCATACTTGAAGTAAAGATGTTCATTCTGAGTATCATTGAGATGACGAGAAATAACAAGATTGTTGTACTTTCCCTTGAAACGGGGGCAGTAGAACTAGATAGTATAAATACGTCAATTTCTTAAGATACTATTATAGAAGTTCAGTTAAACATTTAGAACGGAATTTTTTCATTCGAATAAATCTAATTGAATCAAATAATGGAAAACACAGCCTCGATCTTTTTTATATTTTAAAGGTTATACATTCATAACTAAAATCGACAGATATCATATTAAGGCTTTCATAATGAA
Source organism: Fabriciana adippe (assembly GCA_905404265.1). Classification (NCBI taxonomy): domain Eukaryota; kingdom Metazoa; phylum Arthropoda; class Insecta; order Lepidoptera; family Nymphalidae; genus Fabriciana; species Fabriciana adippe. The sequence goes on from FR989989.1 coordinate 14,971,371, forward strand.
ACTGACCTTTGATATAAACAATTTTCGTAATACAATTTAACTAAGGTTTGTCAGGCTATAGAAAGTTACACATTTACATGTAAATAATGTTGTCGTTGCAAAATGTATATACCTACTCACTATGTCGTAAGTTGTCAAGGGATCGTGTGCCTACGATATAAATTGATACGGTATATTCATAACTAGCGACTTAACCATTATGTGGCTCGGATACGTCTCTATTATTATAGATGCCTAAATCTAGTTTATGTTTGCGGTTTACCCCACGTCATATCATATCTGTGTTCGTTTTAGCGTTAAGGAGTAAGAAAAATACAATGTAATTAATCGCAATTGTGCAGTGATGGCCCAGTGGTAACGCGTTCGCTTCAAAAATCTTAAAGTTGGTTCAATCCCAGGTCTCACACCTCTGATTCTATTGTGCGAATCATTCTGACATGATAAACACTTCTCTTACGGTATAGGAAAACATTGTGAGAAAACCTGCATGTCTGTGAGAATCAAGAGAGGGAGAGACTGTCTCTCTCCCGCGACCATGATTGCTGTAAAGCAATCGAAACGTCGGGAACCAAAAATCAAAATAAATCCGAGAAAAAATCCGAAAAGATAGTTTTATTTAAATAAATAATAATTGACTTTTTGGAACAAAATCGATGCACTTGTTATTTAAATGAATTATTCTCCACTCTACAGAAATATAGGTACGTAGAGAACTTGAAAGCCCTGGTCAAAACAAATTGTCCCTTTTATTATTGTATATAAAAAATGATTTTGTTTAAGTACGCTATGAACGTAGCAATCTTGCAGCCGGATCTTGATCCATATGAGGCTTGCTTGATCTGATTATAAAACACATACCTATGTATATATCTCAAGCAATCTGGTTTGACTCATCAAATTAAAATAAAATACTCGTATGACTTTAGGTCAAACGACATGTACAATAGAATTATGTAAAATCTCTTTGAAATCATGAGTAAAATAAGTATCGCTTAAATTCAAAATACAATAAATATTTAATACCGTTACAATTCGACCTAATTCACATGACATTTTTATAATATGTAGGTATTCCAATGTCGTTCTCTTTCTTCTTTAGCTAATTTTAAAATTCAATGACTTAATTAAGCATAATCGTATTATATAACGATTGATAATATTATGATTTATGACGTTTAGACTTTAGATGTTTTGGATTTCTTTAGATTTACTCGTAGTACAAGTAGGTAAAACATACTAAAACTAGTACATTTTCTGGTAAAACTTGTGACATGTTATATTTATATTAGGTACTAGCGGCTCACCCTCGCTTCGGTCGGGTTTGCCTCTAGGAAAACAAAAACAAACCTATCCCACGGGAACCGTACATTTTTCCGGGATAAAAATCCATCCAAATCCGTTTAGCCGTTCTGGCGTGAAAGAGTAACAAACATCCATACTCACAAACTTTCAAATTTATAATATTAATACGGACTAGAGACTCGCCCTCTAAATTGACATTACTTTTTTGAAGTTATACTGCTTTAATAGTTATACTTTTATTATATATGTATAGATATAATTTATCATACAACTTATATATATATAACTCGAATCCGTATCGTTTTTAGTACTGACATCGGACATCTTGTGGGCAAATAGTAGAATAATTCGAACAAAGAGAATACAGCGTATGCAACAATCACTTTTTTAATCATTTTCACAATCATTATCTTAAACGAAACGTTGGACAGTTCCTAGTGGAGAGGTCTTGATCTCGGCTCGGCTCGAAGGTAAGTGACCGGCCCTCATAGCACGCCTCCATTCCCTAGGTTCCGTCGTAGCACGAAGTTCGCCGAGTGTCCACGATATTGGCGACGATGCTGCCATCACTCGGGTGTCGTGCCGCGCTTCGTTTAGCGACCGTATTGATGACCGTCTCCGACATATATATATATATATATATATATATATATATATATATATATATACTGCCTCGGTGGTGTAGTGGCTAGCATGTACGGCTGCACATCCTGAGGTCCTGGGTTCGAGTCCCGGGTCGGTCCAAGTTTAGTTATTGAGTCTTTCTGTATAGTAAGCCTCAGTAACAGCTCGGAGTTGGGAAGTTGGCGGTGTATCACCCCCGTGCCTCGGAGAGCACGTAAAGCCGTCGGTCCTGCGCCTTAACTCTCACCGGTCGTGTCGAGTAGTCGTCCCACCGGAGTATGAGAGTGACAGGAATAGAGAGTGCACTTGTGTCTGCGCGTACACTTGTGCACTATAATATCTCCTGCGCAGTTGGCTAGTCTCAATGAGATTGGCCGCCGTGGCCGGAATCGGTCAGGAGAACAATATATATATATATATATATATATATATATATATATATATATATATATATATATAAACAACTCACTTAAAGAACTTAATGTATTTATAACTAGCGACTCACCCTCGCTTCGCTCGAATTCGTTCCTAGGTATATTTTTTTTTTTTGAGCGGAACCCTAATTCTTTTACCGAAATAAAAGAAGCCTAAGTTACTCCTTATAATATCAACTACCTGCCAGTAAAAGTCCCGTCAAAATCGGCCCAGCCCTTTCGGAGATTAGCCAGAACAAACAGACAGACAGTCAGAATTAAAAAAAAAAAATTAAAACTGTGTTTTTCTTATAAACACGTATATAATTCCATATGCATTTAGTAAAAAGCTGTTATTTTGACATTACAAACATACACTTCAATTTTATTTATCTGTATAGATTAAATATTGGATGTTCTTATTTACGTAAATGATAATTATGTAAAGTACATAGATTCATGAATATTGAAACAGTCAATGTTAAATGCTAATTCAAAATATCCATCTTATTTCCTCATAGATACAATGATACAGAAAAAATTAATTATAAATAAAACTACTTAAAATTTATTTAGCTTTACATTTTCAATATTGGTGAAATATAACAAATAAATATAAATATGTTGGGACATTAACACACAGCACCATCTAGTTCCATGGTAAACTGAGATATGGAAGTTAAGCCTGTGTTATGGATACCAGATAGTTGATACACTACACATATATAAACTTTAAATACATTCATATTATAAATATAAATACCCATGACTGGAGTACAAACATTCGTGCTCATCACACAAATGATTGCCCTCAGCGGGACTCGAACCCGCGACCGCTGGCACAGCAAATAGGGTCACTACAAACTGAGCCAAACGTGTCATCAAATTAAAAGAAACACAGCTTTTGTCAGAGACTTTTGAGATTAAAATTGTTAAAAATATTTATGAGAGCAAGCGCGGATACAAAGGGGCAAAGGGTGCGATTGCCATCCCCTGACTCTGACCAAATATATTATTACGAGTTGGTATATATTGCAAACATTCAAACTTACGAAAATTAGAAAACTTTTTGTTATATGGTTTTTACATGGAGAATTTGAGGTTCGCCTTGCTTTTTCGCTAGGGGCGCTTGTTTTTTCTCCATACAAAAAACAAGAAGTGGAATATTATACCGGTTTTCATAATTAGTCTTGTATATACAAGTATTAGATAAATAACATATGAAGTTTATAAATTTTGTTTTTGTTCAAAACGAATTTTGTGTAAGGTATGTGATTTTATCACACAAAAAATGCCCTTAACGAAATCATGTATCCGCGTCTAAATTAGTAACAAATGTAATTTATGTTGACAATTTAATTAAATGTCTACCACTTATATCATGGATAACTGCCTCGGTGGTGTAGTGGCTAGCAAATACATCTCCACATCGAGAGGTCCTAGGTTCGAGTCCCGGGTCGGGCCAAGTTTAGTTATTGAGTCTTTCTGTTTAGTAAGTCTCAATAACAGCCCGGAGTTGGGAAGTTGGCGGTGTTTCACCCCCGTGCCTCGGAGAGCACGTGAAGCCGTCGGTTCTGCGCCTTAACTCTCACCGGTCGTCTTGAGTAGTCGTCCCACCGGAGTATGAGAGTAACAGGAATAGAGAGTGCGCTTGTGTCTGCGCGTACACTTGTGCACTATAATATCTCCTGCGCAGTTGGCTAGTCTCAATGAGACTGGCGGCCGTGGCCGAAGTCGTTCGGGAGGACATTATATCATGGATGTCTAATCCTGGAATAACATATAGATTTTCTACATAGATATGTCTGGGAGCCATTGGAAATAAATGCCATTAAAAAAGACCCTGTGTAAAGAGGTCAATTGTCATAAACAAACAACACATTTAAGTGATGCAACGTCTTTGCCTTCCTAATTTTTGTCAGCGAAATTATTACCTAGGCCTATCGATTAAAAAAGTACGACATACACAATCAGCGACTAAAAATGTCCTCATCGAATGAGCGCTCATTTGAACATTTGAGCGCGCCGCTATTTTTTTTGTGAAAACAACTTTAAGCATTGCATTTAAGGTTCAATTTTCATAGTCGTATATTTATTTCAACTAGAATAATTACCTAAACACAATTGTTGACAGTTTTAAGATAACTTTTGCATGGGATTGTGTATCTAGTACTTTTTTGATCGATGCCTAGGTCGGTGAAAATTAGATAATATTGTAAACTAGATTTTAACCTATACAAATTCAAAGTTATATCCTAAATTCCTCTTAAACCCAGCAAACTTTTACGTCGTCTAGAAGCGAATAACATATTCCTCACTAATAATATATATTTTTTTTTATTTATAATCATAATGAAATATATAGGTATTATTTATTAGGTTCTTTATCAATCGGTCATAATTTAATTATAAAATATGAAGCTGCATGTTTATCGCTTTTAGTTATATTTATTATTATAAAACATGTCAATTACTTACGGGAGATAAGTAAATAAATATACCGTTCAATGCCCTTCCTTTTGTGAAACTTTGTAGAATATGGTAGAAATAATCATACATTGAATAATAACTTACTTAAATAATAAGAAAATAATCATCTATACTATATATAGAATATTATAAAGCTGAAGAGTTTGTTTGTTTGGTTGAACGCGCTAATCTCAGGAACTACTAATCCGATTTAAAAAAAATCTTTTTGCATTAGATAGCCCGTTAACTGAGGAAGGCTATAGGCTATATATCATCCCGGAAAAAATGTACGGTTTCCGTGGGATAGATTTGTTTTTGTCTAGGGACGAACCCGAAGCGAAGCGAGGGTGAGTCGCTAGTTTATTATAATATGTAATAATCGATTTTTCTACATTAATTGTAGATAAAGTTTATTTACTAATATTAAAGTGCACTAGTTTAAGTTTTTTTTATTATTAACTTTCAGACTGCAATAACAAATATTTTTTCTCATCAAACAAATGTCAACAATACAAAACTATCATCATATTGTCATCACTCATCTGTAGACATCGGATAATATGCATTTGCAATTTGCATGTTTGCATATGCAAACGCATAAAAACACAATTTTTTTAGCGTTATTGCATATTTTAGTAATTTTTCATTGATAGTGCTTATTTCAGTAGTTAAATGTGTGAGGCGTGTATTATTACCGTGAAGAGACTAGGAATTAAACTCCTTCCTGTGTGTAAGTGCTTGGAAATATTGAAAGACAGAAATGATTTAATAGATTAACATTCTTCTGAATCGACGATCGGAAGAGGTCCGTGGCAAATTATTGCCGCTCACATAACCACCTGTTTGTATACAGGTGGTATACAAACAGGTGGTTATGATGCCAAAAAAAAACTAAAAATTATATCAATGGCACGGGCGAGACTATGAAGAGATTTCTGCAGAAATGCCAAATTTCTATTTTGTCCAGTAACGTCAGTCGGTACAGAGAGGCCATTTTAAGCCTACAAATTAATATTAACTTAATATTATTATTATTTTATTATTTTTGAGCTTATTAATAATATTAAGTGACAACGTCACAAAGTTCTAAAATCTAGAAAAATATGTAATTGTATATAGTCACAAGAATTACCAGTTTATTATATATACTTTAGAGAGAGAAAATAAATGTAAATTTTAATAACAATTTGTATTTTGATTGTGCATATCTTGTGCATATTTCACCCTTTTTTAGTGCATATTTGCATGCATATTTTGGCATTTTGATAGTGCATATAATCCGATGTCTACTCATCAGTCATCACATAAACAATGATGTCCGTTTCGCAATTAGAATTTTCCGCATATTTTTTTGATATATATATCGTCGTTGATAGTCCAATGCCGCTTAACTAGCATTGTTAAATACCGCGAATGTACACTATCGCAAATTTTACAGGAGGGCCAAAAAACTGATTTATTACAAAACCAATCGGCCGATTTTTGAATGAACTGGTCTTAAGGATAATTTCGTTCAGCTTTAGCTATAGAACTCAGTTTTCAGTTAGTATTCACTGTAGTTTTTATAAAAAATCACTTACGCTGTATAGTCTCAATATGTTCCATAACATTATCAGTAGTTACGCGAAATTGCAAATAAAATAAAATAATCATTTATTTAAAATTTTCAACTATTTCAGTCATTTTACTTAATTATTATAATCATGATCATTTTGGCACATGTTAAAAATAAAAGAAAACCCCCAAAAATATGAAAAAAAATATCAAAAAGTGGTCTCTTATGTGCAGCTTATTGTATTTTAGACGTAGTCAATAATAATACAATCATCAAAAGTAATTTTAAAACAACTAAGTGTCAAAGTAATTAGATGTCATAATTCTTGAGGAACTAATCAATTAGTCTCAAAATTAGTATGTAGTAGACAAGTAACTTAGAACGATAAAACGATCCAAATAAAATCAATATACTTAAATAAAACACAACATATTATGATAGGTAGAGATCCATTACAAATAATAAAAAGACAATAAAGTAATTAATTCCTTTTAAAAGTCAAATTATCATAAAGTGCATGGCAATCACGGGGTATTACACTTTTTTAACTATCGAAGGTGTTCATATTTTGTCTCTTGCATTGGTAATCTGGATGAATAAAGTAGAGAAATGCTGGATAAGGGTGGTGAAATGGTTTTAAGCCTGCGAAGTAATGGACTAAAATCAGCTTGAAAATTATTCTTGTATGCAATTGTTCCGTTCGGGTTATACTTCAACACGCTTAGATCAACAACGCAACCGTCACCAATCCCTCGTCCAGGTCTTATTAAGTCGTATATTTGGTACTTTTTAGCGCTATATTCTTTAATGAATGTATGGTCTGGCTGTATGGCTGCGTATGGAAATCTTCTCCTCCTAGCTGCTTTAGTTAGAGATTCATAATGAGACAGCAAAAAAACTCTACATTTTTTAATTTCCTCTCAATGACCTCAATGTAAAGCAGTTAGGTAACTTTTAACAGAATTTCGTGTAGTTTCAGTATCATGTGAAATATATTGAATGTTCGGTATTACGTCGTTCTTGATTTCTATCACCCAACCAGTAACGGACTGTCCATTCTTTGATGCCTAGCGTAGAAAGAAATGTCTTAAGAAAAACCCTCTTTTATGTCATTTATTTTTAGGTAATATAGTTTACTACAGAAGCGTCGTACAAAAGATGCGAGAGTAGCGTACAGAAGATATTTTCAGTTGTTTTCCTGTTAGTTGATTTTTTCTCTACAATAGAAGATACATCTTCTTCTCTTTCTATGACATAGACCAAAATGTTTCAAACATAAAAAGATAAAAGATATAATAAAGAATCAGTACTTTATACTTACATTATGAATAGTCAACTAAATATATTTAAAAAAAAAAAACAATTTTTAGTCGGTGCGCCCCCACTAATCCAGTCGCACTTCTAAGCAAATGAGCAGATACGCGGTAATTCATGTAACTTGTTAGACGGTAGTTCCGCAGTATCGCTATTTTAAAATAACTAATCATCCAATTGATCGATTCAAAAAATTGTCAAATGCGTCGATGCCAATCACAATCAGCTACCTACAGCCGCGAAATCTCAAATTTGATTTTTTTGTAGATGCGCGGTATTTAACAATGCTAGTTACGCGGAATTGGACTATCAACGCCGATATGAGGAAAAAAAAAGCTAATTATGTGTCATATATTAAACATAAAGCAGGCAAACGTGCAGGCAAAAAAAAGATACCACCGACCAAAATAGCAATATATATTTGTTTTTATTTAAAACTAGCGACTTACCCTCACTTCGCTCGGATTCGTCCCTGGGTACTTTTTATTTTTTTGAGCGAAACCCTTATTCTTTTTCTAAAATAAAACTAGCCTAAGTTACTCCTTATAACATCAGCTACCTGCCAGTGACAATCCCATCAAAATCAGTTCAGTCCAGTTTCGGAAATTAACCGAAACAAACAGACAGACAGACAAAAATTTTAAAATTAGTGTTTTTCTTATAAGTACCGTATATAAATCCATATGCACTTAATATTAAGCTGTTATTTTGACATTACAAACAGACATTTCAATATTATTTATCTGTATAGATACATACTTATGGCCGGCCTCTCGATTTAAGTCTTTGCCAAATTCAACTTAACATATTCGTCGATTTAAGATTGAAAACGTATAAACAGCTATAGCTAGAGCAGCAGAGCGAGAATATGAATTAATATGTAATTAATATGATCTTGAGAATTATTATTTTTTATGGTAAACTCGGCTTTAACCAAATTAATTAAAACAGGTTTTAAAATCTTTATGTTTCAAAAAGTTTCTTGCCATTTCAGATTGCACGCATAGTTTTATTAAAAAAAAAAAAAAAAACAAAAAAAAAATTGAGCTAATTCAGTAGATATTGTGAATGTAATTCTTGTTTGCCTTCATTTTTACGGAATGGCGTCGAAATGCACGCATTTAATGAAGGTTGAAACTTGAATTGAAGAAAAATATTCTATACATTTTATATACACACATTTAAATTAAAAAAAAAAAGACTCTGTCCAGAACATTTTAACTTTTTAATTAGTAATATTGATGCCTGTAAAAGAATAAAACAACCGAACATATTTGCGTATATTTATAACTAGCGGCTCACCCTTGCGTCGCTTCGCTCGGGTTCATCTCTAAGAAAACAAAAACAAACCTATGCCACGGGAACCTTACATTTTTCCGGGATAAATCTCTATCTCTAAAGGAGCGAAGCGAGGGTAAGTCGTTAGTATATTATAAATAAATCTATACTACTATTATAAATGTGAAAATTTGAGAGTATGGATGTTTGTTACACTTTCACGCCAGAACGGCTGAATGGATCTGGATGAAATTTGGCACAGAGGTAGATTATAATCTGGAATAACGCATAGGCTATTTATCCCGGAAAAATATACAGTTCCCGGGGAATAGATTTGCTTTTGTTTTTCTAGAGGCGAACCCGAGCAAAGCGAGGGTGAGCCGCTAGTTATAGATAATTTTCTAATATGTTATATCATATATTCAATCAATATAATAATATCAATATAAGATATTAAAAATGTAGGCCAAGTTCAAACGAGTTCGAGGCCACGCGGTCAGTCACGGCTCACCGGTATTCAGCAATGTTTGTATAACACCAGCTGTTGATGTTGCTATAGTCATTAATTTGACGTCAATTTTCTTATAGTTTTATTTTTATTAATAGGTATATAAATATTTTCTATATTGAAGCAACATTTAGCCTCATTTCATAATAATTTATGCGAAAAAATTAAACATTCATTAGAATATCACGAAACTTATGGAAGCATAAAAAATATGTACAAATGAATCAATATAGATATAATAATATGCATCTTGATAGTTAATTTATATAGGATCGGATTAACTAACTAAATAAAATATGTTAGAACATTAAAACACAGCACCATCTAATTCCATGGTAAGCTACGAGGCTTGTGTTGTATCAGTTACCAAATAGTTGATACACTACATATGTATAACTTTAAATACATACATATTATAAATATAAACACACGTGACTGGTGTAAAAACATTCGTGGTATCACACAAATGAATGCACCCAGCGGGACTCGAACCCGCGACCGCTGGCACAGCAGGTAGGGTCACTACAAACTGAGCCAAGCGTATTGTCAAAATAGACAAAACAAAAACATGTTAGATTATTTTGTTAGATATAATTAGACCTACAAGCGTATTATATTCGTGGCCTGATTGTAATGAATCGTTTATTGTCAATACAAAAATTTAATATCGACGATCAATAGGTACAATACATTTTGTAAGAAATGATTTTATCGAGTGAGAGTACGAGTAACGAGGGCATAGTCTACTTTTTATCATGTATGTATTCAGCTTTTTTTTTTAACGTCCCACTGCTGTGCACGGGCCTCCCTTCAATACGAGGGGAAACAGGCCATAGTCCACCACGCTGGCCAAGTGCGGGTTGGCGGACTTCACATGTCTTTCGAAAACTTGCTAGGTTCTCTCAGACATGCAGGTTTCCTCACGATGTTTTCCTTCACCGTAAGGCAAGTGATAATCATGTTAGAAATGATTCGCACATGAAAATATCAGAGGTGCGAGACCCGGGATTTGAACCCGCTTCACTTGGTTTCCCAAGTGAGTGCGTTACCACTGGGCTACCACTGCCTCTTTTATTATAGAAAAGAAAAATAATTACTGTTAGAATAGAGGATTAGATTTAGAGGGGATCTTCATCCGCGACATTGGTGATGGCTGTCTTCGTAACAGGCGTGAAAGTTCATCCAAGAGATTTTACTCACAAATTAATATTTGTACTGGAGATATTATACTTACAGAAATTAGGTTTAGGTACATAAATGTTCAGGTATATAACTTAAAACTTAGGAACTGGCAATGCGGCAAATCAGGAAGAAGATCAGGCGCTGACAGCTTTATGGAATGTAACACTAAAAACTATTCCTAAAGTATCAATCATTCCTTTTTTATTTTACTTAAAATAATAAAAAATTTTAAACTAATTTAATTTAGCTAAAAAGTTTGTTTGTATTTTTGTTTTGTGTCTTGTTTTTATAAATGTTATTTTTTATTAGTCTTTAAATGTATGTACGAGTATGTATTGAATGTATGTATGTATGTATTTTATGTATTGTATGTAGTACATAGTTTAAAAAAGTTTTTATATGGGAAGAAGCGGGCCATTCCCAACACAAGTATCTTCGGATTACTTACTGGGAAGACTCGAACATAATTATTGTAAAGAAATAAAACTATTTTTATTATTTTATTTTATTATTATGTACATATTTTTTCTGTAATTTTGCTGGCGGAGGGCATTAATAATTGCGACTAAGTAATTTATTAACTTCTGCAATTAGGTTTTATCGTTTATATCTGTTTTTACTACATATGTACTGAAATTTCAATAAATAATTGAAAAAAAATAACTTTCCAACTACAGTCTGCTACGGAAGATTTCATTCATAGTAAAAACCAACAACTATTTTGGGTTCGATTTTGTGTTTCGATTACACGATTTATGATACATGCAATGTGCATGTCGGCCACTGACTCATCCCATGAGGCAGTTCGAAAACCATATCAAAACTTCACCGCCTAATATATCTTTATTTATTTATTTATTCATTCAGTCATTCGTTCATTCATTTATTCACTCACTCATTCATTCATTTATTTATTTGGTAATTAAAACTTCACCGCCTAATATATCTTCTACCTTTATCATAATAATCATAGCCTTGTGTGATTTCTTATTTAAAACTTAATTTATCGGAAAGGAAAACAGCCTTTGGTACTCAGGCATAACGCGCTAGGTATAATTTCATATGTCGAACCTTAAAAAATAACCCATTTTAATAACGTTATATTTTTAATCAAAAGCAATTGCAATTTATGCAAAAATAAAAATAAAATAATAAAAGCTTTGAATACAGCTTTTTAAATTTTAATCTTTTAGCCATTGTTACTAAACTATGAACTATTAAACTTTTAGGGTTTATATTATAAACTAGCGGAAAAACAGAAACAAACCTATCCCACGGGAACTGTAAATTTTTCTGGGATAAAAATTAGCCTATGTGCTATTCCAGACTATAATCTATCTCTGCACCAAATCTATTCCAGATCCATTCAGCCGTTCTGGCGTGATTGAGTTACAAACATTCAAACTTTCACATTTATAATATTAGTAAGATATACATACATAAAATTTAAAAAAAGCCATTCAATAGGTATATATAATCTAATCTTAATTTGTTAAATAATTAAACACGTGTCAAACAAGTTTAACATAATCTACATTTATTTTACACATGTCACTTACTATGGTAAATGTTATACTTAAGTATCCAACAATAGTATTGCAAAATTTGCTGACCAAGGTCGAGACTTCGCGGCCATTATGCGCTTGCGCAAGTTAACGACCGTCATTATAAACTAGACCTTAAAGATAAAAACTCATCTAGCTTATTTTTAAAACAAATTTGTATGACAAATATTGTCGTTACATACCTAAATTTCAAATAAATATTTTCTTATAAAACTAGCGATTTACACTCGCTTTACTCGGATTCATCCCTAGGTACGTTTTTTTTAAACCAGTATCGTTTTTCTAGAATTAAAGTAGCCTAAGTTACTCCTTATAACGTCAGCTATCTGCCATTGAAAGTCCCCGTAAAATCAATCCAGCCGTTTCGGAGATTAGCCGGAACAAACAGACAGATAGACGGACAGACAAAAAATTAAAAAAATGTGGTTTTTTATAAGTACCGTCTATAATTTCATATAAGTAAAAAGCTGTTATTTGACATTACAAACAGACACTTCAATTTTATTTATCTTTATAGATTTTAGGCTAGGTATAAATATATTTTTTGAATTCTACACACTCTTCATCGTTATTTTTTTTTATTTACTTTCATAAATATTTTTTCCGCCAATAAAAACTTTTTTTATTATCCACTTGTTTTTTTTAATGAGAAATAAATAAATATATTTTAATTTACATATAAGCAAAAAAAAAACTATATATACATCAAGGTTTCTGAAGACCAAAATAAAACATTTACATACCAAAACCGGCAGGTGACAGCTATTTTATTAATTTAAAATGAGGAAATAAAACAATCTTTGATCGATACTTCCCTTTTAATTTCGTATAGCATAATTTATTATTATTCATATTGAACTGTTAATAAAATTTAATAAATTTTTACAACACAAAATTTTTACATTTTAATAAAATAATATAGGCTGTATCGTAAGTAGGTGTAGTATAATATATCGACTCACTGTTTCAATTTTATCTTCTCAGTGGCGAGCGCAAGCTTACGTATGTTGCAGAGACAGCCAGCAGACGCTTCTTGTAAAATAGGATCCTTTGACCCTATCGTTTCCAATAAGAATTGAACTACACCAGCCTGTGAAATAGACAAAAATATTAAAACTAAGCAATACATTTCTAAGTATTTTTTTCTTACCAAACAAAGTGACATTATTAGGGGATATGCGTGAGATTTAAATAAAGGTGAAAATTTTTTTTTTATAATCTTTATTGCTTTTGAATTAAGCCTATATTAATATTTTTTAATGTAATTTCTTTTTGATTAAGAAAATAATTATTAAAAAGTGCAAATATATCTAGGTGGGAAATTGAAAGTAGTTGAAACGCACGCCGTTGGTCAGACCGAATATGACGTCAAAGTATTATCATAACAGAGCGATAAGCGATTTTGTCGCTACAAATTGATTCGTTATTTTTCTGTGTATATCATACGTGACGTTTAAAGTACTCGTATGCTAGAGATATTTTTAACATTTTTTTATACAAAATATTAGTTTCTTGGAACTGGATATTTTTTTACAATTTTAAAGCGATGTTAGATATTGTATTAAAGAATATATGCATATTCTCTATTATTTTATTGTGCTTCATCTTCTGCATTTAACTAAAAATATATCAGACTGCCATCTTATTATATAAAAATAAATTTATATATGCTGGATTTTCAAAATGAACAATTAGCATATTCAATTGCGTTTCGAATGAGGTTTTTCGTGTTAACTATGGCACGACCTTTGACATAAGTAATGAGTATTTGCACTCACTCTATTATGGGACCGATAACCTTGTCTAGATACTTAGTTTTAATGTATTTTGATGTTTACTTGCCAAGCTAATATTTACTTCAAGCGCATAAAATGATGGAATATCTATACATCTATACAGATAAATAAAATTGGAGTGTCTGTTTGTAATATTAAAATAACTTTATACTAAATGCATATGGATGTATACACGGTACATATACCAAAACAATACTTTTTACAATTTTTGTCTGTTTGTTCCGGCTAATCTCCGAAACGGTTGGACTAATTTTTACGGGATTTCCACTGGCAGATAGCTGATATTATAAGGAGTAACAAGGCTACTTTTATTTTAGAAAAAAAAAATTAATAAACTAAAACATAATATTCTTAAGGACTATATAAAAACCTTATTACTACTAAAAAATTGTCTTCATTAAAAAAAAATTGTTCAGGCATTGCTTGAAAAACAAATCAGTGGTTGAAAAACAAATTAACATACTATTTTCGTAACATTAGTAACGATTAGTGAGGAATTAAAATAAAAAAAAATTATATATCTGTGCAGTGATATTGCTTTTGAGAGTTTTAATTAAATACCCATTAAATATAAATGTGTAAATGTTCGGGAAAATTGTAATAATTATGTTGAAAACATAATCAAAACTTATTTAAGTGAGCAAATTGATACGCAAAAGCAGTAGAAAAAAATTGTGTTGCATCATTATGAGATTATAAAGCAAAAACTACTATGGCAATATGTTAATAACCGAAATTATCAGCGTGTTGCCATATTTAATTTTTACTGTTTATATTTTCAAACTAGCAACTCATTAACGCTTTAAGGGCTAAGAGTAGAGAGCTAACCTGTAATTTATCACTATGAATACCGTATGATTAAAGCAATCCGATAAAATCATTAATCATAATTTCATACATGAATTTCGTTAGTATGACCTAAAATTAAAAGAATGCGCATGTTTCGAATAGAATTCTTAGACTTGAGTCTATTTCGTTGGAATCGTTTTGGTTTTGTAACATTTACATTGTAGTTAACAAACTTCTTAGATTTCTGTAGTTAATAAAAGGTATAATATAGCGACGGCCTGACTTGTTTATTACCGCCTAATCTATACAAATAAATAAAATTGGAGTGTCTGTTTGTAAAGTTAAAATAACCGCTTTTTACTAAATGCATATGGATGTATACATGGTAGATATACCAATACAACATTTTTTACAATTTTTGTCTGTCTGTCTGTTTGTTCCGGCTAATCTCTGAAACGGCTGGACCGATTTTGACGGAATTTTCACTGGCAGAAAGCTGATGTTATAAGGAATAACTCAGGCTACTTTTATTTAAAAAAAATATTTTGGGAAACAACCTAATTTAATAATAAAACCGCAAGATCTGAAAGGATGAAATTTTGACACCGTATATCTATTGTATGTATTCAGTACTTTTATTAACGTCCCTCTGGGCATCGGGCACAGGCCCTATAATACGAGGGAGATCAGGCCATAATCCATCACGCTGGCCAAGTGCTTTCGGACTTCACATGTCCTTCGAAAACTTGCTAAGTTCTGTCAGACATGCAAGTTTCCTCGAGGTTAAACAAAAGTTAAATTACTCTGATTATTTCATATATTGTATAACTTTTATTCAACTACATAATTATAAAAAAATACCATTCTAAGACAAATAATAATTATTACGGGCACACCATTGTTATTTTCTTATTGACAAGGAATATAGAGATAAATTATATTTAATAACATTATATTACACTAGCGAATCGCCCTCGCTCCGCTCGCGGGTTCGTCCCTACGTTACGTTTTAACGTTTACTATAGATTTCTTAGAGATAAGATATTTATCTACGATAAAAAGTATCCTATATGTTGACCCGAGTAACCAGCTATCATCATACATCAAAATGCTGCGTTCCCATACAGACAGACAAAAATTCTAAAAACTATAGATTCGTCCACTGTGTCTATAATAACGACTATTTCAATAAGATTTTCGCAAAAATATTTAATGTACAGATTCGACTCGGTCAGAATTTTATTATATGTATAGATAATTGAATATATTATGTTTATTGTATAGTCATGAAACACAAACGGAACGACAGGTGAAAGCTATTTACAATAAGTACATCGTTAGCTAATGCAACACCAGTGTTTATAATATTTCGTAATATTTTGTAACTTCACTCTTGAGCTCTAATACGAAGTTGCAGCAGAGCGAGACGAGACTACAAAAAAACAAAAACAAAAACAATCATACCTCAAGGCTTATAATATGTTTAAGTTATTATTTCGAAGTTAAACTTGCATTAGACTTAATCAAGATGTAGGTATGTTTATTTAAATGTTACAAGACATTTTAACAAAATAGTCTAAATTGTTAACTTAAAATATTTTAACTTATCCATATAAAAGTTATAGACTAACTGCCTCAATGGTCAGGTGGTTAGTTAGCTATGGTTGCGGATCCGGAAGTCGTAGGTTTGAGTCCCAGGTCCGGCTACGTTTAATAACTGTTTTTCTGTTAGGATAATCTATACAGATTAATAAAATTGGAGTGTCTGTTTGTAATATTAAAATAACCGCTTTTTACTAAATGCATATGGATGTATACACGATACACATACCAAAATAACATTTTTTACAATTTTTTGTCTGTCTGTCTGTCTGTTTATTCCAGCTAATCTCTGAAATGGCTGGACCGATTTTGACGGGACTTTCACTGGCAGTGGCAGATAGCTGATGTATTAATAAAATTCTTTATTTCTCACCACAAACAAATTAGTACATACATCAATATTAATTATTTTAATTTAGCATAAGCTGATTGTAAGGATATTTTCAGTAATAACCTCTCACTGGATGTGTCGAAGTAACGTCCCATCGGACCTTGAGAGTAAGTGAAATAGTGAGTGCACTCGTGTTTGTATGCACTTCAGTTGGCTAATCTCAATACATTGACATAAGTGCCGCAGCCGAAATCTTCAGGATGACATTATCATCATCATTGTACCTACTAACAATAAACTAAAACCACTTAATTAGTAAAATTACTTATACTTATTTTGATATTTCCTTATAAATAAAATTGACATATTCATAGCGAATTGATATATGGTATACACCTGTACCTGTATAACACCGGCTCGTTTCATTGTCTTTAATGAATGTTTCTAATAACTAAAAAGTAAAAACCATAGATTTGTTTATTTCAGTCTGAATTGAAAAGAGGTTTAGAATTGAAACTAAGCCACGTTTTTCCACTTCAAATGATGATTGAACTTCAAAAAACCCTTACTGAAGTGGTAAAATTTGAAACCTCTGAAGTCCAGAGGTTTGTTACGAGCATCGATTTATTAATTTGAACTATACCCTATTCATTAAAAAAAGGATAATGAAAAACTTTTAACATATGACGAAAATATTATGTCAGGACCTTTAATAACTTCATCAATAAAGCTTTAAAGGTAGACTTTGTTTAATTTGTAGGAATTTTTACCATTATCATACGCAATTTGAGCGAAAGATTATCATCCATATACTCTACTCCAGGTACTCTAAAATCAATGTTCACTTCAATAATAAACATAATAACGTGTATGTAATCTAATTCAATCTTAATATTTTTTTTTATTAAAAGCGACTCATCCTCGATCCGCTCGGGTTCGTCCCTACTTACGTTTTAACGTTTAGTATAGATTTCTCAGAGATGAGATATTTTCCCGCAGTAAAAAGTATCCTATATGTTGACCCGGATAACCAGCTATCATCATACCAAATTTCATCGAAATCCTTCCAGTGGTTTTTCCGTGATGCGATCACAGAAAAAGACACAGACAGAAATTCAAAAAAACTATAGATTCGACTTCTGTATCGATAATAATGTCTATTACAATTAGATTTCCCAAAAAATATTTAATGTACAGATTCGACTTAGTTACAATTTTATTATAGGTATGTATAGCAGTAATTTGATTTTTTTTTAATTTCAATTTTGTTTTGTTATTAAAGTTTTTCACTGGTAGATTGTTCATAAGATTTCTTTATTTTTATTTAAAAACCGGAAATAAAACAATGGTGTGTATACCTATAATTAATGCTTGTACTTGAACATTGAAGTATTAACAGTTAATTTAATTTACAATGTAGGTACAATGTATTTTTGGCATATCTTATAAAAAAAAAAAAAAAAAAATAACCGTCAACTTTAGGAAGAAATAAAGAATGCCCATTAGGAATATGAATTTATCATCATATCCGATATTTAATTTCTGACAATAATTAAAATCATCTCTGAAAACTCAAAGAAAACTTTTATAAAATTGAGTTGGTAATAGTTTTTAATTTGGCACAAAGTATAAAAATATATATATTATCGCTGCCATAAAGAAGGATTTCCTTTCGACTGCTTTTAAACAAAACAATTGTTTTATATCTCAATAGACAATGTGCAGCATTACTCAGCATTAAAGGCGAATGTTTAAGTATCTTTTACACGCACTTATATTACTTTGTTTACGATGCAAGGTGACCAAAGGGTACTTGCAAAGTCATACCACCGACTGAGTACTTTATTTTTCAATGTGGGATCCTTGCAAGTATTTGCACAAATCTGACTCAATATTTTTGTTAGGGCCCAAACCAAAAGTGTACCTACATTTATTCAGCCCTTTTTTATCGTCCCACTGCTGTGCACGAGCCTCCCTTCAATACGAGGGGAATCAGGCCATAGTCCGCCACGCTGGCCAAGTGCGGATTGGCGGACTTCATATGTCCTTCGAAAACTTGCTAGGTTCTCTCAGACATGTAGGTTTCCTCACGATGTTTTCCTTCACCGTAAGGCAAGTGGTAATCATGTTGGAAATGATTCGCACATGAAAATATCAGAGGTGCGAGAAATAGGATTTGAACCCGCTTCACTCGGTTTCCCAAGCGAGCGCGTTGCCACTGGGCTACCACTGCCTTACCTACATATATAAAAATAATTGCGATATAATTAATAATTATTTCTTAAAATCAAAATTATTTTGTTGATCTCTCGTAAATACAAAGTACATGTTCGATAAGATGTTGATAAGGGTGGTCTACCCTAGGGACGAACCCGAGCGGAGCGAGGGTGAGTCACTAGTCTAATATATAGAAATCTCGTGTCACGATGTTTGTGGTGGCACTCCTCCGAAACGATTTTAATGATTTTTTTTTGTATATTTGATAAGTATAAGAATAGGTCGTAAAGTATATTTCGTCCTCCTACCCCCACCCCCAATTTTTAATCGCGATTTTAGTATTTTTGTATAAACAACATTATATAAATACATAGTGACGAACCCGAGCGGAGCGAGGGTAAGTTATTTTTTGTATTCTTTGAAATATAATTTAAAACTACGAGAATCTTAAGATTTACCTACTCGTTCATATAAAATTAAAGTTGGTTTGATTGAGCTTATACAGCAAAAAAAGCCTATGAAAATTCATTGAGACCATTGTTGATTGATACGCAACCATGACAGAGAACAGTCTTTTCTTTGGTTAGAGAAAGTCATTCATAACTCTATACCAAATTAGATCGCACTCACGTTTTCTAAACAAGACATAAAAAATCGTCTTGTCATTTTTGCTAACAACTCTTTGATAATGATGTAAATCTATATTAATGTAATAAAATTGAAAAGTTTGTTTTTTTTTTGTTTGAATACGCTAATCTCTGGAACTACCATTCGGATTTGAAAAATCCTTTTTGAATAAAACCATCGTTTCGGATTTATTCGCGGATTTATTTTGATTTTTTCCCCCAAGTTTCGAATGCATTACAGCAATAATAGCCACGGGAGAAGCTCTCCGATAAGATAGTTAGTTTTATTTAAAATGTCAAATATTCAAGTAAATTTAAGAAAGTATTAAGAAAATAAAGGACTTCGCCTGCGTTAGCTTTGGTTAACACACGTGTTTGTGTATTTTGTGCGGTTTAATTTGTATTTAGTGAATATAGTTGTAATATCTGTAAATTAATCTTTTACTAACGTGGTGATTGGTATTTGTAAGTATTGTGAGTCGTCTTTTTTGTTTGTGGTAGATATTAAGTATGGATCCTGATCCACCGCCTGATCCACCGGACCCTGGAGGTTTGTCAGTATCTTTGCCCACATCTTCACGAAAGCGTCAAAGTGGCGAAATTATAAATGACACTACTAAGAAGACTATAGTCGATCCTTCGTCGGCTACACCATCGATTCAACATGTCTATGTGCATCCATCTCTGTCCGGTCCTAAGTGTTATTCTGAGGATGACAAGGGTCCCTTCATTGTTTATGTGTCTCGGGAGACTCCTGACCCAGCGGCAGGTACTACCATCAGAGCAATTAAATTTGGTCAGTTCTTATACCACAACAAAATACAAAACATTGTAAATGATGGTGTTAAAAATGTAGGTCGCAACAAAATTGAAATCCAATTTTCGACTGCTGTAGCTGCAAACAACTTCATAAATAATCCTATTTTGAATTTATCAAAATTTGTTGCTGTAATCCCAACTTTTAATATTACTAGAATGGGCCTAGTCAAGGGAGTCCCCGTAGACTGGGCAATGGATGAATTTGTGTCGTCTTTAGAATTCCCCTCAGGCTGTACTCAGGTTTTGAAGGCCAGAAGACTAAATCGTAAGACAATGAATGATGGTGTTGCTACTTGGATTCCGACCCAGTCTGTTGTCTTAACATTCCGTGGGCAAGTTTTGCCACCAAAAGTGTACTCATATCACACCTCCTTACCTGTTGAGACCTATAACCTTCCTACAATTCAATGCATGAGCTGCTGTCGCTTTGGTCACATCAAAACACAGTGTAGGTCTAAGCCAAGGTGTTACAGGTGTTCCCAACCACATACTGGGGATGCATGTGATATCTCAAAGGATAATTCTACATGTTTATATTGCTCGGCTAAGCACTATGCAATTGACAAGGACTGTCCTGAGTTTGTAAGGCAGCAAAATATTAAAACTTTAATGTCGCAGGATAATATATCCTATATGGAAGCATCCTCCCGGTTCCCCCCAGTTAGACGTTCCTATGCTGATATGGCTAAGGAAATGTTTTCTCCACCCCTTATAACAATGTCACAGCCTAGTCCTAGTAATCCTCAAATTCCTATCAGGAAATCCTACACCAAGACTGTTGTCCGTTCTCCTCGTCCTCGAGCTCCTCTTACTAAAGGTTATGATAGACTAGCTCATCAAGCCATCACTAGTAACTCTTCTTCTTCCTTACCAAATGGCTGTGCTTTAAACGGCAACAATGAATCCCCTTATGAGTTCTCTAGATCTAACCTTCTTTTAAATTTAACAGAAACTCTTATTTCTATTATTTCAGCTGGTGATGAAATTCCCTTACCGTCCAACGTTGCCCAAAACTTACTCCATATCTTCAATATCCTTAAAAATGGCCCCACTCAACTTCCTTCAGTGGAATAGTAAAAGTGTACGTTCTAAAAAACATGAACTGCTTTCTATTATTACCCTATATGAGCCTGTCATTATTGCCATCTCTGAAACATGGCTTATCCCTGGTTCCCGTTTTAGGGTATCAGGTTTTGCTTGCTTGAGGGATGACAGAAGTGACGGGTATGGGGGTAGTGCCATCCTTATCCGGCACTCCACTCCATATTCCCTGATCCCTCTCCCCCCTTATAGTCAACAGATAAATGCTGTTGCTATAAGAGCTTTTGATATCTCTTTTCTATCACTCTATATTCCTTATCCTTCTTCTTCTCTCTTCCCTGAGCTACAGTCTATCATCTCTTCCCTCCCCAGTCCTGTACTAGTCATGGGTGATTTTAATACGCACCACACTTTGTGGGGGTGTTATTTTTGTGATGGATTCTCTCCTTTGTTGGTGGACATGATTGATGATCTCAATCTTTGTATTTTAAACGATGGTTCACCGACCCGTAGAGTATATCCTAATCAAAACCCCAAGACTGCTGTTGACCTTTCATTATCTTCTCCATCTTTATCTTCCCTACTATCATGGAGTACTCTCCCTTCCTCCTATGGTAGTGACCACTTTCCTATTCTCCTCTCTTTAAATAATAGGCACTCTCCTCCTCCTCCTTCCTTCAAGCCCTTGCTTCCATATAATTTGAATAAAGCAAACTGGTTAGAGTATGCTTACTCTGTTGACAACATGCTGGGCTCTCTTCCTGAGTCTATTAGTGATGAGAATGTAATTGTTTATTATGATCGATTCCTTTCAGCCATTATTTCAAGCGCTGATCTCTTTATCCCCAAAAAACACTCCACACAAAATCAGTTGCCTTTCAATCCCTGGTGGGATCAGGAATGCAGTGATTTTGTTAACCGGCGTACTTTCGCCGAATTAGCATACGCAGCCCGTATGACAATGGAGAACTTCCTTGAGTACCAACGCAGTGATGCCAAATTTCGGAGAGTGATTTATAAAAAGAAAAAACTTGGTTGGATCAAATTCTGCGAGTCCCTTGAACCTCGATCCCCGTCTTCTTATGTTTGGAGACAAGTCAAAAAGTTTCGCCGAGCTCTTGATGTTATACCTCATCAAGGTTCCAACAATCCTTCTGAATGGCTTAATGACTTTGCTGACAAGCTAGCTCCCCCATTTGTTCCCCATCATGATTTACTTCCCTTTCCTGCACAGCCCTCATCATTGGATGATATGGATGCCCCTTTCACTCTGGATGAGCTCGAGAACTCCTTAACGGGTTTAAAGGACACCAGCCCAGGTGAGGATGGTATACCATATTCTTTTATTGGGAAATTAAATGAGAAATCTAAATTGTATTTTCTCAACCTCATCAATGCAATATTTAAGTCAGGCATTATCCCGGAAGCCTGGAAATCTCAGATAATTATCCCTATCCTTAAACCTGGTAAAAATCCTTCTGATCCGAATTCTTACAGACCTATTGCACTGTCATCAACCTTATCGAAAATTACTGAACGCATTTTAAAAAATCGACTGGAATGGATAGTGGAAAGCAGAAATATCTTAGCGCCCTCTCAGTTTGGCTTTAGAAAGGGTCTAAGTACTATAGATAGTCTCAGCATTCTAACGACAGACATTCGACTTGCCTATGTAAAAGGAGAGTACTTGGTTGGTGTCTTTCTAGATATCGCTTCTGCATATGACAATGTCCTTCTTCCGTTGCTCAGGCAGAAAATGCAACAGCTGAGTATACCGCCGAGGTTAGTTCATTTCATATGTAATCTGCTGACCGGTAGAACTATATCTATAAGACATCGACTGCTTACACTGCCTTCCAGACTTGTCTGGAAGGGTTTGCCTCAAGGCTCGGTCCTCAGTCCTTTGCTGTACAGCATTTACACACATGACCTCGAATTGTCTGTTAATAGTTTTTGTAACATTCTTCAATATGCTGATGATATTGTTCTTTATTTTAGTTCAAAATCGGTGGAGGACATTACTTTGCGGTTAAACTCTGCTTTGCACTATTTAGGCCAGTGGCTCAACGAACATGGCTTGTCATTATCGGTGTCCAAATGTCAAGCTGTTGTGTTTACAAAAAAACGATTTGTTCCAAATTTTGAGCTTTGCTATGAGGATCAACTTATTAATCTAGCTGATAACACTAAATTTTTAGGCATAGTAATCGATAAACGACTGAATGGAATTGCCCACGCGGAGTATATCAGCAGAAAGTGTGAAAAAGGCATCAATGCTCTTCGAGCGGTGTCTGGAGTGTGGTGGGGTGCACACCCATATACTCAAAAACTATTGTACAATTCTGTCATACGTAGCCATATAGACTACGGCCTATTTGTTTTGGACCCCTTTAATAAAGTAGCTTCCGAGAAGTTAAATAAAATACAGTATAAATGCCTAAGATTAATTTTAGGTGCAATGAGGTCTTCCCCTACCAACGCCCTTCAGGTTGAATGTGTCGACCCTCCTTTACCTATCCGTCGGCAGTATCTGTCCGACCGTTTTGTTTGCAAGTCATTACAGTTATCTTCCCATCCCTTGTGGCCAAGGTTGCGGCAGTTGGCCGAGCTAAGCCCATCAAATAAGCCATTGTCCTTTTTACTGGACAGTTACCTTAAATTCACCAAACTTCCACACCCTATGTCTTGTTTCCCCTCTAATCCTATCTTTTGTACTCCCTATAATGCTCTAGCTATGTCTCCTTCTATAATCACAGATGTTGGTCTGACCAAAGGAGCACCTGACACCAACATAAAATTTCAAGCAATGGTTCATCAAAATTGGTCGAATCATCTCCTGATCTTTACTGACGCGGCGAAGCTATCTCAAGATGGCTGTGTTGGTGCAGCCTGCTGGATTCCAAAATTCAAAATTATTTTGCAATTTAAGTGCCCTCCCGAATCATCGGTGTTTACAGGCGAGGCTGTTGCTTTGTTTGAAGCAATCCTGTTTACCCGCTCCCATAACTTTAAACAGACTGTTATTTTTACTGACGCATTAAGCTGCTTAATGGCTATTAAGGAGAACCCCTTTCATAGTAGATTAAGATGTTCCATAATTCTAAGGATTCGTGAAGCTTTGTACTCATGTGATCAAAAGGGCTTAGCGATCTCACTAGTTTGGGTTCCGGGCCACTCCGGAATTCCTGGGAACGAAACAGCAGATTCTTGTGCCAAATCTGCCATACAGTGCGGCTCATTGGAGCATTTCTCAAATTCGGCTCAGGATTTGTTATCTCTTCCAAAAAAATATTTGGATAAATCGTGGAAAAATAACTGGAACTCATCAAAATCTTTTAAAGGTAAACACTATGCTGCAATTCAGCCAGAGATTCCAAGACGCCCCTGGTTCTTTCGTTACAAACTGGCGGAACGTAGGGTTATATCTACAATTTGTCGTCTACGTCTTGGACATGCAAGTACTCCTGTACACTTGGCTAAGATCAGAGTCAGGGACCACTCCCTGTGTGAATGTGGCCTTGACGAAGGCTCCCCTTCCCATATCCTCTTCAGCTGTCCCAAACTCCTCTACCCTCTCTATGACATTCTTCCTTCTAAAGTCCCCCGTCCCATTAATGTTAATTGTTTGTTAATGTTTGTGTTTAGTCCATTATGTAGATTTCTGTGTACATATATTAAATGTAATAAAATTAAATTGTAGTCATAATTAGTTTATTAATAGTACTAACTATTATTATTTCTTTGTTCTTACTGATTTGTATATATATATATTGTCTTGTCTGTTGTAGATCCTGATTTTACAACGAATTGCTCCGTATCAACATGTAATCAGATCTAGTGATTTTTTTTCTCTCTTTTACCGGTCATTCTTAATATAACGTGTTTTCTCCATTCTACGCGACATTGGCGAAGTAAATTGTGCCCAACTGGCACTTCTGGAAGCCACTAAACAAAAGAATTGAATTGAATTGAAAGTATTAAGTCTTTTAGCATTTGATAGCCAAATTCTGGACAAAGGTTATAGGTTATTGAAATTCACGCTACAATTGTTAGGATCGACACAGATATATAAAGACCACGCGGGAAAATCATATAATTTAAAATATATAATTCTTAAAAATCCTTACCGCATGCATTGTAACACAGTTTATGGAGTAGAAGGAGAGATGGTATAGGGCCAAAGCAGTAGCTCTGTGCACATTAGGATCTCTTGAAGTCATGTAGTTCACTAGCGGTGTGATTGCACCTCTTTTGCCGAATTCTTGCCGATTTTGCGCCCAGTCACAACAGTACGCGATCGCCACACCCAGGTTTGCTCTTAGATGATCATCTGTTGTGCTCACTAGGAAGTATTTCAATTTAATTAACCTTTTAAATAAAACTATCTTTTCGGATTATTTCGCGGATTTATTTTGATTTTTGGTTCCCGACGTTTCGAATGCTTTACAGCAATCATGGTCACGGGAGAGACTAAGGTCTTAGACATCTCAAAAGCGTTATATACTTGTTACAGACAGTGCCTACCCACAAATTTACAAAAATGATTTTGAAAATTCAAAAATGGCACCAGAGTACCTTACAATATTTGTTGATTTTAATTCTAAACATATTAAAAATATTTAAAAGTTTAATAAGTATTATAATTAAATATCATTTGTTTAATTTTAGCTGTTATTATTATAAATATTACAATATTTTAAAAACTTTAAGAATTAATAATGTAATATTATTTAGTGTTGCTATTACTATAATATGTCTAACCACAAAGAAAATCAAAATATTAATTATTTATTAAATACTAATTATTTATTAAAGTATTATTATTGTTTTATATGTAATTTAGAAAATTAAATTTTTTAATTTAGATTTCTAATGTAATTTTAAGATATAATATTAAGCAACACTATCTTCACAGATAAAATATATATTAATCTGAATCATTGTTATAGCGATCCACACAGTATGAACTAACTACATCTACAGGTCTAGGTCAGGATGGTGGTGAGGTGACCATCCTTCACAGTTAGCTACCGTGGGAAAATCTTTGTTTCAGAGAGCACAAGGGATCTGTGACGAGCAACACCTGGCCGGAGAACTGCAACATGTCAAGCAAGTTCTGCGAGACAACAAGCTGCAAGTGCCGCGCCTGCGTCACAGTGACCGAGTGAAACCAGCCACAGTCGAGCGAGTCCCTGCAGTCCTGCCATACATGAGAGGAGTCACTGACAAGATTGGCTACATCTTAAAGCGTGCTTCAATCAAAACTTACTTCAAGCCGCCAAAGAAAATTAGTCAGTTTTTACCACCAGTCAAGTGCCACATCCCTCTCCAAGATGCAGGGGTATACAAACTTGATTGTGATTGTGGGCTCTCCTACATCGGACAAACAAAGAGATCCATTAGAACTCGGGTCAAAGAACACATAGCTGATGTGAAGCACCGTCGCAATACAACATCTGCAGTCTGTAAACATAGCCAGGATCGCCCAAGCCACTACATTCGCTTTGATAATCCACAAATACTTGCGAAAGAAAGCCGTTATCGCCCCAGGATGATTCGCGAAGCTATTGAAATTAAAAAACATCCAAACTTCAATAGGGAAGATGGCTGGGTACTACCATCATCGTGGGATCCTGTAATAAACATAATAAAATCTAACAGCAAAAACAAAGATAACAGACCTGTAGATGTAGTTAGTTCATACTGTGTGGATCGCTATAACAATGATTCAGATTAATATATATTTTATCTGTGAAGATAGTGTTGCTTAATATTATATCTTAAAATTACATTAGAAATCTAAATTAAAAAATTTAATTTTCTAAATTACATATAAAACAATAATAATACTTTAATAAATAATTAGTATTTAATAAATAATTAATATTTTGATTTTCTTTGTGGTTAGACATATTATAGTAATAGCAACACTAAATAATATTACATTATTAATTCTTAAAGTTTTTAAAATATTGTAATATTTATAATAATAACAGCTAAAATTAAACAAATGATATTTAATTATAATACTTATTAAACTTTTAAATATTTTTAATATGTTTAGAATTAAAATCAACAAATATTGTAAGGTACTCTGGTGCCATTTTTGAATTTTCAAAATCATTTTTGTAAATTTGTGGGTAGGCACTGTCTGTAACAAGTATATAACGCTTTTGAGATGTCTAAGACCTTAGTCTCTCCCGTGACCATGATTGCTGTAAAGCATTCGAAACGTCGGGAACCAAAAATCAAAATAAATCCGCGAAATAATCCGAAAAGATAGTTTTATTTAAAATGTCAAATATTCGCGTAAATCTAAGAAAGTATTTAATTAACCTTTTAACTTATATATTGAGGATAAATTTTAAAAATTGTAAGATTATGACTAAGGCGGAATTAAATTATGCTTCTAAATGGCAGACTGTCAAAAATTAAAAAATCAATATATAATTTATTTGACATAAAGAATTTTATTATTTATCTGTTGCAGAATTAATTAAAATATGCATATCATAATTTGTCAAAGTATTCGATGTGCAAAATATGATAATAAATTAAAAAAAAACATAGTAATTATGTTTTTTTTTTTATATTTTTATGTTACTATTTTGTTGTGCAATAAAATCTATCATTATTATTAAAGTGTTAGTAAAAATAAACCTAAGCATGCATGTTGAAAGTCATCGTTAAGTAAATAAATAATGAAGCAAATTTGTTTAGCTCACGGCCGTCACATCACGGAGATTGAAAGCCGTTCTCGATGCAATGCAAACATAATGATGGTGGCATTGAATCATACGCTATTTATTTCTATAAGTTTTTTTTTCTATTTATATTATTTATATTGGACAACTTATTTTTGCAATCTTTATCTAGTTATTGTATATAGAGCGCAACCAAGTAACAAAGCGATTTTCATATATGTGGTGCACAAATACGTAAACTATTATATATATAAAAATTGTCGTGTTACTACACTGCGCTCATGGTATAAAATAAATAAATTGTAGATTTTATTGTATTGTATTGTTGAAGATTGTATTGAAGATGCTGCAGTTAAATGGTCAGATCAAAAAGCGGAGGACTCTACGTAATATATTAATGTCTTTTGCACCTTGTTTAAGTTTGATTTCTCAAAATAAAACCGATTAGTATAATATTAATTAGTATATTTTGTCATTTTGTCCTCATCAACTGGTAATCAAACATTTACCTTAAACACATAAATATAGCGAATATTGGCTGATGCTATATATATTTGTAAATTTTAAGTGTAGTCCTATAAACACAATATTTAAATAATAAAAAATTCAGGGGGGGCCGATAAAGGGCCTTATCGAAACCCCTCCTTTATATATGTGTAGTGTATCGAATATCTGGTATCCATAACACAAGCCTTCAAGCTTAATGGAACTAGATGGTGCTGTGTGTTAATGTCCCAACAATATATGTATTGTCCAAACATATTTATCAGCTTAAATATGTAATAAATTTTTATAGCACATTAAAATTTTATAAATTGTCATGTATTTTAATATATTTGAAGATTTTCTTAAACAATTCATATTTTATATTATAGGTCATGGTTATGCTTGAAGAGTAGCTATACAAAAAAAAGCTACATCCGTGATGGAAGGCTTTAAAAGATCTAGTTTAGCTTTGTCTTAAGCCGTTTATCTTCTATTTGCATCACTTTTGCGCAAACATTAATTTCTTTAAGCGAATTTTTGAACATAAAAACCATAAAATTACCAAAATAAAGTTTGCATCGATTTACGCTTGACGTTTCTCTTTTCCAATTAAGTTTATCATGTAATCTACTTAGATATTTCCTATTTCATTTGTTAAAGAACAAAATTATAATGTAGCGAGACCACCTAACATTATTTCATAATTTCAGTTGCGTACAGAGTAAAGTACAAGCGGTTTCACACTTACCGAGTTTCGAAAGTTTCGCTACGACACCGTGGTCAGAGATCACAGCTAAATTTTCATGATCGCGTGCAATCGTCGCAATCGCAGCACAAACCGCAGACAATACATTATGATCATCCGAATCTAACAAATCGACTGTTAATTCCAAAGCCCCAACAAAAGATCTGACCATTTCCCCTGAATCTGTCGCGTTTTGAACGCAAGGACTTAGAGCGAGTGCTGCATTTGTTTGGACCTTTTTGGAGTCATTTTTGAGTAACGACCATATAAGTCGCACTCCGTCTAACTCGTCGATCTCCATCATACAGTTTTGTTCTTTTGCACATTCCATCAATACTAGCGGAACGTTTTCTAATAATGGTTTGTGTGTGTTATTGAGATGATGTACTGAAAAGAAATGTTAGTTATAAGAAATAAAGTATTTTTCATTCGACTTCCAAAAAGGAAGAGGTTCTCAATTCGACCGTATATATATATATAATATATTTTTGTGTGTGTTCGCGGATTACTTCGTCGTCTTTGAACCTATTTTGATGATTATTTTTTTGTTGGAAAAGAGATATCCCAAGGGTGGTACCATAATAAGGAAACCAGGATCTGATGCTGGCATCCCAGAGAAATCGAGGTGAACCTTCGAAAATCGTAGTGGCAATTAGAGCGTTTGTTATCTTTTTTCATTAAGTATTTTAAAACACCGATGATGGAGCCGAAAGACAGTCGAGGGAACTATTCAACCTGGTGTTTGGGTTTGATTAATTTGTATTGATGAGAACTTTACACCTAGATGGGTTGTGACTGTCATTAGGGGTCTGAATAAATGGCTTAATCAAATATATTTTTAAAAATCTTTCTTCTTACAAATTATCTGCTTATTACATCTACACTAAAAACGGAAAAATAAAAACTAAAAAAAAGGTGCCAGCTAATACAAATCATAGCACACCGACTTCGAAAATATCTGATTAGGTATTCTAAATGAAAACCCCCGTTTAGTTTTCTTTTACGTTTCAGTGCCTGGAAGTCGATTTTTATTTATTTTTTTAAG
Organism: Fabriciana adippe; assembly: GCA_905404265.1. Classification (NCBI taxonomy): domain Eukaryota; kingdom Metazoa; phylum Arthropoda; class Insecta; order Lepidoptera; family Nymphalidae; genus Fabriciana; species Fabriciana adippe. Next base: position 15,001,782 of record FR989989.1, read on the forward strand.
TTTTTATATAGTAATTAATTTATTTTGTCATCGTATCAATTATTTATATTATTATCGCGTTGAGAATAGATATTTATAACTTTCGCATGACAACACGTACTATTCAACTAAATATTTTAATAAAACCATAATCTTATATAATTATCATTTATCATAATTAAGATTATATTGATATATAATAGATAATAAATAATAGATTTACTTAGCATTGGAATTCCGCCTGCACTTCGAATCTTATCTCGATTGGGTGGATACTTGGCACATTCTGCCAAAGCTCCTGCTACATTTGTTAAAACCCCATCATTTTCGTCATCCAATAATCTTACAAGTATCGGCACTGCACCGAGGTGATCTAATCTTTTAACACTTGCGTCACTGTTCGCACATTTCCATAGGGCTCCAGTAACAGCGGCCATTAGAGGCTTGTTTGCTCTATTTGTAGAGTCCTGAGCCGCTTCCACCAATAATTCAAGACCTCCAGCTTCACGTATCATATCCCTCGTTATTGCGTCACTTGCGCATTTATACATCGCTAGACTGCAATAAGTCTGTATGAAAACATAATTTAAGAAGTGCATAATTTATTCAAATACTTATTATTAGGTACCTACGTTTTAATTTTTTTGAGCGAAACTCTAATTCTTTTTCTAAAATAAAAGTAACTCCTTATAATATCAGCTATCTGCTAGTGAAACTCCCATTAAAATTGGTCCAGCCGTTTCGGAGATTAGGCGGAACAAACAGACAGACAGACAAAAACTGTAAAAAAATATTGTTTTGGTATATGTACCGTGTATAAAATATACATCCATATGCATTTAGTAAAAAACGGTTATTTTAATATTACAAACAGACACTCCAATTTTATTTATCTGTATAGATATACGTTTTTTTTACTGAACTTAAACTTTGCATTTAAATATTTGCCGTTTAGCGCAGTAATACTAATTAGTTTTATCTACAGTAAAAGTGCCTGTAAATTTTGATTTTTGTTGATTAAATTAACATCTATTCAACATATATAGTCTATATTTATAAAAGTTTTTATTACATTATAAAATTAAAAAAAAAAACAACATCTAAAAGCAGTTTGTATTTGGACACTAATTAACATAAGCGGATAATAAATATTGAAAAATATATTTGTCTGTCGTTCATATTTTATTACCTTTAGATCCTTGTCTTCATTGGCCAAGTGTTTTATCAAATCATCAACCATCTTTTCGGTCTGTATAGCAAGTTGAAATGAAGTCTCATTAGCACACATCTGTAACAGACCAACTGCAGGCACAGCTACATCTAAGTGAATGGTCTTAAGAATTCTAGCAATCAGAGGAATCATGCCGTACTTTCTCATTGCCTCGCGGTTTCTTTGCGAGGATGACATGGACCATAATGCTTTTGCGCCAGCACGTGCTATGTCGAGGAACTGTAACTCGTCTTGATTAAGTTCTTCTCTGGGTGTAACGAGGCATCTGTAAGCAATATTAAAAACAAAGTGATCTTACATAAAAGTAATATTAACCCGCGATTGATTCGGGTGGTACGTGGCGAATAGGTGCACTATGTCTAGATTTTATCCCTTGTATACTTATGTATGAATTGACTTAAGATATATGAATTATGAATACAATACAATTTATAAAGTATATCATAGTACTATGTTATATCTACATTATATATCATGTTCTATTATTTACGTTATTTATTATCGTAGCGCAATATTCTCAGACTGTTCTCTTATTGTGAGTTCGATTACCCGACGCTGCTCTTTGTTTACTACTACATTGAATGTTAATATGTTAATTATTATTATGTTATTATTATTATGTTAATTATTAACTATAAAAACAGGATTTACCTATCCTTAATATCCAATAAATCTATCAACTTTGGTATTCCACCAAATTTTCTACAGAATTTCCTGCTTTTTCGAATTCTTCCCAAATTAGCTATAGTTTCAGCTGCTAATATTTGTACGTCTCTGGCAGGATCTGATAATAATCCTACTAATAAAGGAATGGCACCCAAATCTGTTACTTTCTTTCGAATTTCTATATTAGGTGTTATATCCTTTAAAACTGCCAAGCCTCCTAGAATACAGCACAAATCTCTCGTTTCTAATAAATTAACTAACAGCTCTAACCCACCGATCTCTTGTATTGCTCTTTGATTAACTTCAATAGTTAGGTCGTGGTCTTTTAAGCAAGATAATGCGACCATTGTAGCAGTTTGATTGCCAGCTTTCATATATTTGACTAACTTTTGTATGTGCCAATATTCTGGTGGTATTTCGGATGATTTAATGAGATCAGCCCAATTATCTTCCGACGATGATGTAGATGATGCAGAAGATGCCGAAGTATCTGAACCTTCTGTGACCATCACTATTCGGGGTAAACCAACTGTGTCTTGACCTCCATCTACACTATACGTTGATATATTATCACCTTCCGCCATGATTTAAATAAATAATATTCAATAGAAACAAAATTAAATATTTTTTATAAAAGTTTTGGTTTAATTGTTAGTTATAATCACACAACTGCAGATTATCGAATTCGTCTGTCATTTTATCAATACGGTTGCCTAGCAATGCCGTCATAGTTACTTTCTTTATACTTTATATGCATTGATTACGTAGAAAACAGCCTTAAGTTATAAATTCTTTATTTGGAATCCTAATAATTTTAATTCTTTATGTTAGTTGGATAATAAATTTATATTAGGTTTTCACGGCTCTTACTTTACTGTAAATGGGTATATTTATAAGGAAATACATATATGTATATTTATTTTTATAATTAAATTGTACTGCTGCCGCATCATAGTTAAGTTAGAATAGCGTTAGTAAAACCAAAAATGTTTTTTATAATATTAATTATAATTAGTATAATGTATTAATTAGCATAATTATTAATAATATTTTGTTTTGTGATGATTTAGATTCAGTTAACTAATATATTTAAAGAAGCAATTCTTGTATATTTATTTATACCGGCGACCTCGGAAACGACTCTAACGATTTTGCTGAAATTTGGTGTGTGTGGGTTTTCGGGGGCGAAAAATAGATCTAAGTTAGTCTTATGTCTTGGAAAACGTGTGTTTTCGAGTTTTCATGCGGTTTTCTTTCGCATTATTCCACGCAAAATATGGTGGATAATTTCTTACAAGTATGCATGCAGCATGGCATAAGCATCGGCCAAGGCGCAAGATTGATCTATACAGGTGCTTGGGTTCGAGTTCCGGTCGGATACAAAGTTTTTACTTTTTTTTGTATTTACTAAAGCTTTTAGTTTTTTTTTTAATCTAAAAAATACGATATAACCAAAAAGCACTCCGACCGAAGCTTGGTCGCCCAAATACTAATAATTAATATGTGCATCATCAATGTTTATAACGTAACGAACGGGGTTTATTAATGAGTCTTACATTTTTGTTTCAGTTTCGACGAAGTGTCAGAGATGTATTGAGACCAGAACACAATGATCATTTCTTGCTGAGATGGCTAAGAGGTATTTTTTTTTATTTTGTCTGCCTATCTATATGTTTATCTATATTAATAGAAAAGAAATGCTGTTCGTTTTTAAACGCATTACCTGAGAACCGTTCGACCGATATGGCTACTTTCTTTTTGTGAAATGTTTGTAATGAAAAGCCCTAATAAAGTTTTTATGAAAAAATAAAACGTGCGTGTGTACTTTATGTACGCACGTAAGAAGTTATACTTCTTTGGTGTAACAGAACAAAAATAGCTAAAGATTTCATCCCGTATGTCACAATTCTCTGTTTGTAAAATCAATGCAGCTAACTTCATCATGTCGCTTTCAGCTAACTTCATCATGTCGCTTTTTGGCTGTCGGTGTGCACGCGTATCGTAAAAATTTTACTCTCATAATTTTTCAAAACGTGCCAAAAGAAGTAAGTATAACTTCAAAAACTGGCAAATAGGTAAACATATTATGACAATCCGAAAAAAATTATGGAATCACAATTAAATTTCTTTCTTGAAAATATATCGTACACAGTAGATAACTATAAGGCCTCTACAGGAGAACTTGAGCATCAAGTAGACGGTTTGGAAGCGGAAGTGCGTAATATTCGCGTAGAAATGGCTGACGTGAAAGCCGCTGCGGCGAGCGCTTGTCGAGGCGGCGGCGCTCAGAACACATGCTTCCAACAACCGCCCGGAGGACCACCTGTTCCACCTATGACAAGAAGTTGTGGTGTTTGCCCACCGTGTCCTGCACCATGCAATCCAAATGCTCCACCGACTCCAGCAGAGAGAGAGGTCCAGAAACTGTATCTTACATGAAATCCCTTATCAAGAGATTATTGGTTGCTTATTGTATATTTCACAAATTACCAGACCAGATATAAGTTTTGTTATAAATATGTTAAGTAAATACAATAATAAACCTGAAATGTCACACTGGCTAGCCCTGAAGCGAGTTATGCGTTATTTGAAAGGCACTGAAGAGTGTAGATTGAGTTATAAACAAAATTTGGAGGAGAATATGACTCATGGCTTCTGTGATGCAGACTGGGCAAGCTCGGAGGATGACCGGCGTTCCTGCACTGGCTACGTATTCTTGTTTCAGGGAGGAATAATCAGCTGGAATTCTAAACGCCAACCTACTGTTGCTCTGTCTACCACCGAAGCAGAGCATATGTCTTTGTCATCATGTGTACAAGAGGCTATGTGGTTAAAACAATTTCAAGAAAGTTTTTGGCCTTTGCTCAAGAATGAAGCAATGATCATCTACACTGATAATCAAAGTTCTATAAAACTTTCAAGCTCTGATGGCTACCATCCAAGGACTAAACATATTGATGTGAGGCATCACTATGTACGTGATAAAGTTGTTGGAGGGGTCATTGATGTGAAGTACGTACAGACGAACATGATGGTAGCAGATGCACTCACCAAAGCAACGCCATATTCAAAATTGAATTATTGTGCTTCTAAGATGGGGTTGATTTATGTTTAAGGGAGGATGTTGGAATAATAAACATAAAATATTTAATGTAATTTTTATAAATGAACAGTTTCAACCTCTTTATTAACTTGTGGCGGTCGTGTGCTTATTTTTCTTTTCTATTTAAAATTGTCATGTTCCAATGTCACTGTAAAAAGTATTACCGGGCAATAAACGTTGTTAAACTTTCTGTTTTGTTATAATTGATTTTCTACAAATTCTATAAATTATATATTAATTAATTAATCTAAATATTTTGTCTGGTAATTTTAAATGTTTAATTTTACAAATTATACTAGCAAATCACGCTCGCTTCGCTCGCGTTCGTCTCTAGGTATGTTTTCACGGTTAACTATGTTTATGTATAAATACTCGTAGTAGCTTGCAACTCCTAAGACATTCATTTAAATTATATAGCTATTTACCCTCGCTTCGCTCGGGTGCGTACGCCATACGCGGATTTTGTTCACAATTTCATGGGTTTTTTTTCGCGGAACCCTGATTTTTTTCTAAAATAAAAGTAGCCTAAGTTACTCCTTATAACATCAGCTATCTGCCAGTGAAAGTCCCGTCAAAATCGGTCCAGCCATTTCGGAGATTAACCGGAACAAACAGATAGACAGACAGACAGTCAAAAATTGTAAAAAATGTTGTTTTGGTATATGTACTGTGTATATTTAGTAAAATGCGTGTATATTTAATAAATTTACATTTAGTAAAAAGCTGTTATTTTAATATTACAAACAGACACTCGAATTTTATTTATCTGTATAGATATATAAAATAATTATTCTAAGTATTTAGTGTGGTAATTTTAAAAGTTTAGTTTTAAAAATTGTTTCTTAAAACTAACCATTATATTAATAAGCCTTATATTTCCTCAATAAAAAAATGAATATTTACAGCACGTGCATATTTTGCTACTGTTATTATAACGTGTTATTATTAATCTATGCACATAATAAAATTGTAACTAAACCGAATCTGTACATTAAATATTTTTTGGAAAATCTTATTGAAATAGACATTATTATCGATACAGAGGCCGAATCTATAGTTTTTAGAATTTTTGTCTGTCTATCTGTCTATCTGTCTGTTACCGCATCACGGGAGAAACACTGGATAGATTTTGATGAAATTTGGTATGATGATAGCTGGTTATCCGGGTTAACATATAGGATACTTTTTACTGTGGGAAAATATCTCATCTCTGAGAAATCTATACTAAACGTTAAAACGTAAGTAGCGACGAACCCGAACGGAACGAGGATGAGTCGCTAGTTGTAAAAATAAGATTAAATTATATTTGTAAATACTGTCTTTTAAATTAAATTAAATCCGGGCTTATGTAAAATACAAAAACTACAAACTATTTATATAAAACTAGCGACTAACCTCGTAACAGAGAGACAGCCAGACAGACACAAAAACTAAAAACTATAGATTCGGGCTCTGCATCGATAATAATGTCTATTTAGATAAGATTTTCCAAAAAATATTTAATGTACAGATTCCGCTTAGTTACAATTATATTATATGTATAGATTACACACTATTCACGAATGAAGACAATGCTATGAGAATGTGACAGGTAAAAAATAATAAGCGAATATTTTTATTGTTCATGGCTTTTCATACTTTATTAGGTAAACGAACTTGGCTTATGATTTATTCACGGCTTTGATGTTTTAATAGGAAAACTGTTATTACAAAATTGATATTATTTATTTTTTTATTTCCAAAATAACTTTTTGATACTATATTGTTTTTTTGCAAAAAAAAAAAAAGGCATTGTCGTTTATTGGAAATGCGGCCAGCATTTTTGCCACATTTCAGTATTTTTTATTAGGTGTTATTACACATAACAATACAATAATGTTATCAAATGAAATATTTTTTGGTATTAAATAAATAATTTAAGTTTAGTTTTAGTACCATTATAATTTTTCTTGTAAACAAAAAAAAAATGCTATTTGTTTTCTACGTAGGAAAATATTTACCTTCAGCATTATAATAACAATTCAAAGCATTTTTTTCAATTTAAAAAACATTCAGCTTATACGAAAATAGATCCTGTGAACTTGTCGTTTTGAAGTTTTATCTTTTTGTAATGCAATAATATTTTATTAATTACTAGCGACTCACCTTTCTTTCTTTCATTTATAATATTAGTATTATCACTGGGTATTTTTTAAATTAAATTTCCCAAATTAGATTTTAATAGTAGTGATTATTTACGTATTTACGATTTATTATATTTTGTGTTATCTGGATGAATGAATTTTCGAGAATTCAATAATGACTTAATAACTAATAGTTATTCGTAGGCAGTGGTAGACCAGCGGTAACGCGCTCACTTGGAAAAACCGAGTAAAGCGGGTTCAAATCCCTGGTCTCGCACCTCTGATATTTTCATGTGGGAATTATTTCTAACATGATTACCTCTTGCCTTACGGTGAAGGAAAACATCGTGAGGAAACCTGCATGTCTGAGAAAACCTAGCAAGTTTTCGAAAGACATGTGAAGTCCGCCAATCCGCACTTGGCCAGCGTGGTGGACTATGACCTGATTCCCCTCGTATTGAAGGGAGGCCCGTGCCCAGCAGTGGGATGTTAAAAAGGGCTGAATACGACTAATAGTTATGTTTGTAAATTAATGAAATCATAGAGTTTATGTCTCTCTTCGATAATTAAACTACAGATGCTATTTAATTATTAAGTAGATAAAAATAATTAAGTAAACTCTGTTACGGAGTAAAAATATGTTTGCTTCTTTAATTTTTATCCAACTGCGGCGAAGCCAAAAGAAGGGTTATGCTTATTATGTTATGACACAACACAATGTTCCTTCGTCAACTTGTTCTCATCTTTTTAGTTCGCTTTTTAAGCAGTCGGTGTTTTTTTTTTGTTTTTTTTTTTTTTTTTTTTATCGTAATAGATATAATAATATTCATTAACTTCTTAATTCTTCAATGAGAACACTAACTTAAATAATTTAACTTCTTTTGCTGTTTACATTTTAATTCTTCTATAATTCGTTAAAGAGGCTGTAAACTTTCAACATCAATGAAGCTTTAAATTAAAAAAAAATCAAAGCGACAGGTGTCGTAGGACACTCGATAGAAACAAAGTGCCTTTCGCTGTCTGCCCTTAGCTTATAATATCTTGTGTTAATAATTGTCACGACTACTAAGAGACCACAAACCTCAAGAAATGTCCATTACATACATATGTAGGGTCCCATCGTTAGAAGAGTGTATACTACTACTTACTACATACATTCCCTAACATTTATGATCGTCACACGGGGTGCTCTTAGTAATAATAAATCCTCCTTTTTTCAATTCATTTCTTAATTATTATTAAAATATTCAATGGCTTCTATGAGTGCCATTTGGGCACCGTTTACTTCGCCGATGTCGCGTAGAGTGGAGAAGACGCGTTATATATAGAATGACCGGTATAAAATAGAGAAAAAAAAAATCCTCCTGTTTTAAGTCCTTTAAAAAGTGTCGTGACGGTATGAATATGACACTTTTTTTTCCGTCTAACTCTCATTCGCCAAGTGTGCCGAGTAATGAGATAAAGAATGTGTAACGAGATAAGGAACTTAATTAATTAATTAATTAATTTTTTTGGAAAACAAACAGTATTAAAACACTAACAGAAAATACATAAAAGATTATTACAATAAAGTTCCACTATATACATATCATGTTAATGAGCAGTCAAAAAAAGAGGAAAAAGAGCAGCAAAACGCTTACAAAATCTTACAAAAAAAAACTACTATGTGTTAGAAGTCGAAAACATATTATTCATGTATTTTTTTATGTGAGTTATAAGATTAGATGATTTTTTTTTTATTGTACCTACCTATTATCTTACCCTTGCAAGTGTCAGAAATCTTAAGAGTGCCAAAGGCACCTCTACAAACCTTTCGTCGCTTATATTTTTCAACGTATTTTTAAGATTTTACTAGCATGCTAGAATGTATGGCTGCAGATCCGGAGGTTTGAGTCCCGGTTCGATTCCGAGTTCTGTTGTAGTCGGTCGGACCAAGTTTAGTTACTGAGTTTTTCTGTTAAGATTTTCTCAGTAGTAGCCCGAAGTTGGGAAGTTGGCGGTGCATTATCTCCGTACCTCGGAGAGCACGCAAAGCCGTCGGTCCGGCACCTTAACCCTCACCGCTCGTGTCAAAACAAAGTATCGTACCACCGGAGTATGAGAGTGACAGGAATAGAGAGTGCACTTGTGTCTGCGAGTACACGCGCTGCACTATAATATCTCGTGCGCATCCGGCTAGTCTCAGTGAGATTGGCCACCGTTCCCGAAATCGGTCAGAAAGACATTGTATTGTGTTGTAATATTTTTTTAATTATTCAAAATATGTTTCAGCTAGACAATGGAATCCCGAGGCGGCAGAAAAAATGCTCAGAGATGTAAGTTTTCATTATATTTGTACAAAATTAAACGAAATACATAATTATAAATATTATTACTTAGAATTAAACTCTACATATCACATAAAATGCACAATACATTTTTGTTTTTATAAATATGTTGGGTCATTAACACACAGCGCTATCTAGTTCCATGGTGAGCTTGCAATGTAAAGCAAGCAAGGAACTATCTGGTATCCATAACAATGGATAGATAGTTTAGACACTACACATATATAACTTTAAATAAATACATATTATATATATAAGCACCCATGACGAGTATAAATATTCTTGCTCATCACACATGAATGCCCCTAGCGGGACTCGAACTCGAACGCTGGCACAGCAAGTAGGGTCATTACAAACTGAGCCAAACGTGTCGTCATATTAGACATTACTGTTAATTAAATGGTTCCTAAAACGTGGCAAACCGGACTGACTTGTTATATTTATAGCTTTATTTTAAATAATAAATTACAGTATTTTTACATTGTAATTTATTACATTTATAACATAACCAGTAGCAATTAAAAGTTAGATTTTATGGATTCGTACGTAAGGATCAAAGGTGCATATAGTCTATAATCTTAACATATTAAGAAAAGTTGTAACTATTTACGATTTAATTGCAATTAGAATGGTACATTGTAGTTTTCCTTGAAGTTATCAATTTATTTTAAGCTTGTTTTTATTAGTTTCTCAATGAAACAGTCTAGATCTTGACTAAGCATTATAAGGATAATTTAAAATAATTGCCAAAAAATATATAAATATATTGATGACTTTTGGCAATAACATTAAAAACGTGACATATTGAACTTTAATTGACCTTTGCATTTACGAAAAACTGGTAAAAATTATTTTCAAAAGTTCATTTGTATGTTCCAATTTCCATATTTATATTGTTTAATTATTTAAAAATTACCCAACATTAAATGGTTGATTAACAACAAAAGTAAGTGTTTCATCGCTAATTAATGTAGTGACTGACATAACTACCATATAGGTATACTTTATGATATTGCGCATGAGTAATGTAAAAATGGATTTTTAAAATCCATATGTACATATTCTATATATAATTTTGAATTTTGATTACACGTTTAGCTGAGTTTGTAGTGACCCTACTTGTTGTGCCAGCGGTCGCGGGTTCGAGTCCCGTTGGTGGCATTCATTTGTGTGATGAACACGAATGTTTGTACTCCAGTCATGGGTATATCTATAATATGTACCTATGTATTTAAAGTTATATGTGTGTAGCGTATCAACTATCTGGTATCCATAACACAAGCCTCGTAGCTTACCATGGAACTAGATGGTGCTGTATGTTAATGTCCCAACATATTAATTATTATTATTATTTATAATTAATTAAAGTTTGTTTATTCGGAATCTACTGTAGGGATTTTCACCAATAGAAAGAGGAATTGTCTAGAAAGGATATAGGATAATGTTGATATTTGTGTATTAAGTAGCAAGGAACGCCTCTTCTAGAGGCGCAACCGAAAGATGTCTCTTCTTTTGGGTGCTAAGCCGCTACTTAATTAACACAATTACATATATTTTTTATAGTCTATGAAATGGCGCGAAAAATGGGGCGTGGATACTACGTTAGCAACCTGGGAAGCACCTGAGATCTTTGAGACTTACTTCCCTAGTGGAAGTACCGGCTTCGATAAAGAGGGGTCGCCAGGCAAGTACCTACCTACTATGTATAATATAGACTTAATAATTTAGCATTGTAAGTATACATCATTATCTATACATATAATAAAATTGTAACTAAACCGAATGTGTACATTAAATATTTTTTCGAAAATCTTATTGAAATAGACCTTATTATCGATACAGAGGCCGAATCTATAGTTTTTGTCTGCCAGTCTGTCTGTTACCGCATCACGGAAAAACTACTGAAGGGATTTTGATGATTTTTTCTATGATGATAGCTGGTTATCTTGGTCAACATATAAGATATTTTTTACTGCGGAATAATATCTCATCTCTGAAAAATCTATATTACCCGTAAAAACGTAACTATAGACGAACCTGAGCGGAGTGAGGGTGCGTCGCTAGTTGGAATCTAAAAGAATTTCACCTCGGTAGTTTAAGGTTATTTTTTTATTACATATAGAAACTCCTGCACTTAAAAATCACTTATTCTGCATTAAAAAACAAAAAAGTGGTAGCTAATCGTAAAAACCGACAATAGTCGGAGGATTTCTTAATTGTCAGATCATATCGGACGAATACCCGTAGCAACACTCAAGATTAAAATGCAAATGGAATTTTGTTTTGTACAAATAACTAATAGATGCATATTTATTAACCAATTATCTCAGAATAGTCGTAGGAAAATTCGTAAAGACCTCTTTGTGTTACAACTTTGTGTTAGTTTATTTTTAACTGTCCCACAAAAATCTTTGTACAAAAATATAAAATCTTTGTACAAGAATCTTTGTGTTAGTTTATTTTTTTTATCTGTCCCTATTATTAAAGCAAAGAGTTAGTCACTAGGCCATCCTTTTAAATTTTTAAATTTAAAGAAAGAAAATTTTTTTTTAGAAAGAAAAAATAATCTATTACAATTCTTATAACTATTATTTTCATTACCCGCGATGGCCACGACGGTACATGCGTTTTGGGTAAGACGTGTTTGTGTGTCTGTTGCTATTTTTCTCTGAAACGGCTAGGCCGATTTTGAAACGGTTTTTTTGCTTTGTATAAGTCTCATTCCTGAGCATGTTTTCGCTAAGTTTTATAATGTTACAGACCGCCAGGGTGCGCTACAATATACACATCTTATAAAATACTCCTATTTTATTAGTTCGCGGAAAACTTAAAAATATAACTATGACGTTAGCCACAAGTGAATGACACGACTATGAGAATTGTATATTATGCATATAACATACTGTGTTGAAGGGTGTCGGACTACTAATAAAATGAATTGAACTACACTATATTAACAAACAAATAAATAAATATAAAAATATAATGCAATAAAAATTTCGCACTCGAAAACACTCAACCGAGTTGAAAGAACAATGGCAAGTTTTTACCTGAACGTTTTTAAAGCGTCTAAGATTAGGACATATACAAAACTGAATTATTTAATTTACTCTTTTTTTTCACGGCGTTTGTTTTACATGACAAAGCCACGAAGAAATGTTTACATAATAAGATACTAATTGATTGTTTTTATGTACTTCCGGCTTCGCCATTCGTCAAAGATGATGTAAAAATTGTTGCCACAGAACCAAATGAAATGCCGTATTTATTTTAAAATATTTTTATTAAAAGTCTTATGTACATAATTAAATAATGATCTATGTCTTGTTCATTAATCTTACAGCTTTACATATGATGGAAACATTATATGTTATGCTGTAAGTTTAATTGAAGCTATTACAGTTAGTACAGTAATTAAAATAATAGTTATAGCAACACAACAGATGACAGTGAGATTGACTTGATAATTGATATTGACATATTATTTAGATTTTATATTTTATTTGTCATCCATGGTTTTACGTATGCCTCTGACTACTACGTTTGATTTTGCTGTTACTGTTCCATTTTTCTAGATTATTATAAGTTTTATTTGTCGCTTTGCCCACGGACCCGATTACCTGCCCCATGCGACGACTTGTGCATTCTCTCGGACAATCGCCAGTGTATACTTACAACTATACTGATTTCTCCTAACGGACTCAAAGTAGTACCTTGTTTCATCCATGATAAAGAAATTAAAAACGTAACTTATATGTAGTGCGAACGTACTTTTTTTTAATTTATAATACTTAATTTATAATATTTGATACAATAATCAATGACAGCTGTCATTGCTAGGTAGATTTATAACCGCAAATCATAAAATAAAAATGCTAATATCTTTTTTTTGTGACTTCCTAATAAAATAAATCTTTCTGGATAAACTTGTGTTATTTAATCCCTATCGTTTGAGCATTTTTTCATATCAAGACGCTTCAAATAGATATCAGGTAAATCGTTGTATAGAGTCCTGCCATTGTTATTTGTGCGATAAATAAATTGAGCTAAACATCTAGCTTAATTTACATAATAGTACCTGGCGACCGAGCTTCGCTCGGAGCTCTTTTTTGTTATATCGAATTTTTTAAATAAATAAAAAAACAAAAAACTTCAATAAATACAAAAAAAAGTAAAACTTTATATGCGATCGAGATTCGATACACACCTATGATTGTTAATCTTGCACCTTGGTCGCTTGACCACGATACTTTTCCCTTTGTGTAAGAAATTATCGAGCATATTCTGCGTAGAATAATGCAAAAGAAAACTGCATGAAAAACTCGAAAACACGCGTTTTCCCAGACATGAGACTAATCTAGATCGATTTTTCGCCCCCGAAAGCCCCCACATACCAAATTTCAGAGAAATCGTTAGAGCCGTTTCCGAGATCGCTGGTATAAATAAATAAATAAATAAAGATATAAATATACAAGAATTGCTCGTTTAAATATATTAGATTAGATTAGATTGTACGTACGTATGTATATGTTTATAAGCTTTAACGGTCAAAAATAGTATTTCATTGATATAAAACTGGATATTTACCTATTATTAACGAGTTTCCGACATTTCGACACCCATTTATTTACCTACCCGTGACCGTGACGGTTGATATGATGAAATATATTTAATGCAACTCGGCCATGGAAGGTCACAAATATCCTGTATATAATTTTCATATATTTTAAAAATTCTTGTTTCTAATTACAGTAATAATAGTCCCGTTTGTCGGTTTTGACGTTTGGGGACTATTGCATTCGGTTACGAGGACCGAACTAATGAAAATGATTATCCGGCATCTGGAGCACTACCTAGAAATTGCAAGAAAACAAGCTCTGACACATGGACCTAATGCTTTAACGGTAACAATATTAAATAATTGCTACTAATTATATATTATATGCGCGAAAGTTTGGACGATGTATGTATGTTTATTACACTTTCAAACAAAAAACTACTAAACGGATTTTGATGAAACATTACAGTAATATAGCTTATACATTAGATTTTAAAATCACACATAGGTTATGTATTATGTGTACACGGGCGGACCGCGGGAAAACGCTAGTATTATAAAAAACTACGAAAGTTTTTATATTGTTAGTGTAAAGTTTGGATGGATGGATGTTTGTTACTCAATCACGCTAGAACGGCTGAACCGGTCTAGATAAAATTTGGCACAATTATAGATTGTAGTCTGGAATAGCACATAGGCTGATTTTTATCCCGGAAAAATGTACGGTTTCCGTGGGATAGATGTTTTTGTTTTTCACTAGGGACGAACCAGAGCGAAGCGAAGGTGAGTCGCTAGTAGGTATATGTGCATACTTCGTAAATTGCTTGCTATATAGATTTAAAAAAATTGTGTGGGAAAGCATTTTTTATCTAACGTACGCCTTTTTATATAACATAAAGTAAATTAACGTTGTAATAACAAATATAATGATATAAAAAAGTATAATAGCTAATAATTATTACTTATAAAATATGAAAAATGTATCATTGTCATGAACAATTATTATTATTATCAATACACTACGGTAATTATAAAAACAATTGTGTTTTTTTAATTACCATTTATTGGTTACCATGTAACTTTACACATCGGGAAAGCGTCCTTTTATACTTAAATACATTATATATGTCGCAGGGAAATTTTAAGATCCGTTAGATTATAATTTCACTATCGAAATAATAAATACCCGGAGTTTTATCATTCGACTGATTTTCTTACAGAAATAACATATAACTTAATAATCATTGTCTAAATATTATATTTTTCTTTTATTACTTATTTAATTACTTGTCGCCTTAAGCTATAGTCTTAAATTAGATAAAAGGGTCCTGTGGAAGGTTAGACTCGGAACTCCGTGTAGATCGGGCATCGATTTCAAGACGCGTTAAGGTTCGGAAGTCAAAATACTGGACGTGTGAGAAATCTCAATAAACCTTTGAGTTTATATCGTAGTTTCATTTTTTAAACACAAACGGGGTGGGCCTCCTAACAGTCCGCGTCACAGGCTAATCCTAGTGCGTGCCTCTCACCACTCCTTTGCCCATGTTTTGTTATACAATAATTGTTATTAGATTAAGACGTATATTTGTGTCCATTTTTGTTATTACGTATTAAATGAATTTTCTGATTGAATTTTCTAAAAAAAAAAAAAATAGATTTTTTTCTTACTAATATCAAGGGACAATTTTAGGTAAATTATAATTTCCCTAGTAAAATTATAATTTAACGGATCTTACAATTTCCCTGCGACATATACATAATAAAGAATACTTTCTTTTCTTTAATTTAAAATATCTTTATATACAGGTTACAGTCATATTCGATTTAGAAGGATTCAGCATGCGTCAGTACGCGTGGAAACCTGCCGCTGAATTGGTCTTCACTCTCCTACAAATATATGAAGCTAACTACCCCGAGATATTAAAAACGTGCTTCATTGTGAATGGTGAGTTTTTTTTACCGACTTTAAGAAATGTCAATGTGTTGGTCTTAGTAGACAATAATATTGAAAGTTTTTCAAGTATGAATTTTTGTATAATAACTTATTTATATATGGCACATTTTCTTCGTAAGAAAAAATATTTGAGTTTAAGGACTATATCTACTTCATAATTTTTTTTTTTCATATTAAATATAAAATATAGACTTATATTAAAAATCTCATAATACATTTCAGCTCCAAAGGTATTTTCCCTAGCATTTTCCGTGATAAAGAAATTCATGCACGATAACACCATATCAAAGATACGTATATACGGCTCTGATACAAAGAAATGGCAGGCGCAAGTACTAGCGGTCATAGACAAGGATCAGTTACCGCAACACTATGGAGGCTCTATGGTGGATGAGAATGGCGATCCCAAATGCAGTTCCATTGTGAGTTGTTTAATTTAGATACAAAGGATATCAATGCTTGCAAAGAACAACATTACAACGATTTGTAAATAAATACTAATTATCGTTATAATGTAATCTATACTTATAATATTATAAAGCTAATGAGTTTGTTTGTTTGTTTGGTTGAACGCGCTAATCTCAGGAAGTACTGGTTGGAATTGAAAAATTCTTTTTGCATTGGATAGCCCGTTAACTGAGGAAGGCTATAGGCTGATTTTTATCCCGGAAAAATGTACGGTTCCCGTGGGATAGATTTGTTTTTTTGTCTAGGGACGAACTCGAAGCGAAGTGAGGGTGAGTCGCTAGTCCTTTATAAAAATGACCATAATTCTGAGTTGCAATGTTGTTCCATGCATTTTTAATAAATTAAACATATCACAAACATTGATTATAACTTATATCCGAAATATTCTTTAAATATTTTTATTCTATATATATAATAAAATAGTAACAAAACAAAATCTGTACATAAAATATTTTTTTTTAAACTGACTATTATTGCGTACAGTATATAGACTCTAAAACAATAGATATTGAAGAATTTTCATCAAGACAACGTACTAAAAAATTGTAAGTCTTAAAAAAGCCTACGGAAAAGTCTGCAATAGTTTGTTTATATCCTTAGGTACACTCGCAATAACTATTTTTATCTATTTAAAACGTAGGTACCTAGAGACGCACCCGAGCGAAGCGAGGGTAAGGCGCTAGTTATGTTATATTATAATTTTACTAAAATTTCCTAATAACTTATCTATACATATAATAAAACTGTAGAGGTCGAATGTCTGTACATAGAAAAAGAATGCTAAAAACCGAGTCAGGGGATGTACGAAGAGAAATACAACAAATCCAGTCTTTTTTTTCAATTTTTTTGTTTCTCTGTCTGTTTGTACGGACTAATCTCCGAAACTGTTGGACCAATTTAAATGAAATGTTGCATGGTGGTACCTTATATCCCCGGTTAACATTTTATATTCTTTTCATGTCGGTAAATTTAAGAGTTCCCGTGGGATAGTTAAAAAACTATAGTAACTTAACTAACTACAGCTTAGTGCACAAAAACTACTGATTGGATTTTAATGAAACTTTAGAATAATATAGTTCATACATCAGAATAACAAATAGGCTACTTTTTATCCCAGAAAAATGTACGGTTCCCGTGAGATAGATTTGTTTTTGTTTGTCTAAAGGCGAACCTAAGCGAAGCGAGGGTGATCCGCTAGTAATAAGGACATAATTCGGTCTGTATAAAATGTAGGGTCATAGGGTTTATAGGATATTTTTAAATAACTTCTAGGTCCTAGCTTTAAATTCGATAGCTACTATATATTTGAATACAAAAGCTTCTACACTACAATATGTAATAATGTTTCGTTTAAAAAAAGTTTATGAACCGCTAAAACTGACAAACTCTAGTTTATTTCAGTACCTATATGAAATAAATTCTGCAAGCAATTTAAATAAATATATTTTCTTAATTATTCAATTTCCAGGTAAAACCCGGTGGAAAAGTACCAAAGAAGTACTACGCGAAGAACGTCCTTGCCGATACTGAAAAAGAGTACACAAAGGTCACAGTCAAGACCGGGGAGAAGCATGTCGTAGACTTGATATGTGCGGATGATGAAAGTGTATTGAAGTGAGTATTTAGTGAGTTATTATTAAAGTAAAACTTCTTTACGCACGCTTGACTTGGGGGGTAAGCTGGTGAATGCGTTACGAAAAAATGTATGTACATTTGTTGCCATGGTAACCGTTGTTATTGTCTGACAAATTATATATAATATTATATTCTTTCCTTAAATGATATTCTACAAATATATGATTGTAATATGCCTAATATGCGTTATTTTTAGTATCTCACCTATCCTAATTATTTAAAGCATAAATTGAATTTCATAAAGAGTACCGATAACTTTCAGAAGTTTTACTTCTTGCGCGTGTACACATTCATACACACACTCTTTAATTTTTTTCATTGACCGACTTCAAAAAATGAGGTATCATTTCTTCTATTATTTACGTTACATGATATTTTCATCGATTATGGTTATATAATAAAAATGAAATGTTGTTCGTTGATAAGCGCATCTCTTGGAAACGACTGAACAGATTTGGCATTTTTTTAGAACATGTTTGCATAAAGTTTTTAGGGAAAAAATTTGGAAAAATTTTCCGGAAAACTAGGAATTCGGAAGTACCTCACTGTGAGTGTGTTTTCTTAACAATTTTTGTATGATTACCTACTAGTATTTTGATAATAATTTATTTTTTTTAATGAGACGATATGTGAAATTCCGATAAAAATTCCATAATTTAACACCATCGAACAGATTTGATGATGGAAACAAAATGTGAATAGTGGAACTTTTCAATGGCTATTAGTAAAGCTTTCTTTGAATTACCTAATCATATTCGTTTTGACGTTCAGTTAGAAACGAGTTTTTTTTTTTTAATTTATTTATATTTTAATAATTAGATGGGAAATCGGCGTAGACCACCACGATATAAAGTTCTGTATAAAGAAGAGAGATCAAGATGGCGATGAGACTGTGATACATGGGCCCAAGAAGATTTCTGAAGGACCAGTCGATGTTGGAGTGCTGCCTGTCACGGGACCTGCTACTTGTAAGTTTTTTAATAAATATATATATGTTTTTATTATAAAAGCCGTGAAATTATAATTGCCCGGTGTTTTTTTGTTTGTTTGTCCAATCGTGTCTTTTTCTTCCAATATCATGTGTCAATGTTAGGTATATTATAATTTCAGTGAGTACATTCAGTGATATTGTAATTACCCTAGTTAAATTCTCAATAGTAACGATACTCGAATGTGGTGGGAAGCCTCGGTCCGTTTTGATTGGTCGATTCACTGATCGGACATTTTTAAAACTAAAAATGTAAATATTGTAGCATGCTCGCAAATATATTTGTTTATTTAATTTGTATTGTGAATATATTGTGAAGTGTCTGAATGCATTAGGCTTAACAGGCTGTAGGCATGAGATTGATTGGTGTCAACTTACTCAATTACATTTTAACTGTTAGCAAAATAAACAAAATTATGGTGTAGACAAAGGATAATATGACAAATTAAAATTGATTAGTCGATTTAAGTTATTTAAAATGAGATTTGAATATGATTTTATTATCTATCTCTTTCAGATTCGATCATCTTCGACAACAAAAGTTCTTTCTTACGGAGTAAGAAGATATATTACGATGTTCTTATAGCAATTCCTTCGCGAGATCTCAATATCAACGATAGTCCTGATGACGAAGCTAACTAGTATGTAACAAAAAAATATAATTCTATATGAAAAATATACAAATTATAAAGTAAGCATAGCTCAATGTCTGTTTGTAAGTTTTATTTTATATTACAACTAGCGACTCCGCTCGAGTTCGTCCCTTCTTACGTTTTAACGTTTAGTATAAATTCCTCAGAAATGAGTTATTTTCCCGCGGTAAAAAGTATCCTATATGTTGACCCGGATAACCAGCTTATCCGGGTCAACATATAGGATAGGAGGACAATATCAGAGGTGCGAGACTCGGGATTTGAACCCGCTTCACTCAGTTTCCTAAATATACGCGTTACCACTGAGTTACCACTTCCAACACATTTAGCAAGATTTCCGCTAACATCTAAGGCTGACCTGTATAGATGTATTATACTGAGCGGTTATTGTAGTTATGTCTGTATACTTATATCTTATAACTGTTATAAATAAATCTTTATATTTGGTGCGGTAATATTTTTTAAAATAGAAGATTATTAAAATATCATTTTGCATTGTAGAGCATTTAGTTTAATACTTTATGTAGTACAGACATATAACATGTAAAAATTTAATACAAAATGTAAAAAAGAAATATAAGCTTTAAGATGCTAAAAATAAGATTGACTTTTTAATATTAAAAATGGGTTTTTTAAATCAAAAGGTTGTAAAAGAGGGCCTTTATTAGATTAGATTAGATATTGCTTTTTTGGGATTTCTTGACTACTAAAAAGCTACTTAAAATTGTGTACCTACTGCAATGTCTTTTTATTATTTTTAAATTATATTATAACGTGCAACTCACGCTCGCTTCGCTCGCGTTCGTCCTTGGGTACGTTTTCACGATTAGTATAAATTATATATATGTACATACATTGGTATAGAAAAGTAAATACCTACTTTAAAAATTAAAAAAATATTCCTTAAATGATTCTCAATACAAACTTTCATCGCCATTTTCACCCCCTTAAGGGATGATTTCCGGGATAAAAACTATCCTATGTCCTTCCCAGGGTCTCAAATTATCTCCATACCAAATATCATCTAAATCTGTTCAGCGGATTAAGCGTGAAAAGGTAACCGACAGACAGTTACTTTAGCATTTACAATATTAGTATAGATGATGGCATCGCTTCTGTGCTACATAAAGTATTTATGTACTTAAAGCTTAAATTTATTAGAACCATAGACGTAGAGAGCAGACTGAGTGTTTCTTTGGCAGCCGTCGTCCATACGCGACAGAGACAAAACGAATGTGCGGCCAGAACTTTCCTGTATTAATTGAAATACAATGAATGAAGATAGATATTTATAATCATTTTACATTCCGTTATAATATTATAATTTTATACATTCCATTTATAAATTTAAATTGCAATAAAACACAGGTTATTGGCCGCACATTCGCTTTATCTTATTCTGGAGTGGTCAATTTCATGAAAGTATTCATTGTCAGTCCATTCTCTATCTCTATGATTAGAACTTAATAGATTAATATTAGTTAAAAAGGTGAAGCATATTCTGTGATATATGGTGTAGTTATATTGGCTTGGTAGATTTTTTTTTATTTTCATATTTTATTTAAATAAGCCTTAAAGTTAAAGGCTTAAATAATATTTTATATTTACGTAATTAAAAAGAAAAAATACGGCCAGACTTTTTGTTGCAATATAATATGACTTAAGGCAGTGTTGCCAATATAAAAAGTTCTTCCAATATAGGAAAATATAATTTAATTTTTAAGAAATATTTTATTTTCTATTTTATACAATGATGACGTAGTTCTTCCTTAATTATTTTATAGGTTTTCTTCCATTTTAATAAGTCATTATTTCAGTACAAAAACAATATAATGTATATATTCAAAGGAATAATGGAAAATGTTACAACTATTTTTTTTAAATGGTTTCTATGTATGTAGTGAAAATTTTCAGATATTAATATGTTAAATCATATTTGTAATCATAAAAAGTTAATGTGAGTATATATTAAGTACATTACTGTATTATAGATCTCTGCAGAATGTCTCTATAGTTTTTATAAGCAAGGCATATGTTTGCTAAAACATACTTTGTTACTTTAAGATTTATTTACGTTTTGTAATAAACAAATTCAGTCTATGACGTGTTTTTTATTTAAAAGTATCATTATATTATCAAAATAAATTCCTTATATTTTCAAAGGAAAAATGACGAATGCAGTCGAAGATCTTTCAACCCTATACTTTTTAATTAAGAAATAAATCTTATTGATTTTTTAGAGTATTATAAAACATAGTTTATTAAAAATGAAAACGACACCACAAAATTAAAACAATATAGATTTAATTGTAAAAATACTTTATTATGGATTATGGACTTAAATTACAATAAATTACATACATTTAAATACAAATGCAGTACAAAATATATATATATACGTATAACTTGAAATATTTTCTGTAAACAAATTAAAAATTTTACTTGCCTTTATACAACAGCTTCATTTATATTGATATATCTATAAGACTAGTCTTTTCTCCTGCGAGCATCTGTCTGTTGGTATGTGCATGCTTATTTTGAAAACTAAACGGTTCACTATTATGATTTGCATCTATGCAGTAATAATGTAGTGAGTTTTAAATTGCCTTAGCCTTTATAAGCATTGACAGTATAAGTGATTCAAGTCGATAGGAAAAATGCTTGGTTGCTTTAAGTGCACTGATCTTTTAGTATTTACTGTATTTAAGTGACAGTAATACATATATGAAAATTACGTACTTTTAATAGTTCTACAAAAAGTCGGTAACACCCATTACTTAATTATTTAATTTTAGCAATTTTACTTGTTATTTAAACAGAAAGTATTTTTCAACTAACAGACGGCAGTGAACAATAATTATGAGAAATAAGTACAATAGCAGTTTAACTAAAGAACACACCCAATACCATAAACCTTTGGAAAAAAATATAAAAATAGATAATACTATATTTCTTATTATCGACTCGTTACTTCGTTTACGTTACTAACAATACGGGGAGGGGGGGGGGGGGGATAAGGTGATAAGGGGATATACAATATGTACTTATTATGAAATTATAAAAAATAAAGTTTAATCTTCATCTTCAAACAGCATCTGTAACAAGTCTCGTTGCCCGCACTGAGTACCTTCTAATCTTTGGACGCCTTTCCATTTGATTAATGTTGGTATAACCATCAGTTTTGTTCTGCTGTCTGTTCTAAATGGACACGCTCTGTCTTTCCAGCTAAAAATGTAGTAAAGAAATATATGACATTTATTAAAGACTATTTTTACCGCTTTTTATAAATTTGCTTTGCAATATATCAAACATGTATGAAACTTGAGTACAAACATTAGTGCTCATCACGCAAATGGATGCCCCCAGCAGGACTCGAACCCGCGACCGCTGGCACAGCAAGTAGGGTCACTACAAACTGAGCCAAACGTGTCGTCAAAATGTAATATATGTATGTCATGTTCTGCATAATACAATGTCACTTCGTATATTTGTTCTCATCTTTTTAGCAAGGCCCGGAACCGGTTTAAAAAAACGGTTTATTTCGGTAATGTAATGGCGTGGGGTCTCATCACGAACAAAGAAAAATTAGTTGTAATAAATGTCAATAGATGACGTTACGTGTACCGATTGGTTATTGTGTTAAATTACCAAAACATGAAAAAAATAGATCCCAAAAAAGTATATTATTGTTTTAAAGTATAATATTTGATGTGAAGGAGAAAGAAATAATACGCTTGTTTTTATTCAAAGTTTTAAAAATATTCACCATATGTAAGTTTGCACATATTTATAAAATAAAACAGTTTAACTATTCGTGAATCAACGAAATCTATTATCTATTCAAGCAAACAAAAATAGCCCGAAGAATAGCCCGAATTAGCGCTGTCTAATTTTTTTGTATGGGATGAGGCATTCGTGCTAGTATAGTATTATGTAATATGTGATAATGGTTAATTCATCGCTCGTTCATCTACCGGTTAATGAAAACGAAAGGTTTAGTAAACCGAAATAATAATGGTTGTTCTTAGAGAAAGGTTGGATTTCATTTAAATAAAACTATCTTTTCGGATTTTTTCGCGGATTTATTTTGATTTTTGGTTCCCGACGTTTCGATTGCTTTACAGCAATCATGGTCACGGGAGAATCATGGTCATGGAAACGTCGGGAACCAAAAATCAAAATAAATCCGCGAAAAAATCCGAAAAGATAGTTTTATTTAAATGTCAAATATTCGCGTAAATCTAAGAAAGTATTAAGGTTGGATTTCAGTTTTGACACCGAAATCAACCGGTCAATTCATTCATAAGTAAGAAACGTACATGTATACTTCTACTAAACAATTCAATATTAGCAAAGATACAGTGAATGTAAACGTACAAAAATTCACAATTAATGAAAAGAATTTGTAGCTATAAATAATAATAATATATTCACTGAGCAACAATACAAATTATCAAGCTTAAAATAATCAGATAAAGAATTTATCAATGTAATCTTTGTATGTATTAAACGGAAGATAACTGGTTTTATCTTAATGGTATCTCTCTAACGCCAAATTTGTACTGATTATAGCCTAACCATTGCTTTTATCCAAATCTCCACTTTTTGATAAAAAATAAACATTTACTATGTTAGTAAATGTTTATTTAAAAAAAAAAAAAATAACATCAATGTTACTATTTATGATGTCACATGACAAAAACCCTTAAATTAAGAAGTGTTTACATTTATTCTCAGTATATCAATAAAAATCTGCCTATATCACATAAAAATTGTATTAAAAAAAAACAAAAACTAAAGACAAATTCCAATATATGATAACATAACCAAAGATAAAGGTACTATAGGCCCTTATCTTGGTATAAGAACAAATTTGCAATTCTTTAATACATTATTTTTTATAATAATAAGAACAATATATCGTCAACACTGATTATTAAAAATATGATGTCCTCCTGACCGATTCTGGCCACGGCGGCCAATCTCATTGAGACTAGCCAACTGCGCAGGAGATATTATAGTGCACAAATGTGCGCGCAGACACAAGTGCACTCTCTATTCCTGTCACTCTCATACTCCGGTGGGACGACTATTTGACACGACCGGTGAGAGTTAAGGTGCAGGACCGACGGCTTTACGTGCTCTCCGAGGCACGGGGGTGAAACACCGCCAACTTCCCAACTCCGGGCTGCTACTGAGGCTTACTAGATAGAAAGACTCAATAACTAAACTTGGCCCGACCCGGGACTCGAACCCAGGACCTCCGGGTGTGCAGCCGTACATGCTAGCCACTACACCACCGAGGCAGTTTATTATTTATTATTATTTAAAAATATATAAGTATTGTATCTTTACTTAATACATAGTATATTATTATTTCAGTAATTGAGATTTGCAAATGAACAAGTAAATAAAATACTCTGTACTTACTATTCTCGATCACCAACATCCACATAAACAAATATTACACTTTTGTTCAATTCACTCAAGTATGCTTTTAAACCTGGTTCAACTGAAAGTAAAAGAAAACATTTTTTTTTTAATATATTGATTGACTTAAATTTCTAATCAAGGGATCCTTTTTATTGTTGAAATATCTAAATTTTAATTTTCTGTGATGACCTAAAGTATGCCAGTTGAGCACAGAATACTTAGCCAATGTCACATAGAATGAAGATATCCAGTACATTATATATTTCTTATATGAAATTATATAAGGTTTTTTTAAGAAAAACACAATTTTTAAAATGTTTTTGACTTTCTGTTCATTCCGGCTAATCTCTGAAATGGCTAGACTGATTTTGACGAGACTTACACAGGCAGATAGCTGATGTTATCAGTAGTAGCATAGGCTACTTTTATATTATAAAAAGAATTAAGCTTCTGTTAAAAAAAAATTAAACATACCTAGGGACTAGGTAAATGCACCCGAGCAAAGCAAGGGTAAGTCACTAGAAATTAATAAAATATCACCTATTACTTCTGTCACTTAACAGTTAATACTTCATTTATAACCTACCCATTTGACAATATATACACCAACTTCTACCATTTTCTTTTTTACTACCAGTAAATAGAAAATATATTTCCTTCTTAGTTTTTACATTTTCAATATAACTCACAAACTCTTCATAATTATTTAATGTATGAATAATCACTTTATGCTTAGGCATGCTTAAAATTATAAATTAATTAATGACAAGTGTCAGCTAACATCAATTTGTCAATTTTGTAAAAGTAACATATTCAACTGAAAAAAGTCCAAGTCACACTTCAAACATGTTTATTACTTTGCTGGTTAATTCACCTAAATTCTTACACAGATGAGTTATAAGTTTCTAGACTATGAATCTTAGAAATTATAATTATCCCTCTTATACTCAATTGGAAACACTTTGTTATTATTTAGAAAGTAATAACATTATTGGTTTGAAAACATTTAAAAAACTTTTTACATTACTGGAGTACAATAACAATTGTCATTATTTTATTATATATAAGAAATATACATATCAACATTTTTTTTGTGTTGTTAAAAACCTAGTATAATTCAATGAAAAACTTGTTAAAAAAAGTGTTATTTATACTGTCCATTAAACGAAAATTCTTTTTTAATGGAGAGGATATATAACATTTTAAGTAATCATTTAAATTAAGATAACGCGAAAAATCACCTTCAAGTTTTCCCATAACCTTTATACATGCAGATGAGCAAAATATATACATGAACCAGAATTATAATTTTATATCTTAATGATGAATACATTTATATGTACGATGTAATTACTAAAGTAACAATATTAAGAGCGTACCTTCAACACAATCAGGACACCAACTATTACCATTCGGTAACTTTGAGCCACTGAAGAAGAATATAACTGGTGGACCATTTTGATCAATATTTTCCGTAAATTTCGCAAAATCTTCAAATCCTTTAATATCCACCTGAGTAACCATTTTAAAGAAGTTAATCAAATTTCAAATACAAATATAATTATTCTTTTACTAAAGCGGCGTATCGCTCGTCCGGTACATAAAAGTCAAAAGACAAATGTCAACATGAGTGATGAGATGAGACAATTTGATAAAAAAATGACAACTGATAAAATTAATGATAATCACAGATTATAAAGAGATACATGTATGTAGCATAGACAAATAATAAAAAATATAATAGTTTTTTTTGTACGTAGTAACACCCTAAAATCAATGGCGAGTTTAATGATCTTTAATTACTAATAAAAGTACAATATTGTTACCCGATTAAGTAATAAATATAATACTCTGTGCAAGATTGTTTGTGAAAAAGACCTCCTATCCACATAAGTAACGGGGAAGATTTTTCGAAAGGAAAATATGGCCCACACGTATGGCCTATTTACGTTCAGTCTGAGGTTAAGCAATTTATTGTGATATCTCTTTTATAGCTGGTTTTTTGCTTCTATTGTGTTCGCATCTTACCTGTGCAATGTAATGTACCTGGAAGTTAGACCAGCTGAAGAAAAAATTGAGGAGAGGCAAGGCCGTCTTAAGCCACGCAGGGGCCCTTGGGCACAAATCAATTTTGGGGCCCTTTAGAAAGTTAAAAAAAGGGAATGATGAAATAAAAATTAATTTTATTGAATTAGATTTACATAAGCACTTTTGAATTGTCAATTTAATTTAACATTCGTCAGTGAGTCGATCCTTTAGGAAGCTACCTTAGCTCGGAAGGCAGTTCTGCTGAGTAAAGTATCGCCGGGATAAACTCAACAAGTGCTATTTTTGCAAATCAAAATACAATATTTAATACATTATAGCTATACCGCAAATGACTTAATTTTTCTTAATTCCACACAATTCAAAAATGTTAAAGACAAAGAAGCATTCGAGTTAATTGAACACGCCGCAAGGGAATATTGAGGATTTCACGCTAAAATAATACTATATCTACTACGTTGTTATTGGAAGATTGGCGAATAAGATTGGCGAAGAAGACAGACGAAGAAGATCGGCGAAGAAGACAGGTAAGATAAAAAACAAGAAATACGTTTATTTATAAATTCATCCCTTATGGGGATAAAATAGGGTAATATAGTTTTTATGGGCAAAGAATTATTTATGATCAGAATTACTTGAAGCTTGTTATTAATACTCTTCAATACAATTACATAAATATGTGTTTTAGCAATTTTCGAAATTCAATCCCATAAGGGAGTAAAATGGGGGATATATATTTGTATGAAACTTTGTAATTAATATGGATGACAAGTAATTAATATGTAAAAAAGTACAAAAAAAAATTACCTGTAGACGACTTAAGACTTTTAAAATCACTTTCTGTAAAATAATAATAGAATTTCTTCAGATTTTATCTTTTGGGAATAAATGATATCCAATTTCTTGCTTGCATCCTGGCACTGCACAATTAGTTATTTTAAATTAATTATAAATAAAATGAAAAAAATCCATCCACGCTATAGAACTTTACAATATACTGAGGGCTATAGTGATCGCGACATTTGACGGGAGAAAAAGGCAAAATTCTTCCCTAAGATCTATTTCATATAAAATAATAAAATACAACGAAATAATTCTTTAATATTACCATATTATAAATTTCTTTAAAATATAACTGAATCTTTTAATTTTATTTAAATAAATATATACCTTTTTTTATTAGTAATGTTTTTAACATTTATTTTTGCGTAAAACAGAGAAGTCAACGGTCATCATGACAGTTGGACGAAAATTCGATTTGAAAAGTTTTGTTTATATTGTTTAAGTACTAACTGAAGTTATTTTATTTTGCCAAAAGTTTATTAGAAATACCTATCAAAAATGGATTCAACAGTGAAAAAGAAATCTATGATGCAACCTAAAACGATAGCAGAATTGTTACCTGGACTGTGTGGTACGTAAGCGTATAATAGTTGTACTAAATAAACGTAACAATGTTTTTATTTAACAACTAACAGCATATTAAAAAATAGGTTAAACAATGGTATTAATGATATTTTAGTGTTAATAAAATCTTTTCTTTTGTATTTTATAGGAATAGTCTCGAAAGATACTATTATAGCACACTCTGTTAAGAAGCAACCACGAACAACATTACAACATTACAAGCCTTTGACTTTAGCAGAAATGCGAGCTGATTTATTAGGTACTATTATTTCATTAACAATAATAACTTCAACTTTTACAATTAAAATTGCTTTACTATAACATCTAGTATACTTCTTTTTCAGCATTAAAAACTCAATCTCCTAGAAGATGTGCACAACCAGATGCATCTACGAAAAAAAAGATGTGGAACTCCTCTGTAAAGGTTGTTAACAAGACAAAAAGTCATACTTCTGATGGACAAATGAAGCACAATTCAGTTAGGAAAGTTCTAAACTTTCAAACAAAAGCCAAAGTATCTTTTTTTATTAATTATTATTTATACACATTTTAAATTTTGGCCCTGCATTTAATATATAATAAAATATTTTCTTTTATAGCCACAAAATCCAAGAGCAACTATTATGAATGCTGAAACACCTAAATTTCCTAAACCAGAGTTGGGGGCTAAGAAATCACTACATATACAAAGTAAGTAAAAAACAAGAAAGATGACATATGGACAGATACTTTTATCTATAATATATTATATATAAATCATTAAACTGAGTGATTATTGATACTCACTCTGATTGGTTCCTTTTTGTGGATATTTAAATTTTTTATATTTCAGGCAAAACCAATATCAGGATCAGTGGTGTATACCATATACCACAAACACCAGTGATTGAAAATAAATTAATAAAGAACAGGCTTACAATGCAAAATCATTTTAACAAAGAAAACAGTTCTTATTTATCTAACTTGAACAAAAAGAAAGTGGCATCTCCTAAACCCTTTCGCAAACCTGTAAAATTACCAATACCAGACACACCACTTTCTAATATGTCATTTAAATCAAACAGTGATGCGAGTTTCTTACAAAGGGAAAAGGAAATTAATGATATTGAAGAAAAAACTAAAGCGTTGACGGAAGAACCAACCTTGGAAAATATAGCTGAAGTATCTCCGCCAGTTTCTACCCCTTTTAAAGAATACAGAAATGTTAAAGAATTTTTTAGCCATACTAATGAAAATTCTGTTTTGTACAATGATACTATTATGTCTTTTAATAAAGACTCGGAGAACAAAGAAAATAGTAGAGAGGAAAGTGTAATTGTTTCTTTATGTGATCTTCTCAACAAAGCTACAGTGAACACGGGTAATACTAGTACAGAATTACATGATTTATTAGAAATTGAAAAGCAGACTGAGAATAATATAAGAATGATTGAAAATGGCATAAAAACTTTACAAAATATCAAGGAATCGCAACTCAAATCACTGCAATATGTAAAAAGGTTAATTAATGAAAAAAAAGTAAAGAAAGATCCAGAAAATAAAAAGGATACAACACTGGTTACAGTTGCATGTGAAAGTGAAGCAGTAAACAAAAATAATATCAGTCCCGCAAGAAGCCCTATATTAAGACCTTCAGTTATAAAAACGAAGTCACCTTCATACAAAATACCTAAAAAGAACTTGTGTCTCAGAAAAAAAGTGTTTTGCAAATCAATGCCAGATGTTGGATATGTGCAGAAAACTCCGGAGAAAAATGATAAAGCTCTCAGTATGTATATGGAAATGAAAGAGAAAATGAACTTTCTAAATACTCCATTAGTAAAGCATCGGACTTTACAAGCAGTAGATACACCCACTGTAACATCATACAATTTACAAATGCAACTTGACAAACTGTACAATGCAAGCTAAAAGTCGATAGCTCTCTAGTTTTGAGTATGATTTTAATTTAATATACTTGACACAACAACTATTTACAATTAATGCACAAGAAACTTTATTTAACAGTACTAAATTACAAATATTATAATATACACAGAAATTTGTGAGTGCTAAGAATGCACATTTTTAAGACTGCAATTGAGTATGTAAATGATTAGAATACATTAAATGAAGTATCTAAATCTAGTACTAAATTTTAAATTTTAAAATATCAAGCCATTACTTATATGTTTGTAACTAGCAATTCACATTTGTTTCACTCGGGTTTGTGCATCTATGTGTGATTCCAGTCTATAATCTATGTCTGTGCCAAATTTCATCCAGATCCGTTCAGCAGTTCTGGTGTGAAAGAGTAACAATCAAACATCCATCCATCCTCACAAACTTTCACATCTATACATATAATAAAACAGTAACTTAGCGAAATCTGTACATGAAATATTTTTTTAAAAACAATGACCGTAAAGTATTGTGTACAAAATATAGACCCCAAAATATGTTATTAAAATTTTTGTCTGTTTGCCTGTATGTCATGTAATGTATGTTTGTGTGTGCGCATTTCACGCAAAAAGTATTGAACCGGTTTTAACTAAATTTTGTGTAATAATAACTTATTACTTGGGTTATATATAATATAATCCCATGAATTGATTAATTAATTCCATAAATATTTAAATGCGAAAGTTTGGGTGGATGTTTGTTACTCAATCACGCCAGAACGGTAGAACGGATCTGGATGAAATTTGGCATAGAGATAGATTATAGTCTGGAATAGCATATAGGCTACTTTTTATCCCAGTAAAATATACTGTTACTGTAGGATAGATTTGTTTTTGTTTTTCACAGAGCATGCAATAGACTATCTATTCCATGCTAATCGTAAAACGTACCTAGGGCCGAACCCGAGCGAAATGAGGTTGAGTCGCTAGTTTATAATATTAGTATGGATATAATAATAATTAATAATAATTAATGGGATGAATTTTATAGTATAATTTTTAAATATTGATTATTGAGTAACCAACCAAATAATGATGTGTATATTAAAATTCAATATTACTAATATATTAACTAATATTTTTATTATTAAACCAAAAAAGCTACTGGTTAGCTAATGTAATAGTTTAATTTTTATTTTTGACTTAATTGTATTGACAATTCTTGCTTTTAGTTTTCTGTAGTTCATATTGTATATGTATTATAATTTGAATATAATTTGTAAATAATCGCAGATTTTATTTTAATAAAAGAAAATAGATCTAAACTACTAACTTTTTTTTTAAATCCTGATTACTGAGGGGCTATGACATTTTTTTCCACTCTTAAATATATTTACTACTAGCGATTCACCCTCGCTTCGCTCAGGATCGTCCCTAGGCGATTCTGATTGGTGTAAATTGACAACTTATTTATGAACCGATTGAAATTTAAAAACTCCAAAATGTTAAGTGAAGCTTACTACAATACATTAGTGAAAAACTCACCCAAATCGGTTAAGCCATTCCTGAGATTAGCGCGCACAAACGCACAGACAAATAGCAAAGCAAAAATCCTAAAAAATCACTATTTCGAGTTCTCGCGTTAATAAAGTACCCCAATAATAGTTTTTCTCAAATATCTTCCATGTACAGACAGCGATCAGTTACACTTTTATTATACGTACCTACAGATTTTTTTACACTTATTGTTAGTAGTTAGCAGTGTTTAGCAGTCATTATTTGCATTAGTAAGAAGCCCTTTGTCGAAGAGTATGTACATTCTAAATGGTTCTATTCCATTATACATTCAAGTATATTACACTGTATTTAGCCCTTTTTAACGTCCCACTGCTGGACACGGGCCTCCTTTCAATACGAGGAGGATCATAGTCCACCACGCTGGCCAAGTGCGGGTTGGCGGACTTCACGTCTTTCGAAAACTTGCTAGGTTTTCTGAGATATGCAGGTTTCCACACGATGTTTTCCTTCACCGTAAGGCAAGTGGTAATCATTTTAGAAAATATCAGAGGTGCGAGACCCGGGATTTGAACCCGCTTCACTCGGTTTCCCAAGCGAGCGCGTTACCACTGGGATACCATTGCCTTATATATTGCACTAATCAACTATATTTATTTATGAGAGAATTGCCGTGATTATGCGATTATGCAAGAAAAGACAGGGGCGATTAGCTAATAAATATTGAACTTAAATATCGAAATACAATCTGTGCTTAGTATTATAGTAAATATATTCGCATACATTTTAGTATTTCTTTTTAATAACTAATTTAATATGTTCAAGCGGTTAGCATGTATGGTTACAAATGTGTTGATTCTGGGTTCGAGTCTCAGTTCAGACCAAGTTGTGTAGTGTTTTATTCAGTAACAGCTCTGAATTGGATAATTAGCGGTACTTCATCCTTGCGAGAGGGGTAGGGCACGTAAAGCTCCGTTTAAAAACTCCAATAGGATCCCATCAAAAGCGACAAAAGCTACATAGAAACCAATAAATTTTTATTGCTTGCATGTTGAATATATTTGCCACGCAGCAAGCATTTCAACTTGTGTTATTATTTAAAGTACCTGGCGACCGAGCTTCGCTCGGTGTTCTTTTTTGTTATATCATATTTTTTAGATTAAAAAAAAATCTAAAAACTTGGATAAATACAAAAAAAAGTAGAACTTTGTATCCAATATCCAATATGATCCATATAATGTTAATCTTGCACCTTGGTCGCTTGACCACGATGCTTATGCCTGAGTGTAAGAAATACGAACATAAATATTGAACATATTCTGCGTAGAATAATGCAAAAGAAAACCGCATGAAAACCCGAAAACACGCGTTTTCCCAGACATGAGACTAATCTAGATCGATTTTTCGCCCCTGAAAGCCCCCACATACCAAATTTCAGCGAAATCGTTAGAGCCGTTTCCGAGATCGCCGGTATAAATAAATATATAAAGATATAAATATACAAGAATTGCTCGTTTAAATATATTTATACAATAATTAATTATTTTAGTTGGCAGCACTGAATAGCTGACGTCATTTGTTTTGCCCAGGTTTAATTTTATGTTGGTAGACATGTACATATTTGTTATCATTTCAGATGACAATGACATTAGATGTCAACTTTTAGATAGTGGTAGTTTACTTAGTTTTTATTTCAACTTTATTACTTTATTTGACAAATAAATAATCCATCGATAGTTGATAACGTTATCAATTTATAAATTAACGATTAATGCTATTAGCTTCTCTTCAAAAGAGATAAATTTAAGAGAATTGAGAAGTGTAGTGTGTACTTTAAGTGTAGAAAAAGTTGTAGATAAATTTGAAAATGGCATTATCAAAGCCTATTATGAATTTGGTAGCTTCGTACATACAGAATTTATATTTACATCCTATTAGAACAAAATCTATTACCAGGTAGGTAATAAAAATATTACTATATATTAACACTAAATGATTATTAAAATTCATTCTGAAAGTACAAAGTTCAAAAGTCAGACACAATATAGAACAAAAAATTTCACAGCTGTGTCGTCGGCACCGCTGGAAGTATCGCATCACAATTAGTAGCTGGTGAAAAAATAAGATTGGACCCTGTTTTAGCGTTTGGCTTATATGGGTGAGTTCACATATTTTTATGATGTATATTAATCCATTACATGTAATTAAAATAGCTAAATTATGATATTTTTTTTATTCAGGTTACTATTTGGTGGGACAATCCCCCACTACTTCTATGACTTCATAGAAAGAGTTTTTCCACATGAGACAACAGCTTTCCCATTAGCTAAGAAACTTCTATTTGAACGATTAATCTTTGCACCATTCATGCAAGCTTTTTCTCTATACACTTTAGCAAGACTTGAAGGCAAAAACCATGTAGCTGCATTAAAACAATTGAATGCTCTATATTGCACTGTCTTGGAAGCAAATTGGAAATGGCTTACACTGTTTCAGATTATCAACATAGCATTTATCCCACCCATTGTAAGTCACCCATTTTATTAAAAAATTCAATCAAATCCAGTATTGTGAAAATATTTTTTCAAATCGTTAACTAGTGGTTCTAGAGATCAAAACTTTTAAACAAATAAAAAGAATTTGTTCAAGACAATATATATATTGATATAGATACTTATTTTTGTTACTATAATTAAGTTTACATACATATATTTGGAAAAATCTCATTTGAATACAAATAATTTTAATTTTTACTACTGAATAAGATAAATATTATGTAATTTTCTTTAATATAAGCAAGTCATCGTTTTAATTATAATTTTTCCCTATAATGTCATATAATTGCATATTATTTTTTCCTTATTCCAGCTCCGAGTGTTGTTCATGAATTTTGTTGGCTTTGGTTGGGCAATGTTTGTTGCTTCTAAGAGACGGCAACAAAACCAGAAGAAGGAATAAAGAAAAGTATACAACATACAATATATACATATATTTTGCCAATGTGGTGATGGATAAGTTTTATAATTGGTAATGAATATTTTTAGCCTACTTATCTGATAAGGGAACCTGAATTTTACTGTTATACTGTGTAGTATTTATAATAATATTTTAATATGGCTTGTATTACATATATAACTATTTAATCATGTTTAAAACACTTTTCCTTAAAAAAGAAAAGGAAAAACGCTGTATATTTTACACACATAAACTTTGTTATGCTCGGTTTTTAAATAAAAGGAAAATGTGTGACATTTTGTAACATTGAAACATTTACATTCCACTTTTATCGATGTTGTTAAGGAAATTGAGAAAAATACTTTTTGTATATTAGATACTTTATTCAACAACAGCATAAACTTATGAAACTTTGTATCTTACTGCTTGTATAATTATGATTCAAAATCAGATTGATCGTTAAACATAATATTGGTATATTTTTACAATTTTTACCTTTATAAATAAATTTATTTTTACTAAACATGATTTTTATTCTAATATCGTCTTTTCCAATTATTGCTTTGAGAACTTGAATAATAAGTTTCTTATATTTATGTTAAATTGTAACTTATGTTATCTAAGAGTATTAAAATGCAACGTCACACTTCATATCAGCATCTTATACTGTAAACATGATTTGGTTATAAATATCCTTCTCAAAAAAATTAAAAACAACATAAAAAATATAATTACCGAGTCCAAATACAAAATGATAACTGGAATTGCTGCTGATTTAACAGCCCAATAAATATTAATGAGTTATTTGAAATTGTAAAAAATATAACAAAATAATATTAAGTCAATCAATATAATTTAACATTTTGAAGATTTTACTGAAATAAGTAGGTTTTTACCATAAATTATTATTTTCATGATACTTACGACCATTTCATAATCAGTAATATCAATATTTTTTTTTATTTATAATATCAGCGTTGTTAAAATTAAAAATGGCTAGAAATATTACAAAATAAATTAATGTAAATATGATATTTTACAATAAATATATTGCACATTATCCTAAAATGTAAAATATCAAATTACAATACCTACTAGTTAAATAAATTATAAAAACTCATTTGAAAATAAATTATCAACAAAAGTAAAAAAGAAAATAAATAAACGAAGACTAGACGTACTTTCTGTTTTCGACTAGAATACATTTCCATTTTTTTTATAAGAGTATCATAAAAGGTAAATTAAGGAACATATTTACACAAACTTTGTATATAAATCAGTTAAAGTGACTAGAGAATTTCTAATTACGAAATATTAAATTTATCTACTTAAAACTAAAATAAATTAAATAATTAGTGACAAACAGTAATTATTTTTGCATATGTATTTCATATTTGTAAGTACATATTTGCCATTTGGCTACCATATTTTAAATGTCTATGCCAAATATTTATATATTATATTATTTATTTATATAATATATATTTGGCATACTTACAATAATTACTATATTATTTTATACATATTTACTTTGAACATTTGTAGATGTGAATTCATATGTCTACTACAAGAAATAAATTAATATAACATACATATTATATGGTAGTCACTAAACAAAGTCAACTTATTGGGCAGCCTACTTCTTTCTCATAGTTTACTACAAATTGGAATAAAATTTAATTAATGCATTAAAATAATAAACTTTGACATTAAAGTGAGTTACAATTAAAATTAAAATCCAATAATTAAATTTATGAAAAAAGCGATAAAAATTGAATCTATTGTGTGTAGGCTGCCTTATAGTCATAATTATTTGTCTATGGTTTATACATTTTTTTTTAATCACGTTCAGGTCTAGGGGATCTAGACCAACTTCTTGGCGAAGACGCACTGCTGTAGTAACTCCCGGTGGATGGTGTAGACGGAGTCGGTCGGCGGTAGGGAATCGGTCGTTTTCGAGCACTGTTATTTTGTTAGTAACGATATTAGTGTTTTAGTATGTTACGGATGAAATGGTTAAAACTTGCGACATTCAAAAAGACAAGCTCAAATATTTTTTGTGTAGTTAGCAACGATAATGTAGAAATTTAGATTATTACTCTATGAATCTATAGGTATTTTAGTATCTGTTCACTATGATTTTTTTTTGTAAATGTTAAATTTAATATTTTCACATTAGAAAGGAACATTTAATATCATTATTTAATTAAACATCACTGAAATTCATGCTCGTTTAAAAAAAAAGTAATTAAAATATGAGTAAAGCTTGCCTTTAAAGTTTAACATGCTATATTAACTTAAACGTGATCTGTAGCAAAAAATGTCTACCATGCAAAAATAAAAAGGAAATGAAAACAAAATAATAATTTACAATATACTTTAATGTGATAACACAAAATTGAAACAAAAACACACTTGAAATGTTCTTATACATAGCACTTCTACATCTGGCGTCACTCGCTTGGATAAAAATTGCAATAATCTTAATATACAATAAATTCATCTTCTCCGATACTTGTATTTCTTTGACGTATACGTTAGATCTATTATGGGTGCGCTACGGAAGAAAAACAAAATTATTTACTATGGGCGATTCAATGTTTGTTATTATTTTACTTTACTTTTAGATTTACTATATATGATCAAACGAACTTCTCAAGTGAAGTTCGATCATTATTATATGAGTCGCTTCATTCGAAGATATAATATAACCAGGTAGTCCTTTTAACCTACAAGGTAGCTTTCGCACACATTTAAGAGATTTTTTAAAAAAGTCGATACATATATCGATTTTTAAATCAATTCATTACTCGTCAATGTCTACATCCCTACTACTCAGTGCCGTCATTCTTTTAGAGATTCATACCACAAATAAATACAAAACTAAGTTCGGGATCGGGTTGGGGGGGTCCTTATATCTTCGAATGAAGCGACTCATATAATAATGATCGAACTTCACTTGAGAAGTTCGTTTGATCATATATTATATTTCTTCGCTTCATTCTTCAGATATAATATAACCAGGTAGATGTTTAGAGAAGTTTTGTATTTACACCCATTAAATCAACCCGTATCAAGGGAGTAAATTTAAAATGTATTACCAACTATATTATATTAACTATATAATATAATAATGTGAAAAGAAAAATAAATGAAAAATATAACTACGGAAATAATTTTGTCGGGTACTAAATTACTCTAAAATAATTCATTATTAGTAAAGAATATTTAAGAATATAAAATCAGAATTTATATCTTAAAATAAACATTTCCCATATAGTTTAATTGTTCATTAAACAAAATTACACAAACAAAACTATTTTCATCTATAGTAATCGAGTGATTATAGAATTTCGCGAATAGTTTCAAAGTACGTTTTAATACATAAACGACTGGTCGTCTTCCTTATAGTATCAACAGAGACGCCTCGTCCAGCAAGTGTGGACGTCGCGGAACGTCGCGTGCTGGTGTGCTAGATGACGTCACGTCCACACCACTCTATTAATACCTGCTTTATCCGCCTAATTATGGACGCCTTACAGTTATTAAGAGGTTAAGTATATTAGGAGGACGGTCATGTTGTGGAACAAACATATCATATCTTCAAGTCATTATTATTATTGACAGAATATATGCAGAATCGAGATAAATTATCTCGAAAATACTGCAAAATTAGTGTTGGTTAGTCTCGACCGACTACATACGTCTTTATAATATTTTTGATTAGTATATTAATTCCAATACATATAATATATCATATTTTCGTATTTTGTCAATAAAAGGCTTTGTACGCGTTGGGCTGTATATAAAACTAAGAAAATTACAAATTTATTCGTAATTTTTCTCTCCTTATATTCCTTATAAGGATACCAATCAGATAAATTGTGGATCCCATCTACTATGAAACAGTGGAAAGCTGGGTTTTAATTTAAATATTTTTAAAATACTTTTAACACGTTTATCAGATCCAATATTGCTACTTAACAGAAGAGATAACGTGGATCTCTGGCTGTGAAGAATTCCATACCTATAGTTAGTTCCTTTATTATACTGATTACTTAAAAGCATAAAATATTCGTTACAAAGCTATGAATAATATGGTAATGATTACCATTGCAATTCTGCAACCACTGTTTAAAAGATATATCTATACTAATATTATAAAGCTGAAGAGTTTGTTTGTTTGTTTGGTTGAACGCGCTAATCCCAGGAACCACTAATCCGATTTGAAAAATTCTTTTTGCATTAGGTAGCCCGTTAATTGAGGAAGGCTATAGGTCACATCATCCCGGGAAAATGTACGGTTCCCTTGGGACAAATTTATTTTTGTCTAGGGACGAACCCGAAGCGAAGCGAGGATGAGTCGCTAGTTATACATATATGCCGCACAATGTAAACATGTAAACGCATGTTGTGGGTACCGCGGCAACCAGAATAAAGACCTTTCTGTAACAAGATTTTTCACAATAAAAGGTTTCCATATTAATTCAGACTTATTCACCATCGTTATGAACGGATGCCAGGTCTGAAATGACAAAAAAGAATTTTCATCTATCATATTTCGAAGATACTTTAGAATAATTGGAAAAAAAAGAAAAGCATAAAAGTATTTAGTATTCTAGTTTATTGTGAAAGCATCAATACCTAGAGAGTACGGATCTTTTTTCTATTAAAATATAGCTCTGTTATTTGGCCCTGACCATAGAAGTAAACAAATTAATTTTAGATTTTCTTAATTGTATTAATATTCAATTAAGAGCTAAATTAGACAATTCACTTTTTTTTTCAGATTATTTCCAGCTTTATTTCATGTTTTTAAGCCAAATATTTCTTTTTTGATTTTTAATATATTGTGACTTCACGAGCTTAGATCTTCTAACGAGGGACAAAGTTTTAACTTTGTTTCACAATAAACAGAATATTATACCTTTTGTAAAACGATTATCTTTATATAATATATAATACTTATATTTTAATATAGATCCAGACACCTTTAGCGGCATAACGTGCATTAAATTTCAATTGCATATTACTTCAATTGATGAAATTCCCTGATTAAATATTTTTGCACATGTAAAATATTTTTTGTTAAAAAATATTCATGATTTTATGACATTTTTCGGTTCGCAAAGAAATGGTTGATTAATGAGTCAAACATGAATCAAAATTTTCAAAGTGACAAAATTTTCAAAGTGCAAAAACTTAAAAATGTAACAGTTTTAAAGAAACGTTTTGGCTTTCATTATAGTTATTTCTAATACAAAGAACACAGAGCCTGATGAATGAGTTCAACACTTTAGTAAATGTTCTATGGGCTACTGAAAAGCCGTAGGGTATATTACTAAATTCATATGTGATCAAATTGAATTCTCTTCTCAAATTGAATTCGTCTTCAATTTGAATACTGCACATAGTGTTATTTACTGTACTCATGTTTGCTTTCTCAAAAATAGATAACAAATTTGAAGGTAGGTATATCAACTTGTGTTACTAGCGTTGTTGTAAACAACGAAAGAATTAAAATTAAATTAATAAATTTTTTAGAATTAAAATTCTAGCAATATGGGAAAATTCTACCTAAATTACAAAGTTATATTACGTTTGTAATATTAAGTAAGCAATGGTGAGAGAGGCTGTTAGCGTGAAGTACAGACTTACTGGCGAGATGCAAACGGCCGCGGTTTGTTTGAGCGCGCAGCGCTGAACATTTGCCGAGCTGGCATCTGGCGGTTCAGAGGGCCTCTGCTCGGGCCTTTGCACCTCTCCTGCTGTTTTGCTGATAACACGGGGGTTTGTTCCAGTTTTCATGATAGGCCACGTATACGTTGCTAAGTTTATTAGTGAAAAACGTCAGCATTCCATATTGATCGTAACTTTTTAACTTAATTATCGTTTAATTTTATCATTTACAAGTACTACTGTTGATCAGCTTCTTGACAATCGTCAATGAGATCAGAGAGGTATTAGAAATTTCCTCATTATTTAATTTTTGTGCTAACAGAAGGTAAATTTAAATATATAAGTAGGTGAAAATAAAGGTACCTAATCTTTTAATAGATTATCTTTAACCTCTTTTAATATATTTAAGAATAGGCTAAAATTTGCGCCAAATTACTGTGAATTTCCTCAACAAATGAATCATTTTCAGTCTCCTTTCATAGTGCTATGAGAACTTCTGTATCGAATACTGTACCAACATTGGAACCACCATTTTTGAAAAACGAATTTCTGCGCTAGGCATAAAAGTGTCCTGATCGGAATTTCGAATTGTCATTAATTTTAGCCTCATTAATGTTTTGATCTAGAATACGTCGCTCAGTAATGAAAATTACGATGGTTAGGTACCTTTGTTATAAAATTAATAAAGCCATCGTGTTAACTCACGGCTAACCGCCAGGCAAAAACGTTCGAAATAAACATTACAATATAAGGTATAAATTATATATTTTATAATTTTCAATTTTATACGGCCTTCGTGTTAACGCACGGTTAACCGCCAGGCGAAAATGTTCAAAATGAACATAGTACCATATAAAGTATAAATTATATATTTGATAATTTTCAATTTTATACGGCCGTCGTGTTAACGCACGGTTAACCGCCAGGCGAAATGTTCAAAATGAACATATTACCATATAAGGTATAAATTATATATTTGATAATTTTCAATTTTATACGGCCATCGTGTTAACGCACGGTTAACCGCCAGGCGAAAATGTTCAAAATGAACATATTACCATATAAGGTATAAATTATATATTTGATAATTTTCAATTTCATACGGCCATCGTGTTAACGCACGGTTAACCGCCAGGCGAAATGTTCAAAATGAACATATTACCATATAAGGTATAAATTATATATTTGATAATTTTCAATTTTATACGGCCATCGTGTTAACGCACGGTTAACCGCCAGGCGAAAATGTTCAAAATGAACATATTACCATATAAGGTATATATTATATATTTCATAATTTTCAATTTTATACGGCCATCGTGTTAACGCACGGTTAACCGCCAGGCGAAAATGTTCAAAATGAACATATTACCATATAAGGTATAAATTATATATTTGATAATTTTCAATTCTATACAGCCGTCGTCCAGGTAATTGAAATATACTTATATAAGGTGCTCAATAAGAGTGCACTATTTCATTTAAAAATAAAAACACGAAGTTTTCGATGACTTTTTGACAAAGATGTAGCTGTATCTCACCGATGACGCGTGGGCTATCGACCTTGAGCTCAGGAATTATTTCTGGTTTATTTTTAATAATCAGGACAATCATAGGTAACAGCTGTCAAATTTCAAAGTTGTCACATGCACGAAAAACGAAATGACGCAAAGTTTAAATAGTGCCTTCTTATTGAGACACCCATTATTTATTATTATCTTAATAGAAGTTTTGTTTTAAGGTTATATAATTCTATGTGACCCTCGTGATAACTTTCAGTTAGCCGCCGGGCTTTAAAATAGGATTAAAAATTTATATCTAATATTTAATAAAATATGACGACAAAATGTGGGTAATCGTAAATAGATAATATGTACATACCAAATGGATTCGAATGATGATTTAATTTGAATCCGACGACATTTAAACAATTGTTGTTCCATAAGTTTCTTGAATTCCCGTTTGTATTAGTTAATATCTTCTTGAACATTTTCACTTTTCTTTGTAATTTTTACCTGAAGAGTGTACGTGTGCTTGCTACCTCGCACGAAAAAAGAATGACGGCACTGAGTAGTAGGGATGTAGACATTGACGAGTAATGAATTGATTTAAAAATCGATATATGTATCGACTTTTTT
This sequence comes from Fabriciana adippe, assembly GCA_905404265.1. Taxonomy (NCBI): domain Eukaryota; kingdom Metazoa; phylum Arthropoda; class Insecta; order Lepidoptera; family Nymphalidae; genus Fabriciana; species Fabriciana adippe. The sequence goes on from FR989989.1 coordinate 15,044,520, forward strand.
AAAAAATCTCTTAAATGTGTGCGAAAGCTACCTTGTAGGTTAAAAGGACTACCTGGTTATATTATATCTGAAGAATGAAGCGAAGAAATATAATTATAATAATATTTATCTAATTTTATTGAGATCAGAAAGAATATTTATTAAGAAAAAAAAAAGTTAAAATTTATCGTTGAAATACATATTAATCAAAGTAATTTAGAAAATGGGATTACAAAATAAAGTCTATGTCAAAATATCAAACCCTGGTTAGTATTCAATCAGTGTTAACCATACAACTATAACAGAAGCTTAAAAAAAATCGATAGAAAATTTTAATTATTAGTTCGCGAATGAATATGACCGAAAATAACAATTACTATAATTTTTCCATAATCTAACTTTTTGTAAATCATGGCTTTTAGAAAGAATAAGAACAGCTTATACTTGACGAATATATATTAGAAAAAAATGTAATTTATGGGAACAAAACATGTAACTTAAACTACAACTAGCACTTCACTATTTGGAGCTACTACTTGTGTCTTCAGAACTCGTGCTAGACTTTCGTGACTTTTTTCTACAAAAGAAAAAAAAAACAAAATATGTAACAATAGCAAAAAAAAAATAAAAAATAATGGCACATAAGCATGTGTTATTTTTAAATTTTGGTGTTGCAATAGTTAAGATTAATGAAATACAACCATATACATTTTATATTTTTTTTTAAATACCACATACTTATATGATGATAAAAATAAAAAATAAGCCCACTATTAAATAACTATAGTCAAGCGGCACACAATGTTAAAACAATATCAAACTGCATTTATACCGACATTTTATGTAAAATGTCATCAACTAAATACACATCCTCATCATAGAGTGCTTTTGGTGTTTGTGTCGTAAGCTTATACTTAAGTGTTATTAAAAACAACGAAATAAATCCTATATACCCGAAATAAAAAATAACCCCAATGTTAGACAGAAAAAAAAAATAACAATAAACAATCAAACGCCAAGCGGCCATATTAGAAAACAACAGCGGCCATCTTGAAATGTGTCAAAGTCAACGTCAGGCGGCCATGTTGGTGCGTATGTCAAATGTCAAACGTCAAAAGCACGCGCGTGACGTGTGTCACTGGTACCTCGTGATGCGCCTCCTGTCGAGGAAGCTGGGCGAGCCCGCGCGCCGCGGGATGGACGGCGAGCGGGAACGCGACGCGCTCGATCTACGGTAATCGGCGTACACGCCCGTCATTGTTCTGTTACGTATTCATATGTATCGCATGCATCGCGTTTTTTTTTATCGTTCGGGAAACAAGTGAAACAATTCATTTGTTAGATTTTAATGCTATGTATTATATAAATAAATGTATAAGAATTTTTGAATTACGAACAGGGATTTTTACATTAACAGTAATTGGTATTATAAAATAAAAATTGTGTTTGTTCATTTCAAAATTGTTAAAAAAACCCATGTTCGTAATATAAATTCTTATTTATTTCAATAGTTTTGAAACATACCTAGAAGAACGTGTAGATCGAGATGAGCTACGGGATGATCTAGACGAGCTTCGGCTGCTGTATGAGCTGGAACGACTTGACCGGGACCGCCTGGGAAATAATGTACACGTAATTAGTCCAAAGTCAAATGACGTCAGTTTAATAAATTCACCTGTACATTGTACAATTTTATATAAAAAACAATACAATACATTTAATATAATAAAATATAAGAAATTATTCTTATTAAGGCACGATATGACAGTTATCCAAAAGGCCTTGTTTGATAGATGTTAGATACTAAGTTCAATTTAAAATGTAACCAAGTTATTTTTAACTATATAGTTACTGCACACAATATAAGTTATAAAACTTGTGTATTTACCTTGAAGACGAGTATGACCGAGACCGCGAACGTGTCGATCTAGATCGTGACCGGGATCTGGACCTGGACCGTGACCGTGACCGGGATGACTTCCCTCGCGACCGTGACCGCGACTTCGATCGTGTTTGTGACCGTCGGGACGTCGAACGCGACCAACTTCGTCTCGATCCACTCCTGTCTCGCTTCTTGACTTCAGGCGAACTCTCCACATTCACTGGACTATCCTTTTTAGGAGTTTCCACTTTCTTGGGACTTTTGGTAACTATTGGGGACTTTTCTTTCTCTACTACAACGATTGGACTATCGCTCTTGGAGGTAGCTTCATCTGGTATAACTTCCCGAGATACGGAGGCTTGGGATGTTGATGGACCATTTAGCTTCTCGTTTCTCTTTCTTTCTAACGTAGCTCTTGCCATTTGAGCTAGATTTTCCTTTAATCTATTCAACTCTTTTAAATCCAAATCATCTTGCCGAGCTCTGTCATGTATTTTTAGAAAGTCATCCTCAGAGTCATCGTTCTCACTCGAAGAGCTCCTCATACAAACCGCCTTAGGTTTGTATTTATCCGGTACATCTTTGTTTTTCCTCTTTTTAGGTTGAAGATCTGATGGCGATTTGATGTATTTCCTTTTATCTTTTTCTGGTAATTTTTCTATAATATCGCGATATCTTTCGGGACTTCGACGAGCTGGCGAGTAGCTGAGGCTGGATGTACTGCGACTGCGGTCTTTAGAACGTGAAGTGCGATCTTTATGAGATTCTTTGCGACTTCTTTCTCTATCGCTTTTCTCTCTCTCGCTTCTATCTTTTTGCTCTGGTCGAGGAGACAGAGTTCGTCTCTCTGAACTCTTCTTCGACTTTATGTTTGGCGTGCTGCTCTTTTGCTTTTCTTTCTTCGAGTTTTTACGATCTGGTGAGGAAGATTTTGTTTTGCTCCGTGACTTTCTACGTCGTTGACTATCTTCAGGTGTGGGTGATTTCCTTCTCGATTTACTTTCTTCTCTCTTGTCTTCAACAGGTTTAGCACTCGGTTTGTTACTACCTTTCCTTGAAACAGGTCTCCGTTCCGGGGAGTCATTTCGATCAGGCTTTAGCGGTCTCTCTTGAGACCTTGAAGGGCTCCGTCTTCTTTTACCTTTTATAGGAGATTCATTCCTTTCTTTGTTATATCTTGTTTTACTGTTAGCTAATTTGTCTTTTTGCTTTTTCGGAGCTTCTGTTTCAGATTCTGAAGATTCCGGTCTGAAATTCTTGTAATATCTCTCTGGTTCTCTTCTAGAGTCTTTTTTAGGTTTGTATGCTGGAGAGCGTTCCCTGTATTCTTTAGAAGACTCAGGCCTATCCCTAGGCATGCTATTCTTTCTTCGCCTAGATTCGTAACTTTCTTTATAATATCTCTCACTGTCAGTTCTGTTACGTTTGTCATATTCATCCTCATTTCTTCTGAACTCTTCTTGACGTTTACTTCTGTAGTCGGGTGATTCACTTCTCCTTGGTCTCTTACTTTCTTTATATTGCCGTACGTCATCTTTAGCTTTTTCTATTCTGTTATAGTAAGTTTCTTCACGTTTTTTGGCAGGAGAGGGAGATTTTCTTCGTCTTTTTTCAGGAGGAGGCGAATCGCTGGTTTGTCGTCTTCTTTTCTCATATTTTCTTGACGGTTGTTCTTCTGCATCGGATTGTGACCGAGATCTTTGTCGATCTTGTTTAGATTTAAACGCTTTTGGTCTTTCAGCATCTCTGGAAGGTTCTCTCTCTCTTCTTTCTTTGCTTACAAACGACTTTTGCTTGTATGGCGAAGACCTACGTTTCTCCCTTCTATATTCTGGGGATGACTTTCTTTCTACTGAACGTCTGTCTTCATCTCTACGCCTGACAAAATCGTTATGCCTTGAACTTCTAGCAGAATCATCATATCTATGATTTCGCTCTTCCCGGTCTCTATTCTTTTTACGAAAATCATTCTCCTGCTGCTCTATTGAACGATCCACCTGCTTTTCTTTGACTTGCTTGGCTGGCGAGCTGAAAATCATCATAAATTAAATTTATTTTTTTATTATCTCGGTAAAATTATGCAAATTTAAAAAAGAAAATAATTTAGAATATTTATCATTATATATATACATACAACTAAAACCTAATTGTCTAAAAATCTAAATTCTTCCTTTCAACTATTTAAAACAACTATATGAATTCAACTACTTATTTAAAAATATTTACTTAAAAAAAAAAAAAACTCATACCTCTCACGGCTGGATGGCGCACTGCTGGCACGTCGTCTGCTACTCGACTTTTTCTGTTTAAAAATCAATACGAACACATGAAAATCTGATTGAAGCGAGTCGGCAATAACACCAGTGCCAATACAAGAAGACTAGTGGTTATGGCAACTAAAATGTATTTACTATAAAACAATGGGAAACCCCTCACACCACCACACCGTACGTGACTGAAGGGTTTCATTAAAAAATAAACAATTTATACACATGCACTTCTATATGGAATCAGATAAAATAAATTTTGAGGCTTTAACTTAAAACTCTTTTGTTCATATAAAAAGCTACTCACGAAAGCAAGTATTTATATAAAATTTATAATGGACGAATTGTTAGTTCTTTTTGTACTGTTGCATTATGTTTATATATAACAAAAATGTATCCATAACACTCTCGACGATGAGTTAATCTAAAAAATATTGTATAAAAACAAAATAATAATAATAATAATAATAAAGGTCTTGGCACCAGTGCGTATACTCCATTTTACACAATATTTTCTAATTTCAATAACGAATTACAATGTATTATTAGTATTTTAATATACGTAAAAACATAAATATATGTAGTACACAAAATCAAATGTAATATAGCATTTTAAGACGTACCTTATTTAACAAACGGTGGTGGTATTGTATACCATTTAAACATGTGGAGGATCCTTAATTAGTTTTGAGTCAATGAGAAGAGGGAGAATGTTATGGATTAGTTACATTTTAATAAACAATCAATCTGGACATTAAAACAATGTGCGATACAAAAACGTGCTTATATCCGGCACGAGGGACCAAATCACAGTGCGCGTTATACGCGAGCAAGCGACACATAGAAAGGAACGTTATAAACGCAGCCGTTAAACATTTAATACCATATCACGAACCATTATTAAGAATGAAGCACGTTTTTCCAATACACACAGGCATAACGCGATAATTAGCGATACCACCATCTGTTTTAAAGTACTACAAAACCATGCAATCGAAAACTGTGCACAATTAAAGACCCTGACAATCGCCCATATTGTAATTATTAAGTTAGTCACAAATGTACTTTCAAAATGCAATACCAAATTTAACACGAATTATTTTTAGTTTTCACCTAACAGTGTTCTTACTGAGTGTTATTGTTTTGTGTTATACTTACAGTATACTTTATTTCTTCAGATAAAGATGGCTATCCTATGAAATGATGCACAGTTAAACAGATAATTTTTACTGTCTATTTCTTGTATTTACAGAAAAAAAAAAATGAAAACAAAATATAAAAAAAAAATGAAGTGTTACAAGAACCACGATATATAAATATTTGGCCCATTAAAATGTTACCCGTTTAATTCAACATGTGGGTACTTAGCAATAATAGTTAAAGCTGGGAAATAGAAGGGTTCGTAACGCAAAATAAAATAGTGACATCTACAATATCACAGCTTAAGAACAAATGCAGAAAAAACAGGGATGTGTTTAGATTATTGTATTCGATTTAATTTTAAAATTTTCATATTCGCACGCAAATGATTGTGCCAAATCATTTTTCAAGATCAAAAAATTAAGCAGTGTGCTATATTGGCAATTTAAATTATTTCTAAGGGACATTCTGAGTAAGGTGAAAGGTCAGTGTAGTGTTGCAAAAATTCCCCTTTTAAAAAAAAAAACAATTTTATCCATTTTAACACTCATACACAACCCTAAGCCCATCACTACCCGAAAAAAATTAAAAGACAGTAATTACTATGATTTTTACTCAAAATTCAAAGATTATGTCTCAAATTAAAAAGAAAAAAGAAGAGGAAAAATTTATATAAACATCCATCCAAAGAAATCTCATAAATTAATTTGGCAGAAGCGTTTACGATCTTCGATATAGACTTCGCTTATTTGTATTGGCTCAATGTTGGAAAATTGTTCAAACAAAAAAGTTTCTATACATAAAATATTGAAGAGTAAATAAATTTTAGTCAAACACAATCTTTGAATAATCCAGACCTACTTTCAAACGGCTATATTTAGGCGTTTCGAATGAATATCATTATTGATTATTTACCTTTTTTTTCTTTTGACGTTCATCTTCCGAGCTCGAGTCGCTGTCTTCGGAACTGCTAGAGCTTTCTGTGTTCGGTGACTTGGATCGCTTCTTCTTTTTCTTGCTAGATTCTTGTCTGAGGAAAAAAAAGGGTTCGAATTTTAAAAATGCATATTTCACTATACATATAGGTATTATTAATTCCTTGAATTCGGTTATTCAGTATAATGTTTTTTTAAAAGCAGTTAAATTTAACCTTACATTACATTTAATTTTGAGCATTGTTTAAACTCAATAAATTAGAGAGTGGGTCCTTTTTAAGAGACTTGTATCTGAATTTTACTGTATACATGTATACTAATATTATAAAGAGACTTTTTGTTTGTTTGAAAGAGTTTGTTTGTTTGAACGCTATAATCTCAGGAATTACTAATCCGATTTGAAAAATTCTTTTTGCATTAGATAGCCCGTTTATTTAAGAAGGCTATATATCATCATGCCCAAGTCATCACTATATACCCAAGGGAGCGGAGCAGCAATCATAAATGTCAACAAATCGGACAGACTTTCATACATTATTGTAAAGTGAAGAGAAAAAAGAGTTTGTTTCTTTATACTTTGAACGCAGGTCGCGGGTTCTTAGTTATATATATTTTGTAAATATTTATTACAATTTAATATTATTTTTAGAAATTTAAACCTGCCACAATTATAACAATAAATACTTAATTTCAAAACTGTAAACTTTAATATTACCATCACAAAGTACAGCTGTGAACATAACTTACCGTGACGAGGCGGCATTGACCGAATATAGTGTTGTATTGTTTGAAATATTACGTGTGTATTAATAATAGTTATTGCTTTATAATAAGTTTGAATCATACTTCGTAACTATTTTTTTTATCATACATATAAAGAATATAAATTAAAGCTACATAAAACACTTGTAACGTAAATTTTCAACAGTTAAAATTAACCGTAAAATTATACAAGTATGTATGTATAATATTATTAATTTATATTATAAAATGCCATCGAAGCTATGTATATTGATGTACCGATTGGACTTTATGGTCTTAGGAAATATTTAATCTACACATAATATAATAAAATTCTAAGTCGAATCTGTACATTAAATATTATTTGGAAAATCTTATTGAAATAATCATTATTATCGATACAGAGACCGAATCTGTAGTTCTTAGAGAATTTGTCTTTCTGGGAACGCATCACGAGAAAACCACAGGACAGATTTTGATGAAATTTGGGATGATGATAGCTGGTTATCCGGGTCAACATATAGGATACTTTTTACTGCAGGAAAATATCTCATCCCTGAGAAAATTATACTAACCGTTAAAACGTACCGAGGGACGAATTCTAGCAGAGCGAGGGTGAGTCGCTAGTATTAAATAAAAAAAGAAATAATAAATCGCAATATTCCTCCACGTGTTGTGTAGTAAATAGCAAAATTCGCTTATCACGAAAATAAATTTTAATGTGCAAACACTATATAGCAATAATATAAAACGTTATAAATAAATTATCGCTTTTAAATGTGTATTTGTAAATTTACGACATATTCATATTTTTTAAAAATCATACCTACGAATGTATCGCCATAACATTTTTCTTTGACTGAAATTATTAAAACAACACTTTAACTAAGCTTAAAAATAAATTATATTAAGACAAACTGACGTTTAATATAGGTACTTGCCTTTTGGTTAAATGTAGCGTCACCTGGCTAAATTAAAAATAAACATGTGAAATAATTGCAAAGGACTAAATGAAAAAAAAAAAAAAAAAAAAAAACAATAGATAATAAAAGACACTCACTTTTCTTTCTTGTTCTTCTTTGACTTTTTCTTCTTGGATTTTTTTACTTCTGGCGATGTGCTGAAACAAATTAAAATATTAAGCACATAAAATATATAAAGATAGAGTATTAAAAAACACAAAATACTTAATAATTTGGTCATCATTTTGCGTCCATTTTAAGTGAAGAAGTGCATAAAAACATTTGGATTACATTTTAGAATTAAACTACACATATAAAAAAATAGACTTTTTGTTTACAACACAATAGTTCAAACATTTATAAGGTGCTATATAAACAATGTAATAACAATCTAAGTGACAAAAATACCTTCTCTTTTTCTTCTTCTTATTAACATGAGTGTCCCGTTCTTCCCGCTCATGACTCGGAGTCCTCACCAGAGGGTATCTCTGGGCCTCGTCCCTCGCCCTCCTCTCAGGATCCAAGCTGGTTCCCTCCACGAAACGCGGCGATATTCCGAAAGCGTTCCTAAGTCGAGCATTCTTCTCTTGTTGCGCCTCAGCGACCGCGTGAGTTTCGCGCACGCTAAAAATTTAATCAAACCCTCAAGATGGCCGCCCATTTGACATTTATCTAACAACATAGTTTACACAATACATATGAATAAAAAGAGCATTTACTATTTCAAAAACACATGTTGTCAATTTAATCAGTTTAAAAATTATTTTAAAGCATTTTACTTATTTTTTGTATACGACTTCGCTTTACTCATTCAATATGTGTATTGATTTACAAAAAAACGTAAAAAAATCACATCGTAATAGCATATTATTAAGCTTAAAAAGCTTCAAACATTATTAACTGATATTTACCTGATGAATAGCACCTAAGTGCGCTAAAAATAGGGAAATTGCAAATTAATTCGGCGTATATAACTGACAAGTTAGTCAACTATAACCAAAGTATAATACAAAATCGTAATGCTATTACAGTTTATTGTTCAGTGTAACATAGTGTGAAATCGTTTATAATCCAATATGTATTTTTCAGTATGTAGAACGGTTTAGATATTACCAATACATTCGACCTAGTTCGTACGTTAAGAAATCGATAGAAGTTGCACACCTTATGACAGATCGCATGGACTTCCTCTCCTCCGCATTGGAGAGACAGACCTGCAAATTGTTGTTAGGATTGTTGCGATTTTGCATGCAATTGCATCGACAACAACAACTCCTGAGCCCTTGTAGAATAGTTCTGAGGGCGGGCTCTAGCGGGTCATGCATGGCGGAGGTGCTTTGTAGGGGTTCGATTGTCAGATCCGGGTTGGGGTCGTGGGAGGAGGCGCGCGGTCGTCGATGCGGACCAGCGAGTACCGCTTGGAATGTGCCTCGCCACAAACGTTCGAAGACTACCCTATTATTATCGCGACGCGACGCTCTGCCACGTTGCATTTTAACCTAACTTATTCTAGTGGAAGACTTGGTTTCTTAAAACTAGGACTATACTAAGCGGTGACCGCTGGAAGACTTGAAAAGGCGTGGGGCGTGAGGTTACATCGTAGTCCGGCCGGCGGCGGCCCGGCGGCGCTACTGAGGAAATAACAGGAAGCACGCGACGCGCGCACCCTGCGCAAACAACGCATCTCCGTTTTGAGATCTCAAAGGGTCCATTTATGCTTTCATCCGATAAGAGTGACATTCAATTTAAAATGAAAAAAAAAAACAAAAAACAATTTGATAGTACGATTTTTATTTTACGTTACGTTATTTTATGGTAAGTTTTTTACTAACTTATTGTAAAATTGACGCAACGAATCGATTAGTTTTAGAAAGAATTACTCGGTAAATATTACAATATGTCATAGACTTTATAATGTTTTACTACAATTTTATCTATTAAACTGTCCGTCTAGCTTAGAAATTTTATAGAAAGTCTATGGATAGAGGAAAAATTCACATGAGAATATACAAATACGTGTTATCCATACTTATAGTTCTTAACATATGCCTAAATACATTCAAGAAATTCATTTTGTCCTCATAAATTAAATATAGCTTTATAATATAGAATGCGTGATACGAAACAGTAATACATTTCATTCGGTAATTTATTTCATTCAACTTTATCAGTGAAAGGCTGCCAAAATAGATTTTGTTCGTATTCGCAAAACAATTGGCAGGAACGCCTTAAATAAAAATCTATATTATTTAAGTCTAGTAAAAGAACTTGGAATAAAAAGGTTACTTTGATCTATTTTTCAGAATAATGTACTTAAGTTAATCTGACTACTTACATCGAACCAACTTACACCTAAAATAAAATTTATAAATAATCTGTATAAATATTATAAATGTGAAAGTTTGTGAGTAATGGATGTTTGTTACTCTTTTACGTATGAACGGCTGAACGGATCTGGATGAAAAGCATAGAGATAGGCTATAGTCTGGAATAACACACAGACAACTTTTTATCACGGAAAAATATACGGTTCCCGAGGGATACATATGTTTTCGTTTTCCGCTAGTAATCAATATTTTCATACACTAGCACGCGTGTTAAATAAAATATTTATACTCTACGAAGTGTTTTAATGTCACCACAAATCTTACTATGTGAACGTTTATATTTTACTACAAAACTAAATGTTATAGTGGTTTCTTTGGCAGCAAATATTAATTTAGTAATTGAACAATGTATATTTTATCGACAGCATAAATAAGTTTGTTTTCCATCGTAAGTTCATCTGCTGAACATAAAAAATACACGTGTCAAATATTAAACCTCTTCTTTTAAAGTAAGTTAAAAATAACTAACTAAAGCTGCATATTTTCTAGTATTTAAGACATTTAGTACAGCAAGAATAGTCTAATTGATATATCTCTTAAATCAAAGTGTAATATTAATGCGTGTTCAAGCGTATTTTCTATATAGAACAAGAAACTTGAGGTATCAGTGTTTCAATTTGCACAATATCTGCAATGGAAGAATTTATTTTGGAATTAAGATTGATACGCGCAGTTGCCAAAAGCTAATGTGCTGTTTTCATGTAAGTGTCTACGTTTATCTATCTTTAGATGTAATCGTACGTGAGCTGCCCCACTCGTCTTCTTTATTCTGGACAACGTTTTGATTCTATTTCTGAATATTCACAACGTGCCATTTTTTTATGTAGCAATACGTTTTCGATATGTGTGGAGTTTTATTTGCGAGAGAAAGGTGGCATTTCACGAGCGCTGAATTTTATTAACTTCGATAAGTGATGCACGTTTCATATTCAGATTCGTTTCTATGTTAAGTTTACATTGGAATTATTGACTTATAGCAATAGTTGTTTTTGACGACACGTTTGGCTCAGTTTGTAGTAACCCTAATTGTTGTACCAACGGTCGCGAGTTCGAGTCCCGTTGGGGGCATTCATTTGTGTGATGAGCACGAATGTTTGTACTCAAGTCATGGGTGTTTATATTTGTAATATGTATGTATTTAAAGTTAATATATGTGTAGTGTATCAACTACCTATCTGGTATCCATAACACAGGCCTCGTAGCTTACCATGGAATTAGGTGGTGCTGTATGTTAATGTCCCAACAAATTTATTTATTTATAGTTATTGGTATGAAGAATAACAACTTGTATAAGATATTTATTTACTAATTTTACAAAATTTTTAAGGATCGCAAGCAGAAATTATTATTATTATAATAATTTATTATCATTATAATAATTTATTATTATTAATTATGATTAACGCAAAAAACCTCAGATAGTCAAATTTTAGGTAGCAGTTAAAGTATAGTAAATAGGTACATAGTTCGTCGAAAAACATTCGTGAACATTAACGCGGACGCACCTCTTTTACTTAGGTAAAAGAGGTGCGTCGGACGTTAATGATTCAACATCATTACATAGTATAAAACAAAGTCGCTTCCCGCAGTCTGTCCCTATGTATGCTTAGATCTTTAAAACTACGCAACGGATTTTGATGCGTTTTTTTTTAATAGATAGAGTGATTCAAGAGAAACGTTTATATGTATAATACATGCATAATATAGTAGAGAAACATTGATAATTGTAGAGGTTTCTAATGTGATGTCGTAAAACACATTTTTTGAGCTTACATTGCAATCGCTGGCTGAACCCTACGAGATAGATCAAAATAATGTACTACAGTATTGTACGCCTTAAAAAGGCTAGTTGATATAATATATTATATACTTCTAAAATGTGTAAAATATGCAATATTAAATTGCTTAAACAACTATACATAGATATTGAATAATATTTATACTTATCGGTTTTCAATTTATTACAATAAGTTATTCAGGTGCATATGCATCAGTTATTGAATGCAATTTTCAAGGTTATGCCACAAGATTTCACAGTACACGCCATTATATTTCATTATCTATAAATTACAAGTTCCCTTGCCATGGCTTATCTTGATTCCTACATGCGAAAATTAGTATAAGCACTCTCGCACTTAACCACTTCCACAGTCTTTTTGTCGTATAGCGACGTAATTTTAACTTTTTTATTTATTTACCGATTGAAATAAACACTAAATGTTAAGTAAAGCTTACCACAATATACTATTCAAAACTGCACCCAATTTGGTTAAGCCGTTTCTGAGATTAGCGCGGACACAAACGCACAGACAAAAAATCTAAAAATCATTGTTTTTGGTTCTATTGCGTTAATAAAGACCCCCAATAATAGTTTTTCTCAAATATCTTCCATGTACAGACAGCGATCAGTTATAAATTTATTATAGTATGTATGATTTTTAAATGATGGTAACCCTAATCATAATCTAACGTTTGGCAGTGATTCGAACCTGTTAATTTGAATGTAAATTTCGCATGTCACATAACATTATATCACGTGTTATATCTAATTTATTGTCAGTATTATTCTGTAGCAGATAAATTATTTATTTCTAGGTGTTTGAACTTTTAACTATTTCTTTATATTGGTTTCTCTACAGATTGATTTCCGTTAAAAAACAGAATTTGAATTTTTATTCGTTGCTACATGGATATTCAAAAACTCAAGATATGCGGCCAGCGTCTCAAAAGTGTTCTAAATCAAAGAGTTTTTAAATGTGTTCAATAAATAAAACTATCTTTTCAGATTATTTCGCGGATTTATTTTGATTTTTGGTTCCCGACGTTTCGAATGCTTTACAACAATCATGGTCACGGGAGAAACTAAGGTTTTAGACGTCTCAATGGCGTCATAAAGAAAAAATAGTTTTATTTAAAATGTCAAATATTCGCGTAAATCTATAGTTATGTGTTCAATAAGTAAAATATCAAAAACATATTTCAAAGAAAGTACTGAAGTAAACATTAATCTTATCTTATTAGTTTACAACATGGTTTCCTTCAGGAATATTAAAATAAAATGTCAACAACTCGAGGCGTGATGTGCATCAAGGCGTTTCTATTTTCTTTATCCAAGAAAGACTTGACCTTTAGGCCAAGAGGTGTTTGAAAACGCTCTACATAGGTGGAAAAAACCTCTACTGAGAACAAAAATAAGACGGCATATTCGGGGTTTGGAGAGCTTTGGAACATATGCAAAGTTGAAATTAAATATATTTTTTATCTAATATATAAATTATAAATATCTCGTGTCACGATGTTTGTGGTCGCACTCCTCCGAAACGGCTCGACCGATTTTAATGATGATTATTTTTTTTTGTATTTTTGGTAGGTATGAGAATAAAGTATTCTTCACGCTCCTTTCCCTCACTCACCATTTTTTAATCTTAGTATTTTTCTATGAACAACAGTATAAATACATACATAAATTAAGCAAGGGTTTGAAGGAAAGGTAAGGGTAAGTCGCTGTATACCATAAAACCAGAGTTTTTTTTGTACATTGAACGCGGGCGTAGCCGCGGGTTCTGCTAGTTTCTTATATAATGTATAACATGCATGTATAAAAATTACTAAAAAAATCTCAAAATTATAATGAAGACTATATCCATTACATAGTTTTAAAGAACTACGTGCATAAACAGACGAATATGGATATGGATAGCGAATGTTTTATAATATTTAAAGATAATAAAACTATGTAAATAAAAATATTAATTATCTACAGAGTTTTTTTTAACTGTAATTCGTATAAAATCACTTTCCCAAAATGGAAATGATACACTATTTTTATTCAGATTGTACTTAGTCTTGTGCAATAACACAATAACTACATACAAAGAAATTACATATCATTTATCAACCATTGAACTAGTAGATTTACTAAAAGCTTTTTCATATAGTAGGAGATCCCGATCTATGTGGTGGAGCCCTCATTCTTTTTACATACGATTTTTTTTAAACCATAAACATATTTACAAATACGACCCAGGAGGGTTAATTAAAAAAAATGTTTTTTTTTTTTTTTTAAATACAAGAACTTTTTCCTGTGACAAATTAGTATCAATCGAAATTAAGAAAATGCCATCATACGTTTGGCGGCCTTTTTCGAACACATTATCTGTCATCCAGGTATAAACAAGTATATTGAAGTAGTTAATTGCTCGTATCGTTTTCCGGAACGAACCAAGTAACAAAATGTAGATAATTTTATAACAAATTTAATAATATAGGGTTTTATACCAAAACGTCTCCAGACTAGAGGTTTTTTAGTAAAAAATAGCCAGGGGCAAATCTTTAGTGATAGCCCCCCCTGGATCGTGTTTGTTAATATGTTTCATGGTTTAAAAAAATATATTTCATCTGGAAAAAGAATGAGTGGTCCACCACATAGATCGGGAGCTTAGATTAATAATAATCTAACAAGTTTGCCTCCAACTTCCCAGAGCAAAGTTTAAAAATATTTCACGTAAAATCACTATAATTTCAACTTTCGTTGAGTTTTAATGAAGAAGTACATTTCAGTAGGTAGATTATCGTAACAACCAAAGGATCGTATTATTAATGATCTACATTAATTAGAGCAGTCAAGTGTACAGTAATCCGACTAAGATGAAATACTAAATCGTGCCAAGTATTGAGAGATTCACACCTTGTAAACGTGTCTTCATATTTAAATTATGCGAGCTTTATTCGATAAGTATTAAATGTAAATACGTTATCACCATACAATGCGGTGATGCGGTCACAGAGAGACAGACAGACAAAAATTCTAAAAACTATAGATTCATCCTCTGTATCGATAATAATGTCTATTTCAATAAGATTTTCAAAAAAATTTATAAATGTACAGATTCGGCTTAGTTACAATTTTATTATATGTACAGATATAGATTGCAAAATGTTACAAATGGTAGTTACGAATTAAGTAAAGGGAGATTGGGCCATAATAAATACAGTAAACATTTTTATATATTATATATATTATATATATATATATATATATATATATATATATATATATATATATATATATATATATATATATATATATATATATATATATATATATTAGGATGTCTGGCCCGCAGAATAAACTATAAGTAGGTACGTATTGTTAGACACGTTAGCCAGACTCAATTGAACATAAGGAATGTGATCGATCCGTAATCATACTTATAGTGATGGTATTCTATGAATCTTCAAATATCGATATATTATGTATATATGTACGTATCGAGAAAATAATAAATATACCCTAAATTGAAAAACATTTTTTTTAGTAGTTAAAATCTATAAAAAAATATAAATAAATAAAATAACTATGTTGGGACATTAACACACAGCTCCATCTAGTTCCATAGTAAGCTACGAGGCCTGTGTTATAGGCACCAGATAGTTAATTTTAAATACATACGTATTATAAATATACACCCATGACTGGAGTACAATTGTGCTCATCACACAAATGAATGTCCCCAGCGGGACTCGAACCCGCGACCGCTGGAACAGCAAGTACTACAATCTGAGCCACTTGTGTCGTCGAATATAAAAACTAAACACACATTCACATACAGTAGATATTTATATAACGTAAGCAATAAAATGGGAAGACCTTTAATTTAAAAATGAGAAAAGAAAATAATAGTAGTGGAACAAACAAAGGATAGAAAACAATGCGTCGCCAGCTATGAAAAGATGGAAAAACCTCTGGCAACAGCAATTTACAGTGTGAATAAACCGCTAATATATTGTTAGCTCGCTTCATTGGTACCAAATATAAATTCAGTGCATACAAATAATAATGAAAAGTATGACTTTTAATAAATCTTTATCGCAATGCTTATTTTAATTATGAAATATAAAATTTCCAAGTGCATATATAAAAACTAGATCTAGTCTTTTACAGAATACTTGCGACTCATCCCTAGGTACGTTTTAACGGTTAGTATGGAATAGATAGACTATATATCATATTATATATAGCTATAGCCTTCCTCAATAAACGGGCTATCTAATACAAAAAGAATTTTTCAAATCGTATTAGTAGTTCCTGAGATTAGTGCGTTCATACTAACAAACTCCGCTTCTTTATAAGCTTCAATATTTTTAATAGTGAGTTTGAATGTTTTGATAAATACCCATAATACGAAAGTAACAGTTCGTTATTTTTACAAAATCAGTAGTGATACGATTTTATTGGTGCTAAATTTAGCATTTGCGTCTTCGTTGAAAGCGAGTCGACAGAGTGGATTCATTTGACTAATGGCAAAGTCTTCACTGTTTATGACAATTTGAAGAGCTCTTCATTTAAATTAATTGAATGATCTATGTATAATATGAAACTCTCTAGGAAAACAAAAACAAACCTATCCCACGGGAACCGTACATTTTTCCGGGATAAAAAGTAGCCTATGTGTTATTCCAGACTATATTTGTGCTAAATTTCATCCAAATCCGTTCAGCCGTTTTGACGTGAAAGAGTAGCAAACATCCATACTCACAAACTTTCATATTTATAACATTAGTATAGATTATGTTATTGAGTCAGTCACAATTGTCATGTCTTTTCAAGTGCAAAATATCCTAAAAACTAAAAACAATTCAAGTTTTTCTACAACATAAACTTACCAAAACAATAAAAAATTCGTGCCAACGTTTAATTTCTATACTAGAGTCGTAAAATATACGTATTAAAAACTGTATGATGCCGATAAGTATCATAAACTAAACTTTGATAATTTAAAATCGTAATCAAATAGCCAATAAACCTTTAATAAATCAATTCCTATTTATTCTTGGACACGAACCAAAGCGCTTAATACAACATGCGAATTAGAGGAAATAATGAGCGAGCAATGTTGCCAACTGCCAAAAGAAAGACTGATTAAAATATAAGTTGAATTAAATATAATTATATTCATATTTAATATAAAAATTAGCTGAAATTTTCTGCAATAATTATTATAAATTTAAAGGTTTTTTTCGTAAATAATAACTTTAAGCATAAAATTTTAGTGTCAAAATAACAGATAGGTACCTACGTATAATGTATGTACAAGTTGATATATATGCATGTTTTTTTTATACAATAACTTACATCCCTATATTATTGCAAAAAAATATCCATCTCCAAAAATACTAAAATTTAATTAAAAAAAATAATTTAAAAATATCATACCGATACGGATACTATAAACGCTCGCCATTTCGCACGCTTGGCGTGACGTCACAGTATGATGTACACAGAAAAATGACAACTAAATTTTTAGACGACAAAATCGCTAATCGCTCTGTTATGATATACTCTGACGTCATATTCGGTCTGACCGATGGCGTGCGTTTCAACTACTTTCAATTTCCCACCTATATTTGCACTTTTAAATAATTATTTTCTCAATTAAAAAGAAATTACATTAAAAATTATTAATAAAGGCTTATTTAAATCACACGCATGTTAACTGTTAAATACTAATGAATACGTATGTATATACCTATTTAAATTTTACATAAATTTGCCAACGTGGCAACACTTATGACAGGGTTTGCGTTAATATTAAATTCCTGTTTGTAAGGGGTTGGGGTGGCGGCGATCGATAAAGGACCCTTTGGATTACGTCGTATGATACAATCACTGACCCTTAGACAGGGCTCTTGTTATTGTGTTTCTGGATAATGCAATGCTATTGATTATTTTTATAGAACACTTGTGTGCTTTTAGATATTTTACTACATTTATTCATAAAAGAAACAAAAAAAAACTAATGCAATCGTTAAGCAATAGAAAGTACAAATAAGTTACAATATTATTAAGTTAGCATCTTTGGGTTTTTTTTTTTAATATTAAATGAAAAGTTTCGGTAAGATGCAGGTTATTGCAGGTTAAAAAAATATCAATTAGTAATAAATACATAATATAGGAAAATTGTAGGAATCTTTTCGTGACAATGGACGGCATGTAGAGACCATTCATAGTCATTCAATATTAAGTGCTTTGTTTGACACTGCAGTAACTTACAATATTCAAAAAAATATAAATAATTGTAGTTGAACAAAAAACCTAAATAAAAATAAAACCGCGAAAAAACGATTAAAATTAAAAAGTCCATATTCGCGGAAACATAAGAAAGTATTAAAAAACAGTTTAAATTAAAAAAAAACACTGCTTAGATCAATTTGAATCCGTTGAGAAAATTAACTGGTTAACTAAATTAGTTAAATAAAACTATCTTTTAGGAAAAACGCGGATTTATTTTAATTTTTGTTTTCCGACATTTCGAACTGTACAGCAAACATGGTCACGGGAGAGACTAAGGTGTTAGATGTCTCAAAGGTATTATATAGTTGTTACAGACAGCCTACCCACAAAATAACAAAATGAATTCAAAAAACGTCAAGTTTTATTTAAAATTGATTAATTATATTAGTTAAATGTTAAGTTAACTAGTTAAGTAACTTGCTCTCTTTATTAAAACAAACACACCAAGTTAAATAAGAAAATAATAAGACCCCATCCACAAATTACGTACAGCCTGCAAAGTTATTAAGTACATGTAACAAAAGCGAGAGAGGCTTTCTTGGCAACTCCGCGATATCGCTAGGGGTTTTTAAGTGCACTTCTAAAAATGGCTTCGAAATGTTTCTGGCTCAAAACAATTACATATTTTTAATGAGCATTTGCTTTTAACTCACGGAATGAATAAAAAATTCTGTTTAAGATACGTACCTACTATACTAGAGCTAACGACATACACTATGAATTACGAACTATAAAGTTATAATTATCAGTAAGATATTAACTACACCTATACATCTATACATATAAAAAAAATTTAACTGAGTCGAATCTGTACATTGAATATTTATTGGAAAATCTTTTTGAAATAGTCATTATTGTCGATACAGAGGCCGAATCTATAATTTTTAGAATTTTTGTCTGTTTGTCTGTCTGGGAACGCATCACGAAAAAACCACTGGACAGATTTTGATGAAATTTGGTATGATGATAGTTGGATATCCGGATCAACATATAGGATACTTTTTACTGCGGGAAAATATCTCATCTCTGAGAAATCCATACTAAACCTTATAACGTAACTAGGGACGAACCTGAGCGAAGCTAGGGTGAGTCGCTAGTATACAATACATATATTCTATAATTTTTTTATTGTTCATAAAGTATGTATTATTAGAAAATATTATTGTAGATATTTTTAGAAAATAGGTCACGCATAGAAGCAAAATCAATGAACGTGACTCACTGGTTCTAGCGCATATTTAAAAAAAATTGCCTGTATGACCATTTAAATATTTTTTATTTTATATTTATCTATATTCTATATTATCTGTCTATCTTGTTGATTCATAATTTGTAATATATTTCATAACACGCATACCAGCCGATTGAGCTAAAATTAGGCTTGCATATGTACTCGTAACTTCAGTGACTTCTTATCAAATGATACACGTCTAGGTTATAAATTAAAACTTGTTCTTTGAAGACTGTTTAGGTTTATTTATTCAGATCAAACGTTTCGAATGTTTAGTTGCATCGAGTACACTGGCTAGCATGTCGGTTGTTATTTGTCAACTGTCGCCTCCGGTTTCAAAGTATTCTTTTTGCAAGAATCCAGGACAGAATCAGAGTTAAATTTTTGAAACGTTTGACTTTAGATAATGGTCTTCTTTACAAACTAGCAGTGAATCTCAATAACCTATCTATCTAAAGAAAGAAATTTGACATATTATGCCCCATACAAATTATGTTAATTTCTTACACCTAGTGCAAAAAACCATACATAAAAGAAGAAGCTGAGATCCGCATTACGTGTTTTTCCATACCTATCTATACAGTGCGTAGATAAGTTGGCTTCATGTAAAGTCATGCGCTTTGCAAGCTTTATACTCTTTAAGCGATAAAATACGATAAAAAAATTAAAATCAAAATTCAAAATTTAGCATTTAATTATTTTTTTTATTTACATCCACTACATATTTACATCCACTAGCAGTTCGGAATGAAGAAGCCTCAGACCCGACAAAAACTGCCGAAAGAAACTCAGCCACACTAACATTTTTTTCAAATCAATTAAAAAGTCAGTTAATTTAAAGTTTCTCCTAATCATAATTAGTTTTGCTTAAGCGAATAAATCAATTAATGGATATGAAATTTCTTTGTAGTTAATTATTCCACCGAGGTTCATTACGGTTCTCTTTTAAAAGAAGACAATAATTTTCCAATTTCCTTAACGATTTCACAAATAATCCTTTCAGATACAATCGCTTACGTTATAATAACAACAAAATAAGCGACATTCCAAATCCTTAACTTTACATTGAAATTTGTTATATACTGAAATTGTATGAGCAAATAGAAAAGTAAACAATGAGAAAAAGAAATGTAAACCGTATTTCAATTGAAAAAATAAACTAAACCTTTAAATTAATTAAGACAATGTAAACGTGCGCTAACGACGGCCGGCCTTGGACACTAACTAACAGCTACACAAATCTCGCATAATCCTATTAATCCAAATCAAATTAAGAACATTCGATTTCAACTGTAATAAAATACAATATTACATGTAATACTTACGCTACACGTCCGAATTCATCCCTGGGAACGTCCTTATCCCCGCTTCCGACCTCCGACAATTTCGCTCTGAAAGCCGCCACACGAGCCGCTATCTCCTCTTTTGGCAACCTACGTAACCAAACCAAAGACACACTCATTATTATCTAAAATACCATCAAAACG
Organism: Fabriciana adippe; assembly: GCA_905404265.1. NCBI lineage: Eukaryota > Metazoa > Arthropoda > Insecta > Lepidoptera > Nymphalidae > Fabriciana > Fabriciana adippe. Next base: position 15,065,605 of record FR989989.1, read on the forward strand.
TACAATTTAAATAATATTTTCTATTTCTATTTCGTAAGCGTAAACCACGTCCAACCAAGTGCAATGAAATCTCAAATACACGAGCGTGGTGGAATCGCATAATACCTAAACATAAACCTACCAATGCATTATATGGTTCTGTAATCGCGGAATTACTTTTCGAAAACTATAAAAACATCGATAAGACGCTCGCGGCTTGCGGTAGTGAACTGAACAAAACTGAGTAAGCAGGGTTAGGCTGTAAGTTCGATATCGATCTAACTCGTGCGCAAGGGCGGTTTGGTGGGGTCATTTATATGGGGTTGGTAAATGTATAAAACGTACACAAAAGGTTGTAGATCAATAATGACATGTGTCACATTATGTTAATGACATAGGCACGATTATAAAGACTGTAGGTGAATTCGTGCTATGACCCCATAATAATAATTTTTTTATGATAAACTTGTCAGACATGGTACAGTTGTAGATGGCTGCGTTTCAGAAATTATGATTTAATATTGCCACTTTTGTCCTTAGTAAAATCAATTTATTCAACAATGCTTCTCCCTGCTCATTTCCCAATCACTTGGGGTCGGCGCAGTACATCTTCCGTACTGTTGATAGGATTTGGCAAGTTTTACGACTGGCCGCCTGCCTAACATCAACCCTCCTTGGGAATGCTATTGTTAATTATTGTTAACAATTGTTGCAAAATAAATAAAAAATATTATGAAATATGTAAAAGTATATAAATAAATTTTGATAGAATACAAATTTTGAGCCTTAAAAATGTAATGATGAAGTAGTAACCGATTACAACCGGCTACATCGAGCAACCTCACTGGTACCTGCCATCTACACAAGAGGTTTTATAGTGCACAAGAGTGTATACAAGCGCACTATCTACATCTATCGCTCTTAAAGCCCGGCAAAAAGAAAAAATTGAGTTGACTGGAGAGGTATCATGTGCAGATGGGCTTTACATGCTCTCCCAGGTATGGGGTTCTAACAAGACTAAATTCACAATTCTGGACTGTTACTGAGAGTTTCTAGACAAGAAAATATAGTTGACCAATTTTGCGACTCAAAATCTAAATTATTTATTTTCATTTACATTATAAAATTACATGCGAGATAGAATATATATATATATATATATATATATATATATATATATATATATAAAACAAAAGGAAAAACTTAGATATAAATGTATTATAACTAAATAGATTGCATCTAACAACTATAGTAACTATAGTATTTTACACATCTTTTTTCTATCTTGGTTTTTTCTTTTTAATATTTTTCATAGTAAAGTCTTAAGTATCAATTAAAAAATGTAGAAATATAGCCTTTCACGAACTAACTACTGCTTATCTGCTAATTAATTTTTAGCTATAAAGGTGTTGTGATAAGACATTATAAGTATGCCACACAGTACCATGACAATTAAACGGCAGTTGATTGCTCAATGTTTAATTTATATGAAATGTTGATTTGATTTAAAAAATATACTGTTACATGAATCTTTCATTAGGTTTTAATTTGTTGTATGTAAATGTTGTTAAAAGTTTGTTGTTAAAAGTTATAGGATATATTGTCTAGTTACTTAGATAGTATTGTATTAATATTTATCACTACATATTATAAAATAGTCCCCGGCCACGTTGGTCTGTCTGTTTGTCTGAACAAGATGCACTTGAAAACGACTAAGCGGATTTTCATACTATTTTTATCAATAGACGGAGTGATTCATGAAGAAGTTTTAAATGTTTAATTTGTTACGTGTAAGTTGGTTGAAATATGACAATAATTGTTGAAGATGTAGGAAAAAATCATGTCTACTGTGAGCTTTATTGGTGTGCGTGATGTAAATTAATAAATTTATATGAAAACAATGTAGGATAGAATTATTCCTCTTAAAAAGATCTTACTCTAAACACAGGCAATACTATGTGCATGTATGACATACCTAGGAACTTGCCTTACCTGAAGCGAGGGTAAGTCACCAATAAAGTATAAAATTGTTAAGAGTTGAAGAAATAAGGAGTTTATTAATTAATTACATTTTAAATACTGTTATGGTCATTTTTTTAAATTAGACACGTCATTTTAAAACTATAGTGTTTCTATCTCTCCAGAATACTTCAAGATAGTAAAAAATAAATGCATTTAGTCAAATTTTAGTAAATGTTATTCAAATTTATACTTGTTTACTCTAATAATTAACAATTTTAATGCAGGTCACATATAATTATTAGACATTTTAGTTTTGATAAAATATCTATTATACTTATAAAAATATTTTTAGTTTCTATTATATTTAGTTAAAAAAAGTTACTAAAAAAGAAAGTGTAAATTATTAAATATTTAACAAATGAAAAATATTTATTAAAGTGTGTATTAATAAGAATGTTGTAATTATTAATTCTTAATTTATATTTATAGGTTATACGTTGTTTATATTTAATATTGTTTAATCAACTCACCCTTGTTCTTCCAAAGTGTCCTCCAATTCTGCACATTTGACTTCTATTTTTCGTTTCCTCTCATGATCGAGTATTTCCCGGTTCGGTTGTTTATTGGAAGCAGAGTCGAGTTTAGCTATTTCGTCTTCAGTCCGATAGTTCACTGTATCTTTGGTTTTACGTACTGATGCCCAATTCCTTTGAACATAACCATTAGTTCCTGAGCCCCTTGGCGTCGTTAACCCAATACCATTATACATTATAAAGTTTCAATTATTATCTAAAAAGAACAAGACACATTAGCCAAAAATCGTCACACTCCTACGTCGCGAACATATTTAATACGTAGACAAAAAGCACTTTTTCATAAACTACACTTTTCGTCGAAAAATTATTTTAAAGTTTACAATGGATTAATGTAGGTCAAGTCTAAAATATCTTACCAATAGGTAACGACTTCATTAATTAATTCTGCATATTTAAAAATACGTCCATCTTGGTTGAAAGGTTTTGATTTTTTGCGTCCATCTATACATTTTTGTCTATGAATTTCGATATCTTAGTCTATGAGGTAAATTGAAAATCAGTGAGATGATAAAAAATATAAATGATATAATTATAATCATTTCTTTTTGAGTTTAGCAGTTGCTTTAAATTGCTATAATTAATAATAAATAATTATCAAGCCCACACCTTAAAGTATTTAAGATATTATTTAACCTATGTAGTGATAATGTAATGCACACCAGAGACAAGGAACCAAGATGCACACTGTCAAGTGTCAGTTCAGTAGTCAACAACTGTCAAAAATAAAAGGTTATGTTTGTGTTTTGTATACGATCGTGAAAATTATACATTTATAAGTTTATGATAGATTAAGATATATTAAAATCTACAATAACTACATTTTAAGGTTGTAGAGTATCATATTAAATATTAAAATGTTAGATAAAATTTTATATAACACAGTCTTGTGCCAGGCGTTTTCGCCGTGTGGAAAGTATTTAGTAGCCGGAAATATTTATGGACAACTAGCTGTTTTTGAGTAAGTATGGCTTTTTACGATCAATTAAGCTATCATAGCGTCTATGCACCCTAAACCTTTAATTTATTACTTATGAAAAGTCCATTTCGCAAATATGTAGCTGTATTTTTTTATATTTCAGCTTGGATAATATTTTCAATCCTATGGTAGAATTACTAACATCAGATTATAATAAAGCAAAACACATTCATATAATTGAACCTGGGAATCAAATATGCAGTTTAATTAGTACAGAAAAGTTTTTAATTATGGGTACAGTAAATGAAATATCAGGTTGGGATTGGAAAGCTGTAGTTCTATCAAAATTAGGTAAACCTTCTTGGACTATAAGAATACAGCAGCAGTCTATGATTGAAAAATGTGATATCAATAGCATGTGGTATTCAGCAGAAGAAGAAAAACTTTATGCTGGTTGTGGAGATAACAAAATATATGCTTATGATTTAGAAGATGGACGATTAGTTGCCACCTATGATGGGCATACTGATTATGTGCATTGTGTACATGGCAAGTAAGTAATAAAAAAATATTTTTGATAATGCCATAATGAAAATGATTTATTAAATAAAATTATCTTTTTGGATTTTTTATGGATTTATTTTGACTTTTGGTTTCCTAGTAAAAAACATAAATAAAACTATACTAAATCTTATATAACCTATGTATGATTGAGTAACAAACATCCATCTCTTTAAATTTTCACATTTATGGGATACTACTGGTTCACATCTAGAAAAACAAAAAAAATATATATTCCACAGGAACCATACATTTTTCCCGGATAAAAAGTAACCTATGTGTAATTCTGATGTAGAAATGAGCTATAGTATCATGTTTTTTATTAATTATATTTATTTAAATTATAATTTCATAACAAGAATTAAAATGTTTCTAGTGGACAACAATTAATCTCAGCCGGTGAAGATGGGCTTGTATTACTATGGGATATGAGGACAAAAAAGCCTCATAACAAAATTAAACCACACAGTAACAGAAAAGTAGCGAGGCCTGATATAGGCAAGTGGGTTGGTGCCGCAGCTCTGGGTGATGATTGGATTGTAAGTTATTTTGATAATAATAGGTTCAGGTATATACAGAAATGCTGAACTTAGCATATTAATACTGCTTAAGTAATTATAATATTTATTTTATTAGTATCTAAACTATGGCTGAATACTGCAATAGTTAGATTTCCTTTGATGTTTTTGAAACTGAGATCTTTGCTGTTATAAACATAAAAAATGTACAAGTATATATTTTATAAATATACATATATACAGATTATGGGCGACACACGACAACTTTAACGTGCCGTCGAAGTCTGTTTGACGGCCGTTCAACACGCGCTTGTTGGACGCTTTTATCGATACGAACATAAGCATTCTGTTTTTTTTTTATTTATCGCCGCAGAATATATAGAGTCATGTCGCGTCATCGAGTTTTTTTAAATGTGATGTAACTGCCCCTTGAAAAATATACTAAGTAGACGGCACATTAAAAATAGCTGTATGCATAGGCCTGAAATTGTAAATTTATCAGTCAATATTATCTACTCATAGGAAATAGAGCTTGAAATGAACTCCAATTTTCAGGTATGTGGAGGTGGTCCAAGGCTATCCTTATGGCATCTACGCTCTCTTGATGCTGTAACAGTATTTGACATTCCTGACCATGGCATTCATGTGTCGTTTTTCCATGACGATTGTGTAATTGCTGGAGGAGCTGCCAAGTATTTATACCAATTGAATTATTCTGGTGATATAAAAGTTGAGCTACCAGTTTCGGCAACCACAGTATACTCTGTGGCCCTAAGAACTACCCCTAATAAAGTATTAACGATAGCAGGTTCAAGCCCCGAAATAGATCTGTGTACAAGCTTCAATTATAGAGACCAAGTGTTGCATTTTAGATAATTTCCTTTTTAATAAATACACTTTGCTATTATTTTTGTTTTATTTACAACTAGTGACTTACTCTCACTTAGGTCGGGTGCGTCTCTACGTACGCTTTAAATTAATATGAATAGTTATTGCGAGTGTTCCTTAGGAGAAATTGCAGATTTTTCTGTAGGCCTTATTAAGACCTACAATTTTCTAGTACATTATTTTGATGTATCTCTTTTAAGGTTTAGCCAGTGTTAGACAAACGAACGATGAAACGACTCGATAGAATCAGTTATTGTTTTTTCCCATAGGAATGAAGGATTTTCCTGTAGTAAAAGATATCCAAAATGTTAACCCGAGTAATAAGTTATCACTACACAAATTTAGTTAAAATCGGTTCAGTACTTTTTGTGTGAAACGCGTACATCGATTATAGACTAGCGTGTATAGACTAGCTGCAGATGTTGTCTTGTTCAAGTTTGAGATCTGAGAGTTTATACAAAACAGCACTTAGTTTTCCTTAAAACCTTATTCGAACTATTATGAACATTTTAAATAAACAGCTAAATCGGTACGGCTTCGACCACGCGTGTGGTGATGCATTTCCTAACGATTAACATTACATTTTTATTTGTGTAGTTTGTGGTTCTACGTATATTTTACTAGCTGTTCCTTGTGGTTTCACCCGGGTTAAATTTGATTATACGTATATGTATGCCTATTTCGTATACCTAGCCTCTATGCGATGAGTATTTGACCAAAGTTTCTGATGTTAAAGCACTTAAACAAAAAACTTAAACTTGTGTTTATAACACAAGTTTTACAATAATGTACGGAAGTCTGCCCGATTTGTTGACATTTATGTTGACTGCTCCGCTCCCTTGGGTAGTGGCAATCATGCTATAATCAGATTAGCCTTCTTCTCAATAAACGCTATCTAATGCAATAAAATGTTCAAATCTCATCAAATCAAATCTAGATAGCCTATACTCTTCTTCGAGAATTTTTCAAATCGGATTAGTATTTTCTGAGATTAGAGCGCTCAAACAAACAAACTCTGCCTCTTTATAATATTAGTATAGATATAGACAATAAAGGATTATTTCTTCCTGATATATTTAGATGACATTTTTTTGGGTGTTACATAAAAAAAACATACATTTAATTTGTTTATTTTAATAATACCATTATAAAAAATATTTTACACAAGTAGTAAATGCGAATTAATAGAGTTATAATTTATTATATTTTAAAAACTATTAAAACGAGAATATCCTCTGTCGGATTAAAGACATTTTAAATAATAATACTGTTATAAAGAAAACAACTTTCAAATTATTTCAATTATTATTATACGTCAAAAGACTAGTGATTTTCCCTCGCTTCGCTCGGGTTCGTCCTAGGAGGTATGTAGCGTTGCTACAGTTTAATAGATCTTTTTAAGAAGAATAACTCCGTAATATATTGTTTTCATATAACTATTAGTTTACTCGGCACACTCGTTCTGGTTAACTCAAGGCGCTTAGAAATATTGACATGGCGTGTTAACAAGTCTTTAGAACCCCAAAAACTGCAGACATTCGATCTGATAATTTTGTTGGGTCCGTTTCTGTAATCATGAAGATGTTTTTATTGTTAGACTCAAAAATTACATTAGAAGAATCTCCCCCGCCAGCCACAGCAGCCATTTTTTCGAAACTTAAGAGTGTAGATGTATAGATGTATAGAAGACCTTATATGTACTTTTTTTATTGACATTTATAAACATTACCCGCAAACAAAATAGTGATTGTTCTTAAGTATTGTTATTTGCCAATGAGAAATCTGCTCATTGCCCTGCCTTGACCATAAACTTATTGGTCGGTCGAAACCGAATCGTTATAATATGCGTACTTTCTTTTTTTAAGAACAGCATAATCATTATTTATATAAGATTTTTTTTATACATCTTTTATAAATTAGAATGAATAACAGCCACAAGAGAAATATTAGCTTCACCTAGTGACCTATAGACTCCATGGTTGCCTTTAAACTCATTTACCAGCTGTCGACCCATTGCTAAATCAGCAAAGCGCTCTTTCACAAGTGCTGACTAAAATGCAATCGTTGAATATTCGGCCTACTCTAATTTTTCAATTAAATTTAGTAATTTGAAATGAATTACTAGAAATTCGTCTAAGTACAAGCAATCGATTGTTGTTGAGCTAATAGAAAATCTGTAGTGTACCTACAATAAAATACTCAAAAATGTTATCGTCTTAGTACTTATTTGATTAAACGATCGATACTTGTACTCTATAGTAGAGAGATATTTTCCTCTATTTCATTAATTTCAATAAGGTTTTGTGCTGAGATTTATATACATATATAGATAAAATATATGTTATCGACTTCATTAAAGTAAAATTTGTATTTAATACCAACAGCAACGACGATTTGTTAGTATTAGATATTTCGACATTCACAAATAAACATAGATGTACATACATATATTTTTAAATAAACTTTTTTATATATAGCCATGCCCAGCTACGGCTGCTGGAATAAAACCCTGATTACCATCTCGTTTTCTCACATAAAACCATTCTAAGTCAACATCAGTTTCTTCTCCTCCTTGAACTAACACAACGACTTCCCCTTTCTTTACTGACACTGTTCTATTTAACGCACTGCCCTTGTAGTCACTATTCACGAACACTAATGTCTGTCTTTTCAATTTTTCCTTGACATTTCCACTGTCTTTATCATGTAAATTATTAAGGTTTGACACTGATTTAGTTTTCAAGTAAAGATTATCGAATTCTTTTTCCGCACAAGATATTTTTTGTCGTCTTTTTGGTCTGTAACGTGATTCCGAATGTGTTCTACCACGTAATTGTCCTTTTTCATTATCAGTCAAGTTTCCGCAAGGGCGTGGGTAAATATCTGTACTGCTTTCCCAGCAAGGTGTCTTCTTTTGCACTGACGATCTGAAATCATTGTTTTTGTTCATGTTATATCTATGATTGATAAATTATTATCGATTGTACGTGTACACTGTACACTGTACACTTTTAAAATACTAAATTATCAAAATTTTGCAAATTAAAATTTTAACTAGTTATAGTATAAAGTTAGAGGTTTCACTCTGTACAGTTGGGTATAACATACTCGTAGGTAGGTCAATTCTTAGTCTTAAAAATAAGCAAACAAAATTGCGTACTAAGTAAACTCGATTAATTTACTTATATTATACTAAGGACTTAACCTCGCTTCGCTCAGGTTTGCTTCTAGAATCCCGATTTCAATTAAAGTTATTATAATTTCTGACACTAAACACATTTTTATCGCAATAAAAGCCTATATAGCACCGGGGTAATATAACTTGCCATTAGTGAAAAAAAATCTGAATCAGATCAATAGTTTCAGAGATTACCTACCCCCTACATACCAACTTACAAAAATTTCCTGTGTATAATATTAACCTAGATGTAAAAACAATGTGCTCATACTTGCTAGGTAAGATTCCTAAAGGTAAGCAAGAACTGTACATGACGTAGCCTTCATCACCGTGCGGTGTCTGCGCGTAGAGCCATTGCTGGTTTTTAAAAACGGCATTGACTACTGTTCCTAAGGGCAGAGTTAATTCACGTTGCAGGTCTTTTTGTGTTTGATAGAGAATTGTGGGAAATGCGATCACTACAGGGATGTTGCCTGGTCGATCTATAGAAGCCTGAAATTAATAAAGTTTAAATTAAACTAGATATATCCTTATATCTATAATAGCGAAATACCCACTTAGTGTTTGATAAATTGATTGATTAATTATGAAATCTCTTAAATTACTTTAGTTGGATTATGAAATTTAGCCAGATGATAATTTGTGTAATATCTAATCTAATATATTTAAACGAGCAATTCATGTATATTGATTTATTTATTTACGTTTTCACGGTTAGCTATGTTCATACATAAATAGTAGTTTGCTACTAACAAGATATTCTCGCTTCGCTCGGGTGCGTACGCCGTAAGCGGATTTTGTTCACAATTTCATGGGTTTTAATTTTTTTTCTCGGAACCCTGATTGTTTTTCTAAAATAAAAGTAGCCTAAGTTACTTCTTATAACATCAGCTATCTGCCAGTGAAAGTCCCGTCAAAATCGGTTCAGCCGTTTCGGAGATTAGCCGAAACAAACAGACAGACAGACATACAGACAGACAAAAAATACATAAATGTTGTTTTGGTATGTGTACCGTGTATACATCCATATGCATTTAGTAAAAAGCGGTTATTTTAATATTACAAACAGACACTCCAATTTTATTTATCTGTATAGATTTATACCGGCGATCTCGGAAACGTCTAACGGTTTCGCTGAAATTTGGTATGTGGAGGTTTTCGGGGGCAATAAATGGATCTAGATTAGTCTTATGTCTGGGAAAACGTGTGTTTTCGAGTTTTCATGCGGTTTTCTTTTGCATTATTTCACGTAAAATATGGTCGATAATTTCTTACACTCAGCTATATGCATACCTTGGCCCATTGGCCCATATGGCCCTTGCAAACCCTGGCCGATTGACCACGGTCAGGGTTTTTACCGAGTTTTTTACTTTTTACAAGCGGCCAAGTTTTTTACTTTTGTTTTTTTTTATATGTTTATTCAAGTTTATAGTTTTTTTTTATCTAAAAAAAATACGAAATAACAAAAAAGAACTCCGAGCGAAGCTCAGTCGCTCAGGTACTTTATTTAAAACGTGAAAATAACGTCTTCCCTTCATGCATAAACGATCCTTCGTTTATACATGAAGGGAAGACGTTATTTTTAGTTAGGAATTACTCGTATAAATGACTCCAGTATAGCAGAGACTGAGCAATTCATAAACAACAATAGTGTATTCAGCCCTTTTTAACGTCCCACTGCTGGGCACGGGCCTCCCTTCAATACGAGGGGGATCAGGCCATAGTCCAAAGCCAAGTGCGGATTGGCGAACTTCATAATATGTCTTTCGAAAACTTGCTAGGTTCTCTCAGACATGCAGATTTCCTCACGATGTTTTCTTTCACCTTAAGACAAGTGGTAATCACTTTGGAAATGATTCTCACATGAAAATATCAAAAGTGCGAGACCCGGATTTGAATCCGCTTCACTCGGTTTACTAAGCGTCCACATTACCATTGGGTTACCACTTAGCGTTGTAACAACAATAGTAGTATTTGAAAATTTCAATGATAAACATATTTTATAACCTCCATTCAACAGAATTGATTACTTTTATTGAAACTAGCACACCAACTAATCTAGATTTGTATTTATCACAAACGAGCTTTTGATCTATAAATATAGAAATCAATTAGATTTCATGGCCGTTAGTTTGTTGTTTATTTGTTATTAGCGAATTATTAATTGCGTTATATCAATTGGAATTAATTAGTAAAGTAATAGTGCTTACAATTTGGTGCATAGTATTAGATAAGGGCTGAGAAAGGATTTAATTAATTGGTGTATAGTATTTATTAGTGATAAGAGCATTTTTACGTTTCCAACCCTTGATTGACCCAAAGGATTTTTTTTTTCTTTTTTTTTTACAATTAAACATAGTCAATTATTTTGTCCACTTTACACTTAAGTGTTGTTTAAATGTTAGTTAATTAAAAAAACATATTTCAAATTAATTTTAACCAAAGATTTTGATTTCTTAAAACACATATAGGTATACGTTAATGTGTAAACAATTTATTTTATTTATTTATACAATTAGGAAAATTGTAAGCTTCTTACTCCATATACCACAATATTTTATTACTTTTGTGGCGCCCATGTATGAAAATTAATTGATAGCTTTCACACTTTTTACTATCGAGAAACTGTATAGCCTTAACAAAATGCGCAGCAATAATATAGACACTTAACAGAAATACTATATTGATAAATGGTTGACCATTGGAAAAATAACCGCTAAAATTGTTATTGTTAAACGATTTACAGCTATAAATATTAGCTTTATATTTCTTTGCCGATAAAAGAAAAAGCCATAATCGGTAAGTTTCAAAATCTCAGCCCCAATTATGCTCAAAAAATTTGGAAATGACGAGCAATTTATATCTTCTCCAATTTTGCGCTAATTTCGCGGTTCAAAATTTTGGTTCGTGCACGGTGCACCGCTTAGTGTTTTAAAAAGAACTTGCAATTTTTCAATTACTGTTTTATATTTAACTACTAGCGTTCAGCCCCGCTTCGCTCGGATTCGTCCCTAGATACCTTATGACGGTTAGTATGGAATACATAGACTATATATAGTCTATCTATCTACCTATATATATATACATATATACACACGATATGTTATGATGAGTTTTATATTCCTTAGGTATTTGAGAAATTATTGATTCCCCATACAAAGTTCCACCCCCCTTTTTACCCCCTTAAGGGATGATTTCCGGGATAAAAACTATCTTCAAACCAAATGTCTTAATCGGTTTAGCGGATATAGAGTGAAAAGATAACAGATAGACAGAGCTACTTTCGCATTATAATATTAGTAAGTATGAATGGGATTAATGGAATTATTTTATTTAATGTTGTTAATTTTAATATTTTATAAATAAGAATTAATAATTTCTACATTATATAAAAATTAATAACTAAAGTTGTTTTTTATTGCTTTAGGCTGAAAACAATTTTGCTTAAGGCATAATATATCCGACGTATTTAAAATTTAATCTTCCCAGAGATAAACCGCGAAATGAAATAAATATGGCAGAAAAGAAAAATTACTGTGGGTATAATGCTTTGAGATTCGGTAATGATTGTAATTCAACAGTGAATGATGGAAGGCACGGCTCGTAAATTGAAATACGTCATTCTTATGCCCACTTAATTATCTTCACATACATAAGTGCTGTATCGTCTTCGAAAAATATTATGCTTAAACAATTAACCCAAAGTAAGCGGTCATTTTTATTAAACAAAATAATATATCTTATTATAATTTAGTAAAAAAATGCATTCATTACAAAATATTTTATAATAGATGTCCTTATTTTAAATTAATTTTGGCGTGCAGCTCCGTTCACTTAGTACATCGACTTTATTATATAGCTAGATATTACATAGCTATGTAATGGTGAAAAAATTTAAAAAATATTTATATAATTAAAAAAAATTATGATTTTTAAAATCGATATTGTAGTTTTGGGGATTTTTAGAATCAACTAATTCTATATACTTACCACAAACAAAGTAATTTAACCTCTTTTTAAAAATATAAGATACCGGTAGGTAACTGTTATTATTAAATTTATTTTAGATAAATTATATGTTTATATTATCGAAAGTAGTATTACCTATTATCACACAAAAATATTCTAGCTTAACATTCAGTACATCTGTACAGGTAAATAAAATTGAATTGTCTGTTTGTAATGTCAAAATAACAGCTTTTTACTAAATGCATATTATGAAGTTATATACGGTACTTGAAAAACATAATTTTAAAATTTTTGTCTGTCTGTCTGTGTATCTTTCTGTTTCTCTGACGTTTGTTCCAGATAATCTCCGAAACGGCTGGACTGATTTTGACGAGACTTTCACTGACAGATAGCTGATGTTATAAGGAGGCGTAGGCTACTTTTATTTTAAAAAATGAATTAGAGTTCCGCTCAAAAAAAAAATTAAATGTTGATACCGAACTATCTTAGATAAATGGATTACATATTTTCAAAATTAAATAAAAAAAAAAGAATTTGAAAATTACCTCACTTAAAAAGGTATCCAAATCCCGAATATCATATCCAAACTTATTATTCCGCTTTCTTCGTCTATGCCTGTGCCTATGTTTCCGTCTTACATATTCTTCTGTTCCAACACTCGTGTCTGATAACGATTCCAATCCGTTAAATTCATCACATGCACTTTTGAACCTTAGATTGTTGTAATACTCGTTACGACCCGCTACCCTTTGATTTACGTTAGTACATTTTTGTTTATCATCCGTTATTTTTTTCAATTTTTCACCACATTTCTTCTCAGTTTTCCCAAGATTCTCCTTTAAAACCCATGTCAGAGATATTTTGGATTTGTGCCTATGTGCCAGTGGAGAGGAATGCCAGATTCCCATGTCTTCAATCTCCGCGTATTCAACCTCAGATTGTTCGTCGTGAGCTTCGGTCGTTATTTTGCAATTTGCCAGCAAATCTAGAACTTCACATGATGGTGAATTCTGTAAACATATTAACATTGATTTCATTTAAATTGAGTATAATTTCCTGCAATTTAATAAATTCCAAATCCATCAAGATGTGAAATATCGGTAGTCTTTTAATATGTTTGTATATGAAACATAACATATCGGTAAATATATTAGGTGTTATGTGCTTATCCTTTAGTAGTGGCTTATCTGATCCTTATTCAGTAATGTTTACCACCCCATACTTTAGTTCGTAGATTTTTGCAATGTAATTGATACATGCTTTATTTAATATGTAATAATAATATACAATTTTTAAGCAGTTTTATTTAATTTTAACCACGTAACTAGTCGTACATGGAAAATAACTCGATGATAACTTAGACGTTAAATTTAAATGTAAAGCCTATTTTTACTATATTCTTAAGTTAATATTTTTCTTAGATATATCTAAGTTCATTAAATCGTACCGCGATTTGTGGTTCGTGATTCCCACGATAAACTGCTTCCTCCTCATTTTCCCGATACGGCGGCGGCAAGTCTTTGAAAGTTATTTCTGTAAAACAACACATTCACTTAACTTTATATTTATTTATGTAATAAAACAATATTGTAAACAAAAAACAGTAAGTGATTGAATAAATCATTATATATCATTTATTATGAAAAATTAGACAAGATTGAAGATCGTGGAAGGAAGACCTACCAAAGTTGTATTACAATTTTAAAAACTATCTATTCAAAAACTGTTAATCTCTCTGAGATAAATTCCTAAACAATTAAAAAAAATATATGCAATCCTTATTGTATTATTTCACATTAATCAGTTCCGTACACTATTTCACGTAAGCTTTGACGATTTTAACGGATATATCGTACGGCTACGGTCCGTCACTGGTCGTTTCCCGCCACAGACTGAATGGCTTATCCGTTTTATTCGGACTCGTAACTGCGTAAGCTACGGCACGTAGAGGTACAAAAGTAAAAGTAATATTAAAAGTCCCGTAGCGTGATTTGTGACAGTGATATCTAAACGTTATCGTTTTGTCTCATTTTATAAAACTTAAGTAAATATTTTTGTTATAATTTCATGCAGTACATATGTACTGCTATTATTTATAATATCAGAGTAAGTACCTTTTAATTTAGTAAGTAAATTACATACATATATTTGTACTTAGGTTTCAGGCCTGTACCCTATGGGTCAGGTCGAGTCGCCACATTATCGGGAGTGTAAGTAGCAGTGCGGTTTTGTATGAGTTTCGCGGTGACGAAAAAAGTTTGGGACCATTTTATTCAACCAACATAGTATACCTACCTGTCTATTAAAGGAGTCCAATAATAATGTAAATTATTGTGATAGCTCTCTTTTCTTTAACGACCTGGGGTTGTTCTTATTCAGTCCTTTTTAATTTAGGGAATCTGGCGACAGTTTACCGCACTGGCTAAGTACGAGCTGGCGGAATTCACATGTCTGTCGAAAACTACCTACTTAGGTTCCCACAGACATGTAGCATTCGTCCCGATATTTTCCTTCACCGTAACGCGAATAACTTATCATATTTAAAATTATTTGCACATGAAAACATCTAAGGTGGCGATAGAAAATAGCAAAGGGATTTAAGGCTAAGTTTTTGAAGCGAGTGTTATCTTTACTAATATTATAAAGAGGTAAAGTTTGTGAGGTTGTGAGGTTGTAGGCGGTAATCTCTGGATCTACTGAACTGATTTAGATGAAATTTGGTAAGAAGATAGTTTGGGATCCTGGAAAGGATGTAGGATATTTTTTATCTTCACATTACATCCGTTAACGAGATTTATATCCTTATTGCCTCATCAAAATAGAATATTATCTAATAGAAACTATAGAAAAATACATATTTTCATATCGAAAGTTCGATGGTCCGGCATTCTCACGGCATGCGAACGCGCAGCCTCAGGATACGCTCCCCGTAAAGCCTCGGTCACGAACATTCATTACACCACTCTTAATTTAGATGTACGACCATATCTCCGTGTTATTTATCTACTCATTATTGGAACTCATTTAGTTTTAACAAAGCGTACGATTTAAAACTTTAAATGGTGTAATAACAAACATCAATCATATCATGGTGAAGGCTCTCGTACTCTTTACGCCCTCAGTCTACAATGTATAAAAAAATTGTAATGTAAAATATTAAGTTATTTACAGTGTATTTTTTTTTAATTTATAGTTCTATAGTTTCATCTATTTGGGGAGTGTATCGTAACCTAAATCCATAGTAATGTAAAAAAATACTTGGTTAAATCTATACTAATATTATAAAGCTGAAGAATTTGTTTGTTTGTTTGGTTGAACCCGTTAATCTCAGAAACTACTATTCCGATTGAAAAAAATCTTTTTGCATTAGATATCCCGTTAATTGAGGAAAACTATAGGCTATATATCATCCCGGAAAATTGTACGGTTCCCGTGGGATAGATTTGTTTTTGTCTAGGGATGAACCGAAAGCGAATCGAGGGTGAGTCGCTAGTTTTGATATAAGCCTAAAATACCTATCACTTTAAAATTCAATGGAATCAAAGTTAACTAAATCGTTACATATTAATTGACGTACGTTTTAGGATATTTAAAAAAAACGTACAGTACAAGAGATTTAAAATCTTTATCGCTTTATAATAATTGGTTAAAGTGAATAACCTAAGAAATAACCTTTTTTGAAAGTTTCATCTGTCTAAACAAAACTGAGTCGTTAGAATGATTAAAACAAAGCAACAGGGGCCTTTACAGATTGATGCACCACGAGCGTTTGTTATTCCTTCGTTTGGGTGTTTAACACTTCGCGCCAAGAAATTAGACTACTGTGGTATTCCACACCTGTGTTTAAACGTGTTACACCTGTAGGTATCTAGTAGGTACGATCTTTTTTTCATATTTTTTGTGTTAAGTCAAAATATATGTTCAGATCACTGCTAAAATAATTTAAAAAGTATAATAATAATAATCAATCGCCAGTTTATCTTATTCGTTATAAATATTTACTTTGTAAAGAATCGAACTCTTGAAATGCTTTATTAATGTTTAAACGTGCAGCCGCTAGTACGCCTTACTTAACATTACATTAATATATAAAAATGAATGTATATTTGTCTGTTTGTGCATTACTATTTATAGGAACAGATGTTGAGTTTCCCACCGGCTCTTCTCAGCAAAACTGCCTCCCGAGCCGGACTTACAATTCTGACATTTAATATGACTAATAGTATAATTGTTAATGTTTGTGTATGTAAGAGTGACAAATCCTTCACGCTGAATTTGACGAATTTCTTCACGTTATGACAAATTTTTATTTTTAATAAACAGAGAGACTATCAACTAAGCACACATCCGAGCGAAGCGAGGGAAGCCACTAGTTATATACATATAATAACTAGCGACTCACGCTCGCTTCGCTCGCGTTCGTTCCTAGGTACGTTTTGATTTTTTTGAGCGAAACTCTAATTCTTTCAGTGAAAGTTCCGTTAAAATTGGTCCAGCCGTTTCAGAGATTAGCCGAAACAAGCAGACAGACAGACAGACAAAAATTGAAAAAATTGTGTTTTTCTTATAAGTATCGTATATAATTCTTATGCATTTAGTACAAAGCTGTTATTTTAACATTACAAACAGACACTTCAATTTTATTTATATGTATAGATTGATGATTCAATGTACCATAGGTAATGTGCGAGTTGTTTCGGATAATTTAAATGTATGGATTTGTCACCACACCTGAGCAAAGTCAGAAAAATTCATTAGTGATATAGTATGTAGGTATAGTACAGCTACTTTTATTATTAAGCATCTGTAAAATTCGACACATTGTAAGCCAATTCAATATAATAATATCGATAACGTTCCTTGAAATTGGAAAGTGAAACCGTCGGTTATCCGCAAGATTTCGACGACATTTCATCGGTTTCGTTCCTACCACGGTAGTTATAGAAAAGATATTGTATATCCATAATTTATCACATTTTGTGATAAAAAAAACATATAGACTTACCTAGTATCTATAAATATACCTACTTCTACAGCCTACAGATATTTTTAAAGATATTTTTGACAAATGTTAAATTAAAAAATATATATAAAAATAAATAAAAACCCGACTGCGTACAAAGGGAACTAAAAAGAAGCGAACAAGTTGACGAAGCAACATTATATTATTTAATCGAAGACAATATAAATTACCTATAGAGAAAGTTAAAGAGAAATTCAAAATTTATTTACAAATAGCAAAGTATTTCCCGCTTTTTAAAATCGATTACAAATAGGCTATTATTAATGTAATGTATCAGTGGAGTCGAAGCCAAAAAGTACCACAAAGCTCATTATATTATATAAATAAGACATTAACGTTACGAAGCTGCAGGAAAAGCCAATCAACAACCAAGATTATCATCATCTATGTTGAGAAAATCGAGAGCGAAATCTGTTTATTATGAGGTCTTAACCGGAAGAAATTTCTAGCAAAAACAAATAACAACATTGAGCTAAACCGCTGTCGATGGTATTCTGATTTTTATCACTAATGACTAGTTACGCTGAGAAGTTACGTAGAGTTTGCGATTTTATCATTAGTCCGAATGATAGAGAATATACGCGTGTACAAATAAACAATTATGAACACAGCTATCTATATATTAATACGTGAAGAGAAAACTTTGTACACCTTTTTACGAAAATTGCGCGGACGGAGGAGTATGAAATTTCCCACACTTATAGTTTACATATAGAAGGAGTGCAGAATGCTAATATTTTTTTTTTAATTATGCATAAAAAAAACATTTAATCAATAAGAAAAACATTACACACACTACCATGTATTTGACACACACACGCATATATACTCTTTTGTTTATTGTTAAAGTCTGAGGTCAAATTGAGAATAGATTAATATTGTAATATACGCAAGACAATAAATATATAACTTAATGAATTATGGTTGATTTTCAACCACGCGGCGATTTGTTGCGAAGTCTAATTAGATATCGTTATGTGAGTTTTATACACTTTAACTAAAGATAAGATTTTGAACGTTTTTATGTTAAAAGTGATAATTAATCGTAATTTAGTATCTACATGGACGTCGTAGAGTTGCATGTTAACGTCATATTAAATGAAGTTATAAAGCATACATCCAAAATATAATATAACATAAATTAACTCGTGTTACCGCCGAGTCTGAGATCATAGGTGCTATGTAATGTTGCCAGCATCCTATTTAGACAAAAACAAAAAACAAATAGTTTTTTGATTAAGGGTTGCCTGTAAGTGGCAAATTAACTGCAGTAAGGCGTGAGTTTGATTCTCGCACGAAGTATAAGAGACTACTTAAGATGCTTAGAGCTTAGAATTATCAGTCTATGTTCTCTATAGTCACTATACAAAATTATCTATGTTTGTCTTCTTTTTCTCTATTCTGATTCTAGCCACGAAGCAAAGAAAAAAAATCGTAAAGTCATATAAAAAATGTATGGACCTCTATCTATCTGAACAAGTCCGTCATACTATCTTCATATGGTGACAAAGGGCGCGTGCACACTAGTGTCACGGTGGTGCACGCTTTCGGTAATCGTGAATCCTTCACATTCCGGCGGGTTTGGACGGATTCTTGGCATAGTGACACGCTCGTGCGTCCGCATTGTGTTTTCACGCCTTATCAACTTATAAAGCTTTGGCGGCGCTCTGAACATATGAAACCAAGAGCTTACTTTATTTATGAGGAGTTCTTGAATAATATTCTATACTAATATTATAAAGAGGCAGTTTGTTTGTTTAAGCGTGCTAATCTCAGGAACTACTAATCCGATTTGAATAATTCTTTTTGCATTAGATAGCGCGTTTATTTAGGAAGGCTATAGGCTATATATCATCTCGGAAAAATGTACGGTTTCCGTTTTATAGATTTGTGTCTCTCTAAGAATGAACCCGAAGCGAAGCGAGGGTGAGTCGCTAGTTTTATTATATTTCAAACTATTCATGGCGTAAATAAACACAGGAAAATATAAATGCTTTCCAAGCCTATATCGTCATACAACCGTTAAAGTGAGAACACAGTATTAAATTTTATTAAACTTTAACAGTATTTCACATACACTACACTTCACTCGGACCCGCCCACGCTGTACCGATCATTATCAAAAAATTAAAAAGTTATGCCCATCGACTATTTGTCAGGAACGCCTCCAAGAATTAGACGAGCACGTAATAATTACGCGATTTCTTAGATTTTCCGTCTCGATAAATACATAATTTATGTTATTTTAATCGTAATTATGTATTAGCATTATCTGATCTATGATTTACAATCAATAAATTGTAATAATCTACACACGCATTATCTAATGTTTAATTAGAAAAAAACATGGTAAAACATGGGTAAAACTATAGGACCAATGTCAAAAATTTTGGACGCATATTAGAAACTTTTTTCCAATTTCAGAATTTGGCGTTCACCTTAAATCTGTTGGAATAACCCTAAGAAACAGGTAAATTAACATTAATGAATGTTCATTTGGAAAGAAGACATCAGATGCCTTTCTAAGAATATATCAAGTCTACCAGACCTACCTAATTCATTTTGGGCGTGCACGAGAAAACTATAGAACAATTAATTTATAATTATAGGCGATCTTTAGGTAAGCCTTTTATAAACAGAAAAAAATCTAAATTTGTTTTTATTATTATAAAGCATACAATTCAGTGGTAGCCCAGTGGTAACGCGCTCGCTTGGGAAACCGAGTGAAGCGGGTTCACATCCCGGGTCTTGCACCTCTGATATTTTCATGTTCGAATTATTTCTAACATGATTACCACTTGCCTTGCGGTGAAGGAAAAGATCGTGAGGAAACCTGTATGTCTGAGAGAACCTAGCAAGTTTTCGAAAGACATGTAAAGTCCGCCAATCCGCACTTGGCCAGCGTGGTGGACTATGGCCTAATCCCCCTCGTATTGAAGGGAGGCCCGTGCCCAGCGGTGGGACGTTAAAAAGGGCTGAATACAATACATTTCATAGTTAAGATGAGGCATAAAGTCAATAAATATTTTTTAACAAACAAATAAATAATCTTATCAGTCTTACGTACAATATTATTGCATGTTACACGTGCATCGCAGAATCGATGTGCAACATCCAGATAAATGGTTGTAAAAGTATTATATAATCGACATATTGTACGTATTTAGCTGGTAGGATGAAATTAGGGGTAAGTGTAGGCCGATAATTGCACCGTGAGAACGAAGCCTGCCGCCGCGTCTGTGCCTGCGCGTGCGCACGAATAACACCAACATGTACATATTAAACTAAACATTAGGTTTTCAGTGAAAGTTAATTCGCTAATTTTAGAAAGCTACATTTTCTTCATCATAATTATTGTTATGGTCGCGTAATTTTATTGCTGTTAAATTAGGATTACATGCTACGTACTAACATATGAGATTGTTTGAAATTGCGTCAATAACCCCCAGTAATATATTGATGTCGATAAATAAAAATGTAAGAAAAAAATTTCATACTGTTTTTTGCGGAAACAACAGATTTATCAATTTGAAAAAGCTCTGCTACTGTTCTATTTAATTGACCTTGCTTTGATTTTTTAAAGACGTGTGACATCTATATATAAAAACGAAGTCGTGTTAGTTACACCATTTATGACTCAAGAACGGCTGGACCAATTTTTATGATATTAGATTTTTTATCCGGAATAGGATAATAATAATAAGTATTAATACATCAGAAAAATAAAAAAAAAAAATGGCTAACGCTGGCAAATAACTATTTTAAATATCTGTTTAAAACGTACCGTTAGGTTTTAATATATTGAATGTTCAATAACTTACACATTCATTTTATCATCGCTAGTAAAATGAAGCAAGAAGTGTAGACTGTACAGTGTACAATGTACATGATATCATAATATTTTTTGCTTACATACATTAGACATCAACGGCATCCTACATCTCGCTTTCTGTATTCATGCTACACCGTTAAACTTATCTACGTTTATTTTTTGTTTTTTTCTTACGCAGAAATCCCAATATCATTATTTCTACTAAAAACTATGTTCAAAGTCATGTAGTTCATATTAACAATATCTTAAAAAAACCGGCCAAGTGCGAGTCGGACTCTCGCACGAAGGTTTCCGTATCTATGAAACCGGCAAAAAAATCACGTCTGTTGTATGGGAGCCCCTCTAAAATATTTGTTTTATTTTAATTTAATTATTTATTTTTAAAGTGAATATATAACTAAATATTCTATGAATATTTCAAGTGTCAATTATCAATTTTCAAGTGTCAATATGTTATCAATATCGGGCAAAAACAAGCAAAAAAATCACGTTTGTTGTATGGGGGCCTTTTAGCATTTATTGTTATAACGGCAACAGAAATACATTATCTGTGAAAATTTCAACTAACTATCACGGTTCATGAGATACAGCCTGGTGACAGACCAGGAGTCTTAGTAATAGGGTCCTGTTTTACCCTTTGGGTACGGAACCCTAATAAAATCGCTCTACAAATTCATATTTTTTAGACTCATACCTATTTCAAAATCACCAACATTTGTAGATTATAAGAAATGTTTCAATAAAATTAATTAACTAATAGATAGTAAATTGTGAAGTGTCTAATAAAATATTATTTCCTGGGCTCGTAAAGTAACTAATAACGATAGAAAGCGAAGGTGAGGTTAGTGGAGCATGCGTGATGCAACCCGCAAATACTGTGTCTGTGACGAATAAGTAATCTTTGCATTCGACACGGAGGAGCGAGTGACAACTGTTGCAATGACATTCTTACATGTAAATATACTAAAGAAGGTACGTTTTATGTCATTATTACATAGATCGGTCAAAATTATATAGGTACTAGCGACTCACCCTTGCTACGCACGGGTTCGTCCCTACTTACGTTTTGACGTTTAGTATAGATTTCTCAGAGATGAGATATTTTCCCGCAGGAAAAATTATCCTGTGTATTGACTCGGATAACCAGCTATCATCATAACAAATTTCATCAAAATCTATCCAGTGGTTTTCTTGTGATGCGATCACAGACAGACAGACAAAAATTCTAAAAACTATAAATTCGGCCTCTGTATCGATAATGACTATTTCAATAAGAGTTTCCAAAAAATATTTAATGTACAGATTCGACTTAGTTAGAATTTTATTATATGTATAGATTTGGAGAAATATTAAAAAAAATATAGCGCTATAATGAGTTCTATAATACTGTTATATATTTACCTATTTTATAATATTTTATAATAAATCATGATTATTATTAGTCCACTGTTGGAGAAGGCGAGAGTAAGAACTTTAAATTGTTGTTAGTTAAAGATGTGTCACGTAAAGTTTTGTAAGAATTGATGCTGCGATAAAAACGGTTTATCAATAGACTAAATAGTATAAAATACTAAAAATAAGTTACACGATAAAATGAGAAAAATCTAATTAAATATCTCTTACTCCAACATTTTTTTCTTTTTTAAAATTATTTAATATATGTACATATTTGACTCAGTTAGAATTTTATTAAATATATAGATAATAGAGTCGGTAAAATTATGAACTCTTCATTTTAAAAATTTAAGAAAATGGAATCATGATTTTTTTTATTGCAATATACATTTACACACCCATACGTGTAAAGTTGCAGTCTAAAGCCTATTTAAATATACTAGTGATCGCCGCGTGGTTGAAAATCAACCATAATTCATTAAGTTATATAATATTTATTGTCTTGCGTATATTACAATGTTAGTCTATTTTCAATTTGACCACAGACTTTAACAATAAACAAAAGAGTATATATGCGTGTGTGTGTCAAATACATGGTAGTGTGTGTAATGTTTATTTATATTGATTTAATGTATTTTTTATGCATAATTTAAATAAAAATATTAGCATTCTGCAATCCTTCTCTATATAAACTATAAGTGTGGGAAATTTCATACTCCTCCGTCCGTGCAATTTTCGTAAAAAGGGGTACAAAGTTTTTGCTTCACGTACCTATTCATATATTATAGATTAAAAATAAGTATTATACATATAGATGTTCAATTTTAGCTTTATATCATAGAGACAGTGAATTATTGCGTCGATTCGCCATAACTGAGCGGTCATCGCGGAATCGTATATTATGTAATCTTGCATAGTTATTACCGCGTCTCGCTGGAATGCAATTTGGAAAGAATGCAAGTCGTAAGCCCGTATACAATAGGATGTGTTGAGAGATCATTTTTACAGATTTGTCAGATTAAAATACGTACGTGCGATATGTATAATATATGAATGAATATATTACTTAAATGTCATGATACTATGATGCTTTGTGGCTATGGATTGTAATTTATATACCTAATGGTCGACCAAATGGAAACATTATCAGCATTTGTGTATACCATTGTAATAATTTTAGCATATAACATTTTCATATCTATGTTAAAATGTAATGTCATCGTACTTTAGTATTACTCAAAAGCGGGTTCAAATAAAAAAAAAACTTGACAACTAAATCCTCTAAACATTCTTAATTTTATATTATACTAGCAGCTCACCCTTATTTCGCTACGGTTCGACCCTACTTACGTTTTAACGTTTAGTATAGATTTCTCAGAGATGAGATATTTTCCCGCAGTAAAAAGTATTCTACATGTTGACCCGGATAACCAGCTATCATCATACTAAATTTCATCAAAATCCCTCCAGTAGTTTTTCCGTGATGCGGCAACAGACAGACAAAAATTCTAAAAACTATAGATTCGGCCTCTGTATCGATAATAACGACTATTTCAATAAGATTTTCCAAAAAATATTTAATGTACAGATTCGGCTTAGTTACAATTTTATTATATGTATAGACTAGCAGCTCACCCTTACTTCGCTCGTGTTCGCCCCTAGGTACGTTTAAACGGTTTGTATGAAATAGATAGACTAATATACTCGTCTTATATACATATATATGATGAGTTGTTGTGGGTTGTATTATAAGGTGTTCTTTCGTGGTAATGAGATGATTTCCCGCGGTAAAAAAGTAGCCTATATCACTCTTCAGCCCTCCAACTCTCTCCACACAAAAAATCACACCAATCCGTCACTCTGTTTCAATGTGAATAAAGGACAAACAAACAAACACACTTTCACATTTATGATATTAAGTATGAATAGGTAACAGCTTGCTAAAGCATTAGCTAAACAAGAAAAAATATTTTTAATATCTCACGCATAGATAAAAAAAATTGGGATCAACAACCAGTTTATATATTAATTTGGTCTGTTTAAGAGTTATAAACGTTATGATATACTTATACATACTTACCATAATTATTACGTCTCTAGAGTGGTGAGGTATCATTAACAATTCGCCGTAGCGATGCTATCGTGAGGGCAGAATCATCGCGGAATTCCTTTGAAATTTAAGAAAAAGAACTTCAAGCGAAATGATTTAAGGTCAAGGAGGCGCGTGATCTCGTGGATAGTGAGGATAACAAACCGGTCATGTGCGTACTGATGTATTCAACAGGGTTTCGTATTTAACACCTATATTATAAAAACTCATCGATACCTAGGTCTACCAATACCTATAGCTTTTGTTCTTTCGATAGCCAAATCTTTAACATGCAATTCAATACAAAAAAGTGTAAATTTTTTGGGTTCGTACGAAAAATCTAAGCCTTTAAAATCACTTACAAGTCTATTTGTGATCTGTTACAGCCTCCGTAACTATATAAATGATACCTATTACCTACTACTAAAAACAACTAACAACGTCCACCGCACTATGTTATCTCGTTTAATGATCGTATCGAGAGCGAGACAATGTATGAAAATTGGTGCTTCCCGATGTCACAATTTGTCTCAACCGTAGCAGAGGAGACATATGTATTATAGTTCAAACGCCAAATACCAGAATCAAACACTTTTCATAATGCCCAATGAAATTCCTAGCTAGTATCAATAAAACGTTCATTAATGGATTTTTTTTAAACCACTATAAATTATATATTGTTCATACATATACCTACCTAATTAAAAAAAGTGCGTGTGTGTGCAATTCACACACGGTACAAGTGAAACTTGAGAAAAGTAACCTACGAGAGAATGAGATGAATATAGAGTATCAGTAGGATAATTATAAGGTTTTTTTTTTTATAATAGTTTTATCAAGTTTAAAAGTTATTTTACATTTTATTTGATATAAATATACATTTGTCAGACAATAACAACAGTTACCATGGTAACGTATTCTATCTCATTCTCTCGCCGGTTTAATCCTATATATTTATGTGTTTGTCTCTTTTTAGTGTCGCATATCCGTTTCATTTCCGTTTCATCGAGTTTCAAATCATAACGATTCTAAAGAAGTTTTACTTAAAACCAAATTATAACTATTTCTCTTTGACTAAATTATATGGCAGGTTTTATACACTATACGAAGGTCTCTAAAAATAATTTGCGTGGGGCGCGGCAATTAGGGGGGCGGGGAGTCGACCTGCGACCTCTCGTGTCCGGTCGTCCTGCGCGCCTGTCGCAAACGGCACTACATTCCGAAATTACAAAGCTGTCCCGATCACGATTTCACCTACTTGTGATGACTACGGTTTAACCGTTATGGTGATTTATTTTTGATAATGAAGCTCCTTTTTTGATAAAAAAAGTTTTCCATTTTTTCATGATGATCGAAATTTAAATTTAAAGGAAAATAAAATCAAGTCAAAATATTTGTTACGGAGTGTCTATTTGCCTTTTAAGTTAATATTTTTTTTGCATGCAGAAACTCCTACAAAAAATATTTTTTTAAACTTAAAAACTCTTGAACCTAAAAATCGTTAATAAGTTTTCAGCTCGGTAGGTTATGGTTATTTTTTTTTGCATATAGGAATTCCTGCAGCTAAAAATCACTTATTTTTACATTAGCAAAATAAAAAAAAGGTAAATATTCGTACAAACTAACAATAATCGGACTAATAATATATTTTTTATTCATCCGATTATCGGACAAATAGCAAAAGCGTCCTTTATTTACCATTCGCCCTTATTTTAAATACGAATAGCGACAGCCTATTTGTTATTACTCAATCGGCAGCATAATATTTGTGGCTACAATGTGCAAGGTGATGAAGCCTTTTGGTATACTATGATATAATAATTATTTTTATTAAAAGAAATAATTTGTTTAGTAACGTATCTAATTATTCTAAACGATTAAATTTAAAAATATTTTACTAAACTATGATTTACTTAAATAAAAGGGAAACATCTTAACCAACGATTTTATTTAAATTATTATTCTGTAAATATTATTAATTCAATTTAATTTGGCTCTTTTTAACACGTTTGGTTCAGTTTGTAGTAACCCTACTTACTGTGCCAGCGGTCGCAAGTTCGAGTCGCGCTGGGGACATTCATTTGGTGATGAGCACGAATGTTTGTACTCCAGTCATGGGAGTTTATATTTATAATATTTATGTATATATTTAAAGTTATGTGTAGTATATCAAGTATCTGGTATCCATAAAAGAGACCTTGTAGCTTACCATGGAACTAAATGGTGCTGGTGTTAATGTCCCAACATATTTTATTTATTTATTCTTGTATTAATGGCTTCAAAGCGTACCAGTTAAGTAAATATTATTAAGTCAAAACCTTATAAGAATAAAATCGTTTTAATTAAAACGACAGCTTACACGTATCAATAATAATCAACACAACTTTAATTTAGAGTGCAGAACCTCTACTAGGGATACGCTAGCACCTAGTATAGTATTATATGATCTGTGCTAGGACAGATTTTACGTGCATCATATTAGGTATTATTATTATTAATGCAATTGAATTTGAATAGTAATAAAATGTGCCAAAAGATAGCGCTATATATATATATATATATATATATATATATATATATATATTTTTTTTAATATATAAAAATCAATGTTTATTTGTTTGTTCGTATTTCATGTGCTGCCATATCGTTCATTCGATTGCAATAAAACTTTGTCGTTTGGCGCATTTGTACTACTGGGAAATGTATTTAAAAGAGCATTTTTGTCAAAATATGCTTCCGTAGCTAACACTGGTTAAACCTTAGTGATACATTAAAACTAAAAAAAAAAATAGGTCTTAAAGAAGCCTACAGAAAAGTCTGTTATAGCATGTATCTCCTAAGATACACTCAGAATAATTATTTTTGTCTATTTAAAACGTACCGTAAACGTAACGTACGTAACGTACGGAACGCACCCGAACGAAGTCAGGGTAGGTCGTTCGTTATAAATCCTAGGGATGTACCCGATGACAGCGAGGGTAATTTATTAGTAGCAAATTTATTTTAACTATTAATATTAAGTCACAACGTTAAGAACTATGGAAAATCAACGTAACTATAGAAAAGTATGGTAGCGGCGCAGTGAGATGGTAATTACGATACATCGTGCTCGTACGCGTTCGTGGGCGAGAATTAACTCCTCTAAGATACGATCGGACGGGACACTCAACTTTTATTACGGTCTATTCAGCCGATTGACCGTGAGATACACGTCTGTTATAATCCAGTTGTTACGCAAAATAACGTAAGTTTTAGCTCATAGTTAAGAGAATGTTCGTAAAGCGTTTAGAGCTTTAAAGCCGTTTAAGCATGCGCTGTTTGGTTTGCTTGTTAATCATATGGGACAGCGAAACTTATTTAAATAATAAAATTTATACATATAATGAAATTCTGAGTCGAAGCTGTACATTAAATATTTTTTGGAAAATCTTATTGAAGTAGTCATTGTTATCGATAGAGGCTGAATCTATAGTTTTTAGAATTTTTATCTGTCTGTCTGTCTGGGAACGCATCACGAGAAAACCACTGAACAAATTTTGATGAGATTTTGTATGAAGATAGCTGGTTATCCGGGTCAACATATATGATACTTTTTCATGCGTGAAAATACCTCATCTCTGAGAAATCTATACTAAACGTTAACATGTAACCAGGGATGAACTCGAGGGGAACGAAGGTGAGTCGCTAGTTACCTATATGACTTTAAAGTTTTGATAAAGGCAATTGGGCAAACAGACCTGCGTAAAATTCGGCTCACAGATTCGATTTTCGGTAGAGTCAATGTTCCTGAATTGTATAGCATATAAACCCAAACAAGAAAATTTCGAATAGATTCTAAAAATAAAATATTGAAACTATAGGGATTAAGGAGTTTTAAGATGGTAGTTAGCTATCAGTAATTTACTGGATTACTAAATTATACGGGGGTCGATCTTGTTATCCTTGTAAAAGGGAAGGAATAAAGTCTTGTTAAGTAAAGAATGAAACAAAATGAGGCCGGTTTGCTAAAACATATCTATCGATGCATATAATAAAAGTCTAACTAAGCCGATTCTGTGCATTCAATATTTTTTGGAAAATCTTATTATAATAGTCATTATTATTGATACAGAAGCCGAATCTATAGTATTTAACATTTTTGTCTGTGTGTCAGGGGACGCATCACGAGAAAACCACTGAATAAATTTTGATGAAATTTGGTATGATGAAAGCTGGTTATCCGGGTCAACATATAGGATAGTTTTTCTATATATATTATCTAGACTTAACACCAAGTACCACAAGTACCACAAGTACCTTTACAAGTACCTTTGGATATAGGGTTTGGACTCTATGAAACTACCGATCCAAGTCTGGCCAATTTTTTCATTTAAATAAAGTAAAAATATATTTTTAGTCCAATAAAAGTGTGTGTGTTAATGAAAGCTCATATATTAAAATAATACATATTATGCTACTTTTTATCTCGGAAATTGTACGGTTCCCGTGGGATGGATTTGTTTTTGTTTTTTAAGAGGCGAACCCGAGCGAAACGAGGGTGAGTCACTAGTATATTACAATTAAAATCTGGCAACTGGCTCTTAAGTTGCTGTGTCGGCGTGCGCTGCCTTAACGATCTGTTATAAAGCAACGAAATGTATCGCGAAAAAACAAATAGAGACGCACCCGAACGAAGCGAGGATAATGTCGCTGATGAATGTATAAAATTGCTTATATTAACTGGGGGTTGCAGCCGAGCCAGTCTGCTAGTAGAAAAATTATGTAGAGCACATCTAAGTACATATATATTACATAAGGACTTATGCAGTCTGAGTATTTAACTTTCAACGTGGAAATATTTAAGATCTGCCTAATGCATATTTGGTTACGTGTATATGGCTTTTTTCCTATAGTCTTTTACTTTTACGTTTGTACACTATGTAAGAATTTTGGAATCTATTGACATCATAAACTAAAATTATGTCGAGACACACACACACTCACGCACACGCAAGCACATACACACGTACGCACACATACACACTTGGAGTAGAGTTTACACACTCATTTATCTTAAGTAGAGTTTATCATAACCACACAGAGGATCTACATACATACGTAGTTGTAACTTGAATATTAATCACGTAAAAATCAAAGTGTGTCAATCTCAATCTATTCACTTTTTTAATTTTGGTTAGACTGGGACTATTAGAAGACCAATTTTAAAAGCAAATAGCACCTATAGTTTACCTAATATTATTTTATAAGACAAGTTTCTTCTTTTATGTAGGTATAAACTGGGGATCTGCCGTAGCTGTGTGTAATGTAAAGTGACACAGTTACATATATATTATATATACACTACTAGCTACTCATTCGTCCCTAGGTTGCTTTCCCATACAAACTTTCACCCCCATTTCAACCCCTTAGGAAATGATTTCCGGGATAAAAACCATCCTATGTCCTTCCCAGGGTCTTAAACTATCTTTTTACCAAATTTCATCTAAATCGATTCAGTAGTTTCGGAGCCTATTCGATACAAACAAAAAATAAATTTTTCCTCTTTTCAATATTAGTAACTGGGCGACCCAGCTTCGCTCGGAGTTCTTTTTTGTTATATCATATTTTTAGATACAAAAAAAAACTAAAAATTTGAATAAATACAAAAAAAAAACAAGAGTAAAAACTTTTTATCCGACCGGGATTGGAACCCGGACACCTGTGATAGTTAATCTTGCACCTTGGCTACTTGACCACGATGCTTATACCCTAGCGTATGAAATTATCGATCACATTTTGCGTGGAATAATGCGATAGAAAACCGAATGAAAACTCGAAAACAACGAAACGAAAACGCGTTTTCCCAGACATAAGACTAATCTATATCGATTTCTCGTTCCTGAAAACCCCCATACATCAAATTTCAGCAAAATCGTTAGATCGCCAGTATAAATAAATAAATAAACATACAAGAATTGCTCGTTTAAATATATTAGATAGATTAGATAATAGATACATACATTTACGACCCAAAATTCGTTAAATGTTAATTAGGCTAAGTCGCTTCAGGTGTGCGAAAATATTTTTCGTTGTGTAACAATCGAGATAGTTTTTGTTGTTAACCGACTTTTTTAACGTTTATACTTAACTAACATAACCGCGTACTTTATTTAGCATGTGTTACTTCTCCGCTCTTCAAGGTCGTACAGTTTACGTTTTTAATTCAAAAACCCGTGAAGTCATTTTCTTTTTATCTCTACAAAAATAAAAACAAATCTATCACACGGGAACGTACATTTTCCGATATAAAAAGTAGCTTATGTGTTATTCTGATGTATGAGCTATATTGTAAAGTTTTATTAAAATCCATTCAGTAGTTTGTACGTGAAAGAGTAAGAAACATCCATACATCTAGATATCCATACATCCTCACAAACTTTCGTATTTATAATACTAGCAGCTCATACCTTGCTTCGCTCGGGTTTGCTTCTAGGAAAAAAAAATACAAACCTATCCCACGGGAACCGTACATTTTTCCGGGATAAAAAGTAGCCTTTGTGTTATTCCAGACTATAATCTATCTCTGTGCCAAATTTCAAGCAGATCCGTTCAATCGTTTCATCCGTTCAGTAACAAACATCCATACATACAAACTTTCACATTTATAATATTAATACGGATTAGTAGGATTATGTTATATCACAACCAATTATTAATTTGCCAAAAAAAAGAAAATTCATTGTACCTACTAATATCCCATTTCAATGAACATAAAATAGTAACATTTTGCTCATGCAAAAAACCATGGACGAATTTTACCGCAACTTTGGAGACTTGGGAATGCAAAAAATATCACTTCAGTGTTCTTCACCGCAATCAAATAATGAGCAAAAACAAAATTAATATACAAACTGAACAAAACTAGAAATCTAAGACTTAGTCGGGTATTCCTACTTTTTAAAAACACGCACACCGCGAATAAAGTAGAATCTATAATATCTATAATATTATAAATGTGAAAGTTTGTGAGTTGTATGATTGTATTATTGAGTAGATGTTTGTTACTCTTTCACGCCATAACGGCTAAACGGATCTTGATGAAATTTAGCACAGAGATAGATTATCGTCTGGAATAATACATAGGCTACTTTTTATCCCGGTAAAAATGTACGGTTCCCATGGGATAGGTTTGTTATTGTTTTCCTTGAGGTGAATCCGAGCGAAGCGAGGGTGAGCCGCTAGTAGATGCATAAATAAAACAATTTGTGAGTAGTCTTTATTAATCTATACAAAATACATATATTACAATTTACTAGCGTTTT
This sequence comes from Fabriciana adippe, assembly GCA_905404265.1. Classification (NCBI taxonomy): domain Eukaryota; kingdom Metazoa; phylum Arthropoda; class Insecta; order Lepidoptera; family Nymphalidae; genus Fabriciana; species Fabriciana adippe. The sequence goes on from FR989989.1 coordinate 15,097,812, forward strand.
ACCGCGGCTCCATAAGTAGAGTTCAATTATATATCACATTGTTAAAGATATATTTTAAATATTATATTCTATGTGTTACTCTTATGTATAAGCTATATTACTATAAAGTTTTATCAAAATCCATTCAGTAGTTTTTGCGTCAAAGAATAAATAACATCCATCACAATCTTTCGTGTTTATAATATTGACGGTTAGTATAGATTTCTCAGAAATGAGATATTTTCCCGAGGTAAAAAGTATCCTATATGTTGACTCGGATAAGCAACTATCATTATACCAAATTTCATAAAAATCTGTGCAGTGGATTACTCGTTATGCGTTCCCAGACAGACAGACGGATAAAAATTCTAAAAATACAGATTCGCCCTCTATAGCTATAATAATGACTATTTCTAAAGAATTTCCAAAATAATATTTAATGTGCAGATTCCACTCAGAATTTTATTATACCTACACGTATGTATAGAATAGATTAATGTTTGGGGGTTATAGAACGAAAGTGTACATTTTAGATAATGTTTACATGAAAATATATTATTATTTTTCATCTACATGAAGACAATGCTAAGTTTCATCCTTATTAGGTAGCATCTGCTACCACACAATTCTGTGCAGTGTTATAGACACATGTGTCTATGCAGGCCGAGATATACATAGGCACTAGCCACTAGATGTTGACATAATTGCAAAATCTCTAAAAATATATTATTAGTATTAATTCTATTCCGAATATCGTAACACATGCCATTTTACAAGGCTCAGATTACCTCATTAGGATATTTTGCTTCTCGCTCCAGTGACATCGACTAAGCTTTTGATACCGCGTAGGTAGTTTATATCTAAGTATTATTTTAAAATGCTTAATATTGTCTAAAATTAGCTTACACAAAAAATGAGAATTTCAACAAAACAAATTAAAGCAAATATTTATTTAGACAGATTATCATATTATAAAACTTTCTTATAGATACAAATAAACATATCTAAATAAACATTAAAAGTAATTAAATTTTAAATATTTTTATTGAATTTCAAAATTATTATAAAAATCTACTGAAATAAAAAAAAAAACTTCGCCTATACAGTACTTACTATTTCTAAACTTCCTCAAGATCTTCTTCATGTTACACTGGCACACCTGTCACCGGCACGCGCGCACTGCTAATGCTACTCAGCTACGTCACGGTTCGATTCCCGCGCGGTACCGTCACGGGGTGGTTAAACTTGAAAAGGGCGAATTGCTCATCGCAAATCATTGAGTCAGTAGGCTCTTATATGGATATCTTATTTCTTGTGTGGGTGTTGGGTCTTGATATCGTGTTTTGCAATTAAAAATGTATGCGCTGTGTTAGGGTTTGCTCAGACTCATCTCAAAAACTAAAGAAAAAAGTAGGATTATCTAGGAAGCAGGGAACTAAATTTTTTATCCTTAAAAGAAAATAGGATAACCACATGTTAGAGGACACAAAACGACTAACTTACCCAGTTTTATTTATGTAGAGGGTCATCTAAATAAAAACGCTATACATATATATGTAATATATATGTATATACACATATATAAATATTACCAAAGCACTTAAGGAGGAATTTTTCTTAAAATTTATCCTTTAATAGTATTATAAATTAGATAGATATTTATGGAAGATAGTGACTTGAAGAAAGTTTGTAAAAAAGTCAAGAAAGTTGCGAATATTGATTATTAATTTTACTGCTTGAATATAATAAAAACCTAAGTATCATGGCAAGGCATTCATGGAGCCGGAGAACGCGTGATCATTCCCCATACATAAAAGGTAATTTTTGTTCCGGTCGACTAGACAAAGCATGGCAATTGGTATGTGACACAAAATAAATGTAAAAAAAGGTTAGTTCAGTGCATACTTATAACCTACAATATATGGATACAAAAAGTTTTTCGAAAACTAAATACCATTTTATTCTTTGACTAGCTGCCCCGCGGTTTCACCCACGTTGTTCAATACCGCTCCTCTCCCTTGGGTAGTAGCATGATGATATATAGCCTATAACCTTTCTCAATAAAGGGGCTATCTAATGCAAAAAAAAGTCCAAATCGGATTAGTAGTTCCGGAGATTAGCGCGTTCAAACAAACAAACAAACTCTGCCTCTATAATATTAGTATAGATGTTTGTTACCAAGCTCATTCCTAACAACGTAAGTAATGAAACCATTGAACTCCTGTAGGCGGAAACACGCTTCACAAAGCGCGACGACATCGTGTGCGATATGCTACGCTGCAAACCATGAAACCTTATCTTATACCATACAACGTTAAATATATGCATATGTATAGAATATAAATAAGTATAAACCACAAGTACTGGTAGCAGATTTTTGGCCGACTTAAAAAAAATCAAAGGGTTCCGTACCATAATCGTTTAATTTTTTTTATTAACATTGCCTTTTTGAAATTCGTTATCTTGGTTTTTTAGTATTTGTGTGTAGTGGCAATAGAAATACATACTCTGTGAAAATTTTAACTCTCTACCTATTACGGTTCATGAGATGCAGCCCTCTCACAGACGGACGGACAGCGGAGGCTTAGTAATAGGGTTCCATTGGCAGCCTTCGGGTACGGAACCTTTAAAAGGAAGGAGGGACTTAATTGTGTACGTTACGTGTTTGTTGAATTTTTGCCAATTTTTTATCAATTTTTACATTTATTTTTATGGAATTATTAGGTTATAATTGAAAAAAATTAATTAAACGTGTAATTACATTGAAACTCGAACAAAGTAGGTACTTTTAGTTATACAAATTAAATAATAAAATAAAATTATTTATAATGATTCCTTATAATGGGGATCTTGGTTAATGAGTGCAGTACGTGGACTCAAAACACGAGCGTGAAAAGTCACTGGCATTAATGAGTGATTATATGTATATGTAGTAGGTACTCTGTATTGTATTTTACTACAAACTTTTTTGAGATGACACAAAAATGACGCTTTGTAAACACGTTCAACGTATCCAAAATACTTCTTATATAGAGATAACTCATATCATTCTAATATTAGTCAAATATATTAACTACACAAAAATGCATTCACAAGATTCTTTTTCAAAAACAACAATCGATGAATCATCTAAAATTAGTTATTCGGATTCCCCATCTAAAGTAAGTAAAATGACGGTTAATTTTATGGAAAACCGAGAAATGCATAGAATAATTGTTGATAATATTGACTGCACTCCCGACAACATTGTCGATCTCGATTATAGTACTATGGAAGAAAATTTTACACACGCAGCCTTCGATAATAAGCCACGTATTCGCAGTGAAATAGCTATCAAAGAGGCCAAAAGCAAATCCAAGTCTGGTGTCGACATGGGAATGAAAGTTTATGCCACAACAATCTCCCTTGACGACATATATATCGATCACACATCGAACACAGAAGAAGGATTCACGTCTGATCAAGTAGATTTAGAAATAGCTCCATCCGCTTTTTACTTGCCTAGACGAGACCCTATAATGTCGTATCCGCCGGAAATATTAGTTGTTTTAAAAGAAACATGCACACGTTTTCTGTTTAGTTTACCTAGCTTTTCGTATGACAAAGGGACGCCTGAAGGGAATGCCGTGGAAGAGGAGAATGAATTTTACCAGTACATTACTGTAGGGAAAGGCAAAAATCGAAAAATGGTAACAGAGGAAACTCAAACTAAAGAGTGTGTAACACAAACAAGACATACTCTCGCTGTTAGACCTCAGAAAAAAAATGCAACTGCATTCGCTTCTATGTGGGATATGCATGACACCTATGCTCGTCTCGCCAGAGTGAAAGCTGAAGAAAAACCTGATGAAATGGTCATGTATCAGTCGGCTGCACCTACTTTATTGCGTAAGAAAAAACCTGCGTTCGAACCCTTACTTGAAAGAAAAGGAAAGTTTTTTGATGAAATATCAAGGACTCCAGAATTTTTGGATGCTGTTCTTCTGACAGAGCGTGTTTTAGCAACATTAGAATATTCAAATGCGCAGAAAAAGTTTCGAGGTCTCATAAGAATAGATCCACTGTCATTAGATTTAATTTACATTTACACAATGAAACCTCTTTGGACACTAGAGTGTGAGGAAACACAAAATAGACCCATATCAAGTATTTCTTTCAATCCAAAAAATCAAAATATATTAGCTGTTGGTCATGGAAAATTTACATACGCTGAATATCACACGGGACTGGTCTGCGTGTGGTGTACAAAAAATCCGTGTAAGCCAGAAAGAATGTATAATTTTCAAGATCCACTAACGTCAGTGGCGTTTTCAGATAAAAATCCAAACTGGTTAGCGTGTGGCTTCGCAAACGGCGACGTATTAATCCTAGATGTCACATCTTATGATATCAAAACAGTCGCAAAAAGCAAGCGAGATACGAATCCTTGTTTTGAACCAATTTGGACATCAGATTGGCGAACTATCGACAAAGACAACCAATACGTAATAACGACATGTCAAGATGGAAGAATAAATAAGTTCACAAGTACCAAAACACATGATTTTATTTGCACACCATTGATGCGTATTTCCACAGTGGAGGGTAAGATGAAGGGGTTGGAAGCGCCAAAACAATGTATCAAAGAAGATGTTCCAATAACAAGGTATCCAGCCGCATTGTGTATGAAATGGCATCCAAAAATTGAGCATATTTATCTCGTCGGCACAGATGAAGGCTGCATTCATAAGTGTTCAACACATTATCTAAATCAACATATGGATGTTTTCAGAGCTCACGCAGGTCCAGTATACAGTATACAATTTTCTCCATTCATGGAACAGCTATTAGCTACTTGTGGGGCAGACAATGCGATCAGACTTTGGATTGAGGGCATCGACGACGTAATACTTACTATGAACTGTCCAACCGCTGTATACGATATAGCGTTTTGCCCAGTGAATTCAACAATTCTAATATCAGCGAGTGGAAACGTCCTTTCGATATGGGATCTAAGACGAAAAACTCATATGCCTTGTGCAGAATACTCTTTCCCCGGGCATGTGGTTTTAACATACATAAAGTTCTCACCCTCTGGAGATAACGTGTTTGTTGGTGACACACTAGGACGTGTTCATACGTTCCATTTGGAAGACACGCCCATACCGCCTTTTTACCAGAAAAAATTGTTAGACGAAACGATAAAGAGAGCAATATGTACTCGACCCAAGTTGTTGAGGCAATTGGAAAAGTTAGAGAAGTTCAGAGAAAAGTTTGGTTAATGATTTATGATACTTTTAAAAAGTACTATTTTTATGGCTGATATTATAATGCCGAAATGCTTAATATTACGTGGAAACGACAATTTAAACAACACAGGTCTTTAAATATTTTGCTACATTATCTAAAAAATTGTTTATGCAACAAATATTTTTTTGTTAAAAATATAAAATGTACATATGTTAAGCTCTTACGGATTTATCAAAAATAATATTCTTTTAATTACTAATACTGAAATCATAACTAAGCTACGAGTATCTTATTATGAGAATTATGTACAAGCTTGAAATTACTTATTTCTAACTATTGTATGTTGATGAATTGATGAGACTGCACACGAATCCGATGTATAATCCAAAATATTATTTATCTCAGTCTAAAATAATTATCTAGGCAACCGAGTTTGCTGTGCGTTTTTAAATTTTATTTTTTATTTTTTATAAAATCGTGTTTTTTCGAAAAAGTTTTGTTTTTTCAAAAACCGACATTCCGCCGTCCGTTATGCCATCGCTTCGTGCGTAACCTATGTTGTTGACTGTACATATTAAGTAGTATATTTCAGTAGCTTTATTGTTAATTAATGTGTATTCTACAACACATTTTACGCACGACGGCGATATAAATCATATTACGCTTTAATGTCGTGCGTTTTTGAAAATTTTAATTTGTTGCTTTTTTTATATTTAAATTTTAATAGAAAATGCTATACATTCATTTAAATATTAAACTGCCTTATTTTAACTTGAGTAAAACAAAAATAACCGTTTTGGAGAAACATGTGTATACTGTAGCGCCCCCTGGCGGTCTGTAACATTATAAAACTTAGCTAAGAACATGCTCGGGAATTAGACTTATACAAAGCAAAAAACCGTTTCAAAATCGGCTTAGCCGTTTCCGAGAAAAATGGTAACAGACACAAAAAACACTTTTTACTCCAAAACGCATATACCATCAACGCGGCCATCTAGGGTAAAAAACAAGAATTCCTCATTTAATATTATATGAAAGAACTAGCTCCTCACCCTCGCTTTGCTCGGGTTCGCCTCTAGACAAACAAAAACTAATTTATCTCACGGGAACCGTACATTTTTCCGGGATAAAAAGTAGCCTATTTGTTATTCTGATGTATGAACTATATTATTGTAGTTTCATTAAAATTCAATCAGTAGTTTTTGTGTACTAAACAGTATAAATTACTATAGTTTTTTAACTATCGCACGGGAACTCTTTAATTTTCTGGGATGAAAAGTACCTAAAATGTTGACCGGAGATATAAGGTACCATCATGCAAAATTTCATTTAAATCGGTTCAACAGTTTCGGAGATTAGCCCGTACAAACAGACAAACAAAAAATTTGAAAAAAATCTGGATTTGTTCTATTTCTCTTCTTACTCTCCTGGCTCGGTTTTTAGCATTTTTTTTCTATGTACAGACATTCGACCTCTACAGTTTTATTATATGTATAGATTACGTATGAAGTAAGAAGCCAAATAAAACACATAGTAGCCTTCCACTCTTTATTCATACACATTCGTGAGAATACAAGAATTAATTGTAATAATAATTAATTTAACTAAAAAACATGCTTAAATTATTATAAATATAAATTAAATTTATTTCTTATAGAAATGACTAGGGTTTTGAGAGCATTTGAAGCTGATATTCTTTCTTTAGTTCCTTCAGATTGGTTTCTAATATCGCCACCTGCAATAACAATACGGACAGTGTTATAATCAAAATTTAACGTTTCTAAAAATAAAATGAAGGTCTGAATTCAAAAATCACTTTGATAACGGACAAACAGTCAAAACGGAATACACTGTGTGTGTGTGTGTGTGTGTGTGTATATATATATATTCAAATTCAAAATATTTTATTCAGCATTAAATTATTACAATTTTTTACTGAACGTCATGAGTCTACTACCAGTTCGGAAAGAAGAAGCCTCGGACCTGAGAAGAACTGGCGAAAGAAACTCAGCATATATATGTATAACAAAGTCTTTGTTATATATATATATATATATATATATATATATATATATATATATATATATATATATGGCTAACGCTGGCAAATAACTACTTTAAATATCTATGTAAAACGTACCTAGCGACGAACCCGAGCGAAGCGAGAGTAAGGCGCTAGTTCTAATATAAAATTACTAGCAATAATAATAAATACACGTTTCTTAAATTACTACACTAGCACTCTAATTATTCATAATGCGATCTGTTTTTAAAGATTTTATTATAACAATCAAAATTGGCTATTTTAATTTTGATAACGCTTCACTATACAGCAGCGGAACGGTTTCAATAAGATTAAATGTTTTAATGCATGTGTTTAGACACAATACGGCGAAATACACTGTCTTAATCAAGAAATATCAGATAGTATTGTACATGTGCTGCAAACATGAAAATTGTCAAGTTTATAGATTCCTGACAAAGGGGTTTTTGGAAATTCTAACTCCTAAGGAGTAAAACAGGGTTCAAAATTAGTACGAAAGGGTTCAAAGTTAGTACGACAGCAACTGCTATTTATCTATCTATATCGATTCTTAAAAATAACAAACTGCATCTAAAATAGGCGTTAAAAAAATATATTTTTTCGATATTATATATAGCTTTCACACGTTAAGCTTATATGGATATTTGCAGGATATAAACGACCTAATTTCGACCAAAATATATACATAAAATAGGTATATTTAGTCATAGCAAGAATATAATGAGGCAGTGGTAGCCCAGTGCTAACGCGCTCGCTTGGGAAACCGAGTGAAGCGGGTTCAAATCCCGGGTCTCGCACCTCTGATATTTTCATGTGCGAATCATCTCCAACATGATTAACGCCAACCCGCACTTGGCCAGCGTGGTGGACTATGGCCTGATTCTCCTTATATTGAAGGGAGGAACGAGCCCAGTGGGAGGTTAAAAGGGACTGAATACATACATACATACACACATACATACAAGAATATAATAAGTTAGAATTTAGGAATATTTCAATTCAGCGAAAATACATTCATAAATAAATAGTAATGAGTCGCCCAAATAACATTCGTAGACATTTCAAGCGTATTGCTACACCTACTCTAAGTAACGTAAATAATATGTCTAATAATAATCGAACATTTTGATGTATCTACATACATATTATATACTAAGATACATATATCATTAGGGAAATTACAAAATTATGTGCGAAAAATTACCAGCGATCGCAAAACGTTGCGATTCTGACGCCGGGATCCAAGCCTGAAAGGCAATGGAAGAATAAAATAATAAAAAAAAACAAAGTTTGTGAAACGATAACTCAATTTGCTTACTTGTAATTTGCTTACTTGTGTAATAACTAATAATATTATCATAAAAATAATATGTCGGAGATTTAATACAGATTTAATTTTAGTATTGAGATAGCCTTAAAGGCTTAAAATAAACGTCAATCTACATTAATATTATAAAAAGGCAAAGTTTGTAAGTTTTTATGTGAGGAGTATTCTCTGAAACTACTGATCCTATTCTGAAAAATCTTTAACTAATACGAAGCTATATTATCGCCGAGTGATGTAGTCTGTCTTATTCCGATAAAAATGTGTTTGCTGTCAGATTAAAGTTACAAAAAATGGCCGTTGAGTTAAGGGGCATCCAATAATTACGTGAGCTGTTTTTCTTTTAACTTAAACTCCTCCCCCCATTGGTGAGATTAAGTGAGATTTGATGGGGACACCCACCCCCTCCCCTCTCTCCCCTCACGTGAGATTTACGCTACAGTTGTTGGACTACGTTTATTTTCATCTACACTACTATTATAAAGAGGAAAGATTTGTATTTTTGTATGTTTGTAACGAATAAACTCAAAACTACTAGACCGATTTAGATGAAATTTGGTAAAAAGATAGTTTGAGACCCTGGGAAGAACATCGATTTTTCTTTCCGTAAATCATCCCTTAAGGGGGTGAAAATGGGAATGAAAGTTTGTATAGGGTATCAATCTATAGACAAACCCGAGCGAAGCGAGGGTGAGTCGCTAGTAAAGTATAAAAACAAAACAGCGTTCAGATATTTTCAACGGGCAAAATAGGACACTTCAAAAGAAATTATAATTTCAAAAGAAAAATATATATTTTCTTTTAAAAATGACGTGAGATTTTTAATTATGCTGCTTCAGTTTAAGTGAGATTTTACTAGACCTCCCATCCCCATTTTGAGCTCACATAATTAATGGATATCCTCTTACTTTATCAGCTATTGAGCAAAGCGAGTGTAAGTCGCTAGTAATAATAATAAAATTCTTTAATAAACCAACCTCTTCAAACCTCAACTCTTTCCGAGCCTCCTTAATATAACCTCTAATAATATTCATCTGTTCCAATATAGGATTGTCCTCATCGTGATGTGCTCTACTACTCTCTCCCTCATCTCTCCGTCTCTCTCCCACGTCATCTCTCCACAGTCTCTCTCTCTCCGTTTTCTCTCTCTCGATCTGTATCTGCTTCTGGGCACGCTCGTATCTTTGTTTCCGTACTTCTTCTATTTGGGCTTCGGTCGGTAATTTGCGGAGAGATAAGAGATCCTCCTAAAGAAAATATTTAGTATTGCAATCTATACAGATAAGTAAAATTGAGGTGTCTGTTTGTAATGTTAAAATAACAGCGTTTTACTAAATGCAAATGAAGTTGTCTACAGTACTGATAAGAAAAACATGTGTTTTTTTTTCTGTCTGTTTGTTCCGGCTAATCTCCGAAACGGCTAGACTGATTTTGACATAACTTTCAATAAGATAGCTGATGTTATAAAGAGTAACTTAAGCTATTTTTATTTTGAACAAGAAATAGGGTTCCGCTCAAAAGATTAAAACGCACCTAGGCCCACACCAGAGCGAGGCGAGGGTAAGTCAATAGTTGTTTAATAAGAAAAAAAGAAGGTACATACTGCCTTTTATAGGACATACATAAAATTAAAACTAAGACTATGTCTTAACTCTTAAGCTACCAATAAAAATGTCATTATGTTTTTTACTCTGTATGTTTTTTTATTCTATATGTACTATGTAAAATGTACCAGTATAATATAAATAATAATTATAACCGAAATATTATTTTCAAATATTTAAAACTCATTTATCAAATCATCTTTATTTCTAACACTTACACGGTTTTAAATGGATTTAACAGCTAGGAGTATAAAGACATCTAAGACTGGCTTACACTTAAAGTGAAGCTAATAAAAGTGTAAAAAGTCTTATGGGGGGTCTATTCAGCCATCATCACTAATATCATAGAGGAAAGATTTGTATTTTTGTATGTTTGTAATGAATAAACTGAAAAACTACTGGACCTATTTAGATGAAATTTGGTAAGAACATAGTTTGAAACCTCGGAAAGGACATAGGATATTTTTTATTCCAGAAATCATCCCTTAAGTGGTTGAAAATGGGGATGAAAATTTGTATAGGGAATCAACCTAGAGACAAACCAGAGTGAAGTGAGGGTGATCTATTTAAGAAAATAAAGTCAAAACTAACAACCAAAACTAGTAAAACCTGTGATACAATTTCACAAAAAATAGAAGTTCAATTTTAAAAAAGGGCTGAATACAAAAGCTTAATGTAGGTACCATTTTTGATATAATTATAATTAAAAAAAAAAAACTTTATTATTGTACCTTTATATACTGAGCAGCGGCTTGTCTTATAGCATTCTGTAGCTTGGCCTGCCTAGTGTTAGGTTCCGCCGGCAGTGCTATAATCTGTTTGCTTAATAGATCTATGCCTTCTGCTAATTTGCCGATACGTCCCCGCATCGCGTTCACATCTTGCAAATTGTATGTGGTTTCCCCGTCGAATAGACTTTGACACATCTGCAATAATAATTCATACTCTGGATTAGCACTCATTATTTATTATTAACATTATAAATGAGAAAGTTTTTAAGTATGAGTGTCTAATTACAGAACACTGCCATCTTAATAAATATCTTTTTAATATAGGTATCACAGACAGTCATTTATGCAGAGAAACTCAAGCTCACATTCCACTTGACTGCAGTAAACTTGAAGACTTAGGCACAGAAAAATTAAGACTAAGGAGCTAACTCGCGGAATTTTTTTACTGCTACTTACTACTGGCAACCTGCTTGTTTACTGGGACACCATGGGATGAAAAGAAAAAACACAATCAAACAAATACATAAAGTTCACACACGTCAGAGTCATAGACCTAAGTGCATCTAAAATGTTTTGCTAGAAAAAGAATGCGTTTCCATACTTTGAATGCTTCTCCATACTCAACAAATTATCTTGCCAAAACTGTTTTGATTATACTATGCATAAAATGTTTAATACCTTTTCATACATAGCCACAGCGGGCTGAGCCTGATCCATCAAACTCCTCATCTGTTCATATGCAGTCATAAGAGTGGTTTTAGCATTTCTATTCTCTTGCACTTGTTTTCTCAATTCAATGAGATTATAGCAATGTTCACAAAGACGGAGGCCATTTTTCTCATTCACTTCTTCAGCTTGAGAAGTAGAAGGTGCGGACGGATCTACTATAGTTTCTTAAAAGAAAAAAGCATATGATTAATAATTAATATTACAAATGATATTGTTGAATATTTTTTCAGCTATAGCTATTTAAATTTTTTTATTAAACATATTTAATCCTTTCATACAATTTTCTAACAGACAAGTTTTAACAAATGTGAAAATGGAAATAGCTAATATTTTCTTTTCTAAAAAATATTTTTCTATATAGGTTAAACATAAAATCTTTATCTCATATTAATAATTTAGTCTATACTATTGGTATATTGTTATGATTTATTTTAATATTTTGTAGATGTAGATATATTTATTTTGACAATATTATAAATTATTTTTTATATTAAAAATATATAATACCATGTACATATAGGATAAGTTCCGTCTTTGCCATAAGAGCACACAGGCCACATGCCCAGGGCTCCTAGCCTCACAAGGGCCCCGACTAGACATTATTTCTATTTTTACGTCATGGAGATTTTTTTTTAATTTCTGTAGTTTACTTAAATTTTTTTTCATTCAAGTTTCTTCACCTTTCAAAAAGGGCTAAACCCTTGTTGTTATTGTTTTTATTTACCAATAGGCCCCCGCATAGCTTAAGATGGCAAACTTTTACATAAAAGTAGTATGTGATAAATAAAATATACTTACTTGCTATATTTAAGTCTAGGAATATGGAGCAGTCATGACAGAGAATGGATCCACAAAGCCTGCAATGATGCTTCCGTCTTGTTAAATTAAATGCCTTAGCACAATTTGGACAGAGCTTTACTGATGAACCATCAAGCCATGGTACAACCTGGAAAATATTAAAAATTATGAATTACTTCAATTACTAAATAATTTACATGATATAAATTTATAATCCTCGTAATTTAATTGGTAAAGATTTAATAAGATAAAGAAAGATAAATACTTACTTCCTGTTCATGTTGTTTTCTTTGGTTTGGGTCACTTGGCATATTACACACTAATTTATCCAGTCTAATCAACAATTTATTAGTTTCAGTAGCATATCTCTCCAGTCTCGCAGACCGCACAGCCTTGAAATAATCTGTTGAACTTCGAGATCCGCCTATCGTCTGCTCTTCCAAAGGATAGTTGTATTCTTGAAAATTAAATTTTAAAGCGCGATCAAATGTTTCAGTCAAGTCCGTATCGTCATTATTCAGAATAATCTTTCGAGCTTTGCCGAAAATTTCTTTTAAAGATTTAAGAATATCCTGTTCTTCTTGATGCAGGCTTTCGAAGTGAGTTGTAAGTTGACTTGCTGATTTAAGATCAGCCTTACAAATGGGGCATAAAAATCCCTCCAATATTTCTTCTTCACTAGCAGCTGCCATTGTTTCACATTAACTACACATTTCAAATTGAATTTTCCATTCTAATTTAATTTGTTTAGATTACTTTTCATTCATACACCCAGTGTCATTAACTTTAAGTTTAATGAAACGTCATACAGCGTTTCGTTATTACGGCGTCGACGATCAAAATATGTACAATAACATTAATATTTTCTATAAATTCATCTTTTTTTGTATAAATACTGTTTCAATATATTTTTTATTTCATATTATTTCGTTTAAAATGTTAATGTGTATATTTTAGAAATAGTTATTTACCATGACTAGAATAATGAAATACATACATAATATAGAGGTAAGTTACAAATAAAAAATCAAATGTAGTAATAACGAAACGTAGGTGCGAATAGTAATGTTTGAGATTCGGTAGTAAAATAATTAATATTATTAATTATTTTACTTTTGCGAATCTCAAACATTATTATTCATATAATATGATTATTAATTTAATAATCATATTATATGAATAATAAAGGTAAAAATCTAGGCGGTAAAAACCCTAAATTCAATCAATTAAAAAAAACTTATTCTGTCACTTTATCTTAAAAAAAAATCAGAATAAAACCGCATAAAAGTTAAAATCCATAAATAAAAACAAGAATGAATTTTATTTACAGAATAAATTGCTATTACTTGTCATTTCCAATTTCGTCGAGTCGTGGGTTTGATCTTTATAATTGAAAAAGGTGTTACTATTTGTATAGACACAATGAAATCGCAATTGTTACTATATTTTAAATTAAAAGACGGAAGTAGCAGTGTGTATTCCTCTTTATTACTATTACAAAATACTAGCTGTATAGTACAAAAAGTATAAAAAAGTATAAAAAAATAAATCACTCTCTACGTTTATATCACCACAGTTTTTCCGTTTATATTTACTAAATTATTTTGGACTACGTAAACAGTTTCAATAACTACTCAAATCAACCAAAATCTTCAACTCAGCACATTTCATTCCTTTTACAGCTGCTAAACTCATATGATACCCTCTTGCTTCGCTAGCATCATTCTGGTGGGTTTTTGAAATGTTATCTACCGCTTACAGGTAGACACTTCTCAACTTGTCTCTTACATAAGATTGTTCTTCTTACATACCCTCCATTGCTATGCCTTATATTCAGATTATAGCCTTAATAAAATTAGTATTTCCGCAAAGTTTTACAGATAAAAAAACGTGTTGTGTACTTATGTACGCACGTAAGAAGTTATACTTCTTTGGCGTAACAGAACAAAAATAGCTAAAGATTTCAACCCGTATGTCACAACTCTGTTTGTAAAAGGAATTATAAAATAATAAAAAATAAAACAAAATTTACATTATGGATTTCATATATTCTGTAACATTGTTATACAAATCTTTTAACTCATTTAATATATCTTGGTTTTCAGGCCAATCTTGTTTCTCTGCAGCTCTTATCACTGCCTGTCCAGTCAAGCGAGCTGATGAAAGTTGTTGATTGGCTTGCAGATGATCCTTTTCTTCTGCCTCTTGCCTCGCTTTTAAACTATAATCTAGTATTAGTTCTGCAAGTTGGATTACCTTTTTACATGTTTCTGGATTATTAGGCCAATTACCACTCTGTAAAATAAAAAATACAATTATATGTTTATTTATACAGATAAATTGTAGTGTCTGTTTGCAATGTTAAAATAACAGCTTTTTACTAAACACATTTAAAATTATATGCAGTACTTAAAATAAAAACTCAATTTTTAAAAATTTTGTCAGTCTGTCTGTGTTTGTTCCGGCTCATCTCCGAATCGGCTGGACTGATTTTGACGGGACTTTCACTAGCAAATAGGCAATAAGTAACTTAGGCTACTTTTATTTTAGAAAAAGAATTAGGGTGCCGCTCAGAAAAATTAAAACATACTTGTCCCTGTAAGCGAGGGTAAGTCGCTAGTATTAAATATTGATTTATATCAAAAATTAAATTATTGTAATAAATCTATACTAATATTATAAAACTGAAGAGTTTGTTCGTTTGGTTGAACGCGGTAATCTCAGGAACTACTAATCCGATTTGAAAAATTCTTTTTGCATTAGATAGCCTATTAACTGAGGAAGGTTACAGGCTATATATCACCCCGGAAAAATGTGCGGTTCCCGTGGGATAAATATGTTTTTGTCTAGGGACGAACATGAAGCGAAGCGAGGGTGAGTCGCCATTATATATATATAACTCGGGCGAATTAACATGACACCTGGCTCGAATGACGTTTGTGCAATGTACAGTGTGCAAAAAAGTTTTTGTTTCCATTTCACTTTCTCGTACGAAAACTAATAATATTTAATTTTTTAAACTTATGCAAGTATATTATTAAATTGCATACATGTATCGGATTTAAGTAGTAACTTGAAGTTGTCATTTGATTTATATGGAAATAAAACAAAAATAAATAGTTATTCGTATTTTTGTATTGGATTTATTATTTATTTACTTTAATTAAAACATTATATTTATTTATTTTATTTATTTTATGGTGGGTTGGTCCGTGGTGTACGTAGTTGTAGTATAAGGAAATAACATAAACCAAGTTCGTTCAATTCAATAATTGTATTAAACACAAATACACAGAAGAAATAGTTCTCACAATACACGTATAACAGTCCAATAAGCACATAGAATAGAAGGGGTACAGATAGGTAGAATACTAGTTAAGATAAAGATGATATATAATTAATTTCGAATAATTAGCGAGTACGTAAGCAGAGCGGCGTAATGACAAGCGACACAGGCTTCGCGTTGCAATAGCAATTACTGAGTGTGTTTGTCTGTGGACAATGTGATTTGGAAAATGTATATATTACATCTGTATGTATTTATTATATATTATGTATGGATGTATGTATGTATTAATATAAAATATTTATGAATATACAGTGCCCTCCAAAAGTTAGTTGAAATCATCAATAATGTAAGAAATGTAAAAAAATTATAATATAACCAAATGAAATCGTGGATTTAATAACTATTTATTAAAATATAATCAATTTAGATTATTTCTATTAATAAAACAATCATAACAATTTTAATAATTAGAATTTATGTAAATAAACAGTGAAATTACGATGCCAAAAGTTAGTTGAAATTGTTGAAAAATTATTTTACGGATTATGTCTTTGCTAATATCTTAACTTTTAATATTTCGTATGATCGCCATTATTCTGCAGAACTGCTTTGAGTCGTCTAGGCATTAATTCTATAAGATTTTGTAATATTTTGTCTGGTATAGTCGACCATGTTTCAAGAACTTTATTTTAAAATAAATTTCTGTTGCGCCTGACCGAAATAGGGATCCTGCGGTATAATTCATCCCAAAAATGTTTAATGGGGTTAAGATTAGGTGACATTGAAGGCCATTCCAGTAAGCTCACTTCGTTATATTCAAAATACTCTCAAGTTACCCTTGCTGTATGCTGTGGATCGTTGTCTTGTTGGACCTTGAAAGTCCGACCTAACACCATTGTTTCAGCAGACTGCTTTAAATTGTCACTCAAAATATTACAATACATATGTGCTATCATCCTACCTTCAATTATTTGCAGTCGGTCCACACCATACCGAGAAAAGCACCCCCAAAGATATCACACTCCCACCGCCGTTTTTGACAGTAGGCCGCAAGTATTTGTCGTTGTAAGAATTATCATTGCTACTGCGCCAAAAGTTTTCCGAGGTCGATTTCCAAGTAGTTGGAACTCTGATTCATCTCTAAAGGGAACTTTTTTCCAAAAATCTATTGGCTTATCCGAATACTTGAGGGCAGAGACCAATCTTCGTTTTTTGGATCGATATTATTAAAGGTTCTTTTTGGAAACGTGACCTCGTAAATTAGCATCATGCAGGCGTCGCCTGATAGTAGTTTCAGAAACCGAGGTTCCTGCTTCCTATAATTGATCTTTGATCTTTCGTATCATAATCCTGGGATTAATTAGACACTGCCGCATTATTTGTCAATCATCAACAGAAGTAATAGCTCTAGGACGCCCCGACCGTGGCCTTTCTACAAGACTAAGCCATTTTAAACTCTTTTTTATTATTTTTTGCACCCTTTTAGTACTAACTTTAAATAATTTTCCCACAGTACTAAAGTTTTAAATTTTTTGTATCCACATACAATCTTTGTTCTTTCTTCTATAGTTACTTTTCCCCTCGAAGCCATTATTTATTTATACTCAGTTAAATCACCTTATAATATCTAATTATTTAATGAAAACTACTTACACTGTTCTAACAATATTAATAAATAAGTTTAAAATCGCGAGAGTATCGTAAACCGGTGATAGATTCCTATTTCAACTAACTTTTGACGCCCTTAGTTCAAGTAGTGTGCAAATAAACATGGATTATGAACGACAACAAAATGAATTTCGGTGAATTCCTTACTGTATGTATTAGAATAGTGTAAACCGAACGTAAATAGTAAACAGTTCAATTATTAAAACTGCATATTTTAGAAAATATATGACAAAATTGACGAGGTGAATAAATTTCAACTAACTTTTGGAGGGCACTGTATATTATGTGTATGTGAGGCGCCCACATCACTCCCCCCCAGAGACCTGGTTAGGGGCGATAAAAATCAGGGAATCTGACACGTCTACCGGAACAAGTTGTCTTCGGTAGCACAGGTGCAGTATGCGATTCTGCAGGTTGTGTTTGCGTGGGTGCCGTCGCTCGAGGTGGTGTACTGACCACCGGGTCCTGTGCGTCACTCAGCTCATAGGCAGGCTTTAACCGATTGATGGTGACAGTGACCGGTTTGCCTTTTATAAGGAGCTTAAAGATTTTGTCACCTCGCTCTAGAACTTTGTACGGGCCTGTGTAAGCTGGCTGAAATGGGGCGCGCGAAGCGTCTTCGCGAAGGAAGACGTTTTCGGTGGTGGCAAGATCCTTAAATATAAAAATGCTGCGTTTACCATGGTCGGAGGTAGGAACTGGTTTCAGCTTCTCGGCGAATGAGCGTAAACGCCCTGTAAAATCGGACAAATCCGAAGTGCAGGGTGTGCTCGGGTCGAAGAATTCGCCGGGAAGTCTGAGTGGTTCTCCATACACAAGCTCAGCTGATGATGACTGTAAGTCTTTTTTAAAAGCACTTCGGATGCCAAGGAGCACAAAGGGCAAGACTTCTGTCCAGGATGCGTCAGCATGGCACGTTATAGAGGCTTTGAGCTGCCTATGAAAACGTTCCACGAGTCCGTTGCATGCTGGATGGTATGCAGTCGTGCGTTTGTGCTGGAATCCAATTGTTTTTGACAGATATTGAAACAGTGTGGACTCGAATTGCCGGCCGCGGTCTGTTACAATATCTGTAGGGCAACCGAATCTGGATATCCAGCCAGAAATTAGCGCTTTGGCTACTGTTTCTGCGGTGATGTCAGGTATTGGCATGACTTCAGGCCACCGAGTGAAGCGATCTATAGCCGTCAAACAATACCTGTAGCCTTGCGAAACAGGAAGGGGACCAATGAGGTCGATATGCACATGCTTGAAACGTGCGCGTGGTAGGTCGAAGGTTCCCAATGGTGCGGAAACATGTCGATTGACCTTTGCGCGTTGACAAAACAGGCAAGTTCTGGCCCATTCTCTGCAGTCCTTTCTAACCCCTGGCCACACGAATCGTCCTGCTACTAATTTAGCAGTTGCAGCTGCGCCTGGGTGACTTAGAGAGTGTAGGCTTTGGAAAACTTGCCTTCGAAAGTTTTTCGTAACGAAGGGCCTGGGAGTCGATGTACTCATGTCGCAGTACAGTGCTAAACGACTTCCAGGATAGTTTATTTTCGCGAGACGAAGAGATGAGCTGTTGCTCAGATAGTGTGCTAGCTCAGCGTCGCTTTTTTGCGCTGTGGCAAGATCAGTCAGGCATAGTGGAGTCTCCAGTTCATCGACGCGAGATAGGGTATCGGCCACGACATTGTTTTTGTCAGATATATGCCTTATGTCGGTCGTGAACTGTGAGATGTAATCCAAATGCCTGAATTGTCTGGGCGAACAGTTACGCTTCCGATCATGAAAGGCGTAACATATCGGCTTATGGTCTGTATAGACCGTAAAGTGTCTAGCCTCGAGCATATGACGGAAGTACTTTATTGACTCATATATTGCGAGAAGCTCGCGGTCATATGGTGAGTACTTCTGTTGAGACGGACTTAATTTCCGTAAAAAGTATGCTAGTGGCTGCCATTCTCCCTCGTGGAGCTGCTGCAACACGGAACCTATGCCGGAATCGGATGCGTCTGTGACTAATGCAAACTTAGCATGGCAATCTGGGTGTGCCAGAAGAGCTGCATTGGAAAGGCTTTCCTTGGTCTTGGAGAAAGCCTCCAGAGCATCGCCGGTAAGGCTGACAGGTGTTGAGCCTTTGACTGCTCCAGCAAGAAGAGCATTAAGAGGTGCTTGGGTCTGGGCGGCATTGGGCAGGAAGCACCTATAAAAGTTTGCCATCCCTAAAAATCTCCTTAACTCTTTTACCGTTTTGGGAAGAGGGAAATCGCGTATGGCCTGAACCTTTTCGTCCAGCGGCTCGGTTCCGCTCTCAGAGATACGGTAACCTAAGAAGGTTACCTCGGGAGCTCCGAATACGCACTTGGACGGATTGATAACCATGCCATAGTCGCGGAGCCTTGTGAAAATTTGCTTGAGATGATCTTCATACTCAGCTCCATTTTTGCTGAAAACAATAAAATCATCTAAGTAGCAGTATACAAAGTCTAGCCCACGCATCATCTCGTCGACGAACCTTTGGAATGTTTGACCGGCGTTGCGAAGTCCGAATGACATAAAAGGAAATTCAAACATTCCAAAAGGTGTTGTTATTGCTGTCTTCGGGATATCCTCAGCACAGACAGGTATTTGGTTGAACGCCTTGACGAGGTCGATAGCACTGAAGACCTTGCAACCGAAGATGCTGTGCGTGAAGTCATGTATATGACGAATGGGATACCTGTCTGGGATAGTCCGAGCATTAAGTTGCCTGTAATCCCCGCAAGGGCGCCAGCCATTGTCCTTTTTTGGCGCCAGGTGTAATGGAGATGTCCATGAACTTTCCGATGGTCTTGCTGTGCCATTCGCTAGCATGGCTTCGAACTCCTGCCTAGCGATCTTGAGTTTGTCTGGAGCTAAACGCCTAGGGGTGGAAGAGACAGGGGGGCCAGGTGTAGTGCGTATGTGGTGTAGCGTGCTATGTGTAATGTTGCGATGTGTACAGGCTGGTCGCGTAATATCGGTAAATTCGCGTAAAAGTAAATTATGGTACCGTGAGTCGCTAGTCGGAATCTTTACAGATATCACCATATTTAAATTATTACTAAATACAGCGTTAACAGACAAAGTTGTAGTATTATCTATAAGCTTTTTATTTTTACAATCTACTACTAAGTTATAGTTACTTAAAAAATCTACACCTATAATTGGCTTTGTAACGTCGGCTACAATAAATTGCCATGAAAATGTACGTCGCAAACCTAAGTCTAACACGAGGTGCGCATAGCCATAGGTAGCTATGGTTGTCCCATTGGCTGCTGTCAGTTGGTAGCTCGTGGATGCTCGACGCTCATGGAGCTGGGACCGAGGAAAAACGCAGAGGTCGCTTCCGGTGTCGACTAGAAACTGCGTCTTAGAGTTGCGGTCCGTCACGAAGAGGCGACCAGGGCTGGCAGGGCAACTGCTTGTTGCCATTGCCGGCTTCTGGTGGGAGCAAGATTTGTGACACTTGCGTGCCGTAGCACCAAATTTTTTATGGAACCAACAAATGGGGTACCTGCTGTATGTGGAGGTCGATTGGGATGTACCTCGCGAAGAAGAATTTCGTTGAGATCTGGAATGTTCGGGAGCACGCGCTGGTCTCGTATGTTCAGCGATTCTCAGCGCGAGGTGCTCGATCATCTTCCTGAGTTCAGCGATGTTGTTGGAAGGATCAGTGTTCGTTGCAGATAAAGTGGCTGCTTTGACGTCGACTGGCGATGAAACCCCCTGGAGGCGGTCTGCTAAGTCGGCCAGCTGTTCCAGGGAATGAGTCGGTTGGTGCGCTGCTGCTGTTATAACGTCGTCCTCAGGATGGATCCGGGATGAATGCATCTTTTCCGTTCTGGGCGTGGTCATTTTGTCGCCATTTTGTGTACCGGCGGTACGTGTCGATATGTTGCTGCTATCTCTCATCATGTGTTCTGAGGGGTCACCAGTTATGGTGGGTTGGTCCGTGGTGTACGTAGTTGTAGTATAAGGAAATAACATAAACCAAGTTCGTTCAATTCAATAATTGTATTAAACACAAATACACAGAAGAAATAGTTCTCACAATACACGTATAACAGTCCAATAAGCACATAGAATAGAAGGGGTACAGATAGGTAGAATACTAGTTAAGATAAAGATGATATATAATTAATTTCGAATAATTAGCGAGTACGTAAGCAGAGCGGCGTAATGACAAGCGACACAGGCTTCGCGTTGCAATAGCAATTACTGAGTGTGTTTGTCTGTGGACAATGTGATTTGGAAAATGTATATATTACATCTGTATGTATTTATTATATATTATGTATGGATGTATGTATGTATTAATATAAAATATTTATGAATATATATTATGTGTATGTGAGGCGCCCACAATTTATTTATGTACCAAAAAAAAATACAGATAAAATAGTTAGTATAGTAGTAGCAATAATTTCTTTCTCGCGTTCAAAAAAAGTCAATACCTTGAGTATAAGGGCCCGTTCTTTACTGTGTATCGTTTTTCCTACCATTTTGTTAAGAAAAGAATAACTATTTAAAGAAAAACGTCCAAACGTAACAATGACAATACAAACTTAACAAAAATCTAATAACAATAACAAATAACAGCAAGGGAATAACTCGAAAGCGCAAGGACACGTGTAACGGTAACTGAGATGCTATCGTTACTCGCAAGGCGACGGCGGGACGCCGCGCGGGGCAGCGGGGGAAGCGTCGAGTTCGAGCCAGGTGTCATGTTAATCCCTCCCGGACAAATTCTAAGAAATCCGTGCGAATTTCCGAGAATTCAATTGTTATCTAGCACACCGGTGTGCTCGCGGTCCGCGAGGAGTTAATTCGCACGGCTAGTACAATAATTACCTCCTATATATATAGTTTTAATATTTATTATTACCTGTGTGAATCCTTTATATGCTTTTAATAAGCGTTGTCCTTTCAACAAATATGTTGGACTTAAATCAGAATACAATTGCCATAACTCAGGTTTGTTTTGATGGATAGATGTTATTCTGCCAAATAATTCCAATGCGCGTTTGCGTAACCTGATGAAAAGAAAAACATCATGATTAAAAAAAATACAATCAATTTGTTTTAAAATTAAGTTCGTAGTTTTTAATATTGTATTTATTTAAACTATGTATGACAATACTATAATTAAAATAACGTTTGTCTAGATCTTACGGTACTCTTAACCGACTTCCAAAAGGAGGAGGTTCTATGTTTGTCTGTATGTTTTATTTCCTTTTTTTTATAGTACTTACCTATAAATAAACACGAGAATATTAGTTTATAATTTTAATAATTTTTTTTGGCTATTTATAATAATCCCAAATTTATAAAATCACGCAGGCACGGAAAATCGGGATATATAAGGGGAAATGTAATGTTTTTTTTTACAATATTTGTTTCAATAAATAAATTTATTTAAATTGTGACAGGACAGTGTCTGTTGGGTCAAATAGTTTTATTTAAAATTAACACTAAATAATTTTAACCTGGCAGCACTGTTCCCATCAGCATCCTTGTTGTCTTGCAGAATAGCTTTCACGAGTAGGGAGAGGAGTTCCACGTCCTCATACTTGTGCTGCAAGTCTAATATCCTATGGCAACTGCGGATGACATCCTCGAAGTGTCCGGTATCTATACTCACTAGTATAACATTCTCCCATAGCTGCAAACAATAGTACAACAATTAAATTTTATATGCAATACAAACATAAATGATGTATAAAGTGTACATGTCTATACATATAATAAAATTCTGAGTTGAATCTGTACATTAAATATTTTTTGGAAAATCTTATTGTAACAGTCATTGTTATCGATACAGAGGCCGAGTCTATAGTTTTTAGAATTTTTGTCTGTCTGTCTGTGACTGCATTATGACAAAACCACTGGACCAATTTTGATGAAATTTAGTATGATGATAGCTGGTTATCTTGGTCAACATATAGGATACTTTTTACTGCGAGAAAATATCTCATCTTTGAGAAATCTAAACTAAATGTTTAAATGTAACTAGGGACGAACCCGAGTGGAGCGAGAGTGAGTCGCTAGTATAATGTTATACAGGGTGGATTTTTGAGACGGGACAGTAAGGGCAGGTACCTTAAATACTATAGTTACAGGAAAACGCTCCTAGGAGACCGTCCATATCTTTTTGAGATATTCTGAACTGCATTCACAGATTTTGGAAAAAATGTACAGTCAGCGAGAAAAATGCTAAAATACAAAAAAAAATTTTTTCATGTCAATCGATCCTATTTCATGTAAGGATCAAAAGACTTTATGGGGCCATTTAAGGTTTGAGTACTAGAAATGACAGAAATCGCCAAAATCTTTTCCCATACATTTTGTATACAAACGTAAATAGGTAACATTTAGGTGATCTACAAATTAAATTGCTTAAAATGGATATCGTGTTTCAAAAAAACACGTTTAGTTGATATTATTTTATTTTTATTTGTCAACGTAATTATGATTTTCTCAAAGAGTCTTTTGATCACATTAAAAAATAGGACCGTTTGGCAACAAAGAATATTTCGAGTTGATTAAACGTTTTTTCATACAAAATGTATGGAGAAGGATTTTGGCGATTTCTGTCATTTCTAGTACTCAAACCTTAAATGGTCCCATAGAGTCTTTTGATCCTTACATGAAATAGGATCGATTGACATTAAAAAAAAATTTTTCGAATTTTAGCATTTTTCTCGCTGACTGCACATTTTTTTCAAAATCTGTGAATGCAGTTCAGAATATCTCAAAAAGTTATGGATGGTCTTCTAGGAGCGTTTTCCTGTAACTATAGTATTTAAGGTACCTGCCCTTACTGTCCCGTCTCAAAAATCCACCCTGTATATTAATATTTAATAATTATTTTTTTATGAATATATTTTTAATTTATTTCTATTTTTAACATTACGTTTTAATATCAGCAATGTGGTAGGGCACCATAATGCTGATATTTTTATTTGTATAAATTTCCTTACTCCTTACTTCCTTAATCCAAAAAGATAGTTTTATTTAAAATGTCAAATATTCGCATAAATCCAAGAAAATCCATATTACAAATGTGAAAGTGTGTTTGTTTGTTTGTATTTCTTTCATGTCGAAACAGAGTGACGGAATGTCTTTGTTTTTTGTGTGGAGATATGTGTTGGAGATCTGGAGAGTGACATAGGCTACTTATTACCGCGGGAGATTATCTCATTCCCACGAGAAAACACGTTATAATACAACCCACAACAACTCATCATACCTATGTATGTATATACATACATATATATACATACATTATATTAATATATAGTTAATCATTCCATACTAACCGTTAAAACGTACCGCTAGTATGATTATAAAGCAAAAAATATAACTCACTTTCCAGTTATCATAGTTGAACCTCAACGCTTCCATCAACGCTCTATACGCCCGGTCCTTGTCCCCTTGCTTCACGTACACTTTGGCCAAATTATTCCACGCTTCGAATGTGTTTGGTTGCAAATATGTATACCTTCTGTATGCTTTAGCGGATAACTCCCACTTCTCTGTTGTTAGAGCTGCAAAACTGTTGAATAAGAATAAATCATTTATATGTGAGACAAGCGACTTAACCTCGCTTCGCTCGGGTGCGTCCCTAGGTACGTTTTAATTTTTTTGAGCGAAACACTTATTCTTTTTCGAAAATAGAAGTAGGCTAAATTACTTCTTATAACATTAGCTATCTACCAGTGACTGTCCCGTCAAAATCAGTCCAGCCGTTTCAGCGATTAGCCGGAACAAACAGGCAGACAAAAAATTAAAAAATGGTGTTTTTCTTATAAGTACCGTATATAATTTCATATGCATTTAGTAAAAAGCTGTTATTTTGGTATTACAGACACTTCAATTTCATTTAAGAGTAGTTATAGATGTAATAGATTAACATAAATAATTTAAAGTTTTTTGGAGGTCTGTCTATTTGTTTGACGACTAATCTCCACACGCGTAGTTTATTTGTTTTGTTACTCCGCAGCTAACGATTTCTTTTTAAATTGGACTCGAATTGAATCAAACTCCTTAATTTTATATATTAGTAAAAATATAACTAATAGTAAGTTTCATGATAATCGATTAAAGTACCTTTACGGAAGAGATTTCCTCTCAAAATAGAGAGACTCCCGTGACCATGATTGCTGTATAACATTCGAAACGTTAGGAACCAAAAATCAAAATAAATTCGCGAAAACATCCAAAAAGATAGTTTTATTTAAAATGTCAAATATTCGCGTAAATCTAAAAAAGTATTATAATCGGTTAAGTAAAGACTTAGACTTGGTGGGTTTAAAGCAAGCTTATCAGACATTAAGAAACTAAATAATATTGTTTGCAAGAAAACCACTGTTCTTGAACAATTATAATTCTGGTGTACATATATGTTTTTTTTTTTCGAGCTATTTTTTCTTACCCTAATCTCAACCAAACACTCTCTTGTATGGAGTTAATTTCAACAGATTTTTCATAGTGAGGGATACATTCTTCATACTTTTTGTGGTCGAAGAGAAAATTACCCCAATGTCTCTGAGCTCTGCTGCTTTTATAATTGGAGAACTCCCAAGCTTTTTCATAACAGCTAACATCATCTGAAATTTAATTTACCGAATTATAAAATAAAAAAAAAACTCTGATTCTTTCAAAGAAACATTCTATTTTTCTTTTCTGTTAAAATCAAACTGAAAATGTAAACATTAAAAAAATATAGCATATGTACAATGTACTTTAAGAATCAGATCTCATCAGGAATTTTAAAAAAACTCAAAAAAGTGTCACTAGATGGCGCTATGCATCGAATTGTTATTACTGTTTGTGTAAAATAAATATTTAGGGAAAAACCAAAATAATGTATTGATTTATAATATATATACTCTTAAGCAAAAATAATGCGTTCTTAAATAAAATTTCCGAATTTTCCTAATTTTCTAAAATTACATTACCTGCTGAGTTTGTATTCCATATACATAGATGGCGCTAAGTATATTTTATGGTTTCGATTGTATCAAATGGAGTACAACCAATCCCGACTCGTGGTCACACCAGTTTGTAAAACCAGTGTGACGACGAGTATTTTTTTTCCTCGTCTTCACACCACAGGTTTTACTACACCTTTTATATCTTAAATATTATTGCTTTATGTATTATTTCTTCATTGTGAACTGTAACGGTCACCGAAGTCTAGCATTAAAGGCTTAAGAAATAAGAAGAACATTGTGTTTGCTAATATCCAAATACGCCCAGATACGACAAATATATGATTTTTTATCTATCAACCTCCTTCATGTCCTCTCCGTTCTACCTGATATTGGCGAAGTAATCTGTGCTCAACTGACACGCTTCGAAGCCATTAACAAAAGAATTGAATTAAAATATATTATTTAACTAACTTATGATGCTATTTTATACATCAAAATAATATTTACCTGTAGCATCACCAAGAAGACAGTATAATTTGACAGTTGGTTTGATATCAATCTGTTGCTGGATTACTTCTGCTGCCTTAAATAAGATAAAATAGGTTGTTTTAGTTATTTATTGTTGGAAGCCTATAAGCACAATATAAAGATATAAAAAGACACCACAAGCTCTATTTATATAATAAACTAGCGACTCACTCATACAAACTTTCATTCTTATTTTCACCCCCTTAAGAGATGATTTCCGGGATAAAATCTATCCTATGTCCTTTTCAGGGTCTCAAACTATTTTCTCACCAAATTTCATCTAAATCGGTTAAATAGTTTTGGAGCTTATTCGGTACAAACAAACAAACAAAAAAATCTTTCCTCTTTATAACATTAGCATAGATTGATAAGCTTTTAAGTTTTATCTTCGTTTAGTTACTGGTTAAATGGTGGTGGCCATATTAAGTAAAATTGTTACAGAGAGACAAACATAACATGAACTTAGTACAGCAAACAAATATTATTATAATAAAAATAAATATTTTATATTTGAACTGACAAAATCAAAAATATATTACCTTATGCCTCAATTGCAACATGGTGTAGCAAACGATAACATCTTCCCACAGTTGCAATTTTAAATACTCCTCTAAAGCAGCCTTGACTAAGCCTAGGCTTAGGTATAGGTCAGCCAATTGTTGTCGCCAAGTCCACGCTGGAGGAAGTCCCGTCGCCCACAGATAAGAAAGTCTATGGATATTAAAAAAAGGCCCTTAAAATAACTGCTTTATAACCTTCAAAATTACTTAAAAGTAATCATTTCACCCTTAGAAGTGGTTTTTTGTGCCTTTGGAATACAATAATGATTCTTTAAAATACACATAAAATAAGTAACATACAACAGACCTTAATAAACGTAATAATTAATGTTGATAAATAAATAATTAATGTTGACTATGAAAACTTTTCAAATATGAATTTTCACATCATTCATTTTCATTTTTCATTGTTTTGTCAAATAATAATAATGTTACAATTATAAAAAAAAACATGATTAATAATAATTCCTACTTAATAAATTAAAGAACAGTTGACTCACCTGCTAGTACCGGCAACACCAGTTTTGTCATTCACAATAGTTTCACATTGCAACATTGCCCGCTCCACAGTTCTCTTATGATTCGCCTCCAGTTTACATCTGATAAGCAATGAAGCCACCCGAGTTGCCCATGGACCTTTATTTTGAGACAATATAGCTTCTATGTATGGTTGCAGTTCCTCAAACATTAGATCATCTTTAGGCTGAGATTTTTGTATGTATTGACTGAAAATGTAATATTTTATTAAAGTTATACTTCTTTTGGCACATTTGAATTTAAATTTGGAGTTAAATTTTTACGATGCGCGCGCACATCGATAGCCAAAAAACGACATGATAAAGTTAACTGCATTCCTTTTACAAACAGAGAGTTGTGACATACGGTATGAAATCTTTAGCTATTTTTGTTCTGTTATGCCAAATAAGTATAACTTCTTATGAGCATACATAAGTACATACACACGTTTTTTTTATTATTTACTAGTGTTAATTTTATATTGTTTTATAATTAAATTATTATTTAGTTCAGGAAAAAAAATCTTTTAAAAGTAAGTCATTTTCAATATGGTTTTGCTCTATACTACAAATAAAACTAGCGTCTTCCCATGGTTCTGCACACATAGTACAATTTCTTATTATATCATTAAAAATTATAGCCTATGTTACTCTAAAGTATAACATATTACTGTAAAGTTTCACCAAAATCCTTTCAGTGAAAGAGAAAAGAAATAAAAAAAAAAAACATCCATCCTCACAAACTTTCATATTTATAATATTAAGTAGAAGTAGGATAGTAAGCTATAAATATTCTCTGATAATATCCATAATCTTAACTAATAATAATATTTCCACTATATATAATATATAATTCCATTTAATATTATAAATGTGAAGTTCAGATGGATGTTTGTTACTCAATCACACTAGAATAGCTATGATTTCCACTGGGATGAACCCGAGGAAAGCCACGGTGAGTTGCTAGTTTGATATAAAAGTAAATTGTAATACTAACACTGTTAATAAACATAGTGTCTGCTCTAAGCTTGGTAATTCAGCTTGATCAATCTTTTCATTAAATGCAATCTTGTTAAGTCTCACATCATCTTGTAGTTCCACCTCTGCGGGAAGGTCTGAGTTTCCATGGCTGTCCTCAGCTGATGGCCGTTCTAAGTTATCATCCAACTGACTAGATAATGCTAGTTGGGGTAATGCATTTTGCTGAAACTTTGTGCGTTTGCCAAGTATACCTTAAAATGCAATATTTTATTAGTTATAAATTGAAAAAAATCAAGCAAATATGCTCAGTCTATAATATAGAATATAGATGTAAGTTAGCACTTATTAGTATAGCTTAAAAGTTATATTTTTGAAAATTATTTTGAATACAATAATATTATAATATAATTATAAACAACAATCTAATATTTACCTGTTAATTCTAACTTTAGTCCAGCTAATTCTCTAGCTTTTAATAAATATTGGTCCACTTTCTGTATTCTCCCATATATTAAATAAGCTTGAGCTATTTCTAAATATAATAATATTTTAAGTCTTATATTTTCTAACGCTTGGGATTCATTGAATAATTTTGCAATTAACAGTTCTAATTCATTATATAATGTAGCACTTGTGTCTTCAAGAGCTCTTTGATGAGTGACTTTACATCGAAAACACCACCAAAGATGTATCTGAAATTAAAAAATGAAAAAAATATATAATATACAAAACAATCTGTCATAATTTAAAAGCATATTAAATATATGAGGCTTACCAAATTTTGATCAACAGCATAGAGTGCAGAGAATAACTGTGATGCAAAATATAATAACTCAGGATATAATATGTTAGTATATAAAGGCTCTGAGTCGCGTTGTAATTTACTTAAAACATCTAAGGACTTGGGCCATTCCATACCTAGAAACTGTTCCAATACCAAGTCATTAGGATGTGGATTCCAATTTTTCTCACAAAATGTTAAAAATAAATTAATAGCAGTTTGTAGAATTTTTTCTAAGGTATTACTGTCATTGGAATGACTTTTTAATTTCTTTTCTAGAATATCATTTTCCAAGTCACTGGTTAAAAATTCCTTACATAAATATAAGTCTTCTATTTTCCATTGACCCGACCACAGCTTCTTTATGATATTTGAGTCTAAAATTATAAGATGATAAATAAAGTTTAAATAATGTCAATCGCGAAATTCATGTTTGTATATACAATAATAATGATATATTTCAATTTACCTGTTTCACTTATTTGGGTATCAAAGTTGCATAAATAAAACATAGAATCTGCATTTAATCTCATCTTTTTTTTAGGTTTCTTAAACTGATATATAATTGTGTATAATTTATTGAGGAAATTCGAATAAATATAAAAAGGGTTTTATAACCTCTGTTACTTTTTGCTCATCAAAACATGTGTGATTGACTTTGACGTAGCCATCCGGCTACATAGTACATAATAAAAATATTGAAATTGGTATTAGTATAGAAAATTAAATACATTTTAAAATTATTTCTAGTACATTATATTATATAGAAGTGGTACTTTAATATATATATATATATATATATATATATATATATATATATATATATATAACATTATCTTAGCGAAATCTGTAAATGAAATATTTTAAAAAAAAGTTAAAAACAATGACTGTAATTTATTGTATACTTATAAAGAATATAGACCCCAAAAAATAGTTATTAAAAATTAATGTCTGTTTGTCTGTATGTGTGTACGCGTTTCACACAAAACATACTATACCGATTTTTACTAAATTTTGTATAGAGATAACTTATTACTCGGGTCAACATTTAGGATAACTTTTACTGCAGGAAAATCTTTCATTCCCACGGGAAAACACACTGGTTCTATCGAGACGTCCTTATAAAGCTAACGCTGGCTAAACCTTAATAAATACATTAAAACAATGTACTAGAATCTAGAAAATTGGTATTGTAGGTCTCAGTAAGGCCTTTATACAGAAAAATCTACAAAAGCATGTTTTTCTCCTAAGGTACACTCGCAATAACTATTCATATCATATCTATTTTTAACATACATCGGGACGCACATGAACAAAGCGAGGGTAACTAACTAGGGTCACTAGTAGAAAATAAAATTGTACAAAAATATAGAACATGATTTTTTAAAAAAAAACTAGATAATGTTTTACTATCTTTTTATAATCTGTAAAATTAAAAAAATATTTTTTCTCTGTGTTGATTGGTGAGTCTGTAGTGATGGTGGGTGGGTGTCGTAAATTTTTAGGTTAAGAAATATAAATATGATTTTATGAAATATATATCAAACATTCACCAAAAATGATATTTCATTATAAATTGGAATCAGTACTGATAGCAGTACCTGCTATTCTCTGTGCTTTATTATTGTTAAAACTTATTTATAATTTGCGGTAAGTAATGAGAGGTTATAATACTTTCCCGCCTGATAAGATGTATTTTTGATTAAAAAAAAACTTTAATTCAGGTTAACGATACTTTGGCGAGTGAATTGTTGGTTCTGTAATCGCAACTTTTGGGTGAAGTACGTTGAACGGAATTCTTGGACCTGTCCAAAATGCGAGCAGTACAACGGATTTACAAAGGTAAATTTAATAGTATCAAAATTCATTTTTAGCAATAAAGTTGTACATTTATCATTAATGTAAATCTTATTTTATTGTTTTCAGGATGGCGACTACAACAAAGTTCTAACTACAGGTAGTGAACAAATTTCAAAAAGCCCTAAATTATTCCAAAGAAGTCCACCCAAAAATGGCCTCTGCAAAATGTGTAATATAAACCAACAGCTCAAGGTGACACAACTCGCAAATTTTGTTCCTATGAATGAAAATAAATATGATGAAGAAATTGAATCTTACAGGTCAGTGCCAAAATTATGTAATAAACATATTATTTTTACTTTTATACTATATGCATACTTTACTTTCGAGAATACATTATTTAGCTAGTGCCAAAGTTTATTCTTGTTATCTTGTTTATGTAGCAAATAGCAATGTGTGCTAAAGATACATCTTAAACTTTCTATAATAAAGGTATAAGTTATAAATGTTTTCATGCAAAATTTACTCCTCCTCCTCAAGGTTGCCTGTAAGAGATTGCTTCCAGAGATAAGGTTGCCTGCTGTGCATTTTTTCTTTGTATTTTAGGTTTTTGGTGTGCAATAAAGAATATTATTATTATAACACATTATACAGTATATAATAGTTATATTTTTATAACATGTTTTTCAGGAATCAGCTTGAAAAAGCCTATAAACTGTGCAGCCCATGCAGAAATGTTTTGCAAATGAAACTGCACAAAGAAAAAGAAACTTTACTGGGTTCAAAACTTTTAGAAGCAAGAACAACAGAAAAATTAGATGTTAAGAAAGAAAAGCAAAATGAACTAATCAAAAATATTATTAATAATACATCTAAACTATTAGCAGTAATGCTTTTGATTCTTATAGCAATTGAATGCTACACAAATGCCCTGAAACATAAGAATTTATCCAACACAATACATAACTTAAAACTTATATTATACAGTCTCATAGTAAGAATAATTTCGATTGTGAAAATGAAGACGCTACTCACATTCCCTGTGCTGGAGAATTTTATTGACATAAACAATACTATTGACATAGACTTATTTACAAGCTTTAACTCTGGACTTAATGATTTGACGCAGCAAGCTTTAGGAGGCTTTGTATGTTTTTTACAGATTATTGGACATTTTTGGAATATAAACAAGGCAAAATATAGTATAGTTATTGACTTATTATGGTCTATATTTGTAATTACTTGCATAGGGCATAAATATGTGACAGTTAATCCATTAATAATGAGCTTAATTAAAGTGAGTACACAAATCATTAATATTTTTGAATGATAATTACCTTTTTGGTTTTAGCCTATTTGAAGGGTACAGGCAAAGAACAGGGAATGTTCTAATGTCCTAATAGATTATGAGAAAAAAGCAATTTAATATAATATTTTTATTGAGATCAAAGTATGCAGTAACTTTTAACTACATACAGTATATTTTGAACAATCCTATTACTATGTACCATCTACTTCTTATCTATGTCATGGATATTCCCATTTTTTCTTGATTTGGGCATAGATAAAAACATATTATTAGCGACATCTGTTGAGTATTTGTAAAAACCAGTGGTTGGGGATGCAGTTATCATAGACATAGGTTTGTTACCAGTAAAAAACAAAAATTGTGATACTCTCTGTTCTTTGCATGAACCCTTCATTTGTTAAATTATGTATGTTCACTTGAACTCTAAAATTTTATATTTAATCAAAAAGTACAGTCTACAATTAAACAATTTTTTTAAAATATATATTTTATTTTCAGTTATCAAGTACTCTGGCAGTATTGCTCGTTTATAGAAACATGAATAAGACTGTTAAAACTATAACAAGAAAAAATATTACACCAAAGAAACTAAAGAAATTAGCAAATGGTTCTCCAAAAAAGTTGATCGATGAAGAAGATAACATTTCTTTGGACACTGATGATGATGTATCACTTAGTAAATTTGGTTTACACAATTTTACAGATTCCTCAAATGAAACTCTCGGCCACTACAATAATAGTTTAATCAATGGTAGATCATTTACTCCAAGGAGTGATAGTTTGTGGAGCAAACCTAAACTTAACTCGACTTTCTGTGTTAATTCTGTAAAAACAAATAGCCCCAACCCCCTCCCTAACTCAGTTTTTATTAAACCCTCCTTTAATAAGTACCAAAAACTGACCAATGACTCTGATTCAGATTTAGATGAGAGCATAAGTTCTTTATGCATAAGTAGTCCTAAAAAGAAGAGTTCTAAAATAAATCCAGTGTTTGCTCTGCGTAAATTCAGTGCATCACCCAACTTTGTAGCCCCCACTCCTTTGAATAGGGCACGACCGTTGATATCTCCTAGTAAGCTGGGGCACAGTACGTCGTGGGTGGCCGGTGGCTACTGGGGCACAGAAGGAGAGAGGCAAATATTCAATGTTAACGGCAGTCGTTCTTCCAGCCAAAGTTCAGGGTTCGAATCCCAAGCATCAAGTATGAACCAGCGGAATATCTTTTCTCAGCCGCCATCCCGTGAGGAGTCTATATGCGGTGAACCAGACCGACTATTAGATAAATATCAAAATAATTACAATCATGCCCCAGCTTTCACTCCGATAAGTACACCAGTATTCCCCCAAATGCAGTATAACGGCCATGTACAGATACCACAGCCGAGGTTCGCTCAGACGTATGTGTCTCAGAATGTGTTCCAGCAGTATGTACCAAACAGTATGTTCAAAGCCCCCGGAGGGTCCAGACTGATCAAACTGCCTCAGGACAATTCCTTCACATCCCGCTAATGCTCAACCGCTAGTCACTAATAACTTTTGACTAACATATTTTTTTGCCTTTTTTATTCTTTGAAAGTTTTTTATTAAAATCCATGAACTGCCATTATATTAAGAAATCTTGTTAAGTTATCATGCATTAGTTTTAAGCGGTTATTAGTTGTAATGAGTGAAGTTAGCTGTAAGATTTGATCTCGTGTTGGTTGGTCGCTCCGGTCGGTCCGGAGACGGCGATATGAAAGCATTAAGAATTATTATATTGTTACGATTTTTATATGGACGTCACTGTCCTATCTCTTAACAAAATGTGATATTTAAAGACTAGTAATTTTTGCAAAAAGTGAAAAAAAAAATGATTCTTGATGTTATCATTGTTTTGATTTTGTCATCTTATAATGAAAACTTTTTGTGAAACTCCTGAAATAAAAGATAAATATACTTATCTTGGTCTTTTTTTTAATTATTAATATTAAAAATAAAAATGATAATTGATAACCTATACATACATATAATAAAACAATAAGTTAGCGAAATCTGTACATGAAATATGTTTTAAAAACAATGACTAACGTATTGTGTACAGAATATACCCAAACACAGAATTATTAAATTTTTTGTCTGTTCACACAAAAAATACTGGACTGATTATGACAATAAGTTGTGTAGAGATAAATTATTATTCAATACTCGGGTCAACATTTAGGATATTTTTTGGTTCTATCGAGTTTTCTTAGAAAACGTGTAACGCTGGCTAAATCTTAAGAGATACATCAAAACGATGTACTAGAAAAATCTGCAATAGCATAAGTCTTTCTCCTAAGATACATTCACAATAACTATTTAAAACGTGCCTAGGGACGCACCCAAGCGAGGGTAAGTCACTAGTCATAAAATATAAGATCTAGAATTATGTAGGTACCTTCCCTGTTGAAAAACTCCAATAGGATCCCATCAAAAGCGACAAAAGCCACATAGAAACCAATAAATATTTATTTTATAGTTATAGTAAATATTTATAGTTTTTCAACAGGGTTTATATCCGTTATGATTAAACTTGAAATTAAATCTTCGAAAAAAAATACCTGAATAGCATGTTCTAAAATACTTAAAAACTTGTGATGAAATGTATCTCTATGTGTGTATAAATACCACAAATGCTGTAAATTAATCATCCTCTAAGACTTGACTATATGTTAAGGTGATTTATTGCAAAATACATAAAATATGTACATTCTTGATTCTATACAAAAACAATACCTACTAAATAAAGTATGTATTTACTCAAATCAATGTTACAGGGCACAAAGTTTTAAAAATTATTAAAGCTTTAGTGAATCGAAGTTGACTTGTTGTTGCTAAAACGATATAAATAAACTCACGAATTTCTGGCTTTTCTCTCACATCGTTGTAAATATTGATGTGGCATCGGCGGTACATAGGTATCTTCATATAAAGTGGACGAGTAATCTGATACGCCTGTGCACACCCACTCGTGCTCCAGATACTTTTTCAATCCCCATTCAGTTACATTACCCTGTGTATTTATCCAAATATGGTTAAATAGTTGCAGATTCCAATTTTCAGCTACAGTTAAACAGTTCCATTGCCTTTTATTAAATTAAAAATGGGCAATAGTTCAAATTTTATTGTAATACAACTCACCCTCGCTTTGCTCGGGTTAATCCCTATTTACATTTTAACGTTTAGTATATATTTCTCAGAGATGAAATATTTTCCCGCAGTAAAAAGTATCCTATATGTTCACCCGTATAACCAGCTATCATCATAACAAATTTCATCAAAATCTGTCCAGTTGTTTTCTCGTGATGTGTTCCCAGACAAAGAAAAATTCTAAAAACTATAAATTCGGCTTCTATATCGACAATAATAAGATTATCCAAAAAATATTTAATGTACAGATTCGACTCCGTTAGAATTTTATTATATGTATAAAGGAATATATAACAAATCTAAAAAGAATTAGATATACTCAGGGTCGGACTGGGCCGGAAGGGCCCGGGTGGCTCCACAAACTCGGGGCCCGAAACTAGATAATAGATTTAATCATAATTAATTTTTATTTTCTCACTTTGAAAATTGAAAACTTTGACTTTCGCATTTTTAAAAGATATGTACTGAATCGATAGAGTTTTTAAGAACATCTAAAAATTAAATTTCGTTTTACCTCTGAAACACTCTGTTAAAATAGACCAATCGGAATCCATTTATTTTTAAGAGAACAAAAATTAAAACCTGAAGTTTTCTATTTTGAAAGCGTTAGCAGGTATGTAAGGTACAAAAATCTGTAAAATGCTCCCGATGTCCAGCTACCCTCGAGAAATGGAGGGATGAAAAGCGTTGAAAATACTTTTTTTTCAATTTTTGGCTTACTGTGACGTCCTATCGAAAAATGTTCTTTACAAAAGTTGTAAGTCTAGTACAAATCTACAACTTTTATAAATGACACTTTTTACAATACCCTAAAAGCTTTTCAGATATTTACAAAAAACCCGGTTTTTAATTTCTTTTTTTGTTTTTATTTTTAATTACTGCAAAAATCTTTTGATTTTCATGACACTAGTTTCTACGGGAATGTAATCTTCGAAATACGTATACTAAAATTTTTCAATATTTAGCCGTTTCCGAGAAATTAATGTTTTATGGTCTCGGGAAGCTAAAAATCGCCCCCAACTTCAAGAGGATGCTTACGTTTAAAAAAAATCGTTCGATTTTAAGATAGGGATAATTTTTAGTCTTGAACTTTAGTTCTCGAAGAAATTAAAACATTGTATGGTCATCTTGTAAAAACACCTTTAAAAATTGAAAAAAAAAAAATAGAGAAATCGATAATTTTTACTTTGTAAACTATATTATTTTTAATAATCATTGAAAAAGTGAACTATAATTACCAAATTTTTATAAGCTGATTACACCAATGCATTTTGCGGGAAAATAAAAAAAAGTGGGCGTCACGTATAGTACTTCTTTTGTATTTTTTCCCTTAAAATCAATTTATGTTATTATTTTTGATATTTTATTAATTTTTAATCGATTTTGGAGTTAAATTAATTGTTTTTTTTTTTTCTGAAAATTTAGATTTTAAGTTAATATCAGAAAGAAATGGAATTCATTCATAGTCTAATCTTGCTTATTAATTATTCAAAAATATAACATAGTGAAAATAAGTTGATATTTACAAAATGTAGTCACAGTTTTGTTAAAAATCATAAAAAAAATTCATAAAAAAATAAAGCTAAGATATTGATGATTAAAGAGAAAAGGATTCTTTTTCATTGAAAGTCGACTATCTCGGAAAAAAATCAACGTAAAGAGTTAACGGATAGATCAAATTAAAGCTGAATAATCATGTTATCCAATTCATGTATTGATTTAACTTAAAAAAGAAATTAAGTCCGGGTAATCAAAAAAAAAACCAAAGTTTTCAAAAAAATTTTTACGACCTTTTTTTATGATTACGCAATAACCGTACATTGAAAAAAATATATATTTAAATACCTTAAAACTAGAAACGTGAAGCAATAAAATACTTTTTTTCATCTCGATACAGTTATTTTCCGCTGAGATACAGCCATTCAAAAATATTTAAAAAATGTAGGATTTTTTTTCGATCCTTTGATTTTTTTATAGTAGTGTATCAAGAAAATGCAGATTTATGCGGAAAAACTTAAAAAATATAAAAACTAATCGATAACACTAAAGCCTCATCTTAATCAATTATTTAGGATATTTATCAGTTTATATTGTCAATTATGCCATACTTTTTTATTGTTAAGGCTTTAAAATTTAAATTTAACTCCAAAATCAATCAAACATTTATAAAAATATCGATAAACTCGAAGAAATAACAAAAATAGATTTTAATGGAAAAAATACAAAAGAAAGGGTATACATATACATATATACGCTTTGCAATTTTTTTATTTTTTCACGACTCATCAAATGCAAAGTTGGAACGTTTACGGCGACAGTGTATAAGTAATAGCGACAAATTAAAAACTTATGCACACCGTTTTTTTCGTTTTGTCTCGCAAAATTCATTGGTGTAATCAGTTTATAAAAATTTGGTCAATTTACATCACATTAAGCCGAAAATTAAAATATATTTTTTTAACTTTTTTCATCCCTCCATTTCTCGGGGGTAGCTGGAACATCGGAGGCATTTTACGGATTTTTGTTCCTTATATACCTACTAACGTTTTAAAAACATAAAACGTCAGGTTTTCGTTTTTTGTTCCCAAACCGGATTCCGATCGGACTATAATGATACACGTCTAAATAAGTTGATTCAATCAAAAGTTATCGCCGTTCAGAAATTTTCAAAATTAGTTTCAGGGAACAGGAATGGCCTGTTCAGGTTCAACCATTTTCGAATTTTTCTATTTCATTTCTCTTCTTCATTCTACTCTAATTGTATGAACGAACTATCTGATCTAGGTTACATGTAGGTCGCAAGAGCTGGGCCCCCTATTCTACCTACCACCTGGCTTGCTGGGTTTATCGCTTGCCCGTGGGGGGCCCGCGCAGGCTGGGGCCCGGCTGGCAAATGCCAAATCAACTGTATGGCCAGTCCGACCCTGGATATACTAAGACAAAAATAGACTGTGTCACTCTGCTTCAGCCTATAAATTGGATCAATGAAAGAAATTCATCGACGAGCAAAAGGCTCGTAAAACGTTGTAACGTAAAAACAGACACACTTTTGGGGTTTTTAACCCATATTATAAATATTTCGCTTAATTTTTTAAAGGGGTAAGCTAATATAACGTCTCAAAAGGTATGTCCACACCAATGCGCTTTCATGTTCATCTTGCGTTTTCATCTGACGCATGCATGAAGCGCCATAGCGCATGCAATGACGCATGTGTTAAAACTAGTTCAATGACAGCGCATGCCTGTAGCGCACGCTGATCCGCCATTGCTGAGTTCACGTGCAACATTCCGCGCGTTTTTCATTACAAAATGGCGGAAGATAAAATTAAAACGTTAGAATTTATTGAAGATTATCGGAAATTTGAAGTATTGTGGAATCACAAGCACAAAGATTACACAAATAAAATAAAAAGAAACGATGCGTTGATTTCTCTGAGCAAAAAAAATAATTATGATGTACAAACGGTTAAAAATAAGATAAAGAGCTTGAGATCATACTTCTCCAAGGAACATCAAAAAGTTGCGACCAAAAGGAGTGGGTCTGGAATAGAAGATAACTACGAATCATCGTGGTTTGCCTACAAGTCACTTTCATTTATTTTAGACGCAATAACGCCCAGAGAAACCGTAGACAGCTTAGGCAGTACCGCAGAAAATGTATGTATATGTTAACAATTATTTATTTATATGTAGTTTAAGTTATCCTACTCTTAGTATAAATGTAAAAGTAACAATATTTGATGAGTACCTATCAAACTCAATCACGATCATAGCCGCTAGTCATAGAGGATTCTACGGTTCCTACAGCGCCACGATTTGAAGGCTGATTGGCCGATAGATCTCGACGAGATACGCTGAAAAGTAAGAATAAAATTTTTCGATATCTATGAAGTTCTATTGGTTTACGAAAAATTCTAAAAACAGAAACATCAGCCCAAAAGATTTTTCGACAATGCACTCTGCCCTTGATAGTAATTAAATACTCTCTTTGGGGATCCTACATTCAGGTCACTTGTATAGGGTTTCATGCTATACGAAGTTAGGGCAAATGCATCACAAGCAACCAATACATAAGGAATTGGCATTGATCGCCTGGCTAAAGGTTCAGGTGTTGGTAAATGTAGCTCATCATTTTCTAGGGATCTAGAGAAAGAAGTCTTATTGAAAACACCACTATCTGAAATACGCCCTTGGCAACCATGAACGTTGGCACGTACGTAAAAAAAGGTAATTAGCATCGTTTATAGCGAGTTAAACGATGCTGCTTGTTCCTTTGTAATTATATTATATGTATTATGGTGTTTTATGGTCGTAGAATTACAATATGTTTTCCATGTAAGGCCCCAATGCAATATGGGAAATTCCAACGTCGGTCGAAGCAAGCAAGTTGTTTCCATTGCTGTTCCGTTGATGATATCTGTAAATATTGCAAAGTTTAAAATTCTTAACGTTCAAATTCTCTTTTAAAATTTTCACCATGTTTCAGCAGTTCAGTTCTACATCACAAGATCAAAGCAGTGAATCTCAGGCCTCAACTTTTTCGCAAAATGACCGTGAATTTATTTCACCGTTACGGAAAAAAAGGAATATCGATAAAGGTAGGATGGATGAGAGAGAAGAAGAAGCATATAGCATAATGAAGACAGCTAATGAAAACATGAACAATAAAGATGAGTGTACTATATTTGGACAACTTATAGCATGCAAACTCCGGAAGCTCAATTCACGGAACAGATTGTTAGCAGAACGTCGTATTAACGACATATTTTTTAATTTGGAACAAGAAGAAATTGATTCTGTAACAGTTAATCGTGCTAATAACGTATAATCTGTAGTACCACCAACTTCCCAATCAACTTCGACACAGCGTCAGCCTGTGTCAACCGAGGATTTACGGTCACACGCAGAAAACAAGTCAAACGTCTTGGGAGATATCAACAGTCAAAGCATCCTGAATCTTCAACCATTTCTAACATTTAATTATATATAGTTAAATATTTTCTATTTTCTTAAATAAAAACTTACATTTATATAATCTTTTAATCCTTCTATTAGATCTTTCAAGACTTCTGACGACATAGATGAAATGGTTTGCTTTAAGACTTTAATCAGATACATCAAGGACATAAATGAGTCCCCAGAAGCCAAAAATCCAAGGGTAATTGCTAATTTTATTTCAGCGGATATCGCTTCTCGATAATGAGTGTTTTGTTTCGTAATTTTTGGATCCACTATTTTCAAAAACTTGTTAAAAGAGGCTTTAGACATTCGTGTAAAGTTTTTAAAAAATTGTTTACCACTAAATCTTTCAATATCGTGTTGCTCCGTTTCTTCAAATAATCTTTCATCCAGATACTCCTTTTCTTGCGTTTTTTCCTTGTAGTTAATCTATACTAATATTATAAAGCTGAAGAGTTTGTTTGTGTCTTTGTTTGGTTGAACGCCCTAATCTCAGGAACTACTAATCCGATTTGAAAAATTCTTTTTGCATTAGATAACTGAGGAAGGCTATAGGCTGTATATCATCCTGGAAAACTGTACGGCCCCCGTGGGATAGATTTGTTTTTGTCTAGGGATGAACCCGAAGCGAAGCGAGGGTGAGTCGCTAGTACTAAATATGGCACACAAATAGCTACAAGTTCACACGTGTCCATCTTGACGACTGATCAGGGCACACAAGTGTAAATGATAAGCTGCAATTAAGGTAATCAATATGCAATAATGCTACGCTTGACGCGAGGCGAATTGAAAGTTGAAGATGCAAGATGAACATGAAAGCGCACTAGTGTGGAGATACCTGTAGACTATAGGTACCTTACGTATAGTGGATAAGGAAAGAATTTAAAACATTTAGCGCAGTACACTTAGATAGTGTCCTAAAATAGACTACACAACGAATGATGGCCCTTTTTTACAAAAAAATTAAAATTATACAAACGCATTTTCGAGAAACAATAAAGGCCAAAAAGTTTATAGAATTCGAGTCTTTCTGTCTAGAGTCTAGACAATCGTGCACTACTCGAGAACCGCATTATAAATAGGATTTTTTATTGAATAAGACTACTATTATAAGTTTGTATATATATGTGTGTGTGTGTGTTACTGAAATGGCTGGACGGATTTGGATTAAATTTAGTATACGCGTAGACTGTGACCTGGAGACAAGAGTAGCACATGTCACATACTGCCGTCATAAAAAAGAAGGCCGCAACTTCGTCAAAGTTGATTTCGAGATATTTGAAGTTTTATCTTAGTACTTAGTACCTAGTAGTTTGTACTTAGTTACGATGTAAATGGTTATGGTATCTCCGGATTAATAAGACTTAGAGCTTTATGAGTAAGATTATCAAATAGCATTTTTTTTTTGCTTAATCCGAATCTGCATTTAAGTCATTTTTGACTAAATTTTAAGTTACGGCCTTCTTTCTTATGACGGCAGCATTTAGGTATAGGCTACTGTTAGGCACCTAGGGATGCACCCGAATAAAGCAAGAGTTGATTACTACCTACCTACCTGCCTACCTGGTACCTACTTTAATTCTAATCGACCAAGAACTAACTTTGCATATACTAGGAGCAAAGATATACACGTAAGTATGTACATACAAAACACTTAGTGAGATCTGGTTGAGGATAAAATTGATGAGCACTTCTTTTATAATAACGCATATTTGGCCCACATAAGGGCTTTGGAAGGTGGTTGTAGACGAGGTCAGTGGTAGTCGCAAAATTCCCACAGGCGTCGTGACTGTCGTGCCTGATAATAGAATAGACGTTGCCCTGTAAAAATATGTATCTATAGAAAAACCTTTATCTATTCTACTGTTTCTACTGCAGAAAATATAGTTCTCATACTGTTATTACAATTGGTATTCAAAAAATTAAATTTGAATTCAAAACTTGATTTTAATGCTTACAATTTGTGTCATTTCAACAGAAATTCCAAAATTATTTGTCCATTTACATTGTACATTTTTCCGGGATAAAAAGTAACCTATGTGTTATCCCAGACTATAATCTATCTCTACGCCAAATTTCATCCAGATCCGTTCATACATCCATACTCACAAACTTTCACATTTGTAATACTAGCGGCTCACCCTCGCTTGGGTTTGTCTCTAGGAAAACAAAAACAAACCTATCCCACGGGAACCATACATTTTTTCCGGAATAAATAGTAGCCTATGTGTTAACGCAGACTGTAATATATCTCTGTGCCAAATTTCATCCAGATCCGTTCAGCTGTTCTGTCGTGAAAGAGTAACAAACATCCATACTCACAAACTTTCACATTTATAATATTAGTATGGATTAGTACCTATAGATGCAAAATACCTGCAAACTGTTTAATTTGTTTAATCTAAAATCTGGTTGTCTAGATTCTGGCTTTAATTTTTCGTAATTTATCTCTTCTTTAGGAGGAAAGTAAAATGTGCCGCCTTTCGGACACTCTATTCTGTCTTCTACCCAATTTCCTTGAAAATAAATATACGGATATGAGAACCATCAATAATAATAATTGACGGCACATTCATTTGTGTGATGAGCACGAATGTTTGTACTCCAGTCATGGGTGTTTATATTTATAATACATACGTATTTAAAGTTATATATGTGTAGTGTATCAACTATCTGGTATCCGTAACACGAGCCTCGTAGCTTACCATGGAACTAGACGATGCTGTGTGTTAATGTTCCAGCATATTTATTTATTTTATTATTTATTTACAGTTTGATGCTAGGAAATTATCAGTATAAGTTACTGTTATTTTTTTTTTATTATTTAGCAACTAAACCACAACCTACTGACCAGCGCAATTCGAAAATATACATTATTCGAAAATATGATTTTTTAGCCACTTTAGACTCTAGATGTTAGCCACTAGACCTCTCCACTTTATATGAGAGATGTACAATAGGACGCCGAGCTATATTTTTGGAAGTAGCTAGCTACTTGTAACTTGAACAACTGAGACGACTAACAATAAGATTAGCTAGATTTTTAGTTCAAATGACTGGATTGTGAGAGTTAGTGTATGTATGTTTGTTACTGTTTCAAGCTGTAACGGCTAGAGCGATTTTGATGAAAAGTACACACATATGATCTAGAGTACCTAATACAAAGACTTTGGTATCTAGGGCACATAAGTTTATCATATTGATTAAATTGGTAACGAGATTTCCTATGGTTGTGTCGTAGAACCAACTTATCATGCATACTTTGAAAGTATAGATCAAAATATTATGTACCTACGACATTATAGTCATTAGAATTATTACTGTCATGATAATAAACAAATAAAAAAAATATATGTGGTACTGTTGCTGTAAGCTGCAGCCGTTAAGTTCGAAAACATGTTAATTAGGTAAGTATATAATAAAAGGTTCATTGGAATCTAGAAAACTAG
The DNA here is from genome assembly GCA_905404265.1 of Fabriciana adippe. Lineage (NCBI taxonomy): Eukaryota > Metazoa > Arthropoda > Insecta > Lepidoptera > Nymphalidae > Fabriciana > Fabriciana adippe. The sequence goes on from FR989989.1 coordinate 15,142,199, forward strand.
CCGTTATTAAGGATGCAGGATTAAACAAATTCAATGCAAGTCGTAAAATCTGTATTGAACTGTAGGCTTTATCGACTTCATTATTACTTATATGTAGGTATAGTTTACCTAATAGTACTCCTGTGCAGAAGACAGGTCCAGGCCTCAAAGCCTTGGCAATAGCCTCCGCTCGAGTTGGAGATTTGGCCCTTGTATTTATAGTAGTCATTATGTTAAGCAAAAAATGCAATAAAAATATAGGTATGTAAATTTAATTTCAATTAATACAAAAATAATGTTTATTTACAATGATTGGTTGACATGACTTTAGTATGTATAAACTATTGATAATTTGTTATCTTTGGAGATTATATAAAACCTTAAAATACATGTATTAATTTTAGAAAATACCCTTATTACTTAATGCAAACATAATGTTCGTTCAACAAACTTATTATGATTTCTTCTATACATATAATAAAATTGTAACTAAGTCGAATCTGTACATTAAATATTTTTTAAAATCTTATTGAAATAGACATTATTATCGGTAGAGGCCGAATCTATAGTTTTTAGAGTTTTTGTCTGTCTGTGACCACATCACGGAAAAACCACTGGAGGGATTTTGATGAAATTTGGTATGATGATGATAGCTGGTTATCCTGGTCAACATATAGGATACTTTTTACTGCGGGAAATTTTCTCGTCTCTGAGAAAACTAAACGTTAAAACGTAAGTAGGGACGAACCCGAGCGGAGCGAGGGTGAGTCGCTAGTATAATATAAAAAATTGTTTATTAAGTCTTCAAAGTTCAAACATGATCCAAAAAAAATAAAAAGTCTGATTTAAGAGATTTTCAAAATATGTACACTTTCTTTGGGTGTATATATCATGATACATATTTACGAGTATACATATTAGACTTTAAGAGACATCGCGTGAAATCTTATTTTTAACCGACTTCCAAAAGGAGGAGGTTATCAATTCCATTGGTATCTTTTTTTTATGTATGTACATCGATTACTCTGAGATTTATGATCCGATTTACGTGATACGTGATAATTTGAAAAAAAACGTAATGTTAAAAAAACTTAAAAAAAAAAATAAACCGACTTCCAGGCACAGAAAAGTAAAAAATAACCAAACGGGGGTTTTCATTTAGAATAGATACCTAATCAGATATTTTTAAAGTCGGTGCCAGCCAATACAAATCAAAGCACACGGACTTCGAAAATATCTGATTAGGTATCTATTCTAAATGAAAACCCCGTTTGGTTATTTTTACTTTTCTGTGCCTGGAAGTCGGTTTTTATTTTTTTTTCAAAAAGTTTTTATAATTTGGGTGGTCTCACTTAAATATCAAAAAATGTTTTTTTATAATAAGTGTAATTATATGTTAAAGTCATTAGTCAACTAATACTTTTATCATTATCATCATAGTTTGTTGGCCACTACATATAGCTATTTATTTTTTTATTATACATTGCTCCTCGTGGGTTCGAACCCAAATTACATTGTAATGTTTAGTATAGATGTCTCAGAGATGGAATATTTTCCTGCAGTAAAAAGTATATATGTTGACTTGGATAATCAGCTATTATCATACCAAATTTCATCAAAATCTGTCCAGTGGTTTTTAGGTGATGCATTCTCAGACAAATAGTATGTATAGATATTTTTTTTCTATTTCATTTATTATCATTATTTCATTTTCATTTCATTCACACAACTTCAATCCATATCCCTTGCAGGGTAGGCATAATGCATAAAAATGTACATAATATATAAGAAAAGAGAAACAATAAAAAAAGAGAACACATATATTATAACTTTATTGTAATATTGATGATCTTAATCTATGCTGTATCTTTAACAAAGGACCACAACAAAACCTTTTGTACAGTTTTATGTAAATTAAACTAAAACAATTCATAAACCCAAAACAAGAATATAGCTAAATATATTATTTTATGAAATTTCTAGTTTGTTTATTATTCTCTAGGAAATAAGACACTCTGATAAATATACTATAACACCTGGTTTGTAAATAATAACAAGACATTTTTTATCGATCAAGATATTAATGCTATTTTAAATATAACTTTATTCAGTCTCCATGGGCAGATTAAGCTTTGGTTTTGGCAATATATGCAAAAGAGCTGACAGTTGGCTTTCAAGAGGACCTGACTGATCGACAATGTTCTTCATATTATTTTCAACTTGCAGTAGATCCTGGTTAATTATTTCCATATTCTGAAATAAACACAAAGCATAGTATCTGTACTTCTAAGCGTTCTTCTGCTTAAGCTAAATTTACAGTAGAAATTTAGGATTCTTTGAGTTAGAATTTTCTGTTAGCCGGCAGTATTGAGTTTACATTTATTTTGTTTATACTTCATATATTATATTCTTCACCGTAGTTTTTTTGCTTCAAAAATATACCCAAATTTAAAGAGAACTATTTGTACTTATATGATATGTTCATAGATGGAGTAAATGGTGTAATTTGAGTAGGTACTTATAGATTTATCAAACCCTCACTGAAATTATATATCAAAAAATATTTATAACACTAATTGCAATTTGTTACTGAATATAAATATGATATTTTACAAATGCAGCAAATATTAAGTATTATATTTGTTGAATTAGATAATAATATCTATTTATAATTTTCAATCTACCCTTCTATTTACCTACCTTAATCATTGATGAGTATAGATGCTTGAAATTTTTATCACTATATTTTATAAATCCACTAACATTTGACTCCGTATCTGATATTATTGAAGTCATTTTTATAGATAGATAGAAGATATTATTGAAGTCGTTTATACGTAAAAGATTTTTTATTAGTAGGTATTACTTCTTTATCAACGTTAAACATACAATTTAAAATTTAATTTACAACACAGATTTACAAATGTCAAGCACATATTTTATAAAATGTATCTACAGTCTATACAACAAATGATTTTTTCGTTCAGAAACAGTATTCGAAATAGTATAATGAAAATAATATTCAAATAAATTGATATGTTAAGAAAATTCACTGCAAACTAATATATAATTATATTTATATCAAGCATAAGAAATAAAAGTGAATTCAGAATTTCAATTTATATTATAAAGTTTTATGTGATTACATTTTTTTAAAACGTTTCTAACATGACATTGACGTTACAAATCTCCTAATGTCAAGTTCAATAGAATCGTCTGTCATCTGCAGTAAATTACTAATTTTAAGCCCCAAGAGAATTTGTAACCAATCCGGATCTTCTTGCAGGTTTTCTCTGTTACTTGATTGGTCGGAAACTCGTATCCTGTTTGTGCGACGTCAATGGGAACAAGGACTGCAGTAGCGAATACAGAGATGGAGATATTTAAAATAATATCGTAGAAATGAAATAAAATAGTGGATTTGTGCAATAAACATTGTAATTAAAGGGCAAGTGTATGTGGCTTATTCGACTATTGTGTAGTGCAAATAATATTATATTAAATTATAAATTTCACATCTTTTCCATCAGTATGAAATGTTGTTTTTAATCGATTATTGACAAAATTATTGATTTTAAGATAAAAGTATCTAATATAATTAAAAATTCAAGTAGTATGGCTAAAACATTAAATCCTTTATTATAATTAATCTCTATTTTTTTGCAATCATGATCTTGTTTTCTTAGTGTGTCATGACTAGTCTTTTTATTTATTTTAGTTTACATTCGCTTGTTTATCATGATTTCTGACTCTAAGCATATAGTTTATATAATTTTTTGCGTAACCTATATTGTAAGAGATTTTAATCACCATCTTTTAACATGTCATCTATTTAGAATGTAGTGTTACAGCTGAAAATGTAAAATGTATTTAGTGATTATTTTTAGTTCTTATTTTCCTTTTTTTAAAGTTTGTTTTTAATTTTAACTTCATTTAATTCTTTTTTTCAGTCCAATCACAAATCTTTTGCATTTTTATATGTAACTGAGTAATATACTTTCTTTCATACTCTCTGATATCCACCTTTCCCCGACCTATTATGTTTACTCAATATTATAGATAGTAAAAGCATACAATTCCACAATTTAAAATTTATTAAAAAGAGATTATTAATAGTGCTGTTCTCTACTGTTACAAAATGTGAATTATATAAAATAAAAACCTTTACCGTATAGACACTTTCTTTATAAGAAAATAAAAAGATATATAGTCATTATACCTATAGGACTTGTATTCACATTCATTTATTATATTGATACAGTTTGGAAAAATGATTTAAATTCTTAAACTTGCCAAAAATAAAATAACATTATATATTTATTCATTTATAATAGTTTGTAACATTTACTTTAATTTACTAAAATAACATTTTTATCAAGCATTGTTCTAAAAATTTTTATGAACACAAAACTTCACACCGTTTTTTGTCATACAAATCCAATTGTGATATTAAGACAATTATAATTCACGATGCACTTGGCTAGCAACGCAAATGAATAGACCGCATTAGGCGGCAGTAGTTTGCCGGCGCCGGCCGGGCTGGCGTCGCGACGTCGCTCCACCCCTACACCCCCTGCCTCTCTCGATCCCACTTGTTTCGTTTTCCCTTGCAACATAACGTTTGATGCTGTTTCAAAACGTACGACAACTTTACCCAGTTATTTCGAAGAAGTCTAATATACTCCCGTTTCAGTTGACAATGTTCGCGTAATTTAGTACGTCATGTCAGATCATGACGCTACGTGTGTGGAAAGTGAGGAAACCCAGGACAAAGAGTGTGGCGAAACAATCGAGGAGTATATTGACAATGTGACTGAAAGTGGAGAATGCTCATCTGTGCCTAATGAAGCTAGTGCCAATAATGATGAATCTTTAGTTAGAGAGAGTGCCAGTAGTGGCGTCGATCAAAAGAAGGATGTATATGGTAATAGTCCAAAAGGATCTATACTATGGACGAAAGAAGAATCGCAGTTACGTGTATCATGGAACTTGCTGGAAGGGACTGCGACACCGAAAGACTACGTGGCATTATGTTACACAGGTGAGTCTTAAGAAGTTTCATTTAAAATTTTGTATTTTTTTTTTCTAAAATGATTCCGTAATTTAGAAATGAGAAAATATAAATATTAAAATATCTCGATTTTTCGTCATAACTCGTGATTATTTGTGTCTATATTATACAGGTTACATTAACTATATATTTTTGTCTATTTTGAATACTCTCATAGTTATTATCCTTTGATATCTTTGTTGAAAGTTGCTAATACACGTAATCATAAAGCTTGATAACAGGACAGTTAAGGAATTATATTTTTGGGATAAATTAGGTTTTGCAAAACGAAATTACATTTATTTAGGTAGCCTATTGTCTAGGACTTTTTTAAGATAATGTATGATTCAGCCTTAAATAGATAATGGTAATAGTCAAGACTACTTTCAGTCGGATTACCTTAATCTGAATACTAGTAAGTATTACGACGACTGATTGAAAATAAAACCGGTAAAGTGCGAGTTAAAACAAAACTATTAAGGATTCCAATTTGCTATTTAGCTACAAAACCCTAAATAATATAGAAATATTAGGCATAAAGGATTAAAATATAAAAAAAAAAAATTGAATCCGTAAAAAAATAATTTTTGTATATCCGCAGTACCATTTTGGTACAATTTTTGCATATTTGTCATTGATATACAAATGTATGAATATATCAATGATATTTGTCCATTTTTTATGGTTACCTAAATCATGACATTCACTCCATGAACCAAGAGCCCTTTTCAGACGCGAAATGACTGGTACTAATTTCATCTCGTCCATTCCTACTCTCGGAAGGCCTTTTGCGGTCCTCAAACCCTGCTTTAAAATAATATGCCAATTACATACCGGAGTAGGTGTAATTTATTTCAAAAAATATAATAATTATTTGGATAAAATTATAATTTAATTAACCGTAATTTTGAGAATTCGTAAAGAGCTTTTGTTGTAGATATAACAAAAGACCATTAAAGTTTCGTGAGATTGTTTTATACAATGTTCTCGTTTAGACAATAACTAAGAAGAAAATATCGTTCCAAAATTAAATTATGAACTGACTGAATAAAATTGAATCATGGTTCAAGCCTAACAAAAAACTAACTAAAACTAATTTATACATATAATAAAACTGTAGAGGTCAAATGTACCTACATAGAAAAAAATGCTAAAAATCGAGCCAGGGGGATGTAAGAAGAGAAATAGATCAAATCCAGATTTTTTTTCAATTTTTTTGTTTCTCTATCTGTTTGTCTGTTTGTACGGGCTAATCTCCGAAACTGTTGGAGCGATTTGAATGAAATTTTGCATAGTGGTACCTTATATCCCCGGTCAACATCTTAGATACTTTTCGTCCCGGAAAATTAAAGAGTTCCCGTAGGATAGTTAAAAAAACTATAGTAACTTATACAGCTTAGTACACAAAAACTACCTATTGAATTTTAATGAAACTTTACAATAATATAGTTCATACATCAAAATAACAAATAGGCAACTTTTTATTTCGGAAAAATGTACGGTTCCCGTGGGATAGATTTGTCTTTGTTTGTCTAGTAGCGAGTATTATAATAATATTTTAAGCTAAAGAGGCTGTGTGTTTTATCGTTGTTTGCACTCTAATCTCTAAGTCGGAATTTAAAAAATAGTTTTGCATTTTGTAGCCTATTTATTAAGGAAACTTACTCTTTGGATTAGTATATTTTATTTATTTCAAGTTAGGACAAATATAATTAAGTGTATTCTAAGCATTACGCTGTTTAAAGAAGAAAGGTTCATCTTTTGTAGAGATAATTAACAAAAACAAACTATGCAAGGTACAATGTAAAATTTTCTTATGCAACATGATATAAAATATTCATGGAACAAAGCTTAATATCAATTTCATTGTATTTGAGAATATTGCTATCTTCTCGGATTATTAATCTCAGTCACAACATACTGTTATATCAACGAAAAAAGGGTGCGGAATAAGAACTGGAGCATTCCTTCTTTAGTTAAAGAACCTTTTCGCAAACAAAGCAACCTTCAAAGATTTGCATGTCACTACTGCGTGTGATTCATTGTTAACTTTGATATTACATGTGAGTTACAATACAAAAAAAATGTTTAACAAAGAACAAACTGCGATACCTTAATTGGCAAACCAGCCAACTCCACATTTCGTCAAAAAATATTTTTTGGTTTAGATTGTACGTTGCAGTAATTCAGTAGGATTATTTTAGTAGGATTTTACAGTATCAAAAATAACAGCTTACGATATTATCTACCAACGATATTTTTTTAGATTTTTAGTAAGTAGTGTACAAAAAATATTATAAAGTTTTAAGTGTCGCCTCAAAAATTTGCTTATATGGAGTTAGCTGGTTTGCCAATTAAGGTATTTATTTAAGACATAATATAAATTGACGACAAAAATCTTTTTAAGTTTAAATAATAAATAATAAGTTATTGGAAAATATATCAAGATTATAGGGTCGGTCGTTAATTTTCACAAAATCACACTTTGTATCAGAAGCTTTTGCAAATGCGATTGCGTTATTGCGTGTGGACTTATGCAATGTTATAGAGAAAATAAACACTTTAATTATTATTGCCCAGAAAGCTGGCATAATAGCTCCCAACACCTTAATATTTGTTTTTTTTTTTGTTTTTAAGTAAAAAAAATAATGCCCAGAATCGTAGCGGCAATCTTGACGCTACTACAACGGGTCTCTTTTGATAAGAGGGTCGTAGTTTCACCCCAGTGACAATTCTAAAATATTGCTTCCGTTTCTCTGATAGGTCTTGAAAAGTTCCTCATAATACACTAGGTACTCATTTATTTTATTTGCAAACTTAAAAGACGGTACCCATTTTGCACTGACTTATTCCATGACTGTAGTCTCCAAAAACTTTCTTTACTGCTATTTCTTGCATCGGTAGATCAAATTTTTTTCTTCTACTAACTTGATACTATCTGTAGTACTAGTGAGCTATCATCAACTGGATCGAGATTCAATGCCTTTGGAATCTTATACCAAACTACGGAATACGGTCTAAGCAATTTTTTAAGTATTCTAAGAGCCACGAAATCTAGATAGAGATCATTAAAATTCCGAACTTATAACTTAATTGTCATTGAAACGTAGGTATGTTGTATCATCGTGGGTTTCCTGTTACTCTAAACTTGTTGAATTAAAGCTATTCGCTGTATAAAACTTTCTTAAAATTATACAGAAATTAGCGGTATAAATAACAATTCCAATAATAAATATTTTGTTTCTTTTACATATCCAGAAATATTTAAGTTTAGTATATTTCGAAGCAATATTTTTATTTAAACAGATATTTTTTTATTATAAAAAAAAGATTGGCTAACTTGAAAAGACAAGTCTTTATTGCCTCTTACACAATGCGGCGGTCGAAGTCCGTAATTTTAATCTATAATGTTGTGCATCGAAATGCTATGGCCCATGCCACGTGGAGAAATATTGGTGAGCCCTATGTCCAACAGTGGGTGACCTCTAGCTGAAGAGGAAGAAGAAGAAGAAGAAGAGAAAAATATAAAACATACACAATAAAATAACATAATTATAAGTAGTTCCGATAAATATCCGGTCATTATACCTAAAATATTAATATAATGCGCGAAAAAATTGAGAGGAACTTCCACTTCTTTATATAAAAAATGTTTCTATACAGCAAAAAATGTTTCATTACGGCAATTTAAGGTGTATCTAACAGCAGCGTAGCAGTTGAAAGCACAAGTGTCACAGATAATGTTCGCTCGGCGAAACGACGATGTTTTTGCCATATAAACCAAATAGGTCAAAGTATTTTTTCGTGAAAAAACGACACAACGTGTCTGTTGTTTTTGCAGAATGTAACGTTTCTCGAACCAGCAAGACTGGATGCGAGTTGGCTGTAACTGTACAGCGCGAGCTTGTTGCAATAATTGAAAACAGGAAGTACACTCCGCCCTCTTGATAACATCGCTGCACTTGCTTCAAATGTCTGATGTTACTTGAATTAAACTATATGAGATAAAGATAATTAAGAAGAAGATGGTTAAAATAATTATATTAAAATATATACAGGGTGGAAGAAATCGATGGGACATGGAAGAAAAGTACCTTAAATATTGAAGTTATCAAGATTTACTCAAAGGAAACATTTCTTTATTTTTAAAAATAATAATAACTGCATTTAATTTTTTTTTAAAAAAGCTTACCTCAACCGGGAATCGAACAAAATAAAAATGCAAAAAAGGACACCGTCACTATTTTATCGAATTAATCGATAGGGTCTATGGTAAGGATAAAATCTCTCGAACAAACATTGCGTCTTAGAATTAAAGAAAACGATGAAAACTTACAAATTATACATATCGACTCTAACATCGTGGAACAAAAGCATAAGACAAGGAAGAAAAGTGTTTTAAACACTGAAAATATCAAGTTTCACTCCAAAGAAACATTTTTTTTTTAAGAATATGATAAACTGGATTTAAATTTTTTTTAAAAGAGGACGTGAACCGGTAATCGAACCAGCGAAAAATGCAAAAAGGTACAACGTTACTATTTTATCGACGAAAATTGTAGAAAACTGAAGAAAAGTGTTTTCCACTTTCTATGCGTTTGTTCCACAATGTTAATTAGAGTCGACATGTATGTATAAATTGTAAGATTTCATCGTTTTCATCAATTGTAACATACAATTTTCGTTCGAAACATTTCATCCTGTCTATCTACTAATTCGATAAAACAGTGACGGTGTACCTTTTGCATATTTCGTTGGTTCAATTACCGGTTCGGGTCACCTCTTTTAAAAAAAATTTAAATCCAGTTTATCATATTCTTAAAAAAAAAAATGTTTCTTTGGAGTGAAACTTGATATTTTCAGTGTTTAAAACACTTTTCTTTCTTGTCTTATGCTTTTGTTCCACGATGTTAGAGTCGATATGTATAATTTGTAAGTTTTCATCGTTTTCTTTAATTCTAAGACGCAATGTTTGTTCGAGAGATTTTATCCTTACCATAGACCCTATCGATTAATTCGATAAAATAGTGACGGTGTCCTTTTTTGCATTTTTATTTTGTTCGATTTCCGGTTGAGGTAAGCTTTTTTTAAAAAAAATTAAATGCAGTTATTATTATTTTTAAAAATAAAGAAATGTTTCCTTTGAGTAAATCTTGATAACTTCAATATTTAAGGTACTTTTCTTCCATGTCCCATCGATTTGTTCCATCCTGTATAATACCATTTTGATTTCCACGGCTCTATATAATTGGGAGTAATATTACTTTGTAACTCTCTCGCCAGGTACCTATGCTATATAGTTAACAAATAATTTCGCAAAATATAATAATAACGGATTGATCCTTTGAAGAAAGCTTAAGAATATTTTAGAATTAAGTTAAATTGCAGGTATTGAGCCTGGTTTATAAGATCGAAAAGAAAAAACTTTGTCATACCTACTACTCGACATTTTTATTCAAGTAAATTGCAAAATTATTCACCAGAGACCTTTTATTTCAACAGTGGCAAAGATTTTATGGTAATGCCAATTATAATTTTTCTTTTTAAAGTCAAAGCTAAGTAGCCTTGCTCTTGTATTAATGTACTTTTTAATGGAGGCAATGATTTCCTAAAGTTCAAGAAAGTGCAATCTGCGCCCACGCATTTAATTGTGCGCCCGCGCAGGCTCCCGCGTCGATACCCTGCAAATTGATAGCCGCTTTTATTACTTAACACACCGTTTTATTACCAGTAAAATGGGGGTGACTCACATGGCGGGCCTCAGTGTTCTATACGGATATTAACGAGGATGCATATTTTTTTCCCAGCAAACTTAATTTGGGCTTCAAAGTCAATTATTATTATTGTCGCTTTGCAAAAATGGAGATGCGTTATGATCGCTTTTTTATGTTTAATCAAAGAACATCATATTTGGAGTTGGCTCTTTAATAAGAAATGGTTTCTTATTTCGCTTACTTATTTATAATGCAAATATTTTCTTTATTTATTATGTTAACTGTAGAATTAGATGCGCCTAAATACTCCGACATTTCATATAAGATTTACTTAAAATCTTATATTAAAAAAAAAAACCTATTCATCTTCGAATTAATAGGTGTAACATGTAGAGTTAAGTATAATCTGGGACAATCTCAGATGTAATAGATACGTTTTAAGACTAATTTAGCTGTAATTCATCACGTCAGTGAGATCATCGACCATATTTGCTATCTTTCACAAACAAAGGCAATGAGAGCAACGTTGGGCACGCGATAGTTGCATAAGCTCTTATAATACCTTTCACCACAACCGCAATTTCCTTGTTTTAGCATTTTCTTTATAATTGATGGAGTTCACAATTTAGCTAACATCTATGTGCGATTTTAAAGTAAAGTTTTTATCACGTTTTAATCTACACAATACTTAAATATTATGTACGATTATATGTAAATACTTTGAGTAAATGAAAGCAGAAAAATGCGCGGTGTAAAGTAAGTAAAGTTAACGGGACATTTTAATAAATCGTTTGAAGAAAAAAATTGTTATGAATTATGATTGGTATTGTTGTTACCTATGTAGGTATTGACTTCCGTTATATTTACAATGCGACTCTCCAATTTCACCCGGCTGTCGCGGATTCTGCATTCTCATTCGTGTCACGACTGCATCGTCAAAAGGGCGCTATTAAATCGACTGTCGCCGATATTCTGACAATCATGATTCGAGTAACTAATGTGACGTTCTCTATATTAAATATCTAATATATAAAATTCTCGTGTCACAGTTTTCGTTGCCATACTCCTCCGAAACGGCTTGACCGATTTTGATGAAATTTTTTGTGCTTATCTAGTAACATTATAATTTATCTTTATAAGTCCGTCGCGTCGTACATTTTTAAATTCTATCAAACGGTGTAAATTAAGGTTAATTTTTATGTTCTAAAATTGTTCATTTTATTGCTATTATAAAATAAATACATATTAAAATAATAATAGAAAAATGTTGACATTCATTAGCTATGATGATGACGCATACAATCATAATATATCAATATGTAACTGTGTTTATTCCGTTTAATCCAAAGCGTTTATCGTAAAATGTTGATTTAGTAGAATTATCGTTATGAATTTAATTAAAGACGAAATTTAATGACGGAATGTGTCGTGTGGTCACCACGCCTCGGTGGTCGCATGAATGAGCAAGGCCCCGCGCCCCCCGCCACTCGGTTGTGAATGAAGTCCCCAACGGCGCGTGCCTCGCCGCTCACGCTCAGTCGCAAAGAGCACCGCGCCGCCACGCGAGCGCATGTTCGAAATTCGAATTTTGACGGAACGAAATTTGAAATCGCGAGTACCAGTGTTTATTAGTTCGTTTTTTTGACCAAGGAAATAATATATTCTGCCAATTTTTATTGGTAAATACTACTGTATTATAACTGCGTGTACCAACACCGCTTATTAAGGATATTACGTATTAGGTAAGTAATTAAAAGCGAATTTTATGCCTATCAACTGTGAATGTCTATTATATCTAGTTAGGTGACACGTAGGCTAGGTTCATTGAAAAATACAGTGGGCTGTGCTGTAGGTGGTGCCCACGTTGTTTTCATATATGGTACATGTAGTACGCAGTCATGTCTTCTTCGATATCGGGCCCGTTTTATTTGGGTGATCGCTGTAGGTGTCAGTAATACTTTCACAAGTTAAGCAGCCAGTATTACTTAAGGGGTTATTATCTAAATTTGACTTGTTTGTAATTTCATCGTATGTGGGCTTACTTTTTCATCACAGAACCATATTATAATCTATACCTAATCATTTAACTATTGATTTAGTATTACGAATAAGAAATTTTAAATATATTACAATATCTTTTAATATAACACGTCCTTAAAGCGTTTTTATTCTGTTGTCAATTTTTTTTATTAATTAAAAATTTAAATGCCTAAATTATAAGGAACTGAGAATTTAGTTAAGTCACACAAATAAATTAAATTAATACAATAGATATACATTTTTAAGTCGTTTAAATTGTAATTTTCATGAACCCGGTACTTCAATGCTATAGAATTATGAATGGATAATGATTGTTAAGTGTTAAGTGTCTATATTAGATATTAAATAATATTTTTTGTTTAATATAAGAAATATAGCCAAAATAAGTTAATATATAGTTATTAGTTAATTTTAGTATATAAAAATGTTGATTACAATTTTAATGATGGATTATTTTATGTAGGTGCATTTCTAACAATACCTTCTTATCACACATCCACTTTGCTGTGGGAGCTACTCCCACAATTTCTTTGACATTTAAAACATACATTCAAAGTATGAGAAACTTGTTGCTGACCGTACAATAGTACAAAGACAGATGGTTTTCGTTTTACAGTAAAAACTAAAAACGGTCTAGGCGCCGACACAATGGGCCATTTAAAAGGCGCTAAGAGACTACCTGAGAACGATTCGCAAGTTTTTCATGCAAAGCGATTGCCTTTCAAATTGATGATACCAGTATTGTTGGTAAAGCGTATCGATCACCTTGTGACACCCCAAGAAATGCCATGGTTAATCTAGCTTCATCTACACCATTGGTTTTAAAATTTTATTTGTTAAGTATATTTTGTGCAAATAAAGTATGTCTGTTGTTTCTTTCACATTATTTGGTAAATTTTTAGTTAATTTGTAGGTACTCCTTTTAATTACCAAATATAGTTAACAGTGTTTATAGGCGTGATAAATATTAATAAACGATGTGTTTCTTACGTATTATATATTATTGCTGTTATTTTTAGTGCAATTTGTAGTATACGTGTACAAGAAATCACTTGTTAAAATAGTTCTGGATGTTAATATTACCACCTATGTTTCCTGCAAACTAACCAAGCGAACTGCATCCTCTCAAGAAAATAAATGCTTTACCAAATGCGGTGTTCAATTTCATTTTATAGGATAAGTTTAGTGAAGTGTAGAACTATTGAAACAAAAGTCGTCTAAACTTTCTTAGGATATTGACTAGCTTACCTCACGTTAAATCGTAAAGTCGACGCACGTCCGGCCATAGGGTTAATAAAACTGCCATCCATCATGGCGGGCCACCGGCGGATATTAAATTGACACGCCTCACTCCAACACTCCATCTCATTCCATTATGATGGTATTACTGTATTACACTAACTACTTTACCATATAACAGTCGATGATGAAATGCAAAAAATAAAATCTCATCTCTATTTAATCCTCTTCACACGTTTTCTTGGTAAGAATATTTTTCTCTATAGTAAATGGCGTCTAGCTTAATGATGAAGCTTTTTTTATTTTGCTGACCATCTCTAATGTAGATAGCGGAACTGTTATCTACATCTATACATATAATAAAAGTGTAACTGAGCGCTGTCTGTACATGGAAGATATTTGAGAAAAACTATTATTGGGAGTCTTTATTAACACAAAACAATGATTTTTAAGAATCTTTGTCTTTTTAAGAATGTTTGTCTGTGCGCTCGATAATCGATTTTGGTGCGGTTTTCACTAATGTGTTGTTGTAAGCTTCACTTAACAATTAGTATTTGTTTTATTTCAATCGGTTTATAAATAAAAAAGTTATGTCAATTTAACGAATCTGGTAGAGACGAACTAGTGACTAATATACTTATATATACTTATAACTAACGGCTCGCCTTCGCTTCGCTCGGGTTCGCCCCTAGATGATTCTTTAATTTGACATAACTTTTTTATTTAGGAACCGATTGAAATAAAACAAATACTAAATGTTAAGTAAAGCTTACCACAATACATTTAGTGAAAAACGCACCCAAATCGGTTTAGCCGTTTCTAAGATTAGCGCGCACAAACGCACTGACAAACAGACAAACCGACAAACAGTCTAAAAAACTAAAAATCATTGTTTTGGGTTCTATTGTGTTAATAAAGATCCCCGACAATAGTTTTTCTCAAATATCTTCCATTTACAGACAGCGATCAGTTACAATTTTATTATATGTATAGATTATGATAATCGTAGCTCAGTGATTAAAGCAATAAAAATTCGAACTGTCGTTTAAGCAAAACTACTGTTACTTCCACTAGAAATATTTGCTTTGGATATTCTGCATAGATTACGCCTAGCGAGTGCAGTGTTCTCAACAGTCTAATGACCTTTGACCTTCAGGTAAATAGTACACATGACAAGCTGTCCATAACATGCATTCTTTATACTTTACCTACATATATTTGACACGAATACATTAATGCGGTAGTTGTTCATGCAAATGGCGATTTTATCTCCCAAGTCCTTTTGAGTTCTGCTGTTTGTTTATAATTACATATGTATGTGGAAATTCTAATAATTTGAAAAGGTTAAGTGTTTATTATATAATGCAAAGTTATTGCTGAACATTTAAAAATAAATTTTGTAATCACTATGTTAATTCGTCTACATTTATTATTCCTCTATCGAATCTCTGTGTGGTCCATATAAAAAAATATTATTTATTTTATCATAACAAATTAGGTAGATATAATTTATGTTCACCGTAAATAATATAGGCTGAGACGATTAAATTTTGTCGTATTTAAATATGCCATAATTACGCTTCCTGGGCTCTACTTCACGGGTGGCTCGATTACAGGTTTTTGCACATAATTTGTTATATATATGTATTCTTTATTGCACATTAAATATAAAAATTAAAAGTATTTAGAGAACATTAGTGGCAAAGGTGGACTTATCTCTAAAAGAGATCTCTTCCAGTCAACCTAGGAGGTGAGAAAGATTATCATTTAGCGGAGCAGAAAAGTGCAAGGTGATATAGAGATTGTTATATTTTATGCTATAGAATAAATGTTATACATAAAAATTATAAAGTAATGTGATACAATAAATATAATGTCGGATTTTACAATCTCATTTGAATTAGGTTGATTTTTTTTATCTATAATAATGATTGTACTCTCATTCCCATATATAGTACAGTTTCATACAGTATACTGACTATCAACAGTCGGACGGCGTCGTCCGACGGAAATTAAATCGACACGCCCTCATTTCTTGCCGACACCGCGTCCACTATATTGCGCTCCCGTTGCGTTTATTTCATTATACTTATTTTTTTCTATCCCCTAATTGACTTCATGAGAATAATATGTAAATTGATATAGAGCAAGGTAGATAGAGAATAAGATTATTGTTGAAAGTTTTAGATATGTATGCATTTTGATGATTTTGTGACTGTTATAAATTTTTTCTGTTTTATTCTGTGTAGTTTGGAGATCAGAGTCTTTTCTGTGATCTTATTACTTTATATTAACCATGTATTATAATAAAAAAGCAGTGCTAAGTCTCGAGTCTCTCTCGAGTCGAGTCGAGTCTAATGCGATTCTCATTTTGAAAATGATTATCACTTGCTATCTATACGAACGTCGAATTAATAGCTTTTTACTAAATGCGTATGAAATTAAATATAAGAAAAACACAATTTTTAAAATTCTGGTCTGTCTGTCTGTTTGTTCCGACTAATCTCCAAAACGGTTAGATTGATTTTGGCGGGACTTTCACTGGCAGATAGCTGATTTTATAAAGAGTAACTTAGGCTACTTTTATTGTAGAAAAAGGATTAGGGTTCCGCTCAAAAAAATTAAAACGTACCTAAGGACGCACTCGAGCGAAGCGGAGGCTGGGTCACTAGTAACTAATATGGGAGAACATCTGCAATGTCCCTGGGACGACTTACCTAGTTTTCAAAGACAAATAAAGTCTACCAAGCCGCATTTGGCAAGCGCGGTGGAAATCATTAAAAGATGTTAGTCTCTTTTTGACATAACAAGATAAACGTGGACATTCAAAATTTCGAAAACTACGCCGTCAAAAGTTGAGATTACTTAGTTAATATGTGACGTTTCCAATTGAGGGCTCTATATCCGTTTTTAATTTAGAATACGTATAATTTTCCGACTGTTACGTACCTTCGATATAGTTTTATTACGTAATTCCGGTTGGCTAACGTTAAACCGAGTCAAGACATTTATTTTATATTTTTCTTTTTCTAGATCTATTTTGTGTCCGTGTGTAAAGTTATATGCTACATTTATTGTATTTAATATACTATATAATATATGAAACAAAGGCTTTATAACTGAGCATTGAACCTTACAAGCTGCTTAAATTTTAATGCATGCCTTAGGTACAGGAAGGGCTCCCTTATATTTATTCAAAGTTAAACCAATTGTTAATTATATTACTAAGAAATGAGTTTTAGTTAAAGTTTACTTTTAAAGTAGACCACTTTTTTTTGTACTGTGAACTTATTGCAAAAAGAGAATAACTATAGGTTATTGGGTTATCTATAGGTTATCGCCTCTAGAAAATAAAAACAGATCTATACCACGGTAACCGTACATTTTTCCGGGATAAAAAGTAGTCTATGTGCTATTCCAGACTATATTCTATCTCTGTGCCAAATTTCATCCAGATCCGTTCAGCCGTTCTGGCGTGATTGAGTAAAAACATCTATCTAAACATCCAAACATCTAAGCTTTCAAACTTGTAATATTGATAAAAATAGTAAGATATCTATATATTTTAAATAAGAGTTAAGTTTTGTCCACGTTTAAGTACCTTAATTCTTCTTAATTATGTACATACGTTTTTGAAGTTATATGTACTTGGCACGTCTGGAAAAAAAAATGAGTAACATTTTTACGACGCGTGCGCACACCGACAGCCAAAAAGCGACATGATGAAGTTAGCTGCATTCCTTTTACAGAGTGTTGTGACATACGGGATGAAATCTTTATTTATTTTTGTTCTGTTACGTCAAAGAAGTATAACTTCTTACGTGCGTACATAAGTACACACACACGTTTTTTTTATTTAAACAAAGAAAAAAAAGTACTGCATTTAATTGATAACGATTAATAAAAAAAAATAACTTAAGTTTGCATCATTAATCACACAAGTAGTTGGTTCTTTTGTAAGTCGAACATTCATATTTCGACACTTGCTTATGCATTCATTGTATAACATATATCATACCATGTAGGTGATTTGATTGGAATAATTATGATGCGATGTGTAAATCATTCGTCACGTTGACAATTAAGCAGCGAAACTGTTACTCTGCCAAGTTGCGCAATCTTACTGCCGTCGCATTGAGCATTTATGTTTTTGTGGATGCAGGTGTTTGCCTGTACTTATTTAGGAAACGTAGAAACTATTCGTTTTTATAACTCTAACACTGTCCTGTTAAACTATATGAGAAATATTTTATGTTTTATGCAAACGTCAAAGTTTCGTTAAAATTCGCATAATACTTTCTTAGATTTACGCTAATATTTGACATCTATACAGATAAATAAAAGTGAAGTGTCTGTTTGTAATGTCAAAATAACAGCTTTACACTAAATGCATATGGAATTATATACGGTACTTATAAGAAAAACACAATTTTTAAAATTTTTGTCTGTCTGTTTGTTCTGGCTAATCTCTGAAAGGGCTAGACCAATTTTAACGGGACTTTCACTGGCATATAGCTGATATTATAAGGTGTAACTTAGGCTACTTTTATTGTAGAAAAAGAATTACTCAAAAAAATTAAAACGTACCTAGAATCGCACCCAAGCGAAACGACGGTAAGTCGCTAGTTTTAAATAAAACCATCTTTTCGGATTTTTTAGCGAATTTATATTTTTTATAATTCGCATAATACTCGTAGTTCCCTTTTCGACGATCGTGCATACACGAGATACCTTTCATTATAATTATGTATTTAATGGGTGGTTCGTTAACGTGCACTTTTCTTAATTAAAGCTGCATCACGTAAAGTGAAAGAAATGATAGGAACACTTCCCACGACGCCGTACCAAGAAACTTGGCGGGGCCCCGCTGTTTCGATTGACTCCGTCATTGACTTCGCAAGGAGATTTCTTATCTCAAAGCCTCTTTTTGTTGGAATGCTTTGTCTTACATTTCCAATAAATACCTTCGTCTGATACTGATTTAATTAAAGATCGATTAAGGGTTAATACTTGTTTGCTTTTTATTCTATAGCTATTCTAGCATTGCCCGCGGCTCTGCCCGCGTTCAGTTGACCAAAAATTTGTATTTTTTCTCAGAAATGAGATATTTTCCCGCGGTAAAAAGTATCCTATATGTTGACCCGGATCACCAGCTATCATCATACCAAATTTCATCGAAATCTGTCCAGTGGTTTTCCCGTGATGCGGTAACAGACAAACAGACAGACAGACAAAAATTCTAAAAACTATAGGTTTGGCTTCTGTATCGATAATAAAATCTATTTCAATAAGATTTTCCAAAAAATATTTAATGTACAGATTCGGCTTAGTTACAATTTTATAATATGTATAGATTTTAAACCTTTAGCTACTGTATCTTTCTTTGTGTTAGTTGTCGGGAGAAATTTAATTTATTTCATTTTATTTCTATGGCTCCAGTATGCAAACTAATGAAAACCTACGACTATTATAAAACTATAATTAACCATAGCAACGTTAATTTGCCTCCTGTAATATGTTAACCAGGCAAATAAGTTAGTGGATCACTAAGGCTTTTTTCACTCAATATTAGTGGAATTCACCTTCATCGTAATCTATGAGAATTATATCAAGTCCGTGATAGATCATGTTCATCTTTAACATCTACTGGTCATTGAAAGGGAAGTTATAGAACTTATGTATTTTAACCACACTATAACGTTATATATACTCTTTTTTATTTCGCATTAGGAATATATCAAAACATTTTAAAAACATTACATAAGTTTAGAATTGTTCAAAGAAAAACAGTGAGAGGAAACGATAAATAATCTTCGAAGTTTATAACATCGCACGATCTGCGTCCGCGCACTATCTTACGCACCCTCTTTAAGGTTGTTTATATTTGATATTAGGTCGACCACTACCGTTTTTCTCTTCCGAGAAATCGGCTTCTATATTATACCTACAACTAAGAAAATAGCTTAAATCGTGGGAAATTAAAACTGGAAGTGCTTTAAAAAATATTTAGTACAAAGCTTTTATTACGGTGACTATTTACTTGTTCCAACGTTGCATTCAAATTTTTACAACGGACAAATAAGCGGAAGTCAAAATCGGAACAAAGGTGTGGTTGACTTTTTAAGCTTATTAAGTTTTGTCCCTTCCGGATCAGCCCCTACCCCTGGGGTGGGACTCATTCACGCGAAAACGGAAGTAACATACGTTCGCCATACCGTACAGTAATTGCTGGCACGGGCTTATGTTTCCGGTTTAAAGTGGCACTAATAATAGAAATACTATATTTGTAATAGCTATTTTGAACGTTATAAAATAATTCCATTAAGTAATAGAATATATATATATATATATATATATATATATATATATATATATATATATATATATATAATATGCGAAAATATATATGTAGTTGTTAAATATCACATAATAATAAATAAGCTTCGAACATTCATTGCATATTGATATTTAAACTTATACATATTATTCTATGAATGGTTGTCGTCGTATTAGCGTTGTATGTACGAAATACTTGTTAAGATTTTAATGTCCGTCCTATTATGACAGTGTCCTTTGCTCATATGAGTGAGACGCACGTTGAATACAAGTGCAACTTGTTTGCATGGTTCTCAATGAGCCGTGTCCTGAACTATGACTAGATCAACGGAGCCAAGGGCATTGTGTTATGCAACAACTTGTTATTTGTATTAAAATATTGCCGTGGCTAAAATTGGTACAGCCTCGTAAAACGCTTTAGTTCTGGCACTGTTTGCTGAATATCTTCTTGGATAAACTTTGAGATATTATATTTGTGAAACGTTTTATAACAGGAAATCTATAACTAAAAATAGATGGTAGCATTAGGAAATAACATATGTTAATAATTTATATGATAGACTTGTACCTACCGTTTAAACTTAAGAAATATCTACCTGTTTAAACAAAATTTGCCGTATTTATAAATTTTCCCAAGACAATTTCGTGTGCACATAAAAAGATTAAAGGAGGGTTAAGGTGCTAATGCGTGTGGTGTACGCATATCCGGTCCATCGGTGTCCGTTAATTGGTCTGCGTAAAAGGGATATCGTGTAGCTGCCCCCTCGTCCCCACCCGATTTCCTTTCTTGTGACAACGACGACAGGTCGGGATCACGACGTGCAGACACTTTGGACAAAATATTCCTTAAAAGGCCCTATATCCAATTAAATACAGCGATACCGCCGCCCGCTGCGCCATGTCTTTGATCTACGGTCACGATTATACCTGAATCGACCATGGTTATTTGTTCATATTGCTAATACTGTTGATATTTAATCATTGCATATAGAGTATTTTTTTTATAATCTCCATTTTGTCACGAAGACCATTTAATCTTGGCTATAGCTGTCTTAACTCGTTTATGATGTTTTTTCTCGCAATTGTCCTGCAAATTATACCTACCTGTTTTTATTAACTTTGCGATGATTGTTCTAATTGATCATATATTGGTACATTCAGTTATAATTACTATTAGGTAATATTATATCAGTTTAAAGTATCTTCACTTTGAATAAAACTATCTTTTCGGTTTATTTCGCGGATTCATTTAGATTTTTGGTACCCGATGTTTCGAATGTTTTACAGCAAACATGGTCACGGCCGACTAAGATTCGGAGAAGATAGTTTTATTTCAATTGTCAAATATTCGCGTAAATCTAAGAAAGTTTTATCTTCACTTATTAAAAACTGTTTAATTGAATTGGCTTAGTTTTTAATATTCTTATCAACACATCCTAGTAAAATATACGATTTTGTGCATTAGTTTTTGTTAAGATTTTAATAATAATTATGAAGGATCCAAAGGTAAATTATGTCTTCCTTTTAATTATCCACCTTCCCACGAGTCTATAATTTTATAAACAAAATCACTTGCCGTGGCCGTTGCCATTTGGAGCTCTTTCTGTGATTTGTAATCAGAACTTCACGTTCCCATGACGAGGCTTCAGACTGTGACTTCAACCATCATTTATACTTATTCATACTTACGGTCGACGTACCATGTCTTCGCTAACTACGCATTACGTCGTCGTCATCAAAGCTTCTTTGAAATTACAAATTCGCATACATTCACATAAATCAAAAGAAACATTCCATCTTAATGCGTAATACATCTTAGCAAGGCGCGTTATTATCTTGATATTTCCTTTGGTCATTTTCCTCAATTTTGCAATTGTAAACAACTTGCAATGTTATTTCGTAGAAGTGTTTAGACTTATTCAGCTTTAGTAACAAACAAAAGTACCCTGGAGATGTAAAACTACACTTCACAGAAACAATCACCCATAGATAGGTGAAGAGAATATAAAAGTTACATTTCTCAATAGTGGCAACAACGTTGACGAGATTCGATTACTGACATGACACGTGCGTCTATAATTATATTATAAGGGCACAATAATTTACATCTGATCTGATACATTATAATTATATAGGATTAAACGCTGTTTTACCGTTTTTAATACACGGCTAGAACGATCATTTATGATAAATGTCTGGCTGACTGGTTCGGTGAGACAAGAGGTGTTTAGAGATGTGAAGATACCTTATATTATACACATTATAAACATTGACTTATTCATTAATGATAGTATAAAACAATATTTATGTTAAAGGCGGAAGTACTATCGTACGTTTCTTACAATGATTATGAACGTATGGTTGTTTTGTACATTATAAGTAAATATCATTATGGACTCTATAAGCCGGATCTTGTTGTGATTCTACATGCGTACATTTGAAATTGAATAACACAGAAGCAATTGGATAGAAATGTTAGCTATAAAAGTATAATTGCCAAGATTGTTATTGTTATTGAGATATTTACACTGCAAATTATCATTAAAATAATATAAAGCATAAATTGTACATTTTGAGTCACATTCTCATATAAAAGTCATAAGTGAACAGAACATTATAAATGTATCTGATCGGCTATCAAGGCAATCTTAGTCGGTTTGGTTTATTTTTGATGTTTTTCGTCGTCTGGCCAGCGGAAGTCATTATGCGTTTTCCGCCGTACACTGTACTGCCCTGTAAAAATATATTCATTAAATCAGCGACTACGAGTTTACTCCGACGGATTATTTATCATTAGAATTTGAACATGTAATTTAGTGATTTTTAAGGTGACTGATCTGAAAACATTTTTTTGGTTATTCTTTGTACGGATGTATTTTCTCTGACGTTTGTGTACCATTTTATGCTTTTGTGTAAAATAATCGACATACTAAAAGGGTTCTTTTAAATATCTAATAGTTATGTCTAAGAAACTTGGCCAGTTGAATATATTTCTTTCAGTTAGGTAAGTTATACTGATTTCTATAAAGGACCGTTAGTAATGATGAAAACGCTTTAGGGCAGTCACTTGTAATGGCGGGGGCTCGTGGCAAATATTGACAAGGTAAACGTTTGCCGCAGCGAGCACGCTCGTCTCTTGTGCCACTACGTGCGGTCTAGGGGATTCAGATGAAAGTTGTACCGCCGAGATAAATATAATGTTTGCACAAAACATATCGTGTTTGTCCTCTTTATGTCTTGCATATTACCCGCACAGTTCAGTCGATAGATCCTCACGTACTGTTTGTTCTGCTTACTCTTGAAATATAATATTTGATTTTACTACGGCTCACTTATGTAACAACTGCAAAGTCCGCTTAAGGTAGCCGCTAAAATGTGTTTAAATATTATATAGCTGTGAAATGATTGCAGTGTTTACTACTTCTAGTGTGTCTTAAGAAAATAAATAGGTATACTTTATGTAGTATATTTTTAATTTAAAACCAAAAGAAAATATGTACCTACCTACATGAATTCTTTTCAATCAATTTTTGTTTTATTTAACTAATATTATATCATATTGTGTTGAAATAATTGGTTTTAAGAATTGGAGGTTAATTATTGCCTTTGAGGCTATATATAGCACACGCTTGACATAGGATGGACTTATTTAGGTCTTGACCTGCGACACATGCGCCGTTGCAACAGTAATAGCGATCGAGCGTATCGTAGTGTGCCCTAGATTTTGTGACGTAATGATCCTTCGATTCTTTAATATAAATAAATTGCTAATATTGCTTAGGACTAATACAAATATCCATCTTGCCATATATATAATTTTTATGTTATCGGAATTGCATGCAAAATCACATTTTTAAGTTTTAAAACAGATTAAAAAAAAATAAGCAAAATGAGTATAATTTGGATTAAATATTTTATTATATTATTTTGTATTTAAATGTTACTATAAATGTATTATGTATAGAATGTGTTAGTCCACTTGCCAAATTGCTATACGTCCGTAAACATGCGCTTGTCAAGGCCAGTTATGTTTACGCGACTTTATTAGATACCTACATACATACATGTTACATAGTAACTCACTGTATTTATTACTCTTAAACACTCATATCTATTAAATGGAGTAAAGCACCACTTATATAAATAAGCTCTAATTGTTTAAGTACTCTGCTAAACGTGAATATTGTATTCGTAATATCTCTGCATTGTTCCTCTCAACTTGGCAAGATACGTTGTTACTATCATCGCAATAAATATAAGTACCAATCAATTTGTTGAAGTTATCCATTACATAATAAGCATGCTCAACTCGATAAAGTGCCTCGCGTGTAAATCACCAACGGAAATGAGTGCCAGTAATGAGGTTCGGATGTCGCTCAACTATTGTGCCTTGCGAATAGATATCGACTTCCTCAGTTCAGTTATTGGTAACACAGTGCTATAATGAGGCATTGTTCGTCAGTCAGGAAGTCTTCAAGTCCCTACATCTTATTCTGTTTTCAGGATACAGATCCGTGTTGTGATTGGATTGTTAAATCCAGTGCTATTCCGTAACAAATTTCATGTAATTCTACAGCTGAATCCGCACAGCTGTATGAAGTGAAATTGCGGTTTCAGGTCTCCTATCATATAAAAATTCTTACAGAATATCCCTTTTGAAGCGATTTGTTGTATTGACACGGTCGATGTATCAAAACCAGGTCGTCGTCCCTTCACGGATCTCTGGTGGTAATTCAACTGATACGATAATAATCTCCTTAGCATTCGACTTTGTTGCGGTAAGATTTAAATTTCGTGCTTATAGCGATCGATGAGCATAGATCACGAGTTAACCCCTTTGTCACCATCTGTAACGGCGTGAAACTTGCTAAAAAAATTATGTTGGTTTATTTTTTGTTGTGCTCATTTGGTCTCTTTTTCCTTTTACAAGTTTTACAGTAACATTAAAATCAACAAACACAACACAGTGTGCAAACTAATGCTGTTTTTAAATAAAAAATAGTTCAATTAGCCAATTTCAAGTATTTATTACATTTTAAAATAATGTTTTAGACCACCTGTGTTTTCTAATGTTGGTTTCAAATTTTGAAACACATATTTTTTTCTTAATAAAATCTCAGATTATGTGCAACCGCATGTGACGCCCTGCAACTTCCTCGTGTTCCGGCTTCTGCTTGAGAACGGAACAGCTTTGCAACCAAAATCCCACGAGTCCCTTACTCGTATTTTGTTTCATCAAAGAAAACTGATAAATGCACTAAATTGACTAAATCACGTTATAATATATAATCTAATAATCTAATTATTTATAATCAAGGCAAAAACCAACTATCATAGACAATATTTTCTATTAATTTGTTTTTAATAACAGTAGGTATAGATTATTCAATTTTTTTTTCGAGGGTTAACTCTAGGTTTTAAAAATTTAAACTTGCTATTTCTATATAAATTAAAATACATCTTGTAAATAATACATAAAATATTGACTGTGGTTAAATATGTAATGGAGCGTCACTTGAGAGTTAAGAGACAGGCACAAAATGTTTGCTGATCGTATAAGGACGTGCTCTTTCGGGATCTCAGCAGGAAGGCATATTTATTTGCATATGCAAATAGGGAAATGCCTTGTGGTTTGAAAAAAAATATGGATTACATTGTAAACGTATTATTGAAATAATTTACATGAGAATTCAATAATTGTAATTATGTTTCCGGACGTCCCGACACATGTTGTGTCAATAGATGTTTTCTCAGTTAATGTTTACACCACATAGTCTCGAAAATAAAAATATTACTCAAAAGTAACTTGTTTTAAATCCTTTTTTCAAAGGGGATGCATGTAACAGATCATATTTTATTACAAACCACTTAAATTTTCAAATAAAAAGCACCATTAAATGTATTTTATGCTTGTCACATTTAGATGGATAACAACCGCTAGAACCATATGTGTAAAAACTAAAAACCATACAACTCCTAATCTCCTAAAGACACGCGCGGTCACGTCTTAAATTGGGTTAGCGTGTCGATACACATACAAGGTCGCGTCGCCATTTTTAACAACTTAGCTGATAAATATATGCAGACTCCGAGTTTCTGAATAGTATGTACTTTTATATTGTTTTGTTTTCCATCTTCACATGGCTTTCAAGAGTGGGCGAACAGAATAGCCTGCTTTTATTTTCGCACTCGAACTATCTCGTTGGCTTGTTGGGCTCATAAAACTTTTCCCCTACTATCCTACTAATGGAAGTGAAAATGTTATCTTGTCAGCTTGATATTTATTAAATTATATAGAAATAAGTTTTATTTATCTATAACGAGAAAATAGAACTTTCGAAATTCATATTGCATTGGAGAAATGGTTCCATTTACATACTCGCTGTGATTGCCATCATAAATTTAGTTTCAATATTAACGTCCTTGATATATGTAGGTGGACTCGTTCGATTTCCTGTTACGCGGCGAATTGTATACACAGAGCACGTCACTCATTGAGACTCAATCAAAGGATTGTGAATGAGATGTTTACTGCGTATGAGTTTTAGTCATATGTATAATGCAAGAGCTCTACGTTTCCTGTTGTGTTTATTGCACGCCGTCTTGCGGTGCTGTGTGATTGATGTTCATCTAAATTGTTTGCATTCCGACATAAATGACACCTTCGAAGCTATAAATACGTTGTCTGATACGATATAATTATTTTAATCATAAGAATTTCTATATTTTATTTATTATAAGAACTGAGTATACAGAATAATTGATACAAGTCGATTTGTGACATCTTTAAGATGTGTCCATTGCTAGGCGGCGCGGTGCACCGTGCAGGCCGGCGCGAGTAGCGGGGCCGTCCTACCAAGGCCAGCGAGTTCGTTAGAGCCATTCATGGATGCCTGCCTCCGTCCCTCGCCCGTGGCGACAGGATACTCTTAGTTTCTGTGTCCTATGCTATACTTTCGATTTGTTCCTTTTTTATGATCGAACTCGGAATAAAAAGGCCGAACGCAATCGTAATTCACCGGATGAACTAACGAGTTTAAAATTTTTTAAGTCTCACCATGTAGCATTCATTTACTTTTGTTCGAATCTTTTCTTCTTTTTTTAACTTCCAACTCAAGAGTTTCCTATAAGAGTCAATAATATTATGGCATATTATTTTTATTATTTATATTTAATTATAATTATTTCAATGTATTAAAGATATTTATATAAATTTTACAAACGCAAAAGTTGACTTTTATAAGAGGAAAAAAATTATTAATAAATAATTATTTTAACTAGCGGCTCACTCTCGTTTCGCTCGGGTTCGCCTTTAGGAAAACAAAAACAAACCTATCCCACGGGAACCGTACATTTTTCCGGGATAAAAGGTAGCCTTAGATGTGTTATATCAGACTAATCTATCTTTGTGCCAAATTTCATCCATATCTGTTCAGCCGTTCTGGCGTGAAAGAGTAACAAACATCCATACATACTCACAAACTTTCACATTTATAATATTAATACGGATATCTATACCGTATACTTAATGAACATTATTTATTATAGGGTCTAAGAATCTTAGTAGATAGTAAAAGTAACGAAAAGCGTGAGCCCGAACAATAAAAGAGCATTTAGAACGTGCATTGTGGGCAATTCGTCATGATTTGCGTATG
Organism: Fabriciana adippe; assembly: GCA_905404265.1. NCBI lineage: Eukaryota > Metazoa > Arthropoda > Insecta > Lepidoptera > Nymphalidae > Fabriciana > Fabriciana adippe. The sequence continues at coordinate 15,170,212 of FR989989.1, forward strand.
TAAATCAATGGAGTTTAGTTGTGCGGGTGTAACGGTATTTTCGTCGGTATACGGCAGGAAAGCGGATGCTATAAACATACTTCAGGCAAACCAAAACCATACATACATATATCAATAAAGAGCTGTTAATGGTGAATTTTTCAATGATTGCCAATATGATAACTTCGAGATAGTCCTTACGTGCATCCTTACTGGTCTTAGATGTGAAAGTGTGCTTGTGCTTCTTTTACACGGCAACGGACTGACATGATATGCCTGGAAATGATATTTTCTCCTGATGTATTCAAAGGTTCCCATAGATTGAGTTAGTCTATTGAAAAGACGTTGTGGTGCATGCGCAAGCATTCCTACGACGCCCCACTAGTGATGGGATAGGGTTTTAGGGATGTGGGTTTTAGTGAGTAGGAGTCTATCATTTCCCTGTCCTATGTCAGATGGCAGAGCTTTACCCAGCGTGAAAAATGGCGATTGGCAAAAGTTTAGGAACGCGCTTAAGCAAAGTAAGGGTGGTAACTTGATAATTAAAAACCTTAACGTGAGTATACATAATGTTTAGGGACTTTATAATTCGACTTTTATAAGGGTCGGGGGGACTTTTTATAATCCTAGAATTATGATGACCATTAATTTTTTCGCATGCTTTCAAAATGTTTTATTTTTGTTTAGTTAATTGATATATTTAATGTATATACATATATATATATATGTTGTCTCTATCCGCTGCAGTAAAGCTCTTATTATTTTTTGCTGAGAAATGGAATTCCAAATAAACTATTTAACTTGGAGGTTCTCGCAGAATGACATTGACAAATACGTTCGTATAATCTTCCGTCTTCCTCTTCGAACCAGTTTTAGTCGTTTATTTAATTGAGGCTATCGTGAATTGAAATTTGCTCTTAGACTATGCAATGCGTGAAAGTAATAAATTCGCTCAGTGTTAGATATTAAATATTAAATTATCGCAATATCCCACGATCCAAATATTTTTAAACGGTAAGAAAGTTACCATAGATTAATAATAATTGGTGCTAGAGACCAATTATTTATTAATAGAGTCGTAACCAATATATTTAATGATACAGCCATGTCTATGGTATATTATAGCATATTTAATTACTATTAATTTTACGTAAATATTTACGATTCGGAAATTCCTATAGCGATCTGAAGTGGGAATTTAATTTCAGAAACATTATTATATATAATTAATAGAAAACAAACATGTTCTATGTACGTAAATATTATGTAAGTATAGCCTAATTTCTATCAGTAATAGACGTAAAATACAAATCATTGATTAATTATATAATTAATTTTTATTTATAATATATGGACAAGAGAGGAACCACGAGAAAAAGCTAGTAAAAGCTAGATAGTAAGCATAGTATAATTAATTGAAAGATGTATATTATATGTAGTTAAATAAATTGTTAAAAGGGTGAAAAAGATAAATGTTTGAAGTATGTTGTAGAAATTGTCTCCAAAGCATGAAGGCGGCTGCGTCGGTGTCAGCGTTTCCGTTTGCCTTGTGCCTGTTCGAGTCCAGTAAACTTGCGAGTTTTACTTTTTAAATGCAGTACGTTTCAACTTATTTATTTTTATTTACTATTTTTTGTTACATTGTGTTACAATTTAATATGTTTTGGAAGAACTGCACTAAGATGGCGATCGTTATTCATACATATTAGATGGTTAGATTCTACCGTTTATCTCTAAAGTTACATTTTGAGAGTACATCTAATATAAATTATTATATTTCCGTCCTGTTGTTTTTATTATGTTAAAGTAAACAAGATTTTATAGGCTTATTTAATTTCCAAAACTAACAAGATTATTTCAAAGAAACTCATATCAGTAATTAAAACATAATATTGTACAATATACAGTGTTACATAACCTAGTATTATATTTACTTTTCCCTTTCATTAATAACGTTGTGAAAGTTATATTGCTTCAAAGTACTTCAGCGGCTGTATTGACCTGTGGAATGTAATTGATCGAAATTGTATCAGTCATTGTATTATTGAAAACGTTTGTAATTTTTATTAATTATATTTGTAATTCGAAGTACTGCGCTTATTACTTATTGATATTAGTTTGTTTCTAGTTAATTAAAGAGTTATACTAGCAGTACCCACGGTTTCACCCGCGTTCAAACTTCCGATGTGAAAACATCAGTTTTACAATAATGTATGGAAGTCTGCTTGATTTGCTGACATTTATGATTACTGCTCCCTTGGGTAGTAGCATAATAATATATAGCCTATAGCCATCCTCAATAAACGGGCTATCTAATGCAAAAAGAAATTTTCAAATCGGATTAGTAGTTCCTGAGATTAGCGCGTTCAAACAAACAAACTGTGTCTCTTTATAATATTAGTATGGACGATATATTAACTCGTTAATATATTGAATATTCAACGTAAGCTACACGATAATAGTTTAGTAGTTTTTATATATGATCTGTGGTAGTTCCATAGATTGTTCCAAACACACAAACAAACAAATTTTACCTGTTTATAATACTGTAATGTATTATTAAAACTAGAAAATAACTTTGAGGACTGTGCTACCACCCACATAGGTTACAAACAGTCAACCTACATCCAGCCTCGCATTTTACCCTACGCAAAGAAAAACCTAGCTAGATGTGGCTGTAAACGTACAATATATTGGACAGGCGTAGGCCTTAATAGGTTTTACACTTCGACGAAGAATTCCATGGATGCTCTCGTTCGTTACGTATTGTCCTCTGTTACACCCACGAAATAGTTGAACAGTCAAGAAGGATCGATTGACTGTGATCAATAAGTGAAGCAAGCGGTGGGCGATCGGTCGACGAACTGCGAGGGCGCTGATTGCCGGTGGTGCGCTCTAATTTGTTTTGACGACAATATATCTCGCAAGCAGTTTAAATTCACTGTCAACGATTTATTGCACAAGAGATATTTATTATAATCTATAAACACCCCCCCCGGGTGATAAACACCGCTAGTATTTTGAAATTATTATTCAATACTTTCTGTTCACTACAAACTTGATTTAACAGCCAACTTTCAATTGTTTTAAGCTATAAACTGCCGCAAACTGTTGAGTAAGCTAAGTTTTATGTCGAAAGGCAAAGGTAGAATTTATTTATGTATTTGCTGCTATGGGAGAGAAATACTCGTACATTGTTCAAAGTTTAAACTTTACTTTGTAAAGAAATCTTACGATCTAACTTCCCATTCATTCTTAGCTTCTATTAAAGTTTAGTCTATTGTCTAACTGATAATATTGCCTTTGTGGGCCGGATCTGCAAGGATGGGCCGTGTCACCTTGAATGCCGGATGCCGACATACTGACGATGGAGTCTATCGGCCGTCAATCGTGTGAACGTCTCGCCATATATTACGGCTGTCTGTCTGTTAGTCTTTGCGTCTGAGAGTCGTTTTTATTTTACGACCGTCGACGTCCGCTCGGTGAGACCTCGACCAAGGTCAATGGTTCTTATAGCTAATAGACTGCATCGAATCGGATTATAAAGCTAATGGATTTAGCTGACTGCTGACGTTTAGAAGTATGATCTACTAACCGGATATAAGGAGCCGGTATGTAGCGCGAGTGTTTCATGGGAAGAGTGTCTCTTCACAGTCCACAACGGAAACTAAGTGGACGTGGGCGACGCCTACGTCTCTCGTTAGTGACCACTCTAATATGCACCAACTAACAAATTTAGTATCAGTCTATTTTTGTAATTTGTATCTATTCAATATGTCTAATTATATGTATTCTTTTGTTACAGGTAAATGCTGGTCATTATATGTTATATTACAAAATTTGGGTATGCAATGCAAATTAACGAAGAAACTAATGTTCTAGATTGCTTGAAAAAAATTTAAATTATTCGTTATATTATAAGGTAACATAGATATATTTGTGGTACTTTAATACATACATGTGTATCATCTCCCGCACCTATTGCAATTTAAGTAGGTAGGTACTAGGTATGTTTTAGTAGTAAGATGTGTTAAGTCAATCTGATGATTGGCAAGATTTCAACACTAACATAGATACTTTATGCCCCTGTTAAGGTTGAAAATTGTTTAAATTCAGTAGATCCCTTTGATGTAGTACGGGAATATCGACAAAGACGGATGTCCGGTGCCGGTCAGGATTTGTTTCACACGAGGCGGCTCCTCGAGCTTACAGCAGATGAAGATTGTTAGTAATTTGAATATACACAAATGTATATAAATATCATAACATGTGATCCAAAATTTAGTTTTTTATCCTATTAATATTAAATGTCTAAACAAATAACATTATAGAAAAACGCTAAATACTGCAATAAAAAAATATATTCTACTTATATATGAACAATATCTATGCTAATATTTACTCTATTTCTTTTAGAATTTTATTTGGGTTGTTAGGAAAAATGAATATGGTTAAACATTCTTCCGGTCCTTTTGACACTGCCAAGCGGCGTATGCGCATTTCAAAGGGCTACCGTGTTTGCAGGTTCTTATATAAACATCGTTTCTTTGCTCTTCTAATTTTTCTTCTCAGTAGTTGGATCCGCATCCGTTTTAATGGCATTACGTCGCTTGCATCCGGAAGTAACTAATCGGCTAAAAGCAGAACTATTTTGACAATAGTAGGCGAGCCGGATGAATAAAATCGTTTCGATATTTGGCTTAGGCTTTAAAAAATATTTATTGCATCAAGATATCTTTAAACTATAATAATAAATTTATGCTGTTATATTAGAACTTTACTAAATTCTGCTATCAGAATATCCCGGAAATGTTTAAAGGATTTTGCAATTTCTGAACAGTTCCTGCTAGCGTATTTGTCCAACTACTTACCGTTAGTTCGGTTGAGTCAGTTCGGCGGAACATGGACACTTTGCATACAATGCCCATATTCTTGCGCAACCGGTCATCGGGCCGGATGTGACGACATTTCGAACTGCGCCTAGATGTCTGGGCTAGATCAATGTTCAAGATGGAAACGAATTATGGCCTGCTAAATTTATCTCTTCGAATAACACTATCGATACTACGATCGATACAGTAAAATTCCAAGAATGATTTCAAATATATATAGATAAAATTGGAATTGTAGGTTTTGCCTTGTATTAAAATATAAAAGGTGTATTATATCTAAAACAGGACGATGCAATTAGTATTTTAAAGCTTGAAATAATGACAGCATAAAAGAAACATCTCGATTAAGATGTTGAATAGTAATTTACTATTGTGTCTGGTTATGGTGGTCATTGAAGCCGTGGATGGTGCCAGGCAAGGCCGATCTATAAACGTCCAATTCAGACACGTGTCCACTTGGACGTACCGGTGCTTGGCTTCCGGTCACAGTCTATGTAAATTGGAAACCTCGTTGGAGTACGCTAAGGGAATGACGTCCTTGAAATTGAGTCACGTTGGTACTCATGGTCGCACGTAGGTTCTATGGCTGTTATGGTCTTCAGCATAAAGACTATAATAAAGTTTACTGCTACAAATATTATAGAAATAACTTACACGATTACAACTATTATGTATGATGATTCTTTTGTATTTTTTTTCATATTTTGTTCTTAAATAATTTGGTTATATCTATCTCTTGATAGGGAGAGATGTTGTCCCCCATAACACACCCATGTTGGCAGAGATAGAACTTAATAAATAATAATTGCGCAAGATTTGACGATAATTATAAAGATCTTTTTAATATTTACTTATTAAATTGAATTCTTTCTTTAATTAGCTTTCGATGCTGAAAAAAGATTGTAAATAGTTACTAATTTTGTGTCTATAAAATAAAAAAAACGTGTGTGTGTACTTATGTACGCACGTAAGAAGTTATACTTCTTTGGCGTAACAGAACAAAAATAGCTAAAGATTTCATCCCGTATGTCACAACTCTCTGTTTGTAAAAGGAATGCAGCTAACTTCATCATGTCGCTTTTTGGCTGTCGGTGTGCGCGCGCATTGTAAAAATGTTACTCTCATATTTTTTTCCAAAAGTGCCAAAAGAAGTATAACTTCAAAAACTTGTAAAAAAAATTGGCGAATTTGTTAGAATAAGTTTATTTGTATGGTAAAAATAAACGTAGACAATTTTAAAGCCAATTTAAAATTCAACGCTGGCTACTCATGTTTCCAAAGTTTTGTCAGTGATTGATTAATTGTGCCCGCATAGCGCTTGCCTCGAACGATAACATGCTTGTATATCTACCTATGGTATAGTTTTTTAAATTCATTTATACATTTATTTTTTATATATTTTATATTTCACTAAGAAAAGGATAATATAGATAAATAAATCATAATAAATAAATATGTTGGGACATTAACACACAGCACCATCTAGTTCCATGGTAAGGCTACGAGGCTTGTGTTATGGATACCAGATAGTTGATACACTACACATATATAACTTTAAATACATACATATTATAAATATAAAAACCCATGACTCGAGTACAAACATTCGTGCTCATCACACAAATGAAAGCCCCCAGCGGGACTCGAATCCGCGACCACTGGCACAGCAAGTAGGGTCCAACGTATAGATAGTTAAAACATGATTGTATTTTGGCAGAAGCTCTTGCTTACGGTACGCTATTTACTTACGTGGACTTCTCAATGTTTTTTCGTCTTTTTCATTTCCTCTTTGGAATCTTTTGTTTTCTCAAGACAAATATTATGCAGCTAGTTAGTCTTTGCGGGGCAGAGGAAATTTTACACTTGATTTAGTACTTTGCAAATAACGTATACAGGTTTTTTTTTATTACTTGTAAGTGAAGTACTTACAAGTTTTCTACATGTCGATTTTTTTATGTAGTACATTAAAAAAAGGAAATGGATGCAATTAATATGTTAGTATTATGATACTAATATGATACTGAAGCGAGTGCTTGGTTTCGCCGTTAGACTCTAGGCTAAATAAACAACATTTTTCCGGGATAAAAAGTAGCCTATGTGTTATTTTGATGTATGGGTTATATTATTGTAAAGTTTCATTAAAATCCATTCAGTAGTTTTTGTGTGAAAGAGTAACAAACATCCATACACCTGTACACCCAGACATCTATACATCCTCGCTAACTTACGCATTTATAATATTAGTAGGATGAATGAAACAAAATTAGTATTAATTGTGATTAATAACATGACAGTAAAATTCATTTATATTTTAGTAAGGAAATTAAATAGGCATAATAATCCTTTCAATATTCGGTGATTGATTAAATTATCGATAAATAACTTTAATGAAGTCACAACCTAAACCTACTACTTCACTATGTGATTAATATGGTAATATTATATTACGGTGTCTGCATAGTTTATTGTTTGTAATTCATTAATTTATGTAATTACATGGATTATACAGTATAAATGAATGAACAGTCGCGACATAATTTATATGGAGCGTTAGTGGTGTTTATGAGTTTTACAGCTTGTTTTATTTTCATGTCTTTATAGCGATAAAGACATTATAACAAGCCGTAACATTCAACATAACTTTGCGTACGTTCACCCGCACTATACCTATGCCATTTTTTATCGTCTTTGAAATCTTATTTCATGAAATTAACCTAAGTTGATATTTCAATATTTTACTATATGAGTTATAAGTACTATACAAGTTATACGTTTTTTTGTTTAAAGCTATATTGATAAAGATCAGTTTATTACAAACTAGCGACTCTAGCTTCGCTCGGGCTCGTTCCTAGGTTGCTTTCCTATACAAATTTTCCTCCTTAAGGGGTTGAAACTGGGGATAGAAATGAAATCCCAGAGTCTCAAACTATCTTCTTACCAAATTTCATCTAAATCGGTTCTGTAGTTTCGGAGCTTATTCGGTACAAAGAAACAAACAAAAAATTTTTCCTCTTTATAATATTAACCTGTAGAGACGCGCGGGCATACCGGTGTGCCAGTTAACAATTAATTTCTTAGAAATTAACCAGGAGGTGTTTAAGTATAGACTACACGTCTTATGTATATTTTGTTAGTGATAACAGTTGAGAATGTATGCTATGAAATTGTTGCAATATTTTGTTTAGGTAAAATGTTTTTTATACGGTTTTATATAGCTTGCACTGCTTGTTTGAGCCAATTTAGTAATTGACATTTTACCCCTTTCCTGTTGACTGAAACAAAAAAAAATCCTATTTTATTTAAAATAACTAAACTTTCCACTTTTAAAAATAACTTAGTTCCAATGACAGGTGGTGATACCAATTCTGTTTATATAAGTTGTTCAAAAATCCTTTTATCGTGTTATAGGACGTTGTAGACTTAGCTTTTAGACTGATATATTAGCCATATGATTTACTTCCTCCAAAGCTATCGGAGAACCCGATGTCGGTAACCCGAGTCCTTGCTACGACCGTTACACGAAGGGTCAAGCTTGACAGTTTTACGAACATTGCGTGCTCCACTACTCATCATATTACAGCAGCAAATTGCACTCGAGTTTTGCAAATAAAACGGTCTTCACCGTCCGGTCATATGATATAGGTACCTTTAAAGGCATAAGTATTAAATTTACAATTGCTTTTAATTATAGTTCTTTGCTTAGGATACTTGAGTTTTTGCTTAGGATACTTGGGTTTTATGTTATTGCAAAGAAATTATCTCCACAAATGGTATACGTTTTGTTTAATAGCTAGTCGTATATTTTTTATCATGCGAAAATCAGACATTACAAATTACATATACAGATTACAGATACGATTAGTATTACTAGTGTTTTATTACTCTAGTATATTACTTATCAGAAAAAAAATATGTATTACAAATAACGTAGTTTTTTTTAATCCTCGAGTATTCAATTTTAATGCAATGTTATAGAAAAATACAATTTTTCATACAAAATAGCGACAGCTCATCTTTTTTGAATTAAACTTTATTTATATCGCCCGTGGCTATTTTTGAACAACTTTCATCGAGGAGTTGAACGAGTACAGTAAATTAGAGCTAGTATGTGCTAAGGTGAGTAAACGTTGAAAACCATCTCTAATTAGCAGAGGCGCTGATAATATTGCTTGTTTTTCTCACGATTCACAGTGGCAGCGGAAGTGAATTGCAAAAAGATAAATCAGTTCCCTTGCGTAGACAACGCAAACAGCGGTACTTATCATGTGAGAATGCAACGCTCTACTTACTGCTGCAGCTTATTCCGTTACCCGAGCCGCTTGGAATATGAAACTGTTAAACTAATCTATGTATACTCCTTGTCTTTTCTTATCTAACGGAGGATCCCAATAACGACTACACGTTTGGCTCAGTTTGTAATGACCCTACATGCTGTGCCAGCGGTCGCGGGTTTGAGTCCCGCTGGAGGCTTTCATTTGTGTGCTGAGCACGAATGCGTGTACTCCAGTCATAGGTATTTATATTTATAATATGTATGTATTTAAAGTTATAAATGTGTATTGTATCAACTATCTGGTATCCATAACACAAGCCTCGAAGCTTACCATGGAACTAGATCGTATCGTGTTAATGACCCAACATATTTAAAAAAAAAAACCTATCTGTTGTTTCCCGTACAAGCGATAGGAATTTGACAATTTATACAGAGCTTATGTCAAATTTCTATCTTCAGTATGGAAAACTTAAGGTGGAAATGGATATTGAGAACCCCCGCTAGTGGATAAGCTTTTACTATTTTGGGTTTAGCTTTGAACGCATTCTGGTTCGCGTTATATCCAAATTTTGTCTCAGCTTGCTTTAATGATGTGGACAAACAGCTAGTGTTTTTTTTACTTGTTCGCATCATTATAATTAATTAGCAAATAATACAACTAATTAATTATTATTACGATAATCTAATGTGATATTTAATTTTCTTAGAGATATAATTTATCTCACAAAAACTATCTTCTTAAGAGATATAATCGTATGAATGTTAATTAATGGACTTATCTAGGAATTTTGTGCGCGGATCTTCATTGCGATGTATCGGTAAAATATAGTACAAAGTGGTTTAACCGTAAGAATTTGTTCATTTTCTTTTTGTACCGTGGGCTTGTTCAGACTTCAGTGAAAGTCTTTTTTACTTTTTCTAGAATAACCAAAAGGAAACAATTATCTCATCTCATGCAATTTTAACGTCGCTTTAATGTTCAAGCTAAATATTATTATTATATCTATACTAATATTATAAAGCTGAAGAGTTTGTTTGTTTGGTTGAACGCGCTAATCTCAGTAACTGCTGCTTGGAATTGAAAAATTCTTTTTGTATTGTATAGTCCATTTATCGAGGAAGGCTTTAGGCTATATATCATTCCCGTACCGGTTCCCGTGGGATAGATTTGTTTTTATCTAGGGACGATCCCGAAGCGAAGCAAGGGTGAGTCGCTAGTCTAATAATAATAATATAAATAATTTTAACGCAGTTCGTTTAAAGGAGACACTTCAATGGAACAGTGGGATGTTATTAGTAAATAATAAAAGATTTGATATTTTTTTATACATAGATAATAATTGAATAGCCGTAAATATATATTTTCGAGGTACTTAAAATATTTGCTTCATTCTGTCGGAGCAACAGAATGATGAGAAATATGAGAGGCCGCGACGCAATCTACTTCTTTTGCACACCATTGTTCACGGCATGCAATCACTTCTCACGTATAACACTCCCAATTCTGAAATAACTATGCATCTAGAATATTCCATACGTGAGCACTAAGAAAACATTAAGTTATGATAATGCGAGGAGTTAATTTTAATAAAGAACCGGAAACCTTTAGAGGTAACCCCTGACATTTATTGCGGATCGTGGTCAATGGCGACTGCTTTTGTGAAGTATCATTCGTCGACGACACGTTTGACTCAGTTTTTAGTGTTTGTACTTGCTGTGCCAGCGGTCGCTGGTTCGAGTTCCGCTGGGGAGCATTTATTTGTATGATGATCATGAATGTTTGTACTCCAGTCATGGGTGTTTATATATATGTATGTATTTAAATGTTAAGTATAATATGTGTAGTTTATCAACTATCTGGTATCTATACCACAAGCCTCGTAGCTTACCATGGAACTAGATTATGATGTGTGTTATTGTCCCAACATATTTCCATTTATTATTTATATTATATTATACCAATAAATTGATATATCACAAGTATAAGCATAAAGTCACACCTTGATGTTTTCGATATAGTACAGGAAGTGCGTGCGAGAATTTGTTCTGTCATAACCGTTTGAATTTTGGCCTTCACTGATTTAATGATGAACACTCGAAAGTTATAACACGCCTAAATTGTCTTCTGTAACAATTAAAGGTAACGGTTGCTTAAAGAGGTTAAGTTTCGATCATATTGTACTGCAAAAGTTAGTAGAGGTATATGATTCTAACTTTCATCAGATAATTTAAGTACGAAGTAAACAATTAACATTATATTTGTATACTAGCGGCTGACCCTCGCTTCGCTTGGGTTCGCCTCTAGACAAACAAAAGCAAATCTATCCCACGGGAACCGCACATTTTTCCGGGATAAAAACTAGCCTAGTTATTATTCTGATTTATGAACTATATTATTGTAAAGTTTCATTAAAATCTAATAAGTAGCTTTTGTGTACTAAGCTGTCAACACTGTACACTGTACAACATCCTCCTGACTCAGTTTTTAGAATTTTTTTTTCTATGTACAGACATTCGACCTCTACAGTTTTATTATATGTATGTATAGATACGTAATACTTTTTGATAGTTGTATTATGCTTTATATGATTAACAAATTATAACTTTTTGTCATTTTTTTTATTATGTAATAGCAAAATATATATATAACATAACTAGCGACTCACTCTCGCTCCACTCGGATTCGTCTCTAGTTACGTTTTAACATTTAGTTCAGATTTCTCAGAGATGAGATATTATCCTGCAGTAAAAAGTATCCTATATGTTGACCTAGCCAACCAGCTATCATCATACCAAATTTCATCAAAATCTGTCCGATGTTTTTCTCGTGATGCATTCCCAGCCAGCCAGATAGACAGACAAAAATTCTAAAAAGTATAAAAGTATTCGGCTTCTGTATCGATAATAATGACTATTTCAATAAGATTTTCCAAAAAATAATGTACAGATTCGACTTAATTAGAATTTTATTATAGATAATATTATTATACACTTACTAAGAAAATTTTGGTAATTTTTTGCCTCCCTATTAAAATTAAGTTTTAGGGTTTGTAATTTCATAAGGTCTTTTATAATCTTTAATTTAAAAATTGATTAAGTTTGCGTGATGTGCAACAACACGGCTAAGTTCGCAATAATTTGACATGCGTGTAATTACAAATAGGTATACCTATGACTCCACGTGTAAGGTAAGATGTATAATTATTATTTTTAAACAAAGGCTGCTCCTCCATACTCATATTTTTTTTTTGTGTATGTTACGCGAGATTTTGCATATCGTGTGAATCGTTTTGATTGTTCTTTTTTTAATGAATAGTTAATAATAGTGGTCCCATATAAATAAAAAATCTACCATAAGGATATATAAGTACAATAGTTAACTAAATTAATAAAATACTCCAATAAACAACTATTTATATTCTTCTGCTCTATTATCTCTATGTCGAGATATATAGACTTTAAAATAAAATAAAAATTGCATGTCACTATATCAGTTTGTATATAAAAATAGTTACAAAGATAGCGCGATATTAATTTGGGCTGAAGTCTCATTTTTATCTTTGCAGTCATATTTTTCACTGTAAATGATTTTTTCCTCGAAGTAAGCTAACACGTTTTCGGTCACATAAGTCGATCAACCGTTTAAACATTTCGTATTCATTACGCAAACGTTGAGGTCGTTCGTCCCGGTTCTTGTCTGATCATAGTGATGCTTTTGCATGCCGCTGGCGGAATTTTGATTCTACTTGCATACTAGTATTAGCACAACGAAAGCACTATGAGAATATATATAGACTAGCGACTCACCCTCGCTTCGCTCGGGTTCGTCCTTAGGTTGATTCCTCATACAACCTTTCATCCCCATTTTCACCCCTTTAATGGATGATTTCCAGGATAAAAACTGTCCTATGTCCTTCCCAGGGTCTCAAACTATCTTCTTATCCAACTAAATCGATTCAGTAGTTTCGGAGCCTATTCATTACAAACAAACAAAAAATCAAATCTTTTCTTTTTATAATAATAGATAAGCCATGTGGTATCTAAGATCTATCTAAGCGTTAATATTTCTTTATAGCCGGTCGAGTAAGAAATATCGCGTTTAAGAACTTTCCTATATATTCTCAATATTTGTATTATTTCGTACGTCTGGTTAATGTAAAATTTCTGGATATTATAGTATATAAGCTGTAGCGATTGATGGGTTTATGTACGCACGATGATAATCAAATTACTGGGAAGTGAGAACCTCTGGCAACAATCCCACTTAATCCACATATGGATTTGCAAAAAAGATGAGTGTGATGATAAAAGAGGATAAAATTGTTAAACAAAAGCTGATATCAGGATCAAAGCTCCGTGTATTCATACCATATCAACGTGCCTTAATGTCGGCAATATGTTAGTTACAGCTTATTATTAGAGTAGTTTTCATTTGATGTATTTTAATAATGTCAAAAGTTGACACGTTTGACTCAGTTTGTAGTGATCCTACTTGCTGTGCCAGAGGTCGCGGGTTCGAGTTCCGCTGGGGGCATTCATTTGTGTGACGAGCACGAATGTCTGTACTCCAGTCATGGATGATATTTATAATATGTGTATATTTAAAGTTATATATGTGTAGTGTATGAACTATCTGGTATCCATAACACAAGCCTCGTAGCTTGCCATGGAAATAGATGGTGTTGTGTCAGAATGTCTCAAAAAAAAAAAAAACGTATCTCAACATATGCAGTATTTCTCGAGGTTTCCTCATTTTATTTCACCTTCACTAAATTATATATTTCTTATACTATAACGAAATATTGCTTTGATATTATTTTATAGCAAAAAACTAACATTTATGTGTATATCGTGAATATTAGGTATATATTAGTTAATACCCTTGAAATTATTAATAATTAATTCCTGTTATTTCCGTACTTTCAACTCTGCACTAGAAAATCCTTGACCTTTGTTTCACTTGTTCATAATCCATTAGAGACGATGGCTTATGTTAATATATATAATTGCATTCTCCGACTAATGCATAAAGCGGAACTGTTCATGCACCATTGCAAATATAATGAAACGTGTATACTCACATATATTTCCAACTAGAAGTACAGTTAAACATATAATTTATTTTATTATATATATTTATTTTATTATGAGCTTTACAGAAAATCATGCTTGAAAAACTTTTAGTTTCAACATAAAGCCGTTAAAACAAAAACGTGACGATATCGTTGTACGGCAGTAATTTTGTAGCAGCTTTGCATTTATAACATTTTTTTATTCTATTTTTAAAATTTCATGATTGATGATGTACGCGCATCCCAAATCGTAAACGCTGATGGACTTGGAATCGACCAAAGTATTTTTGGATTGGCGAAGTTTTTATTATTCTGTTTACCTGTCCGTGGGAGCATATTGACTTGTAAAGCCACGACCTGAGCGGCCGGCATGCGACAGGTTGGCGGATGTAGGTGTCCGCAAATATTAGCACTTGCCTAATTCATTGCTTGTAGACTTGTTCACTTTATTACCTAACTATCTGTCTGTTCATGTCACATGCAATACTTTTTAATTTACTATGACTTTGTGGGCGTGGAATAGCAAAAATGATAGTATTATGCCAAAATATGCCTACCTGTACTGATATTAAGTTGTTTAACATTCCAATTAGATAAAGAACGGGTTATTTAAAAACATATAATTTGTATTATTCGAAGTTCAATGACATTGAGATGACGAGATTGTGTCATTTATGATTATGACACGAGTAATCTGAAGCATGCGGTTTTGCGGTGGCGTATGCGCTTGATCGCGAGGTCGCTATCGATGCGCGAGCGCAATGTGAATGGACCCCCACTATAGTGCTCTCGATCAATGGATCGCACGTGGTTGATATTATGTTAATTCAAATACTGCGGCGGAGTGCGCCTTAATTTAAATATTTTCTGGAAATACAATTTTTTAACATAGATAAAAGTTAACGCTTTATAAATAAACTTAGTATTATTATATTTTGCTAAATTCTTCAGTAAATCTACATACCAATCAAGTATTTTATAAGTCATATATATTCGAGTATCATATTAGTATTATTAAGAGTAATAATCAATATACCAAAGTAGTTGTTCGGTTAGAAGCTATAAATGACAGTTGATGCTATTAGAATTAAATCTAATTGACCGATCGACAATGTTGCCATCTCAGATAAACTATTTTTTATCTGAGGTTGCCACTCGCCATATACGCGTCCGTAGCAAATGGTCGTTTATTAAAAAGGTTTTTAGTAAATTGAAATTTATGGAAACTAAGCTTTTCTCAATTTACATTTTATAAAATAACTATATCATTAATAAAATTATATATATATATATATATATATATATATATATATATATATATATATATATATATCGTTTCCTTGCTTTTAATTTAATTGAATTAAAGAAAAACGGCTGATTTGGATGAATGTCCAGTAGATAAAGTCATTCATGGTTTTCCATGTATATAGACTAACTTATTGGCATGCCATATTAGTTTGTGCCAAACAAGGTGATAACGGCCGACTCTTTCAAAGACTTTATTAAGAAACCAGTATTTCTGATATGGTTAACATCTACGCTACGTGATTATATAACTCGTATACCTTAGTAATTAGGTATCTTATTATACCCTGTCTACAACTACTGGCTGATTTCCCGGCTTCGTCTGTTTTTTTGAGTTATTTTCCCCGTACTAATTTTAATTTTAAAATACTAGGTCTAAATCGTCTCGGGCTTACATTGTTTGTTGATAAAGTGTCAGTTTTATATTTTATTCATTTAAACATATAGATCGAATGCCCACATAAAATTCAAAACAAAAAAAATTACTTCCACAACGTGCACTTTTAATCTTATCTGTTTAACTTGATGCCCTAATCCCTTTCTCCTGCTAAGTAATCGAGACAAATTAATTATTATGATTAAAAATTTTCTTAGACTTCAGAAGTTGGAAATACTCAAGCGCCTTCAAGAATCATTTATAGTTTAGAAATGATTCATACTAGTAATTAACATAATCAATGTATGGAAAAGTTATCAAGGAGGCGCGACTGATTTCTGAGAAATGAGGCTTGTTACGAGAAACACGTAATATAATATAGATAAATACATCATCGTGATTGATTGATATTTTATTTCATTTACTAGTTGTCCGTGACTTCATTAGTGTCCCGCTATTGCTAAGGATGTTTAGCGGATGTTAAACTCGCTTTATAGAAATCTACTAATAGAAAACAAAATGTTTGACATTTCGTCGTCTCGGTGCTTATTTGTGCAAATGACCAATTTATCGAAAGACGTTTTATTACATAATTATTGACTTTTAAATGTCAATTCTATTGGTATTAAAATACATTTTATAAAATAACAACAATAAAAACTATAAAGTACCTACAACAAATATCAGTCGTTTGAACAAATAAGCGCTAAGGCGACGATTTGTTAAGAAATGTTGTTTTTTTAAACCACAAAGCTAACTTAATCTAAGGTGAATGATACATGGGCAGCAAATATTGTTAGCGAAAATTGTCTTTCTATAGGTATATAGAATATAGGTAATATGGAATAGAGATAACTATAGAGTATAATCAACTAATTATTAGTGCCTACTTCTATTTTTCATTTAAAAACTAATTTTATAGCACCAACGTATATAGGTGCAAACATGCATTGTATCGTTTTTAAATTTTAATTTCCGATGCGATTTGTGTTCGCACCGTGGAATTTTAAGTGGTCCACCGTCGTAAAATTAACCGGTCCTTAATGGTCGGGAATGAATGGGAAGGAATTTTAAAATGCGTCTGCTCTTGGAGTAACGATTGGGCTATAAAAGTGACGAACGTGTAAATGAATGTATTAAAGCCCGAATAAATTACTAGATTTTACAGACATATTGTCTCCAAACTATAAAAACGTGGTTTTCTGGCTTTATTTTAATTCGTAACGAGATTTTCATGTCGTTTGGTTTTTGAACTCAGATGTACGGTTATAGTCGTCACCCATCACCCGTCGTGTTAAGAGTTATCGTATTTAATTATTCTTTTTGTTTGTAAAGCTTCAATCATCGCTATCGATTAGAAGTGTTGTTGGTACAGACAATACGTTTCAAATCGTGTGAAAGTTGGTAACGATATTTAGTCACACGTCAACATACTAACAACCTCGTGAAGCTGTCAAATCGTCACTTTGCTAATGGGGGTCTGTCATCGGCTCGACCCCTTTAAACTTGCGTTTCCTGTTGTCCTAATGGTATTTTGAGACGGATATTCTGAAGTGCTTGTACTGTGGTTTGTGGTGTTTTGTCTCTTTGTAACAGATGTCTGGCGTTGATGACAGTGTTTGTTTCAACTAGTCTCATTGAGTTTTGATCCTGTTGATAACGGATTTATTTTATGCCTAAACCAACAGTTTTTCTACCCAATTTTGCCTACTGAAATACAATAAACTTATACCTAATTAGTACGCCTCTGTTATAACATACCCCGTTATTATTACGTACCTTTATTAAATATTGTCGATAAAATTAATTTTTAAATAAGTCTTCACGATATATTTTTTTTTCTCGACAACTAAGGATCAAGGTAATTTGCGTTAGAATTATAACATGAATATAGTTCCACTTAAAAACGTATTAACCAAAAAAAAACAGTTAAAACAGTAGTGTCGTAGGCGTTGGAATCAACAAATAGGGCTTGAGATGACCGTAGTTTAGTTTAACTACAAACTTCCGCCTAATGACTGGTGGCGTGACACATTGTTCGATTGTCATGGTACGCTCATAATTATAGGCCTCTATAGAACGCTGCACAAATACTTTAATCTATAGTTTATAATAATAGTGTTAGATCATGAGCGATTAGCTCTACGTGAATTACAGTGTTAGAATAATATGTTAGATACTAGTAAAGTTAATATATGGATTTCCGATTTACAGATACTAAAAATATATTTTGATCCAAGATTCGGAGAAGCTCCATGATTAACAGATGTTTCCTTTAAAATTTGTCAGACGTTCGAACTTTTTTGAAGTGCCTGTGCGTTCTTCTTAAAAAATAGGCGGAAAAGATATTAATCATACATTTTTTTCTTGTTCTAAATTTTATCTACATTAACTACAACATTTCAATTTTTGTGGGAAATATTTTAGCTAAGTTGTTTTAATTAAAATGATAAGATTATAATTAAATATGATTTTACCTATTGTTGTTTTTGTAGTCTGTTTTCGGCAATAAGAATTAAGTGAGTTGTCCTTCAAGGACATGTATATCGATCTTGAGGAAATAAAGTTGAATAAAATTTTGAATGTGGACCTAAATACACATGGTGATGTAGTTCTGTTGATCAAACTTGAATATACTTGTCGCCTACTATCCTGTCGATGGTATTAGTTGTATCTTATATCTACATATATATTAATATTATGGAGCCGAATTATAAAATGTAAGCGACATTGTCTATAAAAAATAATTTGTATGTTTGTCCTCTATGCGTTCCTAAGCCATTAAGCCGATTGTGGTGAAACTCTGGTGGTTACTTTGTTAATGCCTGCGAAGGTTTCTGGCGCAAAAAAAAAGAAATTTTCCTAGAACATTTGACTTTTATGCATTCCTTAACCATTCAAGCGTAGGGGCGTAGGGACGCACTCGAGCGAAGCAAGGGTAAGTCACTAGGTAAGTATATTATAAAGCTAGGGCCAAATAAAAGTCAAAATTACAGAACTTAGACTTTCCATTATATATTTGTCAGTCTAATTTCTATTAGCGCGCATTTCGCTTTACAGGGTGTAATATTTATTTCTACATATAGTATTCAATCTAATCAAGTTGCGTACGTACCGGGCTTTTAGCAGATGTGACCGATCTTTTTATTGATCTATTTAACTGAATTGCCTCTTATATTGATAACATATATTTGAGTGTGACATAGCAAAATCCCGCGGAAGTACATCAGTTGATCTCGTCTACATTGTATCTCGTATCCTGCGGAAACGCGGATGTTGCGTCACCGCCGGAAATAGTCCTGTGTCACGCGTGTCGTCACCGCCGCCGTCATTGTATATGTTCCGATTCTAGTGAATTTGCGCTTCATCTGACTATAAATAATTACTATATAAAGAACAATTTTATTCGCTTTGTGAAAACGTGAACAGATGTAGTTTTTTTGATTAAGTCTTAGGTATACCTAAAATTGTCGTTTCAATTTTTTTTATGTAAAGTATATACATATGTAGGTATAAATAGAAATAATCAATTGTCAGTGCGTTTTTGGGATTTTAATAGAAATTATTTGATGTCCTTTTGAAATAGGTACTGGGGACAGAAATCGATGAACTCTTCAAAGGACATTTTGGTCGTCTTAACGGAGTTGACATTTTCGCTCCTTTCCGAAAAAATAGTACAAATTTTGTTAAAATTATAGAAATCAGTTTAAGGCAAGATCTAGCAAGCAAGATGAATTGCGGAAAATATTTAGTTAAAGCTCTAAGCTAGCTTTAAGGTAGCTTGCCTATACCTGTAACTAAGTCGTATCGAACGAATATACTCTTGACGAGTCATTTTCCGATTTTTTTTATTTCCAATTTTTTCTCTCCAAGAGTCACTTTAGGAGGAGAAATTATTAAATGATTTAACTCCTATTTAAATAAAGTGCCATTTCGAAATGGTTACAGAAACAGCGATATCAAAGAAAACAAATTAAAAATATGTATAAAACTATTATTTTTTAAAGAAGTGTGAATGGCTTGTTTACCGTGGTAGTTTTAAATTAAAATGTGAAAAATATGCACGCATAGCTTATTGACGGTTTAATAAATAATATAAATAACTAGCGACTCACCTTCGCTCCGCTCGAGTTCGTCGTTGATTACATTTTAATTTTTAACATTTAGTATAGACTTCTCAGAGATGAGATATTTTCCCGCAGTAAAAAGTATCCTATATGTTGACCCGGATAATCAGCTATTATCATAACAAATTTCATCAAAATCTGTCCAGTGGCTATCTCGTGATGCGTTCCCAGATAGACAGACAGACAAAAATCTAATAACTATAGATTCGGCCTCGGTATCGATAATAATGACTATTTCAATAAGATTTTCCAAAAAATATTTAATTTACAGATTCGACTCAGTAAGAATTTTATTATATGTAGGTATAGATGTCATAAGAACAATGTCTGAATAAAACATCACTATTTGTTCAAACAATCTTTATTTTTTCAAATAGAACGACTTAACGACCGAGGAAATGGTGATGATTAAACAATTTTCAGTTTGCACATACTATGTGTTTATCTACAAATGAGAGCTCATTTCTAATGCGTAGAAACAAAAACGTAATGGGGGCCATTGATCACGTCAGTCAATTTGACTGGGGAAGTAATTATTTCCGAACGGAAACAGACCCGAGATAATTCCGCAGTTTATCCATCCTACGTTACTTATACCTTTTTCTCCATTTTCGTTCCAGATATTGTTAGCGTACTTCATTCTTTAGTTTTGGTTCAAATTAAATATAAATGTTTGATGTAAACATTTCGACTACGATCAATATTTACGAGCGTGTCCAACACTTAATCAGCAGCAGGAAGATGTTAACTTTCCGCTCATATTTTAACCCCAATCAAAATATGGTAATGACCTGGTGGATGCGGCGGTCTTTCTGCAAAATCAATTTGCGTTCGCACTATTTATGGCCATGTTTTCCCAATTAACTGGCAATTCGGTGGCTTCGATTATTTTGCATTAATGTGCGGGCGACTCTTGCATCCGGCGATTACGTCTGGCACATAATTTGTGATGCGCCAGCGCCAAACTGCGCATCCTACGCGTTGATTTTTGTTAGATAAAAAACGGAAGGGTTCGTCCCGCCGCGCCGCGCGCCGTTCGCTGTTTCTTAGTCGCACATTTGTTTGTTTTTGTTGTAGCTCTCAGTTCTTTGCACCTGCACGTGTTTTGTTTTTCATATTGAGATTCGCCTGCATATAATGTCTTTAGTTTTTTTATTATAATGTCCTTCTTCAATATAAATGCAAATAGCCATTTCTGCAATACCAGTACATTAACCATCCAATATTGAATTTATTTGAACATAGCAAGAAACAAAGGACTAATTAAAGTATAAAGTAATATGACGTTGGTATATTACTAATTATGTATATATGAAATGACAAAAAGGATTGTTTATAAATGGCAAAGTGATAATTTTTTATTATGTCCGTTTACAGAGACTGCGAGCATCGCCGGTATCGCCAGGCTCGTGCCGGCGACCGGATGCGACACTGGCCATATAATGTGGCTGCTTGATGAGCCCAATCAGCCTTATGAAGGTGAATTTCTATATCGAATTATTTTTAATTATTTTACCTGTTTATTTGGTATATATTCATCACTTGTTAACCTAATATTTCTACATTTTTCAGATTGTGAACAGCTCTTGTGCTTTCGCTACTACAATGGCGAAGAAGACGAATGCGTTGCAGAGTCGTCCTCTCTGCCGTCACGATTTAAAGTTGACCTCAAAAAGCTACCCTTACGTTTTAAAGAAGGTATTTCAAGGAAGAGAAGTGGCGACCAGGTTTCGCATTTCTCTTACAATAACGAGAGCTTTGAAATGAATTCGGAGAATATGCCTCGAATGGAACTCGTCAGCACAAGTCAGGACATCAAGCATCTTAGTGAAAACGTCAATAAATGCTCAATTAACGCTTTAGATAGTAGCGGGACTGCGAATCTCGAACAAATTAAATGTGATCCTAGTAAATCTCTAGTTAATAATAGTATTGAATCTCAAATTGTAAATAGTGAATCTCGAAGTGCACCGAACAGTAAACCAACCTCTTCAGGCGTAAAAAAGAAATGCCCACCCCCTGTTGATACAGGAGGCGCACAAGCATTAAACGGTGTTAAGAAAAAAACCAACACGAATATCGGCTTTGAATCCCCTACATCACCCGATACGGAGTACTACAAGATATGGTCACCCCAGAATCCTTGCAAAATTATGAAGTTTGTATACGACGTCGAAGGTGCAAATGTGCCAAATGATGCTCAAAAATCTCCAGTGCCGCCCTTACCGCCTAGACAATCACATAAACCTTTAGAAAGAATGCACGCTTTACCTCCTATTGTTCAAAGGCATCGGAAACCGAAAAAATTAACTAAACCTGAAGATGCCTTTACATTTGAACTAATTGATACGGATGAACAATTTTTTACTGACAATAATATTGCCAACTCTGCAGTTTTACAAGGAGATATTAATGATTTTAAGCCGGGAGAATTTTACAACGGTGCTCATGTACCGATGTCCTCGACTGCAAGCTTTTTGAGGGAATGTCAAAACGTCGCGCCTTTGGCGACACCTGAGACTGATGGCAGCTTATGTGAATCAACAGTTTCTATGAAAGTATCTAGGTTAGTCGATGATAAGAAAACAAGTGATGTACCTGATAGTGCGCAAAGCGCAAGTATGAATACTATAATGTTTATAAAAGATATAGGTCCAGACAATTATATTACGACCACGTTTGCTAGGAAAGACAAAAATGTTGACAGCTTTCATTCTACGCCAAATCATGCAAAATCTGAAGAAAAACAACAGCATACATTTCTTAATGATATAAGTAATCATCAAGATTTTGAAGATGATAATAGAAATCAAATTGAAGAAAAAGAAATAATCTTGAAAGGTCATAAACCTCTTACGCGGCAAAGCTCAGGACGCGCTACTCCAACGATGATGACAGCGTTTTTAAATTCTTCGCATGTCGATGGGCCAAGTCAAGAAAGACGTGATGGAAATATTAGCCCTGAAGCTCCAAGTTCCTGTAACTCGTCACATTCTACATCACCTGTAGAAGAATCTAATAAAATACCAAGCGTTGGAACCATGATAATGAATCGAAAATATTCTTGTGATAGTTCTACACCAAGGCATTCGAGCTTGCCTCGGCATTTATTAAAAAATCTAGGATGTGAAGGAACTCCTAAACATTCACCCCATAAAGCGAATACATCTAAGGATACTCCGGACAGTCCTATGAGACCACATCCGAGAGTATTGACACGAGTGGCTGCTTTAGCAAGTTCAGGTATGCCTCAATGCCCACCAACACCTACTCACCATGCAAGAAGGCCACGACCCTTGCCACCTCCTGACCTACATCCTCCACCCATACAAAACTCAGAAACTAGGCATGAAAACTTTGAAATGGTTGAATTTACTAATGAATTGAGAACATCGGAGATAAGATCTCCGAACTTAGAATTTGTGAATAGCAATCACTTCACGATAGTCCACGCTGGACCGCCGGAAGATGTTGTGTTACGAAGGCCACCCGTAGATGATAATGATGATAACGATAATTCTGTGGCTTCACCTACGCCTTTGAGACATATGGCTGGGATTAGACTACCATCGATACCAGAAAGAGCTTCTCGGCAGATGGCTTTGACTGGAGATTTTCCGGCCAATATGATTGGTGGAATAATTGAATGTGAAGAGCCTTTGCCTCCTGGTGAGTTCTTTTTATATGTTTTTTTTTTTAATCATTAATGTACTGTTTCTGTTCTATGTACATTATACATATAAAGATTCATTTTCGGTTTGCCATTAAGCAATAGACATACAAATAAAATTAAGTGTCTGTTTATAATGTCAAAATAACAGATTTTTACTAAATACATATGAAAGTATATACGGTTCTTATAAGAAAAAAATATAAAAAACACCTGTCTGCCTGCTTATTCCGGCTAATCTCCGAAATAGATGAACCTATTTTGACGGGAATAGTGGGAGTGTTATTAAGCGCTTTTATCATCTGTATTAATATAATATCATTATATCATTAGTCTGATCATAATTGCAGGCTGGGAGGCACGTATGGACAGCCATGGTCGCGTGTTCTATATAGATCACATCAATCGAACGACGACGTGGCAGCGACCCGCCGCTAATGGAAGCGCTCCGAGATCGCCCGCGCCTGAAGTACAAAGAAGGCAATTAGATCGAAGGTAAAAATACCATTTTGGATTTAATGTTCTCCTTATTTAGCTCGTTTTGTTTTGCTCGAAGTAATTGCTTGCGAATACAATATGATAAGTTAGTTTTTTTTTTAATATTTGCTTCTTTTGGAAACGTTCAATATAAATACTGACAAGATGAATTGCTTTCATACAATATAAACGTTATGGAGATCATTTCCTAAATTTGCAACAGTTTCAACATATCTTGCTATAAAGTCAATTTTAGAGACTGATGGTTGGATGTGTTTTTTATGTTTGTAATATAGTATAGTAAATAAATAAAGTAACTTCGGAGCAATAAAAGATTCTGAAAATTCTTTCATTAATAATATCTTGGTACATATGTATATGAAATAATGCTTTTGGGATATTAATATATGTTTTGTGGCACCTAACTAGGGTGTAGTCATCGCCAAGTAAAGTGACAATTTACTTGTGTTTTATTAAGAATAAAATCTACACTATCACATTATTTATGCGAAATGTTTGAATGACTGTGTTTATTATTCCTTTACCCTGTAATGGCTGCACAGATTTGAGTAAAATTCCGACTGAAGTAAGCTCATATCCTGTATTAAAGTATAGGCTATTTTACAATTAACAAATATATGTATTGGAAACATAATAATAACTGTTTATAATTTGATTTCAGATACCAATCAATACGCCGCACAATGACTCGAACCCAGCTAGGTGAAGAGGAGCGTGGGGCCAGTTCGTCTCCCCCGCCCGCGGCTAGTACGTCCCGGCCTGAGACCCAAGTGCCCCACGCACCCCACCCGGCGGCCGAGTTCCTAGCGAGACCGGACTTCTACTCTATATTGCATATGAATTTGGTGAGATTTGTTTTTATTTTAATATTATGGCGATGAATATTAGTTGACGAAAATGTCAATTTTTTAAATTAAATTCAAAATGGAGATAATTTGGATGAACACATAACGAATGATTTTATTATAAAATTGTTTTAACCTTTTCTTAGCCATAAACATAATACATAAAGTCAGTCCAGCGATTTCGGAGGTTAGCCGGAACATTACAAACAGACACTTCAATTTTATTTATCTGTATAGATACGTCCCCAATACCTAGTAATGTGCAATGTAACGTTATTATTTTTTGTCTATATCTCGTAAAACTATAATAAAATTTTCTTTATTACAGGAAGCGTCATCTCTTTACAATTGCAATTCAACCCTCAAACATATGATTTCGAAAATCCGGAGAGACACCTCGTCCTTCGAACGGTACCAACACAATCGGGACCTGGTCGCGCTAGTGAACATGTTCAGTGAGACGGACAGAGAACTACCCTTGGGATGGGATTCAAAGCTGGATAGAAATGGAAAGGTATTACTATTATTTATATTATAACTTTATTATGTCTATAATACTCCTTTGGAAGATTTGTCAGCCAGCGAAAGTTACTTTAAAATCAGTTCAGCCTTTCCTGACACGTATTGGACATAAACTCTTCTTCAATTTTATTTATCAGTATACATATAGATTAGGCCGTAAATAACATAAAATAAAATTTAGAAATAAATTAATAAATAGGATATTAAACTAAAAATACTTATTTCAATGTATTCGTACAAGTTTCCATGAATTGTAGAATTCGATTTTTCTTTACTATCGTCAGTAATAGGTAGTGAAAGGTCCATGCTTCCAATATCTGTGACTATGTCGCCTCATTTTAAAAATATATTCTACATCTAATGTAAACGTCATAGATTAAAACTATACCAATACCCATGAAACGTCAATGTCAATGTAACTGTCACTGTCACTGTCACTCGACGACTGAACCCGCAGCGCTTCTTCGTGGACCACGTGATGCGGCGCACCACGTTCATCGACCCGCGGCTGCCGCGCGCGCCGCAGGCGGGGCCCTTCTCGCCCCTCCTGCCGCCGCGGCGACGGCCGATAATGCCCGACCAGGTTGTTTAGGGTTGTTTGATGGAATGTGCTATCTGGGTTTTGGTTTTTGGTTATTTTTCTTTTTGTGACAAAATAAAAAAATATGTGAAAATTAAATACAGATTATAGTAATATATTCATTTAATGAGTGTTAGTAACGGTTCGATTAAAAATTAATTTCATTTTTTTTTAATTATTTTTACTATAATCGGTTTTTATTAAACTTAAAAGTTCATTTAATTTGATATTATAAGATCCCCATAGATTTTTAAAAACCATAGACTCACAAATCACAACCCAAGATAGCATATAATGAATTCGTGTTTGATAGTTTGTCTTTGTAGCATGATTTCCGTCTCGTTCTTGCACGTTGTATTAGACAATAGATATTATTTTGCACGAACGTGTAGAACTGTTATGTTATTTATGGTTTTTGTTGCTCGTCCATGGGTGATATATATCACCATATTTTCATTTCCTATGTTTGAATTTATGCATCTTTTTTTCGTTTATTTGGTGCTGTTATAGTATGTGGTTTTTGCATTATAGTATGTGTTTTTTTTTTATTGTTAAAGTGTATGTATTTGTTATTTTTTAAAGTTATACTTCTTTTGGCACGTTTGGAAAAAATTATGATAGTAAAATAAAGTTAGCTGAAAGTGATATGATGAAGTTAGCTGCATTCCTCTTACAAACAGAGAGTTGTGACATACGGGATGAAATCTTTAGCTATTTTTGTTATGTTACGCCAAAGAAGTATAACTTCTTACGTGCGTACATAAGTACACGCACGTTTTTTTTTCATTACAAAGATGATTTTATTATGGATTAATGTATTTAATTATGTTAATCATTTTGTTGTTTTTTATACAGGCCCCAACACCTCCGCCACGGCCACCAGTTACGAATTCAGATTTTTACTCGCATCACATCCAGCAAGAAATTCCTATTGCATATAACGATAAGGTAAGTGAAAATCAAAATAAAAGTCGATAGTCCCATTCGAACGAGTAAATCACTATTGCAGTACAGTGGTGTATAGGATTGCCAAGCCCTACATTTTATGATGGAGAGTTCCAGATCAATTTTCTTATGACATAATTTTTTGTTGGTAAATAATATTTAAAACATGCACCCAGTATATTATACATATCGACAATGTGTGGAATATAAAATGAAATGTTGCTGCTTTGTCTATAATTAGACTGGCAATTGCCAGTCCTGCGTCTAATTTATCTCCAAAAGTGTCTCATTGTCATCCCACCGGACTTTGAGAATGAAAGAAAATAGAGAGTCCCCTAATTAAGTCTGTACATACACTTTTGCACTATAATATGACCTTCGCGGATGGTTAATCTCAGTGACATTGCCTTAAATCAGTCGGTAGGCAGTACGTTATCTATATATAATTTAATAAAATTCTAACTGAGTCGAATCTTTACATTACATATTTTTTGGAAAATCTTATTGAAATAGTCATTATTATCGATACAGACGAATCTATAGTTTTTAGAATTTTCGTCTATCTGTTTGTCTGTCTATCTGGAAACGCATCACGGGAAAATTACTGAAAAGATTTTGATGAAATTTGATATGATAGCTGGTTGTACGGGTCAACATTAAGGATACTTTTTACTGCGGTAAAATATTTTATCTCTGAGAAATCTATACTAACTGTTAAAACGTTGGGACGAACCCGAGCGGAGCGAGGGTGAGTCGCTAGTTATTTATATAATTAAAATATAAAGGTTTAGTTAGCGGATGATTTGAAAATAGATTGGCGGATTTTTCTAAAGTCCCTAATGGAAAAATTTCCTTGAAAATCGAGATAATTGCAAATGCTTTTTTTATCCCATTTTTGTATGACTTTGTTTGGGATAGGACAATGGATCACCTAATATAATATTTTGTTCTCAGGTGGTGGCATTCCTCAGACAACCAAATATCCTGTCCATACTAAAGGAACGATGCGGCGGTTGCGGCACGTCCCTCCGCGACAAAGTGAACGCGGTGCGCGTGGAGGGCGCGCCCGCACTTGCACGCTACCAGAATGACGTGCAACTCACGTGTTTGCTTAGGTGAGTCATGTTTTGATTTTTGAAGTAAAACTTCTTTACGCATGCTTGATTTGGGGGGTAAGCTGGTGAATGCGTTACGAAAAAATGTACGTACGTTTGTTGACATGGTAACCGTCGCTATTGTCTGACAAATGATATATAATATTATATTCTTTCCTTAAATGATATTCTATAAATATATGATTGTAATATGCCCAATATGCGTTATTTTTAGTATCTCACCTATCCTAATTATTTAAAACATAAATGGAATTTCATAAAGAGTACCGATAACTTACAGAAGTTTTACTTCTTACGCGTGTACACATTCATACACGCACTCTTTAATTTTTTTTATTGTTTTTTTTTTTGTAAGTTGACATTTGCGTTTGTATATTTTACGTAAAATTATGTATCTTTTTCGATATATTTACTTTATGCGAAATATTTAATGAAATCAATAGGTCAATCAATGACACGTTTAATTCGACGGAATTTGCGTTTTTTATGCATAGTTTGGCACTCTCATTTTACATGTAATTCGATCACTATAATAAAAGATGATCGATTTTTGGATTTTTGGATGTGCGAAGGAGCCAGCCAGCCGGCACATTCCAATTTAAATGTTATTGCAGTAAAATAGAAGAACTTTTTTTAATCCTATGGGAATATATTGCCAGGATAAAAAAATATAGGATATGTTAATTCAGGAAATGCTCTATGTATGCCCCATGTTTGACATATATAAATTGATTTAACGACTTATTAAGCTTAATACATTCAAACATCTTACTGACTTTCGTATTTATACTAATAATAACAAATTCGATAATATGGTAGTAAGTAGTATATAATAATTAAAACAAATGTTGAATACAAATTGTACAGATTATAATTGTAATAGTTGAGATATTAGAATTACTAATATATATATATTTATATTTATATATATAGACATTGCTTGATGTATTTGAATAGGCCCGAGGGCAAAACCTAATCATTCGTAATACTTTCTTAGATTTACGCGGATATTTGACATCTATACATATAATAAAATAACTAAGCCGAATCTGTACATTAAATATTTTTTGGAAAGTCTTATTGAAATAGACATTATTATCGATACAGAGGCCAAATCTATAGTTTTTAGAATTTTTGTCTATCTGTCTACCTGTCTGTGACCTTATCACGCAAAAACCACTGAAGGGATTTTGATGAAATTTGGTGTAGGTATAATGATAACCGGGTCAACACATAGGATACTTTTTACTGCGGGAAAATATCTCATCTCTGAAAAATCTATACTAAACGTTAAAACGTAATTAGGAACGATCCCGAGCCGAGCGAGGATGAGTTGCTAGTTTTAAATAAAACTCCACAGCTTTACAGCAAACATGGTCTCTCCCGTGATAATTTTTGCTGTAAGTCATTCGAAACATTGGGGATCAATAATTAAAATAAATCCGGGAAAAAAACTGAAAAGATAGTGTTAATCATTCATATTAATTAAGATACCTATTATCTCATATAGCGGGAAAATGTGACAGAGCAAGTAAATAGCACGGAAACATTATTGAGTTACTATTTTCGCTATTGTGAAGTAATTATAAGGTTTGCTTTAACTGGTTGGTTAAATTTAACCGACATTGGAAATAATAGGCATTGACTAACGCACCGGTTCACACGTTCTAATTCATTTGATTGTACGAGTATCCTTCGTACAGTTAACTTTGTTTCTAGAGCATTTATTTACAATCAGATTATATTTTATCTCTAATTATTATCAATTGCGTAAATTACTGACTGCTGACTGTCTGTGATTTCAAAAAGCTAACTTATGTTGAGTTTATTAAAGTGTAGTGCTAATTTTTAACTTTCATTGGCGGTTAGAGAATGTAGCGATAGTGACATGTGTAGGTTACTTTTTATCCTGATAACATAAGTGGGTTCCCATGGGATAGATGAAAGAAGAAAAACTATAACGAACAGGCAAATAGAGTATAGGTATAGTATGTAATAGTGTATAACAGGCAAAATAGTTCTATTTATGAGTTTTTTATCATCGTAACAACTAACAAGGTTGCAGGTGTAAGTTTAGTCTATATAATGTAGAGAGCAAACTTCTTTATTTCTGATAACTTGTAGGCCATACTGTTTACTAGTTTTAGAAAGTGTATATAAACGTGGATAGGTACCTACCCAACGGATATAAGAAATCTTTAAAAATTTTACTATTATATAGCACCAAAAAAAGACAATTTTACTAAGAACATCTTCCATTAAAGTAAATTAAGTTGATATAATTACTTATATCTAATTACCGTGTTATTGAATAAACCCATCGAACTAAATAGTGGTCAGAAGTGACTCATGGGATAATTTTCCGCCTACATCCCATCGTGATTTGTCCTTAGAGCGCATTTAAGCGTAAAATAAATTACTTGTTATTACCTAGTCTCGTCGTTATTTTTTTTTTGGCCACCGTCAATATACACGATTTTCGTTTTAGTGAGAGTGAGAGGACAAGAGGGTAGGTTTTACAAAAAAAATATGCGTATATAATGCGTAAACACCTTTAAATGTACCGGAATAAATAAATATAAGTCTAAGTTATTTTAAATAAAACTATCTTTTTGGATCTTTTCGTGAATTTATTTTGATTTTTGGTTCCCGACGCTTTTGGAATGCTTTACAGCAATTGCGTATTAATATACGCGTAAATCTAAGAAAGTATTAACTTAAGTCGTTATTTGGGTCTCAATTCATTAACAAATAATTACGTCAATATGTTAGTAAAAAAAAAAGGATTGGGAAGACCAAATAACATTTTAACATTTATAGTATTACATAAGGATAGCAAAATATCTCGTGTCACGGTGTTTGTGGTCGCACTCCTCCGAAATGGCTCGACCGATTTCAATGAAGTTTTTAAAGTATATTTGGTAGGTATGAGAATAGATCGTAAAGTATTTTTCACCCTCCTATTCTATACTTGGTTTTAGTATGTTTGCATATTATATAAATACATAGCGACAAACCCGAGCAAAGCGAGGGTGGGTCACTTTATAGCATAAAGCCAAAGAGCTTTTTTATTGTAGTTTGAACGCGGGCGTAGCCGCGGGTTCTGTTAGTATATGTATATTATACAAATAATATTTCTATTACATACATATGCCTATATTTACGTTTAATACGAGCTGGTTAGGCTGATCTCTCATCGGGATACATAGTATCTGTACACATACTTGTGCACTATAATTTTTCTGCGATGGCTAGTCTCATTGAGATTGGTCACCGTGGCCAACATTGGAGGCCAACAAGAGGACATTATATCTTCTCCAATTGTAAAACGGTTCTTCACAATTTTTAATGAATGGTGCGTGCTACACTCCTCAAGATTAATTATCTACTTTTAATTGATTTTCAAAATGTTTTTTAAATGAGAAATTTAATTCTTAATGATGTATTTTATTGTTTTTTTTATATATATATATTTTTTTATGTTTTATATAACTCGGGAAAAATACTGTTTAAATATAAAATAATCGTTATATTTTGTCAGTTTACATGGGTACTTAACTTATTTCAGAATACAAAGAGCTGGTTTGTTTAGCTTACTTTTTTATGAAAATCTCGTTGGCTAGGAATGTTCCCATCATAATAATGAAGATCAAACCGCTTCGTCCAGTTTCAGGCTTTAATTATGGCAACTTTTATACATACACGCGTTTTTATATATTTTTTGTTGTTTCATTAACGGCCATGTTTTTGTAATTGTTCATTGAATGTACGTAGTATGTACAGTTGCTTTATAAATAGCTTTTTTTTATAGTGTATCTTATTCTAGAGGGGGCCACTGGTTTCTTTTTTGATTCAAATGCGCCTTCATTGATATAAATGAAAACGAATATAATTAATCTGTTTTTAAAAAATATCTTATTTTATAGTTATCTTTAAAACTTATGAAATTTTAAAAATCCACAGATTACACAAGTCCGAGGTCTTTTAACTAACGGCGACTTCAATTAATATAATGTAACCGTACACTCTCTCTTTGTATCAATGAAGTATGCTGGTATTTTGCACATTTTGAATGTATAAAAGAAAAAATTGATATTTTAAATATTAAAAAAAAAATATTCAGTCCTTTTTAACTTACACCTGCCAGGCACGGGCCTCCCTTCAATACGAGTCAGGCCATAGTCCACTATGCTGGCCAAGTGCGGGTTGGCGGACTTCACATGTCTTGCTAGGTTCTCTCAGACATGCAGGTTCCTCACGATGTTTTCCCTCCCCGTAAGACAAGTGGTAATTATGTTGAAAATGATTCGCACATGTAAATATGTATTAGAGGTGCGAGACTCGAGATTTGAAACTGCTTCACTCGTTTTCCCAAGCAAGTGCTTTGCCACTCGGCTCCCACTGCCAATTTTGAATGTATTTTTTTTTGTACGGATCTCCAACAGTTTATTAATTACTATGTCCTTAGAATCAAGGAAAAACATGTATCCACTGTTTACTTGTACGTTATCTAACAAATAACATCTTATTAGAAGTAATGAGAAGGAATTGTGTGTTTAACTATCACTATTATAATAATATGCACTAATATGGCGGAAGCAACAAACAATTATTTACCTAATGATAATATAACTGATGAGGTATTAATAGTATGTTATCATTAGTAAGTAATGGTAAGAAAAAATGTTGTAAAATTTTTAAATATTATGTCTTTACGAAAGTATTATCGAGATATATATGTATTTGTGATATTGACATAATTTGTATGGAGGTTATGTATTTATATCCCTATAGAGTGGAAGTTTACAAAAACAAACACTACCTCATTTTAAAGGTCATTAATTGCGCTTTTAAACTATATTAATCTTGTTAGGGTACAATAAATTATTTATAAGCTGTATTCGCTCAAAACGAAATTTTCGATATGTGCGATTTTTTTAACGCCGAGTTTATTATTACTTAAATTCTTATGTATAAAAGTTTAAAACATGCTTTGGTTTTTTTGGAATAAACATCAAAGTCATAGACGAAGATGAACGTTTCATAAACCTATTTTTACTATTAAATATATGTATTTAAAATATGTTTATCTTATTTTAATCACTGTTTAGTACGATGATATTTCACGTTTTTTAGTTAAATTTTTTTTCGGAGTTTTCTTCAGGACCAGTATTTTCTGACTCTATATTCCATCTGAATAAAAATGTTTACATTAACTATATCAATTCCTATATTTTTATATAACATGCAAATATAATCTGATATCAACAGTTACTTTCGTTTTAGTGTGTAACGGATTCGCACTTACATTTGCTCGATTAACTATATAATCATAAATATAAATTCTCCAATTCAAACGATCGTGACTTCATTTACCATTGATATTATTACGGCTACTGACTATTAAATATAGTTATAGAAAATGTCGATCTCATCCTAGCAGTTTCTGAGCGAAATCTCAGGTTATTAAACCCCAAAGAACTCGTGAAGATTTAATAAAATTAAATTTTACGTAAATGAAACGATTATTGTTATTAATATTAGAAAAAACGTGTGTGTGTACGTATGTACGCACGTAAGAAGTTATACTTCTTTGGCGTAACAGAACATAAATAGCAAAAGATTTCATCCCGTATGTCACAACTCTCTGTTTGTATAAGGAATGCAGCTAACTTCGTCCTGTCGCTTTCAGCTAACTTCATCATGTCGGTGTGCGCGCGCGTCGTAAAAATTTTACTCTCATATTTTTTTCCAAACGTGCCAAAAGAAGTATAACTTTAAAAATGATTTAAAATAATAGGCTGTAATTTTTTCATAATTTACCTACAGATTAAGAAATATTAGAACGTCGTAGAGATCAAAATGTAGAGCACAACTAAATGAAACCTCTATAAAATGATGACTGAGCTTATGCTGATTTTATTATTAAACTTATTTATATTTATATAGTTTAAAGCTACAGAAGCTTTTCATACGAATGTTTTCTTAGTTTATGTACGATAACGGAGAAAACTGACAAGATCTGGTGTAATGGGGTCATCTCGATTGTGTTAATATTCAGAACTTGCGTTTGTATTTCCCTGTATAATAAACTGTAGGTTATGGAGTTCGTGTTTAGCAAAATAATTTGAACCTCAATTTTCTATGATCATTATCATAAGAAACACGGTATGTTATAATGAATTTAAATAGAACCGTGTGTTTTTCATTCTAATATATACATATTATACTAATTACAGTCCATAGTTTTTTTACAATTTTTTCTAACCGACTTCAAGGAGGTTATTTAATTATGTTCACATACCTACATTAAAGTCTCGCTTTATATAGGAATTAAGAACAGCGTATAGAGCGTTGTTTATAAAAATATTAAAAAAGAATTAAAAAAGAAAAAGAAAGCATAGAAGAAGACTTAGTAATGACCGGAAATCCACCCAGGAAAAGCTCCAGATAAGAAAATATATAAATGCTAGTTACTACCTGCGGCACCGCTCGGTATATTCATATAAATCACGTCGTGGGTGCGCACTGCATTGCACTGCAAACAAATTGACATAGCATTGGCGATTTTGATCTCGCTAAGATTTTAATTTATTTTAAGGCTTTAGTGAAATTTTAAGCATTTTAAAATATTGACTGATTTCTGGTTCGCAGCTGGTTACTAGCAGAACCCGCGGCTTCGCTCGCGATCAAACTAAGAAAAATACGAAACTTCATGCAAATATGTCCAAGGAATAAAAAGTTTCATACAAACTTTTATCCCCTATTTCACCCCATTGGGGATTGAATTTTGAAAAATCCTTCCTTAAGGGATGCCTACGTCATATGAGGAATACGTGTGCAAAATTTCAATTTCCCAGCCTTAAGGGTTTGGCCTGTGCGTTGATACATCAGTCAATCACTTTTGCCTTTTATATATACGGACAGTTTAGATTTAATATTACCTTGTAAGTTATTTTTTACATAGTTATGAATAGTAAAAAACATGCAACTCTCAAAACATGCAATGCAAATAATTTTGCATTACTTAACATATCTTTGTATATTTGAAATGTAAACCGGTAAGATTTATTTAGATATATCCAAAATTCATAATGGGGTCAGTCGAGTCATTTCTCATTTACGACGCGTGAACACTTACCAGGGCTTGACCTATATATCTTAGAGTTAAACGTCTATTTATAAAATCCTATTAATTTTAAACCCGACTTCAAAAACGGTAAATATACTCAATTCAAATGTAAATACATATGTTTATTGTGAATCTATATTAATTACTAGCGACTCACCCTCGCTTCGCTTCGCTCGGGTTCGTCCCTAGGTACGTTTAAACGGTTAGTGATTCCCATACAAAATAAACAGTTCAGAACTTTTTGATTTTCCAGCTGTATTTTTTTTGTTTTCGCTAAATTTCTTTTATATTTAAACCACCCCTGACATACCCCCAACAAAACAAAAAAAAGTATTATTCAAATCGGTCCAGCCGTTTTTGACTTTTAGCGAGTAGGTACTAACGAACAGCAATTGATTTTTATATATATAGACTTGGCTATACCACGAGAGTTCTCTCTTAAACTTTTGATTCTCTAAATATGGAATTCAATGTAATTTTTTAGTTTGAAATAATTACTATATACAATACCAAGTTTTTGACTTTACAAAGATTATGAATGAACATGAAAGTTATGCCTTCCTTCTTTATGTGGAAAAACTCTTCTGTAAAATTTCAGTTTTAAAAGCCAGTAGTATAGACTCTACGTTGTCTGACAATCTGTCAAGGAATTTTTATATAGTAAATATATACTTTTAACTACAAATTGCTGATTAAACTGTTGTATTACTCATTTACTAATTATTTATTTACATTAAATAGTGTTATTTTAAAACGTGTTCACAAATATTTGTTTGTCCATAGTTGAACTGAACAATATCAAAAAGACCGATATATTTGAACAGAAGTATTCAAATAAACGTTTTGCTTATCGCTAACAAAGATAACATACTAATATTGATATTATTGTTACTTGCTGTTAAAAGGTTTTAGTTAGAATCAAAGTTCAATAAATTATCTATAACTTAACTATCAATATAAAGCAGGTACATATACTTACCCCTCATTTCCCCCCTCCCCATGTGTGTGGGCTTGCTTGCCGTACGATGCTTTTGGTACTTCTCTGACAGCAGAGTGGTCCGAGGCAACAAGTAACAACCCCTTGCTATCATCTCATCCTTAAGCTGTTATTTTTATAAGAGTATGTGAAAGGACAACAGATATTTGATTTTTTAAATGTATACCTACAGCTAAATTGCTAGCTGAATTTGTAAAGGTAAAGATAACAAGTTTTTTTTTTTAATTATCATTACTGTGGTCGACATTAAACATTTGAGCTATTGAGCCTAATCTAATAAATGTACTCACATAGCCGACAAAAAAAAAGGAATTTCTCAAGTGTTTCCCGCGTTTTTTCTACGCGTGCATTTTTTTATTTATTTTTTATAAATGACGTGTAACTTTAACACGGCTGTCCAATTTGAATAATTGCATCAATTTCAATTAGAAAAAAGGCACCACTAAAGTTACTCACTAGATACCAATTTAATTATTGAAGGTATTAATTAGTATTTTTTAGCCATTAAAATAATAAAATAAAAGCTTTAACGTAAACAGAAATATAAAAATGTTAATAACTTAAGTTATTTAGATTAATAAAGGTTATTTTATATGTTTTTTTTTTAGTTTATTTTTTCGTCGGTTGATTTTTTTGTTAAATTAATTAATAATAAATATATGTAGTATACTAATGAGATATTTTCCCGCAGTAAAAAGTATCCTATATGTTGATCCAGATAACCAACTATCATCATACATCAAAGTCCCTCCAGTGGTTTTTCCGTGATTCGGTCACAAACAGACCAAAATTCTAAAAACTAGATTCGGCTTCTGCGTCGATAATAATGTCTATTTCAATAAGGTTTTCCAAAAAATATTTAATATACAGATTTTGTTTTAAAACATCCTCACACAATGGCATATGGTGATAGTAAAACTTCTGATGGGATAGAAATTTGTAACATGTTTGCAACGTACTTTTCATCTGTGTATAAAGAAGATCTTATTAATACTCCCAATTTGTATGATAAAGTTTGTAACGATTATTTAATGAAAATTAGTAAACACAGTGATTCTCTGTCCGTATTTAAAATTAAAGAGGATGAGGTCCTCACAAAATTACAGAAGCTAAATACTTCCAAAGGAACGGGTCCAGACAATGTCTCTCCACTATTTATAGTTAAATGTGCGCACAATTTAGCCAAACCTCTTACTTTGATTTATAATGAGTCTATTGCGTCCGGTATTTTTCCTAATGATTGGAAGATCGCAAGGGTGGTCCCAGTTGCTAAAACTGACGATAACACACAGGTACAGAATTACAGGCCAATATCATTGCTTTGTGTTTTCGCGAAGATTTTCGAGGCGCTGCTTTGTCCATATATTCAGCATTATTTTCATAAATACATAACAGAATCTCAACACGGATTTGTCAGATCAAGATCTACTACATCAAACCTTGTCACTTTTACTGAAAAAATATCTGACGCAATTGATAAAAACAAACAGGTTGATGCTGTATATATGGATTTTAGTAGGGCCTTCGACACAGTTTCCCATAGAATTCTTTTATATAAGTTGGCTATATATGGCATTTCTGGCTCCCTACTTCAATGGTTTCAGTCATACTTAGCAAACCGATCGTTTTTCGTAGTGGTAGGTGGGTACGAATCAGCAATCAAAACAGTAAAATCTGGTGTCCCCCAGGGATCTCATTTGGGGCCCACTCTTTTCAACATATTTATAAATGATATTATCGATTGCTTTAAGAATTCTGCGCCTTTCATGTATGCTGACGACCTAAAGCTCATAAAAATCGTAAACGACCTTGTAGATGTACAGCTCTTACAAGATGATATAAATAAGATCATGAAATGGTGTTCTAATAGTAACATTGAAATAAATAATAAAAAGTGTTTTCACATTAAATTCACTCGAAAAGTTAATGTTTTACCCTCTAGCTATGTTGCTGGTAATAACGTTCTACGTGAGGTTAATGAAGTAAGAGATTTAGGAGTCATTATTGATCGCAAATTAACATTTACTCCGCACATAGACTACGTGGTTAAAAAAGCATCAAAAATGTTAGGTTTTGTTATGCGCAATGGTAAAGAGTTCACCAAGAGCAGGACTAAAATAATTCTGTATAACGCCTTAGTACGCAGCATTTTAGAGTACTGCTCTACTGTCTGGAGACCACACTATGCTACGCACATGTTAAGAATTGAAAGAATTCAAAAACGCTTTCTTCGACATCTTGCCTTTACTTCGGGAAGGTCCTCGATACTAAAAGGATATAAGGATCGACTTAAGTTCTTTAAAATTAACTCGCTTGAAGACCGTAGAAACTTATTAGATCTAGTATTTCTATATAAAGTACTTAATAACCGAATTCACTGTCCAGAGCTGCTTAGGCAATTCGAATTGTACGCACCTTCAAGATACCCCAGAAAGGTTATTAGTCTCTTTTCATACCCACGTCGCTCCACAGTTATGGGTGCTAATTCTCCTATTCCTAGAATATGCCATTTATATAATAGCATTAGTACCTTGGATGTTTTTCACCAGTCAATAGTCACATTTCGAAAATTAATTTTAGAAGCAGTAATTCAATAATTTAATAATAATTAATATCTATTTTTTATATTACATCAATTTAATAATTGTATCAAGCACTATTTTAATTGAAATACTAATTGTAGCATATAAGGTATATAATTTAACGTTTTTTTTTTTAACTTAGGCATTATAGTAAATAATTTTAATTATAATCTAATTATGTATTTTTACCGTCTAATTATTATATTTAAAT
Source organism: Fabriciana adippe (assembly GCA_905404265.1). Lineage (NCBI taxonomy): Eukaryota > Metazoa > Arthropoda > Insecta > Lepidoptera > Nymphalidae > Fabriciana > Fabriciana adippe. The sequence continues at coordinate 15,209,333 of FR989989.1, forward strand.
TACGCATGTTGTGTTTACCTGTAAGTGGCTTTGCATTTTAGATTTGTATCTTTAATATGGTTTCTTGTATATGTACGAAATGTAAAGTTGTTGGTGAACCTAATAAAGAGAAAAAAAAAAAAAAAAAACATCTATACATGTATATGTAATATATGCATATAGAGTTGAAGATATTTTATGATAAAAATAATGATTAGTAACTATTATATTTTTAAAAAGAACTGGATAAAAAGCAGTAAATCTACTTTTATTATGACACTTTACTTATCGTGGTTTCCTAAGTTCGTTTCAAATTCATTGTTAATGGACGTTTTGACAGGTTTTAGAAAATCTTATAACAGAAATACTTTACGAGTTCCTTTGAAGATAAGCATCTTGGATTCTTGGAAACCTAAAAGTCAAATTGTCACGATACGTTACTAAGCACACTTCATATAATTGCATATTTTTTAATTACCACAGTAAATATTATAAGTAAATAATAAATGAATTTTTTACACTTTACATTAATTAACACAATCAATTTTGTTTTCGAACATCTTTACTCTTTAAAATTATAACTATAAATAATTTAAATAACTTGAAATTTGGAAGATAGATTCCACATAAGGGGATTGATTTTTGAAATGTTGACATTTAAAAAAGAAGTAGGAAGTTTGTATGGAAATCCGTTATTTTTAAATTACGCGGGAAAAGATGAGGGTTAGTGCTAGTAACTAAACAAGTAAAGACTTCTTCATATTAAAAAGATAAATATTTGTTAAAATAAAAATTTTAATGTTTTATTTTGTTTGAAGATTAGATAAAAGAAAATAAAAAAAATAATGATTATCGTTACTTCGCAATTAATGCCATTTACCACTTTAAATTAAAAAAAAAAACTAGATTTCCTTACGAATAATACGTGTGGCAACTTTATTGAATCTTTAAAAAAAATATGTCGATGACGTCATATATAGAATAAAATAACTTAGGATGCAATAAGTAAAACTACTGTTTAGATAATTGTTTGTTCGTCAAAGCCATATACGGACGGAAACCTTTATGGAATATTACCAAGAAGCCTTATAAGCTTTGCAGGAACATTTCGTATATATTTCCATTGATACGTAATTGTTCCTAGTAATTTACGACGAATGGAAATTTAACCGCTAAGTAATTGTTCATGAATTTAGTATACCGATAGTTATACATTTAGAATTAATGCGTAAAGTCAACAACCTCTTTCACTGAATCTATGTAGAACGGAAACTGACTCTATGTTTCAGTACACTGTGGTTATAAGCTACTAATTTCACATTTTGATTAGTACGGAATTGAAAACGTTATATATTATATTGAAATTAAATTTAATTAAGTAACTGTAATTCATATAAATGTTATTATATACATTTGGAAATGTTTAAAGTAAAACTTCTTTATACACACTTGACTTGGGGAGTAAGCTGGTGAATGCGTTACGAAAAGTATAAATCGGGCGAGGCGAACGTTTGTTGCCATGGTAACCATTGTTATTGTCTGACAAATGATATATAATATTGTATTCTTTCCTTAAATGATATGCTATAAATATATGATTGTAATGTGCCTAATATGCGTCATTTTTAGTATCTCACCTATCCTAATTATTTAAAATATAAATCGAATTTCATAAAGAGTACCGATAACCTACAGACGTTTTAGTTCTTGCGCGTGTACACATTCATACACGTAATCTTAATTTTTTTTTTATAGATATGTTTTGTAAACTTGCCGTTTCATTTAAACATAGAGTACTCACTACTTATATTTCAGAAGTAATAATTGCGTAGAAAAATCTTTAATAATACTCTGCTTAGAAAAATCTCAAGGTTTACCAGAAAATGACATCCTAGCCGCACTTACGTTACGTAGGTATGCACCTCAATTACAAGTGTGTTGTCCTACCGTACGTCATCTTATTACAATATCATATGTACCAATTAGATGACGAATCAGATGGAAAATTATACATTTACGTTTTGCGTTAGTCATTTCACGGACCTTCCCTTCCATCTTAATGTAGGATAAAATTACTAGCCTTAACTGTGGTGTGATTGAACTTTCAATCATAGTGGAAAGTTTGTGATGTAGTCTGTACAATATAATTTGAAAGCTTTAAAGAAAATATATTTATTTCTTTAACAACTTACAAACCGTAATTTAAAGAAATGTTTTAATCCATACTAATATAAATCGCACGCATAATAAAAAACTGACCGATTACAACTTAGGTCAAAATTGATTTATTAGGTCAAAATAATTACACAAAACGAATCAAATGTTTAAAGACTATCTGGAATAATTAAAATATATTAATTTACTTTGTAAACTTTTATTTTATTTAAGAATAAAAAAACAAGGTTGTTATTGCAAAAATATTTTTCTTGATTTATCAAGTATCTAGTTTTTGAGTTAAGTCAGTTTTTTATTAAGCATGCGAAATGTGAAAGAAATTCAGTCTGTTATATTCACGCTTACTTCGCTGAACAGATGTCAATTTTTTTTTTTGGCTAAGACATAAATTGCATCCTGGTGACGGATACAGGACACCTTTTATCTCGGCCTCACTTACTAAGAGACCGAAGCCACTGGCAGTATTATATAATAAATACTGACCGATAATAAACAGCTAAAAAATGTACGCTAGAGATTGACATAATGGAGTTTGTAATATTTAAATTCAATCACACAAACGGATTTCCTATAAAAAGTCGTTTAATTAGTTTTTACTTTTTTAGATTTACGCGAATATTTGACATTTTAAATAAAACTATCTTTTCGAATTATTTCGCGGATTTATTTTGATAAAGTTAAATTAAATAATCTCCCGTGATCATGATTGCTGTAAAGCCTTCGAAACGTCGGGAACAAAAAATCAAAATAAAGCGAAATAATCCGACAAGATCGTTTTATTTAGTACTAGCGACTCACCCTCGCTTCGCTTCGAGTTTGTCCCTAGACAAAAAAAATCTATCCCACGGGAACCGTTTTTCGGGATGATATATATATATTAACCTTCCTCAGTTAACGGGCTATCTAAAGCAAGAATTTTTCTAATCGGATTAGTAGTTCCTGAGATTAGCGCGTTCAACCAAACAAACAAACTCTTCAGCTTTATAATATTAGTATAGATTTACTACATTATATTATATACGTTGGTGGTATTTTTAAAACTATGAATATGTTTTTGCTATAAAAATAAGTACAGGTAATGGTTGATGTAGCTAAATCAGCAATTTAGCGCTTCACCGAGCGTGCCGGCTGACCCCGCGTGTTCATTTAAAGGTAAACAATGGTCGCGTGCTGTAACGTATGGCCACGCGATCCTAGTGACACTAGCATCGGATAGATTCATCTTTATTTATTTATCTATATAATAAAATTCTGAGTCAAATCTATACATTCAATATTTTTTGAAAGTCTTATTGAAATAGTATTTATTATCGATACAGAGGCCGAATCTTTAGTTTTTAGAATTTTTGTCTCTTTATCTGTTTATCTGTCCGGGAATGCATCACGAGAAAACCACTGGACAGACTTTGATGGACATTTGGTATGATGATAGCTGGTTATCCGGGTCAACATATAGGATACTTATTATTGCGGGAGAATATCTCACCTCTGAGAAATCTATACTAAACATTATAACGTAGCGCTAGTTTATCTATAAGTATAATTAAATTGTAACTGTGTCAAAGTTGTTTTATGTTTAAATAATAATAAGAATAATTCTGTCCTTTTTCAACCGCACTAAGGAGCATGGGTTTTCTATCAATGCGAAGAGGTTTAGGCCATAATCCATCATTGTGGCTAATTCTGGGGCTCTCTTGTATTACAAGAATGTTAGGTCTTTCCAGACATGCAGTTTTTTTTTCGCCGTATAGCAAAAGGTCCGGGCTTGAACCCGGTTCACTTTGTTTTCCAAGCGAGCGCGTAACAAGCACGGGGCTTGTTGTTTGAATGGTTTTCGAAAATGATTGATGCTTATTCGAGACTTAGAGTCTTAAGCATCAATTAAATAAATAAAAAATGCACTATTGGCGTTTTTTAAATTTATTAATTAGAATTGAATTGAAATAACGTTTCTATCTCTAGTAAGGAAAACTTAACATAGAAAGGTTATTTTATACCGGCGTAAATAGATAAATGCAGGCATCTTACTAATATAAAGCTAAGATAGTTTTTAGGGTTCCGTACCCAAAGGGTAAAACGAGACCCTATTACAAAGACTCCGCTGTCAGTCTGTCTTTCTGTCTGTCTGTCTGTCCGTCTGTCCGTCTGTCCGTCTGTCACCAGGCTGTATCTCATGAACCGTGATGGTTAGATAGTTGAAATTTTCACAGATGATGTATTTTTATTGCTGCTATAACAATAAATACTAAAAAACAGAATAAAATAAATATTTAAGGGAGGTCCCATACAACAAACGTGATTTTTTGCTCGTTTTTGCTCGATATTGATAACGGCAACAGGTAGTAGACGTTTGAAATTTTCACAGAATATTTAGTTATATATTCACTTTAAAAATAAATTATTAAAATAAAACAAATATTTAAGGTGGGCTCCTAATTCCTATACAACATGATTATACGGAATCCTTCTTACTACAATTAGCATCTGCAGAGGTACTGTTTTAAATCTGTGTTTAAATAAAAATACCGTTTTAACCCACAGGAACCTTCAATGTCTTTTTCGAGATGATAAGTATGGTTTATATAGAAATTGCAGTAAAAATCAATTTCGTTCGTTTCTCCATCGTCTTGATCTTTTACACTTATTCGCTTTGTCACTGAAACCTTATATGTAAACCCCTTATACCGTACGAAGTAAAATCGTATCGTAATCGGTACGGATTTTCCATTTGTTTACAAATAAACAAAAATAATATTTTGCAATTTTATGATGATGTCAGAATGTGTTAATCAGAGGGACATGATTCATAATAACTATTACTATATTGATAACTAGCGACACACCCTCGCTCCGGTCGGGTTCGTCCCTACTTACGTTTTAACGTTTAGTATAGATTTCTCAAAGATGAGATATTTTCTCGCAGTAAAAAGTATGTCGACACTTGACCCGGATAACTAGCTATCATCATACCAAATTTCATCAAAACCCCTCCAGTGGTTTTTCCGTGATTCGGTAACAAACAGACAGACAGACAGACAAAAATTCTAAAAACTATAGATTCGGCCTCTGTATCAAAAATAATGATTATTTCAATAAGACTTTCCAAAAAATATTTAATGTACAGATTTGGCGTAGTTACTATTTTATAATATGTATAGATAACATAGTTTGTATGCGGGATTAAGTGAATCCAATAAACAAAAATAAAGGTCACAAAAATTCTACACTAATGAAAAAAAAAACATTAAATATCGATTGGATGGCATACTTATAAAAAATAGTAATATTAAGATTTTGTAGAAACAGATTTCACATTTTTATTTTTCTTGTTTTGTATAATATTATTTTAAATAATTCTTTTGTAACTTCATTTGATACAGGAATTATCCTTTGAAACACAGTTTTCTAGTTCAGTAGTTAGGGCTTCAGTATTTGGTTAACAAAGGCATTTTTGGAACAAAATGGTTTTTGTTTTAAATATAGATATTAGGGCTAGTTGAAGCTAAATCTATAGGTTTTGGAATAGTTTTTTAACTATACTTTGTTTGTATTTATACTAGACAGCTATACATACAGACAAAATTTTATTCTTATACTTAAATTTTATACTCTACAATTAAAGTAAATTAATTCACAAGGAAAGTAAATTTAAATATATGCGAAGCCGCAAACCGAAACTACAATAAAAAAAACTTACTTTTGGCCTAAAAATCTACTTTTATGTATAAGTAAATCACCTGTGAGTTTTAATTCTATTATAAATATGTCTATCATTAATATAAAAGAATATAAAGAAATATGTCTATCGATCATAATACTTTGTGCCACAGTTATTTCTACATCACAGACAACAATAATAATAATAATAGAAGGTTTTTAAAAATATATAAGAGCTCAAGCTGACAAATACTAAATGTTAGAATATGAATCATGTATTCCTATTGTAATCATTTAATTGTAATCAACAAACCTTACCAGTAAGTGCAGTCCTTGACACGTGCCTAACAAATATATTATTATCTTAGTAAGTAATTACGTTTTTTGCTGAGAATAAAAACTATTTGTTGTACTAGAGCAGCGTTATTAGTTAAAACATCGTCTATTAAAACTGAGTTGACGTGTGTCTTACTTATCTATACATACTAGCAACTCACCCTCGCTCCGCTTGGGTTCGTTCCTAGTTACGTTTTAACGTTTAGCTCAGAGACGAGATATTTTCCCGCAATAAAAAATATCGTATATGTTGACCCGGATAACCAGCTATCATCACACCAAATTTCATCAAAATCAGTCCAGTGGTTTTCACGTGATGCGGGAACAGACAGACAAACAGACAAAAATTCTAAAAACTATAGATTTGGCTTCTGTGTCAATAATAAAGTCTATTTCAATAAGATTTGCCAAAAAATATTTAATGTACAGATTCGGCTTAGTTACAATTTTATTATTTGTATAGATAATAAAATTCTAACCGAGTCGAATCTGTACATTAAATATTTTTTGGAAAATCATATTGAAACAGTCATTATTATCGATACAGAATCTATAGTTTTTAGGATTTTTGTCTGTCTTTTCTATTTTTTCAGCTTTGACAAATATAAACTTTGGAAGAATATTTTATGACTCTACAATATCTCACACGACTATTTTATGAAAGAATATCTTAAGAGTTTAGCGTTGATCAATACATGATCAACAAAACGAAGTTATAAATACATAATAACGTCAACAAGCAATCTACGCTGCTTTCCGCACGTCATTGAGTTACACTTAAAATTTCAATAATTGTGTTACGCATCACTTATCCGAGCAATATAACAAGATTTTAGATTCTGTATAAATAGAACTTAAACATACAGTTTGTCTTAATCGTTGAAATTTTCCCACTTCCTATAACTGAAATATCTAGAACACGATCAGCAAAGTCAAAAACAGTATATATATGTTTAAATATATATGTATGTTTAAAATTAAAAAAATACCATGTAGGTATATCTACAATCATGTATACGTGGTCAGTGGCCTAAAATTTAACTGCATGTCTCCGCTGAATCGTATAGTACTGAAGATAAATAGGACTTATTATTAGATTTGTATAATACGTATGTTATACTGAAGGAAAATATCGTGAGGAAACCTGCGTGTCTGAGAGAGTCTAGCAACTTTTCGAAAGACAAGTGAAGTCCGCCAACCCTCACTTGGCTAGTGTGGTGGACTATGGCCTGATCCTCGTCGTATTGAAAGAAGGCCCATGTCCAGCAGTAGGACGTTAAAAAGGGCTGCATACATACAAACGTACATACATAGTATATGCTTTGGGCGAAAACAAGCCATTACAGGTCAGATTTCGTTACCAGTAGAGTTAACGCATAATATTTCATATATCAGGTAATATATGAGATATAAGGATATTTTATTTTTTATGAGTACTTTGAGAAAGTATTAGAAGAAGCTTTGTTAAAATTAAATAGTTCTAATAAATTCATTATTGTTTGTGGTGATTTTAATATAAACTTATTAGATAATTCCACTATAAGTCTCAGATTTAAATCCATGCTTCTATCATATAACCTGAATAATTTATTTCTTGAACCGACTAGAATCACTGCTACCAGTGCTACATGTATTGATAATATATTTACAAATTATAAACCATCTTCTAAATCTATTATAAACAAGTTGAGCTCAGACCATTGCGGTCAGTTAGCTTCATTTTCCTATACTTCAAATGCCAATAAAAATATGTTAAAAAAGACTTTTGTCCCCATAAATACTACACGTATGGAGAAGTTCAGAGGTAATATTGTAGCAAAACTTCCTTATTTATCTTACAGCAATGACCCCAACTTCTTATATAATTTTCTATTTAAATTAATAAAAACAGAATTTTCTACAATATTTACTTCTAAAACAGTCAATTCAGGGGGTCTCTTGTCATTTAGTGAATGGGCAACTCCTGGCATCTACAAGAGCAGGCAAAGACTATATGAATTGTATGGTGAAAAAGCTTATAATCATAGTACATCGTTTGCTTCTTTTGTAAGTGCCTACTCAAAAATGTTTAGGAGAGTATGTTCCATGGCAAAATCTTTACATATTAAAGACAAAATAAAAAATGCACATAATAAAGTAAAAGTTACATGGAACATAATTGCGATTGTGAAAGTGGGAGAGTCACAGATCGCGGCTTCGATTTTAAATTAAATATCAATAATAATTTTATTACTTCAAACCTAGAAGTTGCATCTGAGTTTGAAAAATTTTTCACTGACATTCCAACTTCAACAACGCAATCTCTCAATTCATCTCCCGCTATTGCCGAATCTTTACTTAAGAATCACGTTAAAGAATGTAATTTGGTATTTAAATTTAAACTTGTATACCCCAAAGATATCATCGCAGCCTTCAAAAGTTTGGATGTCAAGAAAACCGCTGACCTATGGGGTATATCTGTAAAAGTTATTAGTTCGGTAATTGATGTTGTTGCACCTCATCTAGCTACTGTATTTAATAGCAGTATAGAGCATGGTGCGTTTCCTGATCTAATGAAACACAGTAAAATCATTCCTATTTTTAAATCAGGTAGTACCTTAGATCCTAATAATTTTAGACCAATTTCGGTACTGCCAACGTTTAGTAAAATTTTTGAAAAAATCATACTCGCGCAAATGTTAACGCATTTTAATGCACACAATCTACTTCATAAGAAACAGTCTGGATTTACGAAAGGCCGCTCCACGGCAGATGCTAGTGTTGAGTTAGTAAAACATATTTTTGAGGCTTGGGAAAGGTCACAAGATGCACTTGGGATATTCTGTGAATTATCCAAGGCCTTTGATTATGTGCATCATGAGACGCTGATCAGGAAACTGCACCATTATGGTATTAGAAATAAGGCACTCGACCTTTTGAATTCGTATTTAAAAAATAGAATACAGAGGGTTGATGTTAATGGTAAGAGATCTCCTGGAGCTCCATTAGATATGGGGGTTCCACAAGGGTCTATTCTCGGCCCCTTTCTTTTTCTAATTTATATTAATGATTTGCCATTTTTTGTACAGGACAAACATGAGATAGTATTGTTCGCTGATGACACTTCACTTATTTTTAAGGTGAAGCGAAATTTGCCAATGTACGACGATGTAAACGATGCTCTCTCAAAGGTTGTCTATTGGTTTGATTCAAATAATTTATTATTAAATAATAAAAAGACAAAATTAATAAAATTCTCAACACCCAATGTTAAACTTGTTGATAATAGTGTAATATTAAATGGAGAAGTGTTGAAACCGGTAGAGTCAACTAAATTCCTAGGTATTATCATAGATTCCAAACTGCAGTGGGGCCCCCATATTGAGGGACTAGCGAATAGACTCAGCTCTGCAGCGTTCGCGGTAAAAAAAATAAGACTTCTTACTGATGTAGATACAGCTCGCATAGTATATTTCAGTTATTTTCATAGTATTATGTCCTACGGTATCTTATTATGGGGAAATGCAGCAACTATTAATACGGTCTTTGTCCTGCAGAAAAGAGCTATTCGTGCAATTTATAGTTTAGGTCCTAGAGTGTCATTAAGAGATAAGTTTAAAGAAATAAAAATATTGACTGTTGCTTCTCAGTACGTGTACGAAAATGTTATGTATGTTCGTAAAAATATACACGAATTTCCCAAGAATTGTGACATGCATAACATTAATACTAGGAGCAAACACAAACTTGTAATGCCTGTGACTCGTCTACAGAGAGTCAGTAATTCTTTTTATGGACAATGTATACGCTTGTACAACAGGATCCCAGAAAATGTTCAAAAAGCTTCCATCGCTAAATTCAAAAAAATTGTTAAAGAACGTTTGTGTGCTAAAGGCTATTATACAATAAATGATTTTATAGAAGATAGCACGCCTTGGGAATGAAGTGATCGCCTCCAGGCTACTTCAACTTTATAGTAATATTGTAAATTATAATTTATTAAAAAAAATATTAGTCCCGCTGAGTTTCTTTCGCCAGTTCTTCTCAGGTCTGAGGCTTCTTCTTTCCGAACTGGTAGTAGACTCATGACGTTCAGTAAAAAATTGTAATAATTTAATGCTGAATAAAATATTTTGAATTTGAATTTGAATTTTAACTTCAGGAACCAAAGCTTGTTTAGGTACAGGCATATATTGAATTGCGTTGCTTACATCGTGAATAATTTTTACTTTCAACCTAGATTTTTTCGATGTATTTTTTATATTTTACTTCTGCATTCTTATTAAAATTGTTTATCACATTTCGGCGCAGTATTGAAAGATGGAAATGTTTATTCATAGATAGTGCTGACATATGTAGCTACGAGTATCATCATGCCAAATTTCATCAAAATCCCTCCTGTGGTTCTACCGTGATGCGGTCACAGACAGACAGACAACAATTCTAAAAACTATAGATTCGGCCTCTTTTCCAAAAAAAAATTAAATGTACAGTTTCGACTCAGGTAGAATTTTATTATATATACAATAATGATATCCTTTATTTCTAGATTTAGTTACGTAAATATATCAAAGGTATTTATATCTAAGCCTAACTCACCAATTAATTGATGAGTCAAGTATTTTTAATCAATGCGATAGGGCGTTGTATGGGTTCCCATGCGGGCACTGACACACAACTCTACTTGGTCTTCGTTTTAACCCACTTGGCTCTTGTAGTCTAATAAATTTTACGTTAGCGAAAATTGGATCGAAACGGAAATTGTTTTATTTTGAGCTCTTCCTTATTAACTGAAAGCGATTTATTACTTTCAGTTTAATTGTAACTGATTTCGTTCAATCAAGTTGGATGGGTTAAAAAAGTTGTTGAGCTCTAATATATATATTTTTTTTGTTTGTGAAAAAATTTTTACGTGTACGTTTACAATGTAAAATATACTGTTATACTTGTTATGATCAATGTTTAGATTAATAAATAAATATATTTATTGTAATATTTAATATTTTTCAGTACATTCTTAGTGGCTCTTTGGAGCGCCATTTGGGCAAAATTTACTTTGTATAACGTATTTTTTGTTACTTACATAAAAATAGGGGTGTGAAGGGGATTTTTATTTACTTACTACTTGAAATGAAACTCTTAAAACATATACAAGTGTGCTTGAAGTGGTAGTGTTATAATTATGACATTGAATCCTAACAACAAGATTTAAGATGGCGTTATACACGTCGTTATCGTTTGTATCGCAGAGTTCCAAAAAAGTATTTCGAGAACTGATTTACATATGTTTATTATTAAAATTGAATGAAATTTAAATTTAATAATTGTTTTTTTTTTTAAGTCTTTGTAATTTATGACATAGATATATTACTTTTAGAATACGCCAAATCGTAAAATGTATACTTTTAATATATAAAGCTGAAGATTTTGTTTGTTTGAACGCACTTATTACTGGAACTATTGGTCTTTGAAAAAACTATTTTTGGTTTTATAGCCTATTTATTAAGGAAGGTTACAGGTTATCTTACATGACACTACGAACTACGAGAATGGAGTAATTCTTCCATATTGAACGACGCGGACAAAGCAGGGAAAAAAGGCTAGTTCATTTATAAACCGATAATGTAGCCCATACAATTTTTCAAATACAGCAAAATAAACTCCCTAACAAACTATTTTGAAGCAATATCTACATAATAGCATTCACTCCGACATAACATTTTTTTTGTTTCCTTCACGGACGTATACGGGATTTTGTTATTGTTCATACTTTGTCTCTAAGTAACAATGAATATGTATATGTTCTTAGTTCAAGACTACCGAAACGATTCCATTTAACGGTCCATTTGCCAACCGTAAAACACTGGAAAATGATTTACTTGCTGTTTTTGTAATTTATTTACGTCCTAAAATAATTTGACGACGTGTTTGGCTCAGTGACCCTACTTGCTGTGCCAGCGGTCGCGGGTTCGAGTCCCGCTGGGGGCATTCATTTGTGTGATGAGTACGAGTGTTTGTACTCCAATCACGGGTGTTTATATCTATACTAATATTATAAAGCTGAAGAGTTTGTTTGATTGTTTGTTTGTTTGATTGAACGCGCTAATCTCAGGAACTACTAATCCGATTTGAAAAATTCTTTTTGCATTAGATAGCCCGTTAATTGAGGAAGGCTATATATCATCCCGGAAAAATGTACGGTTCCCGTGGGATAGATTTGTTTTTGTCTAGGGACGAACCCGAAGCGAAGCGAGGGTGAGTCGCTAGTTTATAATATGTATGTATTTAAAAAGTTATATAGGTATGTGTAGTGTATCAACTATCTGGTATCCATAACACAAGCCTCGTAGCTTACCATGGAACTAGATGGTGCTGTGTGTTAAATGTCCCAACGTATTTATTTATTTATTTATTTAATGTTATTTCATGTATTTATATTGAACTTTAGCTTAAAGTTAGTTATAATGACTACTGAAGATTACGACTACTAATTATACTTTATTATTGAAAGAAATCTTAAGAAATGTAAAATATTTATTTAAATACAATGTTACATGAGGAATAGCTATAAACTTAAACAACCGACTACGTTTTTACGACGCGACGACCGCATTACGTAGTAGTGGTTGTGTCTCTATTTCGGAGGTCACGGGTTCGAATGTCTTTGAGGACAATTTATTATTATTGGTATTCATTGTGAATTTTGTCTGTTTTCCTAATGTTTTTATTTCCTTAAAAGAGAAACTTAGCCGTTTAATGTGAATTCTTATTTGTTTCGAGCAAGCGATGTATTACACCTACCTACCACAAAGAGCGTATCGTTGTGTTGGCAGCTATTTTCGCGCACCCGCGTCAATTATTTTCATCTCGTACAACGATCCTTCCTTGTATTTTGAATTGTAAACAGAGGATCAAACAACACACTTGAATTTATTCTGAATCTTAAGAAGGTACTTATAAACAAAAAGATATACATTCAAAATGTATATTATAAGACCTTTTTTTTAAATTGTAAAGTAATCTTATAAGTGATTTTTTATCCTTATTTTCATGGCTATATACAGAATAAATTTTCTTTTTCTATTTTAACACATCCCGGATGAGTCGAACGGTGGACTGTGACCAATCCAAATTTACTCAAGTTATTATTAGGCGATACCTACTTTGAACATTAGAACGACATCTTTGTTACATTTATTTTTTGAGTTTATTGAATTAGCAGCATTTAGGCTTATGACTGACGCTGAAAACGTAGCCTTGCCAATGATGAGTGATCAATCATCATTAGACCCAAGGATTTTCTATAGTTGTTATTGTTGGAATATGTTTGTTCTCTTGTATTACAAGTAAGTATAGTGAGAGAGTATTTTCAATCGGCAATATAATTAAAAAGTACCCTAAGTAAAATATATAATCTGTTGTTTAAGACAACATCATCGACTTTAATATTTCTTCAAAAATGAAGACTTTCCATACAAACGTTTAACCATTATTCAACCCATATTAGGATTGAGATGTTTTCAATAATTACATATATACCATCTTTGACTTCAGCCCCTTTTTTAACGTCTCACTGCTGAGCAAGAGCCACCACGCTGGCCAAGTGCGTGTTAGCAGACTTCACATGTCTTTCGAAAACTTGCTAGATTCTTTCAGACATGCAGGTTTCTTCACGATGTTTTCCTTCACCGTAAGACAAGTGGTAATCATGTTGGAAATGATTCGCACATAAAAATATCAGAAGTACGAAACCCGGGATTTGAACCCGGTTTCCCAAGCGAGCGCGTTACCAGTGGCCTACTGCAGCCTGCATACCATTTTTAGTAAATTACTATTATTACCGAATGATTTTATGTTCAATGAAAAGCATGCATATTAGAGTGTCTCAGAATCAGATCACTTATTATGTCACATGCCAAGAACCCGTTTCAGAGCAAAAAAAAATGTATTCGCACATATTTCCCACACTAAACATAAAAGATTCCCCGCAAACAGCGTATTTATTATGAAGACAAAACTCCTGCGCAGGTGCATTAAAAGTACCGTATTGACATGTACATTTCTAAATCGTTATTGGTTCATCTGAAAATGTACCAAAAAGCTTTAAGCATAAGGACCTAGATAGTATGACGTAAATTGAGTCTGTTACCGTACACGACATCATCTGTACAATTGTTCGAGTATTTCTTATTGTTATATGCTAACGGAATCGTCCTTTGCAAGAGGATACGTTTACAGTTTTTTTATTGGCATATGTGACGAATGTAATTATTGTCTCTCATATTTAAGATCTTTCATTCAGCCTCTCCAAAACTCCAAGGAGCCCTGCGGTTATTGCTTGCTTTGGGAAACCAAGTTGAGCGGCTTCAAATCCCGGTTATCGCACCTCTGATATTTTCATGTGCGAATCGTTTTCAATATGATTATTATTTGTCTTGGGGTTAAGGAAATGGGGATAGCGTGATAGGCTTTCGTCTGATCCCCCTCGTATTGAAGAGAGGACCGCGCCCACCAGTAGGGCATTAAAAAAGGGCTGAATTAATACATACACACTGAGCCCTTAACTATGTATACACCGTGCATCCTTAGTCCCTTTTTGTTTTATACCAGTATTCCATGTTAATTTCTTGACATATTGATATGAAAATGCTAATATGTCTACTCTTCAGCCATTTAGTATGTATAAGTTTCACGCAACAGTAATACAAAGTATCTATGTGATATTTTGCATAAATATAGTTATACCGAGGGCTTAGATTATAGGCTACTTTATATTCCCATTACATCGAGTAGTTCTCGTGAGCTGATATATGATGGCTACAAAAAGTTACTTAGGGTTCTGTCACTACATAACACTATAATTTTGGTAATTCTTTATATTTCGCTTTTACCATCATGTTTCCCTTAGTAAATTCGAAAATTAGAGATATTGTTGCTAAATCTATACCTATAGTTATTAACTGGCGCAATAAAGAAGTGTATGTAGATTTCTGTTTGTAAACTTATCAGTTTGTATGTTGGGAATAAATTACATATATATACGATTTATATGATAAATTGTCAGGTTTACATATACCTATAGTTCCTATCACTGTCATGGAAAGGGTCAGTAGGTAATGAATTCACCCTGCTGAAGGTTGTATATTTTATATCAAGGTTATTAAGGTCAAATAAAATTACTTTAATAGAATAACACATCATAAAACTTACCAGGTGGTACCACTCGATTATTAAATGATTTTGGGGTCCTTAAGTTTTTTCTTATGCACTATTCAGACTTATACATATATCCTATGTTAATGAATTGCATTTTTAATTGCTTTTTAATATAATATTTGAAAATTAATTATTACCAAACTCAAGTATTTATACTTTATTATATTTAATTATTAGTTTTGTTATTTACTTAATAATATTAAATACACTTAGAAACATAAAAGACTAAAGCAGTTAGAATTGTTCAAACTTTAATTGTAGGAAAGCCCAATTTGTAGGTACATCGTCGGTATGTAGGTACGGTTTAAAACACTAACAATAACTTAAATATATGTATACTTTGAAAATATACGTTATGTATACAGAACCCATGTCACATTTTCCTCGTCGTCTATTGATTTTTTTCTTAATAACGGTACACGGTACGGTCGATTATGCCCAGGTAGATGCGCCTGCGCACCCGCTGATAGGGTTACTACGATATTGCGTGCCGCTTATAGGATCTCTTTTTTTATATGTTACACGCTATCTCGACTGAATTTTAGTACCATGGAAGGAAAATTCTTCATAAAATCTGCATATTAATAGAAATAATTGATAAGGTTTAAATTTTATTCGGTAAACATTTTTTATAATTATTTTAACTAATTTATGAGTAAGTTTAAATGATAAATAAATAAATAAAAACTTCTTTACAATAAGCTCAAAATAAGCTTATTATAAAATGCTTTCTTCGGTTTGTTATTGCCGAGCTTGTATTACGGACGGTAGCAGAATAATAAACTTTATATACAGTAAAATATTCTTCTGTTGTGTTAAACATTCATTATTGATGTGGGAGGGGTGAAAAAAGTAACAAAATGCAATATTACTTTTGTCATATCCCAGAAATTGCCTGTAATTATAACGGTATCCCTAAAAACTGTACTAATTACTGTATCCCTTTGTATACCACAGTGTCATAACGAAAATGAAGATGACAAAATAGTGTATAGTTAAGATACAATGGACTGGGATCTAATGTAAGACAAAAGTCCATTCTCATTTCTTGAAATAATGTGAAAGTAAAAGTTTTGTAACAAAGAAAGTCAAAATTCTCAAATTGTCCAACAAATCAAAGAAACCATTTGATACAATTGTTCTTAAAAGATTTTTCGAAGGTCTCGTTTTATATCCGAAATTATTAAAGTCACAATTTATGTGTAGATATGTGGTTAAGAGAATCCCTTAAATTCTAATGAACCTAAAAATGAACGGGGTTTTAGCAGAAATTATTCTATAAGACATTTAATTTCCATTTTAAAATCATCCCAACGCTTAGTTACAATATTGTTCCTTGCAGGTGTCGATATTTTTTATACATTTTAAGAATCTGGAAATATGAACTCACATTAATAAAAACATTGCAATAAAAAACTATGTTAGCGTCTGCTTCAATTCTCTTCGCTTGATGATCCATTCGATGTGTAAGAGTGACAGCGACATATGAGATGCGCGTGCGCAGCCCACAGGATGCTCCTGAGAAATAAAAAAAGGTATCAAACGCAAGCAAATATTTATAACCAGTGGCCGCCCGCTTGCGCCCATTGTTTTACTTTTTATTCTAGAGTAATATTTTTTTTATATTGCACTCGTTATAGTAAGTTTAAAGACACGGTGTAGAAAATGAAAACGTTGTAGGTAGATTTATAATTTATATGTATTTAACTATTTACAAATGTAAAGAAAGTGTAATTTATTTACTGAATAGTACATATTTCTTAGATCAATTGTATTCAGCCCTTTTTAACGTCCCACTGCTGGGCACGGGTCTCCAATACGAGGGGAATCAACCCATAGACCACCACAATGGCCAAGTGCAGGTTGCCGGACTTCACATGTCTTTTGAAAACTTACTAAGTTCTCTCACGATGTTTTTCTTCACCGTACGATAAGCGGTAATCATGTTAGAAATGATTCTAAGATCAATTACAAAAGTTAAATCAAAAACAGTGGGCAGCTAACGTAGCAGTTTAGAAATAGTGTTAAAAACATAACGGAAACATAAAATCAATATAGCAGTCTACTATAAGCATTTATCTGTATGGCTAACTTAGGCAGAGTCGAACAGACATTGTCCTATGTAGAATGCTTGAAAACGTATCTAAACAATAGTTACGAGTAAAATAAGCAATAATCTGAATAGATGAACTCAATTGGCAGAGTGACTAAATTACACTTAATAAGGATGCGTCGAATACAGGGATAGTTTACTGCAATTAATTATTATAGGCTCTTATATTACTTTAAAGGGCTTGATTACTTTAATATCATGTATGTTATTGCAAACTTGTTTTAGATCGTGGTGTCGTTCGCGTTTTTTAACCAGAGAACTAACTAACAGAGAGATACTAATTTTGTTATAGCTAGGCTACTAGTAGGTATTAGTTTAAGGAATTTTAAAATGAAATCATTGGTTCCAGAGCTTTTTCCTACCTTGCTAAACTAAATTAATAATTGTAATTTATTAAATTATGGTGTTTTATCTTAATGTATATAAAAAGTAGAAAAATATTTATATGAATAGTCTTTTAAAATGTTTTGTGCAGTTTGACAGTTATAAAAATCCGCAGTAGCTTGCTACTCCGCAGCTGTAGGAAATAAATCTCTTCTTTAAATAATATGTTTAAAATTATTTAACAGTAAATATTATTTTATTTTATACACAGAATCAATCTTTAAAAGTTAAAAAGTTAAGCATGTGGCATAATCTATATTCTATTCAGATAAATAAAATTGAAGTGTCTGTTTGTAATGTCAAAATAACAGGTTTATACTAAATGCATATGGAATTCTGTCTGTGTCCGTCTGTTGGTTCCGGCTAATATCCGAAACGGCTCGACCAATTTTAATGGGACTTTCACTGGCAGATAGCTGATATTATAAGGAGTAACATAGGCTACTTTTATTTCAGAAAAACAATTAGGGTTTCACTCAAAAAAATTAAAACGTACCTAGGTACGAACGACGAATGAACCCGAGCGAAGCGAGGGTGAGTCGCTAGTTAAAAATAAAATATTTAAAGAAGTAGCAAACTCAATCACATCTTGTCACGAACATTCGTAAAATTCGCCTGATATCGTTCGTTTAATTAAATCCAGTAGGTCAGGAGCGATTGCTTGTTAACAATAAACCTGCCAGTTACATTAATTATAATTATTTTTACCACTCAACGTCTAACTCTTAAACGTAGTGCTTAAACACAATTTTATTTTAATATCAATACGTTATACCTTTAGTACTTATTATTTTTAAATACCTAGTATCGACCTAGATTTTCATAGATAAGCCAATAATCTAGTATAACTGACGTACGAACTAGCATTGTTATATTATTATAATTTACTTAATGTAGCAACTGATGGATTAAAGATTAGAAGCCCATATACGGCTTACTCCGCATTTTGCAATTACTCGATCAGCTGAAGATTCGTTTGTATATTCATGTTAAACCGTTTATGGAGAAATTAAACTAACATCATGTTAAATACTATGGAAATATATTTTCTGCAAACGTTTTCAATGAATAAAGATTAATACTTTGCATTCATAAACAACTCTACATTTGACTTTGGATCCTCTTGAGTTGCTCTGTTTATTCACTATGGTAATTTAACGTACATTGTTTTTTTTTTTGTGAATGAATCGCTTACATCCTTGAAATACGAGTGTGTAGGTATATAAGTAGGAGGAGACTGATGGTTGAGTTTTAACTTAATCTAATTAATATACTGGTAATACTATAACGAAATATTATCTTAGATTTATTCAAATACTAGCGGCTCGCCTTTGCTTCGCTCGGTTCGCCTCTAGACAAACAAAAACAAATCTATCCCACAGGAGCCGTACATGTTTCCGGGATTAAAAGTAGCCCTATTTGTTATTTTGATGTATGAACTGAAATTATTGTAAAGTTTTATTAAAATCCAATCAGTAGTTTTTGTTGTTACTAGTTGTAAAATGTTGACCGGGGATATAAGGTACCATCATGCAAAATTTTATACAAATCGGTCCAACAGCTTCGGAGATTAGCCCGTACAAAAAGACAAACAGACAAAGAAACAAAAAAATTGAAAAAAAAAACTGTATTTGTTCTATTTCTCTTCTTACATCTTCCTGACTCAGTATTTAGCATTTTTCTATGTACAGACATTCGACTTCTACACTTTTATTATATGTATAGATTTGACATTTTAAATAAAACTATCTTTTCCCATTTCTTCGCGGATTTAAAATCTAAACTCAAAAGAAAAATTCAAACAGACACTTTTAGTCATTTCGAACTTAATAAGAAATCTTCCAAATGACATCATAACGCATTTTTGCAGTTTTGTTAACAAATACCTTCATATTAAACTGTCCGTAAACGTTAAACCTTACTCAATCGTAACTGCGCATGCGTGTACCGTAGCTCGTATGATTCATTATAACGATCTGCTTATATGATCCAATAAATAATTGTATTAAATACAGAACGAGTCAAGGACTAACATGCTACGAATTCTAACAAGTGACTGAATGTTTATTGCGTCGTATTTTTTTTGAGATTTCCTTTGAAATGTTGATTATACTCCTTAAATAAACCTATATTTTCGAATTTTTTCGCGGATTTATTTTAATTTTTGATTTTTGGTTTCCGACGTTTCGAATGCTTTACACTTATCATGGTGACGGGAGACATCTAAAACCATAGTCGTCGGGAACCAAAAATTAAAATAAAACCGGGAAAAAATCCAAAAAGATAATTTTATTTAAAACTAACTATCATCATACCAAATTTTATTAAAATCCCTCCAGGGGTTTTTCTGTGATGCGGTAACAGACAAACAGATAGACAAAAATTCTAAAAACTATAGATTCGGCCTCTGCATCGATAATAATGTCTATTTCAATAAGACTTTCCAAAAAATTTTTAATGTACAGATTCGGCTTACTTAGAATTTTATTATATGTATAGATTTCAAATATTCGCGTATATCTAAGAAAGTTTTATACTCCTTAGTTTTGAATTTTCCCAAAAAGTAATTTGTACAGGTGTATTGCAAAAACTTAACATGTATAATGTCACACTTATGTATTTCTGAAACAACTGTTCAATGCCTCTCATTATCATTGTTTACATTTGAATTAGTTACGATAATTATTTTCAATTATGGTAAATAGTTTATCTACTACCATTGTTGCCAGTTCTTGAGGGACAACATGCCTATTAGCAGCTATAATAATAATTAATTAATGTCAACAAATCCTTGAATCAAAATTATAACTGTAATGACTTTTATAAAATAATTAAAAAAAAGCAATTTTGTACTCCACATGGGTTATAAAGTTTGATGAATATGTATGTATGTATGTCCGATCCTATCTTCCCTCGTAATTACTAAATGCCTTAACCCATTTTGATAATTTGTACGTCGTTAGATACGCCTTAATAACGCGAGTGCGAAAGTTTCTATATGATTTTAGTATGAATAAATTAACTCAATAATTTCTAGGAACACAATTTATTTGATATAAAATCTCCAACGTATAAAATGTCGACATCACGCGAATTGCATAAAATAATGTAAATGGGTCACAGATACATCCCATAGGGGTCCCTTAGATTAAAAAACCGGAACACGTGTTGTGATGTAATCTACGAGCATGGCTGGGAGATTTCATAATCGAAAGCCATCTATGTTTACATTTTGTTCTAATTTGCCGATATAAATATAAACATTAACCTATTCTCTGAGATGTGGGTGAAGTAAAAATATTTTATTTCTCAGTATGATTTATTTTGCTACTAAAAATGTTTCTCTAAAATACATTGGAGTTCGTATACACAGTTTGGACGGTAAATATTTATGTAGATCTACATGATTTGCCCTTTGATCATCATCCAATATGAAGAACTAATGTATTCTTTTTTGTGAGACTTATTAGGAGACCGCCCTTAATTTTTGTTTTTGCGCGGAACCCTGATTCTTTTTCTATAATAAAAGTGGCCTAAGTTACTCCTTATAACATCAGCTATCTCAACTATATCATTAGCCAGTGAAAATCCCGTCAAAATCGTTCCAGCCGTTTCGGAGATTAGCCGGAAAAAACAGACGAAAATTTTAAAAATCGTATTTTTTTATTAGTACTCTATATACTTCCATCACAGATCATATAATACTATACTAGTACTTTCATATACATTTAGTAAAAAGCTGTTATTTTGACATTACAAACGTAAAAAGCTGTTATTTTGACATTACAAACAGACAATTCAATTTTATTTATCTGTATAGATTCATTAAAAAAAGAATTATGAAAGCGTTTCTCAATTAGAGAAATATCGCGAAAAATCCTGAAAATGCATAGAGAGTAGATACCTTTTACTTTCTGAAGTAGGTCAAATGTTAAAGTTAACTTTTATCATATTGTTCTGTTATTACTCATTAATTAAACATTGGTTAAAATTAAATAAACAATAGACACTATTGTGCTCCGTTATTTTAAATACGCTTTATTCTCAATAACCACCCTATTGGTTATTCGTCCAACACTTTAAATACAAAAGATTTTTAACATTAAAATGAATTCTCGTTGTATATATTTAATGATCGCTATGTATTAAAAAACTGGGGTGAATTATTATAAAGAGGCAGAGTTTGTTTGTTTGTTTGTTTATTTCAACGCGCTAATCTTAGGAACTACTGATCCTATTTGAAAAATACTTTTTGCAGTAGCTAGCCCGTTTACTGAAGAAGGTTATAGGCTATATATCATCATCTATATAGGTAAATAAAATTGCAGTGTCTATTTGTAATGTCAAAATAACAGCTTTATACTAAATGCATATGGAATTATATACGGTACTTATAAGAAAAACACAATTTTTAAAATTTTTGGCTGTCTGTTTGTTCCGGCTAATCTCCGAAACGGCTGGATCAATTTTAACGGGACTTTCACTGGCAGATAGCTGATATTATGAGGAGTAACTTAGGCTACTTTTATTTTAGAAAGAGAATTAGGGTTTCGCTCAAAAAAATTAAAACATACCTAGGGACGAACCCGAGCGAAGCGAGGTTGAGTCGCTAGTGCTACTAATAAATCGGACAGACTTCCATACATTGTTACTAATAGCATTAAGCCAAAGAGTTTTTTTTTTGTAGTTTTCTTCTCCTATTTTTTAATTTCCACTATAAACTTAGATATTCTTGATTACTCGAGACAGTGAATCCAAACAAGTCGCATTTAATTATTGACACGCAAAGCATAATTATTGCAATTATTGTCGTCACTCGTATAAAAGAGAATTGTTAAACAAAATGATTATGACATTATTATGATTTTATCTTTGGCCGCCGGTACGATACCTGATAGTGATATTCTACCCCTGCGAAGTGAAATATTTTTATTGTACAATACATATGTATTATTTGTTTGTTTTACGATTATAAAAGTCTGTGGGAGGGAATTGCATTCAATTAGGTAAAAATTTAGAAAAAAATATATTAGAGCGATTAGTTCTACTTCATTTTTTATAAAAAAAATGTCTAAGTATTGATATTTGAAATTGAAGTAAGGGTCGATATTGCTTATTGATTAAAAGACGAAATATTTTTTATGCTTTTCGGTGTTTTAAGAATTTTAAATAAAAAACACAACTTAACTTAATTTTCTTATGATATATTTTCGCATTTATATTATTAGTATTATCTATACATATAATAAAATTCTAACTGATTGTGAGTCGAATCTGTACATTCAATATTTTTTGAAAAATCTTATTGAAATAGTAATTATTATCGATACAGAGGCCGAATCTATAGTTTTAAGAATTTTTGTTTGTTTGTCTGTCTGTCTGTGACCGCTTCACGGAAAAAAGCCACATGGATTTTGATGAAATTGGCTGGTTATTCGGGTCAACATATGGAATATTTTTTACTGCGGGAAAATATCTCATGTCTGAGAAATCTATACTAAAGTTTAAAACGTAACTAGGGCGAACCCGAACGAAGCGAGGGTGAGTCGCTAGTAATATATGTATGTAAATGCATCTATCTCGTTGGCAGGATTGCATTGTATTTAGAATCATACATCTGACTCAGTCCATGATGTCACGGTGACACTACCGCGCCGTAGGTAAAGCGAAAAGTGGCAAAATTCAATATTTATTTACAACGACAACAAACATGAACGCATTTTATGACATAGTAATAAAGTTATATATTATATAGTGAACTTTGTTACTTTCAAAGGGCGACCCAGATAAAACTAGCCGCTATTTATTTATAACGTGCATACATTAGTAAATATCAAGTCCAATAGAAATGTAGTCTGGAGAGGAAGAGTCATTTATAATAAATCCTTTATCAAAAGAAATTGATAGTACAGACGTGTTTCTTTCGCTAGTTTTTCCACGAGATGCTTAAATGGTAAATTAATTTCGAGTTAAAATATTGATTGGTTTTGTTATGAAAAAAAAAAATACTTTCTAACTTATTGTCAAATCAAATAATACGTTGACATCAATCTCACCTTTCCCTCTTATGAAATAATTATTCTAAGATTTATCTAAGCCCATCCATATTTGGTATTGACCTTTACAGGTATTTAGTAATAAGAACCATTGTACTCGTATATCTATACTAATATTATAAAAAGGCAGAGTTTGTTTGAACGCGCTAATCTCAGGAACTACTAATCCGATTTGAAATTTTTTTTGCTTATTAGATATCCCGTTATATAAAGAAAATAGATATCCCGTTCATTGAGGAAGGTTATAGTCTATATATAATCTCGGAAAAATGTATGGTTCCCGTTGTATAGTTTGTTTTTGTCTAGGGACGAATCCGAAGCGAAGCGAGGTTGTAATATTGTAATTGCCACTGGTGAATCTATAAATAAATAAAATAAATGTAAGTGAGCTTGTAAGTAATAATAGATAGTTCCACATATTTTATGTTCTTTTCCATAAATATTTCATTACTCAAATAGGAGTGGAACCTTACGTCGCGTCGACTACGTCAGCGTGTGACGTATTACAATCTTAGGGCTAAAGTAATCATACTATTATTACTCTGTATAATTAATTTACTTGAATTAAACATTAACTTATAATATTCATATTAAACATTTAATTTCTCTAAATATTCAATAAGGTGAAACAGTCTTATACTACAGGTACGGTACGTTTTGCAAAGATAAACGTTACTTAAAATTAAAAAAATTAAACCGACTTCAAAAAAAAAAAACAAATCAGTAAAAAATAACTGAACGGGGGTCTTCATTTACTACAGATACTTAATCAGATATTTTCTGAAGTCGGTGCCAGCCGATTCAAAGCAAAGCAAATCTATTTCGATGTGTATAAACTATAAATACATCACTAATTGATGTATAATATTTTAATTATAACTAGAGTTCGTACCTGGTTATATTTACCTATTAGATATTAATATCATAAAGCATAACCTCCTTTTCTTTTGAAGTCGGTTAATAAAACAAAAAAGTAGCTTAATACTTTCTTAGATTTACGCGAATATTTGACATTTTAAATAAAACTATCTTTTCGAATTATTTCGCGGATTTATTTTGATTTTTGGTTCCCGACGTGCTATTTTAGAATTTTTAAAATCATTTTTGTAAATTGTGGGTAGGCACTGTCTGTAACAAGTATATAACGCCTTTGAGATGTCTAACACCTTAGTCTCTCCCGTGACCATGATTGCTGTAAAGCATTCGAAACGTCGGGAACCAAAAATCAAAATAAATCCGCGAAATAATCCGAAAGGATAGTTTTATTTAAAAAAAAGTAGCTTATTAACAAAACTTCCTTCACGCCACATCCTTAAAAAAATCATATTTATATAAATCCCTTTTGCTACATATGAAAACAAAACCCATAAACCGATAGACCAACACAAATTCACATTTATGATATTAGTTAAAGTACTACAAGTTAGAATTATATAAAACCATATCAGTGGCATCGATATTAATAGCTATTATTAAAAACTAATATCGAAGTGCACTACCAGCTTTATGAGCACGCAATAAATATTTCTAGGTTTTTACATACAGAAGCCACTTTATATATAAATATATAAATCGATATGAAATACGAGTTCGTCCGTGAAACAAACAAATTAAAATTTTATGTGTATATGTGATATTCTGATTCATAATGTAACGGCTAACGAGCTTTAATATCCACCCCCGTAGCGGGCGTAGCGTAGACTCTACGTCAGTGTCGTCCCAACCACGGCGGCGAGCGCACGTAAACAGCGACCGTCCTTCACGTACTAACGTCATAAAGCAATGCGATCGCTATTTTAAACAAATTTTAGATACAACCGATTCCTATATAACTGGTATGATTCCTTAGATAGAGAAGCGAAATTTGAACGTTTACTTATATCATGGAATACGAATTTTGTGTTTTGTTCGTGTGATTTGTGACTAAAACGGATGAAGGGTTGTGTTTGATGGTGAAAAGTCGTCAAAATTAGCTCTTACGCGGAACTCGGTGCGCGTGCGTCGCCCCGTGGGGCGCGCCGCCGTCAGTTCATTAAGGGTTGGAAGAAAACTATGGGGGTTATATCTAAGACGTTCGGCGTCGTTTTCAGTCTGTGAGTATTAAATTTATTTTCGCAATTTTATCGGAAATTTATCGCTAGTAAAATATTAATTTTTAGTTGTGTTTGTTGATTAAGAAGAAGGATGCTTGAGAGGCTGTTATTGAAGATTTTTTTAAATAGAATTTTACATTTTCTATCATAATTACCAAAGTTCTGTGAAAGCTACATTTTGAACTTTCATTTTTATATGTATCTAATTTATAATCCTCAAGCATGCTCTATAAACACAACATATCGCAGCAATTTATCGCCTAGCCCGGTGGAGTACAACGACGCGTAATAAAAGCCTATTAGATTGCGCAAGCGTTCGCACGTAGATGCTTTCGCTCCACTAGCCCAATGGCCCTACGATTTATCTCGAATATTAGACCCGTTCCACACTATATCTTCTATCTTATCTCAGTAGTACACCTGTGATGTAATTGATCGACAGGTTAATAACTTTCTCTTTTTTGCACATAGCACATTTTCGTTTAACTACTAAAATAATTTGGCGAATTTAAAGCACAGTGTGTATTAAGCTGATTTTCCAACAAATTGGTGTGGTTATGCAAAACTTACGACACAATAAATATGACTGCGGGTCGACGCATTGTTTTTCTCTTAATTAGTTGTAAAATTCGCACAGTTTCTATTGGAATAAGTAGGTTATCTTTAAAACAGTACGAATACGTAACAGAGTTTCTCTTATATTTGAAAACTTTTAAGATATTTTGGATTGATTGCGTTAATTAATTCATGCTTAGCAAATACGATTTTTTATTGAAATATCAGAATACTAGCGACTCACCCCCGCTTCGCTTCGGGTTCGTCCCTAGACAAAAACAAATCTATCCCACTTGAACCGTACATTTTTAATAAGCCTATAGCTTTCCTCGGTTAACGGACTATCTAACGCAAAAAGAATTTTTAAATCGGACTAGTAGTTCCTGAGATTAGCGCGTTCAACCAAACAAACTCTTCAGCTTTATAATATTAGTATAAATAGTGCGTTTTAGTAATGGATTATTTCTTAAATCTCAATATTTCCATGCTTTATTGTAATTACAAGATCGACTGTATAACAACCCTTATTATATCATTATATACATCCGTTACAAGTCTTCGCTATAATTGAGTGTGATTTTAGAAAATGAGAAATTCTATTACTTTGTGGCGATGTCGGTTTTAATATTTCCGTATAAAAAATGAGTACAATGAATCTTATAGTTAAAACTAAAAATAACTCAGTGCTTTATTTATTTAACATCTGTCGAATGGCTTCTTTTACTTACTATTATTTTCCTTTTTAATATGTTATGAAAATATAGATTTATAATAATTATTTTTTTGAATATTTTATTGTATGTCTTCTATCAATTTAAGACATTTTAAATACACACTGAGTAAGACCTTGGATATTGTTTTTTTATGATTTGACAATTCATAACAAAATTAATTTAATCCAAGATCACTCATATAATTAAACGAAATAATATTAATTGTTAATTTATACTAATATTATAAAGATGCAGAGTTTGTTTGTTTGTTTAAACGCGCTAATCTCAGGAACTACTAATCCGATTTGAAAAATTCTTTTTGCATTAGATAGCCCGTTTATTGAATGAAGAAGGTTATAGGTTATATAATATATAGTTTATCTATTTTATACTAACCGTTAAAACACAGTTTAAAATCATCATTCGGTACCAAATTATATTTTTAGGTAAAGAAAATTTAATTTTTATTTGTTTTAAAAGTATTTTTACTTTTTAATATTAATTTCACTTTCCAATCTCACTTTAGAAGTAGCCGCGTTATCATAAAGAAAGTGAAACAGTTCTGTAGCAATTACATTTTACTGTATTTTAAGAAAAGGCGGGGTTCGTCAAAGAATACTTTAGTTGTAACTCTTAGGTAGAAGAGATTAGGACGACCATTGTAACTTGAACCTTTTTAACGTCAAATCTATATAGAAATGCGGCGCAATAAATTGGGGACTACAGCAGCAACAAATAGCAACTTTTGTGTTAAAACGTTTGATCCAATATAATGGGGACCGCTTTCCTTCCTATTGTTTTATAATAATGGCGTGTAATTGAAATTCGTAAAAGGAAATTCGATGTAAAATTTTGGTATCACGCCGTATTTAATACGAAATGGATGGTTTGAATGGTATTTGTAAATTTCAGAATTTCCTGCTGTGTAATTATTAAGGATTTTAGGTTATTGCATGCAAAATTACTACTAATTTTAAAGAATTCAACTCAAATGTAACAGTTACAAAAAAAATATTGTTAACTTAATTTATAATTGGTACTTTTGGTATAAGTTGTATGTATAATATTAATTTTAACTGCGTAAGTACTTAATTTTTAGTTATAAGTGGTACCATTCAGTTATTTTTATATTCAAAATTTTTATATATCATATTGTGGTGGCAAGCTTTTACTATGTACATATTAAGATATCTGTGGAGACTTCGTTGGTTTTCGAATTACTTTTATATGTTTTATCATTTATTCATTTTTTGTACTGTTTGTTTCCCTTGAAAAATTAATACACTTCTACACTAGTACTATTATAAAGAGAAAAGATTTGTATTTTTGTATGTTTGTAACGAATAAACTCAAAAACTACTGGACCGATTTAGATGATAATTAATAAGAAGATAGTTTGAAACATAGGATGTTTTTTATTCCGGAAATCATCCCTTAAGAGCGTGAAAATGGGGATGAAAGTTTGTATGGGGAATCAGCCTAGGAACTAGGGAAGATGAGTCGCTAGTAAATAAATAAATTAAATATTTGAATACTATGAATAACTATTTACCTATCAAAAAGGCTTATCGACATAAAAGATAAAGAAAGGTCGCATTAACGGCCATACCCCAAATATGTTGAAATTGTGATAAGAGGAAAGATAAACGAAACAAAAGGATAGTTAGCGCTAATTTATTTGTCACACAAATTAAATGTTATCTTTGTACATATTTATGAGCAAAATATAAAAAATGGCTAATTTGGACCCACATTTTTTATAATACTACTATTTCATAGTCGTCTGGTAAGCAAAGATAAGATTTACTCTATAATATGCACCCGTAATTCAATGTATGCTCATCGAAATCTATTTCAGCGGTTTAAGCTTGAAAAGGTTCACATTTATAATATTGTATTCAGCCCTTTTTTAACGTCCCACTGCTGGGCGCGGGCCTCCCTTCAGTACGAGGGGAATCAGGCTATAGTTCACCACGCTGGCCAAGTGCGGATTGGCGGATTTCAGAAGACTTTTGAAAACTTGTTAGGTTCTCTCGGGCGTGCAAGTTTCCTCACGGTGTTTTCCTTCACCGTAAGGCAAGTGGTAATCATGTTAGAAATGTTTCGCACATGAAAATATCAGAGGTGCGAAACCCGAGATTTGAACACGCATCACTCGGTTTCCCAAGCGAGCGCGTTAACACTGGGCTACCTTTTATAATATTATTATGGGTTAAACAATTTATTTGACTGGAGCTTAAGGGTAGAAGTTAGTTATTAATTTTAAGACTATTGTTAAGCATTCTAAAAATTAATTGAGAAAAATATATTCATAAATAGGTAAACGAATTTCGCTCTAGCTATGTTGAAGTCACGATAACATTTGCACATCCCGTGTGTATGAAACATTCAATCCTTTTATCATTTTCATTATCAAAAAAGATAATTAAATCTTGAATGTATCCATTAGCTAAACAAACTAAGTGATTTACAGCCTATGATCGTTAATGGGCAATACGACACGACTGAAGTTTTATACCAATCGTAAATCGATCGTAACCAGCGTTTCGTGCCCACATATCGTTAGTCGCGGTCTAATCAAAACGTCGTAAAGTGTAATGGTACGCTCGTAATCTACTCTATTCGATATGGGAACAACCATTGTCTATCAGAACGATCTGATATCAATAAACGAAGCTGCCTTACACTTATACATGATTTTAAACCACATTCTCTATTAAATAAGAATTAAAGTAGTTAAAATCTAATTCGGTATTATTAATGTTAAGTTTTGGATAAACATTGTGTTACGGATATAAACGTGTGTGAAGAATCGTTGTATTCTATGCTCGTCGTGGTTTATGATCGAGCTTTTCACGCTTCATACTATTTTTTTTTCGCCTTTCCTCTTTCTATAAAAACGTTTTCGATCACGGAAACGGTAATGGTTTAATTACGAAGGCGTACACTAGTATTGAGACCGCGACTCTGCCATCAGTTAAATGTTTAATTTAGTTAGGATAAAACTGTTTTTTCGGATTTTTTCGCGGTTTTATTGAGATTTTTTGTCAGGAGTGTCTAAGGTTTGAAATAAAAGAGCCGTTATAACTTAGGTTTTGTCGTGATCATGTTTGCTGTAGGGCATATCAAATCCCATTTCTTTTTGGCATCGAAAACAAAAAAATAACTACGAAAAAATACGAAAAACGTTGTTTTTTTTTTGTTTAAAATGTCAAATATTTGTTTAAATCTAACAAAGTGTTATGGAAAACGTAAGAAATTAGTAATACAAAGAGTTTTTAATACATTTATACATACTTCTAACTAAAGCCAAGTAACCTGGCAATTGTTTCGCATTGGAATTTACTAACTATAAATTATAAAAAGGTATAATTCTCAGGAACGACAGTGTGCGGCACTCGACCTGTGTATCCAGATGTTCCAAGGCTGACTGCATTGTGTCATACAACTTGACATTCAATCTACTCTCATCTAGTTACTAGTTGCGGGTTCTAAAACAGGCTTCCATAGCGATCTTTATTTCAAGTTCTATCGTTACTTTCTTTGAACGTTATTTATATAAGTATTGTAGATATTTTATAATTAACTTTATTTTATGATTATAATAATTGAAATTATAATAAATTATAAGAAAGCTTCATTTGAAGCCACGTGGCATTTATTTAGAAACAATACGGTTTTTCTTTAAATTCTGAATTCATAATATATACAATGAGTTTAGCCAAAGCAATTATTCAAATATAAAGTAGGTTAATATTAAACTATTTACGAGTACGTATTTATATGAATTTTAAATTCAAGGCTGCATTTGCACGTTTAATGTATAATCGTATCAAATTGTGTATACTTGTGAGTATGTATGTATATTGTATTAACTTCTTGCTTTGTGTTAGTCACATTGTAAGAGGAGCAGGAGTGGCCGCTAATCGGTTATCGAACTGAATCTAAAATGGTTTGTCTCATCGATAACGGACGCAAATTTAACTTAATCATACTTGAAGTGATTTTTAGATACAATTTTTGCTAGTGCAGGAAATCACTGGTTTGATTTTCAGAATATTTTTTCTATATTGTACTAACCGTACAAAATTCTTAGTAGGTACACCGTCCAAATCCCTTTCTGCATTTTATGTGTTAGTAAATGTTTAGTGTTATATTGCAGTTAAAGATATATAGATGCAAAGTGATATAAAAAATCATAATTATGAATTTATTTTTAACGTAATGTAGAGAAAGAGAAATCATGCAGATTTGAAGACACTAAATTGTAGTGTAGATTTTATTTTTAATTGAATAAATACTGATTTATAATATAAATATAACATATATGTATGTATGTACATTGTACAAGGTCTATATTAACCACGCTGTCTGGTATCAAAGGCTATTCCGCTGAGGCGTCATTTCAAACAGTTTTTGCTCGTCATCAATCTTTTCATCCCACTAATTATCTTTGGCCGAATTTTGTAAATTGAAAAGTTTAAGGTGGATCCTTTATATGAAATAATTATAGGTTCAAGAGGTGAATTATTAAATTTCGTACATTAAGTTGTTAGAACACAGTTTTCTTTCTTTTTACAAAATTTTTAGGGTTTCGTACCCGAAGGGTGCCAACAGCACCCTATTACTAAGTGGAATACGGAACCCTTTGTGTGCGAATTCGACTCGCAATTGCTCGATTTTCTTTAGATAAAGTATAAATAAACTTCATCTAATGTATTAGTAATTAAAATAATTTTAGCCTATTAATTAGCCTAATTATGGCGAATACCTATTAGAGTCGTAATTTATTCGCTTAATTCGTAGTCGAAGGGCAATACCAATAATGTCTAATTTTTATTCAAATATAAATATTAATTTGGAAGCTTTAAGCTTAAAGAGCTTTGTATCTTTTGTATTTATTTAATTTCTCGGTTATATAAGTATTTCGGCGACGTCATAGTAAACAATGCCAGAGCCAAGGTTCAAACGAATTATCGAGTACAAATGCAATAACAAAATTACGTTTAATGGTTAGAATACTTATTAGAAATAGAACTATCTCTAGAATAGAATTATCTAGAATTGAGCTGTCTCAGCTAAATATATAACTAGGTTAGCTTGCATATTATATTTAGCTCACTGTTGTATTTGGGTGAATATTATATGAAATGTAGGTTATTTAAAACAACTGTCTCTACAGCAACGGACGGACAACACTATTAAGTATGTATATATGCAGCTCATTTACACAACAATGATCGCGTGGTTAAACATTTTTAGTATTGTGTTTAGTTTGTTAATAATCTGGCTGCCTTTGTTAATGCAATAAAAGAGGCTGCTGTTTTAGATTATATATCTGGAGTTATTATGCCATAGGTCATTTTGGTTGGTGATTACATATTTTGTAAATTCTCATTAAATTTAAGTCATTATAGAAAACCTTTAGAGGATAAATAACTAAGTGGTATAATTAAGTTTTGTTTTGTTTTAATAGAATAGAGTTATTGTGTGCCTTGAGAGTTGATTTAACAACTATTTTTAATATCCATTCAAAATTATATTGGTACCTTCGCAACATTTTTATTTCATTAAAAATGGTTCCCTGGTTCCGGTCGGGTTCGTCAGTAACGTCTTAACTTTTAGTATAAATTTCTCAGAGATGAGATATTTTCTTCGCAGTAAAAAGTATACTATATGTTGACCTGGATAACCACCTACCGTCATACCAAATTTCATCAAAATCTGTCCAGTGGTTTTCTCGTGATGCGTTCGCAGACTGACAGACAAAAATTCTAAAAACTATAGATTCGGCCTCTGTATCGATAATACTGACCATTTCAATATGATTTTCCAAAAAAATATTTAATGCACAGATTCGACTCACAATCACAACTTTAGAATTTTATTATATATATAGATAAATTCAATAATATTATACTTTCTTATATTTACGCGAATAATTGTCATTTTAAATAAAACTGTCTTTTCCGATTTTATCGCGGATTTATTTTGATTTTTGGTTCCTGACATTACAAATGCTTTAAAGCTATCATGGTCACAGGAGACTCCCGTTCGAAACTTCAGGAACCAAAAATCAAAATAAATTCGCGAGAAATGCGAAAAAATAGTTTTATCTAATAATATATATTTTTTATAAACTTATTGTTAGTTCAATTATTAGATCTAGTGATCGCCGCGTGGTTGAAAATCAACCATAATTAATAAGTTATATGTTTATTGTCTTGCGTATATTACAATACTAGCATTGCCCGCGGCTCCGCCCGCATCAGATGACCAAAAACCAAATTCTTAGATTTTACATATTAGTATACTCTTACATACACCAATTTCATTTCGCACCGTATGATTGGTAGATGACAGTGATTGACAAAGCCACAAATGTTTATTTATATATAGTTTAAATGATTTAGTAATATTGCACTTTTTGTTTTAACAATAACGTTTATAGTATGTCTATACTTCTGTCTTTTTTTTTTGTTTGTTTAATTTTGGGCGATAAACTCTCAAGCTACTGAATTAATTTTAATCATTTAGTTACTAATGGACAGCTATTGATTAATTTTTATTTAGCAGATTATTTAAATTACATAATAATAGCTTTTCTTAATGTTAATTAGGGATGGGTTAGCGCTAGTTAGTAATATTCCGAAACGATTTTCAAAAGAAAGTGTTGGGGAAAGCGAAAGTTTCAGAAGTACATAATTAAAGTAAATAAGTAAATAATTTTAAGCAAATGCTTTTTATTATTTTATATGGCTCAGCTAATACAATTAAAGGCGTAACTATTTTATTGCATCCTTTAAGCCTTACCTTTTAAAAAAATATGTCAAAAAATCTGAAAAAGTTGAGGTATAACAGTTTCTAAAATACTTTAAATATACATAAATTATCTTGCAGACATGGAATATTTTAGTTACCCGGTTTGTAAGTTTAACAACCATGAGCTTGTTTTCCATAAAATGTTATAAAATAATATGAATCGAACTTAGCTTTACGGTTGATAAAATGTGTCGATATTGTGTAAACGTAAATATTATTCGTATTTATTTTAGTGTTAACCTTGCAACACACGTAAGTAAGAAAAACAACACAGTATTTTGCTATACGGAACCTATAATGCGCGAGTTGGACTTACATTTGCCCAATTTTTACATTAACATTATTTATTTTAGTTAAATTACAAACATTTTCATTTGAAAATTGTTTCGGCCAACAAAATATTAAAACAAACGTTTGCTTTATAGATAATTTGAACACGGGTAATTTAGTAGCAATTCGAATAAAATCATAAAAAAGTTATATCTGTAAATTCAATTTTTTTGAATTAAAACTACGTAGTTTAAAAACACACGGCGACATCTATTGTCAAATATCTAAATAACGCATAAATACACATTTTTAGAATTATTTTAATGAATCAAATAGCGCTATTGATATTTATTTTTCAAGATAAGCTATTTTTAATAATTTTTGCCATATTTAGTAAGTTACCTTGCTAAAATGCTTATAGTATCATCGTGGTTTTATTTTAACCAGTTTTTGTATTTTTTCTCAGAAATGAGATATTTTCCCGTGGTGAAAAGTATCCTATATGTTGGCCCGGGTATCCAGCTATCACCATACCAAATTTTATTAAAATCCTTCCAGTGGTTTTTCTGTGATGCGGTGACACACAGATAGACAGACAGACAAAAATTATAAAAACAATACTTTCGGCCCCTGTACTGATAATAATGTCTATTTCAATAAGATTTTCCAAAATATATTTAATGTACAGATTCGGCTTAGTTACAACTATGTATATATTAATTCATATATATAACTAATTTTTAAACCATAAACTTTGTTTTTTTTTTGGTTATTTGGGTACGGGCACGACGGCGTGTAATTCTAATAATTCTAATAAAACCATAGAAAAGTCATATCTATAGGTAATATGTTTTTTCGAATAAAAATTACGTATTTTAAAAACTCGTGGCGACATCTAGTAATGGTTTTCTAAAGTAGACCTAACTAAATATTTCTAGAATTATTTTTATGTATGAAATATCGCTATTGATATGTTTTTTTTTTCGAGAGAAGCTATTTATAATTATTTTTGACCTATTTTGTAAGTTGCCGTGCTAAAATGTTCATAGTTTCAGCGTGGTTTTATTCTAAGCAGTTTTTGTATTTTTTTCTCAGAGATGAGATATTTTCCCGCAATAAAAAGTACCCTATATGTTGACCCGGATAACCAGCTATCACCATATCAAATTTCATCAAAATCCCTCCAGTGGTTTTTCCGTGATGCGGTAACAGACAGACAGACAGACAGACAGACAAAAATTCTAAAAACTATAGTTTCGACATCTGTATCGATAATAATGTCTATTTCAATAAGATTTTCCAAAAAATATTTAATGTACAGATTCGGCTTAGTTACAATTTTATAATATGTATAGATTAATCTAATGTCAATTTGACCACATACTTTAACAATAAACAAAAGAGTATATATGCGTGTGTGTGTGTGTCAAATACATGGTAGGGTGTGTAATGTTTTTTTTATTGGTTTAATGCATTTTTATGCATAATTTAAAAAAAAACTATTAGCATTCTGCAATCCTTCTCTATATAAACTATAAGTGTGGCAAATTTCATACTCCTCCGTCCGTACAATTTTCGTAAAAAGGAGTACAAAGTTTTTGCTTCACGTATTAATATATAGATAATATTCGGGCTTATTAACCAAAATTAAGCAATATTTTAATTTAACCAATATTAGTAATGATAATAAGCAAGTAAGTACATGAATCATATGCATACTGTCATCGGAAGTACACACAATGGTGGGACGCGATCGCTCAACCCTGACCCCCATGCATGTACGGCTTAATTATAAACTTTGTTTATGCTCTAACTTTCAGTTTCTATAGACGGTTTCTTTTAATTAACATAGATTACATCGTTGAATAAAAAAAATTAACATTTGCATGCCTTTTTATCTGTACTAATAATATTATAAAGCTGAAGAGTTTGTTTGTTTGTTTGATTGTTTGTTTGTTTGTTTGGTTGAACGCGCTAATCTCAGGACGTACTAATCCGATTTGAAAAATTCTTTTAGCATTAGAATGCCCGTTAACTGAGGAAGGCTTTAGGCTATACTATGATAATATGAATTACTAGCAGTACCTATCCTCAGCTTCGCCCGCGTTCAATAATTATAATTAATCGATCGCTACCAAACTTCACAGTATCACACGCTGTGCTAATCTGAAGATTGCCTGAAAATTTCACTAAAATCGCTCCAGCCGTTTTGGAGTCCATAGGGACACAAATCGATTTTTATATATATACATATATAGAAAATTAAGTGTTATATGATTATAAGCAGACTCAAAAAACAGGCTGTTTGACATTTTTGGTTGACTGTTTTTTACATTATTATAAAGAAAAAATGTAAGCATAAAGATAATTTTTAATATATTACTTAATTTGCTTTTGTCCATTCTATGTGACGTTGGCGAAGTCAATTTTGCCCAACTGGCACTCCTAGAAGCCACGAATTAACAGAATTGAATTAAATTACTTTTGTCCAGCTATGAAATTACAAAAAAACTACTTTAGATAAAAAATTAAGCATACAACTTAGCAACACACGTTACAAATGTAACGTAACACTTTAAAATTTAAATATCTTTATTTGTAATATTTTCTTGTTATTTAAAGAATGACTGTGTTAGTTAATAGCCTATATTTAAATTGGAATTTGAACAACTTAGCAATTACAATAGATACAATGTATTATGTTTTCATTTTACTTACCCTTGAAGTTAAAGTGAAATAAATGTTTATCAGTACAGTAATATTAACATTTTTGTAAGGCTTTGCGAAAGGAAGTAATATATATTTGTTTGAGATGCCACTTGTCTAGTAATAAGCATACCTACTTGCTTCTGCTAAATATACGCGAGAGGTGTTGTATTTATTTAGTAGTTTTAATTTTTTGGAGCGAAACCCTAATTCTTTTTCTAAAATAAAAGTAGCCTAAGTTACTCCTTATAATATCAGCTATCTGACAATGAAATTCCCATCAAAATTGGTCCAGCCGTTTCGGAGTTTAGCCGGAACAAACAGACAGACAGACAGACAAAAATTTTAAAAATTGTGTTGTTGTGCCTTCATATAAGTACCGTATATAATTCCATATGCATTTAGTATAAAGCTGTTATTTTGACGTTACAAACAGACACTTCAATTTTATTTATCTGTATAGATAGTTTTATATGATTATATGCAAGATTTTTTTCCCACGGCTCCCTTCGCATGATTATTGGATAAAAAGTAGCTTACATATTAATACAGTATATTAGACTATCTACATTCTGAAATTCACTAAATCTGTTCAGTACTTTCAGCGTGACTAATTAAGTAACAAACAAACACACACAAACTTTTGCATAAATTTTAATATTAGTGCTGTTACATTCTTGTATATCTATACTAATATTATAAAGAGAAAACATTTGATTTTTTGTTTATGTGTTTGTACTGAATAGGCTCTAAAACTACTGAACCGATTTAGATGAAATTTGGTAAGAAGATAGTTTGAAACCCTGGGAAGGACATAGTATAGTTATTATCCTGAAAATCATCCATTAAGGGGGTGAAAATAGGGATGAAAATTTTTATGGGGAATTGACCTATGGACGAATACGAGCGGAGCGAGAGTGAGTCGCTAGTGTTATCATAAATTTAATTTGTATTTTTGTTAATACTCATTCTAGATTTAATATAGAACACCTTATACAAAATTCATGCTAAGCCCTTATCATTACCTAGAAGCTCGACACACTCCTTATTCAAAGTTAGCCTGTAGTTGATTTAATCATAACATACTAATTAAAGTTTTTTTTTAATCTTTAATTTTCTATATAGAAACACTACCTACGTCTATTAAAATAGAATATTCTAGACGTCTTAAAACAAATTTAGTGGTAATTTACAAAAATTATACATTTGCCATTGAAAACTTTCAGAATAATCGACTGGCGGTTTCAAGGCTCTGTTTGAATTTGTTTCTTAACAACAATACCCCTTTTGTTTTCTCGTTAGCAATGGCCGGAGGAAGTAATTTAGCTGTATATTAGACACGTATTGGCTTCTATTTCGTGTGAGGTCGGAGCAATGTCAACGCTTCAATTTTTGTATTGGTCAAATTAATCTGTTATTCCAAAGAACTTGAGTATGAATATTATTATCTGTGTTTTTAATGATTGTTGATAAATATGACATTTAAATAATATAAAGTAAATTAGGTTAATTTTCAAATAGATTTAGCAAGTTTTTAAAATTTGAGAGTAATTAAACCTTTTTGGATGATCGCAAGTTTTAATTTTTTTTATTTTTTCTCATTTCAATGTAGTTACCTAATAAATAAGATCTATTTCGTCGAAGTCTCTTCCGTAGGGCTTAAAAATTTATGATATAGTAATTACAATAAGCCCGCAGGCATGCGAGTTGTAAATAACATCTCCAGCCATTGATGAAACTTTACTAGGCGTCGAGAGCCCGCGGGCAATGTGCATTATTACCGGTAATATTGGGCCAACCCTAATTATTGTTTTATTCCACCAAACTTTGTGTTACACAGAAATCTATCCGTACATAAATTTTACCAAAAATACGTCTAATTTGAATAAAATTATAGCTCTGATATATAGATAATGTAATATCCGTTAGTAAAACTGGTTATTTCTACACAATTTATTTGATAAACTCGCGACTTACCCTCGATTCGTTCAGGTATATACCAAAACTAGCCTGAGTGTTGCTCCAAATCATCTGTTAACAAAATTTCTTTCAAATCCGTCTAGCCAGCTCACCGTGAAGGAAGAACAAACGTACACCAATTTTAGCATTTATAATATTAATCTGATTGGTGAACGCACACATAGTAAATTCTTCAAGGAAACAAAACGTATAAGCGTAGATATAATCTTTATAA
Source organism: Fabriciana adippe (assembly GCA_905404265.1). Taxonomy (NCBI): domain Eukaryota; kingdom Metazoa; phylum Arthropoda; class Insecta; order Lepidoptera; family Nymphalidae; genus Fabriciana; species Fabriciana adippe. Next base: position 15,248,581 of record FR989989.1, read on the forward strand.
CATTTCGTGATATAATACAATATTTTCGTGTACACCTTTCCCTCCAATCCACAATGTAACCATGCAAAGTCTGATTTCCGTTACGCAGGTGCTTTTGAATCCTTTGTATATTTGAACGCCTTCCGCCCGGTTAGCAACTTGCGGTTAACGTTTTTACACATACATTTTATACGTATACTTTTTCTCATTCAAAATAACTATCTATCATAAAAAAGTTAATGATAATCATTGTTACTACAAATCTATCTATATCTATCTTTACATATAATAAAATTCTAACTAAGCCGAATCTGTTCATTAAATATTCTTTGGAAAACCTTATTGAAATAGACATTATTATTAATATAGAGGCCGAATCTATAGTTTTTAGAATTTATGTCTGTCTGTCTGTGACCGCATCATGGAAAAACCACTGGAGGGATTTTGATGAAATTTGGATTAAGAAAGCTGGTTATCCAGGTCAACATATAGGATACTTTTTACTACGGGAAAACGTCTCATCTCTGAGAAATCTATTCTAAACGTTAAAACGTATGAACGCTAGTTCTTACATAATATGAAAGAGCTAATCAAACTCGATAGCTGCTCAATAATTTAACTTTTATATTATTTCAAAATATATAGACCAAGATCAAGTTTTAGATGCCGCCAAATACTCGGTATCATCTTTGATTATTATCAGTATCGATGCGCTTAATTAAATTACGATCACAATACCATGAAACTGTTCGTCATCGTCGATCAGACGAAAAATCAAGATGTCAGCTTCTCGTACGGCGAAACGTTATCTCGAGATCACCCTTGGCCTGCAGCCTATTCAGACACCTGTTGTCTTTTGGAAAAGTATTTATGGAAATATGAACTTAATTCGTATTTGAATAAGAATATTTGTCGCTTAGTTGTAATGTTTGGCCTGCCTTAGGCCCGGACGCAGCGCGCGTGCTCTCGGCCACAGGGGAATGCCTCCAATAATCATTAACTTTCGGAGATTGGTGGCATCACAATGATATATGCTCGGGATGTGCCGGATGCTTATGTAATGACTATGGAGAAGGTATTATTATGAATATGAAATATTTTTTACGCTTTATAAAGTTACGGCTGACGATAGTTGATTTTGTGTTTTACGTGTTGACTGATGAGTTGACTTTAAATCGTGTATGTGAGATATCCATAGTGATACAAAGCATTTATATAGTAAATGTATTTGTAAGTATTTAATAAGTAATCAATAACCCGTTATAAAAATAGTTTCTTATTCTCCAGTTTATTGTTCTCGTGACGCCTAAAATTAGTGTTTATAACAACAATATATTTTCACTTTTAGTAGTCGATCATAAAACTTAGTAACTTCTATAGAACTTGCACCATTCAAACTCATGCTATACTGCGCTACTTCAGTCTTTAATTAAATTTTGAATCATTTTTCCTCCGATCTAACGCGTATTAAAATTAAGGACTCCCTCTTTGAAATTAACTAAAAATAAACCGAAGTGTTCACGTGCGCAGTCAAAATTGTATTTCAAAGCAAAGATATTATCGTGCCCATACATAAGCGCGTATTTTCTCAGCGTGTAACAAACACGGCCTAACGAGTGACGAGTAATTCTGAGGTAATTTTAGGTCATTCCCATCTATCGGGATGCGGCCTTGCGATGAGCAAGAGAATAGGCGCTTACGTTGACTTTGGGGTTTGAAAACCTTTATTTTAGTCTATTATATTATATTAGACTAATATTATAATTGCAAAAATTTATGTATGTATGTTGGTCACTTTTTCACGCTATATGCTAACCATGTTAGGCACCCGAGCGAAGCGCGTACAAGTCGCTAATCTATATAAAAAAAAATATATAATACAGTTCTGAATTACCCCACATTCTACGTTTCGACATCTGTCATCAGATGAAATATTTAATCTATATCTTTCAACATTATTTATTTCATCTGGCCTAAGCATTTCGATTTATAACTGATTCAAGTGAAATGACGGCCTCTTAAGAACTAATGGCATATTTCAAACCAACATTGATTGTTAATTGTTATGCTTCTGAGTGTGTTGGCGAAATCGGACTGTACCATATCAAGGGAACGATAATAATAAATCATACGATTTTAATTCGGCGAACTGTAGAGTTATATGTTTCGAATTAGTTTTGTTTTGTCTACCTTTGTTACTATGGAGCTTGCAAAATATTTACACGTTAGTTATTATTCGACCTCCGTATGTTAGCAGAAAATAATTTTATTTACGTTTCAAAGATAAAAAGACGTTAAGAAAAACATTAACTTTTTATATTAATAAAACGGAAATACCATTTGGCATAATTATATCAGCCCTGCAAAAGTAACGAACACAGTGTTTACGAAGCGTGGTACACATCTGTTGGGTACTCGCCAAGACATGGGTTGAGTCTTTGGATACGCGTATACGCAAAAGTTTAATGAATAACGTCTATTATGCGTAATATTTAACAGCTTTTACTTTGAAATACAGAAAACAATAATATGAAAATGTCTAACATTTCGCCATAGTTATAAGTTTGACATATCGCAATTATATTTTTACTTCGACGTATAATCCCCAACCCAATAATCAACGTAAAGAAGATTTCATTGATTTATTTAGAAAAATAGTTAATAATATCTCAAAATGTATAACAAATTAAACACCACGATGATATCTCAAGTTTTTTAACGCACGTGGTGATTTCGTAAATGAATTGTAGGACCGCGAGGAGGGGCAAATGTATCCCAAATCGAAATTGGGTTGCTAGCTTACCTGTCTCACTCTAATGGCCCTTCTCTTTTTGGGTCCAACACACGGTTCATTGTACTTTGTGGACATCACGGCTAGCTGCGCCTGCGGCCTATAAATGTGAGCCAAATTTCTTCGAATAATAACAATTTCCGCGGGCTATTTCTTATTTATTATGAATTTAGAACTATAAATATTCAAAGATTTCCTTTTTTTTCTTAATTTTAACTTTTAAATCTTTACCAAGTGTAAAGAATTTTGTTTGTTACATTTTCTGACGCACAGATACAATAAAAATAAAAAAAAATCAATTAAATACAAATCGATCGATAACATTAATTATAATAAAATGTTAACGCTACATATACGATTTAGAATAGTCCAGGAAGCAATCTAACCAGTATATTTAATTAACCCATGAATTAGTATTGCGTGCCACAGCTCCTTTTGGTGTGTTATTTATATAATCCATTGTTTCTCTGAATTTGGTTAGCTCCCAGAACGATCACAGTATAAAGCAAGATCAATCGTATCTATTATAATAAATTAAGAGGTCGTGAATGATCTAAGAACTTTGAATAAATTAAAATATTTTTGAACTTTTGGCCCATAAATCAGTCGAGTTTCTTAGATATTTTAAACCTATTATAGTTTTATGGTTTTACTAAATATATTAGTGATTCACCCTCGCTTCGCTTGGGTTCGTCTCTTGGTTTTCCCTATGCAAACTTTCATCATTTTTTTCACACCCTTAAGGGATAATTTCCGGTATAAAAACTAACCTATGTCATTCCCAGAATCTCAAACTATCTTCTTACCAAATTTCATCTAAATCGATTCAGCAGTTCCAGAGATTACTTTCTACAAACAAACTGATAAACCTAAAAACTTTATAATATAGATTATTGAAGGAGATTACGTTGTGACAATACCTTCGATCTCTCAATTTTCAACAAAATAAAGTTCGGCGAATAAGGCGTAGGTGTATGTATGTACGTGTGTTTTAAACATACGACATGTTTAAAATGTTCGATCAAAAATTAAAAATCTAGAATCGAAATAAAAAAGAAAACGGACATTACAACGAATTAACAATCCTAACGTTCACTGATTATAATTTTAATTCACCACGCTCTACTAAGCGAACAATAAACACACATCCGTACCTGTGTATAAATCTCTTTATATTTTGTAATCTTTATCCTCTTGATCTTAAGAGTCATAATGCAGTTAGTATACGCTGGATACCCATTTTGGTTAAGGTTATGTGAGAGGTGATGTGCGAAATTAAAAAGTGAAACAATAATACTTCATTTATATGAATGTCGGACGAAAGTGAATTTAACATGAATGCGACTATCTCTGTAATGGTTGTATGAAAAGTTAATAACTATGATTAACTGGCTCGGTGGTCTAGTAGGCTAGCATGTACGGCCGCAGAGCCAGAGGTCCTGGGTTCGAATCCCGGTTCTGCGCCTTAACCCTCATCGGTCGTGTCGAACTATCGTCCCATCGGACTTTGAGAGGAAAAGGAATAGAAAGTGCACGTTGTATCTGCATTATAATTTCTCGTACGCATCTGGCTAGTCTAGGTAGTACAGATAGTGCATCCCATACAAATATTTGGACATCGCTAACCCACGCTATTCAGCGCGCAATTTTTTTTTTTTGTCCTAAAATGTCTGTAGTGAGATTGGTCGTCGTGGCGGAAATCGGTCAGAACTACATTATGAAAAGCTAAATTCGAATACTAAGTAATTATTACGATGATAGCTAATTATTCAGATTAATAAGACGTTAAATTTAAGACTACTTGGTTTTTCTTTTGGGTAGTAGAAGAGCTACTTATACAATCTTTTGTGACCGTTTATTTTAAGATTTACCAAGATGTTTCTGTAGACTGTAGGTTAACTGAATAATATTTTAACCGATTTCAAATATGAGGAAGATTTAATTCGAGTGTGTTTTTTCTGTGGATGTTACACGATAACTTCACCTATTTATAAAATTATTTTAATTATTCATTTCTTTTAATATATATTTAAGTTATTCCTAAGTAATGGTGTAAGGTGTTACCATTTAAACAAAAATATTTTAGACCCTATGACCTATATATAGGTTCAAAATACTTTTTGATAGAATTCTACCCAGAATACTTACTTTAAGGCGATTTTGATATCGTGTTTCGTTAAGCGAAAAAAACATTATCGGACTACTATTATACTATAAATTCGTTAGTTTGTATGTTTGTTACATTCATTCTTTCACGCTAAAACTGGACGGATTTGGATGAAGTTTAAAACACAGACAGACTATGACCTAGATTAACACATATGTATGTAGGTTACTCTTGGGCCCCCAGGACGCACTAAAACGAATCGCGGTCAAATCACTAGACGGTAAATAGCTAATTATAAAATAGTATACACTTATTTTTAACTACTTTATTGTCTAACAATATATGTCTATTCCAGCCTCTTCGAACAGGAGATTATGAGCTACGTGCCGGCGTCTGGGTGCCCGACGGCCGAGCCCTCGCCCGTGGCGTCGCCGGCCGCCGCGCGCTCCACACGACAGCCCGCGCCCCAGAGAAGGGACTTTGAAGCCAAGTTGCGAGCGTTCTATAGGAAGTTAGAGAGCAAAGGCTATGGGCAGGGACCTGGAAAGTTAAAGTGAGTTTTTTACTTTCACTATGGTGTTTTCTTGACGTATCACTGCTGGAGACGGGTCTCCCCTTAATGCAAAGTGGATTAGTCCATAGTCCACCACGCTGGCAATTACAAGTTAGCGGACCTATGTGTTTCGAAAACTTGCCAGGTTCCATCAGACATCCTCACGATGTTTTTGTTCACCCTAAAGCGAGTGGCAAACATGTTGCACAAAAGATGTTAGAAGTGCGAGGTCCGGGATTGGAACCCCTTGTTATCCCTTGATCCAAGCAAGTAGATTCAAAGGCAGTGGCTTCGATGTATTTGTGTGATTTCATCTCTCTTACTGTGCTGTACCTACTTATGCGTATATTGGCATATTGATCAGATCGTTGATAACTAGCACTATACTTATTTTCATTTTAACTCGTTTACGTAATCGATTCTATTACATAAGTTTTCACCAATAAATCGATATGCAGCAAATTTTTAGTCTATTACAGTACAAATTTGTAGCAATTCGTCTCTATCATAATCCCATTACGCTGTACGACGTGACAGAGAAAGCTTTAGGTAGTAGTTTTGAGTTAAGCGGATTGGAAAAGTTTTAAAAGGGAAGCAGGGAACAAAAAACATATAAAAAGAATTTATACTATAATTATTTAGGCCAAAAATATTTTGTATTAATAGTTTTATTGAATACTTTTTGCAAATCGTAATGAGTGATGAATCTATTTGGGTAAGAACGTTACGTTTTCACCCTTTCAATATGTTTCTTGCTGGAACGAACTAACAAACACAGTTTCGCTTTTATATATTCTTTTTATTTTTTGATTTAATAAAAATGGTACATTATTTTTGACCATTTCTTACAATCTCCACCCCTTATTTCAGATTGCACATCAGACGTGACCATCTCCTAGAAGACGCTTTTAGACGTATCATGTCCTGTACTAAAAAAGAGCTGCAGAAGGGCAAACTTTGTGTCCTATGGGACGGTGAAGAGGGGTTGGACTATGGCGGCCCTAGTAGAGAATTCTTCTTCCTACTATCAAGAGAGCTATTTAATCCATATTATGGGTTATTTGAATATTCAGCAAATGACACATACACAGTACACGTGTCACCTATGTCGGCATTCGTCGACAACCATCATGAGTGGTAAGTTTTATACTTCCTATCTTATGATTTGAAAACTCTGGTTTTATTTAAAGCTTCTATTAATCTTCTATTAAATATCACTTTATAGTCAACTATAGTGAAGCATTCTGATTTCTTAGTTTCTTTAAAAATTATAGATTCTTTTAAAGTTAATGAACACTAACGACTCACCCTCGCTTTGCTGGTATTCGCTTCTTCGGCTGTATCCCACGGGCACCGTACATTTTTCTGGGATAAAAAGTAATCTAAGTGCTGTTTCAGACTATAATCTACCTCTGGGCCAAATTTCATCCAAATCCGATTAGCCCTTCTGGCACGATTACCCATTACCCATTCTGGTATAATATTTACTAGCGACTCACCCTCGCTTCGCTTCGGGGTCGTCCCTAGACAAAAACAAATCTATCCCACGGGAACCGTACATTTTTCCGGGATGATATTAGCTATAGCCTTCCTCAGTTAACGGGCTATCTAATGCAAAAATAATTTTTCAAATCGCAAACGTAGTTCCTGATATTAGCGCGTTCAACCAAACAAACTCGTCTGCTTTATAATATTAGTATAGATATGGGATTATTATCTATAAAGATGTAAGTATATGGAATTTAAAAAATATACTATAAAAATAAACTCCTTAAGAAGTTTAATAGTAATATCACAATACAGTAAAAAAGCCAAAATCTCGCAGGCACATATGAGTACCTATAAATACTTAGCAAATATTATAGTTATCATATCGTAACCTCATTATGAGGCACGGCGAATGATAATGGCCAAGTAACTTTGAACGATTAGTTGGCATTGGTTTGTCCCTGTAAATAACGCGAAAAGAAATAATATGCATTATTTTTATTATAATAACCTTTAGGCATGAATTTATAGACAATTGTTCTAATGGCGCTAGCTATTCAAAAAAAAAAAAAATTGCAATAGCTGTAGGTGATTACACGTTTACAAGTTTACATCACGCAACATATTTTATTTTTCCTTATAAAATAATTGTTTTTTTATTCATGAAGTTGAAAATCTATTAATTAATGTCGATTTAGACAAAGTATATCGTGGTATTATAATAATAATAATACTTTTTTAGTTTAACTTAACTATTTAGTTGATTGATATGAATATACATTTTTAAAAATTCCTTTGCGATTATTATCTGTCAATTTATAGAGAATAGTTTTATCTTCACATTTTGTTGCTTTGTACTAAAAATATAGTAAAATTTAATTAAAAAAAAAACAAAGTCATTGGAAATGTAGAGCATAAAACGCGAAAATAAGATTAAGTATTGAGATTAAGATTCAAGTATTGAAATCAATTAAAAAGCGAGAATGGGAAATGTGTATTTCATAAAGAACAACACTCGTGTCCATTTTTGTGATTTTGCAAAAATAAAGCTTTACATTTCCAATGACTTTGTTTTTTTTAAATTAAATTTTAGTATATTTTTAGTATAAAGCAACAAAATGTGAAGATAAAAAATATTCTCTATAAATTGACAGATAATAATCGCAAAGGAATTTTTTTAAATGTATATATAAGTCAATCAGTCAAGGTCCTCTAAGATTAGTTATTCACACCCATGCTTATACTTCATATCAGTATATATCGTACTAGCGTTTGATAAAAAAATATTGTTTAACCTCGCCTGATAGTGTGATATAAGGACTAATGTAAATTGTGAAAAAAAATACAGTTTGACAATTTAAAATGGAAAATAAAAAAATTAAAAAAAAATATTTGCCAATTATAAAAAAACATTATAATTTAAATAATTTTAAATAAAACTATATTTTCGAATTATTTCGCGGATTTATTTTGTTTTTTGGTTCCCGACGTTTTGAATGCTTTACAGCAATTATGGTTTTAGACGTCTCAGAGGCGTTATATACTTGTTACGGACAAAAATCAAAATAAATCCGCGAAATAATCCGAAAAGATAGTTTTATTTAAAATTTCAAATATTCGCGTAAATCTAAGAAAGTATTAATTTAAATAATATTTCTATGATACCTACTTTATCATAAAATTAGTCAAATCGATGTGTTAGTGGGTAATGGCGACCACAATTATACTCCAAACAAGTTCAATTTACATATTTCACGCAACAAAGTAAGGCATATCAGCTGTAATATGAGACTTATAAATAAAAAATATTATAATATTCCGAGATGTCTAGAGTGACAGTGTTTTATGCATCCGATAACATTTCCTGTAAGGTCAATGCACTATTAATTGTTTAATCAATAATGGTGCATTTTAATTGTTACAAACCTATGGACTTCCGTCGATTGTTCCTTATATATATAATGTTAAAAAATCGAAAGTATTGTTATTCCAGTCATCCTTTGTGTTGTTGACTCAGACTTTTAAATCTATAGCTAAAACTAAATACATATGTACAGTGAAATTGTCTAAATAAATTTCTCTACACAATTAACTTGATAAATATACAAAGTAATTAGAAAAAAAGTTAATTTTTAAAAACAAATGCTTAATGATAGTGAATGTAGAATTTGATGTAAGGGGTTTAAAGTTCAAACCTGCTCTATTATCAACATTGGTATCACAAACAACCGAAGATTCTACGAATTATAAAAATGGCAGAAATAAAGGAAGAAATAAATCTGTATAAAAAAACTTACGATTAAATAAAAAAATATATATTCATATTATGCAGATCTTTACATATGTTCTAGTTATCTTATAGATAACTCAAATATGTGCCATATTGTATCGCTACTAACGGTTGTGTAGCAGCATTGACCAAGCTCCCATGATTTTGGAGAATATATTTTATGTGTTGAAAATTCCAATACGAAGCTTTATCTATACTATAATATAATATTATAAAGAGGCAGAGTTTGTTTGTTTGAACGCGTTAATCCCAGGAACTACTAATACGATTTGAAAAATTCTTTTTGCCAAAAATTATTTTTTAGATTGCCAGTTTATTGAGGAAAGCTATACCTATCTAATAAAATATTATTAAAAAATTGTGATATAATCCATAGAAGCTATTCGTATGTAGTACAGTTTTTTATAATGCTCCTTTTAGTTAATCCTGTACTTATATTACTAGTCAAGTACATTTACGGCCAGTAAAGTGCACTTTACTCTGTTATCAGTGGACTGTGATAGATTTTCTTATCAATTTTCTGACAATAGTTTTGAAAGTCCTTTTTATGTTATCGTACTGAATAACAGATTTATTGTTAGTTCATGCCACAAACTTTTGTTTACCGTTTTTTAATATTAAAATTTTCATATTTAATGAAATTATTCATTATGCTCATTTTTAGAATTATTGAAATAAATAGAAATGAAAAAAATATAAGATTCATATAGCTCGTAATAAGTATTAATCAAAATATCGAATGATATACCTAAGTAGCGTTTAGTTCTCTTGCTTTTAATGATCTTACTTGAAAAAAATTAACAATAAAAATATTTCGGTTTTTTACGACCTTGTAAACTCTATTCTTACACAACAAGCCATAGTACCGTGGCTCTTTTTTTATATAATCTCAAAAATCTCGCGTTACACCTATATCTAGTTACTGAGTAACTACACTTACCATTCACAGGTGGACTTTTTTGTGAGCGCATAGACTGTCACGCTCGGGAATTATGTGTAATTTAATATGGAAACTTGAATTTAAATCGTTTACTTTAAATTCTAACTTAAGCTTTTTATTGTGAATGATGTTAGAAAAAAAAAAAACAATTTGGCATAGATTAAAAATTTCGCCGCCATGTTGCTGGGGTGAAACAATAAATATTATAATTTCAATATATCAATGAAATATTGTTATCTATATGAACTTTTTTTACAAAATTATAAATAATACTAAATTAATATTAGTAATTTTTTTGTCATACATTAATTTCTAAATTTTTTATTATTAACATTTATTCTTTGTTCAGGTTCAGATTTTCCGGCCGTGTGCTAGGGCTGGCCCTCGTCCACGGGTACCTGTTAGAGGCGTGGTTCACTCGAGCGTTGTACCGCGCTTTACTGCGCCTTCCTCCCGCGCTAGAAGATGTCGACGCTCTAGACGCACAGTTTGCTGCCTCCTTAAGATGGTTGCAGGTGAGATTTAAATACGAATATAATTTAATAATAGATTTAAAAAAAAAACTATTTTTTCGGATTTTTTCGCGGATTTATTTTGATTTTTGATTTCCGACGTTTCGAATGCTTTACAGCAAACATGATCACGGGAGAGACTAAAGTTTTAGACGTCTTAAAGGTCAATATATAGTTGTTATAAACAAACGACTAAAATATCCAAAAAAAACCGAAAACATAGTTTTATTTATATGTCAAATATTCGCGTAAATCTAAGAAAGTATTAAATATTAAATAAATTAAAAATTATTAGTTCAACGATATCGTGTCTTTGGTACGGTGTCAAACTTTTAAATTTACATTATTAAGTGCATTAGTTAATCTAAATCTGGTCTAGAAATTCTTAAACAGTAGTATCGACAGTCTCGTAGCTTTAAGTAAATTGTACCTACCCTTATCATTAATCGTTACTGGTATCATAAGTGCAAAAGTTTTAATGTCGGCTATCAGCTGAACAGATTTAGATGAAATTTAGTACATAGATAATACCCTGGAGTAACCCTATTCCATTAATAATTAATTAATAATAATTTTGATAATCTCATCCAATAATCCTACATACATTGACGTCAATATTTGACATAATATAATAAAATTCTAACTAACTAAAAAATATTTGTTTGGAAAATCTTATTGAAATAGTCATTATTATCGATACAGAGACCGAATTTACAATTTTTAAAAATTTTGTCTGCCTGTCTGTAAATAAATAATAAATAAATATCTTGGGACTTTAACACACAGCACCATCTAGTTCCATGGTAAGCTACGAGGCCTGTGTTATGGATACCAGATAGTTGATACTCTACACATATATAACTTTAAATACATATATATTATAAATATAAACACCCATGGCTTTAATACAAACATTCGTGCTCATAACACAAATGAATGTCCCCAGCGGGACATAAATCCGCAACCGCTGGCACGACAAGTAAGGTCACTACAAACTGAGCCAAAGGTGCCGTCAAATTTGACATTTTAAATAGATAAATTTGACATTTTAAATTTGAGGAAAACATCCGAATGTCGTATTTAAAATCTCATCCAAAACATTGTTTCCAGGCCGCTCGCAGCGTGTCGTCGCTCGAGCTAACGTTCGCGGTGTCGGAGCGGCTCGCGGACGGGCGCGTGCTCGAGCGCGAGCTGAAGCCCGGCGGCAGGGACGTGGCCGTCACCGAGAGGAACAAGAAGGAGTACCTGGAGAAGCTGGTGCGGTGGAGAGTGGAGAGAGGGGTCGCGGAACAGAGCGAGTGGCTCGTGAGAGGTTTTCATGAGGTACAGACTATTTTTTTAATACTTAAGCTTTCAATTTGCTCTTTGTTTCAAGATTAGACTGCAAACGGTGGTTCTGAATAACCTAAAATATAAATAGATAGGTCTTAAGTTTTCCTTACTGGAGATTGAACATTGCATTTTAATCTTACTAATAATATAAATGTGAAAGTTTATATGGATGTTTGTTACTCAATCACGCCAGAGCGGCTGAACGGATCTGGATGAAATTTGGCACAGAGATAGATTATAGTCTGAAATAGCACATAGGCAACTTTTATCCCGGAAAAATGTACGGTTCCCGTGGGATAGATTTGTTTTTTTATAGTAAGGTATATGACATCCGATTGATTCCGAGATAGCATAGTGAGGAAGTATTGAATCGGAATTTGTTATCTAAAATGTAACTAGTAGCTAATAGTTATTACTTCATTTATCTACTGTTATCTTTACCTGTTTGATAATTTTCTAAAACCACGCTTGCTACAACCACAGAATATAAACTTTATTTACTATAAGCAACTCACCCTCGCTTCGCTCGGGTTCGTCCCTGGAACAAAAGTTCACCCCCCATTTTCACTCCCTTAAGGGATAGTTTCCGGAATAAATAGTATCCTATGTCCTTCCCAGGGTCTCAAACTATCTTCTTACCAAATTTTATCTAAATCTCAAAATCTTTACCTCTTTATATTATTATTATAGATATGAAATTTAAACTTTACTTTTTAAATTTTAACAATTTAAACTAATGTTCGATTTTTTCTACAAATTACAAAATTATTTAATAAAAAGGTTTTTTATTAAGTTCCTCGTACTCTACGTTAAGGACTACGCCTTTTATTCCAATGGTATAATAGTGTGAATAAACGTTTATACAAAAATAATACCAATAGGAATATACAGCGTAGCAAATTCCCCAAAATAATCACCTAATCTTTCGCACGATAACAAGATTATCCATCTTAAATAAGTCAATAAATATTCGTAATCTTAACGCATACAATCTTCGTCGATCTTCTATTTATATCTGTTTTCTTCCATAGGTGGTAGACCCTCGGTTGGTGGCAGCTTTCGACGCCCGCGAGTTAGAGTTGGTGATAGCGGGCGCTCCTGAACTGGATGTTGCGGATTGGAGAAACAACACGGAGTATCGCGGCGGGTACCACGACTCCCACCCTGTCATACTGAGCTTCTGGCAGGCTATTGATAGGTACGTATCGTTGTTTGTATTCCTCTTTTTAAACATTGAGAAATGCATTTATGCATACCACCTGCATACATACAGGTGGTTGTGGGGCTTGTTGACTTAAAAAGCCAGTACTACCCACTGAAACCCAACGGAACCTCCCCCTTTTAATGTGGCGTCGCAGGATCGCTTACGAGCTCAACCACGACAATCGTTTATGTTTCTTACTCTAACTCGATCTAGTGGTTAGCACGTACGGCTGCAGATGCGGAAATCCTAGGTTCGAATCCAGGGTTAAGCTATGTATAGTTATTAGGTCTTGCTGTCGATCGTATGCCTAATCTATCTATACAACTGTCGAATTGTCATCCTGTCAGATTTATTGAAGGAAATATTTAACGTGCACGTTGTGCGCGCGCACCGCCGACAGTGGCCAAAGTAGTTCAGGAAGACATTATATTTTATAAGCCTGAATATTTTCTTGGGATTTTTCTCATTATTTGATTTTATAACGTATTTTCTGCGCCTTTTAAAATATACGAAATATTTTCATATCAATTGGACTTGGTTAAGTGAATCATTTTTATTTTCCCACGTGCAAAACCACGTGGTTTTTAAAGCTCGTGTACTTAAAGATAAAGTTTTAGTGCGTGATTTTTCATATAAGTAATTTATTTACAAATAATTCAAAATTTATAAATTTTGTAAATAACTAAAATGAAATTGGTTACAACTACGAAAGATTCAAAAAATGTTTAATCTTCAAACAACTCCACGCATTCGAATTCTCTATACAACTAATGTTAAATATAAATGTAACAAAATGATCGCCGTTATTTTTATAACGCCCCCATATTATATTTTTTATCATTTTTATTATGATGTTATAATATTTTATTAGTTATAATTTCTTAGTTTTTAAGGTAGTTATTTAACGTTTTAACTGTCTTCAATGTTAACTTTGCAGTTATTGCTATTGGTCAGTTATTTCTGCATTTCCTTTCTATATAACACTTATCATAAACCGATAACCTTTACGTTGTAATTATTGGACGTAATCATGCAAAGACAATCCAAACCATTTGAAAACTAATAAAATTTCTAAAGTAAAACTGAAATTACTATTAACTATTATTTTATGTAATTTAAATAAGTTTAAACTTATTAACGTTAATGTTATTTTTAAATTGCACAGATTTGGTAAATTTCATGAAATAATAATATTGTATTTACCTCTATCTAGAGGTATCTTTTTTTTCGGTACTACATCACTGTTTGCAATGGCTTATCTTTTTTAAAGACCTCATAAAATTTATTTTCGTTAATATCTTTTCCTACTTCGATAATAATTAATTATTTATAAACTCACTCTCGATAAACTAACTCATCTTCGCTCCGCTCGGGTTCGTCTCTAGTTACGTTTTAAATTTAGTGTACATTTCTCAGGGATGAGATATTTTCCTTCAATACAGAGTATCCTATATGTTGACCCGGATCACCAGCTATCATCATACCAAATTTCATCAAAATCTCTCCAGTTGTTTTCTCGTGATGCGATTCCTGACAGACAGATTAAAATTCTAAAAACTATAAATTCGGCTTCTGTATCAATAATAATGACTATTTCAATAAGATTTTCCAAAAATATTTAATGTAAAGATTCAACTCGAGAACTTAATTATATATGTACCTATAGATTATTAAACTTCAAATTATCACATCATCTAAGTAAAAGTTGAATTTTGAAAATTCAAAGATATAATTATTTTTTATTTTGTTATCTACTCTATGAGAATATTTATTGACTACTTTTATACGAGAAATCAACTGGCAAGTGGAAATTAATAACTTCGGAGTTTTGACCAATAAAGTCACTATTTGTTTTTCATATGTTTTTAAAAGTACAATTTTATCAATCCGATTACTTTGTAGATACAAAGTAATCGGACTACTATTATAATTTGTGTGTGTGTGTGTGTGTTTATTTTATTACTATAAACGGCTGAACAGATTTGGATGAAATTTATTACACAGATAGACTGAGTTACTGGAGTAACATGTATGTAGTATATGTGAGCCATCACGTACTTAGGTTCGCACTTAAGCAAAGCAATGCTATATCACTAGTATTTGTATACAATTAAATAATTATTTCATATCATTGTTACAGATTTACAAACGAGCAACGCCTTCGTCTGGTCCAGTTTGTGACGGGAACGTCGTCCATCCCGTACGAAGGTTTCTCAGCGCTGCGCGGCTCGACGGGCCCGCGGCGGTTCTGCATCGAGCGCTGGGGACGCATCGAGTCCCTCCCGCGAGCGCACACCTGCTTCAACCGCCTCGACCTCCCCCCATACCCGACCTTACAGATACTACACGAGAAACTGTTGCTAGCCGTCGAAGAAACTAACACGTTTGGAATCGAATAAACTATTTGACACGACACGAGTGTCATTTCCATTCCGTTATAATCCTTTTGAATGTTATTTGAATTTTTTTTTTACCTTTACATAACACTATATAAGGATTAGAGTTTGTAAACCCATCAGCTGTACATTATCATTGTAAATAATAGTCAATTGATTGTAAAGTACCTACGCTATGTGTAGAGTAGTGCAGTAGTGCGGTAGTACAGTAGGGCTGGCCACGTATTGGTTTGTACTTTTTAAATGCTTTATTGTAAGAAGTATATTGTGGCTGTGAATCGGGGCTCAAGTCCCATATTTAGTTATTACGCTTGTCACTAATTTATATAACTTTCAGGACGATGCAGTCACATCAAAGACGGTTTTTGTTATGCCACATGCCATGTTGGCTTCAAATTTAAACAAGTTATTCATTTTATTACAAATAAATATAATTATTGAATGTAATATTTAAAAATTGTAGCCAACATGTGGATATGAGGTTAGGTGAAAGAAGCGATTTCTCTTAGGCTTTTTATTTGGCTATACGGAGATGGTAAAATCAAAGAACAGCTCTTCCTAGTCAGATAATATAAATGTATGCTTATAGTAAACTGCGAGCGATCATTGCTTCTTCATCCCTGTAGTTACTTACCTATTTATGTAATTAATATAATATAATAATTGACAAATGGATGTCGTGGTTTATTTGCTAATATTGATGTTCCTTATTTATGTAAACTAAAATATATAAAACAAGAGTTCTATGCTCAAAATTATTTGCGTGATTGAAAGGGTATTTGACTGTGCGATGACCAAATGTATGGAAATAGCAAATGTAAAAATTAAATTAAGAAAAGTATTAAAATTTTGCCTTTCTTTACATATATATATTAATTTTTATTTATCTATCCATTTATGTCATTAACTTAATATATTATCTTAATAGCGCATTAATTGATTGTAATATAAAGGTTGTCAAATACCCAATGAAGCAGATGTAACAAATTAATGGGTACTCCAGATTTAATGTAAATAGACTATTTATTGTGTTTATGTGTAATTACACGCAAGTGTAAGTTCATGTTTATTTCTGTAAGTAATATAGCTCTTTATGTTGGTTAACTACTATTGAATATTGTTTTATTATGAGTAAATTCTAAGCAACTTGTTTTGTGTGAAAGTGATCAGATGTGTCAATATACAATATTACTTACATAACAATGTGGTTTGATTTTTTTATCTATCAGGGATGTGGCCGAGTATATATGGACTATATATAATTAATATAAATTTAATGGATCTTTCAATAATTATTTACCCTAAAACAATAATTTTGTACTGTTTCCTAAGTGCTAAGCCCTATTGACTCATTAAATAACAAAGTACTTTAAATTAAAATAGATTTTGCAAGGGAGAGGAAGAGTAGAATATATTACAAATTCAAATGCAACTTTATGATAGGAAACTAATGTGCAAAATAATCATAAATAATAACAATGAAGCAAAATTCACACATACAAAATGTTTATTTTTCAAGAAGTTTGTGTAACAACAAAAATCAACCTTGTTATTAAAGAGCTTATCTTTTAAACATTTATAACTATTTACAGTTTAAGTCTGCATTTGTCAACACAAACTCATGATACAAAATGCAATGGGTTATTTTTTCACAAATATTCTAAGCTAAGTTGTGACAGAGTTACCTCATTCTGCGAGTGTCACATTCTGCGAGTTTAAAACTTATCAATATAATAACTTGTGGAAGTTAAGTTGTAAGCAGATGTGATTACAATACAAGCTACTGTTACGATAGATTCATATATGCATTACTGTCGGCTAGTTGTTTGCAAAATTAAAACAATCGTCCTCCCCCTCCCTTACACCCGAGTCACCTGGAGCTCGACAGAGAAGTCCCTTTCATGTAAAATTTAAGTTTCTGCACGTCACCCGTAGGCTATTCCTAATAGTTACTGTCAAATATGACTAAAACTCAATGTAATATAATACACACCTCTGTAAATATTTTGTATATTTACTTCAAAAATAACGGTACATACAATTTTCAATTTGTATCTCTATCGTACTTCGAAAGGGGAGAAGAACAGACTCACTGCGAGTCTAACTTAGAGAGGGGAAATCCTTGTTGTCGTCCACCTTGGGTGGCGCGACCTGGCTGCGAACGACCTGCTGCCGCTGCTCCTCCGGAGGCGCCTCCTCACGCGGCATACCACGGCCGCGTCCGCGTCCACGTCCGCGCCCGCGTCCGCCCGTGCCGCCGCGCCGCGCATTATCGTTGAACGTGAACTCGATGCCCAGCACGCGCTTCTGGCGTCCCACACGTTGCGGATAGTCGGCCATGTCGTACTCCTCATCGGTATCGTCGTCGTTCTCGCCCTCCTTCTTCTTCTCCAGCATGACCAGATTCTTCCACTGGCTCAAGTCCTCGCCCTCGCCAGCTTTACGCAAGTTGTACTGAGGTGCAGTGCGTTGAGCATTCCGCAGCGCCTTGTACTCGTCGAGAGTGAGCTCACGCGGTTCCTCCTCTGCGGGCGGCGCACGCTCGGCGGGCTCGGGCTGTTGGCCGTCACCGGCGGCAGCAGCGTCGGCCGGCTTCTCCTCGGCAACGTCGCCTTCGGATCCAGTTTTATTTAACTCGTCCAAGTCGTCCTTGATCGTGCCCCAATTGTGGGGACCGGCCCCTTCACGTTTATCGACGGACTTAACACCCGTTTTGTCGGAGCCCGATCTCCTGTCAAACTCACGTTTACCGCGGCCATCGTAGCCCGGCCGGGGCCCACGTTGACCGTCACGTGGTTCACGCGGGGGCCTTGGCCCGCGCCGTTCGCCTCCTTCAGCTGGAGGGTTATCACCGAAGTTACGACGCTCGAAGGCAGGCTTTCGTTCACCAAAATCACGACGAGGGGGCCTAGCACCCTCCTTGCCTTCGATGGCACCGTTTTGTGGGCGCTCCTCGCGACGGCGCGGCGGCGGTCTCTCCGCGTTACGATCGTTTGTTCTGGGTGGGCCCTTAATCTTTTGTTGTTCACCAGGTTTAGTTTCTTGAGACTTCACATTTTGAGTTTCCTTGATTCCCTTCCTCGTGACGACACTGGTGCCCTTAGGTTTAGCTTCGGGTTTACCCTTATTCTCTTTTTCCGCCTCTTTGGTCTTTTTTTTAAGCTCTTTTGCTTGCTCTCGAGCTTTTATCGCATCAAGAGGATCGGACTCATCGTCCAAGAAAAGAGCGTATCTGTTAACAATCCCCACACCGTAGGAATTCTCCATTGTGATCCTCTTGATGTTTTATTCACACAAAAACTAGATGTTAATGGATTAATTTCACACACTTAGTAAGGCGACATTTTGTCTTATTTTATTGATTTCATTTAATATGGCGGCCAAACGAACACACTAATACGCCATATGACGGCAAGTATAGAGAAAAGAATGAAAATGGCCGCGCTCTATCTTTAAATCCTCTATGGTTAAAATCATAGACAACACAGTATTTTTGAAAAAAAAGTTTTATACATTTACTTTATTTCCTATATTACATTAACCATAAAAATAATTAATGATAACATTTATCAAACACTACCGATTACGCAAAAAATACTGAACGGATTTTAACTAAATTTTGAGTAGTGATAACTCGGGTCAACATTTAGAATACCTTTTACTACCATAAAAAGTAAAAACTTTAAGCTATACATATATCACTTATAGCGATAGGTGACCCAATGACGGAGATATTTGAATATTAATTTTGAGGGCTATTCGTTTAGGGGAAATATTAGAATATAAGTGTAGTGATACGAGAGATTTGACACTTTCTGTATTTATTATGTATCCCAGAACAATCAAGTTTGTATGACGTTATTTAGCCACTTGTTTTCGAGTAACTCCCTTAGCGTGGATATTCTTGGGTGCATAAAGGACCTACTTAATAAATCAAAATTAAATTATTGAAATATTTTTTAAGTAAAAAGCTGAATCAATGATAAGGATAAATAATATAAGGCATTTGAATTCATTTATATTCGTGTAATATTTATTAAATTACATGAATTTTAAATATTTAATAAAAAAATTGATGAATACAATCACATAAAACATTAGCAAAATATAATATATTTAGCGCATATTAAATTAACAATTTTTCGACTACGAACTGTTACTTTACCTAAATCATTCAATAAATAGAATAAAAAACGATAAAATTAGACTGTCAATCAAGATATTACTTGCATTTGCTTCCACCACTAACTGGGCCCAAGCACGTGTCCATTAACAATCCACAAACTAGATAAGGATCGCAATCTCCAGCAGGTCGCCGATCTTCCATGAAACCTTTGCCTTTCTTATCGATATTTCTTTGCAGACGAATAGATGATTTTCTATTCGCTATACCCCATGAAAACTTATCGAAAGGCGCGGTTTCAAATTTACCTGACAAACGCATACGATTAGTTTGTTCATCGTTACCATAATTCACCATATGTTTCATATGATTTTTTTCAAGTCTCTTAATGCATTCTAGAATAAACTGGTAGCCGCCATCTGAGCGCATTTTCTTTGTGCTAAAGTTATGATGCATACCGACACCAGGGTGTTTAGGCCCCATGGGTTTGGGATGGTACGTAACAACAACTCCATAATCTTCAGATACTCTAGACATAATATATCGTGACATCCACATATCGTCAGGAGCTTTAATGCCTATAGTTGTACCAATTTGCCATTCCCAGCAAGCAAACATTACTTCAGCATTAGTGCCCTCAAAGTCGCATCCTGCATACAGGCAACTCTTAGTATGGGCTTCAGCAATATCTCTTCCAGCTATGTATTTGGCCCCAACACCGCAATACGAAAACTCATAATTCACTGCTGGAAAACCACCACCTTTAGGCCAACCCAAGCCCCATCCATCCATGTCTAGCATAGTATATTCTTGTTCTAAACCAAACCATGGTTCCTCGGCCTTATGAAATTCGCATAAATCATTGCAGAATTTTCTATGGTTAGTTTTAGCTGGAGAACCATCGCCCATATACACCTCACTAAGAACTAGCACGTGGGGTTCCAATCTAAATGGATCTTTATAAACAGCCGCTGGTTTCAACGAAGTATCAGAATTGTCTGTTGTGGCCTGACCAGTAGAACTGCCATCAAAAGCCCAACCTGGAGCAGCATCAGCTGCATAAGGAGTACAATTTAAAATCCTATCTTTGCATCTCATATTTATTGCCGATCCGTCTATCCAACAATATGTTGCTAGCACTTTATTGCAAGGTACAGGTAATCGTATATATCTATCCATTACCTTTTTACTCATTATATGATTTATAGATTGCTTAAGCATGTACCTTTTCGATGTAGAAAATACATGTGTATGTTTTTGAAGCAATGAAAAACACTTTAAAATACTTTCCATTTTAATATTACCTTATTTAAAATTTAGAAACCAAAATAACAATTATTAAATAAAAATATATAAAGTCTTTCTTGTTGCTATACTGCTAAAATTTTATTTTTTCTATACTTATTTTAAATTTGAACGAAGTTTCAATATATTTATAATTATTTAATAGAAACAGTTTCCAGCCAGTAATTTCAGCCAGTGAAGTAGACAACAGTGTTCCGTAATTGATAGAATGACTTTAAAAATATAATTGTTACAGACAAGTTTCTGCGAGCAGCGCACACACTCTATAAGGATCACAATCACCAGCTGGTCTTCTATCTTCAAGAAAACCTTTTCCTTCTGATACAACACTCCTTTGAAGTCTAATAGATGCTCCTCTATCCGCTACAGCCCACTTACATGTATCAAAAGATGCCGTTTCAAACTTTCCCGTTAACCTTTTTTTATTTTCCTCAC
Organism: Fabriciana adippe; assembly: GCA_905404265.1. Classification (NCBI taxonomy): domain Eukaryota; kingdom Metazoa; phylum Arthropoda; class Insecta; order Lepidoptera; family Nymphalidae; genus Fabriciana; species Fabriciana adippe. The sequence goes on from FR989989.1 coordinate 15,270,036, forward strand.
CATCTGCAAGACCATAGTGCTTTATAAATTTCGAATGTTGATCGCATAATGTTTTACACACGCGTTCTATTTCGGCCATCCCTCCATCATTTCTCATTTTCTTAACACTAAAATTGTGATGACATCCTATTCCTGGCTGATTTTTACCCATCGGCTTTGGATGATAACTAACAAGAGTTCCAAAGTGTTCAGCTATTCTGATCAATAAATATCGACCAACCCATAAGTCATCTGCAGCTTTAATGCCTAGAGTAGTTCCAACTTGATATTCCCAAGAACCTTTCATGACTTCTGCATTTGATCCACCGTAATCCATTCCTGAATATATACATGCTCTAGCATGACATTCCGCAATTTCTCTACCAGCAATATGTTCACCAATTCCACAATAGGAATATTTAAATGTGCTTACCGGAAAACCACGACATTTTGGCCATCCTAAGGGCCACAAATCAGTATCGAACATGGTATATTCCTGTTCTATCCCAAACCAAGGTTCTTGATCTGATATTTTATTGAGAATGTCAACACAATGCGCTCTATGATTCGTCGAGGTTGGTGTTCCGTCACCGTAAAATGTCTCACATAACACAAGGATATGCGGACTCTTCCGAAATGGGTCTCTGTATATCCCACAAGGTATTAAAATTGTATCAGAATTGTCGGTTTTTGCCTGACCTGTAGAGCTTCCATCAAATGACCATTTAGGTACCATATTTAGATCACATGGCTCTTTTTCTAAAATCCGATCTTTGGAACGCATGTTTATACCACTTCCATCGATCCAAATATATGTGGCAAAAATCTTATCCTTCGGTAAATTTAAATTGATATAGTGATTATAATAAGCATTTAATGGTGTATTAACTTTAGACAAACCCGATGTAAAACGTTCTTGAGATAAATTTCGCATATGTGGTCTAAAAGATCGAAGTACATTTTTAGTAAATAAAGTAAATTTAGTAATAAGCATGATATTTCAAAAAATGACAATGCTTTACAAAAAATATAACGATATATATATTATAATATTTTACTGAAATTTATAAATGAATATCTACATTTTAAACACGTTGGTTTCTTACATACTAAGAACTAGTAGGCTTATATAAAAAAACCTATTAAAAAGACTTTAAGCATATAAAAAATATATTTTTAATTCTATTTCTTTTTATTCTAAAATCTTTGGAGATACAGTAAGTTAAGGTTTAATTTCAGCCAAAATGCTCTATTTTTGTATTGAGGACAGAAGCACAAAGGAGAATACCATTTTAGAAAGATTGTTGAAATTCGACACCGCATGCGTACAAAAACTTATACAGTGTGGACACTACTCACGCTTATGTCAATGTCACAAATATAATCTGTTATCTGTGGTCTGTTTAATTTCGGGATCATAGATAAACGTCAAATATTACTTTAAAAAAATTTAATAACAACAATTCATTAATATGAATAAGGTTATGCATTTACTTTTACATAAAACTTAATATGGTATTATAATCTTATTTTACTAACCAATCTCCCTTATGTTTTTTCCATTCTTTGTAACATTGGTGAAGTATTCTGTGCTCAACTAGCACGTTTTATTTTACAAAACATTAAATTAACAATTCAATAACGCACTCGTTAATTTAAAGTGTTATTGGTATAATGAAGAATGGAAATGTAAGTATTTGTTAAATTATTTTTTAAAAATAATTAATAATTTGGGTTTTACAATTAAATTATTTCATAGGAATGGCAATTCCTTTTTCTTATTTCCTTTTACTTTCTACTTTATAGTATAAAATATTACAAATAACAGTAATTAAGTACTATGTTTTAAGCAAATTTTTAAAGATTTTTTTATGTATAATTTTTTAATAAAAATTTTAATTAGAATGTTCAAAAATTTCAGTATAAAAGCTAATGGAGCTTTTCTATGCAACTATGAAGTTATGCAAATATTACAGCAATTAAAGGATACTACGCAAAAGAAGCATAAACGAGAAGGCTCATTGGCTACTGTTACATATGAAGTAAGCACTATCAGCATTCAATAAAAATTCACATGTTTCAAACTTGGACTTAAAAAATATTTACATGTTGTGTATGATTATATATTTTTCTCATTCTTGAAAGATTTTAAATAATCATCTGTAATATTGTATTTTTACTTTAGTGGATTTTTTTTCTGCTCTAATATTGCATGTGATTAGATGAGAAGATTTTAAACAGAAAGACAAAGCAAACTGTTATTAGGTACATTAAACTGTCAAAACAGCATTAGTACTAACAAAATGAGATTTCTTAGTTATAATTAAAATACTTAGATTTATTAAAAAGTGTCAATGGTTATATAATGGTTAATAAGGAATTAACGTTTTCAGACAGTGCATTATTTACAAGATACAGAATGTAAGAATCAAAGTGCAGAATCCATACAAAAATTTTTAGAAGCAATGAAATGTTTTAAATTAACAAAATGTGAAAAATTGATGATGGTGAACACTCCACCTAGAACTGAACTAGAAATTCAATTGGTAAGTATTAAGTAACATATTATGTACTAACACACAGACAGACATATAAGGCAGTGGTAGCCCAGTGGTAACACACTCGCTTAGGAGACCGAGTGAATGGATTTCAATCTCGGGTCTCACACCTCTGATATTTTTATGTGCAAATTATTTCTAACATGATTGATTACCACTCGCCTTATGATGAAGGAAAACATGGTGAGGAAACCTGCATGTGTCTGAGAGAACTTAGCAAAAGAGCTGACATATATTATGTACTAATTATATTGTTTTTCAGTCATGGCTCTTCTTTTCTCAATTTAATCTTTAAAATTTTGAAAAGCCATTGTTAATAGTAGTAAAATCTAGCTAATCCATATAAGCTATATTTATTTCAAATTTTGTTAAAAATCTGAGACACTACAATATGAAGGAGAATAAAGATAGAACAATTTTACTTATGCATAATACCTTTAATAAAACTTATTGCATAATTTTGTTATTAACGAAATTTATTACTTCAGTAATCCAGCTTTTTGGATTTATCGTTCAAAGAATATAAAATATAAGGATTTTATATATACCCGAATGTCATAAATTTAAGAAATTGAAGCATATTTAATCTGAACATGATTTTTAAAATGAAAGTGATGAAACAATTATGTAAAAGGTGGCATTATCGTGATTATTTAATTGACTTTATAAATTACAGAGACTCGCTTTTGTTTAGCTTGTGTTCGTCCCTAGGTTGATTCCCCATACAAAGTTTTATACCCATTTTCATCCCTAAAGGGATGATTTCCAGGATAAAAACTATCCTATGTCCTTCCCAGGGTCTCAAACTATCTTCTTACCAAATTTCATCTAAATCGGTTCTGTAGTTCCAGAGATTACAAACAAACTCACAAACTTTACTTCTTTATAGTACTAGTATAGATATGTATGGGAGTTTGAAAATAAATAAATAGCTGTTTACGGTAATCCAAGCTTACTATTAATAATATAGGAAAGTTAATTTTATCAAAAGCATTTTTTTATACTCATAACAACTACAAAATATCTGGAACTGAAATATAATATCAATTTCAGATTGTTCAAGAGAGCGAAGAAAGATTGTCCGAAGAAGATGTTAGAAAGATTATTGATATTGCAAATGAATTCTTACCTGCGAATTCTTAGACTATTATTTATTTTATAATATAGCTGTAAAAAATAATATTAATTAAGGCTTTGATTAAAGTTTAATATATTTCTACATTGTTTTTTACATTTCTTACCAATAATTTGTTTTGTTGCCCAATTTTAAGCTTTAGTTTATTTATTTATAATTTATGTGTATATAGGATAATCAGAGAAATGAGCAAAATATGTCACAGATAAATCTAGGCATGTAGTGCAGAACTGACCTAACCCACTATGCCTAACCTACATCAGATGATTTAAAAAAATAGTAACAATGACTATGCTAGATGCATCATTATTTTATATAGCCAATTCAAGTGCAATTTTTTTTTCAATTGTTATCTTGTAATAAAATCAATGTACTGATAATATGATAAGATCAAATATATTTTCCACCAAAATAATTTTGAGGTTAAGTCATTATTATCAGTAGGTACAGTACTTAATGGCAATTGCTGAAATAACAATTTACAAATTATTATTTAATTTAATATTTTTTTATTTGAAAATAGACTTTGACTAGAATTAATTATCGTAGAAATACCTACATAATATCAAGAATACATTAAGTATAAATAGGTAAATAACCTAAAGATTGCCATACTGTTTTTACAAATTCTAACCTATAAATCAGTAGCGTGATTGAAATATTTGTGCCGGATATAAGGTGAGTTGTAAATGTTTTTATATTGTTAGTTACATTTTATTGCTCATACCGTGCAGTATTATTACATATTTATTCGTTGGTAAAAATCTAATATATAAAAATATCGTGTCACGGTGTTTGTGGTCGCACTCCTCCGAAATGGTTCGACCACAAGCTATATAGAAATGCTACGCGGTTCGACCTTGTTTAATGATTTGTTTTTGTAATATTTGGTAGGTATGAGAATAGGTCGTAAAGTATTTTTCACCCTCCTACCCCCACCCCCCATTTATTAATCACGATTTTAGTATTTTTGTACGAACAATATTATATACATGGCGACGAACCCGAGCAAAGCGTTCTGTATAACATCGTTGGAATTTGGAAGCGAGAGTAAGTCGCTGTATAACATAAAGCCGAAGAGTTTTTTTTGTATGTTAAACATCGTTAACATGTATTATAACTACCTTAAGAATTTGTAAACTGTGAAGACTTAATTTGTGTATGTAAAGTTTTCTTTTTGTTTTATATGTAACTAAATACTGTTTGTCTTCCAAATAAATAAATAAATACATAGGTATAGAAAAGTAGGCAAGTTTTTATTTAAAAATAATAATATATCCCTTACTTGAGAAATGATTGATTCCCAATTCAAACTTCAACCCCCCTTTTCACCCTCTTAAGAGATGTTTTCCGGGATAAAAACTATCCTATGCTCTTCCCAGGGTCTCAAACTATCTCCGTATCTAAATGGGTCCAGCAGATTAAACGTGAAAAGGTAACAGACAGACAGACAGTTATTTAATATTAGTATGGATATATAAAACTGTTTTTTTTGTCGTGCTTGTCTATCATCAGCGGTTTGTGCTGAACGATTATAAGTCAGTCGCGACCTTGCCTTCTATGTATACTTAATAAAAATAATCATTGCGAGTGTACCTACTTTAGGAGATAGGCATAATATTGCGGACTTTTCTGTAGGCCATTTTAGGATTTACAATTTTCTAGTAAGTACATTGTTTCTTTGTATCTCTTAAGGTTTAGCCAGCGTTAGCTATATAAATTTCTAAGCACGACTCGATAGAACCAGTTAAATTCAAATTCAAATATTCTTTATAGCACACCAAAATATACTTGACATACATATATACATACAAGAAGGTATAGCGCAACAGGCGGCCTTATCGCTAATTGAGCGATCTCTTCCAGGCAACCTTTGGGCAGAGAAAAAGAAAAAGATTGGGAAGGGGTGCAATCAAAAATTGTACAGGATATATATTTTAACAAATAATACATACACGAGTACATACACACATATATACATACATACATACATACATACATACATACATATATATATACATATATATATATATATATATATATATATATATATATATATATATACACACACATATATATATTTATACCGACAGGGATACATATATATACTATACATACATACATATACTAAAATATGACACTAAGTAAATTACAACTTAAGATAATATTCTTTAGTTAATTTTTTAAATACCGATAACGAATCAGCGTGTTTAACCGTATTTGGTAGGGAGTTCCACAGACGGGCTGATTGGACAGTAAAAGAGTGAGTATAGAAGGAAGAAGAGTGTGGAGGAATTTTTAAAGTTAGGTTTTGGTTAGAACGAAGAGGAAATTGGTGAGAATCACTTAGAAATTGAAATCTATCTTTAAGATATTGGGGTGCTCTAGGATTAAATAAGATATTGTATAAAAGACAAAGAACGTGAAGATTCCTGCGAAAGCGAATAGGGAGCCACTTGAGCTTTTGACGAAATTCGGAAACGTGGTCATATTTACGAAGTCCAAATATAAACCGAATGCAGAGATTTTGAATTCGCTCAAGTCTATTTAATTGCTCCTCTCTTAAATCAAGGTAGCATGTGTCAGCATAATCAAGAATTGGTAATAGGATAGTGTTAGCCAAGGCAATCTTAGTGGGAATGGGTAGAAAGTTGCGTAAACGACGTAATGATGAAACGGCAGCAAACATTTTTCTGCTCACCTCGCCAACCTGTGGCTTCCAAGATAAAGTCTCATCAAATATAATCCCCAAATTTCTCACTTTATCACTATAAGGAATTTGTATTCCGTCAAACAGAATAGGTGGTAATTGTGATCGTGATATTTTGGATTTTAATCTTGAACTACCTATAATGATTACTTGAGTTTTATTTGGATTTACTTTTAAGCCTAATGATTTGCTTCTACGCGAAATATTGAGTAGATCTGCATTAATATCTTGAATAGTTTTATTTAAGTCTAATAAGGTCGTCTGACGGTAGATTTGAAGATCGTCAGCATACAGGTGGTAGGGAGAAGAAATATAGTTACTGAGAGAGTTAATAAATACTGAAAATAACAGAGGAGACAACACGCCACCTTGAGGGACACCGGCATGTACCAAAATCCATTCAGAGCAAGAATCATGAATACGGATACGTTGTCGGCGTCCGTACAAGTAACTACGAAACCAGTCAATCACATCAGGAGATATGTTAAGAGAACCCAAGGCAGCCAATAGAATATCAAAATCAACAGTGTTAAAAGCGTTACTGAAATCGAGTAGTGTCAAAACTGTGACTTGTTGATTTTCCATTCCTAGTCTGATGTCGTCCGCTATTTTTATGAGTGCAGTAGTCGTGCTATGACCATGACGAAAACCAGATTGCATAGGATTTAGGAGGCTATGATTTAAAAGGAAGTTACTTAATTGCTGATGCACGACGATGCAGTTATTGTTTTTTCTCGTAGGAATGAAAGATTTTGCTGTAGTAAAAGGTATCCTAAATGTTGACCCGTGTAATAAGTTATCACTACACAAAATTCAGTTAAAATCGACTGTTTTATTATCTGTACGTATAGATAACATGAAAAATTAATATATACCAACCAACAAACCACAAAGTATATTTTCGGCCTTGTGTCTATATCTGTATTTTTTTAGACCACAGTCCACAAATACTGATAGATGAGCGTTACAAATTACAACTTAAAATTTATTGAAATGTATATAACTAAAAGGTCGAACTCTACCTTTGGATTTCCAAGATCGATTGAAAGTATAATAAACTATGTTTTTAACTTAGATATTCTTGCGTCTAGAATAACACGAATAGACGTCACACATAGACATGATAGTCTATACTTTACCATTATAAAGAGGAAAGATTTTTTTGTTTGTTTGTAAGTACTGAACCGATTTAGATGAAAATTGGTAAGAAGATAGTTTTAAGCCCTGAGAAGGACAGAATAGTTTTTATCCCGGAAATCATCCCATAAGAGTGTAAATGGTTGGTTTATATGAGGAAGCAAACTACCTAAGGACAAACCCGAGCGAAGCGTGGGAGAATCGCTAGTTATGAAATATAGTGATAATATTTAATTAATATATTGATAATTTATAATTATTGTTTTTTGTTTATGCTTTACTCTTAACCCTGTATTTCATATTTATTTTCAGATATTGTCAGTGTTACGAATAAACAACAATTATGGCAAGACAAGGTAATCCTAATCCTTTACTATAAATTCTGTGCTCTGAGGCCTCTAGCTTTTTAATTTACCTAACTTGTTTAAATAAATTGTTTGACCACAAAATAGGACGCTCTGTCACTAGAAGAGTGGGTTATATTTTTTATCGGAGGTGATGGGAAGTCCCAATATATATAAATATATTAAGGAAATGAACGACATAGAAGTTGTGGTTGTAAAACTTACAACACTCATATTACGCCTTCAATTCTGTTGATTGTGACATCCTTCTTGGCACTCTTCGCGCTGTTAACATTTCTCCTACTGCTTTAGACTGGTTCCGTTCATATCTTTCGGACGCTGGCAATGTGTGAAGGCCAATGACAACTCATCAACTTGGTTGAAACTCATAGCTGGTGTTCCTCAAGGCGGCGTACTTTCACCATTGCTCTTTTCCATATTTATCAATAACATTTCACGTGTCATTTCTTCTCCCTTCCATCTGTATGCGGATGACTTGCAATTATACCGTCACTTCGAGTTGACTGAGTTGCCTGAGGCTGTGAACACCTTGAACAGAGATCTCGCTGCAATTAAGACTTGGGCTGAATCTTTCGGCCTCTTAGTTAACCCCAAAAAATCTCAAGCTATTATAATTGGCAGTAGCCGGCTTAGGAATAGAATAAATTGGGATTTTGTGCCTGGGATTCTGTACTCTGGGTATCTTATTCCTTATTATGATAAGGTCAGAAACTTGGGCCTTCTCATGGAAAGCAACATGTCTTGGACACCTCAGGTCAACGAGGTTAGTAAGCGTATGCACTTCTCTTTTCATTCTCTTAAGCGTCTCCAATACTATCTTCCTTACAAATCTCTTTTATTACCCATTCTCGAATACGCCGACGTATGCTATTTGGATGTGACTGAGGAGCAATTAAACAAACTTGAGCGTCTCCAAAATCTTGCTATCCGCCTCATTTTCGGATTGCGTAAATATGACCACATTTCCAACTTTCGTGCTCAATTGAAATGACTCCCTGTTCGCCTTCGCCGTGATATGCACATCCTTTCATTTCTTTTCAACATCATTAATAACCAGAATTCCCCTTCGTACCTCAGCTTCCGGTTTAAACTGCTCCCTACTCCTGAACGTTCCAGGCGATCGTGCATCACAGCGATGCTGGATATCCCTAGAAGTAACACTAGGTTTATGCAGAATTCGTTTACTGTACGCGCCGCGACCCTTTGGAACAATATTCCTAAAGTTATTCAAACGAGTCCCTCCATCAACGCTTTTAAAAAACGCTTAAAGCAGCATTTCCTTGACTCAATAATATAATTATTAATTTGTCATCATAATAAATATATTAATTTACTGTAATTTTATTTTATTATTTGTATATTTATTTAAATATTATAATATGTATGTATATGTGTATTTTTTTGTATGTAATATTTATAGTCATATTATACTTGTAAGGTTTATATATGTAACAGTATTTTTTTTCTCTTTGATGTATTTTTTGGCACTTAATGGACCTGCAACTTATTTATTATTATTTATTAGATTATTATAATATATATTAATACAAAAAAAAATTTTACAAAACTACACTACTTACTTAACACTATCTTTCACATCCATGGGTTGACTGGAAGAAATCTCTTTTATGGACAAGTCCACCTTTGCCTTTGTCATCTAATTTGCAATTACAATATTTTGTTTCATAAGTGCAATAAAGAATATACGATATACAATTACTCTGCCTCATCGATCAAAAAAGTACTAGATATACAATCCCATACAAAAGTTCTCTTAAAACTGTCACCAATTGTATTTACGTAATTATTCTAGTGTGTGACAGTGGTAGCCCAGTGGTAACGCGCTCGCTTGGATAACCCAGTGAAGCGAGTTCAAATCAAAGCGTGGTGGATTATGGCCCAATCCCCCTCATGTTGAAGGGAGGCCCGTGCCTAGCAGTTGGACGTTAAAAAGGGCTAAATACACAATTATTCTAGTTGAAATAAATACACAACAATGTACATTTAACCTTAAATGCAATACTTAGTTGTTTTCACAAAAAAGTTTTTAAATTAAAAGCGCGCTCAAATGTTCAAATGAGCGCTCATTGGGTGAGGACATTTTTATCGCTGATAGTGTATCTAGTAATTTCTTGATCGATGATCTGCCTTAATAATGCAATTACCTATTTACACCACAGCCCACAAAACACTAGCACTCTTGAGGTTAAGGCTCTTACTACACTTTAAACTCGACAAATCCGGATTGAGAAGGTTAAAGCGAGAGCTACAATGAAATCCCTACCCTTGCTTACTTGAACCCAAAAACTCGTACCTACTAACCTAAGTGATTTATTTATGTTATATTTAAACTCGATAAACGGATGTATGGTAAGGTTGTTGAAATCCTAGTGGACTATTCTTGATAAGTTCTCAATTATAATTTTTTGTGAAAAATATGTAATATTTACCTTTCAGTACCAAAACTTCTGCTATACAAACGCGATGCTAGCCCGCCATCTTGTGCGGTTATGATGATTGCTGACATTTTGGGCTTGAAAATGGACTATAAAGAACCAGATTTATTAAAATTGGAACATAAATCTGAAGAATTTAAGAAGGTAAGTGATAATTATGATGATGTCCTTCTGAGCGATTTCTGCCATGGCGGCCAATGCTACTGTTCAGGAGATATTAGATACACAATTGTACGCACAGACACACGTGCATTCTCTATTCCTTTTTGCTCTCAAAGTCCGATGAGGCGATACTTCGACTCAACCTGTGAGAGTTAAAGCGCAGGACCATAGGCTTTACGTTCTCTCCGAAGCACGAGGGTGTAAAACTGTCAACTTTCCAACTCCGGGCTGCTACTGAGAATTTATTAACAGAAAAACTTAATGACTAAACTTTGCCCGACCCGTAACTTAAACCTAGGACCTCCAAATTTGCGGCCGTATGTGCTAGCCACTACCATCGAGGCAAGTAGGCAATACCTATATAAGATCTAAATTTCTACTTTTTTTTCTTATTTTCAACTAGGTACATACTAAATTTCGCTTGAGTTATTATTTGAGATTCGATTACTCCTCAATTGATTTCATAAATCATTAATAAAATTATTTCTATTTTTAAAATAAATCTTTATTTTTAAAGGGATCCTGGAAGTATCTGAAACTCATTATGCCATCATTAACAATAAGAAATAATCTTATACCAGTTAATTATAAAATTATATTAATATGAACATACATTTTATAGATAAATCCTATTGGAACGATTCCAGTGCTTCAGGATGATGACTTTGTTATTTCGCAAAGGTATTTTATATTTTCTAAACTCGCTTCACTTACGTTTGCATTTTTATTACAATCAAAGCACCAAATCATAATTGTACAGACTAAAAAGAGTTATACAGATATACAAAAATTCTAATTGAATAAAAATTTTAAACTTACGTATTACTAGTAGGTAGGTAGTAGTAGGTATTACCTATTACCTACTAATAATAACGTAACAGGCAACAGCAATCCTACAGTTACAAATTACAACAAATGTTGCCAGTAATATTAAATTAAAAAAAAAACAGATGTATTTAAATAATAGATAATAATATAATTCCAGCCACGCGATAATCAAGTATCTTCTAAACAAATATGGAGGGAAGCACCGGGAACGGTTGTATCCGAGTGATGCGCGCAAGCAAGCGTTGATAGACCAGTCGCTGTTCTTCGATGCTAGTATTCTCTTTAATCGACTGAAAGCTGTCGCGGTAAGAAATTAATGATAATTTTATTCTTCAGTTTCCTCAGGCATTTTTGACCGACTTTAATAAAAAAGGCACTCCATTCGTATGTATGTTTTTGTATATGCTACACAATATCTTAGCTTATTGTGAAACGATGTTTTCTTTCGGGAGTTCCCAAAATAATAATAATAATAAAAAGGAAAAATTGCACCATCAATGTCGGATTAGTTACTTTTAAAATGATTTTGAAGTCAATTTAAAAGGAATACTTATTTGATTTTATAAGTAACTAGCGACTCAACATCGCTCCGCTCGAGTTCATCCCTACTTACGTTCTAACGTTTAGTATAGATTTCTCAGAGATGAGGTATTTTCCCGCAGTAAAAAGTATCCCGGATAACCAGCTATCATCATACCAAATTTCATCAAAATCTGTTCAGTGGTTTTCTCGTGATGTGGTCACAGACAGATAAACAGACAGACAAAAATTCCAAACACTATAGAATCGGCCTCTGTATCGATAATAATGTCTATTTCAATAAGATTTTCCAAAAAGTATGTAACGTACAAATTTAGCTTAGTTACAATTTTATTAATGAATAGACTAGCAACTTACGTTGTCGTCATGCGTTTCCAAGCTTTAGTGGTATAGGAACGTATATAAGACAACGTCCAATAAAAAAAAACTTATTTCCACTAGGAACCTTCGCAGTCATATACAGAACAACCCACCAGGGTTTCATCATAATCGGATCAATTGTTTAGGAACGCATAGAGAACCAACGTATGAACATTCATATTTATTTATATTTATTATTATACTAAGATAAGTAGTTGAAAGATATAATAAAATCTATACATATAATAAAATGGTAACTAAGCCGAATCTTTTGGAAAATCTTATTGGAATAGTCATGATTATTGATATAGAGGCCGAACCTATAGTTCTTAGAATTTTTGTCCGTCTGTCTCTCTTTTTAAAAAAAACGTTTAAGAGTTACAGTATACAAGTATATTAAAAGTTTATTAGTACTTTCAAAAAAAATATGATAATTTTGCATATTATTTTCAGTTACCAACTTTACTAGAAGGTTTGCCGGGTCCTTCACAAGTCCATCTAGACGACATCGACGAAGCATACTCCGTAATAGAGGCATATCTACAAAAGAATCAATATATTGCAGCAAATAACTTTACCATTGCAGACATATCAGTCGGCTCGACTACCGCTGCCTTGCAAGCTATACGTAAACTGGATGAAACTAGGTGAGTAGTATATTTTTTTAATTACATTAATGTTGTAAAAATGAATTAGTGAGAAAATATAAGTATCTAATTTGTCTCAAATATTTCATTTCAAAAACATAGAATTCCATTTTCACTAAATACTTTAAAAAACTTAATGTTTAGTTTGCGAAATTTCAAAAACTAAAAACTTTTTGTAAACGTAGCTCCTACAAATTTCTAGCTTTCCCCTAATTATATCTAGCTTTTTTTAGATATATAGTTAAGTATGATGACTACTTTTGATGTTAAGTTTATTTATCACATACAAGTATTAGCTTTTTTCAATCAGTAATAAAAGTCAGTGCCGGATCACGTCCATCGGCAATAGTTTTAAATACCGCTAGTTCTAAGCAAATACAAAATGTAATCGCCAAACAACTAATAATGTTTTTTAATGTAATAAAAAGGGTACAGGCAATCAAAGCCTGTGGATGTAGTTTTATTTTAAAAAAAAAAGAAAGTTTTTTTAGCCAAAATGTTAACAATGAAATACCTATAATATGTATGTTTTACTATTAAATAAAAAAGTACTCATACTGTCTTACATACCTATACAATGATAGGTACATTGTTTCAGAGATGTGCCAACTCGGAAAAAATATGACTCGATTTCACTCGAGTTGAAATTCACGTAACTCGAATTGAACCCGAGTTACGTAACTCGAGTTAACTGGATGAAAAGTGAAATGATTGATTTGTTTTCTTCGCGCCATATCGCTGTCATTCGGTTGATACGCTATGGCGGGAGTACGGACGGACGGACTTAGTAAATCGAGTTGACACATCTTTATATTGTTTTAATTATTTTCTCATTTCAGGTTTCCACGAAGTGTGGAATGGCTCGCCCTTATCAACAATGAAAATTGCTTCAAAAATGTCAGCAATGGCTTTGCTTTGTTTGAAAAACTATTGAACATTTTCTGGCAAAAAAATAAACAATGTGCTCAATATGTTGTGTTGTTCATTTATCCCTTTCCTTTTATATTATTATAAATTAAAACAATTTGGTAATTAGGCATTACAGGCATAGTATCTATTATTAAATTAAATTACTAGCTAGTTATGATCTCATGAAGCGTGTATGTTTCCTATGTTTTTGTCTATGTTTTTACGAATCATCGAAATTAGTTCAACGGCATAAGCGAGAAAAGGTGACAAACGGACTATATTTATAGTAAAATACTATAAAAGTATACAGTAGACGATGCCCCACTGATTGTAACGGAAATTTGTCAAATATAAGGTTTGTGAAAAATACTAATTTTCATGGCGAACCGTTTCGAAGTTAAAACATGTAGCGCCCTCTCATGGTAGCAGATGTAGGTACCCATCAACATTAAATCCATTTCCCGACGATCTTATCTCGTAAGATTAAGTACATATTATGACTAATGACAGGCGGGTGCGCCTTAACCGCATATCCTCCGCACATCCTGCAAGATTGTCTAAGATGGCTAGAAATTTTGTAAATTGGAAAGTTGATACTGTTATTGAATTTATTTGGTCTATTGTAATATGTAGTTACCTAGAGATGCCTAAGCAAAGCGAGGTGTCATTAGTGCTATGTAAAACCCGGCTTAAAGGTCTTAAAAATAATTTTATTCAAAATGAGATATTTTCCCGCAATAAAAACTATCCTATATGTTGACCCGGATAACCAGTTATCATCATACCAAATTTCATCAAAATCTATCCAGTGGCTTTTCTCGTGATGCGTTTCCAGTCCGACAAACAGACAAAAATTCTAAAAACTAGATTCGGCTTCTGTATGAATAATAATTACTATTTCAATAAGATTTTTCAAAGAATATTTAATGTACAGATTCGACTCAGTAGGAGTTTTAATTTTTAATTATACTTAATTATCAAATAAATTAATTTTAAGGTTAATCACAAAAAAAATATGCGCTGCAATAGTCTGCGTACATTTGTATATTCAAATAAGGTTTCGTTAAATTATTAAAATTAAGTAAATAGTTTGCACGAAAATAATTGTTTAACATATCAAGTATTAACTTCGTTTTAAAATTAAGTGAAACAAGTTTTATTCCATACTCATAGCTGCCATCTATTGGTATACTTTGAAACTTTTTCATGGTAGTCCATCGAAGTAACTGTAGATGTCACTAAAAATTTATCAAGTTGAATTTATTTTATTTAAAAAATGTTTATATTATTTATTTTAGTAATAAACATATTTTTATAAATATTTTATATTATTATCGCATAAAAAAATTAAAGTTAATTTTAATTTAAACGATATAATTATGGCAACACTGTCCTCAAGTACTCTATGACGTACAGCGTGCAACTTTCGAACTTGAAACAACGGAATAGTGACATTCGCCAGCAGCAGAGTTTGAATAGTATCGGTCGCCGACTGTGAGTCCGCGACGAGCACTAGCAACAGAAACGTGTACGGCGAAGTGCGGTCGACTCGTCGAAGCGCAGCTGTCCTACCGCGTTTGTCAGTTTTAAGTTTTTCTCGAAACGCGGGTGTAAATAAACAACTTATCTTATTACTTTTTGTTATGGATCCTTTTCATAACGAAAAGTAGTAAGTAAAACTATTGTTTGTTTAAAAATCGTGACAAATCGAGTGCAGTTGAAGCCTTCGATACCGTAACCACTTCGCGCAATGACAAGGGAGAGCATTCAGTTGCCTTTTAAGAAATCGGAGGCATTTAAAACGTTTCCTTTGGTTTAATTGAAGCTTTGTAAAGTGTTATTCCTTGAAATAAGTACTACTGTGTTTCGTTTGGTGACACTTTGGAGCACATATTCGTTGTTGAAGTCGTTCGTCGCAACACATTTAAAATGAGTGTTTTGAGTGCGTTGAGCAAGTCTGACTACAAAACTGCGAGTGATGGACTTCTGGAGCTCTCCGAAGAGCGGCTCCGCAGCATCATGCGCTCGGAGCCCATCACAGACGTCTACCACGTCGAACAGACACCCTTTGCAAGGTTAGTTGACAAAACTTTTAGTCACGTGTAGTTTTTGCAAACTTTTTCAAGATGTTTTAAAATATTAAAATATAGTCTAACTTTAAAACTTTACCATTAAACATACTTCGGTAAATTCAAATCCGAATATAACTTGATATTATTGTCTTTATATAAAGGAAATTAAAACTTTATACTTACTTCTAAAGATCTTACAAGATAAGGTAAGTATGTGAATTGTAAATAATAATTACCTCAATAGACTATGAAATAATTCATGGCCAATGCTGATAGAACATATCTGCTAACTATCTTTGAGTATGTGTGAGTCCATGTTTCGCAATATCTCACACATGGGCATGTATTTGTTTGAAATACATAATTTAATCTTACATTGTGGTTGTGAAATAGCAAGCTATAGTGTTTATCTCGGCATTCCTGATAAAGATGAGTGATGAGTGCCTTGATAATTTGAGATAATGCTGTTATTTTCGCCTCTGTCTTGAACAGTACCACTCTAAAATAAGTAGATCATCTATTGTTTGTCCATTTCATAAGTAATTTTACACTTCATTATATAAAATAATAAAATGGATGACGTTGATGATTCAAAAGATATACCCACCTTAACTTACTAGTTCTTAATTTAATAATTGAGAAAATTACAATATTTTTATAATAACTTTAATTTATAGTCGAGAAACATTTTACACTAAATTAACAGAGCAAATTATTAATTATAAAGATTAAAATTATTAAATAATTAATTACACAACTATAATGCCAATTAGATAATTATTATTAAAATTATGTAAGTAGCAGTAAACATTGGTGAACTCTGTGACTATACTAGATTGCAGTTTGTGAATAAACTTTGCTTTAATGGCATTCAATTTTCTTTATAAAATATGTCCTTTTTGAAACAAATAGTAAGTTTTGATAAATTCATATCTTCTAAAATATCTGTTGGTGATCATATTTAGATCATACTTAAAGTTTAACTTAAAACTAAGTTTTCTACGAGAGTAATAAATAAATTCAATTTATTAACTATGCAGTAAATAAAAATAAGATACGCAGTAAAAGTTTTATTTTGCATTTTATTATTTACTTTATGAGTATTAATTTTATTGGTTCAAATTAAGTTATATATTTGATTATTTATATTTTTATTTTATATTTTAAATAAGTCTCAGATAATAGATATTTCATACACTCAAGCTTTTAGTATGCACTGAGCTACTTTATTGGTAGTACATATACATTATACTTATAATTAATTATCATTAAATTTTCGTTTAAATTAAATGGACTTTTTATCTATAAAATATAAAGTAACAGTTTTAAATTTTAGAGTTGGAAAGATTAAATTTATTACACGATATATCGTAATTAGCGTTATCTTATGAAATATTATATTAAAATGTAAATTATTTTTATGTATAAAAACCATAATATGCACTCCCGCGAAAGTGTGCCGGCATAGTCGCTAACTCGACGCGTGGACATGTTCGACTACTTTTCCCCTCGTTGTTGCCATCCGACGTACAGACTGAAGTAATAATATGCACATAATTTAGACCCTTGTCACATCAATCTATCAAAGTATCCAGACCTCACTATTTTGTTAGCAAAAAAGACGAACGACGAGCCTAAAATCAACTCGCGGAAGGATTTTAAGTTGTTTAGATACTTGCTGATTTGAAATGAGTTTTTTATGTATTGCTTTAACAAAAAGTTTTGAACTAAGTGAGTATAATTAACCTATTATTTGGAAAGTTTTAATTTCAGTGTAACAGTCAACGCATCTCATATTTTCCGCCATTTTTTTAACCATTTTAGAATAGCGGGATAAACCTAGTTCGAATTTAACGTTCAAGGTTAACTGTAAACGATTTGTCAAAATTTCTTATAAAAACGGCCTTCTTCATAGTTATTACGAAAGCCACTACACTAATTACAGTTAACTTAATTGTCTACTTTACATGATTAATCAACCTTCTTGATTGCCTCTAATGGGTTACAGATAATGATCTCATGTGATGACAAGTTAGTAGAGGTCAAATGGCAATAGCATTGTGTAATAACTGATAGTTAATGTAGCATGAAAAGTTTGTAAATAATATGGTACTTAGTTCAATAGAAACAAAAGCTTGCTTGTGTGTATGAAAAGGTATAGGCTGTGATTCTAACATTTTAGCTAACATATGCTATATTAGCGACTCTCCCTCGCTTCGCTGGGATTCGTCTCTATATTGCTTTACCATACAAACTTTCATCCCCATTTTCACACACTTATGGGATGATTTCCGGGATAAAAACTATCCTATGTCCTTCCCAGGGTCTCAAATTATCTTCTTACCAAATTTCAACTAAATCGGTTGAGTAGTTTTGGAGCCTATTCAGTACAAACAAACAAACAAAAAAATCTTTTCTCTTTATAATATTAGTATTGATAGCTGCTCTGCAAAGCTATGTCAGAACAACTAATGGATTTCAAAATAAGTGGAATTTTTCGATTTGGGTGTGTTATTTTTTCAATTCAATTCAATTCTCTTGTTAATGGCTTCAAAACGTGTCAGTTGAGACAGATTACTTCGGCAATGTCACGTAGTGTCATTTTTTGGTTAGGTTTTTTAACTGTCATAAGTTACATATAAATGTCAACAAGAATACTAGAATAACATAATAATAATTATGTATATCGATATGTATTTTTTTAATTACATATTTTAAGGTGAGGTTTATATCACTGTCTTGTCTTAGAATATTTTTTAAAAATACTCATACTTTCCGTTTTTTGTCTGCATGTCTTAATTATTCTCAAACTGAATCATTTATTTATTATAGCTTTGTACACAACGAAAGTGAAACGCAGTGATAAATCAAGAAATAGAGTTGTAACTTGATTGTATCGAATAACCGATTGTAAATCTAAACGATACGAAACAATGTTGATTTTCTAATACTGTTTGCACGTATCGATAAATAATACGATGTGTTTATGATTCTATTGAAAAAAAGGTTGGGAAGAAAGTTACCAAGTTTCTTTACAGGAATAATACACAATAACAATCAAAAATGGCACAATATTGGGCTAAAACAAAATTTGTCACTATATATAATTAAAAAGAAACTATTTTAGATAAAAAGTTATACAACTACATTCATATGCAAAGCGATCAAATAGCTTCAGGAGATCTATTTTGCGAAATTCGACATTGAGATTGCGATAAATTATCTTATTTTTTAACCGGTTTTAGTGTCGATGAGATGTGATATGATAGAATGGATGGCTCTTTCCACGATATGCGAAGGTCAAGCTTCCTAAAATCACATTTTATATCATTTTCTTATCTTCGAGATTTATGTATTATAATATAAAAGTATTTTAATACTATGTAACTAGGTCCGATGACCGATGGAGTAGACGGATTCTAGAGTGGAGACCACGTCTTGGCAAGTGTAGCGTAGAACGCCCTCCAGCTAGGTAGGTGGAGCGACGATATATGCAAAGTAGATGGCAGCGGTTGGATGTGTAGGGCTGACGATAAAGCTCAGCGGCATGCCATAGGACAGGCTTATGTCCAGCAGTGGACGAAAGCAGGCTGATATGATGAACAAACTAAATAACTTTACTACAAAACTTAAGAAAACCCTTTTTGTCAGTAATGAACTAAAAATCAGATTTAGATGCAACCATATAAGCCTAAACTAGTACGAAGGGTTTACCAATACATGTTAATTAGTTTTTTACTGTTAGCTCCATCGTCAAATCTAACCAAATATCAAAATTATTGTAAAGTATCAAGTGAATACGGCAACTAGAAGCAGATTAAGATTGATATAACTACTAGATATTAACACAATTACAATGTCATGTTTTGCTGATTTTCATTAAAAAAATATTTGCGATGTACCTTTAAATACAGTTCAAACTAGCGCGATCCGTCGGATATACGTGTCTATATATATGTACGCGCCTATAACAATAAAATATTCCTTCTCTAAAATGGGTTAATGTGTAATGAACATTAAATTTTATTATAATAATTTTCTCTGTTTAGAACACATATTTTTCGAAGACATGAGAAACTTGAACAGCTATATAGATAGCCTATTTTTATTAATCTATACAGATAAATAAAATTGGAGTGTCTTTTTGTAATATTAAAATAACCGCTTTTTACTAAATGCATATGGATGTATACACGGTACATATATACCAAAACAACATTTTTTACAATTTTTGTCTGTCTGTTTATTCCGGCTAATCTCTGAAATGGCTGAACCAATTTTGACGGGACATTCACTGGCAGATAGCTGATGTAATAAGGAGTAACTTAGGCTACTTTTATTTTAGAAAAAGAAATTAAAACCAAATTAATTAATTTTGTTTTGGGAAGCAACCTAGGGACGAACCCGAACGAAGCGGGAGTGAGTCGCTAGTTTAATACATAATTGCAGTAGAAGCGTTGCATGACGTGCCTGATTACTGTTAATAAATTGGGAACCCGACACAGTTGCAAAACACGAATTCGCCGCTGTTATATAATATTTAAGCCAGTCAGGAATGTGTTTACATAATAAATTGCAAACGGCCTGATTCTAATGAAATTCAGGACTTTGTTCTAATAAAGAGATTTATACCCTTCTCATATGTAGGTTAATTATTTTGGCAACACTGATGCAAGGCTTTTGTTATGGCACAGTTTTTTTACACGAATATAAGTTCACAAGCACACAAAACGTTAATTTTTCACTTCATTAAAAATTAAAACAATTTGAAGATGTGTTTGTCTTTTAACTTTACCTAATGGCATATTAGTTGTAAATTGTTACAGTTTAGATTTTTCACATTGTGTAGTAATCTTTAGATGTTTTGTTCAGAAATAGAGTAGAGATATTATAATTTATGAATAACCAAGAGGTTCATTTAAACTTGATGGAACACGTTTTGCTTATTAGTAGGAAATTTCATGATGCAGGAAATAAAGGGGTAATTATTTAAGCAATTTACTAATGAAGTGGATTTTTTTTATTAAAAGTAGTTGATTCGATGATAGCGTTAATTAGGGTTACCAAAAATATTTTTTAGTTTTTACATTTTTGTAATTCGAAGTTTTTAGATGAACACTTTTAGATAATACATTCTTGTAAAATATTTTATATCTAAGTGGAATCAAGATAAAAATGGAATATGATTTATGTGGTATTAGTCACTTACCCGCTCTTCGCTCGGGTGCGTCCCTAGATACGTTTTAATGTTCTTGAGCGGAACCTTAATTCTTTTTCTAAAATTAAAGTAGCTAAGTTACTCCTTATAACATCAGCTATCTGGCATTCAAAGTCCCGTCAAAATAAGTCCAGCCATTTCGGAGATTAGCCGGAACAAACAGACAGACAAAAAATTTAAAAATTATATTTTATTTATAAGTATCGTATATAATTTCATATGCATTTAGTAAAAAGCTGTTATTTTGACATTACAAACAGACACTTCAATTTTATTTATCACTATAGATAAAATAACGAAAACAATTATAGGGTTAAATATTAAGTTAAAACACATTTTTTTTTGAGAAAGCATACTAAAACGCTAAATATAGTAAAGATTGAGAAATTAAAAGTTAACTATAAAGACATACCCATTTCATCCGCGGCTTCTCTGGCATTCTCACACGTGTGTTGTCGCACAACCCTAATTTTAATTAAAATTATAATTTAATGCATCAGTGAGATGGCATTTTTGAAATTCCGATCATGTTTAAACGTTTTTACTACATTTATACTTTATATTACATATATCAAGTAAAAAGAAAGAATGCTGCAATGTCAATGATAATTTTCGCTCTATACATGTATACAATTTGGAACAAATGGATAGGACATGGAAGAAAAGTAATATTTGGAATAATGAAGATGTTTTTTGATATTAATTTCACTAAAAGGAAACATTTCTTTATTTTAAGAAATATTAACCGATCTAGATTAATTAAGAGTCTAGATCGTTAGTACTAAAATTATTACAGCGAGTTCCTTTATAAAGATAAATCTTAAGATTTTTTTTTGTTTTATAATACTTTCTTAGATTTATGCGAATATTTGACATTTAAATAAAACTATCTTAACAAATATTGTAAGGTACTTTGGTGCCAATTTTCAAGTTTTTTGAATTCATTTTGTTATTTTGTGGGTAGGCTGTCTGTAACAACTATATAATAAATTTGAGACATCTAACACCTTAGTCACTCCCGTGACCATGATTGCTGTAAAGCAATCGAAACGTCGGGAACCAAAAATGAAAATAAATTCGCGAAAAAATCCGAAAAGATAGTTTTATTTAATTTTTTTGTTTTATTTAACTTTTTTTTTAATACAATTTAAAAGTTAAAAAGGAAGAGCAGAAGCCGGGTGAGATTGTTCTTCCATAGTTGTATTTACATACATGTATATTGTATTTACTATTTAATTATTACATGTCATGCGAATGTATTTTTTGCACGAGTCGATACAAAACGTGATACCCTGCGAATAATTCTATTGTACTGAACAATAACATAGTTAGAACTACATTAGGAGCATGTAATCAAATGTACGCAATTGACATAATTCTGTTTGTAGATCATTAGCTGGTATCAAATTAGGTGATTGCACTAGACCTGCCCTAGTTTTAACTTTTAAGTGCACATTGTTAAATGAATTGGAAGCAGTTAAGTAAGTTTGTTTGGAGTAAATATATTTTAAGCCGAATACATTTTAAAAGGACTTTTTATGTACATACTAGTGACTCACCCTTGCTTCGCTAGATTTTATCCCTAGGTACGTTTTTACGGTTAGTACAGGATAAATGGACTATATAACATACATATATGTACATAGTACAAAATAAACAGTTCTGAACTTTTCGGTTTTCCTGGCTTTTTTTGGGTTTTCTCTATTTTTTTATAACACTAAAACCATCCTTGACAGGACGCCCAATAAAACAAAAAAAGAATTATTCAAATCGGTCCAGCCGTTTTTGAGTTTTAGTGAGACTAACGAACGGCAATTGATTTTTACCTATACATATACATATACATAGATGTGTGTTCTTGCAGTACCTGTCGTACTTTTTGTGAGTGTTATGCGATATCTTCGCCGATAGTGAATTGATTCTATTAATTATTTTTTTTATTGAAAAGACTATTTATACTTGTAGGTGTGCTTCAAAACCAATGTTAAGCATGCGTAGTTTGTGTATACGGATACAATTTTTGGTCCAGTTTTAGTTTTTTCATACACTTAAATTTTTAAAAACAAGGAAATTAGACTATGTAGTATCCACTAGTGGGTGCTTTTAACGTATGGACATTAAAAAAATATTACTCATACGTTGTTTAATTTTGCCTCAACTTCCGCAAACATCGTAAACAAACTCGCCTAATATTAGGTTCGGTTATTCACATAATTGCTTAAGACACTTAAATGACACAGCTTAACCTTAAGGTTGTAAATATTATGACATTTCAGGAAGTACCGTACGACGTCGAGCAATTAAGCAGTCACATTTTGTGTCAAGTTCGTAATTGTTTCTTAATGTAAGCGCTGACCTGAGCTTATCTTGGTTGTAATTGTCTTTTAATTGTCGCTCGTGTCATTGGACCTATCAAAGGGGGCTACCACGCTTAAATTCGCCGTAAGAGGGCGTTAGTGTAGAATGAGGTCTCTAAAAATTTCAAATGACACTGGATATGCGCCGTTTGTGAGCTTTTTATCGCGGATTTTCACTAATATTCATGATTATTGTAAAGATTGTCCCATTCCTGATTAATTAGGACAGACACGTTACGACACAATAAATCTTATTGGTTTAAAAGAAGAGTTAAGAAAAAATCAATATTTTATTTTGGATACGATTAATTTTATTTAAAATCCTGATGGAACTGTTTTCGCGCTAACAATTATAATTATTTTATTTAAATTTATCGGTCCTCCCACACTAACAGATACTTTTCAACGACGGCGATAGGACCTCACTCGCCAGTGGCGCCAACTGATAGCCAGCGCCACAGACGATAGCCCTCATTATTTAAACTACGGAGAAGCTTTAAAAAAATCTATAAGCTACGCTTAGTTGTGACTTTTGATTGTGTTTATACGAAATATTGTAACTAAATTAATCGATACTTATCATAACTATATAAATTTTAGACAATTGATTAATATTAATACCATAAATATTGGCTTAGCGTAACTCGGGGGCATAAAAGGTGAAATTGTATTCAAAGATAAATTAGCTAAACGGGGCATTGGCAATCGACGCCCAGGGCTGGTTCCTCGGGTGTAGATAACAGTTTTTGCTCGACACTGGTGAGATGTAATCGGTGACTTTCTACAGCTGGTCACTCGGAGCGGTTTCACTTTCAAGCGGCGGCGGAATGCGGCCGGACCTCCGACCCGTGTCCAACGTGTCTGATGCCCTTTGACTATCGTCTCCCTTCTTGACATACCCTTATAACAAACTATGTTTATGTACTCATAAAAATTAAGAAATACCAAGTACATATCATATATTATCGTTCTAGAAATGCATATATGTACATTTATAATATATGTATATATGCTACTTATATGAAATAACTAGTGTCACATATTCATATGATAGAGTCCGAACTCGTTTGCTGCATAATTATGCTAAATCGCAGTGCTGCCCGTCCAGTATGTCTAGATTGTTCACGCATAAGTTATCGTCATGTATATAACTTCTCTGTGGCTAATATTGATTCGACCGCGCCCCGAATACATGATTTAGATTCCATGGCAGCTATCCGCGCTAATATCTTATTCGTGTCATTAGCACGAAATGTCAGCGGTTTGGCACCCGCGGCGCCGGCCAACGTTCCTCTCGAGCGATGCACCGTGGCCCGCACCAGCTAAATTCGGGACCGTTGCATCACGCATCACTTTCGGTTTCGTTTGTCACGCGGCTATTTTAGATAATGTCGATTATTAGAACACCGCTTTTAGCCACGCCGACCGCTCCGCGAGAATCCTGAAGGTATGACTAAGCGCACGAGCACGAGGAAACTTCCACCTCGATGCAGTCCTATATCCGACCTCGCATTTCCTATTTAAATAAGTTGACGGCTAAAACAGGGCACAATAAAGGCTAGGCGAGTTTCAAAGTCAGTGTACAAGTATGCAGTGGGTCTCGGCCTGCAGTTATCTTGACTTTGCGGAACGAAACTCGATACGTATGTAGCAACACGGGCGAGGCCAATGCGACCATGCAATTCTTTTAGAATTAATATTTTTCTTAAAACCGTTACCTATCAATAAACTAAATCCAAAAAAAAAAGAAAATTAGTAAAAGGATTTTATCGTATCATGCTTGCTAATATGGAGTTCCTAAATAGAAGCCCCATGAAGTTGGCATGAGTCGTGCCCTTCGAGTCCAAGGCCACCCAATGGGCGAATGTTCACCTGCGATTAACCGCGGGCGGGTTGTGCAACTGTCGCGACTAAGACACGTGGGCGATGGATTGAGAACAATCGCTTCTCTCATCTAACATCGGAATGCGGGCTTCTGATACTGTTACAAAACCGTGTGTAACAGCAGGCCAATGTCAACATGGCTCCCGTGTTGACTTTTGATTGTCTCTATGGTAATGATGGTCGCCTGCATCGCGTATTCGCTGTGCGTTCGCGTAGGCGACAAGATTTTCCACCGCGGGTTGGGCCACTCGCATAATGTAGGTACGCGCTAGCGAAAGTCTAGCCGACCTTCGGCGCCTAGATATGGGCGGTAATAGATACCTCGGCTCATGAATTTAGATTCAAACAAGAAATTACTAATAAGATTTATTTTCTGAGATAAGTTGTGTAGTATTCGCTCGTGTGTAAGTGTTTAGTAAACATGATTATGACATATTAAATAAACAGCTCCAACATGTATTTCTTGTAATATTTAATTTTGAATTCGAGCATTCATTAGCAGAATAATCATTTATATAATGATAATGATGATTTTTTTTTTATAAAGACCTTTTTAAAATCAATCTATATATTTTTTTTCTTTTTCAATCTAACAATAAGTGCATTTCATACTTACTGCTTAACATTTAAATATGCAAAAAGTATTCATGCTAAATACATATGGGTAAAAGATGGCAATACTACATGCCGTCTATCCCAACCCTCATATATGCTGTAGAACCAATAAGGACATATTGTAAACACTAAACGTAGTAGGTAATTCGAAAAATATATACTTCATTCTTTCTTGTCATATTCACGATGATTTTAATATCCATCGATACTTTCCTTTTTTATCTGTATTTATTACGTTTTTATCTTGTTTTTCTATTTTATCTACTACTACCGACTCACCCTCGCTTCGCTCTAGTTCGTCCCTAGCTTGATTCCCATACAAACTTTCATGCCCATTTTCACCCCCTTAAGGGATGATTTCCCGAATAAAAAGTATCCTATGTCCTTCCCAGGATTTCAAACTATCTTCTTACTAAATTTCATCTAAATCGGTTCAGTAGATCCAGAGATTACCCTCTACAACGTCACAAACTCACAAACTTAACCTCTTAATAATATTAGTATAGATAGATACGAGTACATTAATCTAGTCGGCCATCGTAACTCAAATCTAATGCATCCTAGCCAGTTGGCATTGTATAGTATTATGGTAAGGCAAGATACTAGTGTCCTGGAGTTAGAAAAACAGAATCACGTCTCTGAATCGAGGTAATTTGAACATGAATCACTGTGACATAAATAAATTATGTAATATTGCAATTTGGTGACTCCACGCGATATGTCGGAGAAATTCGGCCACATCCTTTATTGCGCCATGAGATAATTGATAAATCATAAGGATTTTTAACGTACGTACATGGATGATAATTGAGTAAATTTAATACTTTTAAAGTTTTAAGATTAATCATTACATGGCTTCAGTACTTTAAATTTAATTCAACTATAAAAGATTCCTTGAGAATTGATCTAAGCGACACCGACGTTTAACATATTTAAAGTCAAGCAAAAAACGTTGTAGTTGTAATCTTTATATATCTACGATATTTGTATTCAATGCGTACTTATTAAAATTAGGTCCTTCATACGTTTATCGCAACTTATCTCTATCGCACTGCTGTTATCTTAAGTCGCAAATTCAATATTTCTGGTATGTCTGGCACTGGGGCCTCACGGTAAGCTAATATTGACGTGTCTCAATTTCATTGTTTGAACACTTGATGGATGCGGTTCGCTGTAGCTGTCGCCGTCGCTCTTTGTTTGATGTTGATTCCCTTCCCTAACCTTGAACAGAGTTCAGTGACTCGAGCCGCTCGCGCCCATTACGTTCAACTATAATTGTGCGTTTCCGGAGTATTTTCATCCTCTGCCAGGACCTAGGACATCGTACGGCACGTGCATCCTGAATGTTTACACATTCGGTTATATTTAATCCATTTCGAAGCGCCGTCGCTGAATGCTAACGCCCGCTGATAGACGTCCGTTAATATAAACGATCTGATCCTAGAGAGACATGGAGAAATAATATTATATCTCCCTTATCTCCTCGCACCCGCAATGATGGATCTTATGAGCATCTTGTATCGGTTGTAAGCGCGTGCGTTGTTCTAGCATTCCTAAGGGACGATTTATCGTATGTCAGCCGACGCAGCGTAAATATAATTAGAGAGGCTATTTATCAGCTCGCCGGAAGGGCGCTCCCTATCGAAGCTGTAAATCTTCCGCGACTCCGGATGGCTCAATTCAGTGAAGACACGGAATATCATGGACGAGACTCTGGGTATCTGCACGGCTGCTGCTGCTATTCGCCCATTTGTCTTAATTATGGAGGATTACTGGCTCTACTTAGATAGGATTTGTCTAAGTAAGGAATAGTTACGACGGTTAGTTACAATATATGCCCACAGGATTATAATAAAATATGACTGTATCGTATGCTGATGTTAAATAGGAACTGCATTGAGCGAATGAAATATTTTATTAACGTCGCAATCTAGCACAATATTTTATGTGTGTACTTATCTTTTTACGTGTGTAACATGCGTTATTGTAATAAAATTCAAGATTAATAAGCATCGTAATTGTGCGTCATGATACTCCATACATGCGATACTCGTGAATACAATATCAATTTAATTACATCAATAAAGTATCGCACATCCATTGTGACAATAATAACCTTTTAAGCGCTTCAATATTAAATTATACCTACAATTAAGTTAACGACTCTCCTTAACTTGTAATGAATAAGAAAATATCATTTTAATACAGTAATGGATTCACAACATTCTATAGATGGTCGGTCGAGCTCGGGGTGGTCACCTGCAGCAACAATACATTAGCATACACCATGCACAATTGCGCCCCGCCCAATATTATCCGCGCGGTTCAAGTAATAAAGAAACATGTCGGTAAAATCTGCGGAAATAAAATTGTTTATATATAGACTTAAGTTTACATTTCAATAATAATTGCCATAGTATGTATATATGTAAGATCTTTTTTAATAATTCGATTATTATTTGTAACAACACTAATATTGTTTTTTTTTTTATTGTCAATTATTATTTTGTGTTTTGTGTTTATGACTTGAGGGGACATGTTTGAGAAAAATTATTATTTTGATTATGTAAAATATGGATATTATTTAATTATACGTAAATTGTTTGTTATTGTACCAAACGTAATAAAAGTATGGAGTCTTTATTGTACAATGCGCGAATGCGCCTATGAATATTTAATGGGCGTCCACAACCATGACCTTTATTTTGGCCTTTCTCTCCTGCTATTGTTCTTGGACCCTGGTATAATAGAATTTATCTTATACTTGCAGTATCCATGGCTTCGCCCGCGTTCAAACTTCCGATATAAACATCAGTTTTACAATAATGTACGGAAGTCTGCCCGATTTGTTGACATTTATGATTACTGCTCTGCTTCCTTGGGTAGTAGCATGATGATATATAACCTATAGCTTTCCTCCAAAAATGGGCTATCTAATCCAAAAAGAATTTTTCAAATCGGATTAATAATTCCTGAGATTAGCACGTTCAAACACACAAACAAGAAAATAAACTCTTTATAATATTAGTATAGATTTACTTAATCCGAAATCCACTATAAAAACCAACATTGCTTAGTAATTATCCTTGCAAAATGGAAACATGTTTATACATAAGTTATGTGCGCTTCAATTTTTTATAACTCCTTACTGTCAATAAAATGTCTATCAATCTTTACATCGGCCTATCCCGTTCTTTGTTCTGTCTGGCAGATTACGATATGGTTTTAAGCAAAAAAAAAAATATGCTCCACCGTCTGTGATGCAATCGACAACATATCTAACCGATTATCCTGCGGCCGCTGACTCACGTTGGATGTTTTGTAAGGTATAAATAAAATTTTGATTTTATTCCTGGTGACTAACTCTGTATTTGCATATCTATATGCTTATACAGGACGACGAGATGCTAGAGTTTATTGACCCGTATATGAGAGTCATAGAATTTTTTTAATACAATGTGTCGCGAAAGCCGAGTGTCGTCATTCTAGTGACGATTTTGCCGACGAGGCGTCTTCCTCGTCGGTCTTCACTTTGATTAACGAGCGTAACGCGATATACCGGGCTTAATATCCATTCAATCCGTAGTAATATATTATTTACAAAGATATATTAAACCTTTTTATATTTAAAAAAAAAAAAATGTATATATATACTCTTTTAGAATAATGATAACAATGTTTTATTAAAAACTAGTGGTTCAACCTCGCATCGCTCGGGTTTGTCCCTAGGTATGTTTTAACGGTTAGTATGGAATAGACAGACTATGTATTATATTACTGCTCTGCTCCCTTAGGTAGTAGCATGATATATAGCCTATAGCCTTTCTCAATAAACGAGCTATCTAATGCAAAAAGAATTTTCAAAGAATTTTTCAAATCGGATTAGTAGTTCCTGAGATTAGCGTGTTCAAACAAACAAACTCTGCCTCTTAATAAGTATAGATACATTTTGAGAAGCATTTTATAATTGAACAATTTAAACGAACCTGTCAATTAATATTCTATGCAAGTAACATAGTACAGGATAGCAAAGGTCGATTATATTCGCCATAGTCGGTTTCAATTTCCTGGATACCTGATTAGTGGAATATTCATTTTGTTCCCAATACAGCGGTATTCAAATGATTATGGAACCGGAAATTACGTTCCATTGAGTACTTGCCCTGATTAAATTATGGTAAACATTGATACCGAAATATATTAATTGGTGTCATCCATATAAAGTATTATAATTATATGTATACTAGCGACTCACCCTGGGTTCGCTCGGGTTCGTCCCTAATTATAAACGTTATTTTAATATGCTGGCAACGATTTGGCCACTGCCGGTAGGTAAAGCGGCTATTTAGCGCATTTTACTCTGACTCGATTTGCAAATATTAACATTTAAAACTGTTTTTTTTAAATCTAAATAAAATATTGCCCATATCTGTTAGGGGTAGTGTAGCTTTCTATTAGTTAAAGAATTTGTAGAATCGGTATGTTCCAGAGATAACCGCCTACATACAAACAAACTTTACCTCCATTATAGTAGTATAGATTAACAACACGTACAACCTACATAGAGTAGTTAAGAACCTAGTCTCTTTTATCTCTATATTCTTCCACCTCTCCCGTAGGTTTGTTTGATTTTAGGTAAGCATGGAATACAAAGCGTCACTTTCTAGGGGCGCACGCGCATCACCAAATGAAGTGTGTCGCATAGACAGCTGCGCGATAGATTCACTGCTCAAATGTACACCGGAAACCATCAATTTAGATAGTGCGCAAGATTGCCGCCGCAAAGTTTCTGTAGGATGTTACTATTACTTAGAGGAAACTGTGATTTATGACCTTCATTGTTTAGTTAGCGTTAAACGTACTTAAATCAATACATTATATTTATTGTTAGACTTAACTCTCATATACTCTTACATATTGTTATTATATATATTTACTATTTTTTCGTTTGCGGAATCTGATATATCAATGTGTTACCAACCGCAAATGTAAAAGCGAGGGGTCGTGACATCTGCTATTTTTTCTGTTACAATTCGTTTATGTTCCAGCCCCTTAATTGGATGATTTATTTGTACTATGCCGAAGTTTCTGGTGTATTTCTATTTGTGGGTAGAAATAAATACTCGAAATAGGATTTAAATTATAAACATATCATGTCTCAATATAATTTAATACAAAGGTTCCGCATCTTTCATATATTTTATGCAGATTGCTCAACTTACATGTGCTTTCTTGGTTATTTGCTCAAATCAATGTTTTCATATCGAACACTTTCTCGCATCCAAGCGAACGGAGCGTTGCCGAAGTATTGTTTATGAAAAGGGGGTCAGAAGAAAGCGATTGGTGGGGCGCCGCCTGGTCACTCGGTGATATCTCCCGGTGTAGAGGTCACGGGCATTACGCGAGCAAACTGAGAACAAATCGTGTACCTCAACTAAATCACTATGCTACTGTAACAATGGTTTTTTTTGTTTGGATTCCGTTAACGATAATGCAACAGATTTCTCTTTTCGCCGTTTTTGCCACTAATTGGTACGACTGGACTGTAATAACTGCATTGGAATTTTTATTGCACTGTATATCATTTTGACAATATGAGAGATGTAAAAAAAAAATTAATATCGTCTCGTCTCTACTATACGTCTATACTATTTGTTTTAAAATTTTTGCCAATTGACGAGTCATTACTTATCGTTCGTTATTTTGCGTGTCATCTTTATTATGAGATGAGAAATTCATTTTGTTTATATTTTCATATGTTTTAAAAGGGGCTATTTCATTTGTTGAATGGCTACTCTCTTCGTATTGTTGTGTACATCGAAGGGTTATTGTCATTTGCTTATTCAAGTGTAAACAATACAACTTCCGTTGGCATCAAGTCCATATTGGTAATTGAATTTGCCTCGAGTACACGTAGTTAGTTAAGAATACGAATGCGAGGTCCATCGGCTTCATTATTTCGTTGTTCCATCACGTGAATATTCATTTGTGATGGTGTGAATGTGTTGTTTAGCGACGGGTGGTTTGTCTTTGTGCGTGTGTGCATCGAATCAGGAATGCGTTTGCGCAGCATATGCGCGCGCGCAGTGCTCGAGTGTCGTGTCATTTGTCCGATCATTCTTTGTTTAAGTGTTATTTAGTCAAGGTCGCGGTTATTGCAAACATATTTTATTTACTTTTCTACCTCATCCGTATATGAATTGAATGAGTATTAATAATTTAGAACGTTTTTTTTTTATATTTGGCTCTCATTTTTTTACAGATAACTCTTTTCATGTCAATATTATCATAAATAATTGAGTGTTTTGAAATAATATAATCAATATCTTAAAAAATGACATTTCCTTGATACACTTTGTTGAATAAATTAATAATATTCATTCATATTTTTCACAATTATCGAAATATTAGCATATTTAACTCTTGCGGCAGTATGAGCAAAAAAATAGAATTTACTTTTATTTCGTTAGCCATTTTAGCTATGTTGTTTGTCATATTTGGTGTGTCTTTAATCATTACGAAACAACCTTACTTTCTAATAAAATCATTACAATATCCGAGGAACGAACTAAAAATATAAGTGTATAATGGTCACCATTATAATTAAGTATTATTAAGAAAAAAAAAGTATATTTTTTCTTTCTTTGTGGAGTAAGAATCATATGTAGGATATTATTCTATAAAAAACAAACAATATGTAATTGGGTAACTGAATTAACGAGTATTAACGGTTTTGTCAAAAGGAGCACAAGATAAGTGTATCAGTTTTAAATAAAAAGCTTTTTGACTAAAGTGGCGATAACATTTTACAATTTTTGAGTTTTTTCAAAATGAGAACTGTTATCGCCACTTAAGAGTTCCGTTACTTTAATTTTGAAAATGCAGATAAGCAATTAATCTAATATATAAAATTCTCGTGTCACAGTTTTCGTTGCCATACTCCTCCGAAACGGCTTGACCGATTTTGATGAAATTTTTTGTGCTTATCCGGTATCTATGAGAATCGGCCAACATCTATTTTTCATCCCCCTAAATGTTAGGGGTAGTCCACCCCTAAATTTATTTTTTTATTTTTTAGACAAAATTTTTAATTTCTATTTTTTTATGATACAACATACAAAAATACATACAATCCTCAATTTTCACCCTTCTACGATCAACCCTTATTTTTTAATAGCCATTTTAGTAATAGGAAATTATTTATATGGCAAAACAACGTTTGCCGGGTCAGCTAGTGATTAATAAAAATATAGTACTAAATGATGCTTGCAGCATCCTTTACGCGTTATATATATATATATATATATATATATGTATGACTAGCGACTTACCCTTGCTTCGCTCGGTTGCATCCTAAGGTCGTTTTAATATTTTTGAGCGGAACCCTAATTCTTTTTCTAAAATAAAAGTAGCCTCAGTTTCTTCTTATAACATTAGCTATCATCTGCTAGTGAAAGTCTCGTGAAAATCAGTCCAGCCGGTTTGGAGATTAGCCGAAACAAACAGACAGACAGACAAAAATTTTAAAGATTGTGTTTTTCTTATAAGTAGGTACCGTATATAATTTCATAAGCATTTAGTAAAAAGCTGTTATATCGTCATTATAAACAGACACTTCAATTTTATTTATCTGTATATATTTACTAAGTTTGTTTGTAGAAATTCGACCAATTTGCACAATATTTGCAAGCTATGCTTTAGTTTAGATTTTACCTG
Source organism: Fabriciana adippe (assembly GCA_905404265.1). Taxonomy (NCBI): domain Eukaryota; kingdom Metazoa; phylum Arthropoda; class Insecta; order Lepidoptera; family Nymphalidae; genus Fabriciana; species Fabriciana adippe. The sequence continues at coordinate 15,303,684 of FR989989.1, forward strand.
GACAACATAGTAATCCTAATTCTCTTCCAATCTGTCTGTCTAACTACTACTACTACTAACTACTACTACTTTAAAAAGTAAACACAATTCCAAAATATGTTCATATCACTTCGAGTACATTATCAATTTCTATTTTATGCAATAAAAAAAAATAATAACAATAATACACCTACAATGTCGATAATCGCATTTATATATAAAAAAAAAATACATAATTTGCATGATATTGTAAATATTTATTAAACACATGACGTTCTAATTTAAATCCTAATTTGTTAAATACATTTACATCTGTCAAGAAGACAATCCGTCCAGGCGTTATTTATTAACGATATGCTTCATAGATGTTAGCCGCCATTTTAATTAATATGCAAGCAGGGAATAAGTAAACAGTCGCACTTTGAGCACGTGGGAAGCGCCCACATACCCAGCGATCGATAAATCACTCATCATTTTCATGTCCGCTATGTTTTCTAATACGCATAAATACTTCTTTATAGCATTAAACAATCTATACTCTATAGTCTATACTTAATATTATAAAGAGGCAGAGTTTGTTTGTTTGGTTGAGCGCGCTAATCTCAGGAACTACTAATCCGATTTGAAAAATTCTTTTTGCATTAGATAGCCCGTTTATTGAGGAAGGCTCATCACGCTACTACCTATTCCATACTAACCGTTAAAACGTACCTACTACCTAGGGACGAACCCGAGCGAAGAGAGAGAGAACCGCTAGTATTTAAGTATAAAAATCTTTATTTTTTTTCTATAATAATAAATGTATAATGTGCTACAATTTGAATTTTTGTCTATAGCTCACTACCTGTTTCTTAAATTATTTATAATTAAGTAATTTATATTTAAACACAAAAAATATGATTATTTAATTGAATCGCAAGATTATAATTTAAGTTAAAAATTATAATAAACTAGTTTTTGTCTGTGGTTCCGCTCGCTTAGTTTATTTATGTGTAATTTTTCCGCACTATTGGTCGTGCCGTATTGTTAAATAACCTTCCTTATTAATCTATACTAATATTATAAAGAGGTAAAGTTTGTGAGGTTGCAGGGGGTAATCTCTGGATCTACTGAAGCGATTTAGATAAAATTTGGTAAGAAGATAGTTTGAAATCCTGGATAAAAAGTATCCTATGTCCTTATAGGATACTTTTTATCCCGAAAATCATCCCTTAAGGGGATGTATATGATATATGGGATGATAAGTTTGTATTGGGAAGCAAACTAGGGACAAACCTGAGCGAAGCGAGGGTGAGTCGCCAGTAGGTTATATAAAATATTTTACAAATCGAACTGTTAGTTTCATAGGTTTGCGCGTTCATACAAAAAACACAGACGTCATCTCCTTATTTCCAATTTTAAAAGTAGATATTGTTTAAGTTAAATAGTTTAGAGTTTTTTTTTTGAATACTCAAAATTTAAACACAAGAAATTTAAATATTTACATGTGTTACATTGAAGTATCAACCTAATATGAATGATTATACTTTTAATAGCATCTTTGTTACGTTCTATATTATGAGTAATCTACACTAATATAATAAAGTTTGCAAGTTTGTGAGTTTGTAATGGATAAACTAAAAATCCGCTAAACCGATTTAGATGAAATTTGTTATGAAGATAGTTTGAAACCTTGGGAAGGACATAGGGTAGTTTTTATCACGGAAATCATTGCTTAAGAGAGTGAAAAGGGTGATGAAAGTTTATCAATCATTCATTTCTCAAATAAGGGATATTATAAAAGTCATCATACCTATGTATATATTAATATATAGTCTATCTATTCCATACTAATAGTTAAAACATATCTAGGGACGAGGTGAGTCACTAATTTTTCTAGAAAATAAAGAAAATATCGTTAAAATAAAACACAATCTTTAAGAAATACAAACTCCAAATATCAGACGGAAATGTAGAAGGTTCAAGTTCATAATATTATTATTAACAAAAGTATTTTATTTCAATGTGACATTACGAAAATGACAAGGTATTATAAAATCAATAAAATTTAAGCCTAAAGCGCTTTACCGAATATGGACTTCCACATCCGCCAGTCATCAGGGATTTGCATAAAGTGACATGTGTAATTTGCTGATAACATTGGGAATTTATATGTATACCTAATATGTGCGCGGTTGATGGCTACATTTTACTCTGATTTTCGTCGTATTATATGCATAGGTTACGGTAAGATTGAGACTTAGATGAGTATTAATGCGGGAAGTTGCCGGTTCAAATCCCGTTCAGGGAAACATTTGTTTTGGCCATAAATGTCTAGTGCGGTCTAAGAAACTTTCGATACAGGACAACTTAGTGGGGACGTTTAGTATGTAGGATTATTTACTAGTACTACTATTTTACACACAATCGAGGTACTACTTGTTGTAGTGCTAGCCATTTGGAAAAATATGGTCACTTTTATGACGGAATCGAATTCGTGATCTCCTGCACAACGACGTGTTAAGGGGAGTTTAAGGTTTTTTCATTATTGCATTCAGGTAAGTAGCATGCTAAGTACAAATTAGTGACCAAGTAAGTGGTAAAACAAAAAAGAGAAAGGATAAAGGCTTTACAATTAAAAACGAAATTTTAAATATTATGTACATTGTACAATTTAAAATTTTTAATATTAGTGTTCGATATACTCTTAAGTACTATACTAAGTGCGTTAAAGTAATCATTATCATTAAACATATCGATAATGTCGGATGAAACTTTTAGAAATCATGTAAACTCAATTATTATATGTATTAAGTATTTATAATAAAATGGATGAATTCAATCTTTCGCACATAAAAAATCAAATATCCAAAGGCATAGTAAAAACGGGAATTGATGTTTCTATTAGACATATGTATGTCTCGTAGCACAACTCAATGTGCCGCTAGATTGTAATCTATCTCGCGAGATTGTAAACTGTCGAAACAAAATTTTTCGACAGTTTACAGTCTCACTAGATAAATTGTAATCTAGCGGTGTTTACAATTTTACGGTTGACATGTACAATATTCCTCAATCGACCAAACGTGAATGGAACAGTGGGAGGTCTAATCAGATCCTTACGAAGTTGCTTTCATCAAATATTCGAATGTTTTACATTGGACGTCAAATATATTGCGTTACACACTTCCGCATCTATTCCCCACCCAATCTCACATGACCCCAAACAAATTTGAATGAGTCAAATCTAACGCCATGTGGGTGGCAACTTGTGTACTTAGATCTGTTTTTTTTTTTCTACTCGACTTCACAAACACTATATATGGATGGCGAAGACCTCCTGCGTTGAAGTTTTAAATATATTATCGTATAAGTATTTCAGTTTCAATTTATTTTTATATATAAATTATATTGTTAATCTTATTAGTCTTATTGATTTATAACGTCCGTATTTGTGGTATTTCATTAACGGGCACAATCAAAGATTAGGGACATGGTGGCATCGTTTTTCGTAAGCTTTGCGGAAGGTCGTAGAAACGTTATTCATTTATAAAATATCATACGAATATATACCTTATTCCGTTGAATTAAAACTGGTTATTTGTTGTTGCAAGTACGACCAAGAATTCAATTTGATACACGGGTCGATGTAACAGGTCAAAGTTAATTATGAAATAGCAGCGGAGGATTAAATTGAACGAAGATATTTAGTAAATTCAGTAAATTGGGATTTACGCATTAACCTATTTATTTAAATTTGTTTTACGTATAAGTCATGTATAACGTCTATACATATAATAAAATTCTAATCGAGTCGAATCTGTACATTAAATGTTTTTTGGAAAATCTAATTGAAATAGTCATTATTACCGATACAGAGGCTGTATCTATAGTTTTTTAGAATTTTTGTCTGTCTGTCTGGGAACGCATCACGAGAAAACCACTGGACAGATTTTCATGAAATTCGTTATGATGATAGCTGGTTATCCGGGTCAACATATAGGATACTTTTTACCACGGGAAAATATCTCATCTCTGAGAAATTTATACTAACCGTTAAAACGGGTACCTACTCGCTAGTTCGGAAATAAAAAGTGCGGTCAGTAATTAAACTATAGGTAAACGACAAATAGCTGCACTTTGTTCTTACAGTTACAAATATATTTTAAGGTAAATAATAAGGCAATTATATAGATAAAATCTATCTTAAAATGTGTAATTAATTACGTACAGTACTTATTTCATTTAAAGTACGGAAGTCGAGAATATTAATTTTGTTAAAATACCTTACGTAAAGTTGCTGAGTTATTGCCGTTCGGTACAGAATTAATGAGGAAAGAAGTGTGACCTCCGCACCTATCGTATGGTCTCCAGTTCTTTGTGGCTTTATTTAGTCCGCATAGTCCACTTTGTCACTGTTAATGTTTCATCGCGACCGTTGAAATCGGTTATAACCATATTCGGATTCCATATCATCAACCAGTTATTTTCATTATTTATCTTGCTCAATTATATATTGTTTAAAGACTGAAATGGTCAATTATTTTTACCATACGTTATACTTTTATTTCAATAACACTTTTGATTCTATATTTAAACTAGCGACTCATCCCTGCTTCGCTTCGGGTTCGTCCCTAGATAAAAATAAATCTCCCACGGGAACCGTACATTTTTCCGGAATGATATATAGCCTATAATAGGCTTCCTCAAATGGGCTATGTAATGCAAAAAGAATTTTTCTAATAGGCTTAGTAGTTCCTGAGATTAGCGCGCTCAAACAAACAAACAAACAAACAAACTCTGCCTCTTTATAATATTAGTAGGTATTAAGCATATGCTAAACGAGTCTTTTAATTTTGGTAAAACAAGAGGATTCGTTAATTTTTGAGAATATTTATTATATTCTGTAAATATTTTTACACCGACAATGAATGAAAAGGTTTTTTCTGAAACAATAATAAATTTAGTCTTAATTTAAAAAAAAAGCCACTTTATTCTTCATTCCTCGAATGTTCTGAAAGAGGTTAATAGATTCTTTTACACCGTGCCTAGAAAACAGTTATAGTTGGCAATAAATAATAATAATTGCTGTCGGATCTTGTATGCCATTTATCATAATATTGTCTAGAAGTCTTCTCAAGTTCCCGTCTCGAGCAGGTGGGAGTGCATCGTGCCTTATAAATTGATTCTGCAACAATTCTGCCGTTGTAAATATGTAACAAGTTATTGTTTCATTTTTTTTTATTGAATTTGAGCTTTAACTCGAAAAACACTTAGCAATGCTTGTTACAACACAATGCATAGTACTATTTGATTTACTCCGGTTGTCATGTTGGTTTCGTTCCGTAATTGGGACGGATCCAATTACGAACATGCGGTACAATGCAAATGTACGATCTGCTCCGCGTACATAAATCTAAGATAAAGAAGAATGAACTCGCATTTCTACCTTTAATTTGACGACCATTGCCAATGTTTGCTCAAACAGTTACTCGGCATACTTTTCTTCCCTGCCACGTCAGTGTTACTGCACCGACGGCGAAAACTAGCCGCTGTAGTGCTCTCGACCCCTCGACCTTTATTCAAAGAGCTAGGGATTGCACATCACCAGCTTTAAATGATCTATGTGTTCTGCTAAATAATGTATATAAAGATTATGTCCACAGAGATCAAGCTTGAGTTGATGAACACTTAGGGTGTCCGTTAGTCTTGACTGCTTAAGGTCATCGACAGGTGGCGATTTCGAAGTGATGAGCGTGGTTTTCCTATTTTGGTTATGCATTGTTTAGAAAATAAACATATCCCGTTGTGAACCTGTCTTTATACCGAGTTCCCATAGCTAGTCTCTATAATAACTTGCTGTTGACAGCATTATACATAAGGATGCGTAGTTCGTTTTGATAGACAATTTGATATACATGTACTGTTACCTGAACCGTTAACCGTATTAAACCCAGTTTGTATTGTGCCGGAGGGTATCTAAATTAAATTCTATTAAGCTAATTTGGACAGTTCTTTATTGAGTTTATCTTAAATTATGGTATTAATTACAATTTTAACATTGATATTTGATGAAACAAAAATATTATACATAAGTTTTTACTAAGAAATATATATTATAATTAATTTAACAATTTTATTACCATTTGGTTTTATGTAAAGTTAGCGGCTAACCCTCGCTTCGCTCGGGTTCGTCCTCGGAACGTTTTAACGGTTAGTATGGAATAGATAGACTATATATTAGGTATATTACTACTCAGCTCCCTTGTGTTGAGTAGCATGATGATAAATAGCCTATAGCCTTCCTCAATAAACGGCATATCTAATGCAAAAATGATTTTTCAAATCGGATTAGTAGTTCCTGAGATTAGCGCGTTTAAACAAACAAACAAACTCTGCCTCTATATAATAGTAGCATAGATTAAATATAGTGTGCTAAATGACAATATCGGTATTTATTCTTACCCATGGTATATAAGTCATTATTTTTATCCTGAATAATAATAGCGGAAGAATTTATATCCATCTTGAAGCTTAAAGAACGTTTATATTCTTTTGAAAGGAAAATTGATTTTTAATAATGTAGCTATCAATAAAATAGCCTAAAATGAGCTGTTACAGCGATGCAAGCAATTTGCATACGACTAAAGTATGTTATTACTCATCCGTTTTAAAATACCGGTTATTAAAAATATGTTTTACTATTAACATAAAATTCTTTTGCACAAAGAGATATATTGACTCGTCGAGTTGAAATTACTTGGTCACGATCAAGAAGCGAAAATGATTCATGTTCCGTCGAGCGCAACACTTGCCTAGAAACGCCATCTGTCAATATCTTTGTGTTTATATAAGGCGAATAATGTTTGCTTGAAATTGCTTTACGATACATAATGAATATGTTCTTTTTTTCGTATACAGCATTTATTTTTTCTAAGTTCTATTAAAATTATCTTTATCTTGTTCTGTTAGCACATTTCGGTACCATTTTATTGAGCAAATAACAGCTGTTCATTTCAAGCTTCGAGCTTATAATTACCTGTTTCAAACATTAATATACTTTTGTATTGGAATAGTTCAAAAAAGTTGTCTATTACCTTCTTATCTACTTTTAATTATTGCAGGTTCATCGTTAAATTAAATAAATAAATATGTTGGGACATTAACTCAACACCATCTAGTTCCATGGTAAGCTACAAGGCCTGTATTATGGATACCAGATATTTGATACACTACACATATACAACTTTTAATACATACGTATTATAAATATAAACACCCATGACTAGAGTACAAATATTCGTGTTCATCACACAAATGAATGCCCCTATGTTGTAAATTTTCATATTAAAATCTTAGTAATTTATTTTGAATTTATTGAATATTTATAACATAGAAGAGTCATCAACTCATTATTGGTTACAAAATAGCTCAATTAATGTATAATTTTCATAAATTTACATTTTGTTTTAAATTAACTCTATCGATGAAATTTAATTCCATTCTCATGTTAAAGGCTTCAGAACGTGTCAGTTAAGCACATATTACTATGCCAATGTCACGTCAGTGATAGCCCAGTGGTAACGCGCTTACTTGGGAAACCGAGTGAAGCGGGTTCAAATCCCGGGTCTCGCACCTCTGATATTTTCATGTGCGAATCATTTCCAACATGATTACCATTTGCCTTATGATGAAGGAAAACATCGTGAGGAAACCTGCATGTCTGAGAGAGCTTATTAAGTTTTCAAAAGACGTGTAGTCCGCCAACCCGCACATGGCCAGCGTGGTGGACTATGGCCTGATCCCCCTCGTATTGAAGGGAGGCCTGTGCCCAGCAGTGAAACATTAAAAAGGGCTGCACACAATGTCACGTAGAATGGAGTATCAATCAAATTAATAATTTGAAGTTAAAGTGAAATGTCAACCGTTTACAGGAATATTCACCTGTCAATCTAGAAAGATTTACATTACGATGCTCATGTTTTATGTATTTTTATATTTACTGCCCATAAAACCTCCTTTTCCTTGTTTTTTTTTTTTTTTTTTATTACTTTACGTATCATTGAAAATGAGCTTGAAAGCTTATAAACAGAATGCGTGAAGAGAATTATAATAATATGAATGAGAAGCTATCTCCGTTTACGGAGTTTCGTTCATGAGGAACGTTGCTGCACGCATATTCTGTTATAACTCTTATCTATTAATTAAAACATTTATATATAAAATTGTTTAAAAGCAGTTTGTTCATATTTTTTACATTTTGACTATAAGCACACTACTAAATTTTGAATGCGAAAGTTCGTATGTTTATCATTTATTCACACTGAAACGGCTGGGCAGATTTGGATGAAATTTTGTAGACTATGGTCAGGAATAACATGTAGGTTTTTATTAGTTAGTTTAGTAAATTTTTTGGTGGCGATGATTATTTGCCAAGAGATGAATAGGTACATACATCTATACTAATATTATAAATGTGATTTTTTTTTTGAGTATGGATGTATGGATGTTTGTTATTCTTTCACGCCAGAACGGCAGAACGGATCTGGATGAAATTTGGCAAAAAGGTAGATTATAATCTGTAATAACACATAGGCTACGTTTTATTCTGGAAAATGTACGGTTCCCGTGGGATACATTTGTTTTTGTTTTCTTAGAGGCAAACCCGAGCGAAGTGAGGAGTAAGCCGCTAGTATCTATTATATCTATACAATAATAAAATTCTAACTAAGCCGATTCTATACATTAATTTTTTTTTGGAAAATCTTTTTGAAATAGTTGTTATTATTATCGATACAGAGGCCGAATCTATCGTTTTTAGTCTGTCTGTCTGTCTGGGAACGCATCTCGAAAACCACTCGACAGATTTTGATGAAATTTGGTATGATGATAGCTGGTTATCGGAGTGGCGGGAAAATATCCCATGCTGAGAAATCTATACTAAACCTTAAAACGTAACATGGGACGAACCCAAGCGGAGCGAGGGTGAGTCGCTAGTTGTACATATAAATAAACAATGTTTCAGCATCAAGTTGCAAAAGACACCTACGAATGCACCCGAGCGAGTAAGAAATAAATAAAATCATTTGTTTTAATTAAGACACACCTAATTGGACTAACTTACCGGCGTACATCGAATTCGGTGTGTTACCGTTAAGTCAACGCGTCCGCACGCGATTTATTCGCGACGTAATCGGGTCCCTTACGGTATCGCCAATCTATTATATACATATCGATGATATAAAATACACCTGCATCACGCACGTATCGAATTATCGAGTACAGTCGACCCTGTTTTGAAGCCATACTAGGCTTCTGCTGAGCAAAACGTTTTATTTTGATTGTACATTGGAAACCTTCCGTGATCATTGCTTACTTTCTTTAAGCAGTATGTTTTATTTTATACGTTCCCTGGATTTCTAAGAAAGTTGAAATATATACTGTCCAAGTCGATTTAGATAAAATTTGTTAAGACAGTTTTGTATCTGTCAGTTAGTAATCTAGTAATATATACATATGATTATGTTAATGGCTCTCGCTTATCTAATTTCTTTACCTTAAAGAAACTGTAATCAATACAATTACATATGTGTCTGCCGTAACGTGTTCAATCTGGTAAACGGAAACGTTTAATCACGCCAACAAGATATAACTGTGATTGCGGACCCGTTATTTCCCCACGCGCTTCCCATCAAGTTTTTGTGCCGTTTGACAAGTAAAAATCTACATAATGTCGCTAGTTAACCTTTGCGAGCAATATGAGTGATGTACCCCTGGCGTCTTAGTAATTGCGGAAACAGCACTACCTCGTTCTTAGCTTTTAAAATTGTTATCTGTGTCATCATTTACAGCGTTCCCGCTTATGGGTATTATATTGTCTTTGTTTGAGTTTGTTCGCCCGATGCCTTCTGCGATATGTCACAGAGTGTGATAATTGCGGATTTATTTTCATAAAGCTCCCATAAAAGGCAGGCAGATAGCTCTGACATTCAACTGTGTATTTCGATCTTGACAACAAATGGCTTATTTAACGAATCTCATATAGGAAGGCATTCCGTTTAAATTTATTTTCTGAACATAATGGCTCGTGTCTTAACATATAAGTGCATGTTATATGGTTTTTTTTCCCAATTGAAAATATTTTAAATGGTTTCTTTGAAACAATTTTGTTTTCATTAAATAAAGTGAAGCTTTAAATTACGCTTGAACAATTCGGAAGTTTGTAGTTTAGCGTGGTACATATACATACTTAGTTTATACACGAAATGTTCGGCGCCGGCGCACGCCGAGTGCATTCGACCCTATTCGATGCGCGGGCGTTTAGACGTTATTAGTCATTAAATTATTATTATATACGTTTGTCACTATCGCTTATATTAGATAACAGGTAAGATATAAATTAGATTCATTGAATGTGATAGTCGTATGTTTTGGCAAAGCAAATTGTTGTTTTATTTTTTTTTTCTTTGTATTATTATTGAAATTAATAGAAAATTGAATCTAGGTTAATACACTTTGTAGACGATTGAACGTTTTTTCACGAAAACGTTTCTAAATACAGGTATTAGAATGAAACTTGACGGACTCGTTTAACCTTTTGCTAAAATGTATGCTTTCGATTGCTTAACCTGTTTTTAATTAAATTGTTAGATTTTATTTCTATTACAACACAAGACCATGATATGCATTCGCGCAAGCAACAGTCTGTGCAAGGACGTGAGCATCACGCGGACATGTGACACGGTGGTCACGAATACCTTTCAACTCTTGTGCGTTTGTGAGATTTAGATCATAATATCTCAGGTTCATAATTAATATTTGCCTATTAATAAAGGATAATTATTAATTAATCAGATTAAGGTCTATAAGTATCTTAAAGGAGTATATAGATACATTTTTATTCGATAAGTATTTTTAATTTTTAATGGCAGTGGTAGCCCAGTGGTAACGCGCTCGCTTGGGAAACCGAGTGAAGCGGGTTCAAATCCCGGGTCTCGCACCTCTGATATTTTCATGTGCGAATCATTTCTAACATGATTACCATTTGCCTTACATGCATGTCTGAGAAAACCTAGCAAGTTTTCTATAGACATGTGAAGTCTGCCAATCCGCACTTGGTCAGCGTGGTGGACTATGGCCTGATTCCCCTCGTATTGAAGGGAAGCCCGTGCCCAGCAGTGGGACGTTTGCTGCAAGAAAACACAGAAAATTGCTCGAAAGTACTATTAATTTTGAAGTAAATTACTTTATTCCCCACAAAAATATATTTAAATTTAAGTCTTAAGATTTAATATTACATGTACGAGTATGAACTGACCTCCACGTGACAATCAATCGCTTGTGTAAAACGATCCGATCGTGATAAGACGGCGCCAGAAAGTGTCAAGGTCCGAACAAAAAGCCCTATTAGAATGGGACCACTTATCATAATATAAATAAATATTGCTTATGAATATAATTAAAAACCGTGTTCCAATTAATTTGATATGATCGTTGTGATGAAATGTTGCGGTTTGGGAAGCATTGCGTACAGATGATAAATGAAATAGATAAAATACCAATAATAATATATGGATAGTAACATTGACATTGATCTATGTTAGAAACCTAATAAATATTTTGAACAAATGAAATAATTTAATATATAATACTAGCAGTATCCGCGGCTTCGCCCGCGTTCTGTGAAAAAACAAACTCTTTGACACACCGACAGCAGCGCTACCTACCGAGTCCATTTGTATTTTCAAACCATCCAGGTTCCTATTGAAATATACACACAAAATTTCATTCAAATCAGTCCAGCCCTTTAGAAGGAGTAAGGTGACAAACACACGTACAGAAGAATTATATATATTAAGATAGAAATATCCTGTCACCGGTGCACGAGTCACTAGGGTTTTCTTCGACATTTTTGATTTATGTTAGGAATTCAATAGTGAATTAATCATGTCATCAGTAAAAGCTAGTGAATGTTCGATGATGTGGCATCTTCTTAAGCGACTCAATTTATAAAAAAAAAAGGTAAATTTGCAGAATTGTATTCCTTTTCTTCAGGTAGGGCTCTATCAATCATCTCAGTGCAATACATGTCAAGAATCACGATGTTATTTTATTCAATCGCAATCTAATTCACCTTACGTACGTAAGTTTAATGTGTTTTCTTATAAGGTAAGCATTTTTCCTATGCAATATACAAACGCGACTTGCAATTCTTTTTTATATATTAAAATTGACATTTTGTATTTATAAAATTTATGTATTAGATTTTTAACTCAAATTAATTATATTTTATATGTATATATGCCATATAATAAAAACATTCGTTGTATGATATCTACGGTCTTTAGATTACTTAAAGTACCTACACGTTAAATTAGACACGCTGCCAGTACCACAAATTCGTTGACAATACTATAATAATTATATTTCTTCGCTTCATTCTTCAGATATAATATAACCAGGTAGTCCTTTTAACCTACAAGGTAGCTTTCGCACACATTTAAGAGATTTTTTAAAAAAGTCGATACATATATCGATTTTTAAATCAATTCATTACTCGTCAATGTCTACATCCCTACTACTCAGTGCCGTCATTCTTTTTTCGTGCGAGGTAGCAAGCACACGTACACTCTTCGGGTAAAAAATTACAAAGAAAAGTGAAAATGTTCAAGAAGATATTAACTAATACAAACGGGAATTCAAAAAACTTAAGGAACAATAATTGTTTAAACGTCGTCGGATTCAAATTAAATCATCATTAGAATCCCTTTGGTATGTACATATTATCTATTTACGATTACCCACATTTTGTCGTCATATTTTATTAAACAGTGGTTGCAGAATTGCAATGGTAATAATTACCATATTATTCATAGCTTTGTAACGAATATTTTATGCTTTTAAGTAATCAGTATAATAAAGGAACTATAGGTATGGAATTCTTCACAGCCAGAGATCCACATTATCTCTTCTGTTAAGTAGCAATATTGGATCTGATAAACGTGTTAAAAGTATTTTAAAAATATTTAAATTAAAACCCAGCTTTCCACTGTTTCATAGTAGATGGGATCCACAATTTATCTGATTGCTATCCTTATAAGGAATATAAGGAGAGAAAAATTACGAATAAAGTAATTTTCTTAGTTTTATATACAGCCCAACGCGTACAAAGCCTTTTATTGACAAAATACGAAAATATGATATATTATATATATTGGAATTAATATACTAATCAAAAATATTATAAAGACGTAGGTAGTCGGTCGAGATTAACCAACACTAATTTTGCAGTATTTTCGAGATAATTTATCTCGATTCTGCATATATTCTGCAATATGACTTGAAGATATGATATGTTTGTTCCACAACATGACCGTCCTCCTAATATACTTAACCTCTTAATAACTGTAAGGCGTCCATAATTAGGCGGATAAAGCAGGTATTAACAGAGTGGTGTGGACGTGACGTCATCTAGCACACCAGCACGCGACGTTCCGCGACGTCCACACTTGCTGGACGAGGCGTCTCTGTTGATACTATAAGGAAGACGACCAGTCGTTTATGTATTAAAACGTACTTTGAAATTATTCGCGAAATTCTATAATCACTCGATTACTATAGATGAAAATAGTTTTGTTTGTGTAATTTGGTTTAATGAACAATTAAACTATATGGGAAATGTTTATTTTAAGGTATAAATTCTGATATTATATATTCTTAAATATTAGATATAAATTTATAATCCTATTTTAAAGCCCGGCGGCTAACTGAAAGTTATCACGAGGGCCACATAGAATGATATAACCTTAAAACAAAATTTCTATTAAGATAATAATAAATAACGGGTGTCTCAATAAGAAGGCACTATTTAAACTTTGCGTCATTTCGTTTCGTGCATGTGACAACTTTGAAATTTGACAGCTGTTACCTATGGTTGTCCTGATTATTAAAAATAAATCAGAAATAATTCCTGAGCTCAAGGTCGATAGCCCACGCGTCATCGGTGAGATACAGCTACATCTTTGTCAAAAAGTCATCGAAAACTTCGTGTTTTTATTTTTAAATAAAATAGTGCACTCTTATTAAGCACCTTATATAAGTATATTTCAATTACCTGGGCGACGGCCGTATAGAATTGAAAATTATCAAATATATAATTTATACCTTATATGGTAATATGTTCATTTTGAACATTTTCGCCTGGCGGTTAACCGTGCGTTAACACGATGGCCGTATAAAATTGAAAATTATGAAATATATAATATATACCTTATATGGTAATATGTTCATTTTGAACATTTTCGCCTGGCGGTTAACCGTGCGTTAACACGATGGCCGTATAAAATTGAAAATTATCAAATATATAATTTATACCTTATATGGTAATATGTTCATTTTGAACATTTCGCCTGGCGGTTAACCGTGCGTTAACACGATGGCCGTATGAAATTGAAAATTATCAAATATATAATTTGTACCTTATATGGTAATATGTTCATTTTGAACATTTTCGCCTGGCGGTTAACCGTGCGTTAACACGATGGCCGTATAAAATTGAAAATTATCAAATATATAATTTATACCTTATATGGTAATATGTTCATTTTGAACATTTTCGCCTGGCGGTTAACCGTGCGTTAACACGATGGCCGTAATAAATTGAAAATTATCAAATATATAATTTATACCTTATATGGTACTATGTTCATTTTGAACATTTTCGCCTGGCGGTTAACCGTGCGTTAACACGATGGCCGTATAAAATTGAAAATTATAAAATATATAATTTATACCTTATATTGTAATGTTTATTTCGAACGTTTTTGCCTGGCGGTTAACCGTGAGTTAACACGACGGCTTTATTAATTTTATAACATGTTCAAAAAGTAATTACGACACATTATTATTTTGCAATAACCCACATACGTGTATATATGTAAGTTTTAACCTGGCGGTTAATTGTATGTTAAACACAAAGGTACCTAACCATCGTAATTTTCATTACTGAGCGACGTATTCTAGATCAAAACATTAATGAGGCTAAAATTAATGACAATTCGAAATTCCGATCAGGACACTTTTATGCCTAGCGCAAAAATTCGTTTTTCAAAAATGGTGGTCCCAATGTTGGTACAGTATTCGATACAGAAGTTCTCATAGCACTATGAAAGGGGACTGAAAATGATTCATTTGTTGAGGAAATTCACAGTACTTTGGCGCAAATTTTAGCCTATTCTTAAATATATTAAAAGAAGTTAAACATAATCTATTAAAAGATTAGGTACCTTTATTTTTACCTACTTATATATTTAAATTTACCTTCTGTTAGCACAAAAATTAAATAATGAGGCAATTTCTATTTTCTAATACCTCTCTGATCTCATTGACGATTGTCAAGAAGCTGATCAACAGTAGTACTTGCAAATGATAAAATTAAACGATAATTAAGTTAAAAAGTTACGATCAATATGGAATGCTGACGTTTTTCACTAATAAACTTAGCAACGTATACGTGGCCTGTCATGAAAACTGGAACAGACCCCTGTGTTATCAGCAAAACAGCAGGAGAGGTGCAAAGGCCCGAGCAGAGGCCCTCTGAACCGCCAGATGCCAGCTCGGCAAATGTTCAGCGCTGCACGCTCAAACAAACCGCGGCCGTCTGCATCTCGCCAGTAAGTCTGTACTTCACGCTAACAGCCTCTCTCACTATTGCTTACTTAATATTACAAACGTAATATAACTTTGTAATTTAGGTAGAATTTTCCCATATTGCTAGAATTTTAATTCTAAAAAATTTATTAATTTAATTTTAATTCTTTCGTTGTTTACAACAACGCTAGTAACACAAGTTGATATACCTACCTTCAAATTTGTTATCTATTTTTGAGAAAGCAAACATGAGTACAGTAAATAACACTATGTGCAGTATTCAAATTGAAGACGAATTCAATTTGAGAAGAGAATTCAATTTGATAACATATGAATTTAGTAATATACCCTACGGCCTTTCAGTAGCCCATAGAACATTTACTAAAGTGTTGAACTCATTCATCAGGCTCTGTGTTCTTTGTATTAGAAATAACTATAATGAAAGCCAAAACGTTTCTTTAAAACTGTTACATTTTTAAGATTTTGCACTTTGAAAATTTTGTCACTTTGAAAATTTTGATTCATGTTTGGCTCATTAATCAACAATTTCTTTGCGAACCGAAAAATGTCATAAAACCATGAATATTTTTTAACAAAAAATATTTTACATTTGCAAAAATATTTAATCAGGGAATTTCATCAATTGAAGTAATATGCAATTGAAATTTGATGCACGTTATGCCGCTAAAGGTGTCTGGATCTATATTAAAATATAAGTATTATATATTATATAAAGATAATCGGTTTACAAAAGGTATAAAATTCTGTTTATTGTGAAACAAAGTTAAAACTTTGTCCCTCGTTAGAAGATCTAAAAGCTCGTGAAGTCACAATATATTAAAAATCAAAAAAGAAATATTTGGCTTAAAAACATGAAAGAAAATTTTAAAGCTGGAAATAATCTGAAAAAAAAAAGTGAATTGTCTAATTTAGCTCTTAATTGAATATTAATACAATTAAGAAAATCTAAAATTAATTTGTTTACTTCTATGGTTAGGGCCAAATAACAGAGCTATATTTTAATAGAAAAAAGATCCGTACTCTCTAGTTATTGATGCTTTCACAATAAACTAGAATACTAAATACTTTTATGCTTTTCTTTTTTTTTTTCCAATTATTCTAAAGTATCTTCGAAATATTATATATGAAAATTCTTTTTTGTCATTTTAGGCTTGGCATCCGTTCATAACGAAGGTGAATAAGTCTGAATTAAGATGGAAACCTTTTATTGTGAAAAATCTTGTTACAGAAAGGTCTTTATTCTGGTTGCCGCGGTACCCACAACATGCGTTTACATGTTTACATTGTGCGGCATATATGTATAACTAGCGACTCATCCTCGCTTCGCTTCGGGTTCGTCCCTAGACAAAAATAAATTTATCCCAAGGGAACCGTACATTTTTCCGGGATGATATAACCTATAGCCTTCCTCAATTAACGGGCTACCTAATGCAAAAAGAATTTTTCAAATCGGATTAGTAGTTCCTGAGATTAGCGCGTTCAACCAAACAAACAAACAAACTCTTCAGCTTTATAATATTAGTATTGATATATCTTTTAAACTTTTCACATTATTATATTATATAGTTAATATAATATAGTTGGTAATACATTTTAAATTTACTCCCTTGATACTGGTTGATTTGATGGATATAAATACAAAACTTCTCTAAACATCTACCTGGTTATATTATATCTGAAGAATGAAGCGAAGAAATATAATATATGATCAAACGAACTTCTCAAGTGAAGTTCGATCATTATTATATGAGTCGCTTCATTCGAAGATATAAGGACCCCCCCAACCCGTTCCCGAACTTAGTTTTGTATTTATTGGTGGTATGAATCTCTAAAAGAATGACGGCACTGAGTAGTAGGGATGTAGACATTGACGAGTAATGAATTGATTTAAAAATCGATATATGTATCGACTTTTTTAAAAAATCTCTTAAATGTGTGCGAAAGCTACCTTGTAGGTTAAAAGGACTACCTGGTTATATTATATCTTCGAATGAAGCGACTCATATAATATATGATCAAACGAACTTACCAAGTGAAGTTCGATCATTATTATATTAGTTTTTTCATTCGAAGATATAATTAACCAGGTAGTCCTTTTATCCAACAAGGCAACTTCGCATATTTTAGAGTAACTATTTATTTCCAGATTAATAAAAATAAAAAAGAATTTTAGGGTAGTCGTACCCGCCATATTTACGTCTACCTCCGTAATGCGCTCTGTTCATGTCTCATTCTTTATAGTATGTAACGTAGCAAAACTTTAGGGTTAGGGGGGGGTGGGTATTTATATCTTCGAATGAAAAAACTAATATAATAATGATCGAACTTCACTTGGTAAGTTCGTTTGATCGTTTATTATATGACGTTTTTTCATTCTTCAGATATAATTAACCAGGTAGATGTTTATAGATAATACTAATAAGTTTTGCTATTATAAAAATAAAACATAATGAAATCAGGAATGTTTTATTCAAGTGATTATAATGAATATCATACATGAAATAATGCTAAGAAAAAAAGACAGATCTCGCAAAGCTGTCCCGTTCCTCTACAGGTCGTTGATAAAATCTGGCAAACGTTTGAGATGTAGCAGTCCAACCGGCTGTCTTACGTATCACGTCCATAGAGACGCCAGAGGAGTGTGCGGCGGAGGTGGCGGCGTGTCGCGTGCTGTGCGCGCTGAACATCGTCACATCCACGCCGCATTCCCCCATTGTCTGTTTTAGCCAGCGACCGATAGTTTGGGCAGTGGCAGCTTTATGAGGTCGTTTGAAAGTAATCAATAAATTTTCTACATTACTAGGCCTTAAATGTATTGTTTTACCAATATACTCCTGTAATGTTTTAGCTGGGCATACCCTTGGATTTTCTAAAAAGAAAGGTAAGCTTAAAATTGGCTGATCTTTACCAGGTCTCGATGTTTTAATAATATCAATTATATAGATTTTAATTACACTCGCAAAACATTTAATATTATTAATTTTTATCAAAGAAAATGTTTGCAACCTATGCGCAGTACACAAAGCTAGAAGCATTACAAGTTTTTTCGTAAGTTTTTCTAAACTAAGTTCAGAATTAGGATACCACGTCTCTAATTTACTTAACACGACTTGTGGATCCCAAGTATTTATATATTTAGGTATACTGGGCCTTAATTTGTACACACCTTTTAATATTCTTGTAATACGATCATCTGTACCTATGTTATGCCCTAGCAGTAAGGACAACGCCGATCGATGAGTATTAATAGATCCATAGGAATCTCCCCGGTTATATTGATGTGTTATAAATGACATTACAACATGAACTGAAGGTTCCAGAGGATTAAATTTATTTAGAATACAAAACTCCCACCAAACTTTAAATGTTACGCTATACTGACGAATCGTATTTGCAGATAGTGATGCGCAGATTAAATCTAATGCTTGGTCGGGCACACCACGCCTGGAGAATGCGAGCCGCAAAGTATCGCTGCTCCCAGGGTAGGAGAGAGGCGTTGTCCTTGCTCTTGCGACCTAATATAAAGGCCATTATTAATAATGAAAATATCTGATTTCTTTAATCTTAATAATAAAGGGAACCAAGGCTGTGAAGGCCAATAAGGGAATACTAGAATTCCCCTTGCATTATCAGAAATGATTTTTTCTAAACATTTTAAAACTATCGGAAAAGGTGGGAAAGCATAGAAGAAAAATGGTTTCCAATTAATTGTAAAAGCATCGACATTCATAGCTTCTGGATCTGGTTTCCAAGATATATAGCTTTTACACTTGGTATTGGTACGAGAAGCAAATAGGTCAATTTGTGGGTGTCCGAATCTTTTTACTATCTTCTTGAAAAAATTACGGTTAAGTTCGAATTCTATATCTTGATTTTGTCTTCTAGACTCTTCGTCTGCTTCTATATTATCCTTAGTATTTATATAAGAAGCAAATAACCACAAATTTCGCTTCTCGCACCATTGCCAAATCAGCCTAGTCAATTTATTTAAATGCGGATATTGTATTCCGCCAAAACGATTAATATAACTGACAGCGGTTGTGTTGTCAATACCTAATAATATAGCACAATTAGTCTTAGTTTTAGCAAAACATTTTAAACCAAAGAAGGCTGCAAGCAATTCTAAGTAATTAATATGATATATTTTTTCACTATCCTTCCAAAGCCCGTTTGTTCTTTGACTGTTACAAAAAATGCCCCAGCCAGTTCGAGAAGCATCTGAAAAAATTTCTAAATCAAAATTTTGATTTCTCATGTAATGATCCGTTCGATATATATTACATTTCCACCATAGTAAGTCTGGTAAAATGACTGTCGAAAGTTTAATTTTAGCTTCATAGTCGTGACTATTCCTTAGAGCTAGAAATTTTTGTCTCTCGAATAATTTTGTATACAACCAGCCATATTTAACTGCTGGGCAAGCTGCAGTAAGGGTTCCAATAAATTGCGCGAACTCACGAATAGTACAATTTGGTAATTGTAAATATTTATCGACTAACTGTGCTATACTATTTCGTTTATCCATAGGCAAAGAGATACACATATCTATAGTATTAAATATGAAACCTAAAAATTTACATTTTTGTTTCGGTTCGATACAACTCTTTTCATAGTTTACAACAAAGCCTAAACATTCTAAAACTCGTAATGTTGTCTGTACATTTTTTAAACAATTGTCGTAATTACTGCCGATACACAGTATATCATCTAAATAAATAACAGATATGAATCCTAGATTCCTTAAGTACTTCACTACCTCCTTCATTATTTTTGTAAATATTCTTGGCGCTACTGACAAACCGTAAGGCATACCATTGAATTCATAGGTGAACTGCTTTAAATTAGAACTTTTAAAATTAAATCTTAAAAATTTACGATAATTGTGTGCTACCGGTACTAAAAGATACGATTCTTTTAAGTCTATTGTTGCTAAAAAAGCTCCTTCCATTATTAACTTAGCTGCTGTTCTATGATCTTCCATCTTAAAATGAGATTTAATAACATATTTATTAAAAGACTTTAAATTCAAAATAAACCTCTTTTGTCCATTAGGTTTTGGTGCCAAGAATATTTTTGAAATATACTGATCCGTAACTGGAGAACATACAGATATAGCTCCTAAACTTATTAATTTGTCAATCTCTAATTGCATACTTTCTTGTTCTGATTTACTTAACGTATAATTTGGAGGGGAAATTTGGAATACCCGACAGGTAAGTGGTATAGAAATCCCTTCGCGAATCCATTTCAAAATGACTGGGTTATTTGTAATGGATAACCAACAATTATAAAATAACTGTAAACGGCCTGCATGTACCTGTGTTAACGTCGATGCGTCGGATAGGCACGTTGCCTGTTTGTTTGGCTGAAGCGCGGTTGCGACGGCGGTAGCGGTGTGTTCCCCGTCAACGCGCGTCGCGCCGTCGACGTCATCGTCCCAGCCCGAGATGCTGTACGCCCCCCCCTGTTCGACGGGAACCGGGGAGGGCCTGTCCAGTTTCCCGGCCGCGGTCGTAAAGAAGATGTAGAAGGTTTCGTACTAGGCACGTTTTTCTTGATAGAAAGCCCTTGTTTTTCTATAATTTTTGCTGCTTTAATTTTTTCTGATAGGTTGGCACCGAAAAGCGTCTCATCATGATTATTTTCGATAACGTTTAACAAAGATTTGTCCAAACTAGGCGTTAATAGTTTAATCCTAGTTTCTGTATTTTGATAGTGTAAATCACATAAAATACGAGATGCATCTGACAATATCTTTATTGATTGTATTTGATCACCACCGGTTAGTAATAACGTCAATGCCCTGTTAATGGCAGTAATACCTATACCTAATTGTTGTTGATAATTTTCTAATTTTTTATCTCGTGTTTTAAGTGATTCAGTAATAGCAGCCGATATTTCAGCGTTTAATGAAGGCGCTTTTAATAATTTACAATTACTTGGTATTATATACGGCTTAAATATTAGATCTCGTGTATCCTTTGGCAAGCCCTTACGCAGTAATGGCAGCCACCTTTGCGCTAAGTTACTATGAATTTCCTCTCCATATAGCGGCACCTCATCGACGGCGTCCCCGAGCGCTTGCAAGTATTCGGGCGTTAGTTCAGGATGCGATGCAACCTCTGGAGCCTCCATTTCAATCTGGGGCATATCTACAGCTTCCAACCCAATATCACGTTCCATTACATCGTTGTCTATTAATGCAGAGCGTGGTAAACTGCCCTCGTTTTGGTTATATTGCGATTGCGTTTCGACATCTGCAATACAAATAAAACATGCTTTAACATGTTTGTTACGTCTTGACATTTGACTCTCGGCCAATATTCAAGAACGTATTCCTTTGTTTAACTCTCGGCTAAACTCAGGAAAAAAGAAATATACATACATATGTATGTGTAGATATACATATATTGACTCACAGTCACACTTATATTGCATAACAGTAACTATACTGTCACTTACCTGAATTTTCATCTGATGACTCAGATTGTATAATTCTACGACGTATACTTCTTCGATTATTTATTTCGTTTAGCTTTCTAACTTTTTCTTTGTAATATTTAAGTTTTTCCACTTTAGTTCTCTTCGGCATTATGAATATGTATTCCTTTACTAGTTTTCTTAAACACTTATTACTGTTAATATTTGAGCGCGTGCGAACGTTGCCTCGCAAGAAAAAAGAATGAGACATGAACAGAGCGCATTACGGAGGTAGACGTAAATATGGCGGGTACGACTACCCTAAAATTCTTTTTTATTTTTATTAATCTGGAAATAAATAGTTACTCTAAAATATGCGAAGTTGCCTTGTTGGATAAAAGGACTACCTGGTTAATTATATCTGAAGAATGAAAAAACGTCATATAATAATGATCGAACTTCACTTGAGAAGTTCGTTTGATCATATATATTTATTCAAATTTTTAACAAGTCCTTCATAGCGATTAACCTACATTGCGCAAGACTTGCACGATATTTTATTGAACCGAATCAAAACTGCTTTAGCGGCCCACTCGGTTGCCCTTGTCAGTCGGCATCAAACATTGCGAAATATACCAAACGATGATCAATTATTATTATATCTAGTATCGAGATTCCAAGGTAAGAGAATAAGCGAAATAAAATTACACTTTGTAACAATAAAATAATTTAAATTCAATGCCGATGATTGGACGATTTAGGTTTATTTCTGTATCTACTATTTATTACTTTGACACTGACATTTTGACAAATCTTACTATGTTATTAACATTTGCAAAGTTAGAATTAATTTTAATGACTCGGGCATTCGTTGATTTTAACCCGTTTGTTAAAAAGGAAATATTCATCGAAACGTTTTTATTATATTACTAGATACGAAAGCAGACACTAACACGAGTGATTGACCTGACCTAGTTGGCCATGTCACGTTGATAGTTAGTCCGTCTGTTTGATCAAATGTTAATTTGTTTTTATTAGCCGTGATTGGCCGGTGGGTCAACATTGTCACTGTGTATATTTTAATGTATGTATGTATATACATATACACAATTGCCATTGAACTATGCTTTAATAAAATATATCTTTGTTTTAAGATGATTAACCTATTGTGCTTTTGTTTTCAGGTAATCTATTGAACGTTTCAAACTATTTAGCACTTTGTCTATAGGTGAGTGTCAATGTTTATACATAATTGTATTATCATATGAAGTATTTTTAAATAAAACTACATTAATATATTTTTAAATTAAATAACTACTAAATGAGAGAGTCCCGTGACCATGATTGCTGTAAAGCATTCGAAACGTTGGGAACGTAAAATCAAAATAAATCCACAAAAAAATCCGAAAATATGGTTTTATTTATCTAAGAAAGTATTAAGTATTTTTAAAATTATATACAAACTAGCGGCTCATCCTCGCTTTGCTCGGGTTCGCCTCTAGACAAGCAAAAACAAATCTATCCCACGGGAATCGTACATTTTTCCGGGATAGAAAGTAGCCTATTTGTTATTCTGATGTATGAAGTATATTATTGTAAAGTTTTATTAAAATCCAATCAGTAGTTTTCGTGTACTAAGATGTATAAGTTACTATAGATTTTTAACTATGCCACGGGAACTCTTTAATTTTGCGGGATAAAAGTATCTAAAATGTTGACCGGAGATATAATGCACCACCATGCAAAATTTTATTTAAACCGGTCCAACAGTTTCGGAGGTTAGCCAGTACAAACAGACAAACAGACAGAAACAAAAAATTTGAAAAAAATCTGGATTTCTTCTATTTCTCTTCTTACATCCCCCTGACTCGGTTTTTAGTATTTTTTTTCTATGTACAGATATTCGACCTTTACAGTTTAATTACATATACAGTAGCGCTCAAAAGTATTTTGACAACATAAAATTCATTATTATTCCTCTTAAAATAAAACACTATCGGACAGTGTCTTGAGTATAGTGGAGAGCATTATAACTACGATTATTTGAACGTCATATTACGACTTGTTTCGACTTGTCACTTTGTGCTGCCTGACGAATGTGACTTTCAGCGAGCTCAAAAGTATTTTGACACGCAGTTTGCTCCGTAAATTCGTGGATGTTACTTGCTTCTTTCTTCTGATTTCTACTGATATTTACTTACAGTAATTATTTCAATATGCCGAAATGTAAAGAATATTCCAGTGATTTTAGAAAAGCCGTGATAAATGCGCTAAAGCAAGGATTGAAACAAATCGAAGTGGCTCGTATTTTCAAAGTGTCTCGTCAGCTTGTTAGTGCATGGAATAAATTGTATAATAAACGAAAGACTGTCGAAAATAAGCCTCGCAATGGACGTCCAAAAAAAACGTCTCCTTAAGTCGATCGTATCATAAAAAAGTTATCAACAAATGATGTTCGCAAGTCGGCTGTAATGATACAAAGAGAATTGAAAGAAAAATATCACGTCGACATTCATGTTTCCACTGTCAAACGACGCTTGAAACTCTTTGGATTACATGGACACAGACCGACGAGAAAGCCTTTAGTATCTACGAAAAACCGGAAGGCCTGACTTGCGTTTGCAAAATGGCACATATCATGGTCAAGTTCAGACTGGTCTAAAATTTTGTGGAATGACGAAAGCAAATTTAATTTAATGTCATGACATGACAAGACTTGTCACGACGTTACAAGACATTAAATTAAATTTGCTTTCGTCACTCCACAAAATTTTAGACCAGTCTGAACTTGACCATGATATGTGCCGTTTTGCAAACGCAAGTCAGGCCTTCCGGTTTTTCGTAGATACTAAAGGCTTTTTCGTCGGTCTGTGTCCATGTAATCCAAAGAGTTTCAAGCGTCGTTTGACAGTGGAAACATGAATGTCGACGTGATATTTTTCTTTCAATTCTCTTTGTATCATTACAGCCGACTTGCGAACATCATTTGTTGATAACTTTTTTATGATACGATCGACTTAAGGAGACGTTTTTTTTGGACGTCCATTGCGAGGCTTATTTTCGACAGTCTTTCGTTTATTATACAATTTATTCCATGCACTAACAAGCTGACGAGACACTTTGAAAATACGAGCCACTTCGATTTGTTTCAATCCTTGCTTTAGCGCATTTATCACGGCTTTTCTAAAATCACTGGAATATTCTTTACATTTCGGCATATTGAAATAATTACTGTAAGTAAATATCAGTAGAAATCAGAAGAAAGAAGCAAGTAACATCCACGAATTTACGGAGCAAACTGCGTGTCAAAATACTTTTGAGCTCGCTGAAAGTCACATTCGTCAGGCAGCACAAAGTGACAAGTCGAAACAAGTCGTAACATGACGTTCAAATAATCGTAGTTATAATGCTCTCCACTATACTCAAGACACTGTCCGATAGTGTTTTATTTTAAGAGGAATAATAATGAATTTTATGTTGTCAAAATACTTTTGAGCGCTACTGTATGTATGTATAGATGTAGTATAGGGATAAAATACAATATCAACATTTAGTAATAAAAATAAAGTAAGATAAACATAAGTAGTCTCGATTAGTGTGATTCCAATAATCTGAAGCAATGAATGCGCGTCACGCCGTGATAAATGACTGACAATTAAGCGAGTACGACGCGCCCCCGTTTCACACCCGATATCTGCGGTGCGCCCGCGCATAACTACACACAGCGATACGTTCACATGCATTTGTTATTTTATACAAGAATATTTTAGTTGTTACGATCAATAATGCTCAAGCTTAAAATTGGTGAATGAATTTTTCAAGTGTGAGATACCTTTCTAAATTTTCAAGCTTATAAGCGACACGATCGAATTGTGTAATACAATAATATACGATTCTCTTCAAGCACAGCCAGTACGAGTCCAGATTTTTTTTTAATTTAATAATGCAGTTTGATTGTGTCTTGATTTGATTACTTTTCAGTATTTTTTTATATTGTTGATTTCGCTCTCCAGATTATGTTGAAAAATTCACTCTGCATATTAGCACAGTCTATAAAACAATACAGTCATCCAACGAAGCCGTCTAGACAGGGCAATCGTGCGGGGTGTGAGAGGTGAGACGCGGGTAGGCGAGCCCGAGCTGCATACATTTCTGCCGCCCGAATTAGTAAGCAGCTCGGGACACGACTTTAAGGGCTATCGCGCGTTTATTTTAATTTGTAAGCAATTAAAATGATTCATACTACCTGTACTATATTATATATTTTTTGCTAAAATTATTTATTAGGATGAGGATTTTTTACATAATTAAGTTTAATAAAAGAAATTTCAAATCCAGTAAATCTAGAAACCGAAAATATTTGTCCGTTGCCCATTTATGATAGGTGATTTGGAAATCTATTAATTACATTATATCATATAAAACTAACTTTGCTAAAAAATTGAAAATAATGATTTTATATATAACTAAATTCAATTTGACTTATGTAATATAATTTGCTAGATTTAATTTATTTTTATTATAACTTAATTTATTTCATTCTAATTATCTAGTTATTCATTAAATTAATTATAATGTCACATAGAAATATCCATTTAATCAAATCAAATAATTGTTAAACCAATTGTATATTATATTTTTTATTAAAGAAATAAAAGGCTTATTATTATTATTATATGAAATTTTGTAAAACTCTATTTGAATTTGCCCCCGCGAAATGCCTTTTTGTATTCTTTGCTATGAAGAACTTCGATAAATAACTAAATAATAATATTATATTTTAATTAAATTACAAAAAAAAAACTGTAACAACCCTGCGTAATGCGAAGTACGCTACGCGGTGTCGGCTTTTCTTCAAACATCAAAGGCGATAGCCCACTGTTATTTTTTAGTACACTGTGATATTAGTTACAATGTATATTGTATCGTTATTGATACATTGCCTATTTAAATATATTTAAAATTATTTGATTCTCGCTCATAATTACATATTATTACAATTTACATATGTAATAACAAAAAATACAAGCACTTATATTTTATATCATTTTGTATTAAAATATTATATTTATTCTTATATTTTTTACTCTTGCTCTCATCATTGTTTACTCCTATTAAGTATTCATTAGTAATATTTATGCAACATGTGATTGATGATTATTCAATGAAATGCAGATGTGATTCAGAAAAATCATAAATTGTAGTATTATGATTTAATTCGCGGTAATTTCCTCTACTTTCACTCCTTTATGCATCTATACAGATAAATAAAATTGAAGTGTCTGTTTGTAATATTAAAAATAACCGCTTTTTACTAAATGCATATGGATGTATACACGATATATATACTAAAACAACATTTTTTACAATTTTTGTCTGTCTGTTTGTTTCGGCTAATCTCTGAAATGGCTGGACCGATTTTGACGGGACTGGCAGATCGCTGATGTAATAAGGAGTAACTTAGGCTACTTTTATTTTAGAAAAAAAAAATAGGGTTCCAAGAAAAAAAAATATTAACTAATTAATTTTGTTTTGGGAAGCAACCTAGGGACAAACGCGAGCGAAGCGAAGGTGAGTCGCTAGTTTAGCTTAATGAGATTGGTTTTAGTTTACAGTTCGTAATGTATTTCGACATACATTTCGATTACTTTTTGACAGCGACATTTTGAACTCAAATCTAGTAAGCCGTTTATTTTTTTTATTTATTGAGCCTGATTTACTCTTAAAGACTTTGGATATAAGGAGTAATGTTTAGTAGTACTGATTTGATTTTAAAAATTCTCTTAGTAATATAAAGTTAGGGGAGACCGGGGCTGGTTGACCAAGTTTCAGCTTAAAGGTTTCTATTTCTATTTCTTTAGAGTATATTAATTTAAAAACGGGTTCAGTTCATAAATTAACTATTAAGCTTTGCAAAAAAGTTGCAAAAAGCACGTTATTCATTATGATATAGAGTACAGGCCAGTTTTTGTAGAATAGGAAAAACTGGTCAACCTACCCCATGCTTGGGGTAGGTTGACTATTCACCTGGGGTTAGTTGACCTATGAAGTTGTAAGGGCAAAATCTACGAGGAAATAGGATAAAAGACACAAAAATGTATTACTCAATTTTTTTATTGAAACCAAGGCGATCTTCCGCTACATCAATTAAACACAATTAAATTCAAATTATAAGAATAAACAATCAGACATGTAAACATTAGGCAATTTGAGTACCTAAAAATAAACAAAGTTTTTTCACAAAACACTAAACACTTTCTCATTAAGTATTTAAAACAAAATGAAATAATTTCTTGCAAACTTTAACCATTTGGTAACAAATTATCATATCTATCTAATATACAGGGTGGATTTTTGAGACGGGACAGTAAGGGCAGGTACCTTAAATACTATAGTTACAAGAAAACGTTCCTAGGAGACCATCCATAACTTTTTGAGATATTCTGAACTGCATTCACAGATTTTGGAAAAAATGTACAGTCAGCGAGAAAAATGCTAAAATACGAAAAAAAAATTTTTCACGTCAATCGATCCTATTTCATGTAGGAATCAAAAGACTCTATGGGACCATTTAAGGTTTGAGTACTAGAATGACAGAAATCGCCAAAATCTTTTCCCATACATTTTGTATGGAAAAACGTTTAATCCCTCCCGGACAAATTCTAAGAAATCCGTGCGAATTTCCGAGAATTCAATTGTTATCTAGCACACCGGTGTGCTCGCGGTCCGCGAGGAGTTAAACAACTCGAAATATTTTTTGTTGCCAAACGATCCTATTTTTTAATGTGATCAAAAGACCCTTTGAGGCCAACAAAAGTTTGAGTATAGAAACACTAAAAAAAAATTTCTTATGCCCGCTGCATAAAATGCCTGCGTGCAAACCCGATCTTATGACTTACCGTAGTTTCTGTACGCAAACTTCAGTTGGCCTCAAAGGGTCTTTTGATCACATTAAAAATAGGACCGTTTGGCAACAAAAAATATTTCAAAAAATATTTTTTGGTGATTTCTGTCATTTCTAGTACTCATACCTTAAATGGTCCCATAGAGTCTTTTGATCCCTACATGAAATAGGATCGATTGACATAAAAATTTTTTTTTGGTATATTAGCATTTTTCTCGTGGACTGTAATTTTTTTCCAAAATCTGTGAATGCAGTTCAGAATATCTCAAAAAGTTATGGATGGTCTCCTAGGAACGTTTTCCTGTAACTATAGTATTTAAGGTACCTGCCCTTACTGTCCCGTCTCAAAAATCCATCCTGTATATAAGTATATATATATATTCGTGTATATGTTATAGGTATATTATTTTATTAATAAAATAAATTATTTTGGGATCATACTATCCAATTAGTCTTCTAAATCGGAGGTGCAATTTTTGCATTCATAGAACAATATGTTCCCGTTTACACATTTTGTGTGTGCCCGCAACTTGCACACAGTGCACTGAACCCATTCTTCTCCAAAAATACTGGAGCGATAGGATTCAGTGCACTCCATACAAAATGTTTCATCCACATCACTTTTCTATTACATATTTGGATGTACTCCCTCTATTAGTCTTTCTTTTGTAAGTTCGCATGGTCCTGAAACAATATCCATAATATTATGTTGCTGGTTGACCAGGTGGTCAACCAACCCCGTTATACATTAGTCTACTAGCCCCGAACCACTTTTTAACTTTTAACCACATTCCATAACCTCAAAACTGCGACGAAATCAAATATAATAATACATAAAAGAAAGAACATGAATCAAACATTCGTTATAAACTCTTTGACAATCAATAACCATGAACAAATTGGCATTATTACAAATAATATTAGGACAAAAGAAATTACTTACGTGTGTTGTTTTTCAATATTACATTCTTTCTCTCAAACGACGTGCGTGCGCGACGCCGCGTTCCCGGTGGCTGAGCGGGGGGAGCTGACGGACTCTCGTGTCTCACTGATTAGCTCAAGGCTATTGCCTCGGACGAGTTTTTGATAGTTAGTCAACCTACCCCTATAGTCAACTAGCCCCGGTCTCCCCTACTGTATATGTAGAAATCGTTAGGATTTGTTAACATGTGACCTTAGTGTTGTTTTTTATTTATAGAAACGTAAAAAATACCTGCACAAAGGTAGATTTCTTATCTCATATAAATTACTTTTTATCTATTAAAGAGTTTAGTAAGATTTTAATGAGGTACAATTACGTAAATACATAATTATGTACAATGTACATACATATTAACAGTAACATCTATACAGATAAATAAAATTGAAGTGTCTGTGAATATGAAATTATTGATGTTACTGATACGAAAAACATTTTTTTTATTTTTGTCCGTCTGTCTGTTTGTTCCGGTTAATGTCCGAAACGTTTGGACTGATTCTGGCGGAACTTTCACTGGCAGATAGCTAATATTATAAGAAGTAACTTAGGCTTCTTTAATTGTAGAAAAAGAATTAGGATTCCGCTGAAAAAAATTAAAATGTACCCGAGCACCCAAGCGAAGTGAGGGTAAGTCGCTAGTTAAGTAATATAAAAAATCTTCAACTATCTGTTTTACACGAAGTATCTTAATTGTCAACAATTATTTTTGAAGGTAAAAGCGTTTGAAAAATTATTTTACGATTCAACAATCTTATCGCTGCCAATTAACGGTTACGCGGTTATTGATTATTTGTGAGCGATAACGGATTTTATTCTACCGATTAAGTCCCTTAAACGACGTTTGATAATATTCGGTTTCGATCTTTATGGTAACAGCTGAATGTGTTCAATATAACAGTTTATTAATGCTATAATCGCTTTAGATATGATGATGTCGTTAAATTTATGTTAGTCTCAATAAATTACACGTGTGTGAGGTCCTTCTTATTTCTTATTTGATTATATTTTACCAATGATATAAAAGTTTAATTCACTACAAAAGTTAAATAAAGTTTAAAATGCAAGTAGGTAATATATTTTACCTTCTTTTTAACGTTGGGAAATGCATTTAGGCACGAGATGTGGGGCTTGGAACTGTGGGAAAAATAAAAAAAACGTGTGTGTGTGTACCACAGACAATTCAACCTGTGTACTTATGTACGCACGTAAGAAGTTATACATCTTTGGCGTAACAGAACAAAAATAGCTAAAGATTTCATCCCGTATGTCACAACTCTCTGTTTTTAAAAGGAATGCAGCTAACTTTAACATGTCGCTATTTGGCTGTCGGTTTGCGCGCGCATCGTAAAAACTTTACTCTCATAATTTTTTCCAAACGTGCCAAGTATAACTTTAATAAATCCGCGAAATAATCCGAAAAGACATTTATATTTAATATGTTTTTCTTATTAGTGCCGTATATATACTTTCATATGCAATATTTAGTGTGAAATGCTGTTATTTTGACATTACAAACAGACACTTCAATTTTTTTTATCTTTATAGATTTTGACAAAGTTAGATGTTTATTTTATTATATTATTGGTATATCTTATATCTTAGTTTAAAATACCTTTATTATACCATCACGGTAATTACAGTAATAAATCATATATTATGTAGTTAATTCTTATTTCATCAAACAGAATGTAATATTTCTACACTCCTACTATACGCGTATGCGCCGGCGCCGACTGAGCCCACATGCGGTGATTTACGAGAAGTAGCGAGAGACCAGTAGCTGCTACCAACTATTGTTGCTTTCTGCTTAACTGCTTCACCTCGACTACTAATAACGACATTGGATTGACCGCAACCCAAAATTAACGTGACTTTTCTATGTCATTAAACAGTAAAAACTTTTTACAAAGTATTTAAGGTTGAGTTCCATCGTAAAAGTCAAATAAATATATTTTTTAAAGGTATTTAATACATGTTACATATGAAAAAAAATGGACTAACGTTTGTCTTTATCGTCTTCTGCAATATAGAATACTAGCGACTCACCCTCGTTTCGCTCGGGTTCGTCCCTAGGTACGTTTTAATTTTTTTGAGCGAAACCCTAATTCTTTTTCTAAAATAAAAGTAGCCTAAGTTACTCCTTATAATATCAGCTATCTGCCAGTGAAAGTCTCGCTAAAATTGGTCCAGCCAGGTTAGCCGGAACAAACAGACAAATAGACAGACAGACAAAAAATTTAAAAATTGTGTTTTTCTTAAGTAGGTACCGTATATAATTTCATATGCATTTAATATAAAGCTGTTATTTTGACATTACAAACACACTTTAATTTTATTTATCTGTATAGATATGAACTGTAACAAAAATAATGTACAAGTAATAAAGTAATAATCCCTATAAGTTATGCAATAAGAGTCTTTATCAACGTACCTTTGCTTTTCTCGTAAATACATGTAAAGAAATATAAGTATATATATATATATATATATATATATATATATATATATATATATATATATACAGTATAATAATATTTAATAATGAGAGTGAGTTTAATCGTATTTTATTACGAATCTAGAAACTTTAGTATCTATTTATTATCATTTTAAATACATTCGTATACCAATTAACACAAGGTACAATTTTCATCTTACTTGCAATTTAACCTTATAATAGAGGTCAGATGGCAATCTAAGATGTGTGGCCTATCTGGCATGTAAAGTGTAGGCTATTTACGCGGACACAGTTTTCCATCAAGACGTGTATGTACATTGATCTATTAAATTAGTTTTAGATTAAGTATAAGATCGAAAGTGTTCAGTGACAATAATTTCTTGCTTTATTTTAATATATAGACTGAGATGAAATATGCATATTGCATACAAAAAATCATTTCTATTGTAGCCGTATCTATTGTAGTTGTAGTGAAAGTCCTGTTAAAATGACTTAAACTACTCTTATTTTATCCAATCCCTCAAGTTTTTTTCTTTTTCATGTGTTTCGAAAGTAACCTAACTTAACTGGAGTGCCATTTTAAGTTTTTCAACCGACTCCTTCAAAAAGGAGGAGGTTCTCAATTCGACCGTATATTATATATTTTTCATTAATATACAAACAAACAGACAGACCAATTTAAAAAAGTTTGTCTGAGTTTTGACATAAAACAATTAACATATATAAGTTCAATATGGGGTTGATATTTTAAAATTACAGTGAAGTGCTTCAATTTTATTTAAAATAAACAATTTTCAATTGTTTAATAAATAAAAGAATCTAGTTTAACATGCGAATAGTACTATAATGTTTATTACGGTCGTGTAGACTTTATCAAGATCTTATAAATGTGGAATTGCTTCTGTGAGAAAATATTATATTTACAGTGGCGTTGATTATTTCTTCATGTATTTCTTCGTGGGCAAAAGATTGCCTGTCCATTATATAACAGAAGAGATGAGTTATTTTTTCCTATAATATTTGCAGTAAATATTAAAATTATTACCGATTTTATTTATCTCTGTAAAGAGTTCAGCCAATTTCAAAATAAAAACATTGATAATATGTAGAACAGACTCGAAACATATAATCAGTTGTGCTTACAAATATGTATGTAAAAGTGCAACGTATTTCTTTTTTTATTTTATACATGGTGTCTACGTTGACGTAGTTTCACAAGCTTTCGTAGGAATAATTATAATTTGTTAAAAATATATCACGTACATATTTAAAAAAAATGTACAGGTCCGTGCATTATTTAAGTAACTAACATTATAAAAGATTAGCGGACTCATCCTCGCTTCGCAAAATTGTAAAAAATGTTGTTTTAGTATATGTAACGTGTATACATCCATATGCATTTAGTAAAAAGCGTTTATTTTAATATTACAAACAGACACTCCAATTTTATTTATCTGTATAGATTTATAATTTTTACTCTTCACATGCAAGCTGTAGTATCCATTAACGTGATTTGGGTCATAAGTCACTGTGAAACATGTACCGGCTTTTTCTTTGTCGAAAGTTGTGATCATGAACTTGCCAGCCTCTAGCTGTTACTGCGCGCTACTGTAAATGATACAGCAAAATATATTACTTCGGTGTTCAATGAGTAAGTGCTTTAGCCAAATAATGATAATGCTAAATATATTATGTTCAATTAAATTTTATATACAGATAATTGGCTATCTACACAAAGTAGGTGTTCGCTGGTTCTATTCTAATATATTTTTTATAGTATCTAGTATATTCATTTGCCAAGCGATGCCACTTATTCTTAGATTTTCTTTACGACACGCGTTCTAATCTGAAATCATATTATTGATATTTCAAATATAATTAATGTTAGATATTGATTATAATTACGTTTAATAATTTCAAGTAAATATTATAACGTAAAAACAACTTTCGCTGTCCATCTGTACTTCTAAACACGACTTCGCGAAACGAAATCGGCTGTCAATTGAAGGGTGACGTCATCACTTTCGCGCCAACCGGAAATTCGCCATAAACAAACGAAGAAAGGTGAATGTCAAGGCTCCCCGTGTTTTGTTGTGAAATTGCCCGATGAAATGACGAGATTAACTACTATGTGGCTTGTGTAATAGATAGATATAATAATCGTCAAGTACCGCTACTGTTTTTACTACTGGTTACCTACTCTTGTACCGTATTTGTACTAAGATGTTGGTTGTTAGAAGATTGTAGTGTTCTTTTAATATACACAGCACATTTTTATTCGTTTCTAGACTTAATCTGATCAATCTATACTTCCATACTGAATATTATAAATGTGAAAGTGTGTTTGTTTGTCCTTCTTTCACGTCGAAACAGAGTGACGGATTGGCGTGATTTGGAGATGGTTGGAGAGTGACATAGATTACTTTTTACCGAGGGATATTATCTCATTCCCACGGGAAAAAACGATGTAATACGACCCACAACAAAATA
The DNA here is from genome assembly GCA_905404265.1 of Fabriciana adippe. Lineage (NCBI taxonomy): Eukaryota > Metazoa > Arthropoda > Insecta > Lepidoptera > Nymphalidae > Fabriciana > Fabriciana adippe. The sequence continues at coordinate 15,338,559 of FR989989.1, forward strand.
TAATATATTAAAGTCTATATATTTCATATTGTTACCGTTAAAACGTACCTAAGGACGAACTCGAGCGAAGCGAAGGTGAGTCGATAGTAATCTATATTCTAGTGCACGTTTCTTAATAACAGCTTCTAAATGCTCTTTTAGCAAAATGATAGAGATAGTCGATAATAAATATATCGATGTAATTATTACTAAATAACAATTTTATATTTAATATTGAATTTTATAATATCTAAATGTTAATGGATGCATTAAAAACAAATAAATACATACTTTATGTCATCAGATTGTTAATAGCTTGCATTAGTTGCGCGAGCACATCGTCCGAGCTTGCCCACTTTCACTGGCATTGAAATAGTAAACTTGAGCGTGTGTGGATGCAACTTGATGAATAATAAAAATAATTATTTTCTTGTTAGATCATCTCAGGTTTTAATGATTAGATTCTATTCGATTTCAGCGTTATGGGAAATCGAAGATTTTTTGTATTCAGCCTTTTTTAACGTCCCACAGCTGCTGGGCACGGGCCTCCCTTCAATACGAGGGGAATCAGGCCATAGTCCACCACGCTGGCTAAGTGCGGATTGGCGATCGAAGATTTTATATGTGGCATATAAAAATATGGATAGGATACGTTTGATAATGACATGTAACTCTTGAGTAAATAATTAAGTTGTGCAATTTCAGAGAACATTATATCCTTGACAGAGTTGAGTTAGTGAGAGGGAAATTATTATGTTACAGCAGACTTTCTTATTATTTATTGGGCACATATGGAGGAGCATTAGGGTTAAAGTTCTTACTAGTGCCTAGTGATCGAAATTCAACCATGATCATTATTAAAAATTTAAGAAAATATATATGAATAGAATTTGACAATATTCGGCAATAGCTACTAAATGAAAAAAAAAAAAGAATATCGGTCAAACAGAGGAGGAAAAAGTGCTGAATTGTGTTGTCTTTACCTACCTATTACTATATAATATGAATAATGTACAAGTACTTAGTACATTATGTAATAGGTAATTCATATGATTAATTACAGAGTAATTACATATGTATATGCAACAGTACTCATTGCTGTTTATACAGAGGGCTATTGTTCTAACTTGTTTTACTTTTACACAGCCATGTTGCCGGGACTTTTTTCTCGCAACAAAAATGTATGAATTCCAGCTACCTAGGCATCTAGACGTGTTTACACACGTGCGCTGAGATGTGTCATTTTATAAATATCACACTTTATGTAAGTCTTTTAAAAGTAACAATAGCATTATAGCTTGAACGTGTTTAAGTTTGCTTCCTGAAAATGCGATTTAGGAATATTTTTTCCTAATATACCAAATGTAAGACAAAAATTAATGAAATTTCTTTAGTATTTTATACATATATAAGTGATTAAGTAGTGTATTAACACGTATGTTAGAAATTAAGTAGGTATTTTCTTTGGAAGCCATGAGAATGAAACTCTAATGTATCAGGTTGACCGAGTTATTTTAACTAGGTATTCCTTACTTACTTAAAAAAAAGTGAAATAATAAAACAGAGAGAGGGAGAAAAAAAATATTAAAAGATAAATATTTATTATAATTAAAATAAGAAGAATACGTAAAACATTGGCTTTGTTTAAAGAATTAATTCATTTTAACGACGCCTTAACAAATGTTACGATATTATTTTTGCTCAAATCGTGCTAAGCAAGACTAATAAAAGTGATATATGTGCGATCATTTGTACACTACAATTACACTGGATAGTCTAAATAGATTGCGACTGTATTATTGTATAAAGCATTGTGAGTAGGCGATTATAGTTAAACTTGCTTATGTATATAAAATGGAAAGTGTTTCATGATGTACATTTATCATAGAGTTCGTAGAAATTCGTTTTCCCTTTTTTCTAATACTTTTGACACGGTCGTAATGCTGATGATGCTATGTATCAATTTTTTATTTTTTTATTTTAGACTTCCATCATTGTGTTTGCGGTTACTTTGCTTGCTTATATGGAATTTATAATCTCAAAAGTTCTAGTTAAAAAGAGTAAGAATTCCAAAAATGTCTAGATATATCTAAACGTTACTTAAGTAAATTTCTTTTGCTGCATCTAGGCATATAATAAAATTCTAACTGAGTCGAATCTGCACATTAAATATTTTTTTGGAAAATTTTATTGATAGTAATTAATATTGATTGGAAAATCTTATTGAAATAATAATTATTATCGATACAGAGGCCGAATCCAGTGCCGGATTTACCTATGACGGGGCCCCAAGCAATTTCAGGTTTTTGGGGCCCTCATTCTGACATTAACCCCCTAACCCCCCCCCCCCCCCCCCCCCCCCGAATATTTCAAAATAATAAATAACCAGTTAATTTTGCAAAATCAATATATTATTTAGTTTACTTATAATTTACTAACTAAATTACAACTTTTTCCTACTTTTCTCAGTCGCAAATTGATGAATGACATCATCAAAGTCAAGTCAAGTTTTCAAAATTTTGCAAATTTTGGGGCCCCTGTCCAAGCGGGGCCCCAAGCAATTGCTTCCTTTGCTTCCCGGTAAATCCGCCACTGGCCGAATCCACAGTTTTTAGATTTTTTGTCTGTCTGTCTGACGGATTTTGATGAAATTTGGTATGATGATAGCTGGTTATCCGGGTTAACATATAGGATACTTTTTACTGCGGGAAAATATCTCTGAGAATTCTACAATAACCTTTAAAACTTAACTAGATACGAACCTGGGCGGAGCGAGGGTGAGTCGCTAATCTTTACTAAAATTATAGATTTAGCAAAAAAAGATTTTATTAAGTAAATCACAAAGCCACACAACACATCACAATATTTTATAACATTTCTAGAAACTTTAAACAAAGGAAAACCCATACCTGAAACACAAGGTTATAAATAAACAATTATCCTGGATTTATTGCGTTGAATATTAAACATGAAACATTTAATCTGGACGAAGTGCGCCTTGACACCCATTGCGAATTTACATACCCTTCACTGTTGTCCGTGAATGTCCTTTTTTATCAATAACTAAAGGGCTACTTTATTTATTTTATTTGTTATTTTAAATAATTAACTATAATTTCCGATTTTTTTCGCGGATTTACTATGATTTTTGATTCCCGACTTCTCGAATTCTTTACAGCGATCATGGTCACGGAAGAGACTAAAGTTGTGGACATTTCAAAGGTATAGATTTTATATAGTTATAAATAAATTGTTGTATAAAATAAAATTTAGGAATATAAAATCTAAAAAATATATATCTTCAGCCTATTTAAGTATCAGTGATCATATTTTTTGTTGACTATTAAATTCATCGATACAAATAAATAGAAAGGTCTCAGTTAGTTTGTATTCAACTATATATTTATAAGTTTTATATTTTTAGACAAATTTGAAAACATGATGAGAAATTGTGCGAAAATGTGCAGAATTCACTTGGTTTAAATTTCCATTTTAGTAAATATCTTGTTACCTGCGAGGGGCATATAGAGTTATTTTGTATGATTTAGAACTATGCATTGAAAGAAGAATGTACTTGTGGCTGTTTATTTTACTCTTGCTATTAACTCTATTTTTAATAGTCAAACCCGTAATAACCTTTTATAATAGTCAGATCACTCAATTTATAATGGTGGGCGCAAATAATAAAACAAATCGATAGCTAACACAAACATCAAAAAGAAGCATATTTACAGAGCTTAAAGTGCTATTTGCAACACTAAAGGTACGATAATTCTAGGTTAGCGCTTAAAAGCCTAGAATACATGAGGTAGCTATGAAAGTAATTACCGGTCATTTGTCATTGGTTTCTAGCGTCCACTTTGTGCATGTCAGTACTTCGTGAGGTGCCTTATTGACTCTTCTTTATGTCTCAACAGTGCTTGGTTGTTTGAGATAGGGAAAATGAGAACAAAATGTATGAATGCATTATGAGTACTTGTAACAACGGGACTGAGCTATACTAATTATTGTATCATGTACATATGTATCTAAGTTTTTAAATATTTTTTACAATATATTTTTAATTTTTATGTTATTTATGGGGAATGTTTTGAATATAGTAAAAAGAACGTATCTGCTTTGAATATCGGACTTACAATTTTATCAAATTCTACGTGATTCTATATTTTTTATGTTAGTATAATTAATAAAAATAACTTAAACAATATTATACAATATTATTAAACAAATATTATGCATGTTGACTTACTGGCTAACTAAGAACATCATACAATATTCAAACGCATAATAGGCACATTATATAAGTTGTATTTAATATACAAATGAGTCACTTATCAAGTAACTTTTGCGTTCAACTCGACTCGCTGTTAATTAACACTTTACGAACATTATTTTAACATAATTATACTGTTACGGGGTTGTACTTACTGGTTTATTAAATTAGATAGCAATCTTTCAAAAACCGGTATGAAATCTGTGTGACGGAAAATGAAGGTACATAATGTTATGTACGCGAATATTATCAGTTCGATGCCATAACTACTAATAATAACATATTTAATTGTTAGCGTTTTAATATAATACTTTCTTAGATTTATGCGAATATTTGACATTTTAAATAAAACTATCTTTTCAGATTATCTCGGGGATTTATTTAGATCTTTGATTACCGACGTTTCGAATGCTTTACAGCAATCATGGTCACGGGAGAGATTTAAGGTTTTAGACGTCACAGAGGCGTTATATACTTGTTACAGAGAAGTTGTCTGTCTATAAAAATATAGTTTTATTTAAAACGTTAGCTTTTTAAAAAAAAATAATTATATATAATTCTGTCAACAGATTTATTTATCTATTTTATTTTGATACGTAACAAGTGATTATAAAGATCAAGGAGCAAGTATGAAACAAAGTTTACGACATCTTATCCACTAACGTAACTGATTCGCGGTGACCCTAATTACTGCTCCCGATAGATAAAGCCCATCATACCAACAAAAGATACCTTGACGATTTAATGACTTAATCATGTAATCTGGCCAATAGCCTGTGATGTTTGCTTTACGATGCAAACGGTAAAAACGTTGGCGGCCCATTGACTCTAACAATGATTCTTTTTTACACACACACTGTCCCAGCTACTACAACTAAGTATGCAAACGTCTTATTATCTTCTGCGTTGAAGTAATGAGGTAGAAGGACAGCTTTTTTTAATGCTACTTTTATGTTATGTTTATGTTGATTTTATTTATGAATAGCGACATCTAGCTATCTATATCTATACATGTAATAAAGGCGTAACTGATTGTTGTCTGTACATGGGACATATTTGAGAAAAACTATTATTCGGAGTCTTTATTTACGCAATAAAACTCAAATTAATGATTGTTAGAATTTTTGTCTGTTAGTCTGTGCGTTTGTGCGCGTGTAGTTTTCACTAATGTATTGTGGTAAGCTTCACTTAATATTTGGTATTTGTTTTATTTCAATTGGTTCATAAATAAAAAAAAGTAATATTAATTTAAAGAATCACCTAAGGACGAATCCGAGCGAAGCGAACGAATAGATATTGAGCGAAAGAATAGCCCATGACAGTGCCAACCAATAAAATATTGCCATTTAATATTTTTTTACTAAATGTAACATCTAATTGAAAATTACTATATACGTAAGTATTAAAATTATTCTTATGTTAAAACCAATTAAAGAAATAATTAAGAAAATTGATTCACAATTAGTAATACATATGTATATGTACTATGTAGGTATATCTATCACGTAACTTCCCAAAAAAACAAACACCTTTGCTTTTCTGTAGTCGGTCAAAAGTTCGCTTGAATGAACGATTTAATTAACACATACTCGCATTTATAATATTAGAAAGAATTAAAACAGTTATTAGTTTTGTTCTTCAGCGTAAATTTTAATGAAAACAGACATGGTACATTAGTGCTACAAATATGGATATTTGAATAAACGTTGTAACAAGCAGTTTTGCTATATATGTATGTTTTATGATACCGTTTTGCGTGATTATGTAAAATATAATGTAACTATAACATATTAAAAATAGCATATTATTCATGATGTACAAGTATGCTATATTATGAAGTCATATTAGTGTGAAAATTATAAAAAAATTGAGTTATGCCACGATTAAAACAAAAGTGAAGTAAAAATGTAATATCAAACTGATCGTTTATCTTTATACTTAACTGGCTAATAAGTAGCTACTATTTTAAAGAGGCAAAATTTGTATTTTTGTATGTTTGTAACGAATAAACTCAAAAACTACTGGATCGATTTAGATGAAATTTGATAAGAAGACAGTTTGAGGTACCCTGGAAATATGTCCTTTCCATGATAGTTTTTATCCCGGAAATCATCCCTTAAGGGGGTGAAAATGGGGATGTAAGTTTTTATGGGGAATCAACCTAGGGACGTACTCGAGCGAAGCGAGGTTGAGTCGCTAGTCTGTTATAAACTTAGTAAGCTTTATAAACTTCCAAGAAAATAATTCATAATGTTACATTTCCTGTCACAAAAATAAATTTGGATACGTGGAAAACAATGGATTTGTTTCCATGAAATTTCGATATGTGTACTGTTCCCGGTACATTGATATTTCAAAACGTGACGCTTATTAGACGGCTTGGTCTGTTGTCGTGGTCGGATTTAAAACATTTTCAAGTCAATTCAATTCTTACAGGTACGAATAAAACTGATGAATGACACAATCTAACAAAATATTTAATTTTTGGCAAATAAAAACGGTAGGTAGGTAGGTACATATTATATTTTATATAATATATACATTACATATTATATTTTATATAAACGCTTTATCTAAATCTCTTCCTATTAGTTACCGAAATGTTATGTATGAAATGTTATGTTCGTTCGGTTGTTATAAGCTGTTAGTAAAATTTATTTGTCTGGAAGCAATAATATTTTTGAGTCTAGACGAAAACGGCAATAAAAAGCCTTATAAAATAAATTCTTCTCCAGTTTACGACTATTGGCAACGAATGCGCCGTTAGTTTTTCCTTTTTACTATCTTATTTAGCTATGTACTTAAGGCAAAATTTATTATTAACTACTAATTAATACCTATTTATTTACCTTGAAGTACAGATTAAATACTTTTTTCACTTAAAATATTGACGAATGTGAAAGATCTTCTAAACAACATGAGTCCCGACCCCGGTCTTACCGAACTTGTCTGGAGTGGAGAGGTATTGACTCGACAACAGCTTCGCGGAACGGCGCGGGCGCAACATTTCTATAGGGTTGCGCATTTGTCCTTCTAGAAATAAAAATAAAAATTAAAAACTATAAATATGTTAATTATATAAATGATAGAATGTTAGTCACAGAGTATACAATTATATAAATCTAACGTGTAAGAATATAATTTTAAACTTCTTTAATATTCGATTTTTTTTTAAAGTTGACAACCCTAACACGCTTTTAAGTCGACATGACACTGGCTCGCTAACTACCGCACTTTCGAGAACGTCTTGACAATGGGAACTAGACGTCTTTAGCAGACCTTTCACTAGCCTGCCGCCATTTTTTATCCTAACACAACATTGTGACTAAATTGTTTTGCTTACGATTTTAATAAGGATTTACATATTATTTCAGAAGCTATATTCATTTGACATCAGTTACGTTATTAACGTGGGAGGAACATGGTTATTCTGTTAAAATATGGTAATATACACCAAAAATTCTCTTTATTGCTGTATAAAATGCCCAATTCATGTGCAGTAATTCCAGAAGTGCCAACCAAACTTTATAGTCAATAAAACCCGACAGGGGGCTGTTTTATTCACATTTTAGTATTACATCATCATTGTCTATTTGTTAAGCTTATAGCGTAAAGTGACGAAATTGTCGTCGTAATAAAAACTGAAATACAATCGTACGTGAAAGGTTTTAAGTGACCATCGTGAATTTTAGAACACCCAAGTGGACATTAAAAAAGCAAGATATTTTAATATAACTTAGCTTTAAAATTAAGAAAATTATATGTTTTTGCTAGTAAAAAAGCATGGAATTATTTTTAGTATTTAGTATGAAAATCCTTTCATCGTGTAATGGTCACTATTGTAGAGTCAATGTTCTGTAAATGCTGATAGAGCCTTATGGCGACTGTAACGGCATATTGTATGCGTATTAACTGCAAACGAGCAAATGCCTTTAGCATGGGTTCAACTTTTCTGGTTCAAACGTTTGTTTTTTTTCTTAAGCGGGTTACTCTTATGAGGCAAAAATGATGTAAAATAACAATGTTCCTAAAACACTTTGTATATTATGTTGTAATTATTGCTTTAAGATATCTACATATAGATATTAAACAAAACTATAGTTGTGAAAAACAAACAAAATTTACAAATTAAAGTAAATCTACGATATAATCAAATATTCGCGTAAATCTAAGAAAGTATTATAAAAAAATTACTGCTATAAATTTAGCTCACTATAAGATAGTGTAGTAAAAATGTACAAAAACAAGGTTCGAAAAGAAACCTAGACAGATCGCCGCCACAGAGAAAGATATACACTAGCATATTTAATACATTTCGCTGGCGATGTGGCGTTTTATATTTATAGATCCCAATGACATGATCTATGTACGGATGATACTGATACTGTCGAGACATCGAAGCTTTCGAACAAATATATTGCAGGCACACTTGAGCAAAAGAAATGGGAAATTTAATTACTTAAGATATCTACAGAACTTCTCAAATAAAGCAACGTGATATGTATTATCTGTAGCTCTTTAATTTATGATATTTTCAACCGACTTCTTCAAAAAGGAAGAGGTTCTCAATTCGGCTGTATATTTTTTTGTTTGTTACCTCAGAACTCCGTCGTTTATTAACCGATTTGGACAATTTTTCTTTTGTTTGAAAGTGTATACTTCCAGATTGGTTCCATTTAAATTAAAAAAAATACCACCCCTGAGGGTGGAAAATAGCTAGTGCTGAATTTAACCTACTTCTAATTGTCATATTGACTTGAAACTTTGCATGTGTTTCTCTTTCCCTTGATAATGCAGTGGTTCGGTATCGTCGACCTGATCTGATGGTAAGGCCAGAAGGTGTATAGGTGGAACTCTTCAACCGTCAACGGCTAATAGTAGATACTTTGAGTTTGGGCTTATTAATTTTTTGATTTGACAAGCCCAATACGATTTAATTTTTTTAAACTTAGCAAAAGATTTGAGATTTACACATCTACTGTATCGTTTTAAGCTGTATATCTTTTCCAAATAAATTAAGTAATAGTTATGTGTATCTACCGCCTTTTTTGTTGTATAGGTCCTTTTTTTCATATAACATATTTTCAAAACACCATATGACCATCTAATCTAATATGAGGTTATCTTGCATGTTTAAAAAGAAGCTATCGTACATTACACCGTAGTCCGTAGTCGGGCTACTGTATACAGTATACTGCATGGGTCGGAACATCAACAATAGCGCGGGCGGCGCCGGCGCGCCTGAGATGCCCACAGCCAGCGATAACGCTGTACGTGCTTGCCACTCGACATTCCTGTTGGAGTCTGCTCAAGTTTAAAATGATTTCATTTATCTACTTTACCTAAATAAGCAGTATAGGTGAATATAGGAGATTGAACATTGAATATTTTATTTTGTGATAGATACGTGAGGAAATGTCAGAAAAATAACATGTAATGAAGTCGATAAAAAGTGTAAAAGTTCAGTTAAATCTATCTGCTTATTTTATGTAATTGTTTAGTTTTAAATAGTTTATAGAATTGATCAGTAATTTCTAAGTAACTTGTGAATGTTCTCTTTTCGTACTTTAAATTAATTCAGATTTTCAATTTATTTCAATTAATCAGTGAACAAATAGTATTTTTTTTATCATATTAGACAAGGCCGATCTGCGATATATTTGTTTATATAAATTACGGGTGAAGGAAGAACTAACTTCGAACTTCCGCTATTAAAAATTTCCTCGCATCGTATGTGATAATATTAGCTTGTAGTGAAATAACATTCAATGAAATAATCGAGTCAAATTTAAGCGTATAGATCTATTTATTACATACGTCTGCAGTACTTACGAACTCCTTCACTGTGAATTTGCTCAAGTGTTCACCTGAGTGTTTCGATGTAAAATTAATGAGGAGCCGTCATGAATCAAACAGGGCTCCCTGTTGGTGGCGCGCCGGCGCCGGCCTCTAATAATAGACGCATTCCTCTCTCCCGCGACTTGCTTCAATCCACCTGCCGCACTTTCCTTTTATCATTTCCCTGTGACATAATATGTTAGATAAACATTTATCACACTTCCTATTATTTTAGCTTGCGGGTTAAAGGTTGCCGGAAATCTCTGTGCTGTTCGTGTTCAACTTTGTATAACGTCCTGGCAATAAGCAGCACCACCAGACAACTTATATAAGACTATTTTATTATTACGACATCTTTACCTATTCACAGGCAAACATTAAAAGGTCACTCCTAACAACTTTAACGCGGATCGCAAAGATCAATTGTGTAATATAATTTAATATGATTTTTCCTTTCATTAAAAGCAATTTAAAGTTTCCTTCTCTTAGTAAATTACAACGTTTAGAAATGAATGTAGGTTTTTTTTCTAACATTCTATGTTAGAAATAAACTTACACAGTTTCAGTAATTTTTTACGGGTATTCTGAAATAATAAGGATAACGGTTGTAAATAAGGCAGGGACAATTTGTTTTATTGTAAGGGCAACGATTCTTCAATTATTAAAGAGTTCAGGCGCCGTGGAAGTTACCAGTGCAGAACCAAGGGCTACGCTAGACAGACCGTGAGAATTTTTTTCATATAACGACTTGTAGATGTAGTGGATGAGCAGCATTCACTTATCAAGACCAATTTTAACCTTTTGTAAGTACTTTGTATGTAATACGAGTACTTTCCAGATTTACGATAGACATTTTAAATAATAAAAATGTCAGGAGACGTCTAAAACCTTCGTCTCTCCCGCGACCATGATTGTTGTAAAACATTCGAAACGTCAAGAACCAAAAAGCAAAATAAATCCGCGAAAAAATTCGAAAAGATAATTTTATATAAAAGTGCTTTATGCTTAAAAATATTGAACTTTATATTTAAATATATAGTTAAATTGCAAAAAAAAATGTTAAATATCCTATAAACTCATTTAAAATATTCATAGTCGTTTATGAGATACATTTATACAGGTATTCGAAACAAAAATTTTAATAACGCTATAGTTTCTGTGTAATGTGACATATTATTTTAAATACTGTCTACTAGAATTTTGATACCATCATAACTGGATATTGGTATTCCTTTCATCCTTACGGCGGCACCATCTGTCTTTTAGTAACGCAAAAGAGTAAAGCGTTAATTAAAAACGTTGTGCGTACAAAGAATAATACCTAACAAGCGCCGGGAAGTACGTTTCCGTTCTTATATTATGTGCATGTAAGAATATAAAAAAAATATTTTTTATAAATAATCTTCCCAAAGGCTTAGAAAATGTTAATAACTTTGCTAACTCAAGCTTCCTTGCTGACGATACGATACTTATGTGTTAAAATAAATTATATATTTTATATTACCATTAATATATTAAAAGTACACATTCCCTACAAATATCTCTTCAAAAAGTGGCGTCGACATGTGACTTTAAGTCAAACCAAAGAATAAAATTCTAAAATAGAAAGTTCTAATTGCCTAAACACAAATTCGAACTTACGCACACCACATAAAATACTTTTTTAAACGAAACAACGTACGTTTTGATTTTGCTACCCGAAAAGCAATGAACAAGTGATTTGAAAAGGGCGCAATCCAATTTCGAATTGTGCACTTTTTTGAGGACAATTTTGAGATGCTAATAATTATGTATCTTAAGTTTTTGTATATCAGTGTTATATTACATAGTTATTATTTGTAACTGGACGTTAAACAGACGACTCACCTTCGCTTCGCTCGGGTTCGCCTCTAGGAAAACAAAAACAAAGCTATCCCACGGGAACCGTACATTTTTCCGGGATAAAAAGTAGCCTATGTGTTATTCCCAACTATAATCTATCTCTATGCCAAATTTCATCCAGATCCGTTCTGCCGTTATAGCGTGAAAGAGTAACAAACATACATCCATACTCACAAACTTTCACATTTCTAATATTAGTATAGATTATAAATTAGGATTATGTTGTATATACTTAGTACAATCAAAATGTATCATCACTCACCTTACGGCTCACCTGTAATGATAAACGACTCGAGTTGCTAAAGGAATACTTAAAATTCTATTAGAGATGCCATTTAGAAAAATCTCTTTAAAAATATTAAATTGTTCATAATATTTGACAAATTAAAGATGCTTAAAATACTAGAATGATTATTTAGTAGGTAATAAGGTCAGGGCTAATTTGAATGAAGTGATGAAATAATTACTGTTTTTATATTTTTTAACATAAACATTAGACATATTATGATAAGATGCTTGCATAACATGTTTCTTTTGCCTACTCGATGTATGGTATAAGACAACGATTAATTAAACCTAGCTCTACACGTCAACGTGTTTATTTCCTTCATGCGTGATATACGCATCACCGCATGATTAGCCTGCGACCTTCCACAAAAGGCATAACGATGATTCACAAATATTTATGTCGTTTATTCGCGTAGTGATAGAGCCATATAGAGATGATCGCGGGTGGATTATTTGGCAATCATTCAACGGCCGAACGCTGAGTGTCCCGACTCCCGAGCGTTTCCATTTGCAAGTTCGTTCGTCACTTGGCGATTCATGCAAATGATATGCAAAGACCGCCGTTAGGAGCGCGACCCCGACCCGTGAATGCGAGTCGTGATTTTTTGCGAAGATAGCGCTGGTATAGTCCTGCAGGGTTAATTCAAGTTAATGGCTCAATGGTATTCAGCTAAAAACTTACTATCTTTTTTTAACTTTAATCTGCTTAAGTTAAACTTGGTTTTGTTTATTTTATTGATTTTAATATATAGATAATTATTTAATGTTAGATTACAACTATTCCCTAAATTTTATCACATCACTCACACACACACGTCACAGGCACTTAAACATTGAGAAATGATACGGTACTGTATTAAAGTAGTTACATAAATTTTACCTGAAGTATTGTCTGAATGTGCCATTGAAGGCACTGTTCTGGGTTATTGTATAAAACATAAAACACTAGCGACTCACGCTCGCTTTGCTCGCGTTCGTACCTAGGTAGGTACGTTTTCACGGTTAGCTATGTTTATACATGAATAGTAGCTTGCTACTCCTAAGATATTCATTTAAATTATATAGCGATTTACCCTCGCTTCGCTCGGGTGTGTACGCCCTACGCGGATTTTGTTCACAATTTCATGGGTTTTAATTTTTTTTTGCGGAATCCTGATTCTTTTTCTAAAATAAAAGTAGCCTAAGTTACTCCTTATAACATCAGCTATCTGCCAGTGAAAGTCCCGTCAAAATCGATCCAGCCGTTTCAGAGATTAGCCGGAACAAACAGGCAGACAGACAGACAAAAATTGTAAAAAATGTTGTTTTGGTATATGTACCGTGTATACATCCTTATGCATTTAGTAAAAAGCGGTTATTTTAATATTACAAACAGACACTCCAATTTTATTTATCTGTATAGATGTCGTATATATAAATGTTAGTGTTATTATTGCTCAAAATTTAACTACATTACCTATATGTTGAAACTATTTTATTTACCTTAGATCGATTATTTCACAACTGGCTGTTTATAAACAAATGTAAGTTTTTCAGTAAATATCTATTTTGTTTATTCATTCAATTGTGACTTCGATGTTAGAGTTAAATTTTAACATCGGCGTAGATTTTTTACTTCCGAAAATGTTAACTGATAAAATATCTAAGATATACTTTAAGAGTAATCTCAAAAGAAACAACAAAGGCTTCGGTGCAAGGATGTATTTATGACTAGATTATACTCCATTACACCGACTTGTTTGGTGTTCCCATCGTTAGTTTAAACACAACGCGGCTTTGTGAGTTTATTGCAATCTCACATTATCCCCCATAGTTCGAACATGGTTATCTAGATAAAAATATAATCTTTTACACGCGCACAAGCTCATAGTTAAATATTTACGCACTATCACCATTATCATTCGATTTGGCCTTCGATATTTTGTAAGTGCTGATGCAACTCTACGAACACACAAATTGAGAAAACAGTGGCGATGTATTTGAATGAGTTTTGGGTGAGGGTCGATACATTCAAGTTTATTAAATGTTTTTTGGGAAATCCTATTAAAATTGTCATCATTATCGATACAGAGGCCGAATCTATAGTTTTTAGAATTTTTGTCTGTTTGTCTGTCCGGGTCAATATAAAGGATACTTTTTACTGTGGGAAAATATCTCTGAGAAATCTATACGGTAACGGTAAAACGTAAGTAGGGACGAACCCGAGCGGAGCGTGGGTGAGTCTCTAGTGTAGTTATATAACTTAGTATTTTATTGTTATAAAGTGCACTAGCAAAATGCGCAACATAATCCGCATATTGAATGAGAGTAGCATAGTGTAACGGTGCTTGGCTGAGGTGTGAGATGAATTCTATTAGCCGGGTGTAAACGATACCACTCCAAAGGGTCGTTCACCACTAAACAGTGCGCAACGCCGAAATAACGTCATTATACATTAGGTAATTAATGTTTTTTGTGAAGTTAGTGTTATTTGGCGTGTTTTTAACAGTCACAAGTTGTTTTTAGTTATTACATATTTTTCCTCTTAAAAAATATATTTGGTAAGAAGCAGTAATTCTTATTTATAAGTTGAGCAGATAAGTAATTATAATTACACTAGCGACTCACCCTTGCTTCGCTCGGGTTCGTCCCTATGTATATATAATATAATATACAGTTTTACAATGATGTATGGATGTTATGATTACTGCTCTGCTTCCTTGGGTAGTAGCATGATGATATACCTATAGCCTTCCTCAATAAACGGGCTATCTAATGCAAAAAGATTTTTTCAAATCGGATTAGTAGTTCCTGAGATTAGCGCGTACAAACAAATAAACAAACTCTGTCTCTTTATAATATTAGTATAGATGTTACAGATTACTTGTTTGTCTTATTTAAGACGAGTTTATTTTATTGTATTGGAGTTTACACTATACATTTAGAAAAACATAGTCGTCATAGTATAGATCAGAGTTACCTTGACTTTTTTAATTATTACGTAACCGTTTTAAATGCTAAAAATAATTACACAGCAAAGTTAAGTAAATAAACAACAGAAAAAAAAGCTTAATTAAAAGTGGAACCTAACATTTCTTAACTTCAATCATGGTCTTTGTATGGTGCTTTATGGGTTCATTCTCAGTGGGTATTGTGATGATTAATCAAAGGATGTTACGTTGAGCAGTGCAATAATTTAGCTCTTAATATTCTGTTTGCGTGTCGCTCGTCCGTCATTTCGCTGGGCTCTTCCTAGAAAGCGAAGTGGCCCACTCGGTGATAGGAAACCTCCAAGCACCGGATATGGCGTCGACGTCATATTAACTGTTGATTTTCACTTTTATTAACATAGACAACGAAATTGAAAATTTAATTGAGTTATATTTTGCACTTTCTCTCATACCAATTATGGCGAGGGAGATAGTGATCGAGGGGTGGCAGCTATTATCTTATCAAGCGTCTGCTCTATAGAACTTTCAAATGCTAGTTAGCACAGTATTATACAAAATGTATACTTTATTCGGGAGATTGTGGAGTAAGATGCCATAGCGTTAGACTATGGTGTTTTAAAAAACCCAATGTAAAAAGGGATGACATAATGGATGACACTATTGTTGTGAGTTGCGTGTGTCTGAGAATACTGACTTCTTCATTCTTGTCTGATTGGTTTACTTTCATTGTAAAGCTAATGTACTAAGAGCTTTTTGAGTTCTACATGGAATGTGTGCTCAGTGTTTTCTTTTTGCGAAGTATAATCATGATCTTTTTATACAAAGAAATGAAATGCCTTGATTCTAAATAGAGTTATTTCTTATTGTACATTGTTTATTTATATTTGTTAAGATGATTTTTTATACCTATGTTCCTACATAAAGACATTTGATTACAAATTAGTACACACAGTTCATAAAATAATATATTATTCAAAATATTTATTGTATACAGCAAAATGTTCACAATGTAACTTAATTGCGTGTTTACTATCAAGGATCGACATTATTAAGTATTCCCCTCCGATAGTGTTCAAACGGTCGCGTCGTGATATTCCCAAACAATACGAGCTCTGGTCGTGTCAGTCCACATGCCGCCTAATACACCATCTACAACAACTATATGTACGAACTTCAACATTAGGTGTTCTCGACTTATACCTACTACAGTTTTCTTATAAACTATTACATTATGTTCCATTGGCGTGTTGGTCCATCGCTGATTGCTATCATTTTTGGTTTATAGCATTTCGGGCTCATTATTTTTGTCATTGGTGTCACGAAGCACTACTCAAAGTATTTTGTCACGTTTCTTGACGTAACTTCAATTTCCACGTTATGGTATTGTATTTTAAATTTGATTTGCTTCTCATTTTCTCAGATTGTTAAGTAATTTTGATTCCGTGATATTAGTTTTTCTTATTAAATAGAGATTCGTTATTTTAAGCTAAGCAGTTATAATATGTTCAACTTTGATGTTTAACGAATATCTGGGCAATATGAACAAACAAAATATTATTTTCTTTATCACTACATATTATAAAATAAAGTTCCCCCACCATGTCTGTCGTCTGTCTGAACGCGATAAACTTAAAAACTACTGAACAGATTTGGTTACGGTTTTCACCAATGAGCAGAGTGATTCATAAGGAAGATTTATGTGTTTAATTCATTAAGGTTTTGTGTAAATTGGCTAAAATGGGTCTGGGAGCTTTAATGGCGTGCTCTGCGTAAATCAATAGAGTTATATGAAAATAATGTATTACGGAATTATTCCTCTTAAAAAAATCTGTACTGTAGCAACGCTACGTGCCTACTACTTAGGGACGCACCCGAGCGAAGCGAGAGTAAGTCACTAGTGTATTCATAAAAAATGTATTACACTTCAGTATATATTAATATAATAACAAAGTTGGAACTCTAAAATACATGAATCAATGAATTGAAATTTAGATTAGAACTTAGAAAGCATTGTACCAACGTTTCAATATTGCACAACACGACAAAAATATGCGATCCATCTCCATGGTATAAACTACGGCTACCAATTTGAGCCGGTAATTCAATTATAGAAACACATGTAAATGTCATAGCGCAATGAAACTATCGAGATACCCGACAGTTTCGAGTGGTCTTGCGCAAATATTGTGCTCCATTATAGAACAAGAATCGTGTACGTTCGTTATTTGTTCTATTAAGCAATTGTTGCATTTACTCGCACGCTTTTCTTGCTTCGATGTGTTTACATTGGGTTATGTAACAGCTTTATATGGTTTCTTACTGATATTATCTTAATTGTATCCACTTAAAGCTTCTTTAGTATACACTAGCGGCTCACCCTCGCTTCGCTCGGGTTCGCCTCTAGACAAAGAAAAACAAATCTATCCCACGGGAACCGTACATTTTTTCGGGATAAAAAGTAGAGTAGTAAGATGTTGACCGGGGATATAAGGTACCACCATGCGAAATTTCATTTAAATCGTTCCAACAGTTTCGGAGATTATCCCGTACAAACAGACAGAGAAACAAAAAATAAAAAAATCTGGATTTGTTCTGTTTCTCTTCTTACATCCCCCTGACTCGGTTATTAGCATTTTTTTTTTCTATGTACGGACATTCGACCTCTACAGTTTTATTATATGTATAGATATGTAATATGTATAGAGAAGATAACCTTAAAATCAATGATCATATTGATTTGGCATTAATATAAATATTTTTAGTATGCAAATCCCGTTACTAATGTGACGACATTGTTATGTATTTTTAACATGAATTTTTATCGTTACAGGTAAGGCTCGGAAAATTCTGGAAAAGTGCGTCAATGTGGGTATGTTTATATTACGATGAGAGACTAGGTAGCTCGTTTAGTATGCTGGAAGGCGATGGGGCGGCATCAGTATGCGCCCGCGCGCTTCACGGACGTTTTGACGAATGAATCACAACCGTTTACTTCGTATCTCCTAACGTGACGTCACGATTTTGGTGTCGCACGCGTGTTTCAAGAAATTAATCTACTTACGTTAACCTATTGTCGTTAAAAACACTTTGATTATTTAAATTAAAGTGGTCTAAGTCGCGCAAGTGTTCGACACTAAGTATAGATGGACGTAATTCATTTCCAGATACTTGCGATAAAATCTAAGATGAATATATAACTGTCGTACCTATTTGAACAAATTTATCTACATCTAAAGTAAAAAAGAAAATTATTTTTTTATTTTGCCTTTGTGATTTATTGTAAAATACCTTCATAAAGTGTAGACAGACTTTATGACTCACGATCGCAAAATTAATGCTCTCGTCTACTTATAGACATCGTAGGATTCTTCTGAATACGCGTTTGATTATTAAACTGAATCATTTAGTGTCAGTGCCAATACATCTTAATGAATAATGCTGTCGAATCGAAACAAAAGAACTGTATAATTCATGTGCCACCACAAGATATTTTATTGCTTATGTCGATAATATCGACTTATTGATAACGAACCCTCACCAAATCTAAATGTGTCGGTGAATGTTGTTTTTCTTTTCTTATAAAGCAGACGTTAATAAATAGCGAAGCGAAGAGGATAACAGACTATAATGCATGGCGATATTCATCACGTCTTTGCATTCAATCGTTGACGTTGACTTGAAAGGGTCAGACTAGCAGGCTACGTACAATCGGTCAAACGACCAAACCATTTAGTTCCTGCCATCTTTTACGACAATCGCTAACCATTGTGCACAAACTCAGTCCCTTACATTGTAGAACAATAGAGATGCCGATTGCGACACCGCAGACTGATTTAGTTTTATTACAATACCCCGTGAGTGCTGAGAGGCCATTTATCATGGAATGCAAAAACAAGTAGTTTTCCCCGAGCGACTCAAAAACTTACAGAGAGTGTAGGCTTTAAATTGGAATATCGTTTCCTTTGCACGCGACAGTTACAACGGAGACGACGATTACGCTGCGGAGTAATTTATTAACTGTCAACAAAGACCAGTGATTTGCTGGGATAGCGCCGCCTCAACCGTTCCAACGTGAAACGTAATGTTTCTCTGTTCAAGTTACACATCCGCGGTTGCTCGTTGAAACGGACACTGTAACGCGATAGTCATCCAACTCTCTCCTGCATGGAAATGCAGAGCGGAACGCTTCCTAGTGTATTCTGACTCCATTAGGTCTAAAGTTTAGTTTCTATTGTGTATGATGTGATTTGGTTGCATAGCGGTTCAGAGGGCAGTCGCCGTTACGCCGCCTTCTCACAATAGAAGCGAGACTCGAATGTGTTCAGTTTCCGTAGATCGCTATCGCATCTTCGGACTTACAAAACGTTCATATGCAACTTCCGAGTTGTAGCATAATACTTGTTGCATATAGGGTTGCGATTTTATAATTACTAATTTATAATATACATTGCCCTATTGTTTAGATTTTATTATGTTTTATTTTAATTTTGAATTGGCCATCTACCATTTACTTTTTAGGTGCGTTCCCTTATTAGGATACACAAACAAGCGTCTTGCAACAAAACACGTATCAGCCGTGGGTGACCATCTCCCCGATTATATCAGTTGTTTTTAGAAGTTTAAACGGATGTCACGTTCTTTGAAATCACAATATTTTGCCTAGTTCAACATAGTTAAGCATTTAAAACTGGTTTTGGATTTAAGTTATATATCTGTCTTGATGGTCCAGGTTATTATGCGGAATGACTTTATATTCCACGTTTTTAAGCGTTCATATTACTCACGACGGATTCATAGCATTATTGTGACTGCGCCAGATAGTTTTATCATAGAAATGGTAGTTGGAATGAGGCAGATGAATGTACATGCAATATTCATCTGGCCTGTTGCAAGATTCCGTGATATTTCAAGTCGGGTGCGCCCCGAGCGGCTTTGCATTGCATTAAAAGCACCGACCACCCCGACAGGATCAGTTATGTTAAAAATTGCACTTGTATTTATCGAGAACTTTTCCTACAGACCTATAAACTGACGTTCGTGATTTACGTAAGTGATCAGGCTCTATGATGTAGCGTTTGCACAACTAGCCCACGGCTAGAGAATATAAGTTACTTCATATTCACCGTTTCCTTTAAAAATAATATAGAGTCGAAGTTACATTTGTAACTGATAACCTTCATAAAAATAAACATTGTAAATAACTTATGTTGCGCTTGGAAGAGAAAATACAATAATCAGTTTTACGTTTCCATCAATAGACACAGAGTGTTGGTTAACATATACCTCATTCCATTTCCACGTCTTGAATTTTACTTTATTCGGTAATCAAACCTACGATCTCAGTGTAAGGTGGAGAAGTTTCAGTTAGATACATATGCGACCGTGACACAACGGAACATAATATATCGACATGACATTGTCTAGAAGTTAGAAATTGGCATCAATCCAGATTCTATCCATTGTTACCTTAGTCATTTCATTTACAATAATGACTTATTCTGGGGGATTTAATTCTTGATTTATGAATGGCTTTATACCAAGTCGCAATCAAATGTGTCAGCAGTGGTTCTGTCACTGTTTCGGTATTTTAGCTACTAGGGGTGCTCAATATTTTATTAACATTACGGTCACCTCAAAGCTCTCCATTAAACAGACTCAATTAGTTGATTAAAAAATGGTACATAATTAGGTACGCATCGAGTAACCAGAATTCCTTTCGTGATCTACCCAATTCCACATTAAGGTGAAATGGTCTCGTGATCTGCTAGTGCGCAGGCGCACGCGACCCAATTCAACTAAGTGCCTGTCTTGATGAATGGATCTCCATTTAGGAGATAGACGTTCAGATAAGGCAACACATGAGCTATGGTGGAATAACTCCCGGCATTCGTTTCAATTTATTATATTAGGCTAGACCAGCATTAAGTGGCTATTTCATATAGAGATTTATGGGATTAGTTAGTGTTTTGTTTATCCATTGCAGAGTGCTAGTCCTCCATAATACCGTCCAATATAGACAATAATCATAATTCATCATTTTTTTTATCATACGTAGATAATAATCTGTGCTTCTTGTGTTCACTTTTGCTTAAAATAAAAAAAATATATAGCCACCTTTTTTAAGTTTATAAATGTTCTTTAATGCTAGAATTATTTTAATTATTTTAGTCCTACTTTGAATAAGTTCACTTTAATTTGTAGCAATATTTAAAGAATACTTTAGCATAACATTTTCTAGTCCTTCATTTGAATTCCACTGACAATTCTTTTTTAGCGCATCACAGCAATAGATCAGCTTCTAATTGCCTTAATAAGTCGCATCCTGGCGCCGGCGCACACCGTTCACATCGACCTAACGCTTTTTACTTGCTTTAACTGAGTGTGCGTGCTGTAATTCTAACAAGATAGCCATTTAGATACGTACTGTCTATTTGAAAATTTATTTAAAGTTTATTGCATATAACATACATGATTTCTATTCGCCTAATTTGTATTATATGAAATAATTTCTCTTTACTTAGAAGTGTGAATCTAATCTGATTTTAATTGTTATTCCAATTACTTGTTTTGGTTAGTAAGGGAGTTTTTCGGAAAGCTGACACAGTTCCAACTTTACGATGCTTTGTTATACGGGCAGCTGCGGGGATTTATGTATCAAAACCGACAGACGGTTTCTGCAACATCTGCCTAGTGACAAGTCCGGCTTTATGTAGTACGTATATAGGCATTATATTATAGTAATTGCAAAATCTGTCTAATATCTCTAAGCAGATTTATATCTTCATCAATATTTTCCTCGACATTAACTTAACCTTTACCGCGAATATAATAACAATACCCAATTATAATACCACCTCTAGGCATCAAAACAGCACAATTGGTTAAGCGACGCAGTAATTTATGCTGACAGGATAATATTAGAGCGGGTTAGATAAAGCTGTAAAATGTCAAGCGCGAACGTACAAACATGTCCTCGGTACAGTGAAGGTGCGCAGGCGCACAATGGAATATTTCGTTCACCATTAGAATACAATTACAAGGCCGTGATCCAATTTGCTATTAGAAGTGGCGGATAACGAATGGATTGGTTTCGTTGCTTGCAAATATTGTTTAATTTTAGGTATAGATGATAGTTTTTATACAATTCTATTACTTTCAATTTAACATTTCTACATATATCTGTGCCATTAATCGGGATATTTGTACTAAAAAGTGAAATTCAAAAAAGTCAAAACACTTTCTAGCTTCAAAAGAATCATTGCGATTAATTAATATCATACTAAAATGTATGTACTCGTATTGTGACAATAAAAAAGGATAATGAAGAGTTAGGAAATAAGTAACGGTTGCAATGTATATTTGTTAGGTACATCGAGATTCGATTACATTACTACAGTCTAATCCAGGGATTCCCAAACTATTTTGGACAAGAGACCCCTTTTCCAAAATGACCTGATACCTCAGACCCCCATAGCCAAATTACTTTTAAAATCCTATCTCTAATTTTTTTTCCTATTGATACAAAATTACCAAGTTAAAAACTTTGCGGTTGGTTAAGTGAGTTTTTTAAAAGTACAACAATGATACTTCCTAGTAAAATATTAGTCATTCTTATAACAAGTTGGTACACGTAACACAACTTATACAGTATCTTGAAAGTTTCAAAAAAGAACTTGTGTTAATAAATAGGGGTCGATCTTTAGACCTCGTCGACCCCCAAAATCAGTTTTCGTTTATGTCAACCCCTGAGAAACCGATATCGATCCCAAGGGGTCGATATCGACCACTTTGGGAATCCCTGGTCTAAACTGTAGTTAGGAATGTTGCATAATTGAGGTATTGAATAACTCTTTACTTTTAAAAAAATTAACTGTTTTTGAAAGTAGAATTTTGAGTAGTAGGTATAATAATTAAATATAATTTTATTAATTTATATTATACTGAATAAAATCTACTGTTATAATATGAATAAAATATGAAAGACGAACAAAAGATATTACCTTTTAATATTTTATAAATTAACTAGCGACTCACCCTCGCTTCGCTCGGGTTCGTCACTGGGTTGCTTCCCAAAACAATATTTATTAAATAATTTGGTTTTAATTTTTTTTCGTGGGACTCTATCTTTTTTTCTAAAATAAAAGTAGCCTAAGTTACTCCTTATTACATCAGTTATATACCAGCTAAAGTCCCGTCGAAATTGGTCCAGCCGTTTCAGAGATTAGCCGGAACAAACAGACAGAAAGACAGACAGATAAAAATTGTAAAAAATGTTATTTTGGTATATGTACCGTGTATACATCCATATGCATTTAGTAAAAAGCGGTCATTTTAATATTACAAACAGGCATTCCAATTTTATTTATCTGTATAGATAATAATAAGAATATATTACATAACGGATTTGACTCTGCCATATTCAAGACGATCAGATAAATATGAATAATTAAGAAATTACAGTTAAAAAAATCCTTTCTTTAAATAGTATTGAGCATTTGTTTTGTATAGAGCTAAAAGAAATTATATTTCTTCGCTTCATTCTTCAGATATAATATAACCAGGTAGTCCTTTTAACCTACAAGGTAGCTTTCGCACACATTTAAGAGATTTTTTTTTTTTTTAAAAAGTCGATACATATATCGATTTTTAAATCAATTCATTACTCGTCAATGTCTACATCCCTACTACTCAGTGCCGTCATTCTTTTTTCGTGCGAGGTAGCAAGCACACGTACACTCTTCGGGTAAAAAATTACAAAGAAAAGTGAAAATGTTCAAGAAGATATTAACTAATACAAACGGGAATTCAAAAAACTTAAGGAACAATAATTGTTTAAACGTCGTCGGATTCAAATTAAATCATCATTAGAATCCCTTTGGTATGTACATATTATCTATTTACGATTACCCACATTTTGTCGTCATATTTTATTAAACAGTGGTTGCAGAATTGCAATGGTAATAATTACCATATTATTCATAGCTTTGTAACGAATATTTTATGCTTTTAAGTAATCAGTATAATAAAGGAACTATAGGTATGGAATTCTTCACAGCCAGAGATCCACATTATCTCTTCTGTTAAGTAGCAATATTGGATCTGATAAACGTGTTAAAAGTATTTTAAAAATATTTAAATTAAAACCCAGCTTTCCACTGTTTCATAGTAGATGGGATCCACAATTTATCTGATTGGTATCCTTATAAGGAATATAAGGAGAGAAAAATTACGAATAAATTTGTAATTTTCTTAGTTTTATATACAGCCCAACGCGTACAAAGCCTTTTATTGACAAAATACGAAAATATGATATATTATATATATTGGAATTAATATACTAATCAAAAATATTATAAAGACGTAGGTAGTCGGTCGAGATTAACCAACACTAATTTTGCAGTATTTTCGAGATAATTTATCTCGATTCCGCATATATTCTGCAATATGACTTGAAGATATGATATGTTTGTTCCACAACATGACCGTCCTCCTAATATACTTAACCTCTTAATAACTGTAAGGCGTCCATAATTAGGCGGATAAAGCAGGTATTAATAGAGTGGTGTGGACGTGACGTCATCTAGCACACCAGCACGCGACGTTCCGCGACGTCCACACTTGCTGGACGAGGCGTTTCTGTTGATACTATAAGGAAGACGACCAGTCGTTTATGTATTAAAACGTACTTTGAAATTATTCGCGAAATTCTATAATCACTCGATTACTATAGATGAAAATAGTTTTGCTTGTGTAATTTTGTTTAATGAACAATTAAACTATATGAGAAATGTTTATTTTAAGGTATAAATTCTGATATTATATATTCTTAAATATTAGATATAAATTTATAATCCTATTTTAAAGCCCGGCGGCTAACTGAAAGTTATCACGAGGGCCACATAGAATGATATAACCTTAAAACAAAATTTCTATTAGGATAATAATAAATAATGGGTGTCTCAATAAGAAGGCACTATTTAAACTTTGCGTCATTTCGTTAATTGTTTCGTGCATGTGACAACTTTGAAATTTGACAGCTGTTACCTAGATTATTAAAAATAAACCAGAAATAATTCCTGAGCTCAAGGTCGATAGCCCACGCGCCATCGGTGAGATACAGCTACATCTTTGTCAAAAAGTCATCGAAAACTTCGTGTTTTTATTTTTAAATGAAATAGTGCACTCTTATTGAGCACCTTATATAAGTATATTTCAATTACCTGGACGACGGCCGTATAGAATTGAAAATTATCAAATATATAATTTATACCTTATATGGTAATATGTTCATTTTGAACATTTTCGCCTGGCGGTTAACCGTGCGTTAACACGATGGCCGTATAAAATTGAAAATTATGAAATATATAATATATACCTTATATGGTAATATGTTCATTTTGAACATTTTCGCCTGGCGGTTAACCGTGCGTTAACACGATGGCCGTATAAAATTGAAAATTATCAAATATATAATTTATACCTTATATGGTAATATGTTCATTTTGAACATTTCGCCTGGCGGTTAACCGTGCGTTAACACGATGGCCGTATGAAATTGAAAATTATCAAATATATAATTCGTACCTTATATGGTAATATGTTCATTTTGAACATTTTCGCCTGGCGGTTAACCGTGCGTTAACACGATGGCCGTATAAAATTGAAAATTATCAAATATATAATTTATACCTTATATGGTAATATGTTCATTTTGAACATTTTCGCCTGGCGGTTAACCGTGCGTTAACACGATGGCCGTATAAAATTGAAAATTATCAAATATATAATTTATACCTTATATGGTAATATGTTCATTTTGAACATTTCGCCTGGCGGTTAACCGTGCGTTAACACGATGGCCGTATAAAATTGAAAATTATCAAATATATAATTTGTACCTTATATGGTAATATGTTCATTTTGAACATTTTCGCCTGGCGGTTAACCGTGCGTTAACACGATGGCCGTATAAAATTGAAAATTATAAAATATATAATTTATACCTTATATTGTAATGTTTATTTCGAACGTTTTTGCCTGGCGGTTAACCGTGAGTTAACACGACGGCTTTATTAATTTTATAACATGTTCAAAAAGTAATAACGACACATTATTATTTTGCAATAACCCACATAAGTTTTAACCTGGCGGTTAATTGTATGTTAAACACAAAGGTACCTAACCATCGTAATTTTCATTACTGAGCGACGTATTCTAGATCAAAACATTAATGAGGCTAAAATTAATGACAATTCGAAATTCCGATCAGGACACTTTTATGCCTAGCGCAGAAATTCGTTTTTCAAAAATGGTGGTCCCAATGTTGGTACAGTATTCGATATAGAAGTTCTCATAGCACTATGAAAGGAGACTGAAAATGATTCATTTGTTGAGGAAATTCACAGTACTTTGGCGCAAGTTTTAGCCTATTCTTAAATATAATAAAAGAGGTTAAACATAATCTATTAAAAGATTAGGTACCTTTATTTTTACCTACTTATATATTTAAATTTACCTTCTGTTAGCACAAAAATTAAATAATGAGGCAATTTCTAATACCTCTTTAATCTCATTGACGATTGTCAAGAAGCTGATCAACAGTAGTACTTGTAAATGATAAAATTAAACGATAATTAAGTTAAAAAGTTACGATCAATATGGAATGCTGACGTTTTTCACTAATAAACTTAGCAACGTATACGTGGCCTGTCAGGAAAACTGGAACAGACTCCCGTGTTATCAGCAAAACAGCAGGAGAGGTGCAAAGGCCCGAGCAGAGGCCCTCTGAACCGCCAGATGCCAGCTCGGCAAATGTTCAGCGCTGCGCGCTCAAACAAACCGCGGCCGTATGCATCTCGCCAGTAAGTCTGTACTTCACGCTAACAGCCTCTCTCACCATTGCTTACTTAATATTACAAACGTAATATAACTTTGTAATTTAGGTAGAATTTTCCCATATTGCTAGAATTTTAATTCTAAAAAAATTTATTAATTTAATTTTAATTCTTTCGTTGTTTACAACAACGCTAGTAACACAAGTTGATATACCTACCTTCAAATTTGTTATCTATTTTTGAGAAAGCAAACATGAGTACAGTAAATAACACTATGTGCAGTATTCAAATTGAAGACGAATTCAATTTGAGAAGAAGAGAATTCAATTTGATCACATATGAATTTAGTAATATACCCTACGGCCTTTCAGTAGCCCATAGAACATTTACTAAAGTGTTGAACTCATTCATCAGGCTCTGTGTTCTTTGTATTAGAAATAACTATAATGAAAGCCAAAACGTTTCTTTAAAACTGTTACATTTTTAAGATTTTGCACTTTGAAAATTTTGTCACTTTGAAAATTTTGATTCATGTTTGGCTCATTAATCAACCATTTCTTTGCGAACCGAAAAATGTCATAAAACCATGAATATTTTTTAACAAAAAATATTTTACATTTGCAAAAATATTTAATCAGGAAATTTCATCAATTGAAGTAATATGCAATTGAAATTTGATGCACGTTATGCCGCTAAAGGTGTCTGGATCTATATTAAAATATAAGTATTATATATTATATAAAGATAATCGTTTTACAAAAGGTATAAAATTCTGTTTATTGTGAAACAAAGTTAAAACTTTGTCCCTCGTTAGAAGATCTAAGCTCGTGAAGTCACAATATATTAAAAATCAAAAAAGAAATATTTGGCTTAAAAACACGAAAGAAAATTTTAAAGCTGGAAATAATCTGAAAAAAAAAAGTGAATTGTCTAATTTAGCTCTTAATTGAATATTAATACAATTAAGAAAATCTAAAATTAATTTGTTTACTTCTATGGTTAGGGCCAAATAACAGAGCTATATTTTAATAGAAAAAAGATCCGTACTCTCTAGTTATTGATGCTTTCACAATAAACTAGAATACTAAATACTTTTATGCTTTTCTTTTTTTTCCAATTATTCTAAAGTATCTTCGAAATATTATATATGAAAATTCTTTTTTGTCATTTTAGGCTTGGCATCCGTTCATAACGAAGGTGAATAAGTCTGAATTAATATGGAAACCTTTTATTGTGAAAAATCTTGTTACAGAAAGGTCTTTATTCTGGTTGCCGCGGTACCCACAACATGCG
This sequence comes from Fabriciana adippe, assembly GCA_905404265.1. NCBI lineage: Eukaryota > Metazoa > Arthropoda > Insecta > Lepidoptera > Nymphalidae > Fabriciana > Fabriciana adippe. The sequence continues at coordinate 15,366,875 of FR989989.1, forward strand.
TTTACATGTTTACATTGTGCGGCATATATGTATAACTAGCGACTCATCCTCGCTTCGCTTCGGGTTCGTCCCTAGACAAAAATAAATTTATCCCAAGGGAACCGTACATTTTTCCGGGATGATATAACCTATAGCCTTCCTCAATTAACGGGCTACCTAATGCAAAAAGAATTTTTCAAATCGGATTAGTAATTCCTGAGATTAGCGCGTTCAACCAAACAAACAAACAAACTCTTCAGCTTTATAATATTAGTATTGATATATCTTTTAAACTTTTCACATTATTATATTATATAGTTAATATAATATAGTTGGTAATACATTTTAAATTTACTCCCTTGATACTGGTTGATTTGATGGATATAAATACAAAACTTCTCTAAACATCTACCTGGTTATATTATATCTGAAGAATGAAGCGAAGAAATATAATATATGATCAAACGAACTTCTCAAGTGAAGTTCGATCATTATTATATGAGTCGCTTCATTCGAAGATATAAGGACCCCCCCAACCCGTTCCCGAACTTAGTTTTGTATTTATTGGTGGTATGAATCTCTAAAAGAATGACGGCACTGAGTAGTAGGGATGTAGACATTGACGAGTAATGAATTGATTTAAAAATCGATATATGTATCGACTTTTTAAAAAAAAAAAAAATCTCTTAAATGTGTGCGAAAGCTACCTTGTAGGTTAAAAGGACTACCTGGTTATATTATATCTTCGAATGAAGCGACTCATATAATAATGATCGAACTTCACTTGAGAAGTTCGTTTGATCATATATCATAACTCAGATTACTATACGATCAATGTCAAGTACAAGAGCTCTAAACATTGCCATATAACATCATTAGATTAACGAACTAACATTGTTCGGTGGGATAATTTAATATTGTTTGTTAGGAGTCATCGGCTCCAAGGATCGAGTGACGTTTGAATGAATTGATTTCTTAGCGGTGCCCGTCATGTAATTAAGCGTGTCAATGTCAGCCAATGGACGTGCGTGTGCGCAACTATGCGTCGCGTTTTGTTTGTTTGTTTCATCTAAACGATGTAGATAATTGGTGAACGTTTCAAAGTGTTTTAGATTGTCTTAGAAAATATTTATTGTTTATTAATTGATTTGAAATATTAATGAACACTTAATTTTATAGTGAAAAAATAATTTATATTTGTTATTGATATAATTGCGATATCGAAAGCATTACTCGATATATGAACGTTCATGCAACACGCAGTTGCATTTATTTTAGTAAATAAGTCATTAAGGCTCTGTATGATATATGTAAGGCGTCATAGCAATTGTCAAATGAATGTGACCACTAATTAGGGAGGTCAATGCCGTGGAATCAATTGTTTGACATACCTAGAACTTACGTAAGTTTTATTATGAACAACGCTAACATACGCTATACATTAGCCACATAGAGTTACTGAATGTATACTAATATTCTAATGGGGCAGAGTTTGTTTGTGTGAACGCGCTAATCTCAGGAACTACTTATCTGATTTGAAAAATTCTTTTTGCATTAGATAGCCCGTTTATTGATGAAGGCTATTTATCATCATGCTACAGGGAGTGACAGACTTCCATACATAAATATTTATTAGTATTACTAATAGCCTAAAGGTAGAGTTTTTTTTTGTAGTTTTAGCGCGAGCGAAGCTGCGGGTTTTGCTAGTATATAATAAAATAAATATTTGTAGCTTGATGGTCATTGGATACAGCGGTTAAGTTTTTCCGTAAAAAAAAACTATAAAGCCTATATTTTTTTGTTTTTGGATTTACAGGGTGTCTCAGTGACTGCTATTTATTAATACTTTGATCACAACATCAGTTGGCATATTGTACGTATGTAAATGTATTTATTATTGTATGTCAATACGTTATATTCCACATATCTCTCTATATACTCGTATTATGAACTAAACATATTGTCGACACGTTGGGCTTAGTTTGTAGTGAGAGTACTTGCTGTGCCAACGGTCGCGGGTTCGAGTCCCGCTGGAGGCATTCATTTGTGTGATAAACACTAATGTTTGTACTCCTGTCACGGAGGTTTAATGTTTATATTTATAATATGTATGTATTTAAAGTTATATATGTGTAGTGTATCAGCTATCTGGTATCCATAACACAAACCTCGTAGCTTACCATGTAGATGGTGCTATGGCGCTGTGTGTTAATGTCCTAATCTAAATATATTAAAAAAACATATGATTATTTTAAATGTAAATTATTAAATTAGAATTGATATATTATATTAAGTCTAAAAGCTGTCCAATATCAACAAGTCACACCTTTTGCCGCAACAACAAAATATGCGGTTTAGATAATTCGAAACCGAATGAGTTTTGACACATTTATATATTTCGTTTTGAAAGAGCAGATCTGTTGACTGCATCTGTGGTTGCCGTTTCGACGTGAATGAACATATGTATGTATTCAAACTTACCGCATATTACTTATTAATCGGCGACGATCTTTAAATGATCTAATTTGAACGATATGTTAGTTATTTTTGACAGAATTCTCCAAGATCACAATATATGTATATAAGACATTTCGCTTTTCGGGTCTTTGACAAATGAAAACAGACAGACAGTCATCATCCTACACTAAATATATTTAAAAAAAACTTGAACAATCTATAACTATATACCTACTAGAGAATATAATAAAATTGTAACTGATCGCTGTCTGTACATGGAAGATATTTGAGCAAAACTATTATTGGGGGCCTTTATTAACCCAATAGAACCCAAACCAGTGATTTTTAGAATTTTTGTCTGTTTGTCTGTGCGTTTGTGCGTGCTAATCTCAGAAACGGCTCAACCGATTTGGGTGCGGTTTTCACTAATATATTATGCTTTATGGTAAGTTTCACTTAACATTTAGTATTTGTTTTACTTCAATCGGTTCATAAATAAAAAAGTTATGTTAATTTAATTTAATAAAAACCTCGAGAGTCGCAAGTTATTGAATATAAATTGTAAGATACGTGATAAGTTATCTATAGACTATTTCCATTCGTCATCCGATAGCCATTATACGGTGCTTTACAGTAACGTTAATTTTCGCGTATTCGTTATAAAATGCAAATAAAACGTCTGTTTCGATTCGTTCCACTGACATCAATTGCCCGCGGATTTAAAATATTGTTTTTATAATAAACTTCTATGATTTATTTTGTTGTTTATATCGTATTATTAAATACCATTTTGACCGACTTCAAAGAAGAACTCCATAAGATAGTATTTTATCGGATATACCTACTTAACAATGAGTCATACTTATATTGTACATACATGTCCATGTATATTATATGTACCGGCATATATTTAGTGATGTCTTCGCCAATAGTGATCATCAAGATTCTTTTATTTCTATTGCATCAGTGGTGTTTTATAAATTTCAAATATGGGCTTCCCATCTCTATGGGTGGAATAATTACTTTTTAAGTGGGTTCGAAGCCGGAGTACCTTTGACAAATGATATATTATTCTAATTTATTAATTTAAAATTTAAAAAAAAGAAAACGTGAAGAAGGGCTTTTCCAATATAGGGTAACACTAATAAAACTTCGAAGTATTCCTTGCATATTCTTATATTCAGTAAGTACTTTTATAGTAAGCAAATGTGTGGGATTACTATTACTCAATAATAAATTTTTAATTTTTGACTTAGATCATTTAAGTGTCAAAATCAAAAATCGAGTGTGGAACTTTATTATATACAAGTGACTTACCCCCGTTTCGCTTCGGGTTCGTCCCTAGACAAAAACAAATCTATCCCACGGGAACCTTATATTCTTTCGATATGATATATAGCCTATAGCCTTCCGCAGTGATCGGGCTATCCAATACAAAAAGAATTTTTCAAATCGGATTAGTAGTTCCTGAGATTAGCGCGTTTAACCAAACAAACAAACAAACTCTTCAGCTTTATAATATTAGTATAGATATTAGTATAGATACGTACACCTTGGCCCATAAAAGACTTTATTAGCTTTTTGAAGAAAGCGTTATTACTTTATCCTTATTTCTAGTATTTATTTTGCGTCTATTACTGTTTCTTAAGCAACCTTACATTATACAAACCTACAAATTTTTATATTATGACAAGCCTCATTCAGATTAAATTTATATAATGACAAGTTTTCTCAGTACAGATGTGTTTCGTTACATGCAGTAATAATGCTTGCTTAAGGAATAGATCTTATTCAATTCAATAGTTGTCACGAGCAATAAGCCCGGTTTTGAAGAAAGATCGCTGTTGTATTTGTCTGTTCGTGACTTTGGGGTTTAGGGACTGGGCTTCCTGCTTTCCATACTAATTCACTGGATAATGTCATATTTATGTATAGAATTACACTACGCATTGAAATATAAAATTATCACGATTCTATTAAATTAGCCTTTAAATGTATGTGATAATATAATGAAATTAATGAATAAAAAATATTCAAACCCAACAACAATATTCCAATGACCAATTTATAAACATTTTAATTATACGATGAAGTAGGTTATATCTTAGAACTTTTAAATAATTTTATTTATTAAACAATACGTTGGTACAAGAATTTAGAATATAGCGACTTTTTTGCTCATTATCATAAATTTTTTATAATAAAAATATATATTATTAGAAAATACTTACGTACCTATACGTAATTACTACTTATTTATACATATATTAAACGGGTTTATTCAGAAATAAAATTTAGTTGGATATTAATACATTTTTGTACTACTAATGATATTAAATTACTTATTAGACATCGTTGGTATAAGTGTAATACATTCTCATTCATGAAATATTTCTGGTCTTCCGACGGTCCACAAAAAAAAACTTGAAAGGCTTGTATCCTGAATATAAATTTGTCAATTACACGTCTCAAAATAATCAAGGCGCGACCGTTTGTCTGGCATCAGTTAAAACATTTGAATTTTTATTACGAGCAACGGTTTCGGCGATTAGATCCGCAGCCGGTCTCTGACTCATCGGACTCGTCGCGCTTTGCTAAACTGGACTCCCTAAATATTTAAATATTTGTGGACTAAGCGATTTTGCCACATATATCCTTGCTTTTGCGGTGAAAATACTATATCCACATTATTATACTTGACAACCAAAACAAAATTATGTATTTGTGATAATGTCGGAGGTAATAAAAAGTTTATTCATTAAAACGCGGCCGTTGAAAGCTTTTTGTAAATTATGTGAAAGAACAGGTTTATTTAACATTTGATTCAACGATATCTCTCATTTTTATTTTGTTCTTCTATTTGTAACATATAAGATATTGTTTATTGTTTACTTAAGAAAACAAAATTTATATAAAAATCAAAGGAATTCCAAGTGCAATAGCCAACTTTTGGCAATCCACCAACAAACTAAACTTTTTCAATCACAGCGCCAATGCGTCTGCCCAAATATATTACTTTCTAAATACATTTATAAACTATTTACAACAAACTACTATACAACAAGCGAATACAACTTCCGATAGCAATAAATCATCGGCATAATAGTGAGGTGAGGTATTTTAGTATTCCTTTATATTTTTGTATTTGTTTGAACAAATTTACTTAATAGAACCGTTAGTATTTATAATTTAGTATGCATAGATTGTTTATGTGCAGTGTAGTAGATATAACTAATAATGTATACAGATAGATAATACTGAAGTGTCTGTTTGTAATGTTAAAATAACAGCTTTTTACTAAATGCATATGAAATTTTTTGTCTCTCTGTCTGTGTGTTTGTTCGGTTATCCCCCGAAACGGCTGGACCGATTTTGACGGGACTTTCACTGGCAGATAGCTGATTTTATAAGGAATAACTTAGGCTACTTTTATTTTAGAAAAAGTATCAGGGTTCCGCGCAAAAAAATAAAAACCTATGAAATTGTGAACAAAATCGCACCTAGGGATGCACCCGAGCGAAGCGAGGGTAAGTAGCTAGTTCTCACATAAAAGTAATGAAAAAAAGGAAAGGCGACATCGTACGTTATATTTGAATGCAGGGCTCCTTTTTTCATACAGTTTCAACATGCATTATTCTTCTACTGAAAGTCCAACACCTAAAGCCTTATGCATGGCGTAAAAGTATTAACGACCTAGAAAAAAAAAGGAAACTGCTATAGACGTTGCGGGCGCCAGTTAGCACTCCAGGCGTTAATTACGAACCTCTACTGACTCAGACTGGCATCGTTTTCAATTCATTTGCATCTCACTCGTAACAAAGACATTATTCGCAGTTTCTAGACTTGATGGCATCATATGAGGCGTATCGTGCTATCGGAAGAAAATTATTTAACCAACCAAATAATCACAATGAGTTGAAATTCCAAAATAAAACAAAAATGCAACTCAAGGTTCAGTCTTAAGATTAAGGTTTGTTGATTTTAGGATGTTTTTAATTATCTCGTTTCACTCGTTAGTGGATTTAAAGCCTGGTATTTAAATACAGGAAACAAAAGTAGGTTGAGTGAGACGGTGATTGATGATCCTCCATTACGATGTCGGAGAAAAAATGTGGGCTATAGTCCATTGGGTAGGACCATTGCAACAAATACTGAGAAGTACACGAGACATAAAAGCGCATTGTCGCATATTTGCTGCTATCTTTCCCACGATACAGTATCTCTTTAAAATTAACAATGAAATTTTATATAGAGAAGTAACAACTTTATTCCGAAATGATAAAGTTGAAAATGCTTTAATCGCATTCAGTGATTTATGAAGTGTTTAGGATAGTATACATTTAGATGCGATCGCTAAGAGACCATTGTTTAAGTTCTAACAATTATTGTTTTAGTTGCGGAATTCTATTGCTTTTTTTTTTCTAATATCGTCAACGGTGGACTCTGTTGACCTTCTAATTGAGTTGTGTCAGTCCATTCGTAGAAATCTTTGCAAACATCCTAAACAGAAGGTGGTTTTTGTAGTCTCCGATACAATTGTTGAAATCGAAACCTATTTATTATTTCATATCTCGTTATTTATCTGTCCTCGATCGTAGCAATCACGATAAGTTCACTTGGAACGTGCCAGACCAACCCAGTCCATAGATCGGTTTCCACGATTCGCAAATAGCGCATTTACCTTGCGTAAGGCGGCTGGCGCAACTGTATTGTCTCAACGCATCTAGAGCGACGATCCGTGGCTCCTAACGCCTACTGGTTGTGCAACACCATATTTTACTAACGATGTTCTAAAACTAGGAATTGGTTTTATTATACTAAATTATTTTATTAAAAAAAAAAAATTCTGCAAAATTTTTAAATACTGGACTGTGGCCTGATCCCCCTCGAATTGAAGGGAGGCCCGTGCCCAGCAATGGGACGTTAAAAAGGGCTGAATACAACCATACTATCGATCTGTACACTGAGCAAATATCAAATACAGTTGTTCAATTTCTTTTTCTAACAAGCTTCTGTCAAAGGCATGTGCCTGTTTTTACTTTATTTCAGTAGGTATATTATACGTAATCTACGCTTGTTACAGTGCAAATTACCCAATTATGACAAAAAGTTTTCAGCAATATACATATATACTTGGTTCATATTCGACTCTTAATATATCCATATTTCTATCGTATAAGTGAGTATTTATAAAAATATAATTTCCAAGGTGTTTTAGAACACATATTACAAATATTTCGTAAAGCCAGAGTCTCCTCACAATGATGTCTTATTAAACACATGCACAGTCAATTAACTTACTCGTGCTCCATTACCTTCGTCCCAGTTTCACAATGTATGCTCTCCAGCTTATCACCTGTGATAACAATTGTGCAAACCATTGCGGCACAGTTCCAGTGATAGTGGGCGTTTAACTGCGATTTCTTATGGCTCTTCATAGTAGGCGGATCTGAAGTAACGTAATTGTGCAAGGGAACGATGACCACGACATACTCGTATATATAGCGGATATTTTGGCAGGTTTATTGTTTTTTGGTTTTCATTTTTTGTTATTACCTTTTTTTCTTATTTTAGTATGAGCGAAAATCGTTTTACTTCTCAAGTAACTGAGGAAATAATTAAAAGTATCTAATAATAATAAATAAGCTAACTGAACACTTATTAACAACAAAATATTTTTATCCTACCAACACCTCTACATTCCAAGAAAAGATATATGGCTAAACAAAATGAAAGGAAGTCGATTTACGCCCTATGGTGTGTGCTTACATGCTATCCGGTACGGTGATGGACAACTTACACGTTCTAATATTAACCTTAAGATCAAATTTCAACTTAAATCAATATAATTATATATTTTATTATTATAAGTGAAGTACGCCAACCCGCACTTGGCTGGCGTGGTGGACTACGGCCTCATCTCCCACGTATTGAAGAGAGGCCCGTGTCCAGCAGTGGGACGTCAAAAAGGGCTCAATACATTATTATAATTGCTACTGGAATGTTTATTTATTTTTAAACTACTAAGGCAGCGCGTGTCTGAGGTCTGAGACGTACAAGTAAATGACTTTGCCATGTTATAACGGCTTCCACGGTTCCTGTGGTGTTATTAATGTACTGCCTTACAAAGTAAGAAATGTCATTATTTTTAATCTTATTAAGGCCACATTTGGTCATGTATATACAAAAAATTGTATCTGTCTGTTGTTTCAATCCTTTCGTCTAAAAATAAAAGGTAGAGTCAGAGGTAAACACTTTTCTCGAATTTATAATACAACAAAAACTTTACCAAGATAGCATAAATATTGACGTTTACTGTATTTATTATAGGTGAATTATCCTTCTGATTCTGTTGACCCTTTATAAAGCGTTGAGGCCACGCTAAATGTCGGAATGTGTCGACAAACGTAAACATTTAATAACTATTGAATTTCGACGCCTGTCCACAGCGCGCTACTTCCAGGAAGTCACACCTTTTAAAAATTTACATGCCACTGTCGATTTATTTAATTTAAATATCTGAATTGTTAAATATATACACAAAATATATAATAACATTTAATGTTTAAGTGTTTTCAAATCGAATATTTTTTAAGCAGTTCAAAAGTCTACGCTTTTTTAAATCATATAATGTCATGGTAGTGTCATATTCGTGAAATTAAAAGGAACCTAATTAGTTTATGAGAATCAAGCTATAAAAAATATATTATGTACCTACAGTAAAAAATTAACATCTTTTAAAAGCTTTTATTTAGAAACTGTTAATAATCTTCTTATTTTGATTAATATTTTTTGGATACGATAGGAGTATATTCATTTTGAAAAAAAAACTATTGGCTCACCCTCGCTTTGCTCGGGTTCACCTCTATGAAAACAAAAACAAACCTATCCCACAGGAACCGTACATTTTCCGGGATAAAAAGTAGCCTATGCGTTAATCCAGACTAAAATCTATTTTTGTGTCAAATTTCATCCAGATCCGTTCAGCCGTTCTGGCGTGAAAGAGTAACAAACATCCGAACATACTCACAAACTTTCACATGTATAATATTAATACGGATTTAAAACAATCAGCAGATGTTTAAAGTTACTTCTAATCAAATAAAAATGGATATTGCTCAGTCTGTCACAATATATTAAAGTGCATACTCTGTACGATCATGAAAAGTATAAATAAAACATGTTATTTATCGGTGTCTGAACGACTACTTGGGGCCTCCAGAAAATTTCAAGTCCGTAAGTCGACGCGGGCCAGAGATATCGAGTACGAAAATCGGAGTCGAATACGGAGAAAAGTAATTATTTTCTCAAAAAAAAAAAAAAAACTAGAAATGGTGTCAGCAGCAGAAAAAATCAAAATAAAACAACTAAAACAAACAAAACAATCTTTGGTACAGTCGGCTACATAAATTTGCTAACTAATCTGCTAGTTTTGTTGGCCAGTTTCAGCGACGTTCAGACTTATGTTCGTATAGAGTCTTTATTAACAATTGTCAAGGTTTCTATATCTAAAGGTTACTCGGATAAATTGTTAATTGATTTTAAAAATAATAATTATAAATGAGGATGATGACTTCTCAGCGCTATTATCATCTGTCGTTATAATTTTATAATATTTCTAAAAGCTTATAAAATGACATAAACAGTAACATTTTTAGAAAAAAGAAATTATATTCGCAAGCTATTCTAATTATATATTATAAAGACCACACTAACAAAATTATCGAAACCCATAGTGTGGAATGAAATTAGACAGTCATTGTCAACCAATCAACAAACAATGGCAGAGTGGCTCCGCTTACTGACTCTTAATCTATACATTCAATACCATATAATCAAGTTTTGACTACAATAATATTAATATATAACCTTTTAAATAAATACTGATAAAAACAAAAAAAAATGCTAAATTAAGCGAAAACGTAGTTTGGACATTGGAGTATGTCGCAAGCTCTCTTTGTTTACTTTGAGATATAATAAATCTTAAACATTATAGCCTACGGATAAAACAATTAATGTACGAACATAAAATTAATTATTAAAAATAATAAATACATATTTAATAAAATACTTGCTTTTATTAACAAATTAAATATCTCATATACTTGCTACCTGACCTTACGTTCACTGCCCGTTAAACGTGACGTGAAACCGGTGTTATTGGAACGGGCGGGTTGAATATCGTAAGTAGGCGGATGGAGCAATCTTTGTCGTATAAAATTCAAGAAACAATATTTCTAGCTTTTGAAACATTCTTGAAGTCTTAGTATCTTCCTTCATTGGTCTTCATCAATGTTGAGATATTTCATGCTGTTTGGTTATTGCAAAGATTGCTCTTTGTTTTAACCAAATGAAAAAAATAATATCTATACAGATAAATAAAATTGGAGTGTCTGTTTGTAATATTAAAATAACCGCTTTTTAACTAAATACATATGGATGGACACGGTGCATATACCAAAACAACATTTTTTACAATTTTTGTCTGTCTGTCTGTTTGTTCCGGCTAATCTCGGAAATGGCTGGACCGATTTTGACGGGACTTTCACTGGCAGATAGTTGATATAATAAGGAGTAACTTAGGCTACTTTTCTTTTAGAAAAAAAAATACGGTCCCACGAAATAAAATTAAAACCAAATTAATAAAATTAATTTTGTTTTAGGAAACAACGTAGTATGATCCAAGTGACAAGACAAGTTATATCAAGACTATTTCAAATATTATATTATCAAAGTGGAAATTTTATTTATTATCAGCTATCATCTGAACGTTTTTTATAAACAGAATATTACAAACCAAAGTCAACGATTCCATTATATTTAGACGCCCACGCGACACCACTCCGCCTCTTTTGAGTCACACGCGTCTTTTACAGTCCATAAAATCGATCAGTCAATAGTAACTGTCTGTCACTGCCACTGTCACGTCCGTCGAGTCACCTCCAACTTGTACCAGAAGTGCCCTGTTATGTCAGTTAAAATTAATATCCTTGTGTATTTTTTGCACACAAAAGTAACCTGACAATGATATATACCTGTCTAATTATTCTAAAGGAAACCTTTGTTTGCTTTATATATAACTTACTAACTAAAAGTCGGTAATATAATCTAATTTTAACCGTCGTATCGCTCTGAATCTTTGTAAATATGTAAAATCTGGATGACAATAAAACGTGGTACAATATAATTGTCCTTAGTAATATGTACTTTTGAGTTTTGTCAATTTAGTTCGTTTCGACTTCGTTTGGATTAAACTAATCTCTTACTGTTTCTGAATAGCGTTTTCATGATTTATTTACTTTATGCAACTTTCATATTAAGGAAAAACAGTCTGGTGAATTCAAATGTTTATACCGTTGTCATGTTTCCACCCATGTCATAACATGGTATTGTCTTAAAGAATCAAGGAATAATGTTACTCCTATAAACCATATCGTATGTATTATATTGGTCTTAAAGTCTCATGCTCCGTACGTTCCAGCCTAAAATGTAAACTCATTCAAAGATTTTCTGACGATCGTTATAACGCATTATCTTGATACGTCGTGTATTGGGAGCAGAATAAGGAGTCACTGTGCTATAAAGATTTTATTTTAGTAATAGGTGCTTACGCAAACTATTATACTAATTAAAAAGAAAATTCAACGACGCATTTCAGATGTTCAGACTCGATATGTTCAACTTACACGTTATCACGGTTTGATTCAGCGCACCCTGTTAGTTTCCATCCGTATCTAATACTAATAAGTGGGCAATTCACCCGTATGTCGTACAAATCGCTTGCCGTGTCGGTTCCGTGTCGTGACCGGGTCACACGACGTCCGACATTTCAATGGACCTTTTTTCTCTACCGGCTAGGGATAAACGAAGACTAGGAACTCACTAATTGAGTGTTTGCGGCGTTTTTGATGTCGTTTATGTTTTCTTGGCTCAAGTGGAAGCGATCTTGAATTAGCAACTGTACCTGCATAGGATAAGGTCCAGAGTAATTGGCAATGAGGGAATTGCCCTTCTAGGAAGCACTTGTCGCAATCGTTAACACTTTTTTACATTACCGGTCCAGCAAATAAAGGTAATGGTATAAGGAGGGATATATGAACGTCTTTTTCTTACTTTTTATATGTAAAACACAAAAAGCAGAATATTTCACATTGCCGCTTTTAGTATAATTAAAGTTTGCAATAACATTTTGTGAAGTTTAATTTCAGCATGAACTGGGGCACACGGTTTCAAGGAGCACAATGGGAATAAAAGCTCTTTAACAGTAATTGGAAAGTACGTAGCAGCGAACCAAAAGTCGTAACCTAAAATTTTAAAGCAAGACAAATTTTAGAATTTTTCATATTTAAATTCATAATAAAAAAAAACTGATATAATATAAACTTTTATTAACTGGACAGGTAAAAGTCAAGGTCCGTTGTGATAAACAAGTTGTAGGTACTCGTTTGCTTGTTAACTAACATTGTAAAGGCCTATATAAATATTTGATCGAATGCCCACAGCTACTATCATAAGTCGAGTCAAGTGTCCTCCAATTTTGCATGAGAATATGTAAAAAGAGTCAAAAGTGACGCCATAGGTGTGAGTTATTTTTGAGTCTTCAAAAAAAGGATAGTTTTGTTTAGGTGTATGTTACGCTATATCTTCACTAATTATGAGCCAATTTTCATCGTCTATTATACATTTATACAGATGAATAAAATGGAAGTGTCTGTATGTAATGCCAAAATAACAGTTTTTTAATGCATAATATGTAACGCGACGTTGGCGAAGTAAATTGCGCCCAAATGGCGCTCCTAGGAGCTACGAAACCAAAGACTTGAATAGAAATTATATACGGTAATTATAAAAACAAAATTTTGTCTGTCTGTCTGTTCCGGCTAATCTCCGAAACGGGTGGATTTTGACGAGACTTTCAATGGCAGATAGCTGATGTTATAAGGAGTAACTTAGGCTACTTATACTTAAAAAAAAATTAGGGTTCTACTCAAAAAATTAAAACGCACCTAGGGACGCACCCGAGCGAAAAGAGGGTAAGTCGCTAGTTATACATATGTTTATTGAATAGTTGTTATACCTTAAAAGTATTTAATACTTATAGTATTATATTATATTCATATAGTGGAATATACTTTTATTTTTACCTTGGAACTAGCAATAACCATAAACTAAGCGGCACAGAAAAAAGACGGTTGACATAATTAAAATTAAGTTTCATTTTAAATTTCGACATCGCGAATTAATTAGCAAGTTTTGTAGAGACATTATATTTAATTAATAGTCCTTTGAATGTTATAAATAAGTAAGTAATTAAGTACTTTAAAATATTTCCGAATTATCATAGCTGTATTCATAAATTATCGCTTTATAAGATCATTAGGTATTTATATTTACTAAATATGAAATTATTATTATATTCGAGTATATATCATACTTGCGTGATAAACAAAAACAAATCTTTTCTCAATCTAACCCAAGGGAATCGCACATTTTTCTAAAAAAAAAGTTGCCGCCTATATGCTATAATTGCAGTCTATGATCTATCTCTATGCCAAATTTCATCCAAATCCGTTCAGACATTCTGGCGTGAAAGAATAACAAATATCCATCCATCCATCCTCACATTTATAATATTACTAGATGGATATGTATGTGTACATTCAAAATAGCATGGCAATAAAATTAAATCCATTGATACTGCTGATTATTCAATTATTATAATATTAAAAATGATTCAGCCCAATTATAAATGAAAACTTTCTTGTATATCTATACAGATAAATAAAATTGGAGTTTCTGTTTGTAATATTAAAATAACCGCTTTTTACTAAATGTATATTGATGCATATACGGTACATATACCAACACAACATTTTTTACAATTTTTGTCTGTCTGTCTGTTTGTTCCGGTAAGGAGTAACTTAGGCTACTTTTATTTTGGAAAAAAAGTAGGGTCCTACAAAAAAAATAAAAACCAAATTAATTAATTAATTTTGTTTTGGATAGCAACCTAAGGACGAACCCGAGCGAAGCGAAGGTGAGTCGCTTGTATTTATATAAAATTAATAACTCACAAAACCATTTTTATCAATAGATATAAAATAAATTTCGCAATTAAAACAACATGGTTACTAAACTAGATATTTTTTGTTGCTTACACCTACAGAATTGTTTTTCCTAAGCTATCGGTGATCTGCGCCTGCGCAGGTCTTGCACGCGCACTAATAAGTGGTTGGACGTCCTTGCCGTAAGTGCTGTGTGTTACTTTTTAATGTTGAATTATAGAATATAGCGTATTTTTATGATACTTTTATAATAAAATATGTTAACAAAATGAATTTTCCATCATACATAATATGTACATACATATTTAATATGCATATTCTTTTTAAACCGTAAAATCTCGTAATTTATTTTCGCATCAGTACCTAAAGATTAGAACCTTTCGATGTATTAAGTATATCTTACAAAATCTACACATATTTTAATAAATTATCAGTATTATCTCTTGAATATGCATATTATCTGCGCTAGATATACGAGTATGTATAAGGTTGCATTCCATCGTCCTTTTTAACAACGATTACGGTTATAAAGTCAGCTCAAATCTATATTCTCATATATTATAGTTTTTAAGGGCATCGTATTCAATATCGTGCACTAACTATAAGATTCACGATTTCATAACGCTACACTTACACTCATTTCGAGTAAAATGACCCGAAGCCAACTTTCGAGTTACATGATCCACTAGCATACCTACATGGTGAGCACGAGTAAAATTTCACACAATTTTCCCATATTAGTATTCTCGAGTTTCCGCAATTGGCGAATCAAATTAGTTCAGTTCGACCGTCCCATTTGAAGCGATTTCACTCATAAAGCCAATTGCGCCCGCGCATTGTTTCGAATCGAAAGTAACGCTTATTCCCTTTTTAAGCGTGCGAAACCTTATGGTTTGCGGTTCCGGCAACACTTTATTGCGTCTTAACTTTAAACTGCGGGTGACGATATTATTTAAAGTTAACAAATTGACTTAGTTTTTACTAAGCAATTTACAATGTGAAATTTAGGCAATTTTGTAGTTATTTTTAATGTTAGGTAAGCGTTTGGACTAATTGGATTAAAGTGTGGCTACTAATGAATGCATTTACCTTGTCGAACTCACTAACTTGTATATGGTGGTAATTAGATTTCCATAATGGCTGCAGTTTCCGAATTAACGTTTTTTTTCAATTGTTTGAAAATACTTATATTATAAATGTGAAAGTAAGTTTGTTTGTATGTCCTGGATTGATATAATTTTTTGTACGGAGATAGTTGGCTGAAGAGTGATGTTATTTTTTACTGCGGGAAAATATCTCATTCCCACGGATAAGTACCTACGTTATAATAAAGTTTACTTATACATAGGGTTTTCAGTGTGATATGATTTTCTATCGGGAGAAGGGGTTATATATAAATGACTGACAAATATACTTATTTATGTACATATTATGAATAAGAACCTACGTTGTATAACTATCGTTTACATTGAAACACGCGCTCGCGGCGTTAATATAAAATTTTATTTAAATTTATTGTACGTGGATTGGTTTACTCGTATTTCTTAGTCCACAGTGAAGGGCATATGCAAGTAGGCCTTTGAGTGCTGTGCACGTCAAGAGCGGTGGCTAGAGTGAAGTCTGCGTTGCAAATAAAGAGAAGATTTCAACTTTAAAAGATTATATTTTATTAAAAAAGTATATAACTTCATATTTTTGATCCACTTTCTTGTACTAATGTCTATTAACTCTTATCTCTTTATCTACATTATATATATTTTACTAATTTATTTTTATTTAAATAAATACATTATAATGCTTATTGGATATTCTCTTTAATAGCTTTTAGTAGAATATTTCTGCTGTAAAAGTGAAATGATTACAAAACAATCTCCCTTTTCTTGCTCGATTATCATATCTCCGATCAGACGACGTGACTGTATGGGAACATCGCAGCGGTAGATTGTATGGAATCTTTTTAAATTGCGCGGAGATGCGGCGTTGTTCAAAGGAGCTTGCAGGGAAAGTAGCTGCCGGATGTAGGGTATTCTACAACAAGAACATAAATCGCTAGTCGTAACCAGAAGGCCCTTTGGCGTAATATTTGTTACTTAGTTTCTGTTTCCTAAGACACTGGAATAGATGAATTACTAGATAGCCTTCATCCCATGTATTTGTGTGTATATTACGTGATATCTTGACCACTTGTATGCATAATTCCATTTCTATATAGATAAATAAAAATGTGTGTGTTTGTAACGTAAAAATAACAGCTTTTTACTAAATGCATACGAAATTGTATACGTTACATACAAGAAAAACACATATTTTTTTTAATTTTTGTCTGCCTGTTTATCTGTCTGTCTGTTTGTTCCGGCTAATCTCGGAACCGGCTGGACTGATTTTGACGAAACTGCTGGCAAATAGCTGATATTATAAGGAGTAACTTAGGCTACTTTTATTTTAAAAATAATTAGGTTTCCGTTCAAAAAAACTAAAACATACCTAGGGACGCACCTGAGCGAGGCGTTATCGTAAGTTAGCGTTTATTATAAAGTTTGTCGGGTGGTTCCAAAAATCATCCCCATAAGACTTTAATAATTATTAAAAGTTGATTTAATTTTTTAGTTAAAAAGTAATTATTTGTCAGATCATTTTGTCTAATCCCCACTAGGCGCCATTGATCGCATAAGATATTTATGGAATCTAAGAACTGGTTCCTATTTTTTATGCCTTCCAGGCACCCAGGTTGTTGTCCCGTACAATTATCTTGGCTATAAGGAAAGGTCTCCGACATTTTCCCCGGACAACTTCGCGTTTCCATAATGGACCTATTAATTTGCCATAAATCAAATGGCCGATTACATGAAGTTACGTCAACGTGCGACGGCTACAAATTTAATACTATATAAAATATTATATTACCTTCCCCATTTATAGATAGAAATAGAAATTTTTCCATCATTTTATTTTCTTAAGGGCTCTATAAATTATTGAAATTGACAATAATCTAATTGAAAATGAATAAACAAATATAAATCTCTAAACTTTATAGCGGTCGTCGACGCACCGTGAAAATCCACTTATTGTCATTAAAAGGTTCATTGTTAAACGTAATAGATACGACTGAATCGTGCTGCAGCCATTGTGTTGCGCTTATGATAAAGATTGAATAGGGCGCGCGTGCGCAGCGGCCAGCCTTCCGGTATACTTGACCCGATTTGCGCTCATTACATGCCTAACTATTTTATTATGAATAAATTATAAAAAATATAAACTTATACTCTTAAAAGTTTAAGCCAGATGTTCTGATGTATATAACATTTTCCTGAATTTATGCGGAATATTTGAAATTTTAAATTAAACTATCTTTTAGGATTTTTTCGCGGATTTATTTTAATTTTTGGTTCTCGACGTTTCGAATGCTTCAGAACGATCGTGGTCACGGGAGAGACTTTCTATCAAAATAAATCCGCGAAAAAATAATTTTATTTAAAACATGATGTGACATGATGTTTATCTCAGCATTTCTGATAATATTAATTAGTAGATATAGATATAACGATTAGATTTAATGATTCTTTTGGTATTTGAAAAATATCTTTAATTTTAATAAGCCTATAAACAAGAAATTGATTCTCACGGGAAAATAGAAGGTCTCGCCTCTCATCGATCTCGCACGGATTTAGCATTGGAATAGAATGGCTCATTTATCAAAATTGCATAAGTAAATATATTTGTGTGGATTCATTCAAAATCTTTACTTTACGAAGATGAAATATTAGTACCATGTTATATACAACTGTAACGCACCCGTAATACATTTAAAGTAACTCTAGTAGTCTTAACTGATGTAGTAATTCTTTCGGAACACTTGCATACGTTTTCAAACATAGAAACAAACATTCATGGAGCCTGTGCGCTAAAGCATTTGATAAATGGATATTGTCAGTTTGTCATTCAGTAACGCTTACGCCATTCGACATTTACTGCGCATTTGGAATACAAAATAGCGAAATTCAATCACGCGCCCGCCTAAATTTGCACGAGAAATCTCACGTTTCGCCGGCGAATATCTCGGAATCGTAACATTGATGTATCGATTGAATCCAAGCTGGTACAAAGTAAGCGTAGGAAACACTGAGGTAAATATTTATTAATCTTGGCTTTTGAGAATTTTAGCTAAATTTGGATAAAATTTTCTACAAAGTGTAGACTACAAAATACCTACTTAGAACACAGTCCAGAATTGTTTATATTATTATAGACAGTCTCTTTATGAGTTAGAGAAACAAAGTATGACTATCGCATACTTTAGCTGCCATCCTGTTTTCAACTGTCCAGCGACAGCGTTTGAATCGTCTGATGGATTTATGACTCCCTGTTGAATGTAACAATGTCGCGATTCTAACTGGACGCGATGTTGCACCGCAATCTGTAAACTGCGTCCGTCTCGAAGTGTCCAATAGCTAAACAATTGACCCTAACTGCACTCGGAGTGAGGTATCCGGGAGACAAATCGGGAAACCTGTATTACGTACATGTTGTTTATCGTATTTATTGAGGACAGCTATCCTTCACGGCTCAGATGTGGACGAGGTATTGAATTCAGTGACCTTGGTAAAATACCGAGTTCTAAGAAAAAATGTTTTTACGTACATTTTACAGTCATCCTTGTTAAATATATAGAAAATCTATAGTGGCCTAGTTAAGTTTAGAACGAATATATGAATTAAAGATAGTTTTCCTACACTTTTGAGCATTGAGAAGTATAATTTCTTGAAATAATGTGAAATTATGTAAGCCTAATGGTAATTTGTGAAAATATAGCAAATTGTGTCTTAATATAGTTTATTTTTCTTTTTCAGGTAAGATCATTATTATTTATCATTGCCACGAAGAATTTCTGCACTCGCTGTTAAACATAGATAGGTAAGAAAATATTATTTAAAATTCAATATTGCACATTCTTATTTGACTTTTTTGCTAAACAGTAATTGATCTATTTCTACAATTATGACATTCTGAACTATATACCTAGAATCAAGGCGATTATATTTTATAATACGATTATAATATTATTTTCTTAAGAGAACAATCCTAATAGTTTTCTAAGAATCTTAGTATAATTGTTATCTATAGATCCTTCCAGTAACATTTCATTGGCTTCGGTTATTATTTGCAAATAAATTAACAATAGCATTCTTAATGTCTCAATACAACCTATAAAATCAGCATCTGATGAAATAACACAGCGCACACCACAATTGCATCGCAACCGATCATTTAGACGTAAATGCAACAATAAATGGCACTACGAAAAGGATCCCGTTGCATTCATCGATTTTGACATTTATTTTCCTACTAAAGATCATCATCTGTAATCGTTACTGCGATTATAGGTCTTGTTGGTCTAACAATACATGATATACCGGCTTGCGCGATCCGTTTTGACAGATACACATTATCTCCTAGAGGAATATATAGACGTTATTAGTTCAACATCGAGTGCCTATTATCATTTTAACCCCCGGCGCCGTTCGGCCATAGCGAGTTCCTACAATTACAGAGTTGCGATCGAATGGATTATACTTTCTGACGGTAAAACACTCGAGTGGCTTACGATGATATTGTCGCCACAATCAAGTCTTATTAAAGATAATTAAAAAGAATTCTGAATTGCCTTGAACATTGCTTAAATTATAAGGGACATGCTAATAATATAATTAGTGAAGTTATTTTTCGGACGCGTGTTTCGCGCATTAATACATTTAAAAGCTATGATGCGACGAATCGGGTATGCGGAAATAATCAAAGTAGCAATTAGTATTTGATGAATAAATATTTAGTATGGCAATAGAGTCATATTGACATATCGATAGTATTGTGGTCTTTCATATTCGATCGTGCGCCTGCGCATCTCGTCTCGGAACGGTATCGTTGCGTGCACGGTTATGCAACTCGGGCGACGTCCTTGCGGGTGCGGGGGCGCAGGCGCGGGGGACGAAGGCCGAGTCAGGGCGCCGACCCTGTTCGGTAACCACCCCGCTTTTTGTTACCAGGCCTGGAACCAGTCTAAACGAGTCCTGTTGTTAATCGCTAGTATCGCATGTTTTTTCCTAGCTACTAGATAAATCCTCCGAGGGTAATATGCCAGACGCGGTGTAAAGTAACATGGTCGTGCGTTAGGAATGCAGATGCCGTGACTTTCTTGAGTTTACATTTTAAGTATGCAAATATATGCTAATTAGAATCATTATTAGATATACAACTCGAGTAGAATCGACACCGAGCCAAGAGAGATAAACGGGAGATGTGCAACGTTGTCGGCGTTTAAATTCTCTTGTTTTTAGTGCGACATCACTATTATAGTAACCGTTGATGTACCAGTCGCCTTGTAACCGCTCTTTATGCCTCAATCCCTTCACCGTTTGTAAGTAATATTCCGTGCGATAAGGGCAGTTCGTGACTGGAGTTATGGCGAAATACCAATGCAGGTGAGCGAATAATGAACGTTTTATTTCATATCAACAATTGTATATGACGGACGTTGGACTGTTTACTTTTGAGCCCGGGCAATTCACAAATGTTGTAGATACATTGCTTAGACTAATAAAGGATATATTTACGATACAGTGTTACAATAATCGTTACATTACCCATTCAATTGGTATCGACTACGGAATGCAATAGTAGAAAGCTAACAAACTCCTCGAATCATATAATTTCTACGGCGGGCTGCGGGCAGCGGCGCCTCAATAAATAACGCAGATAGAACTATCGCGCTTGCGTTGTTTGACTCACATCTACGCCTCATTGTTCTGCCGTTTGAATATCAGCGCGGATTAGAATTACGATTGTACGACCGTATACATCTAGCTTTACAAAGTAACTATTCGAATACATAAATATAAAATGTCTGGAGTGATGGCGTTTACCCGTTTATTATACAGTTGAGTTATACTTATACCGGATAGGCACTCGAAGATGTTGTCAGGTTAAGTTTAAGGACTCCACGACGAGTCGCGTCGAGACTTCATAATGAAAATAATGACATTAGAAAAACGAAATGGCCATGGTATAAAATATCATCCAAAGTCAACGTTAGAAAGAGAAAAAAAAATTTTTTTCTTTAAATGTTTTCTTAAAATTTGTTGTGTTAATAAATATTGCAGTTACACAGATATTACAAAATATTTCTTTCCTTAAAAATGACAATATTCTCTTAGTAGGTATCGATAACTATTTATTACATAGTATTTAACTATTGTGAAATTTTGAGATTTCTCATATCTCAATAATATAATATTGTATTAATAATTCGTATCGAGATGAGAACAAAAATGTATAAAAAGTTTTTAGTACCTATATTGATAAAGTGTCGGGTTTCTTTTTATTTTTTATAAGATGGATGAATATACCAAATTTTAAGATTGCATGCATTTATTTATGAACGCGTAACGATTTTAAAGCGCGGCCGATTACAAAACATTCAAACGACGCGACGCATCGTATTATGGCATTAAGTGCTTTTGCCACTTAAATATGAATTACGTTTTTACATTTGTTCTTCACGCGATTCTCAGTTTCACTATCACTGACTTACTTTAAGCTGAATTAAATAATGCTGTTCACTGAAAATGCCTAGGTCTTTTTATTGAAACTTAAGTACGCATATGTAACATCAAATATTTTTTTCAATTGCTCTGTGTATTAAGCTTTTTCTACAGTGTGTCTGCATTGTCGACACGATTGGCTCAGTTTGTAGTGACCGGTTGTCGCGGGTTTGAGTCCATCGCCGTGGACATTAAGGGCCTCTGTCCACTACACCGTCTCATACCATGACCGTGCTATGAACGTATCCGGCACGGAAACGAGCACGGCACGGACTACTATGCCCACTAGACCATATCAACAGTGTATCATGCCCGTACATAACGGTTATAGTGACCGTAGCATACGCGTATCATCCGCGTATCAACCGCGTATCATCCGCGTATCATACGCGTGTCATATCCGTATGGTTCCCGTTTTAGTATTACCTGTTGTTTCTAGATAAATATCACTAATATTGAAGTATTACTTATAATATTATAATATTGCCAGACAAATATATTAATATTACCTAATCCTGAGAAATATCGGTACTAACCCATCTTTAATTACGATTATCGCCCATCTCTACAAGACAAGCGGCAATACGTAACGGGCTTAGAACGGTCATCATACGCGTTTATAACCCGTATGCTCATCGGTTCAACAACGTCGCGTGTCAGGCACGGAGCGTACCGGCACCGGCAAAATATTCTCGCCGACAATTGTTGACGCTCCGTGCACGCCACGCGACGGTGCCGGTCGGTGACGGAACGGTCTAGTGGGCAGAGTCTCATACATTTCAATACAAAGAATATTTTTTTGCCTGACACGCTCCTAGCACGGTCATGGTATGAGACGGGGTAGTGGGCAGACTCCTTAATTTGTGTGATAAACACGAATGTTTGTACTCCAGTCATGGGTGTTTATATTTATAATATGTATGTATTTAAATTTATATATGTGTAGTGTATCAACTATCTGGTATCCATAACACAGGCCTCGTAGTATAACATGGAACTAGATGGTGCTGTGTGTTAATGTCCCAACATATTTATTTATTTATTTATTATAGAAAATATCTTTAATAATACAGTTTTACTTCGAGTTTTGTTTTATAAAATAAAAATCTCAACCACTGACCTACGACCACGGCAACTATGCTAGGCCTAAAATAATGACGAACGGAATACATTTTAATAATTATTATTATAATTATCCTTATATAATAAATAACAATGTCCTTTAAATTTTTTGTAAGAAGTATCCTACATACTTTGACACTGACCTGATTCCTTTTCTACATATTCGATGTGTATTTCTATACGAATTGTTTTCCTCATTACATCATTGTTTACAACTAAAGATGATTCGATCAAAGTTTCAGTATAATTTAATATTATAGTAGTGGCGCTATCTTTGATATGTTAGTTTTTTCGAAGAAGTAGATATTTATGAGTTATCAGTATCATAGATAGTACCTACATTGCTACTATCTGCTAATCTATACATATAATAGAATTGTAACTTAGCCGAATCTGTACCTACATTAAATATTTTTTTTAAAATCTTATTGAAATAGACATTATTATCGATGTAGAGGCCAAATCTATAGTTTTTAGAATTTCTGTCTGTCTGGCTGTCTGTCTGTTACCGCATCACAGAAAAACCACTGGAGGGATTTTGATAAAATTTGGTATAGTGATAGCTGGTTATCCGGGTCAACATATAGGATACTTTTTACTGCCCGAAAATATCTCATCTCTGAGAAATCTATACTAAACGTGAAAACGTAAGTAGGGACGAACCCGAGCGGAGCGAGGGTGAGTCGCTAGTAATATATATACTTCTATATCAGTTAATAATTGTGTGGAAATTTATTCAATATAAAGTAACAATTTGTAGGTCAAAGACAACATTTAAGTCCATCAGAGTTTCTTCAACTTCTTCAAACTCATTTTGATCGCAGATAGGCTTCAAAGAATATATTTACTACCTTGTCTTCATAAACTGACAAAGTTGCTTAACTTTCCAGACATTTCTCATAACATCTACATTAGCACATAAAACTTTAACCGTCCGTCCCTCTTTCAAGTTTTCTAAATAAGAGCTAAGAAAATATTTCTTTTTTATATTTTAGTATCCATTGCGTACTAGTCGCATTTATACATATAAAAATACCACTCCAATAAGCAATGGATTTGTACTAAAGTGAATACTACACTTTCTACAAGTGGAAGTGAGGGGCTGTGTCCTTCGCTCGGCGGGAACGGCTGGCCTTCGTCCCGAGTTCCCGACTCAGAGCTAAATATAGCCGCCCTTGGATACGACGCGAAACTGGATTTATCGTTTGCCGGTGTTTTAAAAATCTCGAAAGAAATCTAATGTTGCTACTTAGAAGTTTTTGTTTACTAACCTGAGTTAAACCTTAGGAATATCATCAAATATTGTATGATAGTAAGTCCAAAAATATTTGTTCATATAAAAAAATATAATATTTACTTATACTTAGTCATTTGAATTGAAGGGACGTTGTGCACTATTATGTATTTATGTCAGTTATTCAATCTATACTAATATTATAAAGAGGTACCTAGTTTATATGTTTGTACGTAGCGGGTAATCTCTAAAACTACTGATCCGATTCTCAAAATTCTTTAACTAATACGAAGCTATATTACCGCCGAGTGCTGTAGTTTATGTCTTATTCCGATAAAAATGTGTTTACTGTCTGAAATCATAATAAGTTTAATTGAAGTTTATAAAAAAGTCAGTTGAGTTACTTCGAGCAAAGCGAGGATATTTAGTTAGTTATAGACGAATGTTTTGAGTCCTGAAAGCACAAAGACTTCAATAGCATCTTATGCTTATTATAATGACTAGCGACTCATCCTCGCTTCGCTCGGGTTCGTCCCTAGATTGATTCCTCATACAAAATTTCATCCCCATTTTCACTCTCTAAGGGATGATTTCCGGGATAAAAAGTATCCTATGTCCTCCCCAGGGTCTCAAACTATCTTCTCATCAAATTTCATCTGAATCGGTTCAGTAGATCCAGAGATTACCCCCTACAACGTCAAAAACTCACAAACTCTACCTCTTTATAATATTAGTATAGGTTGCTAATAG
Organism: Fabriciana adippe; assembly: GCA_905404265.1. Taxonomy (NCBI): domain Eukaryota; kingdom Metazoa; phylum Arthropoda; class Insecta; order Lepidoptera; family Nymphalidae; genus Fabriciana; species Fabriciana adippe. Next base: position 15,392,077 of record FR989989.1, read on the forward strand.
CTTTAGAAACAATCTTACAATATGAAATGAGCAATTCTTGTGTATATCTCTACTTATTTTATTTTATGTATCTCGAAAATTGCTCAGATTTGCATCTGTATTTAGATAGGTTTAGCTTTTTAAGTTTATATATACAATAGATGTGTTTTCCGAAAGAAGCTCAGCCGCCCAAGTAGTAATAATAATTCAAAGAAGTTATTTTTTACAAATATATTAACATTACGGTGTTTTAGACATTTGTAGTTTTTTTTTTATTTATTTAAATAAATTTTTTATTTTTGAAAAATAAATATTGTCATCTTATATATTATGGTTTTTTATATTTTAATCTTATTACATCTTGAAAGGTAGGTCGACGTATAATAGATTAACGTAATTTCATAACTTGTGTGGCATTATAAATAAACAAACGTATTATAATTGCAACGCATTAAAACTGCATATATGGCATCGAATCTTAGCGTTAATGGGCCACGTGTGACGGTATCAAGTAACAATATTGACTTCAATAGAATATATACCTTGTTAAAACTCACTAAGGTGTATTTTTCTCTATCTTTGAGAAATTTAAGAGCACCATTATATTTTATAAAATTCCAGCCATCGGTAACACTAATGCATTTTATATATGGCAACTATAAATATGACGTATCGTGTCTAATGCGTGTTGCGGGATGCTGCTTTGTAACTTAATGGATGCATCGTGTTCATGAGAGAGTAGTTTCAAAAATATTGCGCTTGTAAATTATTATTGTTTTATATACGCATTGGAGGTTCAACATTGTTGTCAAAATAATATTATTTTCCATTGAAAAAGTTTCCTATATGAATTTTACACTGAAGAAAGGATTTTTCATAACCATATAATAGACTAGCAACTCACCCTCGCATCGCTTCGGGTTCGTCCCTAGACAAAAACAAATTTATCCTATGGGAACCCTACATTTTTCCGGGATGATATATAGCCTATAGCCTTCCTCAATAATCGGGCTATCTAATGCAAAAAGATTTTTTCAAATCGGATCAGTAGTTCCTGAGATGAGCGCGTTCAAACAAACAAACAAACAAACTCTGCCTCTTTATAATAAAATATAAAAATTTATAATAAAAATAATGTTTCCAGCACGTCTTTCAAAAGATAATTTACCAACATAATGTTGTATTGCTATTATTGACGTCATCTTAAAGCGCCGTCGTGGCGCCCAGTGTGGGTTGCAAATAAATGTTTGTACAAAATAATCAAATATTTGATCCACAAATAATAAGTTGAAATGTCCTTGTTTTATTATTGTTTACCAAAAAAGGTTTTTAAGCAAAAACATATGAGTAGGGTTTGCAAATATTCCATGTAAATATTTTTATACATAATATATTATAGTTGTTGAATTCAGCCCTTTTTAATATCCCACTGCTGGGCACGGGCCTCCCTTCAACCCTTATATTATAGTATTAAGTAATAAGTGTCTAATACTTTATTTTCATGAAGATACCTTTAGAAAAATGTACAGAATATAACTTATAAATTAGTTGTACTCCTCAAATGCCGAGAGCAAGCTAGTAGCGAGTGTCCTCTAGACGAGTGAGTAAATCCACTTCAACAAGTGTAGGAACTACATTCTAAAAACTCAAGTTTATTTATTTTTCCACTGGAACATACAGAATAATTTCATTCGCAGATGTAAATAGCGCAATGCAATTAGGAATGTCGTTGTAACATAAATTCCGGCTCCAAAAAAATAGAATAGACCAATAATAGAATACATCATAGATAATATAATAGAATAGGTCAATAAATAAACAATATAAATCAAGTTGGGTAATTATTACTGTCATTGATTTGCAGTCACAACGCGGTGCAGTTCCATCGTTATTCAAACACGTAGAACATAAATCGATCGGCGTCTAATTTGGTGTGGGTGGCATATTATTGGCTACTGTCGGAAGTTACGTAAACACAATGCAAATTATCTTACAAAAATCCTTATATACTCCTCAAAAGTTTTTTAAGAAGCTTTTCCTTACTTCCACTGCTTTTTGTTACTTGTAGTGAAGAGAAAAGCTTTGAACCCCTTTTTAAGCATATTGCATGTACGGAGGAGCATGAGCTTTGACATAGTTAAACTTTATATATAGAGAAGGACTGCAGAAAACCAAAATTTTTCTTTATTGACTGTCTTTTACCCGCGAATGTGTTCGCGTATTTTATTTATAAATAATTATTTACATGATATAGAGATGGAAAGTTTGTCTGTACGTGCATATCTCTCAATCTATGAGCCCGTTTCAAATTTTTTTTTGGATTTTATAGGTTATCTATATAACTTTGAAAAAAGAACCTCAATATCAATCAAATTTAATGAATTATGGTTGATTTTCAATCACGGGGCGATCACTAATCAATAATCATACTAAATACGTGTGAGTTTTTTAGAGCATCGTTCACAAAAGCTCTACAAAATTTATTAGGCTGTTCAAGCTGGACCTTTCTCACTTGAATTATTCATTTAAGTACACCAGTTTGTTTTAATTTCACAAATTCATATTGCATAATAGTTTATGATGCCGTCTCAGATAACTTTGAAACCTTACGACAAAAGTTGGCGATACTTAGAACGTACGGGTATCTTTGTAATAAATTCTAATATGCCACTCTCGTCCCAAAACGTCGCAGATCGAGTAGGGCGCCGCGTAGGAGATGTTTTCAACATTCTAACAGTCGTATCAGATTCCTAACTGTACCGGCGCACACTTTACCGTTGACACCGATACGGGATACAACAATAAAAATTCAATTCAACCATTATACGACGCTTTATGTAGAATACCATTGTATTGCGCAATCCTTGGTTGGCGCCGCTTGGTTATGAAATTAGTGCATCTAGATGACTATGTAAATTAGATATGTTTTGTAACTCAAGGTATACGTAGAATTTTTTAATAAAGGGTGCGGCCGAGGAAATCGTTAAATTCCTATCGTCTATAAGTTATTTTGATTGTTTCAACGTTTTCGCTCAAGTTGCGAGCTTAACATTTTTATTTTTGCTGTTCTTTTAACACACAGAGTCTAGATTTTGATTTTTTTAGTCTAGTTTTGACGACACGTTTGACTTAGTTTGTAGTTGTATTTTACTTGCTGTGCCAGCGGTCGCGGGTTCGAGTCCCGCTGGGGGCATTCATTTGTGTGATGAGTACTAATGTTTGTACTGCAGTCATGGGTGTTTTTATTTAAAATATGTATGTATTTATAATTATATATATGTGTAGATTATCAACTATCTGGTATCCAAAACACAAGCCTCGTAGCTTACCATGGAACTAGATGGTGCTGTGTGTTAACGTAGCAACACATTTAATATTTATTGTATCAACATATTTAGATTTTGTGTATGCGTACAAGTATTTGCATATTCAGGTTTTTTACACGCTTCGTGTAAGCACTTCTTTGTGACGCCGCAGACATTGTGTATCCTACGGCTTCACTTACAAGAATAATTGACGTAAACAAGCGAAACGTACCGAGGAAGGCATTAATTAACCCGACTTTTATTTTTTTGATGATTAAGAACATTTTTAAACGATTGTGTCGCCGACTTTATTGTTTCGTTGGCGCCTTATAAAGTAAATGGTAAAGTAAATAGGTATATCACAAGGCATGCATGGAAAAGAATGATTTACTGCGAATAATATTTATAGCCACCTTAAACTTTACCGAGATGAAAAGTTGAGATTTAAGATTCATTATCATTCGCAAAATATAACTTATAAAAACAAATCTGTCCCACGGACCGTACATTTTTCGTATCATATCATACATCCTCACAAACTTTCGCATTTATATATTAGTAGGATTGTCTTCAATTTAAAATTAAAATTACTTAATTATTTACAAAAAAGAAATGTTTCTTAATTTTTATCAATTTTGCTATAAATTGTAGATATAGATATGCAAAGTGCATTAGACAACATGTGTGCTAAAATGTAATAATATTAAATAAAGTATTTCATTATTCTCGTAAAACACTAAGAAAATTACATTTTTTTCATTATAATCGCATTTTCGATGCATCTCGGCTGCTTCATATAATTTCCGACTCAGTACTTCCGTCAACTCCCTAGGGCTCATATGGGACTAGATAAAGTGAAGTCTCATAGTCTCTGACATCTAAAAGCCCTCTGATGAGCATTGCGATTGAGTGCACCATACGACGTAGGGGAAATCCCTTATATTTTGTACAGATTATACACGGGTATAGGATTATGATATCTTCAGTTTTATCAACACGTTTCTTTTGTAATCATTATTATCAGTATGTAAGTCTATAAGTATTAATGTTATCAGTTGTTAACCATGGTTTTTTTCTTGATATGTGCTATCCATATTCCATAAGCATATATTTTCAATATATGTATGTATATTTTATTGCATTTCGAAAAGAAAATTACCAAAAGCAATACAGATACAGTTATTTTTTTATATATTATTAAAAAATATTGTGCCTATATATTGGCACTCAGACTTCAACTACTTAGGGAGCACTTACAAATAAAACTAACCTGGATTTCGTGATAAGTTATCAATGAGTACAAGAAAACGTTATCCACGCGTGGTCTGTCGCAGCAGCTGTAATTGACCTATCGGTCAATGCTCTATTACTTACTACCTTTGATCACGTTATTGCCACAACAATAAATAAAATATATTATTTATTTAAGAAAATTCCACATTTTATAGGGTTATTGTGCTTTATTCATTTCGTTACGTAGTATACCTAAATTGTTAAGATTATTATATGTATGTATGTATTGTATTCAGCCCTTTTTAACGTCCCACTGCTGAGCACGGGCCTCCCTTCAGTACGAAGGGGATCAAGCCATAGTCCACCACGCTGGCCAAGTGCGGGTTGGTGGACTTCACATGTCTTTTGAAAATTTGCTAGGTTCTCTCAGACATGCAGGTTTCTTCACGATGTTTTCCGTCACCGTTAAGACAACTGGTAATCATGTTGGAAATGATTCGCACATGAAAATATCAGAGGTGCGAGACCCGGGATTTGAACCCGCTTCACTCGGTTTCCCAAGCTAGCGCGTTACCACTGGGCTACCAATTCTTATTATATGTATATACAACTATTGCGCTCTTTTTAGCTGTAATTCATTATATTAAATCAATTTTACTATGAACAAAGAATTCTTGTTCTCATATAAATAAATAAAATGTGAAATAACCTTGCTTTATGGTCAATCTCAGATGATCCTTAGTCTTTTTTGCCTATCCCATTCACAGTTTTATACTATTAAGTATATTAATAGTTTTTGCTACCACTGTATGTCTGAATACGTCGTTTATACGCAATTAGACTCTCATTACCCGTTTGTTTCGCCCACGTCCTTTTAATCATGAGTTTGTTTTTTTATTTCACATAATTTACTTGTAAGTGGACCTTTGAATGGAAGTTTATTACAGCTAGCGTGTTTACAATGATATGACATGTGACGCGATATCAGAACATATGTTATCATCTGTATTTAAAAAACTTTATTATTCTAGACATATCCAATCAAAATGCGAATTCATACGAATTTTATCGGTGGAAAACTATTTATTTTCTTATATCAGTGTTTGTTAAAAAATAATATTGTATAGCATGATATAGGTATTAATATATGAAGCCTGGGGCATTCATTCCGTATATATTTTTAACTATACACCAGAACGGTGTTTGGGGTTCATGTTCAAACCAAACGAGGGGTACGTCGTTAGTTTATGTGTCTGGAAAAGTATGTAAATGACCTGCCTACGACTGACTCATTTAAAAACCCTCGCGTACTTTACGTAGTAGGTACCCACTCGAAAGATTACAAACATGAAAAAGTTCAACTTTTTGCTTTTCCAATTTTACTTTGTTGATGAAACTAATAAGAGAAGCTCAGCCAGTCTGAAAAATGTGCTTTATGTGTATGGTGTGGGTATATGTTGCATGTAATTTACTTAAACTTTTAAAAAAATAACTAGACGAAAACTTAAATATTGTAAAAAGTTGTAATTAATATTAAAGGGAAATAATATGCTTATACTAAACATAATATTATAAATATTATATTAAGTTTGTATTCTTGATTTGTGTTGTGAAGAACTCATTGTTTATAATACTTTGATCATAGATTAAAATGTATATTTATTAGCCTTATACATGTTCGATATGAACACTATTACAGTTTTAGATTTGATGACTTTAATGAGCAATATTCTAAGAGAGCCAGGGGGTACAAATGAGCGGTCAATGTGTCATACGTCATCAGGGCATGCAACAATGGCGGCCGATAGCGATAAATAAGGGATTGCGCCGGCGCCACGTATTGTTATACATATTGTGCAACCTGGTCTCTCGCTTTTGTTGTGTCTTAAAGTCGTGGTATATAGCAACGTTCGTCGGGATGAATTACTTAACCTCATAACGCCTAAACGTGAACTCGTGCGCGATTACCCACCTACTTCCACGATTCTAAACGCAAATATGTTGCAACGGCGCCATCGCGGCATCAAGCGCCCTCGTCGGCAATTAGCATTACGTGCGACGTTGTTCAACTGTTTCTCCGGAACTATTAAATTACAGTTGCGGTATGTCGCTCATACTGGATAAAAAGTCCTCGTGTAGCGGACGGGCGAGCTAAAAATAAACGACGGACGGCGATGTTAATGAAGACGACGACCGGATTGGAGTTGACAGCTGGGCTTCGTCTGATGGATTATGTAGGCTAGCCCGAGTGACTGTTGCTTGACACTGAAAATATGAAACTCCTCACTGAATGATTAATGGTAATATTATCGGTATTGTTTTATAAGACATGGAGTGTTGAGGCCATCAGTTATATTTGTGCAATGCTCACTAACGTTTCTCTATGCTTATCCTTCATAAATGACAATTCTTACCGATCACGATTCCTTTCGCAAAGGTGAAAAATGCGCTGAGAATACCACGACTTGTCATTTCTTAGTCACGATCCGCGACCGCGAAATGTCATCTCAGGTGTAAACGTAACGCACGGAGATAACATTTTCCTATTACGGATACATTGCATCATACCTCCTTGTTGCCTTATTGCACACATGCTCTACATATTTGTGTTGTCATGTAATCAGTAATAGATTGGTATTGAATAAAAATATTTTCTTAATGAGAATTTAGTTTTATTCTTGCTCTTAAAGATTGTGATTAAATCGTCGGTAAATGTTTTAGATGAAAACATACCACTCACGTGGTAACTAACATTGTATGTACGTGTACATTGATAAAAAGTAGGTAACCTAAGCTATCACCTATGTTACCTATAGAAGCTATCTTCAATTTGAATTCTATTGAAATTCATCCAGTCATTAGGCATGAACATAAACTGACGTACAAAGTTTCGCATTTTTGAAATTAGTAGTATTTATTACTAGTGTAGTGTATTACCTATATATGTATTACCCTGACATATCACGAATGCTACTCAAATGTCTATAAAATTTTGATTACAAGAGCATCTCAGTTCTAAATTAAATAGAGACCATTTATTTTTAATCGTTTTTTAACCATTTTTTTTATACGTATTGTCAAGGCTATTTAATCAAAACACTTTAAATTTTATTGCTTTAATTAATGATGATCGGGTGTCGAATTTGGCGCATGTGCCCTTGCGCACACCGTATCGCCATAACTTGCCTCAAATCAGCGACGCTCCTTGACCGACGCTAATACGTTTTAAACGCTTCCTTGTTCACGAACGTTCTTTGCTGTTATAGTTTATCATTCAGGAATTAATTATAAGATAGACAATAATAGACAATATTTAAAACATTTACTTCTAGTATCTCCTTAACCAGATAGTTTATTAGAGGCTATCTCTTAATATCCTACTTGTGATTTATTCTGATGCTTGATCCCTTATTTGTAGAACAGAGCCACAACCTAAGGCTAAGGGTATGCTCCCGTTTCCTATTTTGAAAAGACTTCGCCGGCAGAATAGTAATTAAGAAGGCCCGTAAGAGGTTGCCATAGACGGCTGCGTAGTGGGTTCGCACGCTCCACATTGAGTGCGCTCGCGCAATGCGTATAAAATATGAGTGGGTTTGTGTATATGAAGTTGTGACAGTTATATGGTATAATAGCATAAATTCGATACATTAGTGTAGATTAGAGATAAATCTGTCAGCAAAAAGAAATAGAAAAATTTGCTTAATATTATTCACTTAATTTTGTTGCTAGAGATTTAAAATAAAATATAAGTAATTTTAATTAATATAATATAATTTTTATAAGTTTATTTTTACGGAAAACTTTGAGGTTATTTACGTTTATTTGTAATTTTACAAATATTTCGTCTTGATGTGTCATCACCGCCACCATCCATGATCGACAACTAGACCTGAACAGTTACATTTTTAACAGTTTTTCCTGTAAAGATATATGTAGCTAATAACAAAGTATTTTTTAAAAATTAAATTTTACAAAAGCAAAGCTTGTATGGAAAAAAAAATATATCCAGATTTAATTATGTCTGGGTTTTATGCACTTTGGCAAAATTATTAAAACTTATATATCGTCGTTTTTTGAAATTCAACCCTCTAGGAACAAAGGGGCTTAATTTAGGGAATGGTAAACATAAAAAAGTGGCTGCGCGAAGCCGAAACAGCATGCTTATAACTATTAGTACACGTATGTCGTGTGTTTTACGTACAGTTTAGTACATTTGTTTTAGTACATTGTTAAAAAAAACTTATGTTTTTAAAACTTTTTTGGGAAAACGTCTCGAACGCATGATACCTACATATCTCGTCGATAATTGTCATGTTTATTGCAGTAAAATATATATGAATACAATTATGTAGTTAGCCTACTGCACCATTACATTCTGACACTCTTTCTCATAGGTGTTTATTCATAATTTCCTAGAAGTGATAACGGAGTACAATCTTGTCCAAGAGTAAAACATTGTTTTCATACTAGAATGTCTGAGCCGCGACTATAGCTGTTTTATTCTTTCAATATTGCGATACCATCGAACGATCGACACGGACCAATAAATTTAATTAAGCCGCCTGTCGCAGCTTTGCCGGATTATATTTTTATCTGCTTAATACTTGCACAAAAAAAAATACAACAAAGTTCGCAAGTAAGATTAAAAAAGATCGGTTACTATATGTCATGAGAACCCATGATGGTTCAGTTCTTTCTTCTAAAGAACGTAACGAAATCTTATTATAAATTTCATAGTAATTTTTTTATTATATATCTTTTTAATTAGTAAAACTATTTAAAAACATTCATTTTCAAATAATATGAGTGATCCCGAATGGTTGCTGCTAACGTCGTCAGTCTTTTCGGTAAGTTACCGATAATGTAGTAAACACGGATTTGCTTATCCTTGGAAAATTTGAATCATCACGTCTCTGGTTTTAATGCAATCACATAAATATATAATGGCTTAATTCTGAAACTACTTAGAAGTTTCTAGCTGAGGCGTGATTCTTATACTTTTTAATGAATTGCACGTCGGTACATTTATTGCGATAATCGATATTTAATCAAAACAAACGCAACATCAAGCGGCGCGAATCGATTCGACGCGACCCGACGCTTTCCTCGACGGTTGACCGCGCGAACTGGATTTACCTCATGGCTATGTAAATAGAAATTGTGTAAGTTTCAATGAAATACCAATAGAAAGTTTTATGACTTTTTAAATTAGTTCTCTTGTTTAATGTTTGTTTGAATATAGTAATTACTGATGTATGATTTGGACTTAGACGTGACACGTGTAAATTTCTTATACTCGTATGTAAGATTAGGCAAGCTAAAAGAAACATAAACATGCCAGGCACCATTTAATAACGTTCCGATTCCGTCTGATCCCTCGACCCTTGCCCAATATCCCCGTCACGGAAGACCTTGGTTTCTGGTCCTGAGGCGGTCTTTCTAATCGTGACCAGCCCGGCCCGACTCGCCCGGCCTTCGGCCGCCGCTCCCTCGATAACTATCGCGCGGGAATTGTATGCACTAATGCCAATATCGATATAATTCTTTATTGTTTAATAATAAATCAATATTTTATTTATTCATTTAGATGATTGAAATAATTATATAATATTTTACTTCTGGATTTCTGTTTTTCTCTTTTGAACAAGTAGAATATTCAAACAAGACTATTCAGCGTTCATACTTTGCGGTGCTGTGCTTTTAAAGTGGTTGTAGAATTAGAGCCGTTATTAAAACATCAAGCGTTGAATTGGAATTATTAGTATTAGTATTTTACTTAAATCATCTATTCATTCATTATTTATACTCTGTGGACGGGTTTATGTTATATCTCGCTGATACTATACAAGGACGGAGGTCATATGCATGACTCCCCAACTTTGATTGAATTTATAATAACCAAAGAGAAACCTATATTTACGCACATTTATGACACTTCGCCACATTAGGGATGCAGTAAGATCTGTGAAGAGTCCCAAAATATTTTTTCGGTTCCACGAAATGAATAACTGTTTTTAAAACCACAAAAATGGTCAATGGGAAGAGTAATCACTATGACAAACCTAAGTCAAATATACTATTTTATTACGTACATAACATAAATACACGTATGATTTATATTAAAATATCGAGGCAAGTAAGCAGCATGCAACTAACACACTGACACTACACTAACTAACATTTAGTAGTTGTAAAGAAAAAAAAATTGCAAGTATTCCCGCAATTTAAACTGCATTGATCGCCTCCATGTGATGGAGTGACTCACAGTTTACTAACATGTCCGACAAGACGCGACCTTTTATTGCTTAGAATTTTTATTGAATAAAACAATCAACGCACTATTTGTTTCAGCTCGCTATCCGCAATCTTACACAATAGGTACACACATTAACTATGCTCAAATGTGATTCCAAAGTCAAGTTTCTAAAACAGTTATTAATGATTCGTGCAATGGAATTTGACATTGTTCCTCCATCATAAATATCAATTCTGGACAAAAGTTTGACAATCAATACTCAATCGGACTGCTTGTATAATTGTATATTAACCGCACAACGCCTGGTCAACCGATAAATCGACTCTGACAAGTCCTATTATGAAATGTTTTGTTTGGCTAAATATAAACATCTCTGTCTTCTAAATATTCCATACATAATTTTGTTATTTATGTAATCGATATCTACATATTATAAAATTCTAACTGAGTCGAATCTGTACATTAAAATATATTTTTTGGAAAATCTTATTGGAATAGTCATTATTATCGATACAGAGGTCGAATGTATAGTTTTTAGAATTTTTGTCTGACTGTCTGTCTGGGAACGCATCATGAGTAAACCGCTGGACATATTTTGATGAAATTTGGTATGATGATAGCTAGTTATCCGGGTCAACATATAGGATACTTTTTACTGCGGGAAAATATCTCATCTCTGAGAAATCTATACTAAATGTTAAAACGTAAGTAGGGACAAACCCAAGCGGAGCGAGGGTGAGTCGCTAGTATTTATTAAATTAGAATTTTAAATATTATACTAAACCTATTTTCCGATAATATCAAATTAAACACTAAATATAGTTTCGTGGACAACTAATTAAATTTATAATTCAAAGGCTTTACCAAAATCGTTGCGTGGTTCCATAAATTTGGCGAATCGTAAATCTTCTGTTTACAAATTGAAAAAAAGTCATTATGATTTCGAATATAAATGCTAACCTTGACGTTTCACGGTCACAGTATCCCTCGCTAAAGCCATTAGTGATGCTTTTGAAGCTGTACCATATTTGGTCCACAGGAAATCAATCTAATTGGAATCAGTTTTTATCGTAATAAAACTTTTCTTTTTTGCCTGCCCAAAGTCAATTTATTAACCGTTAAATTTGAGCACTTAACTAAATTAGTGTGGGCGTTTGGATGTAAACTTGTAAAGAAATATGAAATTTACAACGTTATCATAGATGGTTGCAAGAATAATCTATATTTTTTTTGCAAGGATCCTTGAAAACACCTATTTTTAAGGTTTCCATGTTTTGTTGTGTCTAATTGAGCATGGGCGTTTAATGGGTCATTGATTGCAGCTCAGCCATTCGATTCGGTTTGGTTTGGGAACGCGGAAATATTTCCCACCGCAAATCGATTTTAACATCACCTTCAAAAGTGTAACTAACCTTGAACTTGCCTATCTTTAAATGATTTGATTCAGCTTTATAGTCTCAGTAAAAACTTGCGTTTAAATATTTTATGTTATAAAGCACGTAAATAATATTTTAGTGTAAAAAATATATAAAATTAGACTGTTCTATTATTTTATTAATTTCAAATAGATTTGTACTTTGTATATGTAAATATGCTTCATAAGTCAGGGAAGCTACATTTTTTCAATAAACGCTTCCTGAAGCTGTCTTCCTGTGATGTTTGCATACTATTTGATTAATTTACTTTTAATAGTAATGTTTCATAGTGTCATACTTATGATTAGTCTTGTAATTAGAAATCTTTTTCTCGTTCGTTTCGTTATTTTAAGTATCCTTGTAATACTTTCTTACGAGTCTGAAACAAATCAGCTTGTAGAGGTATTAAGAAACTCTTTAAAACCTTCATATTTTAAAATGTTCACATGTACAATATTTTAAACTCTGAACAACAATTTTTCAGTTTTATTAAATTCGTCGTCTTATACATATTCGCGTGCAAACACTTTGGTAACTTTGCATACAATAACGTGTTTTGTATTCAAAATCGAGGCTGCCTTTGTCGGCCCTTTATTTTGCGTTTGTAATCTGGAAATCAGCAGTGTGAAATTTGAGCGCGTAGCCCTGATCGAGACGAAAGGAGACCACACGTAGCTTCGTTGAAGTAAACCGTTGTATTCTACAAAGACTCACACGCTTACAATTTAAATTAATCGAGTAAAACATTCTGTGGTCTTCTAAGTATTTTCTACTATTATTGTGAAAATGTCGTAATGTTTTAAACTTATAAGAATATATTGCAAATAATATTATTTTATGCTAAGAGTGCATGTATTACGTAGAAAGCTCTGTTTTTGTGTACATTACTTTAGAGCATGTACCATTATATCTCATATTAATAATTAATTATTTCTAAAATAATGATCATCAATAATTCATTATGATAGATATTGGATAGCTACTTACATTATATATTTGTAGGCACACACAAATGTACATACATATATATATACATATATACATCCTTTTTTTATACTTGTACATTTTTTATTAAGACCTTTTTACTAATTTCTTTTTTGATAAACATTTTTGTGACATATGAGTAATATATATTGAACATTAAAAGGCGAATAATTTTTTTTGAATTACTATACGTCTTTTTAATGTTTTAATAATTTATTCATATGTCACAAAAATGTTTATCAAAAAAGAAATTAGTAAAAAGGTCTTAATAAAAAATGTACAAGTATAAAAAAAGGATGTATATATGTATATATATATGTATGTACATTTGTGTGTGCCTACATATTATCAAATTCTATTACTATAGCAATTAGAATAATTCACGTAAAACTTTCTTACATTTTAAATAAAACTATCTTTGCGTATTTTTTTGTGTTTTTTTTTTTTATTTTTCGCGAAAAAATCCGATAAAATAGATAGTTTTATTTAAAATAAGATTATTTGTTTTTGTATAATAAGATAATTCGGTACAATTTCTCTTTATATAACTTTTATATTGTATTATTTTGTGAATAGACAATGTGTGAAGATCTAAGAACTAAAGCGTTCCGTACATCCGGAACAAAAACTCAAAAATTTCAAAAAAGTCATGTTATTTTAAAGTTAACAAATAAATTAATTAATTAATTACTCCTAATATTAACAAAGCAATTTCTATGTTTCAGGTAAGATCCGGAGACCACACAACAAGGTTTCCAGGTTAAATCTATACTAATATTATAAAGAGGTAAAGTTTGTGAGTTTGCGAGGTTGTAGGGGATAATCTTTGGATCTACTGAACCGATTTAGATGGAATTTGGTAAGAATATAGTTTGAGATCCTGGGAAGGACATAGGATACGTTTTATCCCGGAAATCATCCCCTTGAGGGGGTGAAAATGGGGATGAAATTTCGTATTGGGAAGCAAGCTAGGGACAAACCCGAGCGAAACGAGGGTGAGTCGCTGTAGGCGATAAATTAAATTATTTACTTTACAACATTTCCTACCAATATAGCTTCCTAAAACGTGTGAATCTTTCGTCATCATTCATCACTGCTGGCGCAATCATTTCTTCACTTTTCCAATTAATGATTATTTTATGCATTTGGCATAAATCACGTAGTTAAGTAAGTGTAAATCATTCACAATGAACTCATTCATATTATTATAAAGTGAAACTATATATTTTGTTACTGATTTAGGTATCTATATGCATGGTACATGTATGCATTCATATGCATTTAGTAAAAGAAAAATCTTTTCGATATTACGAACAGACACTTTATTTTATTTATGTGTACAGATTATAAATATTACTTTGTTCATTCTAGTTTATTAAGTATAGCCTATAATTTGCCTCTTCGAAACACTTATTAATCTCCTTCAATGTAACCTTGACTTATTCAAGCACCTGCTGTCTCTTATGTGTGCTTGAGACAATAGTGTCTAATACATTAGGCGCCATTGTTACAACAAAAACTTTTTAAAGAATATCGCGTGTGCGAAACAAAAATATAGCTATAAATCATTTTTCTACGTTTCTTTGTTCGTATTTTAAATAAAAATTAACTAATTATGATGTAATCATTATATTTTTTAAATATAAACGTATATTAAATATTTAAAATTATTCCATATTTTTAAATTCATATTATTTAAAATTTGTTCTTAATACATATATAAGAAAATGGGTTACTATGGGGATTAATAATTATATGTAAATGAAAATATTATTATGCGTTTCTCTTCCAATTATTACTATTTCTCTGGCTGAGCAAATATTTTGCTGGATCTAGATCGTTATCTGGATACTTATCGCTCGGCCAAAGCCCATAGCATCCATAATTGCTGCAATTAGTAATTTATTCATTGGCTTTGTATAATAAAGCTGTATATTTCATTGCGCTTAATACCCAGCAGTGACATCTTGCAATGTTACGAACGCCGAGTGCCATAGAGATCTAGATTTTACAGTTTTCTTGTTTGTTGACTTCGTATTAAGTGGAAAATTTTATAGTGCCTATGATATTACGATTCTAATCGTTCGATAGAGACTTTGTAAGTTACCTGTTCACAACATTGGTATGAAAAGATGTACTTAAAATTCCTTTTTTTTATTAACCAAATGCTTTATTTAAAGATATTCATCGAAATAGGCTCTCTAATAAGTTTAGGTGTTGTTATAAATAATATATTCTTAATACAACTTACCATTATGAGCTGTAAACGGAATACCAATAAGCTATAATGGCAGCAGGTACTTAACGCATTTTACAGTAACAAGAAAAAAATACAAAACTTAATTCTAGGCTATTATTCCATTAAAGTTGTTATATAATTTATCAAAGTCCATATTTTCCCCCCTGTTCTTTTATTTAAAACCCGTCTCGTTTTCCCATTATGACGAATATAACATTTTGGATGATAATTCTGATATTTAAGAGCTGACGGTTCCGAAAGGGTAATTGGTAGCCAATCAAGGTGAAAGTGAGGCTTCTCGTCCTGTTTCTCGGTAACGCTCCGCTTTGCATAAAAATAAATTGAGTTTTGTTTTTGATAATGAGCGAGGGCCGACTGGCCGCTGGTTACGCTCTCGTTTTCAATTAATTAACCTTTCTTTCCAATTGATCGCTCTCGCCGTGTGAAAAATTAATACAGCAGATTATGTAAAAACGTTAATAATTTTGTTTCTATTGTATATTTTAAAGATTTTAAAGCTTTATAAGATCGCAATCGCATCGTAATTGAAATTAGTGGAAAGGGATCAAAATAAGCACTGTTTAGCCTATATATAACGGTTATAAAGCAAAGCTTAACGGAGACTAAATTTAAGTAATGAAATATAAGTATAAAAAGATTATAATTTAGCCACATTGTAAATGCAGAATTCTTATTTTATTTTTCCCCATAATCTCTTAAGCTCAATGAAATGAGTGTTAACCGTAGTGAATGTGTGCGAATTTTTTTTTTTTGAAACAGTTTTCAACTATTTCGAAATTAATCTTTCTTCACTCCGAAGACTTTTTGTCGACACTTCTCATAAATTTTGCCTCTTCCGTACGTTTGGGTTCGCAGTTATTTGGCAATAAGTCAACGGTTAATCTGATGCAAATTGCTTCGTGTTTCTTGTTATCGGTTAAAGTGTCACCGCGAAATGTTTTTGTGACCTAAAAACTTAATAATGGCGAAGGACACTGCCTATTGACTGGAGAAACTAAACCAAAGGATACAGTTCCAACTACACTAATGTTTGGTAATTGCAAACTCTTCTTTACAAAAAAAAAACTAAGTTCATTGTACAAATTTTAAATTTGATTTATCCCATTTTTAATATTTAGAATGATTATTATAAAATATTTTATTACTTTTGAGGACTCTGGTCTAGCACTAAACTGAGTACTTTTTCATTGTTTATTGCAATGTAGTAGAAATTATGCGTTTTATTCACGTTATATGAATCGAAGAAAAACATAAATTACGGCATATCATCATACTATAATGAGGTCAACACTAGTTCCACGATTTACTCGTAAAAACGTATCAAGTACGTACATAATTATATACATATGTATATTTAGAATAATCTATACAGATAAATAATATTGAAGTGTCTGTTTGTAATGTCAAAATAACAACTTTTGACTAAATGCATATGAAAGTATATGCGGTACATATAAGAAAAACATAATTTTTAAAATTTTGGTCTATCTGTCTGTCTCTTGTTCTGTCTAATCTCCGAAACAGCTGGACCGATTTGGACGACTTTCAGTGGCAGATAGCTGAAGTTACAAGAAGTAACTTAGGCTATTTTTATTTTGGAAAAATAATTAGGATTCCCCTCAAAAAAGTTTAAATGTACCTACGACGCACCCGAGTGAATCGAGGATAAGTCGCTAGTAGTAGATAAAGGTAGATTAACACCATCCAATTTATGTGACAGACCTCGCAATCTTCGTTGTCACGACGCGGACGTGTTACTTAACACACTGTAATCTCAGTTTAAAAAATGTTTGTTGATATCAATGTCATTTAGTTTGAAAGTGACTTATACGTTTACCTGAGCGCTTCCTCAATGTACGCGAATTATATACAGTTTTAACAACTTTGTAATTTTTATGATTAGTTTTCGTTTTTGTAACTGGATATTGGGATTTGGTAAATAATATCATTTTTTTATTAAAATCTTTTTAAGAAAAACAATAAAAACCGACTTCGAAAATATCTGATTAGTTATTTATAGTAAATGAAAACTTGATGAAACTTGAACTTGAAATGAAAAGTTTTTATTTTTTCCTTTTTAGTGTACACATAATAGTAGTAGCGAAGTATGAAAAAAAAACAATCAAATTGAGAACCTCTTCCTTTTTAGAAGTCGGTTAAAAATCGAACAACGCATGGTATGTGGCACGGCCAAAATATGCTCATAATCAATAAATTTCCAAGAGAGAGGTAAAATCTACTTTGAAGGTATCGTAAACATATCATCAATCAGCCTATCGCCGTCCACTGCTGAATAAAGGCCTCCCCTAATGAGCGCCAACTATCCCGGTCCTGGGCAGCCCGCATCCATCCACTGCCAGCCACCTTTCTTAGATCATCTGTCCATCGTGCTGCAGGGCGTCCTACACTACGCTTGCCTAAACGTGGTCTCCACTCTAACACGTTTCGGCTCCATCGACCATCGGTACGTATAAAACATATCTCGTGCAAATATTTTTACTATAGAGAACTAGTTGCGCCCACTGACCTCGATGCTCTGGATTCCCTGTCGATACTGGCTGTCATCATTCGTTTGCCCGTTTGTTTGCCGACCGATCTACAAGTATTCATTGTATTGACATACTCTGATTCGTTGGATCTTAAGTGATTTCTAGTGCATGTTATTGATTCCAGGTGGTATGTGGGTTACCTAAATATTGATATTATTTATTTTGATAGTTTTTGTCTGTGATTTCGCGTAGATCAGTAAAAACTAGTCAAATCAACAAATATAGGTACTTTCATTTTTCGTTTCATCTATAGGTACATATAATGAAATTCTAACTAAGCCGAATCTGTACATTAAATATTTTTTGGAAAATCTTATTGAAATAAACATTATTGTCGATACAGAGGCCGAATCGATAGTTTTTAGAATTTTTGTCTGTCTGTCTGTCTGTCTGTGACCGCTGTGACAGATTTTGATGAAATATGGTATGATGATAGCTGGTTATCCGGGTCAACATATAGGATACTTTTTACTGCGGGAAAATATGTCATCTCTGAGCTAAACGTTAAAACATAACTATATAATATAATAATATAATAATAGTTTATAATATTAGTGAAGATGAATGATATAAGAACTTGATTTTAAAGATTTAGATAGTACAATCGTTTCTTTAATAAGTAAACGCCTAAAATGTTGTATCTAGACAATACTGGATTAATTATTGAAATTTTAAAGCTTTATAAGTTACAACGTTTTTTTCATTTGACAGGTATTTGCAATAAACAATAAAATCACCCATAATAATAATAGCTAATGACAGCCACTGTCAACAGTATAATAGTAATCATAACGTTTGTATGAATCAGCTAGACACGCATCCTGTACCTATGATCGTACTGTTAGCCATACGTTAGTGCTCCTCGCATCAATAATGAAGGTCACGCTATCTATAAAGTATAAATGTGTACAACAGAGATAACACAACGCCGTATAAAATGTTGCTCGTGAAAATAAACATCTAAAAATGTGTTGACGGGTTTATTTGACTATATTTTTTGCCTTACGAAAACATTTAGTAAAATATTCTACATATTTCTAAAAACACTTGTTGTTTTTCACGAATTCTACCAGTAATTCTGAATAAAATGGGCCTCTATCCTGAGAAGAACACATTTTTTATTTATTTTTTAACCAAAATGGTTTATGCATCGTTTGTCATTTTGATGTTTTGTGTTGGTAAGAAGGAGACCAAAGCATGTTTTAACTAAATAACTTTTTATGTATAATACCGTAAATGTATTTCTATACAATAATGTATTCTATTTGTTCTATTTACTATATAAGTATGACATGGTATACATTTAAAAATAAATAATAACCATGTATGTGGAAACCTGTACAGAGTATAACAATGCTAGTGCCTACGCACATCATTTAATCTCGTCGACTCATTTTGCTACAGAGATTGTAATACGGCTAGGCATACTGTTTTCACATTCTAAGAAACCATTTCAAGTGGTGTGTTCT
Source organism: Fabriciana adippe (assembly GCA_905404265.1). NCBI lineage: Eukaryota > Metazoa > Arthropoda > Insecta > Lepidoptera > Nymphalidae > Fabriciana > Fabriciana adippe. Next base: position 15,411,527 of record FR989989.1, read on the forward strand.
TTTTTGAGTAGTCTTTTAAAACTTGACATAGAGTATGACTTATGTTTTTTGTCCTCAAAGAAAATTATTTTTGTCATACCTCGTCATATGGGATGAAGAAGTAATGTAAAATAACTTTTTTGAAAGTATTTTTAGTATTTGAATGGATTTTATTTACGTCAATACAGATAAATGAAATATCGAAAAAAAAAACAGAGTGTACATTTCATTCGTAATCCCGGTGAAGCCCACGTGCTTGCGTCCTGCCTCTGATGGAGTGATAAGATATAAGCACTCGAATCGTCATTGACATGATATATAGCCACTTGTGGCTGGATGCGGCACTTATATCTGATATAACTAACTTAAATAAGTAATATGTATTACACGTTGTGTATTGCGCATATTCGTGATGTGCCTAACATGAAAAAAAAAATATATTTTTACTAGCTCGATGATTGTACAATTATTTTAATTGCATCTCCCTTTTAGAGACGCATATTCAATGCAAGTGTAATAATATATTTTACGTGAGAAGATGATTGAATGTAATAATTTTGTAGAATGTCTGAGTTTGATTATGATTTTTTTATGATTTTTTTTTAAATTTTGCTATAACTTGTAGGAATTTCATTTTTTATTTATTATACTGACGACTTACCCATGCTTTGCTCGGGTGTGTTTCTAGGCACCTACGCGGATTACGGTCACGATTTCATGGGTTTTAATTTTTTTGCACGTTATCCAACCGGGTTCTAGGGTTAGAAAAGAACCATGTTTTTCCAAAATAAAAGTAGCCTAAGTTACTTCTTACAACATCAGCTATCTGCCAGTGAAAGACTCTTCAAAATCAATCCAGCCGTTTCGGAGATTAACCGGAACAAACAGACAAATAAAATCAAAATTGTTGCTTTCTTATAAGTATCATATATATGATACGAATTTAATAAAAAGCTGTTATCTATTTTGATATTACAAACAGACACTTTAATTTTATTTATTTGTATAAATTATAGAAATTTGCCCGCCGCAAAGTTTATTAATGTATTATTGCTTAGCTCCTAAGAGTCGTACTTTTATGTTAGACAACCCATAATCTTCCACAATAAATGTAGGTACTATACAATGCAAAAAAAAAAAACTCCAATCTCAGACAGAGACTTCCAGATATAAGTTTGATTAAACAACAGAATACAAACAGTAACTATAACATTTTAATATTAGTAAAGACTATATTTAAATATACGTACTAATGTATCTTAGCAGCTGTATAGTGGGTTTTAGAATGAATATTTTCTTATTCGTGTTTCACAATGGGGAACATAAAAAGTAACAATCATTTCTCAAGACACGCAAGTCTTTAGACGTAATGACTGCATGTTACACCTCATTAAGGTCAGCGCACACTATCGCGGATAAACATAGTTCATCCCGTGATCGATGGTGTGCTCTGTAACGGACCTCTTCCGGTGCGAGTGCCATTCATTGAGCATGCATAATATTTCTAACCTCGTTGCAGGCTATCGTAAATGATATCAACCTCGAGACTATTTGAATTTGAAAACTTATATCTCAATTATTTTGTTACTCTAGTTTTTTTAGGGTTCCCTAACCGAAGGGTGCCAATGGAACCCTCCGCGGTCCGTTCGTCCGTCCGTCAGAGGGCTGTATCTCAAGAACCGTAATAGTTAGAGAGTTGAAGTTTTAGTCACATAGTGTGTATTTCTATTGCCGCTATAACAATCAATAATAAAAATAAATATAAATAAAATTACAAGAAACATTTTTTTAACGTTCGTAATTGATCATCCAAGTTAATATCTATACTATTAATATTATAAAACTGAAGAGTTTCTTTGGTTGAACGCGCTAATCTCAAGAACTACTAATCCGATTTGAAAAATTCTTTTTACATTAGATATCCCGTTAACTGAGGAAGGCTATAGGCTATATATCATCCCGGAACAATGTTCGGTTCCCGTGGGATAGATTTGTTTTTGTCTAAGGACGAACCCGAAGCGAAGCGAGGATGAGTCGCTAGTACTACATAGGTACATAGAGTAAAAGTCATAAAAATAAAAAGTACATGTACGATGGTACGGAACCCTTCGTGTGCGAATTCGGCTCGTACTTGTTTATTTCTACAATCACTAATTATGACAATTACACTATTTAGAATAAAAAAGATAGTGGGTTACTCTGTTATTAACTTAAAACTTTGCAATGATTGCTTCTAAGTCATAAAATGATCCGTATAATAAAATGAATTCTATTAAATCTGATTTCACGTTATTCGCACGCTACAGGCCTACAGAATACAATTATAAAAATAATTGTCTCGTTTTGTTCTTTATCTCAAATTCACATATCTTTTCAAATGTACATACATATTCGACATATAAAAAAAAATACTTCTCAACTACAAGCTCAATTTTTTTAAATTTACGTCTTTCTCAACGAATTACTCGTTCCAAGAGTTTTGGGTTTGTGTAATTTTTCAGCTTGCTTTTATACTTGCACACCACAAACCAGACATGCACCATTTCTCTGTTATCCTGTTCTACGTATTTAATAGCCGTGTCGTAACGCCAGTGACAGTCAATCGCATCAATTGACACCGTATCGGGTCGTACATGTACCCGTGAAACATATGCTCTCATTTATCTCTTTCTAAGATTATCGTTAGTGTTTTTGAAGCCATTGTATCTTCAATGTAAAAAGATAAATTTGTATTCTATACATATAATAAAATTGTAACTAAGTCGAATCTGTTTATAAAATATTTTTGGAAAATCTTATTGAAATAGACATTATTATCGATACAGAGGTCGAATCTATAGTTTTTAGAATTTTTGTCTGTCTGTCTGTGACCGCATCACGGAAAAACCATTAGTAATTTTGATGAAATTTTGTATGATGATAGCCGGGTATCCGGATCAACATATAGGATACTTTTTACTGCGGAAAAATATCTCATCTCTGAGAAATCTATACTAAACGTTAAAACGTATGTACGTACTTAACGTACATTGTACATATTTTACTAAACTTTCCAATATTTATAAGTTTGTGCTTAATACGTCTAACATCTCATAGCATCGATCGATCGTGATACAATTTCGCAGGCATGTAGCCTATATCAGTGACCTCACTACAATTTGGGCTACTTGCCTGCTAAATTGTGGTTGTTCTAAGCAGCTACATTATTATCCCGGTTTCTATGGAAAATAGCTTACAATTTAATTTAAACTAGTGGTTAAACGCCTAGTGGTTGAAATTGAAAATTTAAGGAAAACATATACATATGAATAGAATAATTAACCTAACTAAATTAAAAAAAAAACTATTTTTTTAATTGATATATCGATAGCTCATAAGCTCGTCAATAGCTACTTAAGAAAAAAAAATCGCCTAACTAATAGAGGAGAAAAAGGTATAGTAAAATAAAAGTACATATATTCTTGCAATAGTAATTCTTATATAGGAAAAAATATACTTATGATCAGGGGAATGATAAAAAAACAGAATTTAGACACAGTGTGAACCAATGGATGTCATTTTTTTATAGATATATGTTTTATGTAGAAACTAAACAAATAAAAGGTATATTTCTAATATACCGTAATGTTTTAAAACGAAATAATGCTTGCTATCCATCTACCACTGCCTCGTGTGACTAATTGTCAACAAACATTCCGACTGGATTTTTATAATGGCAAATAAACTCGCGGTCACGGTCTTGCCATAGTGTACAAGACCTGAACAGGGTTACCAGTATACCCCGTTAAAAATAACTGGATTTTATTTACGACATACAATTGTGTCCACTTAGAGCTCATAAAGATAGAGTTCTAAGTGTAGATAGGTATAATAAAAAAACCAATATTTTTGACATAAAATATAAAGTAATTTCTGTAATAAGTATTTCTTTTAATTAAACAGGAAAAATATGCTAATGTTATCTCAAAATAATCTCGGAGGATGTGTCATTACTACTAAACTTTGTTCTTTTGGAGAAGTTAGGCCGTGACTGATTTTAACTCGAAAATGATTTCATAATCCAAACATCGCTTGCAAAAAGAGGACAGTCCCCGATGTATACAGGACACCTGGCAGCCCTGGCTCTGAGTAAGCGCCATTTCTTTGTTCCATGTGAGTAACAGCAGCGGAATTCAGCTTAGCGTTGTAGACCTTACCGCTAACTGTCTTATGTGTTTGTTATGTGATATCCTGGACAATTACCATATTACGTGTGATTGGTAATAAGGAAAAGATTGTGCATATATAATTATAAATAAATAATTATTTTTTATGTACGTGTATTGTATTATAATGATTCTTGTTGTTTACTAACAATAAGCAGCCAGATACAGTTACTTTCAAGTAATAAGTTTATATATACATAAGTATTATAATTTTTGAATTTATGTTTCTTTTGGGACGTTTGGAAAAAATTATAAGAGTAAAATTTTTACGATGCGCGCGCACACCGACAGCCAAAAAGCGACATGATGAAGTTAGCTGCATTCATTTTACAAACAGAGAGTTGTGACATACGGGATGAAATCTTTAGCTATTTTTGTTCTGTTATACCAAAGAAGTATAACTTCTTACGTGCGTATATAAGTACACACACGCGTTTTTTTTTTTGGAAAATTATGTTTTAGCTAACGATTTATTGAAATAAACTGTACCATGTTATAGTTTGAAGCAATATGCTTTAACAATGTAAATTTATATATTTTTAACCAAAACTAAGGCCATACCCAATTGAAACAAAGACTATTATCATTCGTTGTTAATAACAGTAATGAGTCCTACGCATCTTGAATACTACTAAATATTACTACACACTTTACACAATCTATTAACTAAGTATGGACTTTAGATCAATAGAACAAATTAAAAAAGAAGTTATCTGAAAGTAACTTAAACTTTTTTAAAGTTATATATAATTAGTGTATCAACTATCTGGTATCCATAACCCAGGCCTCGTAGCTTACCATGGAACTAGATGGCGTTGTGTGTTAATGTCTCAACTTATTTATTTATTTATTATTATTTATATATGTATTATTTTTATCAATATTTTATGCATTTCAAGTTCATTGCTCACCATGTTCTCCGATTTGGTAGAGTAGTCAAAGTGTGGGAACGGAGTACAACGGAACACGCAAATCGTGCCTGCCCGATCAGTGTCATTGACCACCGTAGCTCTCGATTATTATAGCTCAAAATGTTGAGGTCATAATATTAGAAAAAATCTTATGAGTCAAGACGGTCCTTTAGAATTTATTTAAAAAAAAAGCCTTTGGTCATCTATGTGTGGGACGGTTAACCAAATAAGAGCACATTTCCTTTTTACTAGTAGCCATTGAAGAATTACAACTATCCTTCTCATGCCTCCACCATCATAATCAGGTCATCTAGATCATGTACGTTAAAATTGTCTAACTGTTGGTTAGTAGTGAATTACAAGTAAAGCTAATAAAAACGTGTTACTTTGTGACATCATAGTGCCTTACTTAATGTTTAATGGTTTGAGATCGCTGGGCAGAGTAAAAATTGAATTTTTCCAACGTTCCGCCTACAATTTTCTGATTTTGGCAATCGGCCAGTGCGAAAGTAGGCCGACCGTACTATTGTATACTACTTTGTTGAATATTTTTGTTTACATTTATATCGTATAGTGTAATCATTTACGGCAATAATCCCAGTTTCGGTCTTAAAATACGAAAGAATATTTTAATATATACATACGTATATTATGGCTATGAGTAAACAAAATATAGAATATAGAACTTCGTACCGCCTACTTAACTAGAATAACATTCATATCTGATGTATGCAAATTGCAGATGTAGATGAGCTTTCCACATGACAGGTGGATAAGAAGATTCTTAAACTGTATTTTATATGTGGAGCTAATCGTATCGTTGCAACAATTATACAATTATCTACATTGTAGCTAACGTAAGGTTTTATAGAATACCTGTGTACTTGGAACTATCTATTGAATATTTTATGATGAAATAAACGATCCTGATTCACGCTAAGCGCTAATTTTCGAATTTCACTCATAATCTGCGGTCGGTGATAAAGATTCGCTTGATTTTCAGCGAACGACCGAGACGGTATCTCAAGAGCAGGCTGCGGTCGGACTGAAAGCGATACTTTCAAACTACTCTGATTACCATAGTGCCTATGAAACGTATCATAAAATATGTTATTGATATTGTTATACAGGTTTAAAAATGTTGTAAAGTACTGTATTTGCTACAATTAAATTTATGTTATGTTCAAAATCGTTAAAAAATTGCACGTTTAAAAAGACTTTTATCACTTACATGAGAGTACTCATATATTAAATGCGTCCTTTTAAAGAAAATTTACTAGTAAAATTATCCCCTTATTTAATAAGTGAAGAGAAAGCTATTAGACAAGTAAGAGATATTATTTCGGAACAGTCGAACTATAACCATTATAATGCGGCCCAACATAAAAGCGTTACCGGTCGTTATCAATCAGCCGTATTCGGGTATCACGGCTGAATTGTTAATTGCCCGCTAATATTTTTTACCAGGCGGATTTATATTGCCTCTGTTGTACCTGTGGCGGTGCTTTAAACGATTCAATAAAATAATCAAACATCACAATTATTGTGCAGAACAGGTAAATGATAATACTAAGCAGTTACAATTGTAATTCAAAGCTTTTGAATTTTGTAACAATCTTCTGCAAAAAATGCTTTTTAACTTCAATTAAATAATACTTAACTTCCCTTATGCATTTAAATAAGGAAATATGTGGATATGCTTCAGTTACATCTATTTTTGACTAACTTCAAAAAGAAGAGGTGTATGAATGACGGAATGAAAAAACGAAAAAATGCTCATACATATTGTTTAAGAATAAATTCCACCCTTAAAATTAGAATAGGAATTACTTTTAAAGTGATTTTAAAGTCGACGTACCCTTCTAAGTAATTATGCTATATTTAGACATATGAACATTTATCAAACCAGCTTTCGTATGAACTATATATAAAAAAAAAATCAAATGTAAATATAGATAACCTAAGGCTACTCTTTAAAATTATACAATCGTGAGACCAATTTACTGTGCAGCACATAAATAAAATTCATCATTTCATACATTTTCTTGTCAGAAGCATCCGAGAATGAGAAAGACAAGCTGACACGGCAATGCACATGTTTCAATACAATATAACTGTATTATTGTTCCCAGAGGTAATTACAATGAAATATATTAAACGTCTGGCACATTCGTGCTTTACACACCTAAACATATAATAAGGAGGGCACTATATGAGACACGGGGTCCGTTCGACGCCGCGGGTGGCCGGCTTCACAATACCGCCTTCGTTATATATGATGTATTTTTCATTCATACTCACAAATTGAATTAACTGGGTGAATGCTAAATTAAATATTGGATGTAGTATGTCCACTGAGATAATCGGATGAGGAACAGAATTTTAGGATATGTACATGTACTAACAAAATTGAAATATATATTTTAACTAGCTAGTAGTTGTGTTTTAACGTTTAGCACAGATTTCTCAGAGATGAGATATTTTTTCGTTGTGAAAAGTATCTTATATGTTGATCTGGCTAACCAGCTATCATCATAAGAAATTTCATCAAAATCTGTCCAGTGGTTTTCTCATGATGCGTTCTCAGACGACAGACAGATAGACAGAAAGACGAAAATTCTAAAAACTAGATTTGGTCTCTGTATTGACAATAATGATCATTTCAATAAGATTTTGCAAAAAATATTTAATGTACAGATTCGACTCAGAATTTTATTATATGTCTAGAATCGTCATACATTGGTGTATTTAAAAAAAACTGAGAATAGACCACTCAGCTAGACACGATCAAAAAGTAAACGACAGATTATAGTTAAATTTATAATGCAACTAGCACCATAAAAAAAACATCACCACTCTAATCAGATTAGCGTTTTAAGAATTTAACATTCCATTGTGAAGTCTTACCGGCGAAGCAGGCACAGGTGCACAAGAAAACTGTGTAATCTTCCTTCGGTATTTTTATGCAAGGAGCGTTCGAAATTACGAGGAACTGATGATGCAATGGAAAGAAATGCGTCGCTTTGTCTGCTTGATTGTCCTTGTGTTTTTATATGGGTATGTTGGGCGCGGGATACTTTGTTTTGAATTCTAATTATTTGTTTTGCTCGTACTGTTTATCGCAGACAGTGTGGCTTTGTGGTTCATTAATTCTATGGTATCTTTATTAAACATATGAGTATGAAGAAATTATGAAAAAAGCTTGCAGATTCTTTAATATAGCACAAAAACTTATTTGCTATTATAATATTTTATTAGCCTTATTAAATACTATTCCATATGCATTTAGTATAAAGCTGTTATTTTGACGTTACAAACAGACACTTCAATTTTATTTATCTGTATAGATAAAACAATATTTTGATTCGATTCCTCGCTTATTTGGCTAAATCATAAATGTGGTGTTGTCTTTAGCCATGTAAGCACCACATAAACAAGCATTACAGGATAATAACAAATTGTTTGTCCTTTCAAATAATACCTATTATCCTGTTTGTGATAACGAGACAGGAATAAATAATTTATTGCACTTTTCTCAGTAAACAATGTATAAAGTTTAGGTAATGCACCGAGTTAATATATAGTAATTAATTATTCACTTGCAAAATTACTTAGTGTGTTACTAGAATTATTTTACTTACTAATCTCGACTTTGACTGTATTTCTTAATAGTAAAAAGATAATGTATGCGACGTTAACTGCTGGTGCTCATGTGTTTGAAAACTTTTGCATACAAAATCGGTAAATATATTTTTTTAACCAACTTCCAAAAAGTATTTTCCTGTTAAGTATGTTTAAAGGGCCTGTATGTATGTTTTTTTATCCTGTATGTATGGTTTTTGATCTTATTTTAATGGGATGACGAAACTGTACAAATTTACTCAATTAGAACTACTCCTTGACCTTTTGTAAATTAGAACCTGCCTGTTGAATGGACGAAAAGTGACACTAAAATTACATGTCTATTTTTATAATGGAAATATAGCTATCTAATTTTTTTAAAGTAAGTTGATTTAGTTATTTTTTTGAGTTTCATACATAAACGTAACATAATTATTTAAAAATTCTTTATTTACATAAATATGTATAAACATCGTACCGGTACATGTCGCTTTTTGTGCCCATCTAAATAACTTCAAGCCGGTTTAAAACAATATTTTAAAAGTTTAGTTTTTATATTAAGTTAAAAATTTTGTAATCCACTTAAGAACTAAAGTCATAGAATATTTTTGTTATTAAATTTACATTTTCGATGGAGGGTTCTTTAACTCGATTTCGTACAACTTATTCGACCCATTAAGTGACTTAAATCACTAAACTATACGCTCTCCTCTCACAAAATGACGAAAACGCGTGCGTGTTCAGACTAACAACATCGTGTGTCTTTCGTAGGCGGGAATCTTTTTATTTACCCCCTTAATAGCCGATAACAGCAAGAAACCCATTGTCTTCTCACTCCTTTTATTCGTTTTACATCTTTCCCCTTGTAATTTAGGAGTCGTGCCCCTTTTTTGTACGTCTGTCCGGCTGTTTATTTAGAATATAGGGTACTATGGAAGTGGCATATGTACATTTTAACTGTCGTTTACATTGGTATTTTCTAATACTTGAGATGTAAATGCTTTCTACAATTTAATATACTGTTATAATTAATTAAACACGTTCATATATATTTTGTATGATACAATAGTATTTAACTATGGATTAAGATATTATTATAGCCGCTACGTGGTCTCTTTGAAGAATTTATTGGTATCGATGGTATTTTTCATTCTTGTTCAAAGTATCTGTGTGGGGGTCGACTTTTTCTGTCAAAAGTGATTTGTAGCACGGTTTGTTGGGCGCTGACGGCTCGTGATGAATCTAGTTAACTTTTTCTATGTTTGTATTGACTTCATTTTTATCTCGTTTACTTAAAGTACTAGAACGCTGTTTCAATTTTTTTGTTAACTAGTGATATGGTTCGAGGATTTTATTATTTTTACTAACTGGCATATCGCGGTATTATTTAATTTTTTTGTTTTTTGTGTGTCTTATGCTTTACAGCAAAGAAAGACCATATTATGACCATATTATGCAAATTATATGTTATAGTTGTTTTCGACTCAACTTTACCACTAATAAGCAATATCGCAAACATCATGGTGTTTTCAGATTTGAGGAAAACGTTTTTTATGCTTTTTCATATACCAACTCAACAAAAACATTCTCCTTTTTACCTTGAGAACAATAAACACCTGCAGTGTAAACTTGCAAAGTATGTACTAAGGGTTGAAAGCTGCATTGTCACCTAAGACGTGCTTTCAAAGACATTTCAACTCGTTGACTCTGATACTCACAAATGTCTGCATGTTTTGTGTATTTTCACTTGTAAAAGTATATTTGAGAATGCTTTACAGATCTTTCTGTTTTATTACTGTTAAAATGTCAACGTTAATTCCTTATTTTTTTTTTTAGCTTTGACGCTTATTATTTTTATGTGTTATCTTCCCAAGTAACTGAAAAGGCATTTAAGTTTCTACTGAATTAGCTATTTAATAAAACTATGATTACCTTTATAAACTCGTAAGCTTATCGTAAGTTGTGTTTTCATTTCATTCATACATTCATTTTCATTTATTCATTCATTTAATTGTACATTTTCAGTACATAAATCAAGAAATAATTAAGCTCTTGCTCCTAAATCTTTTATTTTAGACGAATTAATATCTATTGTTTTTATTTTTAACTAAATAAATGTAAATATTTGCAATAAGACAAATTTTTGTCCCATCCGGAAATTGAATCCGACCTCTGGGTTGTGAAAAGGCAGGCCAGCCATCATTTTAAAATGAATTATAACCGCACAATTGAGTACAAAATTATAAAACACTTGCATAATAACTTTTATGCGTATTTCACTTTAAGCTTTAAAGCTTTTAAATAAAATAAAGCATCGCTTCCATTATACTAAATTTCATATTATCTCACTTCCGAGCAGAAACTTACGGCTTTCAGCGCACAATTTATATTAAGTACTCTTTAGTTACCGAGTTACATGGGTTTCAACTGAGCCAAAACTTTCTATTCGCGCCTACAATACTTTAACAATACTTAGATCATTCCTTTTCTTAAGATTTTGTATAAAATGTACAAACATTTCCAAGGTATTATAATCTTAAGTGCCTAACGCTAACGGTTACTCGCAACCATTATAGCAATAAACTAACTATATAGTATACTAGCGACTCACCCTTGCTCTGCTCGGGTTCGTCCCTAGATAGGTTTTAACTGTTAGTATAGATTTCTCAGAGGTGAAATATTTTCCCGCAGTAAAAAGTATCCCATATGTTGATTTGGTAACCATACCAAATTTCTATTCTATCATCATACCAAATTTCATCAAAATTTGTCCAGTGGTTTTCTCGCGATGCGTTTCCAGACAGAGATACAGATAAACAGACAGACAGTAATGTACATATTCGAATCAATTAGAATTTTATTACATGTATAGAAGAAAAATAATGCATAATAATAGTTATAACTTAGTTTAATTTTTATGGCATTAGTTAAAAAAATAAGTGAAACAAATTAATACATGTTCCAAAGCTTTCTCTACGATTATGTTAAAATCATAACATCGAACATGATTGTGAGGGATATAAATTATAAATACAAACTAGGTTAAAAGAACTTCTTTCAAACAAAGACTTCTTTTGTTACCTTATCTTTGGTGTGTTATTATTATTTTCATGTTTTAACTATGTATAATTTACATACAGCCTACACGATTCCGGTTATCGATGCGTCGTAGACACGCACCGATATTTGGAAAAAAAAATCTATTAAATTGTCAAAAACGACGGGGGACCGATTTATGTCGCTTAGGATCTGATATCCGAGTTTTCTACAGTGTATTCGTTTACATCTGAATGGTTTATTGCGACGTGGGTGAATAACTGGTCGAGATTTGGGTAACCATTCTTCAATGTTATTAATTTGGTTCAATTTATTGGTTTTTAACGTTTCCCGACCGGTTTCGAATGAGGTCGGCGAAAACCCGACGTCTTGGCCTTATTTTGCTGTAATAGTAAATTTATTGCCTTAAGTTTTACATGTCATAATAATTTTTTCGACGGGCAGATGTGCACTTTTTTATGCTTTCAGCGTAACAAATTGCAGTTATTTGGTTATCTTGTACGGTATGATTTATTGATATTTTCACATCTCTCTCAAAATTATATACGTGTTGTATAATTTTACATGTTTTATGATTAAAACTAAGTATGTACTATTTATATAGGTAACTTTCTTATAATTAAAATTCATCTATACTAGTATTATAAAGAGGTAAAGTTTGTAAGTTTGTGAGTTAGTATGTTTGTGAGTTTGTGAGGTTGTAGGGGGTAATCTCTGGATCTACTGAACCGATTTAGATGAAATTTGGTAAGAAGATAGTTTCGAGACCCTGGAAAGGATATTGAATACTTTTTATCCCGGAAATCATCCCTTAAGGGGGTGAAAATGGGGTTGAAAGTTTGTATTGGGATGCAAGCTAGGGACGAACCCGAACGAAGCGAGGATGAGTCGCTAGTAATTGATAAAGTTAGAAATAAATTAAAATACTTGCATCAATTGTATGATTCGAAATAATAACTACCTATATCGCGCTAGTGTTAGGCAAACTGGCATCTCGCACTTAGCGAGTTGTTTTATAAGCCTTAAATATATGTATGTATAATGTCATTTAATTGGAGTTATCTGTGCCAGGAAAACCTGACATTATTGCGACGCCTATATATAGCCGTTCGCAGCTATTGCCTCGTTAATTAGTATACAGTAGTGATTTATTTTGTAAAACCATATTAATAAAGATCTGTCTAAAGGACTTGTGGTTTTGCTAATATGTTAAAATTACAGCTGTCCTTTCCATTTATGTTTTCATCAATCGTTGAAATGCCGTGAATAAGCTTATCTGCTTGTTGATTTGGACAGTGGAATGCGAAGTAGATACATGATTTCGATTGAATTACTTAAGTTATAAAGATTAGTCTCACCTCTACATTTAACATTTCTTATACGTTTTCGTAGATATAAATGGAAATTTTTATGTTACACGTCTATGGGCAAAACTAAAGAATGCTCTATCGCCGTACGTAATCTGGCTTTAGTTTCCACACACAGATCTGATCGTAATAAAGTTTAAAAGAGATGTTAAGCTTTTAAGATGCGTGAGATTCGCTTTTCTTTCCGCGGCGGTCTCTTTACATGGCCAAAGTGGAGAATCAACAAATAACCTCACAGTCAAGCAAAAATTATTTGAATACACACTCTTGTGCACGTAATCCGACGTATTAGGCGTATTTTGTCCACCCGTTATGGTTTATCGTGGGATCGCGTGTGGCATTGAACTTGGAGCGCCTTTCGGCTAGCCTTTGATGGGATTTGCGCAGCATGAAAGTTTTTTAATAAGAAGCTGTCATCTCTTGTCAGAGATCACTGTCGTGTGTTCGGTGATTTTGCGATTTGCATATTTAGGCTTCAGAGACGTGTTCTGGTGTTTTTGTTTTGTAATACAAAAAATATTATTATATAAATTTTTTTAAATATTATTAACACCTCCTGGTTAATTTCTAAGAAATCAATTGTTAACTGGCACACCGGTGTGCCCGCGCCGCTCGATAGGTTGATTTAGTACAAATACTTATAGATCGTTTGTTGATAAGTATCGATTGAGATGATTTTTCAAAAGCAAATGTCAAGAAAAAAGTACAATTTACAATGTATTGTGAAAGATTTTAATATAAGTTCCTTTTTTTGTAGTGATTTCTTTAACCACAACGTTCTTTCTGGGCAAAAAAGTAAATATTACGACACCACTAAATTCTTCTTCACGCTCCGTTTGTCAAATTGTATGAAATGTCATTTTTTACTGAAATAATTTTCGCGAGTACGTTGACCCTCAGATCCGAGTTCACGACCGTTACGCCATTTTAACCAAAAAATTGAAGTACCTACCCTACTTTAGTTGCGGCGCGTTTGATGTGATCACCGTGTGATTGGATTTAGATCAATACTTTCTCATATTATTTGAATTTCTTGTATAGTCTTCTATACATATATGTAATTAAATTGTAACTGATCGCTGTCTGTACATGGAAGATATTTGAGAAAAACTATTATTGAGGGTCTTTATTGACGCAATAGAACCCAACAAACAATGATTTTTAGTTTTTTTGTCTGTTTGTCGGTTTGTCTGTGTGTTTGTGCGCGCTAATTTTAGAAACGGCTTAACCGATTTGGGTGCGGTTTTTACTAATGTATTGTGGTAAGCTTCACTTAACATTTAGTATTTGTTTTGTTTCAATCGGTCCCTAAATAAAAAAGTTTGTCAATTTAAAGAATCATCTAGTTCATCATAGTTTTAAATATCTTTTTTTAATATTACTAAAGTCCATAATCCGAAATTCTGTTTCGCAAAATATTAAATCGTTCAAAACATACATTGAGTAAATAAAGAAATATCTAACATAAAAGTATTTTATTTCACTGTTTTTGGCATTTGTAATTTGATATGATATTTATAATTCTACTTCCCACGCGCGAAGGTTTTTTTATTACTGGAGACTGAGCAACATATTTTTATATTTTGGAAGCTGCTAGTTAATAGGTACATACCCAGAAACCATCTAATTTTTGAAGTTAGTAACATGCATTTTATAAACGTTTGTAGTTTTCTTGGAAATTGCGCGAACAAATAAAATTTTCAGTTTTACTTCTTCTTTACCCCACATTCTTTGTTGGACAGTTTGTAAATACCACAAAATGTAAGGTAATCACGTGTATTATGGCCGTTCCCAACGACACACTTTCTTCTCAAACAGATCGACTCATATAACTTGTGTTCTCCCCACGCGGAAACCGATCCGGCGTTCTGTACAGGTAACTAACACAGTAAACCGACTCATTGCCATTAAGTTAGATTGTGAATATTAGAAGTAATTTTATATAGATATTTTTAACCTAATATTATTATTATATTACCTATAAAATTTAAATCCAATATTGCACATATAAAAAAATATATATAATTAAGCTAAAAATATGATACATAAATGAGTAATAAAACCACTGTTTATACTTCTGTAACCGCGCACAGTTCCAGTTAAGCATATTAAATGTATCATTTGATTTACTCATTCGCATCCCGGAATTTGAAGAAAACACAAGTCAGCCGTCGACACCCTTTGTTATTTCTTTGTGTTGTATAAAACATAGCTTCTTGTAAGACTGTTTAGGACTCCGGCGTCGAGGCGTCGCCGCGCCGGCGCCTGCGCTGCTCATGCAATATTAATGATCGCTTGACGCCGATTAGCCTTCCAACCAATTAAATACCTACCAAGGAAAAAATAACGTCTCCATTGATATGATATAGATGAAAAACTAATAACCAATCTATAATCAGATCAATGCAATAAAAGTTTATTAGAACGATATACAATAGCCCCGTGGGCGAAAAACTTGTCTCTATGAACACTGAACTGGAGCAAATGTCATAAATGTTGATTTTCTAATTTTGTATAGTATCTCTCTCGTGTGTGATTTCAAAGCTTTCGTGCAGAGTAAGTTTTTTTATTAATTACTACGAAAGAAAAAAAGCTTTTTTTTTTAAGTTGGAAGTGTAAATTATATACATGTACATATAATATATTAAGTATAAGTAAGTTTTACAACTTCTTCTTGCCTTAATAACGATAGTTTTGGTTAATTGCTTATGTACAGTATAGTCATACTGAGTAGGTATTGCATTATGCGAATAGTCAAATATCAGTCAGTAGTGACATTATATTTATATATATGTTTATAAATTTAATTTGATATTATTCCTAAAGCAATCACTCATATGAGGCATGTTTGTACGGAACCTTAAGAATTTATCAATAGACTTGGTTGTAGCGGCGCGTGCCTAGCGAATATTAAATAAATAAATAATTAATGACTGGCGTCGCACCATCGTTGTGCGTGCCTATACTGCGACATATGTCTAGGATAAAGTATCTTATATACATATAATAAAATTCTAAGTCAAATCTGTCCATTAAATATTTTTAGGAAAATCTTAATGAAATAGTCATTATTATCGATACAGAGGCCGAATCTATAGTTTTTAGATTCTTTGTCTGTCGTCTGTTTGGGAACGCATCATGAGAAAACCACTGGACAGATTTTGATGGGTATGATGATAGCTGCTCTACCAGGTCAACATATAGGATACTTTTTACTACGTAAAAATATCTCAACTCTGAGAAATCAACTCAACTGAACGTTAATATATTGTTATAACGTTACTATAACATTCTTTGGATAATATTTTTTTATATTACACTTATAGTTTAATACTTATCGAGACGTCATACTTGGCATAAAGCATAATTAGAAAATTTTCTCGAGTATGAATAATGTTTAAACCTTACTAATTACTGAGGGTAACTGCGTAAAAAAAGTAAAAGGACAGTTGTTTACCATTCTCAAGTAATGCGAATATGTGACAGGTTGAATAAATGCGGAGAGCAGACGCCTGCGCGAATTGTTGCAAAGAAAGTAGTCTGTGCTTGTCTCTTCATAGATACGAATTACGAGGCAAATTATTTTACTATTGGAATTTTGAACCAAACATGATATGTTTAAATTGAATTTAAAGCAACTGTTGTAATAAAATCCTGTATAATAAAAAAGTGTTCATACTTTAAGTTAAATACTTTATATATATATATATATATATATATATATATATATATATATATACACAAATAGACAAAAGGACAACTTGAAAACAAAAAAAATCAGCATGCACGCGACATGAGTTACTCTTAACTATAAAACCCTATTCATATTTAGCAAGTAGAATACAAACTAAAGAAAAAATATAATAAGCAAGTACCGTTTAATAAGTGTCTAATAAATTATAGCTGGTGAATAGTTAAAATATCTATGTTACTGGCACTAAAATTGCAGTACTTATTAGTGTTGGTATGTCCCGTATGCTTTGTCACGTTAAAGGGATAGGTGCTAATGAGCCTGACACACATATCTGAATAATTGTTTTCTAGTTCTAGTTCTTTGTTCTGTGGCTTATAGGCGTGCCATTTGGGCACAATTAGAGAGTAGAGATATAATTGTTTTCTTGGAAATTGAGTATAAGTAATACGTTACTTTTTATTATTTTCATCGATAGAGAATGAGGGTAGTGCGCAAATGTCATTATTAGTTAATTCTTGTTCCACGTCGTAGTTTATGGGCCAATATGAAGTAATAAGATATTCTCACCCTCTCAACTCAGTTCTTCATGGCTATAGGTCATGATTATCACTTGTGAAGTACTCCACACATGAAATATCGATGTAGGCATGTACACACATGTACATATCGGTTAGCGACCATTCGGAAAATGGTTACGGATTTTGGTATTCAGTTCGGTTGTTTTTAGTTCGTCTAACCATCTCAGTGGGTTTCCTATCACGTGGTCTTTTCCCCTAGAGCTCTAGACGATAGCACAACACATAAGGTAATTATTATGACTGTCTATAACAACAAAGTATTTATGTTGTCGCTTGTCGTGGTAGCCTTTAAGTAGAACAACCTTTACCAATTGTAAAATTAAGATATATAGATTTTGAACGATTTAAGTGTATGTTCTGTTGGTTACCCTAAATCTATACTATAATAAAGCAGTAACTTAGCGAAATCTGTACATGAAATATTTTTTAAAAACAATGACTGTAACGTATTATGTATACGATATAGACCCCAAAACAATAGTTATAAATTTTTTTGTCTGTTTGTCTGTTTGTCTGTTTGTCTGTACGCGTTTCACGCAAAAAGTAATGAACCGATTTCAACGAAATTTTGTGAACTGATAACTTATTACTCGGGTCAACATTTAGGATACCTTTTACTTTAGAAAAATCTTTGTTTCCCGCGGGAAATCGCAATAACTGGTTTTATCGAGTCCTCCTTAGGAACCCTCCGCTGGCTAAACCTAAAGACATACATCAAAACAATTTACTTAAAAATTGTAGATCTTGAAAAGGCCAACAGAAATATCTACAACAGTATATGTCTATCTCTTAAGGTACACTCGCAATACCTATTCTTATCTATACCTATAACAAAACTAACTTAGTTAAATCGATGTGCGCGTTTCACGCAAAAAGTACTGAACCGATTTCAATTAAATTTTGTATAGTGATAGCTTATCACTCGAGTCAACATTTAGGATACCTTTTACTACAGGCACATTTTTCGTTCCCGCGGGAAAACGCAATGACTGGTTCTATCGAGTCGTCCTTAGAAATTTCTATGGCTAACGGTGGCTGAACCTTAAGAGATACATCAAAACAATGTACTAGAAAATTGTAGGTCTTAAAAAGTTATACAGGGAAGTTCGCAATATTATACGTCTATTACCTAAGGTACATTCGCAATTACTATTTTTATTCACTACTCGCGACTCACAGACTGACTTATCAACGTTTAGCTCAGTTCAGCAGTAAAACGTAACTAGGGACGAACCCGAGCGAAGCGAGGGTGAGTCGTACATAATATAATATGTATTAAGTAGATGTTTAAATAAACATTTCACTTCTAAGGCTGGTATAATGATTTTAAAGTTAGAAATCTAATTAGCAACCCTCGCTTTACTTTGGTGCGTCGCTAGGTGCTTATTGTATTTATAATAATCTATACTAATATTATAAAGAGGAAAGATTTTTTTGTTTGTTTGTTTGTACCGAATAAGCTCCGAAATTACTGGACCGATTTAGATGAAATTTGGTAAGAATACAGTTTGAGACTCTGGAAAGGAGATAGGATAGTTTTTATTCCAGAAATCAACCCTTAAGGGGGTGAAAATGGGGATGCAGGTTTGTATGGGGAATCAACCTAGAGACGAACCCGAGCGAAGCGAGGGTGAGTCGCTAGTAAATAAATAAATTATTGACAAAAAGCGACTAGTGACTGACTGAGCGGAGCAAGGTCGCATCCCTAGTTGCAAATATCTACAGGCAAAAAAATAATAGTATTTTATATAATTGTGCAAATCGATACATTAGATTCCGATAAGATCGATTTTAAATTATTTATATATTCCGATTCCTAGATGCCTAGACACGTTGATGCTCACAGTGGCAGGAGGGCTGGCTCGTGTCGTGTTTACTTTCTGTTTTTTTCCTTTTTACCGTTCTTCTTTCTATTGATTTTGAATTTTGTATGAGCTAAATTGTTTTGTTTTTTTTTTTTGATGCGAAACGACGACGATGACTTCACACTTTGACTTCACAGATTGTAAACATGAACATAAAATATTGATAACCTCTAATTTGTATAACAAAGTGTATAATGAAAAAATAAATTATTATTTTACGTACGGTAAATGTACGTATTATAAAATTTTGCTCATTAGCACTCACTAAATGCGCTACATTTTAATTCTAATATGTCCTAAATTTGTCTCTGCCATATGACTTTGTACTCAGGACTTAACCGAAATGCTATAGTGCATACTAGGTTTTAACAATTTCATGTTTTAAACAAATAAAACAACGCCAAAATCAACTACTAGAATATTTGTACAACACTATCAACCCTATGTTAATGTGATAATGTCACACAGACTGGCAGATCTCATTATTATCGACGTAAAGCAATCACTTAATTATGTTGGTATGTATCTAAGAATTTATTGCATCAACCATTTTTATTGAAGCGATTATATCTTGGCGTGGGATTATATTGGTCTATCTCATAAGTTGACAATCTCATCGATACAGAAATATTGATAGAATGTATATTTATTAATTAGTGTTAAATATCTGTATTTGCTAGTTTTAAGTAACATGTTAACTTTATAACTCCAGGCTATGACCATAACAAGATGGGTAAAAATATGCCTGTACTGCACTGTTTGCCTTTTTAAGAGAATTTAACAGCGATTTCTTTTCTTTCAGCCTTATTTTTTAAATTAACGTAAATAATAAAAAATATCAGGTTAACTAATAACAAAACATATTTAAACAGGTTATTTTATGTTAATAAGAAAATAATGTAACTCATTTCCTATTTATTATTTATTACTAAACATCTAGGAAACCTCGTTCCATTGAAAAATGAACAGTTGTTTTTTACACAAGGATGACAGATCTCAAAAGAGGTCGTTAAAATAACCGTTCTTAGGTCAATTTGTTCGTCGGAGTCCGTTACGAGCCTCTTTCTCACGCGTTTTACAATGCCAATAGAATTTAGCATCTTATATACATTTCAAAACAAATGTTAGGCGCAAGTGATATATTATGAGCCCATTGTGAAACCGAAATGAGGAATTGTGCAGACATTTGTGGTATATCAACGCGATAGTGTTAAAGTACAAAAGGTCGAAATGTTTCTAATATATAGTGAAATATAAATGGTATACATTACCATAATAACCTTCCTTGTTGTTCAAAATGTGTAAATGTTCCCGCTTACTCCAAAACAATGATAAATGTTAGAGTTAGGTAATACAAACAACTGAGCCCTTTGATAATGTTTGTAAGAAGAAGTTATGTAAAATATTTATAACAAGCTTAGCCAACCAAGTAACTTTGTTGCCAATAGAGACTAATTGAACTAAAATTATGTATTTTTCTGTCGCAAGTACGCCGGTTTTCTCACGATGTTGCTATACCATTTGAAGAATAAAACAAGATGATGTTTTGTAACAGAATTTAATAGTTTAAATTAAAACGTCTCTAAAAATATTTAAAAAAATATATGTTTAAATTACATATGTATATGATTTTTTTATATGAAAACTTTAATGTATCTATTCAGCCCTTTGTAACGTCCCACTGCTGGCCGGGGGCTTCCCTGAATACAATACGAAGGGGATCAAACCATAGTCCACACTGACCAAGTGCGGGTTGGCGGACTCCACATGTCTTTCCAAAACTTGCTAGGTTCTCTCAGACATGCAGGTTTCCTCACGTTGTTTTCCTTCACCGTAAGACAAGCGGTAATCATGTTGAAAATTCAGAGGTGCGAAATCCGGGATTTGAACACGCTTCACTCGGTTTCCCAAGCGAGCGCGTTACCACTGGGCTACCACTGCCTCGGGAAACTTAAATACCAGAATATAATTATAAACGAAATAAATCATTGTATTCGTATTAAGGACAATGACGCTAATATAAAAAAAAAGCCATTTAAATTCAAATTCTAACAATACAGGACAAAATGAGCGTTTTATCGACGCGCGTAGTGATTAATGCGGGTTTCGTGGCCTTCGCCGGCGCCAGGAGTGAAGCACCCTGGTGATTGAACAAGGTCGATCGGTGACTGAGCAAATTCATACCACCGATGAAATTTAACGACGTATTTATGATTTTGTTTGTTATCGAATAATGAATAGGCAGATTATTAATTTTGCTGTCTTAATTTTGATTCAGCCATTTATGTGGCTTTTAAGTCTTCCAGAAACAGCTATTAGTAATTCTGTTGTAGTTCAGATGAATAATTTGATACTCGAAAAATATTTTCCACGTTGATTAAGGGGGTCAAAGAAAAGAGGACCGTTTTAACGAGTCTTATAAAAAAACACTCCTTCTTTATCTTTATAGGCTTTTTATGAATCAGTCGGTATAATATATGTACAACTTTATGATAGATTTTAATATATTAAGATTCAGAATCTTTACGATGGAAAGTTAAATAAACTAATGATTGAAATAGACAATTTAGCACACAGCATGTTTGTTAAAAGGCTATAAATGATGACATCATTTACTTGTGATTGGATTTGCTCAAAGTTGCTTAAATAGTAAACAAAAATTATATATTTATTATAAGAATATGTATATAATATAATAGTATTATTTGTAAACTTTGTATCTCATAAGAATTCTTTATTGATTTGAACATTAAATTATATTTTAAACAAGCAGCTTCGACCTCGGGTTTTGATCGACTTAGGAACGCGTCCTCTATACGTACAAACATACAAAGAAATTAGTTTTTCGTCCACGAACCTTCGCGCGTACGCAATACTCATTAAGTTTTAATAATCAATCGGATCAATGGCTTAGAAATCCATAGAGTATATAAACATAAAAAAAAAAACATTTTTATTTATAGTTAATAAACAAAGTAATCTCAAATCCTTGAAGGTAGTTTCAAGTGTTGATTGTAAACGGGTAATATAACCGTTTACAAAACATTGTTTCCCTTAAGCCGTCAATCTTTTTGAGATATCACCATACAAATTACCTTCGCGATTGTCCTGTAAACATGGACAAATGAGTCCTTTAAATAATTTTACTGCTTCAGCTTTGTGTGCGAGTGATAAATGATAACTGCCAATAGATTATTAAGGAATTTAAATAGCCTCGGATGTTCTGATACAATTCAAATGTTAATTTTGAAAAGCTATATTGATGGTTCTGCACTGTACGCTTATTAATGATAATTAAAATATTTTATTTTTACACTACCGCAAGAGAAATTCGTAAAATAATCTTGTATACCCGGGATTTTTTTAGATATATAATAATACTTTAAATTTAGGCCATGACCTATTTAAACGTAGTATTAAGTGTCGAAATTTGATATGTCTCAAGAAACTACACAAGACGTTTTAATATTGAAAGGGCACAACACCAATATTCAGTATTGACAACATAATAGTATCCTACACGATCAGGGCTGTAATAAATCATGCCAATAATAAAAGCGTATGATAAGCGCCTTTACATGTAGCGATCAATTTGGTAATTATTATATATCGCACCGATAAATTGCTTCGATAACGCACAATAAATGTTAGCGTACACGTTAATCGTTTAATTGTCAGTAAGAATCCATGTCACGCTAAGATTTTTTTCACCATAAGAAGTGTTGAGTGGAATGTTCGATGACAGTTCCATGTATGGAATTATCGTTATCAGTACATGTAATTAGTGCCAGAACCGGTGACCACAAAGATCGAAATACCGTATTTACTAAATAAAAACGTATACACCAAATAAAGGCATTACATCTTTAGAATGAAATAACAAAACTTGATTTGCGATAGTTGTTAGAGCCTTATGTGAATATATCAGTCATTAAGTAAACATTCATCCCTTTTACTCTTAAGCAAAAATACGTAAGATTGAAGTAGATAAAGCATATTGTGGAAAGTCCTAATAAAGATCGGTACGGGATATCTAATCAGTTAGCAGTAGAAGCTAATTGACCAAATGAAGTTGCGCAGGCGCCGCTGTCTATAAATGAATATCGACATGCGCATAAAAATAAGTCTGACACACGTTTTTTTTTCTTATAATATGTTATTTGTTCATAGGCAAAAGCAACTACTCATTATCTAAAATATTTTGATGATTTAAGAACTTAATAGTTCGATTTACGATACGATACGATATTAAGCTCAATTTATTGTTGGCGATATATTTTTATTGTATTACAATTATTATACCTACTTATAATTTATCTGTTTATCTCATTAAACTTCATATTTCTTTTAAAGTGAATGAAAATTCTTTTTCTTAACGTGTTCATTTGTTGCGTGTTGGATTCAATTCATGGTGTGAAGTCTACATACTAATATAATATTATAAATATGCACTTTGTTTGTTTGTTTGATTGAACGGGCTAATCTCAGGAACTACTAATCTGATTTGAAAAATTATATTTTTGCATTAGATAGCCCGTTTATTGAGGAAGGCTCTAGGCTATATATCATCCCGGAAAAATGTACGGTTCTCGTGGGATAGATTTGTTTTTGTCTAGGGACGATCTTACGAAGTGAAACACAAAATGTATCTTTTTATAACGTTAGTGTAGATTTATTAAATATGAAGGCGTTTCGCCTTGAATGACGCGCCGAAACTTAAGAAGTGGCGCCAACACTCCACTCGTTATTAAATAAACGTTTAATGATCCATGTCTCATTAGTGTCTATTTATGTGCCTCTAATTTCTCGTACAGCTGACATTTGTTACACAACCAATTTTTTTTTTACTAATTAATAAAATTGTAGTAACTCACCTGATAACTGACAGACTAGTAGATTAAATTATGCATAATTATATTTCTTCGCTTCATTCTTCAGATATAATATAACCAGGTAGTCCTTTTAACCTACAAGGTAGCTTTCGCACACATTTAAGAGATTTTTTAAAAAAGTCGATACATATATCGATTTTTAAATCAATTCATTACTCGTCAATGTCTACATCCCTACTACTCAGTGCCGTCATTCTTTTTTCGTGCGAGGTAGCAAGCACACGTACACTCTTCGGGTAAAAAATTACAAAGAAAAGTGAAAATGTTCAAGAAGATATTAACTAATACAAACGGGAACAATAATTGTTTAAACGTCGTCGGATTCAAATTAAATCATCATTAGAATCCCTTTGGTATGTACATATTATCTATTTACGATTACCCACATTTTGTCGTCATATTTTATTAAACAGTGGTTGCAGAATTGCAATGATAATAATTACCATATTATTCATAGCTTTGTAACGAATATTTTATGCTTTTAAGTAATCAGTATAATAAAGGAACTATAGGTATGGAATTCTTCACAGCCAGAGATCCACATTATCTCTTCTGTTAAGTAGCAATATTGGATCTGATAAACGTGTTAAAAGTGTATTAAAAAATATTTAAATTAAAACCCAGCTTTCCACTGTTTCATAGTAGATGGGATCCACAATTTATCTGATTGGTATCCTTATAAGGAATATAAGGAGAGAAAAATTACGAATAAATTTGTAATTTTCTTAGTTTTATATACAGCCCAACGCGTACAAAGCCTTTTATTGACAAAATACGAAAATATGATATATTATATGTATTGGAATTAATATACTAATCAAAAATATTATAAAGACGTATGTAGTCGTTCGAGACTAACCAACACTAATTTTGCAGTATTTTCGAGATAATTTATCTCGATTCTGCATATATTCTGCAATATGACTTGAAGATATGATATGTTTGTTCCACAACATGACCGTCCTCCTAATATACTTAACCTCTTAATAACTGTAAGGCGTCCATAATTAGGCGGATAAAGCAGGTATTAATAGAGTGGTGTGGACGTGACGTCATCTAGCACACCAGCACGCGACGTTCCGCGATGTCCACACTTGCTGGACGAGGCGTCTCTGTTGATACTATAAGGAAGACGACCAGTCGTTTATGTATTAAAACGTACTTTGAAATTATTCGCGAAATTCTATAATCACTCGATTACTATAGATGAAAATAGTTTTGTTTGTGTAATTTTGTTTAATGAACAATTAAACTATATGGGAAATGTTTATTTTAAGGTATAAATTCTGATATTATATATTCTTAAATATTAGATATAAATTTATAATCCTATTTTAAAGCCCGGCGGCTAACTGAAAGTTATCACGAGGGCCACATAGAATGATATAACCTTAAAACAAAATTTCTATTAAGATAATAATAAATAATGGGTGTCTCAATAAGAAGGCACTATTTAAACTTTGCGTCATTTCGTTAATCGTTTCGTGCATGTGACAACTTTGAAAATTGACAGCTGTTACCTAGATTATTAAAAATAAACCAGAAATAATTCCTGAGCTCAAGGTCGATAGCCCACGCGCCATCGGTGAGATACAGCTACATCTTTGTCAAAAAGTCATCGAAAACTTCGTGTTTTTATTTTTAAATGAAATAGTGCACTCTTATTGAGCACCTTATATAAGTATATTTCAATTACCTGGACGACGGCCGTATAGAATTGAAAATTATCAAATATATAATTTATACCTTATATGGTAATATGTTCATTTTGAACATTTTCGCCTGGCGGTTAACCGTGCGTTAACACGATGGCCGTATAAAATTGAAAATTATGAAATATATAATATATACCTTATATGGTAATATGTTCATTTTGAACATTTTCGCCTGGCGGTTAACCGTGCGTTAACACGATGGCCGTATAAAATTGAAAATTATCAAATATATAATTTATACCTTATATGGTAATATGTTCATTTTGAACATTTTCGCCTGGCGGTTAACCGTGCGTTAACACGATGGCCGTATAAAATTGAAAATTATGAAATATATAATATATACCTTATATGGTAATATGTTCATTTTGAACATTTTCGCCTGGCGGTTAACCGTGCGTTAACACGATGGCCGTATAAAATTGAAAATTATCAAATATATAATTTATACCTTATATGGTAATATGTTCATTTTGAACATTTCGCCTGGCGGTTAACCGTGCGTTAACACGATGGCCGTATGAAATTGAAAATTATCAAATATATAATTTGTACCTTATATGGTAATATGTTCATTTTGAACATTTTCGCCTGGCGGTTAACCGTGCGTTAACACGATGGCCGTATAAAATTGAAAATTATCAAATATATAATTTATACCTTATATGGTAATATGTTCATTTTGAACATTTTCGCCTGGCGGTTAACCGTGCGTTAACACGATGGCCGTATAAAATTGAAAATTATCAAATATATAATTTATACCTTATATGGTAATATGTTCATTTTGAACATTTCGCCTGGCGGTTAACCGTGCGTTAACACGATGGCCGTATGAAATTGAAAATTATCAAATATTTATATAATTTGTACCTTATATGGTAATATGTTCATTTTGAACATTTTCGCCTGGCGGTTAACCGTGCGTTAACACGATGGCCGTATAAAATTGAAAATTATAAAATATATAATTTATACCTTATGTTGTAATGTTTATTTCGAACGTTTTTGCCTGGCGGTTAACCGTGAGTTAACACGACGGCTTTATTAATTTTATAACATGTTCAAAAAGTAATAACGACACATTATTATTTTGCAATAACCCACATAAGTTTTAACCTGGCGGTTAATTGTATGTTAAACACAAAGGTACCTAACCATCGTAATTTTCATTACTGAGCGACGTATTCTAGATCAAAACATTAATGAGGCTAAAATTAATGACAATTCGAAATTCCGATCAGGACACTTTTATGCCTAGCGCAGAAATTCGTTTTTCAAAAATGGTGGTCCCAATGTTGGTACAGTATTCGATACAGAAGTTCTCATAGCACTATGAAAGGAGACTGAAAATGATTCATTTGTTGAGGAAATTCACAGTACTTTGGCGCAAATTTTAGCCTATTCTTAAATATAATAAAAGAGGTTAAACATAATCTATTAAAAGATTAGGTACCTTTATTTTTACCTACTTATATATTTAAATTTACCTTCTGTTAGCACAAAAATTAAATAATGAGGCAATTTCTAATACCTCTCTAATCTCATTGACGATTGTCAAGAAGCTGATCAACAGTAGTACTTGTAAATGATAAAATTAAACGATAATTAAGTTAAAAAGTTACGATCAATATGGAATGCTGACGTTTTTCACTAATAAACTTAGCAACGTATACGTGGCCTGTCAGGAAAACTGGAACAGACCCCCGTGTTATCAGCAAAACAGCAGGAGAGGTGCAAAGGCCCGAGCAGAGGCCCTCTGAACCGCCAGATGCCAGCTCGGCAAATGTTCAGCGCTGCGCGCTCAAACAAACCGCGGCCGTCTGCATCTCGCCAGTAAGTCTGTACTTCACGCTAACAGCCTCTCTCACCATTGCTTACTTAATATTACAAACGTAATATAACTTTGTAATTTAGGTAGAATTTTCCCATATTGCTAGAATTTTAATTCTAAAAAAAAAAAAAAATTTATTAATTTAATTTTAATTCTTTCGTTGTTTACAACAACGCTAGTAACACAAGTTGATATACCTACCTTCAAATTTGTTATCTATTTTTGAGAAAGCAAACATGAGTACAGTAAATAACACTATGTGCAGTATTCAAATTGAAGACGAATTCAATTTGAGAAGAAGAGAATTCAATTTGATCACATATGAATTTAGTAATATACCCTACGGCCTTTCAGTAGCCCATAGAACATTTACTAAAGTGTTGAACTCATTCATCAGGCTCTGTGTTCTTTGTATTAGAAATAACTATAATGAAAGCCAAAACGTTTCTTTAAAACTGTTACATTTTTAAGATTTTGCACTTTGAAAATTTTGTCACTTTGAAAATTTTGATTCATGTTTGGCTCATTAATCAACCATTTCTTTGCGAACCGAAAAATGTCATAAAACCATGAATATTTTTTAACAAAAAATATTTTACATTTGCAAAAATATTTAATCAGGAAATTTCATCAATTGAAGTAATATGCAATTGAAATTTGATGCACGTTATGCCGCTAAAGGTGTCTGGATCTATATTAAAATATAAGTATTATATATTATATAAAGATAATCGTTTTACAAAAGGTATAAAATTCTGTTTATTGTGAAACAAAGTTAAAACTTTGTCCCTCGTTAGAAGATCTAAGCTCGTGAAGTCACAATATATTAAAAATCAAAAAAGAAATATTTGGCTTAAAAACACGAAAGAAAATTTTAAAGCTGGAAATAATCTGAAAAAAAAAAAAAAAAAAAAGTGAATTGTCTAATTTAGCTCTTAATTGAATATTAATACAATTAAGAAAATCTAAAATTAATTTGTTTACTTCTATGGTTAGGGCCAAATAACAGAGCTATATTTTAATAGAAAAAAGATCCGTACTCTCTAGTTATTGATGCTTTCACAATAAACTAGAATACTAAATACTTTTATGCTTTTCTTTTTTTTCCAATTATTCTAAAGTATCTTCGAAATATTATATATGAAAATTCTTTTTTGTCATTTTAGGCTTGGCATCCGTTCATAACGAAGGTGAATAAGTCTGAATTAATATGGAAACCTTTTATTGTGAAAAATCTTGTTACAGAAAGGTCTTTATTCTGGTTGCCGCGGTACCCACAACATGCGTTTACATGTTTACATTGTGCGGCATATATGTATAACTAGCGACTCATCCTCGCTTCGCTTCGGGTTCGTCCCTAGACAAAAATAAATTTATCCCAAGGGAACCGTACATTTTTCCGGGATGATATAACCTATAGCCTTCCTCAATTAACGGGCTACCTAATGCAAAAAGAATTTTTCAAATCGGATTAGTAGTTCCTGAGATTAGCGCGTTCTACCAAACAAACAAACAAACTCTTCAGCTTTATAATATTAGTATTGATATATCTTTTAAACTTTTCACATTATTATATTATATAGTTAATATAATATAGTTGGTAATACATTTTAAATTTACTCCCTTGATACTGGTTGATTTGATGGATATAAATACAAAACTTCTCTAAACATCTACCTGGTTATATTATATCTGAAGAATGAAGCGAAGAAATATAATATATGATCAAACGAACTTCTCAAGTGAAGTTCGATCATTATTATACGAGTCGCTTCATTCGAAGATATAAGGACCCCCCCAACCCGTTCCCGAACTTAGTTTTGTATTTATTGGTGGTATGAATCTCTAAAAGAATGACGGCACTGAGTAGTAGGGATGTAGACATTGACGAGTAATGAATTGATTTAAAAATCGATATATGTATCGACTTTTTTAAAAAATCTCTTAAATGTGTGCGAAAGCTACCTTGTAGGTTAAAAGGACTACCTGGTTATATTATATCTTCGAATGAAGCGACTCATATAATAATGATCGAACTTCACTTGAGAAGTTCGTTTGATCATATATTATTTAGCCGACTTCAAAAAATTAGTACTTAATTAAGACTTCTATTGTTACTATAAAGGGTCTTTGCTCGTATATTGAGTTATATATTTTTATTTTTTACAAATACCCATCCAGTACAAATGATGTAAGTAGTGATGTCACGGTTAGATCATCTTTTAATAGAAAAATGTATTTTTTAACGTCGATCACGTTTAATATAATAACAAGTGTAACTACTAAGTAATATGTGCTACATTACTTTTTACTAAGTATGACACACCAGATATAAAACGATTAAAATTAACCTCTTTTGTGTAACTTTTTTTTTTATTTGGAGTCGCTCCTAAGAAAAATTTCACTAAAAAAAGAATTATCGACTCACAATTGGCCAAGATGTCGCATAATAAGGCTTTATCTATTGATTTTGCTACTATACACTTGGCACGAGATAACATAAAAGAGTCTTAGTTGTAATTACATTCAAATAAAATATATGTATGTATACATACATGCTCATTGTAAGAAATAAATGTAAAATACATATAATAATATAAAAATACATAGAATAGATACTTGAAAATATTTATTTATTATTAATTTTCTTAAATCATTATATGCGAATACATTAAAATGATAATAAACTTATATATTTATATGAGAACATAAGCATCAGTAAAAGTTTATGCGTTTTAGAGTAATTCATTTATTATGTAGGTATATAATATAATGTTTTATTGCTATATTACACTCCAAAAGTTAACCTTAGTTAAATCATAATACTTGAAAGGAATATTCAAGTCAAATAAGCTCCTTGCATTAAAGTGGAGTGTTGAGAAACTTACAAAACAAATTCCTATAATACCTTTAGAAAATTAAATATATCTTGAAGGCAACAGTAATAATTAAAGTTTAATAGAATTGAGCAACACATTAACATTTAGCAAGGTCTAAGCCTTTCAGGTCGCACAAAGCTTTTGCCTCGATACTAACTTTGTATTCATAAAGTTTACGCCGTTCACGTTCAAATTGTTATTGTTCAAAATTCATTGCTGCCTACTGAATACATGATTGGTTTATATTGATGCAGATTTTTATGTTTTAAATTAATTGCTTAATTGCATACTTCTGTTTTTATTATACATACTATATTCATAACTAGCGACTCATTGCTTCGTTCGAGTTCATTACGTTACGTTTTAATATTTAGTGTAGATCTCACAGAGATGAGATATTTTCTCGCAGTAAAAAGTATTCTATATGTTGACCCGGATAACGTGCCATCATTATACCAAATTTTATCAAAATTTGTCCAGTAGTTTTCTCGTGATGCGTTCCCAGACAGACTGATACACAAAAATCCTAAAAACTATAAATTCGGCCTCTGTATTGATAACAATGACTATTTTAATAACATTTCTCAAAAAAAAATTAATATACAGATTCGACTCAAATTTTTATTATACATTTTATTATTCATAGATATTTTATAAGAATGATAACTATGTTAATCTAACAATGTAGATAATACTCGTAAAATGTTTGAAGCATTGTAACTTTGAAAAGTTATTAAAAGTATAAATCATAGTTGTTTTATGAAATAAATAATAGTCGTGCGTAGGCGCAGAGTAGTGACCGACGGTAGTCCATCTCGTCATATTGCAACATTTTATACTTGAGTGGTATGCACTTCACATCGTGTGATGATCGTAATCTTTTCTATCTACTGTGGTAAATATTCTTTAAGATTTATGATATTCTATGGCTTTATACACATAGATTG
Source organism: Fabriciana adippe (assembly GCA_905404265.1). Lineage (NCBI taxonomy): Eukaryota > Metazoa > Arthropoda > Insecta > Lepidoptera > Nymphalidae > Fabriciana > Fabriciana adippe. The sequence continues at coordinate 15,443,071 of FR989989.1, forward strand.
TATAATACTATTCATATTATTCATATAATGGGTGTAGAGCGACCTCATTCTAGTAACTCAAGTTTTCTGGAACGCTGACATAAAACCTAAGGCAAAAAATTGCAAAGTAGTTTTCTTAACACTAAAAGTAAAAGGACTCAGTAAAATTTGCAAGTTTTATCATAAATGAGGTTACTTTCTCGTCGTCATTGTCTAATATATGTTAGCTTTTTTATATACCTACATGTATACTGCTGTCATTTTTAGCATATATCATAATTTAATTATTACTTATTTTTTACACAATATCTGTAATCTGCATACTATACGACTATATTTGTAATAAACATAATATAGTCTTTCATAACTTATGTAGAGTCAGGTAGGTGTGGGCGCGGTGTAGTGACCGATGTCCCGTGTGATTTGTGGAAGGTATCTAGCAACGTTCGGCTGTTCACTTGATTGGTTTTGTTTTTCAAAATTAGCTATTACAAGTAATGCTTAAAATTCATATACTTAAAATATTTTATCTCTTACTAGCGGCTCACTCTCGTTTCGCTCGGGTTCGTCATTAGGTACGTTTTAAATAGATATGAATATGTACTCATTATCCAGCGTTAGCCATGTACATTTAATTTTTTTTTCCTTGAATTTTTCCGATGTTTTAATAGTTATTATTCTGCAATTCGGGGCTGATACAAATCCAATAAATCGAAGATCATCAAAATCGGTCCAGCCGTTCTTGAGTTATAGGTACTAGTGAGTGTAACTAACGCGAATTTATTTTATATATAGATTATTCTTTTTTAACAATAGATACTTTCCTAGTTTTAATTGTTCATCCTGCCAAACTAAGTAGAGTATACCTAATATTTTTTCCTTTTTTTTTTTTACTTGTTTTTTATATTATAGATGGAGATTGATTACTTTATCACGTATTTGGTGTTATGTTAATGATACATTGGATCGAATCCAGGCTTTATTGTAAACAATGTATTTACCTCCCATTAATGGATAAGTCGTTATAAAATTTACGGGCCCATCCTCAGCAACCTCTAAGGCCGCGTGGGCGAAGAGTAGTGACCGATGTTCGCCGCAACTTGTAAACACTACTGTGTATACATTTTAATATCGTTAGACAATCTTGTGTTTATGAAGACATTATCTTTGCCATGTAGCATCATAATTTTAGTTTTGAAGTGAGGAAAGTCATTGTAAACTTAAAGTTTAATAAAACTTTTTTCATATTCGATTTTAAATATTTAGATGTATCATGCTCGATAGATTGGATGGATGGGGATGGGAATCTTTTTATTTATTGTCAATTATAAATTATCAATAAAATACATATTGATCGTTGTTTTTGACTCAGCAGGCTAACACTGTCTTAAAACACGGCTTGTATGCTAGCCAAATTTATAATAATTTTGTTGATTTTTTTTTGGAGGTCTTTATATTTTTCGATGCCAATATTCCTTATACGATGTACCTGGCAATGAACTGAAATTTTGCACACTGCTCGAAGTCCAATATTAAGTAACGATTGACTTACTTCCCACCTAGAGTTTGATTTATGTAAGTATATTGAATTTCGTTTTATATGGTTGCACTAATTTTGCCTTTATTGTTTCAGGTGAGTCACCCAAATCTTCGAAAATGGCAAAATCAAGTATATTTGTTGAGTTATTTAATTAAACACAACTAAGTAGGTACCTACTTGATAAATTTTGGTAAGTATAAATAAATATGTTGGGACATATCTAGTTCCATGTTAAGCTACGAGGCCTGTGTTATGGATATCAGATGGTTGATACACTACACATATATAACTATAAATGCATACATATTATAAATATAAACACCCATGACTGGAGTATAAACATTCGTATTCATGACACAAAGGAATGCCCCCAGCGGGACTCGAACCCGCGACCGCTGGCATAGCATGTCACTACAAACGGAACCAAACGTGTCGTCAACGTATGTATACATAATTTATATAGATATTGCACATACAATGTTAAATGATATTTTTATAGTTAAAAATGTGCCTTAATATTAAAATTTATTTTTTTAAATAATAAAGGTGACATCTTGTTATTGAGTTTACGAATACCTGCGCCTAATAGATTTTTTGAAATGGCGGCGTTATCTTTTCTGAGATGAGCTGTTTTTGTTTTGTCTCTATAAATATTCAGATTGATCGAGTGAAATTTAAATGATATCCATTATTAATTTATCTCATAATTTTTGGAGGCCACCATTATACGACGCACTCAAAACTTGATTTAGCTTATTTTTCACAGTGTGTAGTGACCCTACTTGTTGTGCCAGCGGTCGCGGGTTCGAGTCCCGCTGAGGGCATTCGTTTGTGTGAGCACGAATGTTTATACTCCAGTCATGGGTGTTGATAATTTATAATATGTATGCGTTTTAAAGTTATATATGTGTAGTGTATGAACTATCTGGTATCCATAACACAAGCTTCGTAGCTTAACATGGAACTAGATGGTGCTGTGTGTTAATGTCCCAACATATTTGTTTATTTATTTAAAACATTTTTTTTATACATGAGACTACTAATCGTGACCTAAAATTCGTTACAACATAGCAATTAAGGTATAAAAATAAACCAGTTCTAAAGGTTTCGCCTGTTTTCCTCGGTTGAGTCAGCTGGGTCCGGGTGGGCGCGACCTTGCTGTCGGGTGATTAGCGACGCGTTAACTCCTTTTGTCACAATAGCTCGTTTTTTAAAATTGGCTTTATTAAATATAATATATTCAATTAGCTTAATGAATGTTGACGTAATTAATAGAGAATCTGTCTGTATGTTAGGGGCAATGCCTTTGTCTTCTGAATATGTCATGGTAACTCTAATACTAATATTAGTAGGTACTTACGAGTGTAGGGCTATTTATAGAACGGCCAAAACTGGTCTCAAAATGAGATTTAGACCCAATTAAATGTTTTTATTATCAATAACATATCGGTTTTTGATCTTAATTAGTGGCAAGGACGCATTAAAACGTCAAACTCAATTTAGTCAAATAATAAAATAAATTATTTTATTAAACATATGTAACTAAACATTCTATTAGCAGAAGCACTAAATTATCAATTACGAATAGTATTTTATGCGATCTTAAGCTAGATTTCAAAGATAAAGTCTATAATTAGTATTCCGACAAAACAACCGCCATCAAACGACGCGAGCGTTAGGATAAAATTGAACACTTAACGGCCTATTCTGTGGAGTTCTGTATGCGTTTACCGTTCAATAAATCCATTGTTTTATGCAATGCTCTAGCAACTAATCTGGCGCCAAGGAGAAAAAGTTTTTACGATCGAAGCTTAACTTTTAAATGAATCCTCTTTACGATGTTATCAAATTTCTTAAATAGATAGTTTTGTAAAGTACGTATTTGAAATACGTTCAAAAAATATATTTATGTAACGAACGACGACCATTATATCTATAAGCTGAAATAATGTGTCATTTTGTCAGTTCGCCACCTTCATAGAGCACATTCCTGGAGTCGTGTCGCCACGTGCCAGAGGATTTGTCACCGGCTTTCACTTTTCTTCTAGTTCACGAGGAGGGTCGATGACACGCTATTTGTTGTGAACCCGACGGAATGCTCTCCTCGTTTTCACTGCTTAATGTGCCATAAATCCATTTGTTATTATTGGGTGTCCGCGGCTCGAATTAGAGGCCTGGCGTTGACCGCCCGGCATCTCATTCATGCGAAGGCCGGTAGAAATGAACGAGAAATAAAACACGCGCGCCGCCGCCGTTTCCGTTATTCTAAATTTACGGCCACATATCATAAAGTCTAGACGATCGTTTCGTCAACAAAGATTATACTCTCGCCTTTGTCGCTTAAGAATGATTTTGATGTTACAGCGTATTATTAAAAAGAATTCAATGTGGTCTTCACAATATACGATTCCATTCCAGTTGTTTGTGATTCACGCCTCCCGCTCGTCTCATTGTCAGACTTACTACAGACGTTTGAAATTTGAAATTTTGCCAATAAGCTTTCGCAAGATGCGATTATCGTAAAATCCATGCGGACGTTAGCAGTGACCTATATTGGTGCAGGTCACGGCCGAGGATAGACTACTAATAGATCTGATTCATGGCGGAGATAGACTTCCTATTTGAGCATAGAAATTTGTAGCAACATATATTTTGGTTTAAAAACCAAATGACGTATTTATACTGTTATGCTACAAAAATGCTATTAGAAAAAGCAAGTTTAGCAATGAAAGTTATTAACAAAATCTTAAATGAATGTTGTGGTAAGCATGTGCTCGAAAATGAGCAAAACCCACAACTTTCCAGTAACATAACGGATACTTGATTTTTGCTTATTATAATTAGTGCCTCCACAATCGAAGTGCACAAAATCTAAATTCATAATCTTATCTGTGTACACGCCCTCAATTACTTGTGTCCGACTTCGGTCCACGCAGCATTAACGTCCCTCGCAATCTCGACTGCCTCACTAACGCTGCGCGGGAGCGTCGTTATCGTAATATCCATTTCCTGCGATATCATTCGCAAAGCTTCCCCCCCAAGTGCGTCAACCTCGCATGATTTATGGAGTCTAATTATCTGACACCATTAGATAAACGATATTGCTCGGACCAATCTCAATTACCAGGATACCCAATTAACGAAACTCATCAATCATACGATTTCTGATCTCGGAGACCAATTGTTCGGGACCTTGAGCGAGGCGATTCATAACAAACTAAATTAGAATGTCTCGATGTAGTGTAATAATTAGAAGCTCTGGAGGTCTCTGGATGGCCGACGGCGTAATTGGTTGTTGACAAAACATTAATTGTCGGAGATTATTATCGGCTGTCGACAATGACAAACGGGCGCGACCAGCGATATTTAGTCACATGGCAGAAATATTGCTTTGTCCTTCAATTAGCTAAGCTAATGGATATACGCGGTTTCATGATGATTGAGCGGTAGCGAAAGTAGTCGCCTTTTAAAAACTTTTGCATTTATTTCTTACGAAACAGCTTCTAGTTTTAACAAGTACTTTAATATTGACAGTTATTAGTTATACTTGTCACGGGTTGACGTTGAAGGATTAATGGTACAAAATTTTAAAAGCTATGCGGAATGTGTCACGAATATGGCAATACATTGGTATAAATGCAGTTCATGTTAGGTAATGATATGGATTGATATGTTTCCTGTGAACGGCAAATCTTAAGGTATTAGAATAAAAAATGATTTGTATTTGGCATTAAAATATCGTATATCTACTATAGTAATATAACTCTTAAGTTATGTCAAAAACAAGCAATTTTTATTACAAAGATACGTTCTCACTGATAAAAGAATCCTCCTTGAGATCTTGTGCGAGGTAAAAAATAATAGTATAATGGCACCCGGTTGTGTTGATACAGTAACAATGGTTGCGCATGCGCATGCTCGCGCACAATACAATTATGACCTTGCGCTCCTTTACATTAGGCAACTCGGGAACTATCTGAGTGTATCTAGTAGCTTACATTTCAATAGGATGTTTAGTGAAACCAAATAAAAATACATATATTAGGTTTCTGTTATTTATAAAAATAAATAGTGCGAGAAACATTATTACTTATTATATTTTTATACATATTTTTTTACTTTATGTTAGTTATCGACATGATAAAAAAATAATACGTATATGTACGTATGCCAATAAAAGATAAATATATCAAAAAAATATATTATTAGGTAAGTTAGTTTTTCTTTTGCTGTTATTAGGTAAAAGTTTATCACATCATTGAATAATATTATTCGTTTGTGTACACCTTTATACGTGTATCTGTAACATCAGCTGCGCGGGCGCACGCAAACGTTATCGGTACGCGATGCCATGTTTTTGCGTTGTCTCCTCGGCTATGTTCTTGATTTAAAAGCTAACACGCAGACAATTGAAAAGCTATCCTACATATTCACAAAAATAAAACGGATAATTATAACACGTAAATATCTTATATTTCCATATTTTTATTTAGAAGGAAATTTTGTAGTTTTGAATAAATTTTAAAAGTAAAGTGCCATGATTAATCAAAATGATTCAATATGATAACATGCTCAATGTCTGAGACTTAAGTAAATGAATAGAAATCTTAGCGAATCTTGCTTAGTCCACTAAGTGGACTACAAAGTTAGTGCTTACTGCTTAGTTGTCTGGCACTTGATTAAACTAAGCTTTATAAATTAAACTAAATATTTTAAAGTGCATGTACTTGCTGTGTACAAATAGCCAATTTTTATATGTAATACAATAAATAAATATAAGTTTTCGCCATAATTAACTTAAATATAAATAAATAAATAAATAAATAAACCAAATAATTCTAAAAGCGAAGTGATTAAGAAAATAAAACAAAATGAATAAGTTTGTATACAAAAGCCCTACAAAGGTCAGATAGCAGATCTCTTGTCCCCGTAAAGGTTCAGAGAAAGTGGCGGCACGACGCATCTCTTTGTGCGCGGACCAGTTCTGACGCTGACCGCCTAGAGACGTGATCGACTATGTCGATGATGGTAGCTTTCCGCTTTTATTGCACGATCTTACTCAAAACATATTTTTCTATTTATAAAAAACTTTCTTATATTTGGTTTAGCTTTTTCAGCTATATATATATATATATATATATATATATATATATATATATATATATATATATATATATCTTCAATCAAATAATTTTTTTTTAAGATTTTGGCTAAAGTTACTTTTAAGTAGATATATAATATTTGTGAGGAATATATAATATATTTTGAGTACTTATGTATTTAATAAAAAGCATATGAATTAAGCAGATGAGTAAATTATTTTATATAATTCGTTACTACAAAATTTAAAAAGCTACTTCATTTGATAAAACAATCGATTCTAATGCCAAACAAGCTTACCAGCATCACTATCTGTGATCAATACGGATAACTATCGTGGGAGCAAATCGCGAAACACGAACTCTATTGTTACACGCTTTTTACTTCACTGCAAGTGTTACTGAATGGGGATTTATTTGGACCAATTGCAACGGAATCGGTACTTTCTTTTAAATTTTTAGGGGTCATGAGAATGGATTCTGCATAGATTAAATCTTTTTCAAATCATCGTTAAAAGTATACAAATCTGCTTTTTAAAGTATAAATAAATATGTTAAGACATGAACACACAGCACCATCTAGTTCCTTAAAAAGCTACGAGGCTTGTGGTGTTATGGGTACCAGATCGTTGATACACTACACATATATAACTTTAAATACATACATATTGTAAATATAAACACACATGACTGGAGTACAAACATTCGCGCTCATCACACAAATGAATGCCCCCAGTGGGACTAGAACCCGCGACCGCTAGCACAGCAAGTAGGCTCACTACAAACTGAGCTAAACGTGTCGTCAAAACAATGAGTACTATATAATAATAGTAAAAGTGTAGTCTACAATAAATGGCCGTCTAACGTTTAATGCCTAGTATTGATACCTCGAGAACATAGGATCAGACCATACATTTTCCTTAGCACGCGCTGCTTTCTACCGTCCTTTACAATGCAGTTAGGTTTCCTTAATTAGCCCCGCGCGACTAGTTAAAAGATAACTGGTCGGTTAAATAAGAACCTGAGTGCGTATAGACTAACCTGGGATTACTTAAGGCATTGTAATGTGTTATTACATTTTACGACTCGTTATACACCTATATTTGTAATTGTAAATACTTTTATGTCTTAGCTTTTAATTGTGGGTTCGCATCTGTGTATTTTTTCGATTAGCTCCCATAAAGCAAAAGCTTATTTATTTGAAACTTTGCAAAACTTTGGTCAGAATATAAGCTAAAATTGATCATTAAATGCACCAACTCAACCCCAATTGTTTTGTATAAATGATTGATCATTATAGTCAACATATAAATAAAATAATAATTTTCTTTCCCTAACCACTAGTTTAAGATATCCATCCACCCTCTTTTAAGAGGTACCGCAAACACTTGTTGCTAAGGGCTCCCCTTCAGGGATAAGACGAGTACCACTTTTCTTCTTTTAATACTCATAAGCTGTTTTTAACACTTCGGCAAAAAGTTTGACTTGGGATATACTTGTGAGCAGCAAAAAAGGTTTATACAAATTATTTATATATAAGTAGGAGTTAAAATCGAATTGAATAATAACTTATACATTTGTTTTTTAATCGTAGGTCTTCCTACAGCATGCCACAGCAACAAAACAAATCTGGTTTAATTCTTCTCACTTGCTTTCTCCGATTTTTACTTGTTACGTTAGATGTTATCTGCCCTTTAAATTGTTCTCTACTAATAATTATCCTGTTATTTTAGTCAATGCAGATATTAAAAGTTATATATACTTTCAAACTTACTCCAGAAATGTTAAATTATATAAAGAAATGGGAGAAACAAAATAAGAAATACAGTAATTATAATGTCTATTAGATACAATATCCACCCATCTTATGATCAGTAGTTTCTAGTTTCTATTCTACTTCTATTTTAACAACTAAATATGATTGTAGACTATTTTTCTTGAAATTAAGCGTCAGTTATCGACATCCTTTTTAACAAAACGACATTATGGCAATATTAATAAAGTTAAGACATACATACATATATTTCTTTTGTTTTTTTTAAAGGTCGCTTATATACTTTTTCCCAAAATATTGTAGTTTAAATTGTTTATCGATTTTCAATAGTCTTTATTTACTATATGACTTACTAAATCGCACTAATATTATAATTACGAAAGTCTATGATTTCGATATGATGCGAGAAGAATTGCGGGAATAAAGCAGTTTGTCGTAAGTAATAAAATAAATATCTATATATTAACATCAAATTCAAAATCAAAATTTCTATTTGTATAAACATAAGTGTACATGGACACGACCGAACTTCGCTCGGCGTTTTTCAGAGAAGATATAAAAACCAAACCAAACCAAAAATCAAAATAAATCCGCGAAAAAATCCGAAAAGATAGTTTTATTTAAATGTCAAATATTCGCGTAAATCTAAGAAAGTATTAAGATATAAAAATTAGTGTTTTTTTCAGAAAAGATAGACATATATATACGTATAGATAAATTTAAAAAGCAATTTAACTTTATCTAAATACAAAATTTGATCCAAATCGTTAGAGCCGTTCGAGATACCTACTCACCATAAATATTATATACGAGATATGAATATTACAAGTACATACATATAAATTAATAAATATGTATGTATATACAACAATTGCTCATTTAATATTATATGATTAAACTCCATACATTTTAATTGTAATAGAGGTAATCCAGTTCTTTTTGGTCGTCGTTAATGCTATTCATAGCTAGTGAATATTAAGATTGAATTATTCACGTCGGCGAATCTCAAGCGGCGGTGCGTGGGTGATCTATTAATTATAGGTTCGCTTCCGTGGCTGCGCCCGCGCATCGTTGTTGTTCATCAAAATCGTTGCTCACTTGGTTGTCAAGAACGATTTGTTGACTCAGTGCTGCTTGTTACGATAATGCTCCTAAGTTTGCAACGATCTTAGTAATTTCTCAATCGTTTGAAGTTTTTTTTAGTGAGATAGATATTACTTTTGTATCCTGACAAATGTAATTAAAAGTTTAATTTTAATATCAACTATAGCAGATTTTGCACTCTAAAACAATAATTGTCACCTAGATAATACATAGCTTAATAAAACCTTTTGAAAGTCCAAAGACATAGTAATTGGATAAAGTGTAATATGAAAATTGTCTCGTTTTAACGACTCGACCGTCTCGCTAAGCAGTATATACGTCGAGTAAAGGACTATTCAGAAATATCTGTTTGCGTAAGACATTAAATAGAAATCTAAAATTCTATCTCACAATTCACGAACGTTAATGAACCTCAGTTATAAGCGAAATTACTAAATCTACACGAACAAACATCTACGAATTTGCATACTAATTATCAAATGTATAATTTTAAGCGTATAGCAGCAACCAGCGAATACATTCTAAGGAATTAGTGTACTAATTAAGTGGACTCTAATGATTATTATTTATCTTTCAAGAAACATTTTCCTTGGAGATTAGACATCCTCCAGACCACGAATTTCCAACCAGCGGGGCACGCCCCCCTAGCGGGGAGTAGAGAAAGTTTATTTTTTTAAGTTATACTTAAAATTAAAATAAATAAAAATCGTTAAAATCATGTGTTTTATTAAAATTAAAAATAAATAAGGGGGGCATGAAAATATTTTTTATAAGCCGGAGAGGCTCAACAGAAGAAAGGTTGGGAAGCCCTGCTCTAGATTCTTGTAGAAGTTACAGAAATATTTTTCAATCGTTGCCATTTACGTCCTATTGTTGTTAGTATTTTAGTTTATTTTGGTGAATTTTCTTAAGATTGGAGATACAATTGTAAGGACAATTGTTAAAATAAGTGATGTGTATTTGTTTTAAGCTTTTTTGTTACTTTAAACTATAAAGCTTAAAAAATCCCAATCTTAAAGTCCTTTTTAGTATCATACATAAATGTATTAGTAATGAAACAGGTAGTAAATAAATATCCCATTGTGCGCTTATCGGTGAAGTAGTAATCGTTGACAATTGGTCAGTTCCGCGATCATTATGACCTTCTCAGTTACACATAGGAGTGGGCGTTGAAATATACTGAACTTTTGTTTTGCATGCACATAGAGTCACGGGTGTGCATTAAAGAACTCACTATAGCATATTTTTAAGCCACACTTTTTATCATATTTATTTCAAATTTGCGAAAAAGAAATTACACATATATGACATTCGTGTTTCTTTCGGTATTTTAATGTTGCGAGAATTGAGAAAAAGGTGCGGTCGAGTCTAAAATCCAGTTGTAATTTCTTTTAATATATTTTAATATATATGCCCTGAAGCGACACTTAAAGTTATTGCGAAAAGAAAATGTTGTTACTAAGTTTCAGGTTTTTTTATTGCTAACTTGGCTGTTTCACTACGTTCCAAGTTCTAGAGGAAGAAGAAGCTCTGAAGTTAGAGAATCAAGCCCGTTATTGTCAAAAGATTAGCAAAAGGTATTCCTGGGTTAAAACAGTCAGAATACCAGACATCTATACATATAATAAAATTGTAACTAAGCCGAATCTGTGCATTAAATATTTTTTGAACAATCTTATTGAAATAGACATTACTATCGGTACGGAAGCCGAATTTATAATTAAGCCGAATTTAAAATTAATATTAATACGTTTTTAGAATTTTTGTCTGTCTGTCTGTGTTTGTCTGTGTGACCGCATCACGGAAAAACCACTGGAGGGATTTTGATATTTTAGAACTGAACTGGTAACCGGGTGAACATATAGAATACTTTTTACTGCGGAAAAATATCACTGAGCTAAACGTTAAAACGTGACTAGGGACGAACCCGAGCGGAGCGAGGGTGAATTGCTAGTGCTATATATTTTTGAATATAAAAATGGTATATTCACTTCGTAGATAAAATATATTTTTAGTTTCGTTGTATTTTTTTTTTTTGGTAATAAGATCTGCCATAAGATATGCAACAGTAAGTATCGGCCGTTTAGGTGCAGCATAATTTATTTTATGTTTGTACTGTAAGAGCAATAATAAAATTAATAGCGGCCCCAGACGTTACGGTGTTGCAATAAATAATTTATTATATCGAAATTCAGTATCGATAGTAATATATTGCAGATCATGGGCACGCGCCCCGGCAGGTGTGTCCGCGCCTGCGGGAATGCTGATCGCCCGATCTACATATTCTGTTATACACTCGGAAGTGCTGTCTTATAAAAGTAGATTTATACAAGTTGTTTCTTTGTTTTTGTATTGGATATTTTTTTTTTATTTTAATATTTGTTGGTTTTATTGTGAGATATACATATTTACCTGTTGAATTAGTGAATAATAAAACTCTGGAGCCTACATCATTAAGCATGTCAATTTTTTTTTAATTGTCAAGGTTCAGCCAGTTTTGTTCTGGCTTTTACTTTTTTGTTTAATAGTCACGAATATTATACGAGTAAACACTTTTCTAATGCATGTTGTGTTGTAAATCAAAATATATAATACTTTCTTAGATTTACGCGAATATTTGACATTTTAAATAAAACTATCTTTTCGGATTATTTCGCGGATTTATTTTGATTTTTGGTTCCCGAAGTTTCGATTGCTTTACAGCAATCATGGTCACGGGAGAGAGTCTCTCAAAAAAAGATAGTTTTATTTAAACAAAATCAAAAGATCTTAAATTTCGTCTTACTTTTCGTTCTGACCAATTGCCCACATGGATCTCATTTTAAAAATTAAATGTTTACGACATAAAACCGGACTGATTTGAATATTTACGATCGTAATGCATTTTTTTTCGTCAGTCAATGTCACTTGTTATTGCATAAGTGACTTTCATTTTTAATATAAAATTTATTTTCTCACTTTATTGATTCTCTTAGTTTATCTGCATACGAGAAAAGTTTTGACGATACAATTTTTATACGAAATTTAAAGCAATAATTATGCAATATTATTTGCAAAAGCATAGATTAATAATTAAAATTTAGTTTTTTGCGTAATCTATCTAATATATTTAAACGAGCAATTCTTGTATATTTATTTATTTATACCAGCGATCTCGGAAACGGCTCTAACGATTTCGCTGAAAATTGGTATGTGGGGGTTTTCGGTGGCGAAAAATCGATCTAGATTAGTCTTTATTTGAGAAAACGCGTATTTTCAAGTTTTCATGCGGTTTTCTTTCGCATTATTCCACGCAAAATGTGGTCGCTAATTTCTTACGCTCGGACATAAGCATCGTGGTCAAGCGGCCATGGCGCAAGATTAACAATCACACGTGTCCGGGTTCGAATCCCGGTCGGATATAAAGTTTTTGCTTTTGTTTGTTTTTTTTTGTATTTATTCAAGTTTTTAGTTTTTTTATATAAAAAATATATATTGATATAACGATATAACTAAAAAGAACTGTGAGCGAAGCTCGGTCGCTCAGGTACTAATGATAAAGCTAATAAAATGATAAGAAAGAGAGACGTAAAATTTTAAATAAGATAATGTTTGAAGTGGTTGAAGTCGCTGTTTTTATCACTGCACAAAAAGTGCAAAGATATTGATATTCTTATATACCAAATTAAATAAAGTAAGTTAAAATATTTACAATTGCTTCCACTATTTTTAATCAATTATATACAAAAATTTTACTTTGAACAGTTATAAAAATGAAAAACCCATCAAACGTATTCCCCGTTGGTATTATTTGCATGCAAAACTGCAAAACAAACACTATTCTAAAGCCAAACAACCCCTCTAAAACAAAAATGTGATTAACTCTCCCCACTAGTAGTGCACTTGTGTGTACAATGCATTGTGGATTTCTAATTTAAATCTCGATTGCATTGCGTACATCCCTCGTGCTATTGTCCGGTGCACAGGTCATTGATATTGTATTGTAGAGAACGTTTGTAGTTTTGTTTTAGTTATTATTTTATACTTAATAGGTTATTCTGTAAATTTTTACGTCGAGGGTATTTGTAATATAACAAATAAAAAGCTTAAAATGAAAGTTTTTATTATAAAAGTAATATTAATAAGCTTCATATTGACATTAAGAATATCTCACGCATTGCGTTCCACTAATTGTAAGAGAAGCTATGCCAAAATTATCTATACTAATATTATAGAGGAAAGATTTTTTTGTTCGTACCGAATAAGCTCCGAAACTACTGGACCGATTTAGATGAAATTTGGTAAAAAGATAGTTTGATACTCTGAGAAGGACATAGGATAGTTTTTGTCTCGGAAAACATCCCGTAAGGGGGTGAAAATGGGGATGAAAGTTTGTATGGGGAATCAACCTAGGGACGAACTCGAGCGAAGGCAGGATGAATCGCTAGTAATTTATATGTTGTAATATTAACTGTGATTGCTCAACTGACACGCTTTGAATCCATTAAAAAAAATTGAATTAAATTATCTGTGATGTTTCACAAATTCAATTTTGTATTTATTAATTGACTGCGGTGAAGCCAAAGGAGTTTTGTGTATTAGCCTATGTTACAAACATCGATTAAACTGTTTGTTGATTTTACACAATAGGTATACATTTATACGGCAAGTCCATTAAAGTGTGGACGTTTGGGAGCGACACCAATTACTTTAATAAATGATTGTTGGGAAGTTTATTGTGCTTATGTATAAGGTATATGAAGCTATTAAAAACTATTCTGAATTGATTTTGACACACTCTAGTCGAACATAAAGTTAATGTAACTAACTGAATGGTTAGCGTTTAACGACATTTTTATCGCTTATATATATTTTCATTTATTATTTATAATATATTGAAAGTGAAACATAAAAGCTTAGTAATATAGCTGAGACTTTCTTTATTGCACACTCGATAGGAGTAAATGAGTTTCTTAGGGCGAATAAACTTAAATTTTACGACTTCCCCTGCACAGTAGGGAAGAATAACAGCTTTGATGTCTATTTTATACGTAGATACTTTACGTGACAATTATCTATATGTATTTAATAGAAAATAAGCTTGTTCCTTAGGGCTTTAACAAATATGTACTTATCTTTTACGGGAAAGATAAGTTTAAAGATGCTCCAACACACTTTCTACTTTCTGAATAGTTTCTTTAAACAATGAACATCTGTTTAAGTAAAATTGTTTTACATTATGGTGATATATTAATTATAATAAAATGTGCTCAAACACTTAAGAACATTAAAATATGCACGTCGTAAATAATATTTATTATAGTTCGTACAATAATCTCTATAACGAACCGAGTGAAATATATTGCTTGTAATTCTTATATATACCGTTTTATTTTATTAGTGAAACGTGGTTTTCTATAACTTGGCTCTTAGACTGAACGTCAATTTCTACACATTGTGTAGTAATATAACATTTATTACTACACAATAATCGATTAAATATATTTTATCGATGCTCTATAGCGTGGCATTATCGATATCAATCGATCGTCACTATCGGTCACGATCAAGTTCACAGTTGCGTAAGAGATAGCCGCAGAGATGCGCAGGCGTCGACACTGGAATGCGTCTCACGTCAACTCTACTTTCATGCTGCTTTAACACTGTACCTTCCTGTATTTGTAACATAATATTTAAACAGAGTGTGCTCAATTCAGTTTTGCACCTCTCATAATCTTGTTAACTGTGTGTATCATACTAAAAGGCTTCCTTACTTGACTCGGTGATAGGTAATGCGTACTCAATCCATGGATATGCAGACTGAATTTTGAATTAACATCTATACATATAATAAAATTCTGAATCGAATCTGTACACCAAATATTTTTTTGGAAAAACTTATTGAAATACTCATTATTATCGATGCAGAGGTCGAATCTATAGTTTTTAGAATTTTGGTCTGTCTGTCCGTTTGTCTGTGATCGCATCACGGAAAACCACTGGAGGGATTTTGATGAAATAAGGTATGATGATAGCTGGTTATCCGGGTCAACATATAGGATACTTATTAAAAAGGAAAATATCTCATCTCTGAGAAATCTATACTAAACGTTAAAACATAACTAGGAACGAAGCCGAGCGGAGCGAGGCTTAGGCATAGTTTATTAAATATAATTTAAAAGTACAGAGTGCTTAGTGGAAGAACTTCCACTCTGTACTTTTACACTTGATTTTAACTCTTGCGAGTAAAGGACCAAATCCACCATGCTCTCATTTTTTGAAAGTTTCACCTTTTTTTATCAGAGTGAGACAAACATTGTCTGTGTAGTTTGTAGGCAATACATGCATATTATGCAGTAATCGAACCCGCAGTACCCCACGAAATAAGTAGTAGGCATTTCACTGTGCCATGATGTTATTAAATTGAATAACTACACACAAAAAAATTGTTGCTCAACCTTCCTGTGATGAAAAATTACAGTTTCATCAGAATCCTTTGTAAGGTTTTGTGCAATTTATGCATATGTATTTCGTTCATTACCATTTATTAAAGTACATGGTAAGTGATAAGTGTAATCTAAATGAAATGAAAAAAAAAACCTATCTGTCTGGTTGTGCTGGTTATGGGAAATGGTATAATCTATACTTATATTATAATAAATAGACACAGTTTGTTTGTTTGTTTGATTGTTTGTTTGTTTGAACGTGTTAATATCAGGAACTACTAGTCCGATTTGAAAAATTATTTTTGAATAGATAGCCCGTTTATTGAGGAAGGCTATAGGTATATCATCGTGCTACCACCCAAGGGAGCCGAGCAGTAATCATAAACGTGAACTAATCGGACCTACGTCCATACTAGAGTTGCTACTCTATGTATGTATAAAAATCAAAACTTTAAGTATAAAGTAACAATCCGATTTATCTCGAGTGGAAATATATGGAATTCTTGAACGCGAAGCGTCGAGTAATAAAAATATCCTATTTGAAGATACGGAGTTAATAATGACTGGAATTAAAATACAAAAGCCCGGTAATATCACAACGCGTTTTAAATGCGTAGTACCTTGCCCCCTGATCCCGAGCATTATATAGAGCGCGCACTAATCAATCACCGGTGGACGTCGATCATCTATCTAGTCGTCATTGCCAAGGACGCCGTCGGTCATCGGTCCGGTTGCGCAACCGCTCTTGCGCCACTGCTAACCGGACCGAACTAAAAATGACTTTATTATGCGTCTATGTGGTACTAACGGATTGCACCAGAAAAGTTATTTAAACATAATTACTTTTTAACTATAAAAAGGTACCTTAAAGCCTTAGTAGTGCGTAATTATTCCTTGAATTTATTGATATATATAAGAGATAGAGTTGTGGATATGAGACCGCCCTCGTTTAAAGTATCAAGAAAATCAAGCACAATTTGTGACGATATCACAAAGATATGTTTACCCGAATTGAGCACCTCCTTTGTATTTATCGTTGCTTATCATTGGTTTAACACGTATGTATGTATAATTTTTTGGATTAAAAAGGCTTATTTTATGCTTATGTATTTAGTTTCTGTTTTCGTCGGTTAAATTGTTTGTTTCATAGTTAAAGTTTAAAGAACTTTTATTATTTTTCGTGACACCCATAGATGTGAGATTTTTTTTATGTAATTGAAATGGGACCAACTAAAATCGTAAAAAAGGAAAGAAGTAAGAATTTCATAAATTCAATTCACATCAATACCTATTTCTTGACTCTATAGCGCTTAATAATGCGGTTGTCATTTATCAGACGCCGTGTTTTATATGGAAAAATGAACGTTTTATCGGTCGCTCGCATATTCATAAAACTGACGGGCGACCATAAATACTCGTTGCTGGCAACCAATTGAACGCATAATGCGTCTATGCGATATATTAGTTGCACACATTCCTTTGTGACGCAAGATCGAAGTGAAGGCTCTAAATTATCTTCATAACTTTGGTTTT
Organism: Fabriciana adippe; assembly: GCA_905404265.1. Taxonomy (NCBI): domain Eukaryota; kingdom Metazoa; phylum Arthropoda; class Insecta; order Lepidoptera; family Nymphalidae; genus Fabriciana; species Fabriciana adippe. Next base: position 15,460,525 of record FR989989.1, read on the forward strand.
ACTAAAATGAAATATTGTTCCCTTGCTATTGTGTCGCTTATGAGATCGACAATATGAATTTTATATGCAACAGGATGTTATTTAACAACGTGAATCAATTTATATTTATTGTTTTTAGTCTCAAAAATAAGCCCTGACGTGAATGAGAAATGTTCTTTATTTTACTAATATTATAAATGTGAAACTAAGTGTTTGGATGTTTGTTACTCACACCAGAACGGCCGAACGAATCTGGATGAAATTTCGCACAAAGATAGATTATAGTATGGAATAACATAAAGGCTACTTTTTATCCCGGAAAAATGTACGGTTCCCGTGGGATTCATTTGTTTTTCTTTTCTTACATATAAAATCGTATTAACCTTGATATCTTTACCTTGAGTGTTCACTTAAATAATAAATATACTTAATTATATAAAGTAAGTCCGCTTAGCAGCACGTCGTTTCCAATCACCGTGTCGGCAAGTATTTTGGCGTCAATCGGCCAGCTGGCGGCAGGTGCGTCGGTTTCGTCGAAAATAAACCCCCTCCAGACCTGCGCTTGCGCATCTGCACTTTTTACAAGATAACGATTAACAGCAATCAGGGGTCGTTTGTGGATTAAAATTTATTTAACGTCATAAATTGGTAGCAAAAAGTATATTTTCGTGATTTGCAAGAAGTTAATGATTTCGAGAAAGTACTTATCACTACGTGTTACTATTCATATGCAATTTTAAACTAACTTTGTATGTTCGAAATAAAAATTGGCTGAATACTTTTAAATTAAATTGTGTTCATTAAGATTTCTTGTTGTCTATCACACTTGTTTTGTTTCATCAGTGTAGAACTTTTTATACCAACATTTACTATTAAAGCACTGGCTTTCATGGAATCCAGCATAATTTAGCTACGAAATCCGCAAAATTATGTGCCTTTTACAAAGTTCATGTCTAAGAAACATTTAACTGACATTATGCTATACGATAAGAAGTCGTAATATGGCGTTGTTTGAGACACGACTTAAAGTAATAAGAACCATTGTAAAGTGTGAGAGCACACTTACATTTAAACAAAGTTTTCTGAACAAACATCGTGTTCAAAGGATTGACCTACTTACCTTTGTTGAGACGCCGCGTTAGCGAACCGTATTGATCTTTGCATGCCTTTTGCACTCTTAAGTGGTTCCACTTCTTCCTTTCATACCTCACTTTTGTAACATGTATCTTGCTAATATATATTTATATTTGGAACATTTTTTTTTCATTCCCCAGATAGATAGATATATATATATATATATATATATATATATATATATATATATATATATGTATATATATATATATATATATATATATGTCAGGATATATGTTGGGACATTAACACATAATACCATCTAGTTCCACGATAAGCTACGAGGCTTGTGTTATTAAAAGTCATGACATGAAAAAGTAAAAAATAAACACATATTTATGCTGAATTGTTGCACTTTTAGATTACGTCAGGCAATATTTAATATATGAAAGATAACTTTTATCTGATTTAATTCCTATCTTATCCAAATATTCACGAATGGCGGCACATAAGCTTATTAGTGGTGGTAATGGTATTGTAAATCAAGCCTCGATTGAACGGCTATATAATGAATGCCTATATAACCAATTTGTAATGTATGTTTTTCTGTTACCTACTAAGTTATTAACATTCGATTGGCACAGTGGGTGACCAATGCCCACAAAATATCGCGACCACCTCAGCTTAGCTATTAAAATTCAAATACACCGAGTTTATTCATTTCACGCAGTCTCTGGCGCTAGATTGATAATAGATTGGCTTTGCGTGTTTTCCGTTGGCCAGAAATGTTCGACATTCATCATAAGGTACTTATAATTTATATTGCTAGGTGCAACTACATCAGGTTTTAAGATGTAGGTACGTTTGCAATTCTTTCTACGATCTTTTATTATATATCTAACCGATTGCAATGAAATTTTACGTGGAGATAGAGATGGATTAAAATACGGTCCAGTAATATGTGCTATTTTATATGTATATTCTATAAGAAAATGGTATCCAGCGGGAAAGAAGAAGAATAACACTTTCGTTGGCATTCTTGCCTTGACTCGAATTCGAGTGAATTAAGGCTATTTAACTCATCATAACAGGTGCAAACAAAGGGCTTAATCTAGTGTAATAAAGATAATTAAAGTTGTATCAATGAAAATACCATAAATAACATGAATATAGTGACTAGTTACATATTAATTCCCATGGCTACAATAACTCAATAACACCGTTTAGTCCAGCTAAGTATTAATCCAAAGTCGGCAATGCACAATACATCACGAGCGCCGTTATGATCTCGTCGACAGCGCGCTCAGGGCTGGCGCCTGCCGGCTACATGCAATAACACGCAGATTTATGCTCCACTCGAAATTAGTACGGAAACTAACAAATTTACATCTACTTTAGACTAAATAGTTTGCTTATTTTCTATTTGATCATTCGAATGGGAAGTGAATTGAGCTCCCATTGCTACTATCATAAGGATACCGATCACAGATTTCAGCATTTCGGCATTTTTTTTAATTTGATTCAACGTACAACTTTACAATGTGTGTAATGTTGTATGTATATGTTAATGCCACATAAAAAGATATTTGTAATTTATGGTGGAATTTGTCTGGTCGAATGTTTTTACCAATGTTCAAGATTGAACAAAATGACATTAACGTTTCTGAATGAGTCGAATATATTTGCCCAAGATATATCAAATTTCTTTAATAATTATCTCATGTTGTGTTTAGGAGCGGAAACGTAATGTGTTTTATTTTTATTACTTTGGTCGAATAAAATTGACGGAAATCTTAATATCGATTTTTAATCATTGTTTATTTATCTGCTTTACTAAACTTATACTAACTTTTCTTTATACTGAGTCTTTTTACTTGACATGTAATATCATGGATTTGAAAAAAACTTTTTCATTTACCTATGTGTTTATTTGTCCTCTAAAATACTAATTTTCACGATTTTAATCAATTTGATTGCAACAAGCAAAAATATCGTATTTATTTTAATATTATAAAATGTTAGGAAAGTGACCACGGTTATTATGCTTGCTAGGCATAATGCGGAATGCGCGTTTAAGAGCTAACGTAGTAAGAAGTCATTTAGACTACGAAACAGGAAGACTAAACGATCGTGACAAGTGTACCTCTGGTCTAATTATTCTCATTCAGGAAGACACAATTTGAATACAACATTAATATTTCTCCAGACGTCATGCGAGTGGGCTATTATCGCGACAAATGGCCCTCTAATGGTCTTTTCATGAGATGTTTATCGCGTTCAACTTGTCGACGCCGCGAAATTGCTCAATTACAAGCACTTACACATTACGCGTACTTCGAGGAAAGTCGCACTTATCATATGCTAATTCACTGGGGTTGGCCGAGTTGTAGGTCTGTTTCCAATGTAATGTGTGTTCATACTGGGGAATTTCACTAGGGGCTGAAGTGTTATTTTTAAATCGATGTAATAAACTATCTAAAGCTTATATTTGCTTTCCCTCCATCAAAACGATAATTTGTCCAGTGATATTTGCTCAAATTCTGCCTTTGATTAAAATATAAGTATGAGTGTATGTAGTAAATAATATTAGATCTATAGAGCTCGACAAACGCCTATTTACTAAAATGTCATATGTACTTAATCCATTTTTTATTCTTCTTTATCTTTTTCCAGGGGTAAATTCGCATCAGTACGTAAAATCCGCCACCTGGTCTCCGGCGAGGAGTACGCCGCCAAGTTCATCCGCAAGCGACGGCGCGCTGCCGACACCACCCGCGAGATACAGCACGAAGTGGCCGTGCTCGCTCTGTGCGCCGAGAGTAGCCGCGTCGTGAGGTTACATGAGGTGGGTTGGGTGTTTGTAGCTATAATATATGTTGGGCCTTCTAAATGTCTTAAGTTTACAGTTTAAATAAAAAAATTTTTTTAGAAACAATAAGACTATGAAAGAAGTACTAGGCTAGGGATACGCAAGTCTAGGCTTTATATTTATATAAACACTTATTTATTTACATATTTAATCGGACTACTATTATAAATGCGAAAGGTATGTGTGTGTATGTTTGTTACTCTTTTACGTTGAAAGGGCTTGACGGATTTGGTTAAAATTTAGTGCACACGTAAGGTCCAGGTACGAACTGGGGCCTTACCATGAACTCTTATAGCATGAATACTATAATCTTACTTTGAGTTTTCGTACCATGACGTCTTAAAAGCAAGGTTATTATAAGCTTGAAACATTCTTACTTTCTTAGCAGTTTTGTGACGTCACGACACCAAAATTACTAAGAAAATGTTATTATCATTCATTCAATTCGTACCATGAGGTGAATTTTGACAAATAGCATTCTTACTTTTCTGTCATAATTAGCAATCTTGTAAAAGTTGTTGATACGCGACGGATGTATTATTATTTTCAAAATTTATAATATAAAAGGTAATTGATTGTGCCAGATAAATGGAATAAAACCTATTATTTTCGTAAATCTCTCGATTGAGACACGTATCGTGTAATTTTAGTATGTCGGTAATTAATGTATACTTTGATTCTAGAAGTGTAATAATTTCGAAATACTTATGATTTTAAAAGTTTATAAAGCAGAAGCTTGTAGTACACTAAATCTCGTTTTCAGCTATGTTTCGAATGTGACCTTTGTGACATCAATTGAGAAGCATTTACTAAGCATTATCTATTATAAAAATATGTAAAACAAACTCTGTAACGAGACTCTGTGATGAGAATTTACATATGCGAAGGAAATATAGTAAATAAAAATACATATAGAAACTTTATTTCTAGTTTAGTAATTCCTTTAGTACTATTACTTTTAGTCTTTCCTTTTCAATTTTTCGACCCCCTACTCGTTTCACTTGATGCCGTCATTACAAAATATCAAGGTTTAGGTGTGAATACGTAAGATATAATAGAATAATAAACAGACAGATAGATTTACTTTCGCGTTTATAATATTACTATGATTTTTTTTATTATATCCAAAAATTACATAAGAAGTTGGATGGAAAGATTTCTATACGATTATATAGGCCCTTTAGGTATGGAACCCTAAAAAAACTTACAAAAATTATAACAACTGTGTATGTATAATAATATATTTATTTTTATAAAGTAACAAAATATGTAATAAAGGAAACTCAATTACAGCACCATAGTAGTAATCAACAACACAGTACTTCCTTGATCAGCAGCAGAGTTAGGCTACGTGGAGGTATTTTCTCCATTGATTCAGGGAAAAGCAGCACTTAAAATCCTAAAAAAACAATTTTATAAATGAAACGTTTTTAAAGTGCTTATTTTATTTTTGTTTATGCCTAGCTGAAAAATTATAGCTTTATAATTAAAAAAAGTGTAGGTGAAGATAATATATGTTATATTAAGCATTAAATTGAAATAAAAAATCCCAAAAACATTAAGCTTTTTTTTGCCTCTCCAAATGGTTCCTTTGCGAAGTACTCGCGAAACTATGTAGGCTAGTATTATTTTGATTTAAAAATTTATTTAATGAATAAAACGTTTCAGTACACCTTACCTTGTTTCTAACTGTTAATTCATATAGTATAAATTACTAATAAAATAAGTTCAACTTGTTTTTTTCTACTCTAAAAGCTCACATAAACAAACTATCATCTTATTGACATTTAATTTTCACTCGTCGTCAAGTAAACAAACAGTCAGGCGGTTGTCAAGTAAATAATTTGTTCCGAATTTTGTATCACAGTTTAGCCATAATTTATTTTATTTTCTTTTCTAATAGTTTTCCTAATTTTTAAAACTAAACTAAAATTATTTGTATAAATAGTATAAAAAAGACATAGATTGCGTATATTTTGTGGAAAACATGTACATTTGAAATTAAATAATATAATATTTTTCTTTAATTTTATCCTAGGTAAGTACTAATCATATTTACGAACGACTCTCGGAGTGACAGGGATAACGCTATACAACTTATATAGCACTATTTCTTTTCTTTTATAGGAGGAAATAGACAAATCATTCGTTCTGTCGCATCACTAAACAATTTTAAAACAAGCTTGCTTTTTAAAGGTCATGGTACGAATAAAAGTAAGATTATTGTAATCTTGAAACAAAACAGTCTTGAAGTATGAATGTTTTAAAATAGGTGATGGTAAGGCCCCTGGAGGAATAATGGGATTTTAGGCACCTGGAGGCTCTCTCAAGTGAAGTGGAAGAGCCGCTAGTGTTATGTCACATTTTATAGTATCATTTTTATTAATGAAATGATGATGAATTTATTCATTTTGTTGAATTTTTTTTTATTAGTATAAAAATGAAATACATATTAATATTTGAAGCATTTTTAATACCTTTTGAATAAACGAAAACTTGCGTTGATCTTCCAGGTATATGAAACACGATCAGAAGTCGCCATAGTGCTGGAACTTTGCGCGGGAGGTGAACTACAGCGGCTCCTAGATGAAGAGGAGAGATTGTCAGAGGGCGCGGCTAGAAGGGCCCTCCGTCACGTGCTAGAGGGTCTCGCCCACTTGCACGCACGTAGAGTCGCCCACCTAGACCTGAAGCCTCAGAACCTTTTACTATCGGCCGGAGGAGAAGAACTACTTATATGCGACTTTGGTATCAGTCGTGCGATACAACCCGGCGCTCATGTCAGGGAGATCTTGGGCACCAGGGATTATGTCGGTGAGTTTCTACTACATTATGTAACAGATTTGTATACTTGTACATAAATCAATGTATTATTTGATTTTAAAATATTTCATAAAATATGGTGTTCTGATGTATTTTTTTAATTATTACATATTTGTCTTCATTATGTTTGTCCTAGATACTATCTGCCAATCTGATTATTGCACACTGTTTTACGAAGACACTATTCGTCGCTTTATTTATTCAACCTACCAAATTCTTATTGTACTTTACAATAGAGTTTTTTCCTCTTATTTCAAAAACAAAGATTATTTATAAGAATTATTTACATATGTAGATAAAATATGTACATTTTTTTGGCTTTTAAATTAAAATGTTTATTTTATACGAATAGAATTGACTCTGTATTAAAAAGTATTTCGATAAATTGGTTGTTTAGACAAATGACTTTGGACTGACGTATTGTTGAAATCGTCAGTAAATAACTTGGTTAATATTTGTATATTTAAAGTAAAAAAAAATTATGAGCCTATAAAAACACTATACTAGTTTCTGAAATGATGTTGGATAAGTAGAAGATCTCATTACGAAGTCACTATTGAAAATTACTTTAGAAAATGATCATTTCACCGTATCATAAACGTATGCACGTCGCAACTATTAGATATAAAATGTAAATGGGCCGGAGTGCGCGAGAAGTACTTTCTATACGCGCAATGTTACCACACATCTTGTAATAATTAAGATGCACCTCCATTGAGTATCCAATCTCTCGACCGTAAAATAGATAATTTTATAATTTCCATAGAAATTACCAACTAATAGTTTCTACATATTACTATTTTGTAATAGATATATATCGGTTATGGTCTAAAAAGCAAAATCATTTTTTATTGGTATACTTTAACACGTTCATCGAAGTACTAGCGACTCGACCTCGCTGTGCTCAGGTTCGTCCCTACTTACGTTTTAAAGTTTAATATAGATTTCTCAGAAATGAGATATTTTCCCGCAGTAAACAGTATGGTATATCTTGACCCGGATAACCAGCCATCATCATACCAAATTTTATCAAAATCGCTCCAGTGGTTTTCCGTGATGCGGTCACGGACAGACAGACGAAAATTCAAAAAACTATAGATTCGGCCTTTTATCGATAATAATGTCTATTTCAATAAGATTTTCCAATAAATATTTAATTTACGACTCAGAATTTTATTATATGTATAGATAATCGTGTCTGTGATTGTACCAATAGGTGCGCGAAATAGCGTGGGTGCGTGTTGGACAGGTTCTGATGAGGTTTTCATAAAAGTGAATGTTTTTAACGCCCTCGTTCCCACAAAGATATTTTATTTATGTATTATCAATACGTGTCTCATATCCGTTGTGGAATATTTAAATTTCTTCTAAACATAAATTCTCTTTCTTCATATAATTTACTTAATATTCGCTAATGCGATGTTTGCGGAAGTTTTGCAGTTGTTTAATTGCTACTGTATCCTGAGGTTTAAGTTTTAATACAAACTGAATGAATGTTCATAACATTGTAATTTAATGTCAACAAGTGAAATGCTTTCCCACGTAGATAAGCTTTTAAAATGTATTTATATTTAATAGATATTATTTATACTTTGAAAATAAATGGTACTATTCTATTTATTATAGTTTATTATCTATATTATATTAATATTATAAAGCTGAAGAGTTTGTTTATTTGGTTGAACGCGCTAATCTCAGAAACTACTAATCCGATTTGAAAAATTATTTTTTATTACATAGCCCGTTAACTGAGGAAAGCTATAGGCTATATATCATCTCGGAAAAATGTACGGTTTCCTTGGGATAGATTTGTTTTTGTCCAGGAACGAACCCGAAGCGAAGCGAGAATGAGTTGCTAGTATTCTTATAATTTACTAATATTGCTTATTGAATGCACAGCAAAATGACAAGATAAATTAGTAGTTTTTTTTTATTGCACTAAAAATCGTTGTAATACACAGCCTATGTATTATTCCAGGTTATAATCTTTCTGTTCACTAAATTACAATCAAATCGGTCCAGCCGTTTAGCTTGGAGAGTAACAGACATATGTACACGCATATAAACTTTTACATTAATAGTTATTAGGAGTTTTAAGTGATTCGATTTATGCAAAAACAATTGTTATTTCTATTCTAGCGCCAGAAATATTATCCTACGAGCCGTTGTCCCTAGCAGCGGATATATGGTCTGTGGGTGTTCTCGCGTACGTGCTGCTCAGCGGGTACTCGCCCTTCGCGGGAGATACCAAGCAGGAGACGTACCTGAACATAGCGCAGTGCCAGCTATCCTTCCCACGGGACTTGTTCCGCGGCGTGTCCCAACGTGCCATACAGTTTATTAAGGAGACGCTTGTCGTTGACCCCAAGTGAGTATTAGAAATATTATAAATATGCCTTACTTATAATATTTACTCAGATTTTACAATAACTTAAAAATAATTAGTAATATCGGTCGCAAAAAGAATTTAGTATTCCTAAAAATCTATAAGTTATTCGGTACATATTTATTATTCCTTTCTACTTACTTCTATTATAAACAACAACCATAATAACATTTTATAACTAAAAATGTCAAATATAGCTAGCTAATAATGATTTTTTATTATTTCTAGGGGTCGTCTTACAGTGGAAGAGTGCCTGGAGCACCCCTGGTTGAAAGACGAAGTAGATATCCCGCGCGCGATCGTCGGCGTTGGCTTCGATGCCACCGACCTCGCCAGCGAAGACGACAGCGACGAAACGGTTAACGGAGATAATGATGTTAACGAGATTAATGGTGTTAACGGAGTTAATGGAGTTAACGGTGTTAACGAGACCAATGGAGTTGGTTCAGTGAACGGGGTCAATGGAATTAATGTTAACGGAGTGAACGGTGTTAATGGAATCAATGGAATAAACAGACACAACGGCGTCAGCGAATGCAATGGAACAAATGGTACACATGAAGATAAAGGTAAGGGTTTTATAACGATACTATAATAGTATCGTTTCCTTATACAAAAATCGTATCAATAACTTCAACATCATAAAGGATTCTTTGATATTAATTTTTCTTTAATAGTGATTCTTGTCTTATTACTTGATCATTTTCTATAAACTATATTGAAATCTAGTTCAATGGTTCCCTAATGACTTGTGTCGCATAAATGTATACTATATAATATTATAAAGCTGAAAGTTTGTTTGTTTGTTTAGTTGGTTGAACGCGATTATCTCAGAAAGTACTAATCCGATTTGAAAAATTCTTTTTGCATTAGATAGCCCGTTAACTGAGGAAGGCTATAGGCTATGTATCATCCTGGAAAAATGTGCGGTTCCCGTGGGATAGATTTGTTTTCGTCTAGGGACGAACCCGAAGCGAAGCGAGAGTGTGTCGCTAGTATTAAATAAAATTCAACAACCAAAGGTTTGTTTAAGCTGTAGATAAATCACAATCATGCAATAATTGTTTGTGTATTTCCCGCAGAGTGCGGCGCGGAGGAGGAGCGCGACAAGCCGCTGAAGCACGCGCACGCGCGCGACGCGTCGCCGCCCTTCCCCGACGCGCCCTCCACGCCCAAGGTCTGTTTGCTTGTACGTGTTGATTGCTCGTTTGTTTGTTTATTGATTAATTACACAGTCTAACTTACCATACAGTCGCCTAACGAAAACGTCTACCCTGTTGAAAAACTCCAATAGGATCCCATCAATAGCGACAAAAGCCCCATAGAAGCCAATAAATATTTATTGGTTTCGTGATTTTGCGGCGTGCGAGTTTAGACGCACGGGAGCGCTCCCGACTCTTATACTTAATTTTAGTATGACAGTCGGGAAACGACTTTGGGTTGACGGCTCACCGTAACTTGTCACGACTTGCCACTAGTGATTAACTGCGAAAACTTTCGCCGTAAAATTGTTACGTTAACAAAACTATCTTTTCGGACTTTTTCTCGGATTTATTTTGATTTTTGGTTTTCAATGTTTCTAATGCTTCACAGCAATCATGGTCACGGGAGAGACTGAGGTTTATCAAAATAAATCCGCGAAAATGTTCGAAAAGATTTTTTCATTTTTTGGACAATCTGTACATCTGTACTTTACATCATTTCCGTTAAAATTAATAATGCTTGTAGTAGTAGTAATAGTGCTTCAAAAATATTTAATAAAGTTTACGAGTATTTCATATAATTTCACAGGCGACCTACCTACTGTATGGATTTTTATACTGTGTTACTTATACATACATATTTGATGTACCTAATAATATTAGTGTTTGTTTCTGTGACTCCTTTGGCGTAGTACATGCATTGATAAAAAATATAACGTGCGGTAGCGCAGTGGTAACATGTTTACTTGAAAATCTAAGTGCAGAAGGTTCAAATCCCGAGTACCTCTGATATCTTCACGTGCGGATATAAACAAAAATCACTCGCGTCTGCACTGCAACTGTGTGGCGAAACTCTGTGTCGGAGTCTTCACAAGTACACTTCACCACACTTTTCGCTTGTATCGTTGCATATGCATGCTGTGTCAATGTTTCTTATTTTATTTTGTTTAAGAAAAATGTTTTAATATCACGTTTTCGTTGCAAAGATTTATTTTAAAATGGTTTTTACTGACTTACATATTAATTACGTTTAATTAATATGCACTCGATGAATAAAGGCTCGCGTTAACAGTATTTAAAAATAAATAAACTTAATCAAATAAATTTATTATAACTAGCAACTATTTGATTTTATTTTGATGATTAAAAAAAAATTATGTTCTGAGGAAAATAGTAGTTCAATCAATCTCTGGTCCTTAAAACATCTGTATGAATAAAACTTGATTTCATTTCTCTTTAGCTGAGTGAGAACAAAACTAAGAAAAAGAATATTATGAGTTTGTATTGTAAAATATAAATCCATTTTACATGAATAATGTACGTGTTAATCTAAGAAAGCATTAATTTAAACGAATGAAATAATGTTTTTGTTCTAGGTTTCAAGAAAGTCTCATCCTCACCCGCCCTCAGTGCTAGCGCTATGCAAGAAGTTCCAGCCCGACTACGAGAAGCCGGCGACGCTGCCGCACGCGGCGCACGCGCACGCCGGGCACGCGCACGCCGCGCACGCGCACGCCGCGCACGCGCACGCCGCGCACGCCGGCGAGTGCTGCGCGTGCGCGTGCCCGGCGCCGTGCCTGCGCGTGCGCGCGGCGCAGGACCGCGCCGTGCTGTGCTAGCGCGCGCTGTGCGGCCTGCGGCTGTGGCGCGCGCAGTGACCGGCCGCGTGCCGTCGACGTATGCTTACACATGTTGTTAAAGACTACGTTAGAAATTTGGCAATTTGCCGGCTGCGTGGCGTGTGTATGTACGTGTAACGAGTCTACGTCTACTGCGTGGTTCCAGTGACGTGCCGCAGGTGGCGCCGGTGGCGTGCACGTCTGACGAGTGAACGTTTAGTATAAATATTGTTTACAAATAAAATTGTGCGGCATGTGCTATGTACGTCGAGGCGAAGCCTGCTATATTGTTCCGGAGATGTACGGTGTGTGCTATGTACGTCTAGAAGTTAACATATAGTATATTGTATACAAATGTTGTTTAAAGACTACGTTGAGTTTGCCGGTTTTATAAATTGGTTTTTATGAACCCGCTAGCACAATATTGTATTCGAGGCGAGTGGTGTTATTGTTGGCGCCGCGCGGCCCCGGCGCCGGCGGCGGGCGGCGGCGGCGGGCGGCGCGCCGGCTTGTACATAAGATTTTAGCATAGTTTCCATTGTATAGTTTAAGTAGGGGCCCGATTACGTGAACTCGCAAATACGAGCTTAAATTGGCGCTAAATATTTGTTACGATGTAAGATACTTTAATGAATTTACCAGATAAGTTGATGTGTTGATTTAGTTTCTCGCGACCTTTCCGCGTGTTCGAGCAACGAAGTGTTTAGTTGTTAGCGAGCGCCGCGGGGAGGCGCGACGAGTTCACGGCGCGATCGCGTCCCTACGCCGAAGGTACAAAACGCATAATGAAACCGTAAACAGCCTGTAAATGTGTACGAACTCGTGCTGAAAGCGGACTCACACAGTATGTAAGAAACGAAATTAACTACATATTGTATTTAATATTTTCTAGTATATTGTTTACACGAGCCTGGATGCCTCTATTATATACAAATACAAGGATTCCCGCTTTGTGATTGTGAAAAGATTTAATTAAGGTTACTTGTGGAGGCGCGGGGCTGTACATAGTCTACGTGGCCGCGGTTATTTATTGTTGGCGACGCCGCCGCCGCCGGCCGCCGGCGCGCCGCGGGCGACTGCTCCTAGCTCTAAGTGTTTAGAACGTTTAAATGATAACTATAATCGTTAAAATCACCCAAACCGGGACCAAAATTTGTGTAGTCGCTGATTGTGTATCGGTATAGTTGTTGTCTGGTTGATGTACAATAAGAAATTTATCACTAAGAGTGACCGCTTTCGGGTTGTTGAATAGATAGGAAATTGTTATTAGTGGATGTTAGACGGTAGACGCGGCTGGGGCCTGCGGGCCCCCTGCTTAATCAAAAGGAGAACCAATTTAGGAGGGCCCTGGAAGACCCCAGCCGCGGCTACGAAGATGAGCTCAAATCTTGGGATTTTTAATCTTGTATAGTTTAAAGAAATCAGTGCCTTCGCACAGTCTAGGTAATTACCCTTCCCATTTAACGAGTTATCATTTTAATTGCCTACTGCTCTTTTGTTTCGTTGTGATGTAGTATTTTCACTATTTTTTTTTAACATTTCCTCAACTAAACTCGATAATACTTTGTGAGAGCTGACTCATTTGTAAAAATAAATTATTGTGATACAAAATAACATGTCTTTTCTTTCTTTTCTTTATATATTATCTATATTACATTATCATATACATGTGAAGTGGTGTTTCACAAAATAGCCAAAAAACGCCAGGAGAGAAATTTTACTTTTTTACTTTTTGGTGGTTTGGGGGTTACTGAAAATTTTCAATTTTATTTTTATTTTATTCTTTTTAAATTACTCACGGACACTTATTCTAATAGATAACTCTCATTGAGATTATTGTTATGAGCCCAAACACGCTATATCTGCTGTAAGTTTCCGAGGAATTGAGCATCCCACAGACTACTTGATGCTACAGCATCTATTCAAGGTCAGCATGTCCTCGAAATACCACTGAAGTAAAAGTACACCAAATTTCAAATCAATAAGGTCTGTGAAAGTTAGTAAGACTATTTTATCAAGTAAGAAATGAGTGATGATCATCAAACGCCTGAATATTCTTCTTCTGAACGCCTTCATAAATTATAGCTTAGAACGATCTCGATTAAACAAAAGAAGCCGCATCCAAATCGGTTCACTCGTTTAAGAGCTACGATGCCACAGACAGACACTTAGCTGTCAAACTTATAATAACACCTCTTTTTGCGTCGGGGGTTAAACATAACCTATTTTATCATAATATTATATTATACATATTATTATTATAAATTGATCTATATGATAAATGATAATATTCATTACTGGTACAAGAAACATACTTTATTATAGTAAATTGAAGTACTATGTAACTTGTTAAATAAGATTATTCAATAGTTACCAGAGATGTGTAACTCACTCGTGAGGCGCCTCATTTGAGGCACTCGTGATCGCAAATTGAAAGAGTTACTCGAATTTCAACTTTGAACCACCTCACTCGTTCACGCGTCCTCACTTACAAATCGACATTGACATTTTGTCATTTATTATTGACATTAAATTGAGGCGAGTACTCGCGACTCGCGAGTGAGTATTGAGTGATTGAGTTAGCTTAGTCAGCGAATGAAGTAAGTACTCGTGAGTCGACGCGTATATTTGCCTCACTTGCCGCTGCCTCGGGCAATCGGCTGAGTTCGGCTCGGGCTCGGCTCGTGAGGTGAATACGCCGACGTACGATGCCTCGCCTCAAATGAGGCGTACCTCATGAGTACCTCACGAGGTAAAATGAGGTGCTCCCTCATCCTCATATAAAAATGATGAGTTACCCATCACTAATAGTTACACTTGAATTAGGTATAATAATTATTTATAATCTTGCCGAAGCAAGATTTTCAAAAATATGAAAGACTCATTTGAGTGTTCCCCTCCACGGAAATCTTTAGTAAAAGGCGAAAGATTTATACGTTTTGAAGGGAAACCAGAGATACTCCTTCCAGGACTGTTCGCAATACTTATACTTTTATGAACGACAACTCGATAGCGCGATGCAGAAACGCGGTATCATAGAACAGCGCCATCTAGCGGAAAGTTTTGGTAATATTTTAGAGAATATATTATTCAGTTATAAATTCAATTCTTTTATTTTGTGACTTTATTTAATAGGATTGCAATAGGTTAGGTTAGGTAGGATTTAATTATGAATACCAGGAATAAAACAAGGGATATAGTAATAAAAAAAATGTTCGAATAAAATGGATTTTATTTACAAACAGTCTTGAGGCGCGTATTTCTAACACCATTATAATAATAATGTATAATCAGTACAACATTGGCACAGATCTTCATACAAAACTAAAATCACTTATTATCTTAAATTTTAGACATTTTTTAATATTCAATTATTCTCATGTAAATTTTTCAACATTCATACAATTTCCAGGTAAAACTCAAATCACAACCAAATACATCACTTAAATCTTAATACACAATAAATGCATGTAAACGGGCAGTGTGTATTTAGAGCATATTATATCTGTCCGTTAGAAAAAAAACTGGAATAACGATAAAGCCACACTTCGAAAATTATTTTAAAAAACCTAACATACTAATAATTTGACTAAATAATGAAAAAAAATGCAAAAAATGCAATCGCATTTATTTTAAATTGATACATATAATTATTTTAGATATTTCTCATATTTAATGTCTTGATTTTGATTCTATTTGAAAATGGGCATTTTTGCACTAACAACCTTAATTTTATGTATTTAATTTTTATAACTTTGATATTTCTATGAACTTAAAAGATCACGAACAAGTTAAAATAGAACTTCAAAGTTCAAATGAATAGTAGTCTAGTCAACAAATGCTTTTTGGGGCAAACTTTTTTTCTTCGCCTCCGAAAAGTATGAACGAGGTGTCATTCAATTCGGAATAGCGTGTAGATGATTTAAGAAAACATTCAGGAGTCGTTTGCAAAAACTGCAAAGTCATTAACAAATAACAATAAACAAAAAAAAATGGCGTTTGGTTTTTTTGTAAATATCTCATAAACTAAAAGAAATTTGCTTAAAATGTACTTGTTGACTATACAATATAGACATTTTAGTCTATAGTTTTCATCCAGTTAACTCGAGTTACGTAACTCGAGTTCAATTCGAGTCACGTGAATTTCAACTCGAGTTAGATCGAGTCATATTTTTTCCGAGTTGACACATCTCTGGTCTATATTCTTTTAATTTTGAATTGGCCATTTATAATCTTGCCGAAGCAAGATTTTCAAAAATATGAAAGACTCATTTGAGTGTTCCCCTCCACGGAAATCTTTAGTAAAAGGCGAAAGATTTATACGTTTTGAAGGGAAACCAGAGATACTCGCTACGAGACTGTTCGCATTACTTATACTTTTATGAACGACAACTCGATAGCGCGATTCAGAAACACGACTGAATGGGACAGCGCCATCTATCGATAGGTGTTAAAACTAAATATAAAGACCACAATTTAGTTTGTAGGCACACCACATAGATGGCGTAAAAAGTAGAATAATAGTTTAAAATTGAATGGGTGTCCAGCTCTTCTCGGTAAGACGCAACGTGTCATGAGATGAAAATGTTATTGAATTTAGACCAATTTATATCATATACAGCAAATATAAGGTTTATTTTTGCTTTGTAGATTTGTCATTAAAAAATAATATATTTAGACGAGTCCTTTCTTAATATATATTTTTAATTAAAAAAGCTCTTAAAAATCTATGTTGTTAGAATTTGCCTTCATTTAAAATAAGAAGGTATCATATGATTAATAAAAATTAATACGTATGTTTGAAATTGTTCAAATTTAAAGTAATTTACGTAATAAAAAAGTAAGCGAGTTAAAATTACATCGGTTTATTAATGAAAAAAAAAAATAGTAAAAAAACCTAATATAATATTTTATTATTTAAAATATCACACAAACGAAGATAATACTAAATGCTATTTTCACAATAATTTTGATTCAACCTAGTTTCATACTTGAATATTACAAATTAGTTTTCCAAGAAATAGTTAGATTAAAAAAAAATAAGTCTAAAATGAATTATTTCGAAAATATATTTAAATTATTGCTTCCAATGTTTTAAATTTTAATACTTGAAAAGTATATAATATGTCTAAAATTTATTACAAAAGAATGAAAAAATCACACAAAAGATAAGTATGTCCTTTATACAGATAAAAAAAATTGAAGTATCCGTCTGTAATATAAAAATAACAGCTTTTTACTAAATGCATATGAATTTATATACGGTACTTATAAGAAAAACATAATTTTTAACATTTTTGCATATCTGTCTGCCGGTTCCGGCTAATCTCCGAATTGGCTGGATTGATTTTGCAGGACTTTCACTGGCACATAGCTGATGTTATAAGAAGTAACATAGGCTATTTTTATTTTAGAAAAAGAATTCGAGTTCCGCTAAAAAAAATGAAAATGTAACTAGGGATGCCCCCGAACGAAACGAGAGTAAGTCGCTAGTTCATAATAAAGGTTGTTAGTGCAAAAATAACTTAAGATTCATCGACACGGAGGGTTCCATAATTTACATTACATTTTATACGTGAACACGTATCGTACCTTCGTACAAAAATACTGTACTCGTTCGACATTCGTAAAATGGCTGGCTAGAAACTCTTTCCATGTAAGCGCGCCGATAGTATGCCACTAACAAACTCACTATTCTAATGAACTTCATCAAAAGGAAAAAATTAAAGTATTGATTGATTCTATTTTTCTTCTTCAGATGTCTTTCGAAAACTTGCTAGGTTAGGTAGGAAAACTATCCGCATATGAAAAATGAAAATATCAGAGGTACAAGACCCGGGATATGAACCCGCTTCACTTGGTTTTCCCAGCGAACGCATTACCACTGGGCTATCACTGCCTTCCACAATTCCTTAAGGCAATCTATTGTTTTTGTTTAAATGTTATCATTTTTTAAATATATTTTAAAATGTAGGCTACCGCAATTTGCCTTCATTTTTTAGAACATGAATATTCGATTCATAAGAATTTATTAATTATAGTGATTTACTATTTATTATATACATTTTAAGATTATACTTATTTTGTAATTCCTTTGATTACTTCATCATCGTTACATCAATGAACAAATTATCTTATATATTTAAAAAAATAAAAAATTTTGCAAATGTTTACTTTTTTTATAAAAATTAACACATTTTTTTTATAACTATTAAAAAAATCTAAAGAAAAGAAAGAGAAGAAAACCAGATTAAAGTATAATTATTTGAATTCATTCGAAAAAAAAAATTTATTTAGTTTCAGGAAAATGTTATTTTTTGTCAATTAATTTTATATATATTAGAAATAATCATTTTTTTGTACGTAACATTATACATAGTACTTATATTACAAATGCACTTATAAAAAGTTACATTAATTTATTGGCAGTTTAATTATAATTGGCTGTATGTGTGTTTCCCTTGCACAATATTTGTAATTATTTATATAAAAAAAGTAAACAAAACAACTAAACCTTAAATTCATTTTTAAACGCTAATACAGTTTAGGATCTGAAAATATAAATAAAATCACTCTCAATCCACTTTTGAAATTGATACAAGAGCACTTAAAAGTGGCACCACAAACATTAAAATTGCGCCCAAACGGCACTCCTAGAAGCCATTGAACATAAGAATTAAATTGATATTAAATAGCTGTTTTTAATATAACCCGTTGAGGGCACGCCAGCGTGACAGTTGACTATTAATTTCTTAGAAATTATCCAGAAGGTGTTATAATCATTATTTACTCAAACTTAGTCTAAAGTTTAAACTTGTACTAGGCAACTATAATTATTTATGCTAGTGGCGCCATTGAAATTTCGTCAAGCGAAACCTTTCTAAAATATAATAGATTTTATTATTGATATGGTCAACTTATAGTTTAATAGCATTCAATACATTCCCAGTATGTATTCAGTGTCCGTTGACAACTGTGTTCATTTGTTTGACCTGGTTAAATTGCTCGGAGTATTCGATGTATAGGCGCTGCCATCTTTGTTGTTTTACGAGTACTGCTAACATATCTTCTAGAAGATCGTGCTTTTTGATTCCCTGGAAAACGTTTTTTGAACGTATATTTTAAGTTATAAGGGACCACTCTTAAAATATCTATGTGATGTAAAATTTTCAAAACGGAATAGTCAAATGTCAAAATACAAAGCCCACATTAATATTCCAAGATTATTATTATTATTAAAAGTATGTTTATTTAAAAAATAAATAATTCAATAATATTTTTAACTTATATAAGTAACGTAAGAAATAACGTAATAAAATAATTATCTATATATATATATATATATATATATATATATATATATATACATATATATATATATATATATAATAAAATTGTAACTGATCGCTGCCTGTACATGGTAGATATTTGAGAAAAATTATTATTGGAGGTCTTTATTAACGCAGTAGAACCCAAAACAATGATTTTTGGAATTTTTGTCTGTTTGTCTGTGCGTGCTAATCTCAGAAGCGTCTTAACCGATTTGGGTGCGGTTTTCACTAATGTTTGCGGGTAAGCTTCACTAAATGTTATGTGTAAATAAAATAAGTTGGGTATTTGTTTTATTTCAAACGGTTCATTAATAAAAAAGTTATGTCAATTTAAAGAATCATCTAGGGACGAACCCGAGCGAAGCGACGGTGACTCGCTAGTTTTTTAATAAATATAAATAACCGTTAGAACGAAAAACATAAATAGTATTTTACAATAAGAATGAACATTTCATCATTATAGATATAAGCATCGATGGTTCAGTGGTAGAATGCTCGCCTGCCACGCGGGCGGCCCGGGTTCGATTCCCGGTCGATGCAGCTATATTTTATCATTTTTATTTTTTTAATACACTTAACGAGGTTCACTCTTACAAGTAAATTTTTGTAAAAAAAAAAAGACATTTCTTAAATACATCCCTACAGTATTTTATCCTGCTAAAAACAGTATAACCAGTGGCAATTATTGCAACTTCTTTGGTTTTAACTAATAATTAAAATTATCAAAAAAATATGGAATCTAGAACTTAATGGCTAAATATATTTAAATGTTGTATGTTTTTTGATGACATTCAATTCAAAAGCGCCATTTTCACAACCTCTTAAGGCGATCATTTTTGTTCGTTCTAGTTCACGTAAATTGTATGTCTATACTAAAAATTTTATCAATTTTAAAAGTAATTATCAAAATTGATCTAAAAAATATTAAAAAATAATTAAATGTGACCATAATAACTACCTTTTTCACTCATTCACTACTCATTTATTGTAATCAAATGTCTTTACAGTAAAGTACATTACTTGATTTTCTGAAACTATGCAATAAACAAATATTACTCAGCAAAATTTCTATTTTTACTTCCTATCAATTTTGCCTCGTCCGGGAATCGAACGAGTGGCCAGCGACGAAGTTATTTATACATATTATGTATATAAATATTTGTAAAATAAAAATAAACATTTACCAGTATCGTGTTCGGCCATTTCTTAGGCGTTGACGTGCAATGACTCGGGCCGAGCATGTCATCCAATATATTTCGTAACTGATCTTCTGTACCTGAAACGGTTAAAGTTAAACTTTAAGTAGGTTTCGTATACATCTTAATACATTATTTTCTTCTTTTGAAGTGTAATAAAGTGTTATTATACTTATTTTTTTCTGTTATTGGTGAGCTGTTCTGGTGTAGTTTAAAATAGATAAAATAAGAAACGAATATATCTGTGGTATTTTAAAGTCGCTAAGATACAAAAAACTTAGTGAAAACTGATTGCGCTGGTAGAGATCTTTCACTCCTTAACTGCACACGACCTTGGCGCAACTTATATGTTTATTTCAATGTGTATAGAGAAATAGTTATTTCAAGCTCTTCCTATTCCTTTTATTTATTTTAAACTTGTGCAATGATTGCAATAAATATATCCTTTCACACATTAAAATAATTATGTAAAATGCTTCAAGATCACCTGCAGTTTAAGAGTGATAGATCTCTACGTACATGTGGTGAGGCGACGAGATAACAAAAAGAGTCATGAATATAGAAGACGGAAAAAGAGTTTGAAGACCAATAACTTGGTTACGAACTGTAAAAAATGACGTGATACTATGTAACACAAGAGACAAACAAAATTATAAGTGAACATGATTAAATTGAAATTTCAATCTGTAGTTTAAAAATATCTATCTCATTTTGAGATCTCATTCGGTTATTTGTATGGTGTCAAAGTATAAAAGTTCAGTTTGTTCATAACTGGTTGAACTTATTTTAATGGGATGGACTTGGTTAGAGAATAAAGGCGAGATTGGAAAAAGCTACATTTTCCTGATATTCTGGAGAAAGAAAATTATATTTGAGAAGAAGATGGTACCATTATTTATCTTGATAGAAAAAATAAGTAATAAAGAACATGTCCAAAAGTGTGTCAATTTCAAAAAGGAATAACTTATATATTTGGACAGACAGCTCACAAATAAGCATTTTTATGAAATTCATACAGACTAATTAAAAAAAAAAAGCAGTCATGAGGACTGCCGACAGAAGTGAAAACTTAAAACTATAAACAAACAGTTGTTATTTTCGGATACTCATATCAATTGTTCGATCTTAAATTAAAATTTGTAAATTAAAACTGTTTACATTTATCTGGTTGTGACATCTATCGGCACTCTGAGTGTTAGCGTTAACACGTCACGTGACCATGTCGATGACGACTTACATGAATTTACTCCCCATCCAAACCTGCCTATAGAAGTTTTCACTTCAAAAACAATTTTTATTTTAGTTTACCATATTAAATGTACAAACCAAAGATGTTTCTAAAGCAATATAAAGTGCATGATACAGCATACCGTGCTGCAAGAGGTGGTCGAAGAGCGAGGCGAGCCAGTGGCGGTAGTCGGCGGCGAGGCGCAGGTGCAGGCAGGCCGCCAGCTGCGCCTCCAGCCACGCGCGCGTCGCCGCAGACATCGGCTTCGACGGCCTGTGGGGTGAGTTGTTATGGGTTGTGGTATAACGAGATTTCCCGTGAGAATGAGATAATCTCCCGCGGTAATAAGTAGCCTATGTCACTCTCCAGCCTCTCAGCTATCTCCACATAAAAAATCACGCCAATCCGTCATTCATAAGCAAACAAACACACTTTCACATTAATAATAATATTAGTATGGTATGTTAGACGTGAATCGGATATTCGGTATCTGGCTTGATTTTCTTATACGGTCGGATATCGGATATTTAAAAATTACTATTGTTTCTTAAATAAACTGCAAGAAGTATGTATAATATTTATGAACCTGCCTGTCTATCTCGAGATATATAAATGCATTCAACTCTGGAACCACAATAACTTCTCTTAGTGAAAAGACTTTCTAATACACTATGTGACTATATGACAGGTTTTTTTCACTGACGAAGGAAACTATTTAGTTCCATGTGTCTCAAATAAGTTACATAAGTATAGATAGATTCGTTAGTCTAGTGGCTAATATATACGACTGCCGGTTCTGAGGTACTAGGTTCGAGTCTTAGACCTAAATATGACCTGGAGTGACAGATAGGCATCTAGGCACTCAAGCGAAGAAAGAATAAGTTGACAGAGGGCAAATAAGGCGGGGCGTAATTGAAAATCTCACGTTAACTTCAAAAGAAAATATACATATATTACACAGATAAAAAAAAAACAATCTACATGGATAATTAAGGTATTATTTTACAATTATTCAAAATGAAATATCTCTTTTATAATATTATTTCTATATATACATTTCTTTTAATTAAACGAATATGATTGGTATAAATAATATAGCTAATGATATTGATGATATTCGGGTATCTGATTCTTTTACTTGCTCTCCGGAGAACTGTGCATCATTTTTAGTACAGAAAAATGTAAATTTACTTAGCATTCTACATGTAAACATTAGAAGTTTGGGGTGTAATTTTATACATTTTTTGACTTTATTAAAAAGAGTAAATATACAAATTGATATTATAATTCTATCGGAATGCTGGCTTAGCAAGTGTTCAAATCTCCCTGTCCTACCTGGATTTACTTCATACGCTTCTGAATATCTACACCAAAATGACGGGGTAGTTGCCTACGTTAGCCAGAGTATTGTTCACACTGTTGAGAAACCTATTTTTAATGATGCGAATTGTCTTATTTTAAAAACGCACAATATACGCACACACGCGCACACACGCGCACGCGCACGCGCACGCGCACGCGCACGCGCACGCGCACGCGCACGCACACGCACACGCACACGCACACGCACACGCACACGCACACGCACACACACACACACACACACACACACACTCGCTCATTTTTTATATTTTTTTTTTTTACTTTATTTTATATACTCGCAAAATTTACTAAGCAATTGGAACTACTAGTAGTATTTAAAAAAAAATTCTTGGAGGTGGGCGTTATTGACTACAACACAGTTTATAACTAATGTAGTCTTTATCGTAAAATCTGTATATAATTGTAACTTTCAGTGTGTTCCAATAAAGATTTTTTTTTTTTTTTTTAATTCTTTTGAAGTGCTCTAATAACTATTTTTTCTGCTAAAAAAATATCTGAACGCTTTATTATTTTAATACTTTATGAAAATAAATGCAGCCCTTTAAAGACTCGTTACGTAAATGTCACGTGAGGGAAAGGTGGGGCATCAAATCTCACTAAAGGGGGGAGGGGGGTTGCGGAGCATTCTAAATTAAAAGATCATGTAATTAATGGATGCTCCCTTAGTCCTCACAAGGTATTATAGTGTATATATGTATGTGCATGCGTGTGTTACCCGTGCGGCAGCGCGTGCAGCGCGGGCGCGCGCGGCCGCGCCGGCACCAGCGGCAGCGCGCCGCCGCCCGCGCGCCGCAGCGGGTCGCCCGTCGAGCACCACACTATCCTGCACACACGTATATTTAAATTTAAATAATAATAAAAATAAAATAAATATTACGTACAGAAAAAAAAAATTAAGAATAATATAAATTAATATGATATTCATTTTAATGATAGAAATGGAACGTCATATAACTAAACATGAAGAAGTTACATAAAAAGTGCAACCGTACATATTTATTAATTTTACACTTTTACAAGATGGTTACAAGAAATCCGCGTATACTTGCAAATCATCCACGTTAAACCATATAAATGTGCGATTCTTATTTCCAACATTATTATTATTTGATAATACCATAAAGGTAACAAAAAAAAAATTGACGTGTACAATTTGCCAACACGCTTTCGACCAGCGTCATACGACTACGACCGGATCCCTCTCGCCTTGAATAAAAGTCCATGCCCATTAGGGGGACGACAAATAAAACCAAAATTACTAATAATTTTAATCATATTTAAGATGAAACTTTATACGTAATTTATTTATTTGAATAATTATTATTCTAAGCAGAATTCGATCCCCAATTTAACACATCAACTAAAATAAAAAAAATAAAAACGACTTCCAGGCGCTAAAAAGTGAAAAAACAACTAAACAGGGGTTTTCATTTAGAATAGATACCTAATCAGATATTTTCGAAGTCGAAGAAAAAAATATTTTAATAACATATTCGATTAAGCAATTTATTTAAAAATAATAATTGATTTATGATTATTTAAAAATCGCTGAACCGATTACGATAAAATTTAAATGAGACCTGGGAAGTATACCCTTTGAAAAAAAAAGAATTTTCCAAATCGGTTCAGGCGTCTACGAGTAATCGGTGAACATATATGAGAACTTCCTCCTTTTTGGAAGTCGGTTAAAATTCAATAAATAACTAAGTTAATAAAACGATATAAAATATAACTCACCACGCACACAATTTCTCGCAATATATATAGCTTTTTCCGTTGCTAAATGAGATCATTGGGTTGTTGTTGTCCACGAGGGAGCAATTCGTTACTGTTACTATAAAGAAAAAGAAAAATCTATAAAGTTATCAAAAAAAAAAAAAACATAAAAAAATCGATTATGTTATTCATTTCTTTTCTTAAAAATCATATGAAACTATTCTTAAGTTATATATATAAAGGCAAAAACAAACACAGATCGTGGAATAAAAACACCATTATTATTAAACGTAGATATTAATTTCATACAAATGAAAACATCCAAATATTTAGAAAAGCTTACCTGATCTTAAAATAAAAGCAAATCTTAGAATTTATACTTATATTTTTTTTTATTTCATCCTATATAAATAGCAATAAGCAAAAATTTTTTTTTCCTTTAATGAAAGTGATGTCGAAACAAGAAGGTTGACCATGACCATTGGCATACTCGCAAAAACTACTGAACGGATTTTGATGAAACTTTACATGAACATCTATACTAATATTATAAATGTGAAAGTTTAGATGTTTGTTACTCAATCACACCAGAACGGCTGAACAGATCTGAATGAAATTTGGCACAGAGATAGATTATAGTCTGGTATAGCACGTAGGTTACCTTTCATTCGGGAAAAACGTACGGTTCCCGTGGGATAGATTTGTTTATGTGTATGTTATACATCACAGTAATATATAGGCTATAATTTGTACAGAATAAATGTTAGTGCTAACATAAAATATATAGGATATATACCGCCGTGAGTCACAAGGTTCCTGAAGCAGAGAGGCTGCAGCACGCACGTCGCCTTCGACAAGTCCCATATAGCGAGTTCGGCTCCCGTCGTCACAACTGTGAGAAGATCGCCCGAGAGACTCATTTTGGCTGCTTGAGATTTTAATGCTGGAATTATAGGAAATTAAACGTTATTTTCATATTAGAAATCATATCTTTTGTTAGAGCTGTATACTATATATTTAAGTCAAGTTGTTAATTTTTAATCTGTAATAAAAAATAATGCAAGATTACATAACTTATTTAAAAAAAAAAGAAGAATCATTTTAATGAAATCAAATCAAAAATGGCATGGACATTGTCTATGGTTTATAATACTTACTTGAAAATAATACTGCAGTGAACAGAAATAAAGATGTTATCTGTGTCCAATTGTTTTTCGATTGAGATTTTGAATCTAACCACGTACTTTTCCCAATCGGTTGTAATAATTTCATATTGTGATTACGATTAAGTTAAAGTAAAAATTGAAAACTTCGAATAACTTTAGCGTTTCTGGTTTTCATAGAATTGTTTTTTTTTAATGAATTAGGAAGTCAAATTAAAAACTAAACCTTCGAGTTTCACGTTCATTAAAAATCATCCAAACTATCAACTTGGGCAGTATTCTAAGCATACAAATAGACTACCACAACAAGCGTCACTAAATCCACTACACCGCTCTACTTTTTTTACCACAAAGAAAATTAAAAATATAATTAAAAAAAATTACAAATATACTTAACTATACATACAAAACAAATGTACACTTAGTTATTACGGTACAAGTCATGTCCGCGTGAATAATGGCAAGAATGCTAGCCGCATTCTCCCGCTGAATGGCAATGCCGATTCTTTGGGCGAAAAATGCACCAGCTCTCCTGTCACCAGTAGAGGCGATAAGACGAGGGTTCTTGTACCGTCCCAGTTAGAACGGTACAGTTTAGTTGTTATTAGGGTGGTGGAGTGCACAAGTTAAAATACTTGTAAGTTTGAAGTATTTTAATTACTGCACTTACAGTATGATTTTGACGATTCTAACTGGCCACGTCTGTTCGGCTCAGTGTTTTTAAGTGCCCTCGTAAAAAACGTAGCGACGCATCGCCTCGAAAGGCTGTCGCGCAAAGTAAGCAAAACAAAAAAATGTACATGAAACTGTACAGTTCTACTTATGCTAGTGTTTCTATATTTGGCTATAGTGTGACGTACCGAGGTGCGGCAGGGCGCGCGCGGGCGGGCGCGCCAGGCGCCAGGCGTGCAGGCCGGCGTCGGCGCACGCCACGCACGCCCAGCGCGCGTCGCACGCGATGCACGTCACCGCTGACCCTGACACACGCACCGTACACTTGTAATTATAAATAATAAATAAATACATATGTTGGGACATTAACACACAGCACCATCTGGTTCCATGGTAAGCTACGAGGCCTGTGTTATAGATACCAGATAGTTGATACACTACACATATATAACTTTAAATACATACATATTATAAATATAAACACCCATGACTGGAGTACAAACATTTGTGTTCATCACACAAATGAATGCCCCCAGCGGGACTCGAACCCGCGACCTCTGGCACAGCAAGTAAGGTCACTACAAACTGAGCCAAACGTGTCGTCAAAATTGGCATCCATACTAATATCACAGTGTACAAAAAAAAGAACAGTGAGCTGTCGCCTTTGATGTTTGACAAAAAGCCGATACAGCGTGGCGTAGACCGCAGCACGTAGAGTTATCACACTTTTTTTATAATTTAATTATAATATAATATTATTATTTAATCATTTATCGAAGTTCTTTATAGCAACGACTACATTTGTATTCGTTGCTCGATATTTTATGAATTTGCTATGAAAAACTTCAATATACGATATATTATATTAAGGTATTTCGCAGAGACAAATTTAAATAGAATTTTACAATGTTTTATATAATATAAAGTAAGTCACAGCTCATGTAGTATGAACCATTTTATCACAAATATAAATATCCTGCTTAATTCATATAATTATTATATCAATATAGCCGTTTACATATTTTTTTTATTAAATAATAATCATACCTAAATACGTCTCCCACACCGGATCATTGGACACCGAGTTATTTGGGATTAATTCTAGCCTTGACAACGATCTGTAGAACATGTTTGATGTCTTGTTTACAACCTGAAAATATAAAAATATATAATAAACTCCTTTTTGTATGTATGTACATATTGTATTCAACCCTTTTTAACGCCTCACTGCTGGGCACGGGCCTCCCTTCAATACGAGGGTGATCGGGCTATAGTCCACCACGCTGGCCAAGTGCAGGTTGACGGACTTCACGTATATTTTGGAAAACTTTCTAGGTTCTTTAGGTTAGGTTAGGTAGGAAAACACATTATAATAAAACCCACATCAATTCATCATACCTATGTATATATTATAATATATATACATAGTCTATCTATTTCATATTAAGTATTAACCGTTAAATAATACAATGATACCTGTAGCCTGAAGCTGCCGGCAGCGCGCACCACGGGGCCGGCCGTGCCCAGCGCGGGCGCGGGCAGCACGTGCGCGTGGGCGGGGTGCGCGGGGTGCGCGGGGTGCGCGGGGTGCGCGGGCGGCGCGGGGGAGGGGGTCGTGCACGGCTTCTTGGACAGCTCCTCCACTTTGGGCCCGGGGAGGGAGGTCGCTGTGCGCTTGCGCAGACGCTGGTCTAGACCACTGTGGATGTTTCATTAAAAAAATAAAATAAAAAATGGGCTTCAAAAAAAAACACTAAAAAGTAAAAAGTAACTGATTGGTAATTTTTATTTACTATAGATTCTTAATCAGATATTTTAGAAGTCGGTGCCGATACAATTTAAAGCGTATCGATTTTTTTAAGTTTCTATTTTTCTATTTTTAGTGTTACATAGTAATAACACAGTAAGAAGAATGTATTTTTAAAAAATCTGTAGGTGAAAAATCAATCATCCCCTATTTTCTAAACTTAGGTGTGGATTTTTATTCAAATTTAAATGAGACCAACTTTGAGGTAATATTCCGATAAAAAAAAATATAACACTGTAAAATGTTATGCGTGGTCAAACAAAAAAAAATACGTGTCAAATCGAGAACTTCATTTTTTTTTGTCGGTTAACAAAATATAGAGGATTATAATGATTGGTTGTAGAAGTAACATTTTTTAATACATAAAAGTATTTGATAAAATATTCAGTGCTCAGGTTTTGCCTATTTTTTTTATTTTTTTTTTATATTTATCTGAAGTAGAATTCATAATAGAAAAATAGGGTAAATGTTCAATGACACAGTATTCATTTTATACTAGTAATTGGGCACAACAATTTAATATATTTTTAATTTAACAAAAAAAATAATTTTTGTTTTTTAAGTCTATAAAATTTTAAGATTAACACTTACGTATCGTTTTTAGTATTGGCAGTGGCGTGGTTGCTGACGTTAGGGTGTATGACGATATCATCGCGCCTCTCCACACGTATCCGAGACTTGCTCTGCGAAGACGTGCTGAAGCAGCTCTCTGTGGCGGGCTGGGAGCCTAGTGATTCGCTGAAAAGTTACCACTCTAATATATTAAACGAGCAATTCTTGTATATTTATTTATTTATTTATACCGGCGATCTCAGAAACGACTGTAACGATTTTGCTGATATTTGATATGTGGGGGTTTTTGGAGGGCGAAAAATCGATCTAGATTAGTCTTGAATGGGAAAACGCGTGTTTTCGAGTTTTCATGCGGTTTTCTTTCGCACGCTCTAGCATAAGCATCGTGGTCAAGCGGCTAAGGCGCAAAATTTTCAATCACAGGTATCCGGGTCCGGCTCTGAGAGCAGTTAAGACGGTTTGTCCTACATGTGAGCACTCATCAATCATATCTCCTGCACTGTTCTCAGTGAGATTGGCAGTAGTCGAAATCGCTCAGATCATTATTATCATTGTTTAACTATAATTTCAACATAATAATCTCGTATATCTGTCGTGGCCATCTAGCTTAAACAGCCGTTTAATTAACGGCCTAGCATTTTCATTAAACGGCGCCATTCAATAAAAAGGCTAGGCAGCTAATAAAACGGCTGATTTAGCAAGTTGGCTGCGACAAACATATGTATTGGAATGCGTACTTAGCGTCATTGCCGGAGAGCGGTATGAAGACGGGCGTGATGCGGCGCTTGCCGTCGGACGTGCGCGTCTCTATCTGGCGGTCCATGGGCCGCAGCGGCGTGCCGGCCGCCTGCGACGGCGGGTGCGCCAGCTGCAGCTGCGGATATTATACATTATTTATTTATTTAAACACTTTATTGGCACAGTAAAATGGTACATACACAAAAAAAGAAATACATTATACAAGATCTCTTACAGACAACTGGTAGAGAAGGATACAGAAAATAAAAGAAAAGAGCGGAAATGGTGCATAAAAGTGTACATTACTTAACCCAAATGTAAATAAACATACATACAAAGTTACATATATAAGATACTAATTCAATTATATATATATATATATATATATATATATATATATATATATATATATATATATATATATAATTGAATTATATATATAAACGTACATGTACCTTATAATACAGTAAAATTTAATTACATACATATGTGTATATACATAAACATATTACATAGTACAGTTATAATGACAGTGTAACCTAATGCGACAAATAGTGTTTATACATTTGTTTATACAATACGACACTAAAAAGAGACAAACAAATAAATATAAATTTGAAAAATAATTTGCAATTCTAAGGATACATAGGATTTATACTTTATACATACTTGTAGTTGTTCACTGCGTGCTGTAATTTCTCCTTTAGGCAACTCCCTTTTAGGCTCCTGTTTCTCCCGAGCGAGCAATATCTCGGGACACTCCACCAGCAAATTTGATGTGTCTGCGCCAGAGTCGTTGAGGAAACATTTGCCATATTTCTTCTTGTATAGAGCATTCTGTTTTAACAATTTTATATATATTTAGGCATTTACTTTAAATCAGTATTATCCTGTACAGGTACTAACAAATTTACCTTATATTTTATTATTACCTGTACTATAAAAAAATATGTAGTTTCAAATTAAATGAAATCAAATCAAAATATACATTATTCAAATAAAGTTTAACAAGCAATCTAAATCAATCCAAAAAAAGAAAAAAACAAAGTTAAATCATAATGTTTTGTTACATTTATTTACTAAACGTCGAAAAAAAGGCCTGGTCCTGTGAAAAAATGGCAAAAGAAACTCAGCAAGATTTAAATAATTTTTTATTAAAGTATTTATTTATTAATTGAAATCCAGTCAAAAGTTTATGAGTAATTCTTGCAAAAAGATAGAATGATAAAAAATCTGAAGTTACTTTATTAGATTTACCTACTCATTTTAATGTGTGTTCATAAAAATATTTTCTACTACCAATATATTAAAAAAAAAAAAACAGATAAAAAAAATCACACAAACAAACTAACAATATTATAATATAATATAATAAAATAATTTTATATAACCTTTTCATCAATTGTTAGAGGTGTGCCGAGCTCCTTGTTGTTGAACTGTATACATGCGACCGTGCCGTCTGTACTGCATGCTAGAAGATTTAAACCTATAAAAAAAAAAAAAAAAATTATAATATAAAAAAAAGAATTGCACTTCACATTTTGACGATAAGATATAATGCTTTCTTAACGTAATTATTTAACATTTTATATAAAACCATCTTTTCGGATGTTTTCGCGGATTTTTGTCTGTTCTGGCTAATCTCCAAAACGGCTGGACCGATTTTGACGGGATCTTCACTGCCAGATAGCTTATGTTATAAGGAGTAACGTAGGCTGCTTTTATTTAGGAAAAAAGATTAGGATTTTGCGCAAAATAATTAAAACCATCATGGGTTTTTTACGAACAAAATCCGCGTACCTAGACGCACCCGAGCCAAGTTAGGGAAAGTCGACAGTACAATAAAAATAATAAAAGTTAAAATATACCTTTAATGTTAAAATTTTACATACCATCAGAACTCCAAGACAGGTCTAGTACACTATCTTTGAACAAATTCCGTATGACCACTAGAGGTCGTTTGAGGGATGTCAACCAGATGGAGAGGACTTTATCTCTTGAACCGACAGCCACACTACAGTATTTCATATCATTCTTTACAAATATATTACTATTAAAACGCTGGAAACATGTAAAATATTATTAGTATGTATACATTTTACACATCTATATAGGTAAATAAAATTGAAGTGTCTGTTTGTAACGTCAAACTAACAGCTTTTTACTAAATGCATATGAAATTGTATACGGTACTTAAATGAAAAACACATTTTTTTTAATTTTGTCTGTTTGTTTCGGCTAATATCCGAAACAGCTGGACTGATTTTGACGGGACCTTTAGTGACAGATAGCTGATGTTATGAGGAGTAAATTAGGCTACTTTTATTTTAGAAAGAAAATTAGGATTCCGTTGAAGAAAAAATAAAACGTACCTAGGGACGTAAGCGAGCAAAGCGTGGGTAAGTCGCTAGTAAGTTTTAAAATATCATCATTAACCACAAAGTATCTAAGAATACGAACATAAAAGTATATGTATCTAAAAATTATAATATTTAATTGTATAAAATTTCATTTTCCACATGCATATTAATGTTATTATCATAATATTTATTCTTTATTGTTTTTCGTTTTTTTTTTTGATGTGATAGATATTTGTAGATGATTATAAAAAAAAAAATATTTCATGACTTACAACACAAGTAACAGCCTTTTGATGTCCAACAAAATCTTTATCACGTTTCCAACTCTCCCGTTCAATAACTCGGGCAGTGGGTCCATCTCCATTCATTGCATGTGCTGACAATACATACTGTCCGTCTGGTGACCATGACAGCCTAAGAACATGGGTTGTTCCTGAAAATACATTTTTCAAAAACTATGGAGTATGGACAAAAAACCTACACTATCTTATAATGTATTAGTACACTAATAATCTATACGGATAAATAAAATTGAAGTGTCATTACAGCTTTTCACTAAATGCGTATGAAGGTATATACGGTACTTATAAAAAAAACTATTTTTAATTTTTTTGGCTGACTGTCTGTTTGTTCTGGCTAATCTCCGTAACGCCTGAACCGATTTTGACGGGACTTTCACTGGCAGATAGCTAATGTTATATGGGCATCAAAATTTAAAAAGACAGAGAGACAAGTCATAATCAACATTACATAATAAATTTATGAAACAAATCCGTATTAATATTATAAATGTGAAAGTTTGTGAGAATGTATGGATGTTTGTTATTTTTTCACGCCAGAACGGCTGAACGGATCTGGATGAAATTTGGCACAGAGATAGACTGTAGTCTGGAATAACACATAGGTTACTTTTTATTCTGGAAATATGTACGGTTCATGTGGGATAGATTTGTTTTTGTTTTTCACTATGAACGAATTCGAGCAAAGGGATTAGTTGCAAGTTTCTAAATAATTTTTATTTCTAAAAACTGACCTCCACAATTTTCAAAAGGATCAGTGATAACAGTTCTAGAAGTCCAGTCCTCTGTACTCCAAACTCGTAATGATTTGTCATCTGATTGTGATGCCAAATATGTTCCAACCTATAATTAACATAACATTTAATTAACATTAAATTTTTAAATCATTTGAATAGATGTATAGTAAATTTTTAAAATTTATTCTTACTACTATATTAATATATTTTCAAGATATAATTTAGAAAAATAAATTAATGTCTTACAGGATCCCAAGCCACTCCCTTTACAAGACCAGTATGACCACTCAGAACACACACTATATCAGGAAATTTCTCTGTATTCCAAACAATAATACTGTTGTCTACACTGCAACTTGCCAACCAGTTGTCTCGTGGAGACCATGCCAAATCAAGAACATCACCTAGAAAACAAAAATAAATCAAATTTGTTAGTAATTAAGACAAAGTTAAATATTGGAGGAAACATTTGACTCAGGTTGTAATGACCCTACTTGCTGTGTGTGCCATTGGTTGCGGGTTCAAGTCCCGCTGGGGGCATTCATTTGTATGAAGAGCATGAATGTTTGTACTCCAGTCATGGGTGTTTATGTTTATAATATGTATGTATTTAAAATTATATATGTGTAGTGCATCAATTACCTGTTATCTATAACACAAGCCTCGTAGCTTATCATGGAACTAGATGGTGCTGTTTGTTAATGTCTCAACATATTTATATATATATTAACTAAAACCTAATACATACTTTATTCATATATCAATACTAGCAACTTACCTGTCTCTAGTTATATTTTAAATAGATATAAATAGTTATTGCGAGTGTACATTACAAGAAACACTTATGCTGTTGCAAATTTTTCTGTAGGCCTTTTTGAAACCTACTACTACTACTACTACTTAATTTTCTAGTATATTATTTTGACGTATCTCGTAAGGTTTAGCCAGCATAAGGTTGTGTGAATTTAGTACTTGACTTTGGAAAAATTGTTTATTTTTTTAGGTTTGTTTGAAAGATTTTGGTATCAGAGCCAAAAAAATATAGACAACAAAAAAAAATTACCCCCCTGAAATTGAAAAATATATTTTGTCCCATAGCTTCTTATAAAAAACGTAAATGAAAAAAAAAACGTATAGAAAAATATTCTGTACTTACACAATATGTTACAATCATAGGTTTTAAAAAATATATGATGTACAGATTTAGCTAAGTTACTATTTTATATGTATATGATGTATTGATTATGTTTATCAGTGTAATATGTACCTCTTTAAAATGTTCTTATCTACTGAAATCTAATTGTTAATTAGAAGTGAGAACTTTTAATTTAAATAACTAATTCTAGTGACGTTATTGTCATAAACAATCTTAATATCTGTTTTAATTATATGTTTAAATGATAACAGTGAATATAAAGATATTCACTGTTAATATTTAGGTACCTGCATGTCCTCTTAAAATTTTTAAGCATCGCCAAGTCTCTGATTTGACTTTACCAAAGGTAGCTGCTGCCCCACTTAAACACCAAACCATGACCAAGGAATCATCACCGCCTGATGCTAAATAATTACCACCATTGCTCCACCGTACACAATTTACACAAGCTGTGAACAGAAAATAACAAGAAAATATAAATTTGATTATAATAACTTACATTATACAATATAAGTTATATCTATACAAATATGCATAGATTGAGAAACCTGCAGTGCAGGAAAATATTGAAAATATAGGCAAGATATACATTTTCTCAAGATTTTAAAAAACAGATAATATCTCTTAGAATAGTATTTTATGATATTTCAAATGGGGGAAAATTGCTTCACTATCAAATTATAACAAACGTTTACTTCATTTTAAAGGATATAGTATGTATGTATCTTATTCTATAAGATAAAAAAATTTAAAGAAAGAGTCTAACCTAGATGATTATCCATTTGACATAGCATTTTAGGTACATTTGGGTCCATTTCAACTTCTTCATATAAGACAGAGTTTAAGTTCCAAACCACAACCCTTCCACCCTGCCCTCCAGTAGCAAACCGATTCCCCTGCGGATGGATATCCACAGAAAATATAGCTTTTGCTGAAAAAAATTAGATTATCTTTTAGATTGTTCAATATAGAAATCAATTTTTAATGATCGTAGTTCAACTTACTATCATGATTTACCCAGTTAGGTTTACAGAGCTTCATTTACAAAGATTTCAATTAATTTAATCCGTAAACAAATACAATAATTCGTATGTTTTCACTTTATTTATTGACATTTACTTCGTTTACTGAGTACCGAATGCACTCGGCTTAGAGTAATAACAAGCATGGAGGAACTGTATTTAATTGAACATTTACAATATATCTGATCGTGTCCTTCTTATACACTTCTTTACAAGAGGAACAGAGACAAAAATACACAATTTGCCCTTTCTTAAAATCGCAATGAAGCCAAGTATGCTATAGAATTACTATATTTATATATTGACTATTATAGTGATGTACCAAAGTTTGACGGTTTATAAATCAGAAATACCGTTTCTTTATAATATTTATAGTAATTATGAAAAACTATTACACGAAACAAAACTTCACCTTAAGTCAAAATTAATTATGTTTAATCTTAATTAATTAGATTTTTAAGGTTATAACAATTTTTTAACATTATTTAATTAATTATTTTGGCTAACAGGTGGTGACTTATTATGAATCATTTTTATTGTATTTGAATTGTATTTATTAATTATATATTAGGGATTTATTATAATTTAATGTGTACTTTTTATTATGTAATTATAGCGAATGTTATGTACACTTGTAAAGACATACATAATATCTGATTAATTATTATTATTGTCTTCTAAATGTGTATAAATGTTTTAATATGTGTGTTGTTAGTGTATTTTTTGGTAAATAAATAAATAACAGAAATAAATGAAACTCATTCATAGTCTAATCTTGATTATTCATTATTCAAAAATATAACACTAAAACATAATAAGTCAGCATAGCGCTGGGATTATGGTTAAACCTCTGATTTATAACATACTCATATATTTTAAGAAATTTTGTCTACATATATTCTAACAATGAATCGGCAAAGTAATAATGAAGGTACGTCATGCCACATCACTATGATTAAAAAACAAAATTACTTTCTCAAATTGACAAGAATTTAGAGATCGATTCCATACTATTCTGATATTGTAAGAATCTTAAAACAATCAATTCAAACGCAATTTAAACGTATTTCAATATTTCATAAAAATGTTAAGTATTTTAACAGAAACATCCAAAAAACAGTTAACTGTGAAATGTTACATTTTGATTATCTTTACTTTTCTTTGAACTATGGCAATTACAGCCGTAAACCACACAAGCCATCGAAACAAAATGTTTTTAAGTTTCCTTAAAACTAAGTTTGTTACATCCAATTACTCTTTTATCATTAAAATAATCACAAATATCAAAAACACTGTAAGTCACCAGCTGGTCACTTTAGCAAGTAAAAAGTGGCTTCACACCATTGAAGACGATAGTTTCTTCATTATTACGTCTCTCTCTAACTTACGTCATCTCTTAGTAAGATAAAGCAGTGCAAATTATAAGTTTATTGGTTCAGTTTAATACGAGTCCTCTATGCTTGTCATTACTCTAAGCATGTCTCAGTCTTAGAGTAATAACAAGCATGGAGGAGCTGTATTTAGTTGAACATTTACAATATATTTGATTGTGTCCTTCTTATACACTTCTTTACGAGAGGGACAGAGACAGAAATACACAATTTGCCCTTTCTTAAAATCGCAATGAAGCCAAGTATGCTATAGAATTACTATATTTATATATTGACTATTATAGTGATGTGCTAAAGTTTGACGGTTTATAAATCAAAAATACCGTTTCTTTGTAATATTTATAGTAATTATGAAAAACTATTACACGAAACAATACTTCACCTTAGGTGAAAATTAATTAAATTTAATCTTAACTAATTAGGTTTTAAGGTTATAATAATTTTTTAACATTATTTAAATTAATTATTTTGGCTAACAGGTGTTGACTTATTATGAATCATTTTTATTGTATTTAAATTGTATTTATTAATTATATATTAGGGATTTATTATAATTTAATGTGTACTTTTTATTATGTAATTATAGCGAATGTTATGTACACTTGTAAAGACATACATATCCGATTAATTATTAATATTGTCTTCTAAATGTGTATAAATGTTTTAATATGTGTGTTGTTAGTGTACTTTTTGATAAATAAATAAATAACAGAAATAAATGAAACTCATTCATAGTCTAATCTTGATTATTCATTATTCAAAAATATAACACAAAAAAAAAATAAGTTAGCCTAGCGCGGGGATTATGGTTAAACCTCTGATTTATAACATACTCATATATTTTAAGAAATTTTATCCACATGTATTCTAAAAACGAATCGGCAAAGTAATAATGAAGGTACGTCATGCCACATCACTATGATTAAAAAACAAAATTACTTTCTCAAATTGACAAGAATTTAGAGATCGATTACACACTATTCTGATATCGTAAGAGTCTTAAAACAATCAATTTAAACATATTTGAATATTTCATAAAAATGTTAAGTATTTTAACAGAAAAATCCAAAAAACACTTACCGGTGAAATGTTACATTTTGATTAACTTCACTTTTCTTTGAACTATGGCGATTACAGCCGTAAGCCACACAAGCCATCGAAACAAAATGTTTTTAAGTTTCCTTAAAACTAAGTTTGTTACATCCAATTACTCTTTTATCATTAAAATAATCACAAATATCAAAAACACTGTAAGTCACCAGCTGGTCACTTTGACAAGTAAAAAGTGGCTTCACACCATTGAAGACGATAGTTTCTTTATTATTACGTCTCTCTCTAACTTACGTCATCTTTTAGTAAGATAAAGCAGTGCAAATTATAAGTTTATTGGTTCAGTTTAATACGAGTCCTCTATGCTTGTTATTACTCTAAGGCACTCGGTATTCGGTAAAGACAGAGCACAGACTAACAAATTACAAAACTCCAAAGATTTACCATTTTATAGAGAATGGCGAAGAATTTTGCCCTTTTCTCCCGCCAGATGTCGCGAATCGCGATCCCTATAGCCCTCAGTATATTGTAAAGCTCTATTGAATACACACCGACCCAACGAACGCCAACGAAGGATATTCAGCGTTGGCACGTTGGTTGGCCTTCGATGATTCGTCCAAATACATTTAGTGGTCGAGCAAACGATCGTTGGCACCAGATTCCGGCTTGCATTCGCATTTTGATCATGGACGACGACGAAATAATTATAATTGCTAGTTTTATACAACTTAATGAGTTAGCAAGGACAAGAAAAATTAAACGAAAGTGGAAATGGTAAACAACCACATATTTTAAGAATAGAAATGTGTATCGCAATTAATAATATTAGCTATTTCTACCCAGCAATCACTTCTCTTCATTTTTAATTTATATTATTAGTAGGGTCCCAAAGACTGGAGGCTTTTCTATGTATAGATCGATTAACAAAAACATGTCTTTATTATTCCACTCTTTGTTTTTCTCTATAATTGACGTGTACGGCGGAAAATATCGTATATAATAGGTTAGACGTCTGCACGCTACGCTCGCTCGTTTCAAAGAAGCCGTTTATTCGTTAGCCTTCGACAACCGTCCATACTGAGTTCGACCTAATGGCTCGATTTCTTTGATGTTACCGCCACGCTTCGGATCGCAGGCACACGCCAACGAACGATCATTGGCGTTCATTGCGTCGGTGTGTACCCAGCATAAGACGATGATCTTATTATGCGTTCTTTTATTATTAATCTATGGTACCTCTTTTTATTTACGGTCTGTGTCTATGTGACAGATTTACTTACAGTCACAAAAAACATCAATTTCAATTTGAAAATTGAAGTTTTACATATTTTAACTTAAAAGTCGTCTGATTGTGCTTTATTTGGATATATTTTTATTTCGGCATGAGAGGAGCTGATACACTTATACCAGCCCGGTTTTTATCCCTTTTGGGACATTTTTGTGTGTTAGTAACTTTGTTATGGGAGAGCCAGAAGAGTGTTCGTCATTGTTTGCCAAACCAGTACCACGACA
The DNA here is from genome assembly GCA_905404265.1 of Fabriciana adippe. NCBI lineage: Eukaryota > Metazoa > Arthropoda > Insecta > Lepidoptera > Nymphalidae > Fabriciana > Fabriciana adippe. The sequence continues at coordinate 15,499,811 of FR989989.1, forward strand.
GTCATTTCCAGATATATCACAGCCGGTGAGTTGATTAAGAATACATTACAATTATTAATGCATATTTACTTAAGTAACCACTAGTTTTATTCAGCTTTTCAAATATGCTGCTACTTTTTTGTCATGTTTTATTGAAATAAAATTCTTTAACATCTTGTCACCTGGCGCAATGCAGTATTTTTTAATGAAATTCCTAGCCGCTATGAAATTAATTGGTCAGATTTAATTGAAAAAAATCAAGAAAGCCTTTATTATTTGTTCTTTGTTTGCTTATGATTAAAAAGGCAAATTATATAAAAGTAATACTTTAAAAATAAAATCCTGAAACAAAATTAACTTTGTATGAAATATAACTTGATAGTTAATACTCCAAAAATATGAATACTGAAGTAATAACAGAAACTTTCAAAATACTTATGTTGTGTACATGGTTAAATTGTTTTTACTTCTCATAATTTTCAACATTTAAAAAGCTTTATATATGTGGTACTATTTAGCACTTAGTCAGTGTTCCTACTGATTACGCACCTATTAGTATTGTCTACTATACTTTGAGTCTACTAATAAAATTTTACATTAATACAATAATGTAATAATGTAAACTAGCTTTTGCTTCACTGACATCTGGCATAAACAAGTTTCATTTGAGTTTATAGTAAATGTTTATAATTCATGTGTTTTGTTAAGTGATTGTGAATTGTATATGAACATAGGGTTGGTACAGGTTTCTTTTTCAATAATATTAGCAAAAGTAAGATTTATTATATTTTGTTTTATCTATACTAATATTATAAAGAGGTAAAGTTTGTGAGTTTGTGAGGTTGTAGTGAGTAATCTCTAGATCTACTGAACCGATTTAGATGAAATTTGGTATGAAGATAGTTTGAGACCTTGGAAATGACATAGGATACTTTTTATCCCGGAAATCATCCCTTAAGGGGGTGAAAATGGGGATGAAAGTTTGTATATGGAATCAACCTAGGAACCCGAGCAAAGCGAGGATGAGTCGCTAGTTTATTCATATTTTTCTTAAATATATAATTACAATAAATATAATATTGTACATGATCTGTAACCTAGACTGTTTTACATGACTTAAACCATAATTCAAAAAAAAAAACATTGAAAAGTATTTTTAAGTTTTATTTATATTTTAAATAAGTTATTTCCTTAAAGTTGATAGAAGCAACAGAGAAAGAATAGTTAAAATTCTAAGTATATTGAGGTGGTAATAGTTAAATCTTAATAAAGAGAATCCATTTACTATGTTATATTTTATAGATAACTGTCTTGTTATTCATATAATAATAGTTAAGTCAATAATTACTGATAATATTGTATTGCTAAGACTTCCTGTAGCAATTGAAGTTTTATTTTAAATGTGGGATATTATGTCTGTATATTGCAGTACATTAGTTTATTAGTTACTAGCGACATCAGGGTCGGACTGGGTCGGAAGGGCCCGGGTGGCTCCAAAGCCCGGGGCCCGAGACTAGATAATAGATTTAATCATAATTAATTTTTAACTTCTCGCTATGAAAATTGAAAACTTTGACTATCGCATATTTTTAAAAGATATGTACCGAATCGATAGAGTTTTTAAGAACATCTAAAAATTAAATTTCATTTTACCTCTGAAACAATGTCAAATGTTAAAATAGACCAATCGGAATCCATTTATTTTTAAGAGAACAAAAAATTAAAACCTGAAGTTTTATATTTCAAAAGCGTTAGCGGGTATGTAAGGTACAAAAATCTGTAAAATGCTCCTGATGTCCAGCTACCCTCGAGAAATGGAGGGATGAAAAGCGTTGAAAATAGTTTTTTTTTCAATTTTCGGCTTATTGTGATGTCCTATCGAAAAATGTTCTTTACAAAAGTTGTAAGTCTAGTAAAAATCTACAACTTTTAAACATGACACTTTTTACAATCCCTAAAAGTTTTTGAGATATTTACAAAAACCCGGTTTTTATTTTTTTTTGTTTTTATTTTCAATTACTGCAATAATCTTTTCATTTTCATGACACTAGTTACTAGGGGAATGTAATCTTCGAAATACGTATACCAACATTTTTCAATATTTAGCCGTTTCCGAGAAATTAATGTTTTACGGTCTCGAGAGGCTGAAAATCGCCCCCAACTTCAAGAGGATGCTTACATTTAAAAAAAATTGTCGTGAACTTTACTTTTCAAAGAAATAAAAACATTGCATGGTCATCCTGTAAAAACACCTTTAAAAATTGAAAAAAATAATAATAGAGAAATCGATAATTTTTATTTTGTAAACTATATTATTTTTAATTATCATTGAAAAAGTGTACTATAATGACCAAATTTTTATAAGCTGATTACACCAATGCAATTTTGCGGGAAAATAAAAAACAAGTGGGAGTCACGTGAAGTATACTACTTCTTTTGTATTTTTTCCCTTAGAGTCTATTTATGTTATTAACTTATTATTTTTTCGAAATTATCGGTATTTTACTAATTTTTGATCGATTTTGGAGTTAAATAATGTTTTTTTTTTCTGAAAATTTAGATTTTAAGTTAATAACAGAAAGACATGGAATTCATTCATAGTCTAATCTTGCTTATTACTTATTCAAAAATATAACATAAAAAAACAAGTTGATATTTACAAAATGTAGTCACAACTCACAGTTTTGTCAAAAATCATTAAAAAATGTCATAAATGAATACATTGAAAAAAAAAAAAAATATCTAAATACCTTAAAACTAAAACTTGAAGCAATAAAATACTTTTTTTTCATCTCGATACAGTTATTTTCCGCTGAGATACAGTCATTCAAAAATCTTTAAAAAATTTAGGTTTTTTTTTCGATCCTTTGATTTTTTATAGTAGTGTATCAAGAAAATGCAGATTTATGCGGAAAAACTTGAAAAATATAAAAACTAATCGATAACGCTAAAGCTTCATCTTAATCAATTATTTAGGATATTTATCAGTATACTATATGTATATTGTCAATTATGCCATACTTTTTTTATTGTTAAAGATTTAAAATTTAAATTTAACTCCAAAATCTAAAAAAAATGTCGATACTCAAAAAAATAACAAAAATAGATTTTAATGGAAAAATATAAAAGTTTTCCAATTTTTTTTTATTTTTTCACGACTCATCAAATGCAAAGTTGGAATATTTACGGCGACATCGTATAAATAATAGCGTCAAATTAAAAACTTAAGCACGCCGTTTTTTTTTCGTTTTTTCCCGCAAAATACACTGGTGTAATCAGTTTATTAAAATTTGGTCAATTTACGTCACATTAAGCCGAAAATTAAAATATATATTTTTTTAACATTTTTCATTCCTCCATTTCTCGGGGGTAGCTGGAACATCGGGGGCATTTTACGGATTTTTGTTCCTTATATACCTACTAACGTTTTAAAAACATAAAAAACAAAAAAAAAAAAACATATTTCAGGTTTTCGTATTTTTGTTCCCAAACTGGACTCCGATCGGATCGTAATGATACACGTCTAAATAAGTTGATTCGATCAAAAGTTATCGCCGTTCAGAAATTTTCAAAACTAGTTTCAGGGAACAGGAATGGCCCTGTTCAGGTTCAACCGTTTTCGGTTTTTTCTATTTACATTTCTCTTCTTCATTCTTCTCTAATTGTATGAACGAACTATCTGATCTAGTTTAGGCCGCAAGAGCTGGGCCCCCTATCCTACCTTCCACCTGGCTTGCGGGATTTATCACTTGCCCGTGAGGGGCCCGCGCAGGCTGGGGCCCGGCTGGCAAATGCCAAATCGACTGTATGGCCAGTCCGACCCTGAGCGACATACCCACACTTCGCTTCGGGTTCATCCCTAGACAAAAACAAATCTATCCCACAGGAACCATACATTTTTCCAGGATAAAAAGTAACCTATGTGCTATTTCAGACTATAATCTATCTCTGTGCCAATCTATTCAGATTTGTTCAGCTGTTGTGTGGTGAAAGCGTAAATATCCATCCATCCTCACAAACTTTCACTTTTATAATATTAGTATGGATTAGTATGGACAAAAGTTCTATAGTTGTTTGCCTTTTGTGATACTTGGGGTACCATTTTGTATTTTATAATGATTGATTAATATATTAAAACAATTAAAAAAAGAGTTTGGTATGCATATCTGCAACATTTCACTAGTGTTCTTTTATCACCTGTATATAAATTCAATATTATATATTTGTATAAAATAAATATATTAAACAAAATAAACAAGTAATATTACGACTTATAATTATTTAACGACTGAAGTACTGATAATAAATCTTTATAGTAAGTATATTGAGATAAATCATTATTCTTTTTAGGACATAATTTCTATATTTTTTAAATTAAAATTTAAATAAAAAGTACTGTAGAATAATGTATTAATACTCTTGAATCTATCCCTCAAAATCAAGTACAATCTGGTTTGGTTTATAAAGTTTACAAAACACGAGGTATTATGAGTGCTCGAGCGCCGCGCCGTTACGATGTTAGTGTGGCCGCACGCTTGGACTGATCGGCCGACAGTCACGTGACCGACTGAATCACCATAACCAAATTGTCGGAGAACATCTCAGCTTATTTTTAACTTTGGCTGTGATGTTGCTATAGCAAAATATAATCGAAATTTTTAACATATAATTAACATTTATGGGCTCATCTACGTCTAGCGAAGTATGCGTTATTTTTATTTTTGTTTACGGTATTTTTTATAATGATATTATAGGTGATTACAACCTTTGTACAGTTCAAGGTAAGTAAGTAGTAACCACTAACTACTAACTAGTATTACCACTTGTATTCTGTAGTACTATTAACTCTCTTAGCTATTTGTTAAATATTTCGAAGTAAAAACTATTTTTTTTATTATTATTAATAATCAAAATACACTTATTTTGATTATTTTAAATATATTACATGTTTTAAATTAGTGAAATAGACAATAAAAAATAAGTTGCGCACGCGCTTTATATGAGGTTACGTTACAACTGCGCATACACGCGTACGGTAATGTAAGTGTGCACCGTCAACTGTGCGGTAAAATCATAGATTATGTATCTAATCATAGTTTAATATTATTTATGTTAGTCTGCCTCTAAGTATATGCAATAGCTACACGCAGCAAAAACAATGGCCGTGGAAAAGAGAGAGCAGGTCAGTCGCTTTTCCTTATATATTATCGTTTCTATAAAATTACGGTAATTTAGTATAATTTATATAAAGGTTTAATGCAATTACTTTTTTTTATTATTTGAAATAGGTATTCATTGTTTTAAATAAGTAAAAACCTTTAATAAACCAACATTTTTTATTTGTTATTTAAATTAAGAGTTATTTTTATACAAACTGATAATTAACATTTCTCATTAATTAACGTTAATAAATGTCGTTTTTTTTGTTAGTTAGTCCAATGAGTAAAAGAAGTTATTTGAACATTGTATGAAAATTGTTGAAATCATACACAGTTACGTACGAACTTTTTTATATAAACATCAATAAAAATTATAAAAAAAAAAATGAAAATTCCTATTTTAACGAAATGATTAAAAAATATATATTTTCGGTTATTTTTCGTACTTTACTTAAAAATAAGAATAATGATTGTTAATTCCTATTAAATGTTGTTAAATATACGTAACGTGAAAATAATTTAGCATCTCGTTTCACAAATTTTGGCCATATATTAATAAAAACATACATATTTTTTATGATTTTTGGTTATGTAGAGAGTTAAAAATTTACAGTTAAATATTTTTTACCATTTTATTCAGTAGTAAATGTAATCTGTAATTTATAATAATATAGACGAATACTAGTATAGGAATAATAGAAGTTTATATGTTTTATGTAGCTATAATTCACACAGTCAATAAAAAATGTCTAACCGTAAAGCGTAAATAAATCAATTATACTACCGTGTAAGAAAATATTTTTCTATTAACAGCCGCCTATTTTCTTTTATTTTGTAAATATATATAGATTAGTGATGAAACGGATAGGTGTTTAGCCGGATAACGGGTACCAGATATCCGGCAAGCTGTAAGGCCGGATGGCCGGATATCCGGTGGCCGGATAATAAATCGGCTGTCACGTTGTATGTTTCGATAAGTGCATATGTTATTCTATGAATTTAAGCTTATTCGGAATACCTGAGTGTACCTTTTAGCACATTTACCTCATGGATTTACTCACCGAATATTTACTGGATATCCGTTTCACATTATAGATATACGGAATAGTACAAACCAAATTCATCATTCCCTTCACCATATAACATTACTTCATCTTTAATTTACTTTCTGCTTTAATTGCAAAAATATTGTCGTCTGACCAGATTTCAGTGTTGCTTAGACAAGCTATTTACATGAGAGATATTATAGATCAGGAGTTCCCAACCCGAGGGGCGTATTGAGAGTTTATTTTGTATAACTAAAAATTAAAATAAATAAAAATCGTTGAAATAATGTGTGTTTTATTATAATAAAAAAAAATAAAGGAGGGCATGAAAATATTTTTTATAATCCGGGAAGGCTCAACAAAAGAAAGGTTGGGAAACCCTGTTATATTACTGTTATAGTACGCAAGTGTATGCACAGACGCTCATACATTATATATTCAGTATTATTACTCTATTTACGATACGTCGTACCTAATAGCTTAATAGGACGAAACCCTGTATAGCTAATCCCTCGCTGCATCTTTAATCAGGTGGTAATAAAGATCTATTTGTATAACATAAATTACACAGGCCAACAAAAATAATGTTTATAAAAACTTTTTACACCAATTTGCCTTAATATTATGTATTTTTGGTTGCTGAAACCGTAATTGGTATCAGTTTCTTTTTATCACCCACAATTTTTTCGCAATATGACATCGATCATATATTTGAAAAAATAGGGAAAATTTAGTATAAAACAATTAAAAATCATAGTTTTTTTTATGAATTTAGAATTTTTACTTACAATAATAGTGAATTACTAAAATGCGAGTATTATGTGCTTATTTTTTTGTATTTCCTCTCCCATTTTTCTGCAGTTTCTTACATAGCTCCGATGCGATGCATTTTGAGGTTCTCTGCGAAGTGACCAACAGCTATCACCCATCATGTTAATATTCCACTGTTTTTCCATGTCTTTTATGTTCTGATAAAACTATTCCCCTTGCTCTTTACTCGCATCACCAATTTTTTTGCGAAAAAGTTAAGATGGTTGCGCAAGAAGTGGACTTTAAGGTTTATCAGATAACCAAGATTTTTCAACTTGTCTATCATATTAGCTACGATAAGTTCACAGTTAGGTGCTTCCATATTGCCCAAAAACATAATTACAAGTTCTTTAAATAATATTCATTTCCTTGAAAGCTTTCATAAATTCTTAAATTAAGCCCAACTTTATGTGTAGTGGTGGTGGTGGCGATTTACGTTATTTTCGCGGATTTATTTGGATTTTTGATTCTAAACTTTTTCTAATGCTTTACAACAATTATGGTCACGAGAAAGACTAAGATTTCAAACGTCTCAAAGATAATTATATATGTAGTTGTTACAGACAGCACTTACCCACTAAGTTACACAATGATTTTCAAAAATACTTAAATGGCACCAAAGTACCTTACAATATAATTCATATTTTTAATTTTAAACAACTTTTATAATTTTAGTAAGTTTTATAGTTGAATATTAAATATTATTTATTTAACTTTAATTGCTGTGGTTGTAATTACTACAATTTTGAAAAAATGTTTAGTGAGAAAATGTTCTTCAATAACAAAATTTATTTTGTTGTTGTGATACGACTTTTTAAGTATTATTTTCGGAATCAGCACACCAAATACGATAGGAATTAGTTAAAATTATTAAAAAAGTTTTTTCATCGTTGCCCTGTGATTATTTGTGCGAAAATCGAACCCGCGATAAAAATAAATTATACTGTAGTTTATGCTTAATCAAAAACATGTGTCGATGTCGTGTATACGTATTTAGGTACATGGCAAAACAATTAGTTATAAGTTATCATTACAGATTGGTGGCAGGTCTCGCATCATCGATCGCTCTGGTGGTGGTTGAGTTTACAACATTCATATTTGGCCTTACCATGTTCTCTCCATCTGTTACTTTAACCTGTATCCTTTTGTGATTTGTGCTTTAATAACATATCATCTGCCATTTTACAGACCTATTTTTAACGATTATTCTCCTTTAAAACTCACAGGACGATTTGTCTAACGTGTTCAGCCCAAAGTTTGCGATTTGTGTATATAATATATTATTAGTTTAACAAGAAATTTAATAATTAAAGTATTTTTTAATGCTGGCTGAAAGGCTTTACAGCACCTTCTGTAGATATTCAATTCAAAGCTGTAGATTAAACCTGTTACGCTGTATAAATTTCAAGAAAAAGTCCTCCCAGGGTATTTTTTGTTGTTATTAAAACTAGCAACTCACCCTCGCTCCGCTCGGGTTCGTCCCTAATTACGTTTTAACGTTTAGCTCAGAGATAAGATATTTTCCCACAGTAAAAAGTACCCTATATGTTGACCCGGATAACCAGCTATCATCATACCAAATTTCATCAAAATCTGTCCAGTGGTTTTCCCGTGATGCGGTAACAGATAGACATACAAAAATTCTAAAAACTACAGATTTGGCTTCTGTATCGATAATAAAGTCTATTTCAATAAGATTTTCCAAAAAATATTTAATGTACAGATTCGGCTTAATTACAATTTTCTTATATGTGTAAATTACTTTACATAAAACCCAAAATAGGCTTCAAAACGTAACATTACACCTTGAAATATAAAGTATACATATTGTGTTCAATTAGCAACCATTAAAATCGGATTATCATTGGTCACAATTGAGAATCGATGCTTTTTTGAAGTAAGTTAAAAGATTAGTTAGATCCTATATGTGTCTGTTATTGCTGTTTAATCTACATACATATTGTCAAACGATTGATCGATCAATTGCCGAAATAAAAAGTACCTTAGGTATACACGTTTACAACTATGGAAACCAGCTTTGCACATATCTTTTATCTCATACTTAAGTTTTAAATTACTATCTTTATTATATATTAAAATGTTTAATTAAACCCAAGAAAATGCTCTCTTTAATCACTTTAACAAAGAGATAGACAGACAGAAACACGAATATATAGAAATTATATTATAAAAGAGTAGCTTAAAAGAGTTTTAAATATATTACTTTTACTAATGAAATATAATTCTAATTGCAATGTTTTATAGAAGTAAATATTCATAATCTGTTGTCTATTATTATTCAAAGATTATGTTAATCAATGCTTAAGGCTTAAGCTATAAGATTAGTCTTAATACAGCTTTATACATTTCGCTCGTCTGACCTTGAGGTTAAGGATAATATTTTAATGTTAGTTAAAGAGTTATTTTTCATCGCAAATTGCAGTTAAAAATAGTTTTTGTCGGTTAATTAATTAGTAATTGAGGTCGGTGATATAAATAATTAATCAATTAAGCACACAAAACAATGGGACCCCATTCTGATAAGTTAGGGTTGTAGAAATGTGCTTTTTTAATTGAATTTATGATTATTTTTTTTATTTACTATGTAAAAAAAATAGATAATGCTTAGCAGCTTATGCACTGAAATATAACCTGACTTATAAAGTAAAACAATTGAACTGCATATTTTATTTTAACAATTATAATTTTTAATTTGTACGTGTTGTATTTTAATCCACGAAGAACTTTTATAATGATGACAAAAAAATTAACTCTTAGTGTCATTGACCTGCACGCAAAGTATGGGAGACTTAATTTATTTTTTGTGCGCCCTATCATTCGTGAGAGGAAGTGACGAAACCCACATGTATGCTAATCGACTCGATATTGGTAACACTGTAATATTTAATTTGGTTCGATGGGTAAAGTTTTAATGGCTAAGCTAGATAGCTAGCTAGATATAGTTTAATAGATTAGGTATAGACACAGGCATTAGGCTAAGATCCAGGTGCATCATATTCATATTATAGTTTTTGGAATTTTTGTCTGTATGTGTGTCTGTCTGTCTGGGAACGCATCACGAGAAAAACACCGGACAGAATTTGATGAAATTTTGTATGGTGATAGCTGGTTATCCGGGTCAACATATAGGATACTTTTTACTGCGGGAAAGTATCTCATCTCTGAGAAATCTATACTAACCGTTAAAACGTATCTAGGGACAAACCCGAGCGGAGCGAGGGTTCGTCGCTTGTTTCCTTATATTGTGGAGTTAAATATATTTTTCAAACATAAACGCAGCTTTAATCACTATTACGCTATCACATACTATGTATATATGTAAATATAAAATAGACTTGCAACGAATAGTATATTCGGCCATACGCCGAATACCGAATATTCGGTGGGCTTTCTAGCCGAATAGCCGAATATTAGGCAAAAGTATTCGGCCAGCACGTGGCGGGAAAACTTGTATCTACGTGGTTGTTTCTTGTTTGGCGCCAGGAAGTAGTATTTATTCAGAACGTCTTTTGTCTAAATCTGGGATTGTATAGAAGTAAAATACTGCCTGAAAATGCAGAAAAATTAGTCTTTTTGCATCATAACCTTCCACTTCTAAATTTGAATTATGATAATGCAAGTGCATAGACATTCGTTTTATAATTTTTTTTTTTTGTTAATTTTTGTAATAAAGAAGGTGATTATGTATCTATGACTACTTCAATGATTATAAGAAAAATATATTATTATAAAATAAATCAATATTTTCATTTTACCAATAGGAAATATGCATGATTTTTTATTCGTTTTTTATATAATAGCTCACATCGTTATTTAATTCTAAAAAAAAAAAACAATATATCCAACTCCAAAAAACTAAAATTTAGTATAATATTTTTTAAATATAATATCGTTACGGATACTTTAAACGCTCGCCATTTCGCGCACTTGGCGTGACGTCACAGTATGATATATACAGAAATGACGACTCAATTTGTAAGCGACAAAATCGCTAGTTGCTCTGTTATGATTATACTTTGACGGTACATTCGGTCTGACCAACGGCGTTGCGTTTTAACTACCTACTTTGAATTTTCCACCAGTTTTTGCACTTTTTAATAATTATTTTCTTAATCACAAAGAAATAACACTAAAAAATATTAATATAGGCTTAAATCAAAAGCAATAAAGATTATAAAAAAAATATTTCACTTTTCTTTTATCACACACTCATATCACACAATCACACGCATATTTCCTATTATTATCTAATTACAGAAAAACATATTACTGAAGTATTCGGTATTCGGCCGAATAGTATCTAGATATTCGGTATTCGGCCGAATAGCAAAAAAAGTAGCCGAATAGGCCGAATACCTAATAGTAGCCGAATATTCGTTGCAAGTCTAATATAAAAATAAGATCCTAAACTGTACTTCAGCTATTGCAGGACATGGCTCCGCTTCGATCGTGCTAACATATTTCGTTATTGACAATTGGATTTGTGACTGGTTCTGGCCAATATTTTTCTTTTGCTCAGTATTGCCGTCTACTCTAGATATAATCACGGCTGTAATAACTTTGTGTTCAACTAAATGGTGAAGAATCTTCATTTCATACATTTTCAATGAATTTTAAGTAGGTTACATAATTTTCCTTAATTTACTAAGAGATTTGTTCTATAGAAGGGAAAGGACGGTCGCGTTTTCCTCGATATTTAATATATGATGTACTTTTCAACCGACTTCTAAAAAGGAGGAGGTTCTCAATTCGACCGTATATATATTTTTTAATGTTTCGAATACTATAGTTAATGTTTTGTTACTTGCTTGTGTATATAATGCCAATATGGTTCTAAATGTACCCATCTTTGTTTGTGAAAGTGAAATGAACTATGGAATTTAATGTCGTAGTTTTATTTTGAACAAACGAAAATGAAAATTTCTGTTTGAACAGAATATATTTTACTTTAAATATGGCATTGTTGAAGATCATTATAGATTTTTTCGTAAGTGTACCATATATTTAAGAGTGATACGCTTTTAAAACATTCGGTTTTATTGTGCACCTGCTTTTTTTAAAATTTATAACTGTACAATAGATAAAAAATCGATATAAATATCGATACAAATATATAAAAATATATCGATAAAAATTGTTTTAGGTAGCCAATGAGCACCAACATTTGACACAGACTCACGAATGCAAAGCAGGATGGTCATTCTACTTGGTGTTAGCCGGTGTGATTACCACAATCGGATCTTCCCTGCCTGTTGGCTTCAACATAGGTGTTGTGAATACACCAGCTGAGGTAATATAAACTATGAAATTATAATAATTAATTATTATTAATTATTTATTTGTGGTTGATACGTTAGAAGTTTATTTAATACTAGCGGTACTCGCGGCTTCGCCCACGTTCAAACTTCTGATCGCTACCAAACTTCACAGGATCACCCGCTGGACTAATCTGAAGATTCCTTGAAATTTCATCAAAAACGCTCCAGCCATTTTGGAGTCCATAGGGAACATACATATTACATATAAACGTAATTTTTTATATACATATAAAGATGTTATGTTGGTATACTATTCAATTTGAGATGTTAGAGGTGTTTTAAGCCCGCCTCGGCATAAAAACAATTAACTATAACTATGGACAATAAACTATGGATATTTTTTTATTTTATTACATTAATTTTACTAAAAAAAACACATTTTCTATTTTTTTATTCATTTAAAAATAAAATTTTTTGCAAGAGAGATTTAAAGGACGCAAGAATTCGTATGTATAAAAAGCATGATAAGAGTCACGTATAATATATTATTTGTTTCAGCTCATAAAGAGATTTTGTAACGAGAGCTTCATCAGCAGATACGACTTACCATTAGACCAAACATGGCTCAACGTACTCTGGTCTTCAATTGTGTCAATATTTATAGTCGGAGGATGTACTGGTTCCATACTTGGTTCGGTTTTAGCTGACAGGCTTGGAAGGTAAACAATTGTGAAAAAAGTTTGTGAGTATGGATGTTTGTTACTCTTTCACGCCAGAGCGGCTGAACGGATCTGGATGGAATTGGGCATAGAGATAGATTATAGTCTGGCATAACACATAGGCTAATTTTTATCCTGGAAAAATGTACGGTTCCCGTGGGATAGGTTTGTTTTTGTTTTCCTAGAGACGAACCCGAGCGAACCGAGGGTGAGCCGCTAGTATTATAAATGTGAAAGTTTAGACGGATGTTTGGATGTTTGTTACTCAATCACGCCAGAACTTTTTTTGACTTTAAATGCAAATTTATACATAGTACATACAGTAAATTATCATTAAATTCTGCATATATTAACAAGTGAGGAAACACGTGGCAATCACCTCAGACTGCTATTGTTATTGACACATGTCGTTACCAAGCAATTGCGGTTGACTTTGATCTGTTTTCACATTCAAATATTGTGTTCAGCCCTTTTTAACGTACCACTCGTCGGCACTGGGCCTCTCTTCAAATTGGAGGGATCAGGCCATAGTCCACCACGCTGGCCAAGTGCGGGTTGGCGATCGTCAAGTTGTTTCTTAATTAGGTATACATTTTCATCAATTCATTTGTAATAAAATATTAGTAAGTATACACGCTTCACGTTATATTTATGTACCCATTTGTATATGCATAAAAATGTATACAGCTATTAACAACGCGTAAAATAATATTTTCGCATTTGAAAAATAGTTTTCTAATATATGTATACAATAGTTGTAATAATAATAAATAGACGAATCGAAATTAGGTAAATAATTACGAGGGAACATAGGATCGGACATACAAACATACATACAGGTCAAACACATAACCTTCCTTTGGGCTTCGCGGCAATTGGAATAAAAAGACAGAGAGGTAACAAAAATAATGTTTACACTCCAGCCATTGTATAATTCATTACCTAATTTAGCATCAAATTAATCGTTTATGTATTTTATAAGAATATATGAATGAGGTGAAAAAAACTAACAGTGAGTTATCGGTATTGAAAATGATATTTAATTTAAATAATGAAAAGAAAATATGTCGTAAAAATTAAAATATTTTATGATTTTCAAATTAAATTTATATTTGACATCAATGACGCAAATTAAAGCAAACTGTTATGAAGTTTATTTATGTCAAAATATTTATATTAAATGCTATTTTATTGTTAAATATTATTTTCAAACTAGCGGCTCGCCCTCGCTTCGCTCGGGTTCGCCTCTAGACAAAAAAAAACAAATCTATCCTACGGGAACCGTACATTTTTCCGAAATAAGAAGTAGCCTATTTGTTATTCTGATATACGAACTATATTAATGTAAAGTTTCATTAAAATCCAATCAGTAGTTTTTGTGTACTAATGTAAGCTGTATAAGTTACTATAGTTTTTTAACTATTTCACAGGAACTCTTTAATGTTTCGGAGCCCGTACAAACAGAAAAACAGACAGAGAAACAAAAAATCTGAAATAGTTCTATTTCTCTTCTTACATCCCCCTGACTCGGTTTTTAGCATTGTTTTTTCTATGTACAGACATTCGACCTCTACAGTTTTATTATATGTATACATATACTGTTTTCTGCTGGTACTGACTACGCAGTACGTATTATTTAGTTTACATTACTAATGTTTTCGCAATGATAGGAGTATTTAAATTCAAGGATAATAGTTTCTAAATGAGTGCCTATTGTATTACTATATATGTGGTTGCAGGTTTGATTCCCTGATGATAAAAATCTTTAAATTTTTAAAATTCTCCATCTCTCTCCATCTCTCCATTCTCTAGTAATATTAGAAATGATAAAGTGTATTTGTTTGTCCTACTTTTTCTCAGTGATGTCCTCCTGACCAGATTCGGCCACGGCGGCCAATCTCATTTAGATTAGCTAACTGCGCAGGAGGATCCTTAACAGAAAGACTCAATAATTAAACTTCGCCTGACCCGGGACTCGATTCCAGGACCTCAGATGAGGATAATATTGTTATGAAGAGTTATATAGTCATATATTCTAAAAAATAATTTTGCGTTGGAAAACGCATTTACGTACAAACTTACCGAAATACAAGAATTAAGTTATCTTAAGTAAATATTATAAACATTTACAGAAAAAGAGCAACAATTTTAACAAATATACTGTCGATAGCTGGTGCCATTCTATTCTTATTTAGTCGCACCGCTAACTCTGTAGAGATGCTTTTAATTGGACGGTTGCTCGTCGGTTTGTCAGGAGGTAAGCATATAGCAATTATAACCCGTGCAGATAAAGAATTGGATTGTAAATGGCGTCCCTTATATTTTCTTCCACGCTAGAATACATCACCCGTATGGACAGTAAAAATGGTTCTATATATTCAAGATTATAATAAAAAAAAGTTATATGATTTTTAACCGACTTTAAAGAAAGGAGAACGCTCTAATTTCGAATATATAAATAATATGTAAAACTAGCATAAATATTAATAAATAAATATTGCCTCTGCATTAATGTACTCCTATAATACGTACTCGTATTATTATTATTATTAGCGAATTAAATTTTTACAGCATTATTCCCAAAATAAATTGTCGTCGCTTAAACTATATTAATACTAACTGTACACTCAGTACAGCCTCTACGAGCCGCCATATCTAATCCCATTCTTTATTTGCACGGCTAATATTAAAAAAAATATAAAAGTTATAATTCTGCATTGAAAAATAACGACTAACTTCATACTGTAGTCTAAATCTGTCGCATCGTAAAAAATTTACTCATTATTTTTTTTCCTAATGCGCCAAAAGAAGACGTATAACTTAAAAAAGTGTATAAATGCATGTATAGGATTTTTTTTATTGTTTTTTTTTTCAAACTTTATATAAACAGACTATAATATACACCATATCATATTTTTGTTTCATATTTATTTATTTATTTAATTACATATTATTTTCAGGTCTTACAACTAGTATAGTGCCAATGTACCTAACGGAATTGTCACCGTTAGCGCTCACCGGCGCGATGGGGGTCGCCTGCCCCATGGGAGTCAATGTGGGTGTGTTAGTGGGGCAGGTCATGGGGCTGGACTTCTTGTTAGGTTAGTTAGATATGATTTTTTCGAAATATTTATGAAAAGATACGTTTTTAAATATTAGAAGTCGATTTTAATTATTTGTAATGCTGTTTAATTTTGTGATGGTTTAAAACTGTAGAAAATTTTATGCTCAAACGATACATCTGACACGGAATCGTTGCAAAATTTTGCAATGACTTTATATTTTAATTTGAATAAAAGTTACATGTTATGTACTAAGAGCGATTTATGGGATCTTAAGGTGTAGTGGACACGATATTATATACGGCTTCAAAGCTAACATATTAAATGAACAAGTTTATAACTTAATTAGCAGAACCCGCGGCTTCGTTCGCGCTAAAACTTATCCCCTATTTTACCCCCTTATGTATATTTAATTGTATTGAAGAGCATTAATACCAAGTTTCAAGTAATTCTGATCATAAATATTTTTTCGGTTATTATTATAACGTTCAGTTTGTATTATAACGTGTTTTCCCGTGAGAATGAGATAATCTCCCGCGGTAAAAAGTAGCCTATGTCACTCTCCAGTCCTCGACCTATCTCCACATAAAAAATCACGTCAATCCGTTTCAACATGAAAAAAGGACAAACAAACAAACACACTTTTATATTTATAATATTAGTATGGATATTTTTTGTGATTGATTTTTTGTTCTGAATTCTGTTTTCTATTATCAATTTTAAAATATACTTATCTATACTAATTATTTTAGATAATATGTAAATATAAGTTGTGTTATTGTAGGTGGTGAAAACGACTGGCCCTACCTCCTCTCAGTGTATGCGATACTAGTCATTGTATGCTCGCCCGTCCTCTTCATACTGCCAGAGAGCCCCAAATACCTCTATGTTGTTAAAAGAAATGAAATTGCTGCCATAAAAGGTGTGTATTCAATCATCTACGAATGTTTATATTTAAACACTAATGACTTACCCTCGTTTCGCTTAGGTACGTCCTTAGATACGTTTTACATTTTTTGAGCGGAACCCTAATACTTTTTGTAAAATAAAAATAGGTTAAGTTACTCCTTGTAACATCAGCTATCTGCCAGTGAAAGTCCCGTCAAAATCAGTCCAGCCTTTTCGGAGATTAACCGGAGAAGATAGACAAAATTTTTTCCGGTTTTCGGAACGTTTTCCGGGAGTTTTGAAAATTGGTGATTTTTGTATATTTTACGATAAAAAAAATTATATACAATATGAATTAGAAAAAAATACCTACAATTTATGGAATATTTTTTTTAAATCGATAGTTTTGGCGTACGAGTGCCGCAAAGTGTTGTAAATGTGTGCTAAATATTGTAATAGTGTATTGCATATGGATTAGGCCCACTGGGATAGAACGCCACTTAGTCTACCTCAAAGTGATGTGGAATTGAGTTTCTTTTAGCCAAAACCCATGTTGAAGTACACTTTCAATTATATATGTATATGTAAAATAGCGTATACTGTATAGTCAAAGTCCCTTCCTACGAGTACATATCTATACAGATAAATAAAATTGGCGTGTCTGTTTGTAATATTAAAATAACCGCTTTCTACTAAATGCATATTGATGTATACACGGTACATATACCAAAACAACAATTTTTACAATTTTTGTCTGTCTGTCTGTTTATTCCGGCTAATCTCCGAAACGGCTGGACCGATTTTGACGGGACTTTCACTGGCAGATAGCTGATGTTATTAGGAGTAACTTAGGCTACTTTTATTTTAGAAAAAGAATCAGGGTTCCTCGAAAAAAAAACCCATGAAATTGTGAACAAAATCCGCGTACGGCGTACGCACCCGCGCAAAGCGAGAGTAAATCGCTATATAATTTAAATGAATATCTTAAGAGTAGCAAGCTACTATTTATGTATAAACGTAGCTAACCGTGAAAACGTAGCTAGGGACGAAAGCGAGCGAAGCGAGCGTGAGTCGCTAGTTTATGAATAAAATAAATCTTACAGAACTAAGCCGTCTCCGAGGTGCACCACCAAGTGCACTAACAGATGACCTAGATTTGCTGAAAGATGAAGTGCAAGCGGAGGCCAGAAATTCTGGTGAAAATTGGAGCATGTTGAGAGTACTCCTGGACCCAAGACTGAGACTGCCCTTATTGTTGACATGTTCAATGCAAGCGGGACAACAGACCAGCGGAATAAATGCGGTAATGTTATCAAATTTAGTATAATATTTTGTGATATTTATGTGAGCGCTCATTTGAACATTTGAGCGCGCTTTTATTTTATTTCTTTGTGAAAACAACTTTAAGCATTGCATTTAAGGTTCAATTTACATAGTTGTATATTTTTATCAGTGTCTGTGTATTGTTTTTGTCAGTCTGTCTCTCTGTGACCTCATCACGAGAAAACTATTAAACAGCTTTTGATGAAATTTAATATGGTGATAGCTGGTTATCCGGGCCAACATATAGGATACTTTTTACTGCGGGAAACTATCTCATCTCTAAGAAATGTATACTAAACGTTAAAACGCAACAAGTAACCTTAATAAAAGCAGTTGTTATTCCTCTAAAGCCTGTCTTTCTCTACACAGGTGTTTTACTACTCGCAAACGATATTCAAGCAGGCGGGTCTGTCGGAGCGGCAGGCGCAGTACGCGACGATCTCGTGCGGCGCCATCAACGTGTGCACCGCCGCGCTCATGCTGCAGCTGCTGCCGCGCCGCGGCCGCCGCCCGCTGCTGCTGGCCTCCGTGCTGGCGGCCGCCGTGCTGCTGGCTGGGCTGGCTGCGGCTATGAGCTTTATTGTGAGTTGGGACTTGGCTTTTTTTCTTTTGAAGTAAAACTTCTTTACGCACGCTTGATTTGGGGGGTAAGCTGGTGAATGCGTTACGAACAAATGTACGTACGTTTGTTGCCATGGTAACCGTTGTTACTGTCTGACAAATGATATATAATATTATATTCTTTCCATATATGATATACTATAAATATATGATTGTAATATGACTAATATGCGTTATTTTTAGTATCTCATCTATCATAATTATTTAAAACATAGATTGAATTTCATAAAGAGTACTGATAACCCACAGAAGTTTTACTTCTTTTGCGTGTACACATTCATACACGCATTCTTAATTTTTTTTTTAGTTATTGGTTCTTCGTATTGGCTGGCCTGGCTGCGGCTATGAATTTTATTTTGAGTTGTTTTTTTTTTCTATTTTTTTTTTAAATTATTGGCTGTAGCTATGAGTTTTATAACTTTTAAAATGTCTACTATTTGAGTAACTTGAAAAAATAGGCTACTGATGAAACGATACCGAGTAATCACTCACTGGATGATGATAGGAGTGATTATTGTATATGGATGGGTTGTCTTTTGGTGTAATACTCTATTTCATAATTTTTTCAATTATTTCACATTATGACACTAAAGAAAGAGTTAAAAGTGTTTATAGCTCAAAAAAGTTAATACATTGTTGTTAAATAAAATTCTAATAAGTCAACTGAATAGTGAAAATACTTCTACCATAATAAAACAATACATGTTATATTTATTATATTTTTATAAAAATATAGTTTTAATTATAGAATTAATTGTACTTATAGTTTAATGTGGCATTATTTATTGAAAATAAATGTTTTTTTTTTAGAATGCTGTGTCATGGATGCCATATGTATGTATGGTGGCAGTGCTGTCGTATGTTCTAGTCTATGGGTTTGGCCTCGGGCCTATACCTTATTTTATTGCCTCAGGTATTTATATTGATTTTTAATTGTTTTAGTTTTTAATCTGTTTTATTTTCTATGAAAGAAATAGTTATAATATGTTTAGTATAATACTATAAAATATCGTGAAGGAAAGTGGAAAATTATTATCAAAAGAATATATTTTAATTAATATCTAACACAATACATTCCAATAATAGGGCAATAATCTTAATTAAATAAAAAACAAAGTAGTAATATAATTATAATGATTATTAAATAAAAAAAATGCCTAAATTTTGGAATAATTGGTTCGAGTGGGTCTGCGGGGCGAAAGTAGTATTATGACATAAATTTTAATGTTTAACGGACTTTCAAAAAGGAGGAGGTTCTACATTTATACTAATATTATAAACCCAAAGAATTTGTTTGTTTAAGAGTTTTTTTTGTTTGTTTGGTTGAACGCGCTAATCTCAGAACTGCAAATCGGATTTAAAAAATTCTTTTTGCATTAGATAGCCCGTTAACTGACGAAGGCTATTGGCTATATATTATCCCGAAAAATGTACTGTTCCCGTGGGATAGATTTGTTTTTGTCTAGGGACGAACCCGAAGCGAAGCGAGGGTGAGTCGCTAGTATATTATATGTATGTATGTATGTATTTTTTTTATTTCAGAAATGTTTGAAGTGTCCCCCCGGCCGGCCGGCATGGCGTGGGGCTCTCTTGCTAACTGGGCGGGGAACTTCTTAGTGGGCATGTGTTTCCCTCTGCTGAGGGACACTATTGGACCGTACTCCTTCTTAGTCTTCTCAGTGGTCACTGCCTGTCTGTTTTGCTTCCAAAAGTGAGTATTTTTTCCTTAAGATGTTTGGATGCTTGTTACTTTATTACGCGTGAACTTTTAAAGATTTTTTTTGCACACAGATAAGATTGTATAATGTATGATCCCTTGTTCATCTTATAGGTTAACTAAAATTTTGTATTGTTTTATTATTGATGTAAACGTGTCAATATAATTTGTCCAATTTTTTTTAAAAAGGCCCTTTATTTCAAGGCAAAATTATTCTAAATGTCTAAAGTTTTTTTTAAACAACGTTGTGATGAAGACGTAAATAGTGGATCGAGTTTTGGCTCAATTGATTCGATTTGACAGTTTTTTTTTTTAAAATTCAAATTATAATTATTAATGTTTAATTTATGCTATCACTTAAATTTCTTAAATATAAATAAACAAATAAAATTTGTTCTCTCAACAGATTCTACTTCCCCGAAACTCGAGGTAAAACGCCCACACAAGTGACGGAACTCTGCAGTCGCGGGTTCCAGTCACGGCCGTTGCAGCGCACGTCGTCCGCTATCTGACGTACTGTGGAGTTATTTATGAAAATATACTTTGCCAAACAACATTGATATATGAAAACATAGATACACATTTCCTAATAAATATCTCTTCAAAAATGGCATCAACATGTCACGTTAAGTCAAACTAAAGAATAAAATTAAAAAATCGAAAGTTCTACTTGTTTCAACACAAATTCAAACTTACGCACACCACATAAAGTACTTTTTTAATCAAAACAACGTACGTTTTAATTTTGTCATTCGAAAAGCAATGAACGAAAGTGATTTAGAAAAAGCGCAATTCAATTTCGAAATGTACACTTCTTTTTGAGGACACTTGGGACGCTATTTGTATATCTTGAGTTTTTTTGTATATCAATGTCAAACAATTATACTTCAAATAATACTGGTTTTCTAATAATGTCTTGAAGATTGAATGTGTAACAGTTTCTGCGCTTTAATATTTAATATTAAATCTTAGAACTGGTAATTTTATGGCACGTGGAATATTTGTACGAGGTAGTGTTAGAAAAGAGCCTTAAAGTTTGACGTATGTGTGATATACATATTGTACATCCATCCATATCGATAAGAATATAAATGTGAAAGTTTGTGAGGATGAGTGGATGTTTGTTACTGTTTCACGCCGGAACGGCTGAACGTATCTGGATGAAATTTGGCACAGAGATAGATTATAGTCTGGAATAGCACATACATAGGTTTTACGTAGTCTTTTCTTTGTAGAATTTTATTTGTTCCATATGAGCTGTATTATTGGTTTGTTTATTTTTTTTAAATTTTTCAAAAGTCCAGTTATTTAGATTTAGTATTTTTTATACTACGTTTACAGTTCTATATTTTCGAATTTCTTCATTCAATCGATATCTAATCGATTGATAAATCGACATATTCCGTGCAAAAATCGAACTCACTTCATTGTCGGGGAAGTCGTAAAGTATATATGAATGCACTTTATTAGTATTGATAACAAGTATTTTTATTTAAAAAAAAAGTTTAGTTTTTTTTTTAATTTAAGTCAAGAAATATTAAGTCAATAATATCTCTGTAATTACTCATATACAATATTAAAGCTTAGTATAATATTTAACAGAACAAAATGCATTATTAGCAGATTTTATAAAAGACGCTATTTATACTCATTTTCCGTTTTAAAAAATTATCTAAGACAAAATATATCGTTGAAATGTTAAATGGTTACTAATTATTAAAATCGGTAACTGCCATCGATCTGCTTATAAAGTGTTCCGTACCATCTAGATCAGGGTTCCTCAAACTTATGGCCCCACATACCCCTGTTAAAGCTCCCAGACAACACCGAACCCCAAACCTTCTCTACCTACTTAAATAGTTTCATCTGCAGACATTTCTAGTAATTACTCCTGTTGTTTAATACTCAAAATAGAATTTATGCTCTCGGTTATGACCATAAATGGGTTTCGAATCTAGCCTCACTTTCTGTTCTGGCTGATATTCGTCAGCCATCCAGCCGCCATTACATAAATCTTGTCGCGAACGTCCTACCGTCAAATGGCGAATTCCTAAGGGTTTGCGTACCCACTTTGAGTAACCCTGATCTAGATGCAACAGTTATAGTCTAAGATCTGAAGTAAAATCGTCCGTCACATCTGCTTAAGGCATAAGCGATGAATTAAATTGCTTAATACTTTCTTAGATTTATGTGTGTGACATTTTAAATAAAACTATCTTTTCGGATTTTTTCGCGGATTTATTTTAAATTTTCGTTCCCGACGTTTTCAATGTATTGAAAAATTGCAAAGAAATATGAGATCAATACTAGGATTTGTATAATGTGGAATTAATTTATAGAAGCCTTATTTATAAAAACACACAGTTCAATTTTATACGATATTCTTACAATGTTTATATTTATAAAAGACACGTTTTTCTTTTCAAAAGACTTTGTTGGGCTGTTTCGTTTTAAAATTAAAAATCACGTTTCTAAGTACAAACATTAGATATACTACTATTTCAATATAATGTGGGTTTGAATTCGCCGCGAGAGGCGCTAGTGTAGAGTGAGGTCTCTTGAACTGTCAAATGACACTAAACGTTTACTGTTTGCGAGCTTTGACGACACGTTTGACTTAGTTTGTAGTAACCCTACTTGCTGTGCCAGCGGTCGCGGGTTCGAGTCCCGCTGGGGGCATTCATTTGTGTGATGAGCACGAATGTTTGTACTCCAGTCATGGGTGCTTATATTTATAATATGTATGTAAGTTATATATAAGTGTATCAACTATCTGGTATCCATAACACAAGCCTTGTAGCTTACCATGGAACTAGATGGTGCTGTGTGTTAATGTCCCAACATATTTATTTCATCGCGGATTTTTATTATTTATTCATGATTACTGTAAACATTGTGCCATTCCTGTTTAATTATGGCAGACACGGTAAGACACAATAAATCTTATTGGTTCAGACTTTAGAAGAAGAGTTAAAAAAAAGTAAATATTTTATTTATTTTGTTATTATTAATTATTTAAAATCCTGATGGAACAGTTTTTGCGCTAGCAATTATAATTGTTTTATTAAATTTATTAAGCCTGCCGCACTATCAAATATTTTTTACTTTACTCACCAGTGGCGCCAACTGGTGTCACCAGAAACGGTAGTCCTCATATATCGATGTTTCGAATATTGACTCGAATAAATTAAACGTATAAGCTAAAAACCTCATTATATAGATTAAATAAATTATAAATAAATATATTTTGGACACGCCACAGCCAATTAGTACTTAAAAAGCACTGTTTTACATTTTTATACATCAAGTTGAATTAAATGTTTATGATAAGTTAGTATAAGTATTGAGTAATTTGTATACAAGGAAGGGTGTTGTTCTGGAGCTTGAAAATTGAAAAAGCGGTCATTGCATTGTAAGCAAAAAATATGCTATATACTCTATATTCTTTAAACGTCAGTATACAACGTCTAATTTTATTTTTAACATCGTTATTGTTTGATGTAAACGGGGGAATAACAGAAAATAAAATGAAGTATTTTTCCAAGTTCGAAGGAACTTAAATGAAATGATCATTCTATCATTTTTTAGCCTTTTTTTTACGTCCCACTGCTGGGCACGGGCCTTCTGTCAATGCTAGAGGGGAACAGGCCATAGTCCACTACGCTGGCCAAGTGCACGGCGGAGAGAACTTGCTAGGTTCTCTCAGACATAAATGGTAATCATGTTGGAAATGATTCACACATGAAAATATCAGGTGCGAGATTCGTGATTTGAACCCGCTTAGACTTAGGATTCAAATCCCGGTTGGTTCAAAAAACTTAGTTTAGCGAGCGCTTTACCTCTGGGCTACCACTGCCTACACCTACTAATGAAATTTACCCTATATAGTCAACCTCTAGCCTCTAATAAAAATAATTCGCAAACTAATAAAATAAATACAGCTTAATTTATAGTTTCACAGGGTCACGGTTATTCTATTAAAGTACCGCATACACTCACTTGTTCGACTAAAAGTGTTATACATTTGTGCCCGTTGACTTTTCCCGGCCTTTCATATTGTTTTCAGCTAGTGCCATTTGTTTAATTCAAAATGAATGAATTGAAAGCATGCAATGGGTATAAATGACATTCACTTTAAGAAAATATCTTAATACTAATTAATTCAATAGTGGCTCTCCCATTGTAAATATCTCGCTTGACTAAGTATGTCATGTGACTTGGGCTACGTTACTTTAGAAGTATCTTCGACTAGCGATTCACCCTCGCTTCGCTTGGGTTCGTCCCTAGGTTGCTTCCCCATATAAACTTTCATCCCCATGTTCACCCTCTTAAGGGATCATTTTCGGGATAAAAACTATCCTATGTCCTTCCTAGGGTCTCAAACTATCTTCTTACCATATTTTATCTAAATCGGTTCTGTAGTTTCGGAGGCTATTCGATACAAACAAACAAACAATTCTTTCCTCTTTATAATATTAGTATAGACACATATATCGAATATCAAGCGCTGTTATATCTTGCGACATAATACCTACTAATTGTTACTGCTGATATTCGAATTACCCGACTGCGGAGCCTAAAGGAGGGTTATTTTATAAATTTCAAACATTTGTGTTTTTTATATCAATGATTTCGAAGATGTTTTTAAAATCATTGTGGTCCTATTGGAATATTTTTTTAATGTATTTAAACCAATTGTAAAGCGAAGGGCTGATTATGTTCTGGTGTATTTAAAGCATAATTTACAATTAATATATATTACTAGCTGACCCGGCAAACGTTGTTTTGCCATATAAATAATTTCCTATTACTAAAATGGCTATTAAAAAATAAGGGTTGATTGTAGAAGGGTGAAAATTGAGGATTGTATGTATTTTTGTATGTTGTATCATAAAAAAATAGAAATTAAAAATTTTGTCTAAAAAATAAAAAAAAAATTTAGGGGTGGACTACCCCTAACATTTAGGGGGATGAAAAATAGATGTTGGCCGATTCTCATAGATACCGGATAAGCACAAAAAATTTCATCAAAATCGGTCAAGCCGTTTCGGAGGAGTATGGCAACGAAAACTGTGACACGAGAATTTTATATATTAGATATGGTGACAGTTTTAGGTTAAGAATGCAAAAATTATTTTATAATATTGCTTTTTAGATTTAGTTGTGTTCATATGAATGATTTTATAATAAATGCTCAATACATATTTTTTCTTTTATTTTTACTGTTAAGTCTTCTTAGGTCAGAAACGAAGCAAAAAAAAATAACGAAATTAATGTTTTATGTTTTATTAACAAATTATAAAATTACATAAAGTTAAATATTGATATTAATTATTTATTAGTATTTGGCTGGAATAGTAGCTTGGGAATGTTCTTTCACCATATTTCAATTATTACATACAATATAATAAAAAAAAAACAACAAACACTAATATTATTGCTTGCCGATCCAATAATCTTATAATAAAAAAAACATTATAATAATGTCCTGAACAGTTGTATTTATGTATATAATCTGAAATATAAATCATATTATATAGTCCACATTACTTTCGGGATCTAAACCTATCCATCCTATATTTACTATGTACGGAAATCGAATCTGCAATTTCTGCAACTAATCCCGTACTATTTATTTGCTATAAAAAATTTCACGTAAACGTACGTAATACATACTGAATTTTTTTAGCTTTTTTAAATATAGTTTATTTATAATACTAGCAACTCACCCTCGCTCCGCTCGGGTTCGTCCCTAGTTACATTTTAACGTTTAGCTCATAGATTAGATATTTTCTCGCAATAAAAAGTATCCTATATGTTGACCCGGATAACCAGCTATCATCATACCAAATTTCATCAAAATCTGTCCAGTGGTTTTCCCGTGACGCGGTAACAGACAGACAGACAAAAAATCTAAAAACTATAGATTTAGCTTCTGTATCGATAATAAAGTCTATTTCAATAAGATTTTCCAAAAAATATTTAATGTACAGATTCGGCTTAGTTACAATTTTATTATATGTATAGACTAGCAGAACCCGCGGCTTCGCCCGCGATCAAACTGCGAAAAACATAAACTTTTTCGCAATACATATTTTATTACTTGCAAAAATATGTATAAGATGTTAAGCGTATATTCTGTAAATAAATTTACTCTACTTTATATCCCACACTTGAGCCATGTTACTCTATTTAACTATATTCAACAACTCAAACTTCACCGCCTAGTTTTACCCACTTAGGGGCTGAATTAAAAAAAAATCTACAATACATGTTTATTTAATTGTATTGAAGAGCAATAACACCAAGTTTCAAGTAATTCTGATCATAAAGTTTTTTTTCCTTATATAAACAGCACAACCCCCTTTTATCCTTTTAAGGGATGAATTTTGAAAAATATGATATTTGTATTATTTTAGTTTTCATTTTAAAGTCAAATACCATTTACATACATACATCAATTACAGACTTTCATACAAACTTTCATCCCCTATTTGACAGCCTTATGGGATGAATTTCAAAAAATGCTAAAATACGTATTTATTTAATTGTATTGAAGAGCATTAATACTAAGTTTCAAGTAATTCTGATCATAAATAATTGTTTGCCCATATAAACTTCATCGCCCTTTTTTACCCTTTTAAAGGATGAATTTCGAAAAAATCAAATACATGTATTTATTATTTTTTATCTTAAAGCTAAATACCACTTTTCGTGCATTTCGCGTTAAGAATAACAGAGTTTCATACAATCTTGTATCCCCTATTTTACCCCCTTAGGGGTTGAATTTAGAAAAATCCTTTCTTAGCGGATGCCTACATTGTATAAGGAATATGTCCTCTAAATTTCACGTTTCTACGACCAGCGGTTTAGGCTGTGCGTTGATCGATCAGTCAGTCAGGACAAAGCATTTTATGTATATATAGATAATCATTTATTATCTTCTGAGGTACCCTTCTAATATCTTCAACTGGTCCCAACAAACGAGTAAAAGTACAGTATGTGGGCCGAGTCTTAAATAATTAGCTCCTACACCCTTGTAGAAGGCAGATGCTCCTTCAGCCTTTAACATTTTGAAAAAGCAATCCGTCATGCCGCGATACAGTTTACCTCGGTTATTGGCGTCCACAGCTAAAAAAATATAAAAAGAAATGTTCAAAAATATATGCATTTTCATATAACTAGCGAACCCGGTAGGCAGATATAGACTTGCTACATTCTGGTTTGGGTGGAATATTAAAAAAAATAGACGTTTGTCTATAACTTAGGGATGCAGTAAGCAATTCTGCCAGTCATGAATAATGTTAGACTCAAAGTATATTACAATATATGACTCATCTCATATGAAATTTCATAGATAAAAAAGAACGTGTGTGTGTGTACTTATGTACGCACGTAAGAAGTTATACTTGTTTGGCGTAACAGAACAAAAATAACTAGAGATTTCATCCCGTATGTCACAACTCTCTGTAAAAGGAATGCAGCTAACTTCATCATGTCGATTTTTGGCTGTCGGTGTGTGCGCGCATGTAAATTGGACTCTCATATTTTTTCCAAACGTGCCAAAAGAAGTATAACTTCAAAAATCTACTTACGTTGATTAGACAGTCTTGTAGCAATAACATCGAATGGGTTGAGACAAAACGTCATAACAATGCCACCTAAATTAGCGCCCATAAAGGACAAAAGTAAAGGCGATTGTATATATCCTTTATCTCTAAGCCATTCTTTGGCGTATGTGAAACTGACCATTTGAGAGCCACTACCCACCGCCCCTCGTGGGATTTGGGGACCCACTCCTCGAAAGAGACCTGGAAATAAAAAATTCATATCTTAATAACATTATCTTTAAAGTATAAATATCTAAATTAAAAACTTGTAATTTTGGTATGTTGAAAAATAAATACTCTTTCATTTTTTGGGAAATATTAGTGGCTAAATTAATAATATTTTAGTTTTTACTGCTAGGGAAAAACGAGGTATGTAAAAGATATTATAATTTACAAATTGGATCTTTTTTTTTTGTTAAAAATTCCGAAAATAAAGTATTATTCTGATTGTTAGTAATAAAAAGTTCTAAAAAAAAAAAGCTTGAATAATGACATTAATATTCTAGATCAATTAACGAGAAAACTAAATATGTATTAGATAAAATTAATAATTTGTTTTTTTATTCTAAAATAATAATTTACCTTTAACCCCTTCTTTTTTATAAATATCACGCAAAGCATTAAATGTCCCGCTGTGTTTATGTTGATGTCCTACAGCTATCTTTTTGGTGGCTTGAGCCTGTAATCTAGTTTTTACGAGAAAGAATGGTGTCCCAGCGATAGAACCTAATGCTCCCCCCACACCTGCTGCGATAGCGCCACGTACGAAGGACGTATGGCCATCGACCGTAGTCAAACCACGACGTTCCGATATACGGTAAACTCCTAATCTGTAATATTAATATTAGTACAACACAAACGAAATGGTGGCAAAAGATTTATTATATCATTTACAGAGCTAGTTTATACTTTTATAAATTATTCAATTTAGATTAATATTAGTAAGAGATATAAAAACATAAATGCATCAATAATTAAATTAGAAATGGCGACCCATTGCGCCAATAAAGCAACTTTTTGAAGATTTTACTCTTATATAGTTAAGTAATATAAAATATATTATGATATATATAAATATATAGTAAGTACATTTCTTACCTAAACGTATTCAAAAAGAATTGAAACCCTAGCATAGCAGGAAGGCCATTTTGCAAGGCAATGATTCCTTCCGTTCTAGCCACCACATACAAAGCGTGGGGTACATTTTTATAAAACACCGCATGTTTTCCTTTAGCTGCCAATTCCCCTTGCAATTGAAGACGAGTTTTGACGACTTCTATTGGATTTGTAAATATCGTTGCAAACATGGCGGAAGTGCCGCCCATCGCCATGTCTATGATGTCACGTGTGATGCCATCTTTGGATTTTACCGCCATTTTTATTCAGGTCTGCTGAAAGTTAATTAGAATTCGTTTTATTTATTATTTTTGTTAGCATTACTCTGTTAGGCATATGACATATGTAGCAAGTCTCACTTGATTTCGTTCTCGAAATCGTTAATTATAAATGTGGTAAAACCAAGAAGCATTAGGCGCTGCTCGCTAACACTCATTACTTTCAACACAGCCAAAATTCTAATCTATTATTATATTAAATATGCAATGTAAATTGTGATTTATTAAATAAAAAATCTTTAAAATAAAACAACATTTATTCACATATAATATACTTAATTTGGTAACACGATTATAACTTAAATAACACGTGGTAATAAAAATACTGTATCTACTTTGATATAAACACTACAGCACAGCCAAAAAAAGGGCAACATATTCATAAAATAATAATAAAAATAATAACTAATAAAACAAAAGCAATAAACCAATCTTATTCAAATATAATAAAATTTAATAATAATTAATCTCATGAACCTAACTAGAACGAAAACAAATAACAACACATAGATATATCTATACTAAAAATGCCTTTTATTGCTAACACTGGATTATAAAAATACTGATTTTGAAATAAAATATTTAATAACTAAAAGGGAAAGTGTTTCAATGAAATTTTTTATTCAATAATATATTATACTTAAAACTTGCAAGAACTTCAATTGAACCATTAATAGGTGAATACTTCTTATAATAATCACAAATAATCATAATTTATTAACATAATATTGCATGATTTAAAGTTTAGAAGGTACTTATACAAAATAGCGCTTATTACCTAAGCAAAAAAGGTTATTTTGAAATAGCTTGAGTAATATATTAAAGTTATTAAAATAGGAATAATTCTTAAAATGTGTATAGGTGTTTTTAAGAGACATCTGTAAGATACTGATAGATGATGTATCCAAAAATAACGTACACAGTGAGTAATCTTGCCATAGCGATACTTAGAAATTCATTTTAGATTCAATGATGATCTTACTAATTTCTATAAAAGATTCGATATAATATACACAAAACACAACAGAATCAAACTTTTAAGTACTTAAATATTTTCAAATATTAAAATTATAACATCAAGATACATTTGCAATAAATAAAAAAAGAAATATTTTTTCACAAGTAGAAGATTAGGGCAAACACTTGATTATTTAATATTTTATAATTTTGTAAAAAAAAACAATGGTAATAATAATATTGGTAATTAAATTTCGACATAATAAACATAAATAGATTAATGAATATTTTTGATACTCACTATTGCACTATTTCACACAGCCATGTTGAAGACAAGTTGCTTAGAAGACAAGACAAGTTATTAATCAACATTATTACTGCGTTACCTCAAATTAATGTTTTATTATTTTCTCATTAACAATCTGTTTTCGTTAAAATTGTCATTAATTAAAAATTGTGTTAATTATTATATATATATTGGATTTTCCTAATTATCTAATCAATAATGTAATGAGTTTCCAAATATCAGTCATATTGGGGCCTATATAGGAGTATTACATATGGTTCCCCAGGATTTTATATATTCTAGTTAAGATTATACTGCTACTTTACTTTATTATTATACGGTTATTATTTAGAATTTTAAAATTTAGTTTTAGTAATAACATGATTTAATAAATATATTTTATAATATAAATAGATATAGTTACCACTGATCTCTTAAAACGTCTAATTAACTTGGCTCACATCGAATTATAACAAGTCACGTTTTTCTAACAACCATTGCAAACATTTTTTGAATCTTTCAAAAATATTTTATCTATACTCTGACCAAAAAACACTTTTAGCGACATCTATCGCTACTAAAACCACACGTTTCAACCGACTTCCAAAAAAGGAGGTTCTCAATTTCGTTGTGTTTTTTTTTATAATACTACATTTTTAAAGTCGTAGTTTTTTGTAAATCTTTAAGCATGTCCCAAAATACTAGTAAAAGGACGGTATGTGGTGCTTGGCGGAAGTACGAAGGGCCTATACCCTTATAAAAAGCTAAGAGACCCTCCGTTTTCGTAATTTTTCGTGCACAATCCATTATCCCACTGTAGAGTACGCCGCGGCCATTTGCATCGACACCTGGAAAGAAAATACAACATTGTTTTTCTAAGATACTAATCAACTTTAAATTATAGGTAATTTGTCTACGAAAAATAAACCTTTCACCAGCAAGCAAAACTGAGTTTTGTTATTATTCCATGTATTTTTTTTTATATTTTATTTTTAATGATGAATAGGTAAGATTCGTCCGCCAATAAAAAAAAAATAAAAAATAATACTGGGTGCGTATAACCTTTATGCACGGTTGAAGTAAAACTACTTTGGCAAATATCGCAATTACATTAAAACAAATCAATAGTTAAATAACGCATATTACAATCATATATTTATAGAGTATCATATACAGAAAGAATATAATATTACATATTTGTCATACACTAACAACGGCTATCATGGCAACATGGCAATGTATTCTATCCCATTCTCTCACCGGCTTAATCCTATGTATTTATATGTTTGTCTCTTTTTAGTGTTGCATTTATGTTTCATCGAGTTTCAAGTCACAACGATTCTAAAGAAGTTTCATTTCAATAATGAAACTTGAAAATTAGTTTAATTTACCTTGATTATAGAGACGCGTCATGATAACGTCCATTGGTGTGAGTGTGACCGTTTTCACAACAGCACCCACGTTGCTTGCTAAGAAGGCCGAGAGATATTTTGACTGCTGGAACAGGTTGTTGTTGTCCATCCATTCCTTGCAACTAAAAATAAAACTCATTTAATAAATTAATTTAATTATTAGCACTTTCAACACTGATGGCAAGAATGGTAAGAGAAGAGTTTCTATTATTGCTTCAGTAGGGAAAGCATAAATATTAAGTATAGTTATGCTTTCCCTACTATACAGATATACTAGCGACTCACCTTCGCTCCCTTCGGTTTTGTTCCTAGGCACGTTTCAAGGGGTAGTATAGATTTCTCAGAGATTAAATATTTTCCCGCAGTAAAAAGTATCATATATGTTGACCCGGATAACCAGCTATCACCATACGAAATTTCATCAAAATATGTCCAATGGTTTTCTCGTGATGCGTTCCCAAACAGACATACAAAAATTCTAAAAACTATAGATTCGGCCTCTGTATCGACAATAATTACTATTTCAATAAGATCTTTCAAAAAATATTTAATGTACAGATTCGACTCAGTTAGAATTTATTGATCTAAATATCTAAATGTGATATAAGTGAATCTCTACTCTTAATACTGAACATGGATTGAATTTCGAGTGTAATTGTCCCCTTCGGTTAGAGAGCCAATGTGAGAGTAGCCATCTTACAGATATTATAGTGCACAAGTATGTGCGAACACACGAAAATTATCTATTACTTTTATTTTCAAAGTCCAATGACTGATGACCACCAACTTTATAATTTTGGGTTTCCATTAATTAATATCTTAATAGAAAAACATAAAACTATTTCGTTCGATCCGGGACTTGAACTCAGGGCCTCTAAATTTGTACAATGTATGAGTAGGTGCTAGACACTAGACAATTAACATCATGATTATTTGTCATATATTTTAATCTCTATTTATTTATTGTTTCATTCTTATCGCAAGCTATTATAAGACGGAGGAGTCTAATGCAATTTCATTACAATATTACATATATGAACAACGATAACTTTATTTATTAACTGGTACGTCATTCTCACTTATCTTCAATTATCATTTTTATAAGTTAAAGTATACAACACTTTTGTAGTGGTTTCGCATGCGTTTAACTATACATATAATAAAATTCTAGCTGACTCGAATCTGTACGTTAAATATTTTTTGAAAAATCTAATTGCAATAGTTATTATTATAGATACATAGGCCAAATTACCGAATTTACCAAAGATTCGCAAAGTTATGTATATGTTCGGAAACAAAAATTCTAAAAACTATGGTTTTTTTTAGAATTTTCGTCTGTCTGTCTGAGAATATATCACGAGAAAATCATTGGACAGATTTTGATGAAATTCGGTATGATGATAGACGGTTATCCGGGTCAATATATAGGATACTTTTTAATGCGGGAAAATATCTCATCTCTGAGAAATCTATACTATACGTTAAAATCTAACGTTATAAGTATCGAGCTAACATTACATATGATTTATCTCATACCAAGTATGTCTTCAACCGATTCAAATAAGACTCAGTAAGAGTTTCTCAAGAAATCAAGAAGCATGTTAAAAAAATCATTGAAATTTGTTTTAGCAAAAATACACTTTACTAGATTTTAATAAGAATTATAACTTAATTTTCCTACTAAATGCTACTACTACTACTAGTAGGTATCGATCGTACTCGCATGGTATCGACAATAATACGTTTACATGTCACGCCCCCAAAAATTATTCCAATCGTGTATCATACGCAATATGTAATATTTATCAAACGTCGTCATTTCGGTGACGGGTCAATATCTAAGAATAGACCAACAAAACTAAACATACAATATATATAAACTAAATTTTTTTTTTGTTAAAATTAGTGATATGTATACTTACACAGCATACGATGCAATTTGTGATGCTGAACCAATAGAATTCCTAATCATCATGCCATGGGCTCCTCTCCAGAGGCCAAAAAAGCCATTCTTGTTATATATTTTGGATAAGGCATATAGTGCACCAGGGTGTCCATGCTGGGTCCCAACAGCAATCTTCCTAGACGAATATGACATCAACTGTGTTTTAATCAATTGTAAAGGACTTCCAACTAATCCACCGCACATACCCGCAATAGATCCAAAGAAGAGACTGTTCATAAACTTAGTATTCTTTTTTTCATCTCGCAATAGACCATAGTTGTCTGCTTGTTGGTATATGCCTAACCTAAAATGTTTAATGTTTTATTTTAATCATTACCAGAAATAAGTAATTTATAGATTTTATTCATATATGAAATAACCAATAAGCTATTCTTTATAAAGCAGAAAATAATATTTTAAGATCAGCAACCATTTTATTTCATTTTATTGTTTTAAATTAAATATAAATAGTATTAAAGCAAAAATTAAAATATAAAAAGCTTCCAAAGCACAATTCATTATATAATATCATATAAAAAACATAGTAAAGCTTACCGTACACCATTAACAACAAGCTGAAACCATAGGGCAGGTACTAAGCCTTTTTGCAATGCAGAAACTCCGTCATGTTTCACTATAGTATACATGGCATGTGGTATATTCTTATAGTATACAGCATGTTGGCCTTTCGCACGGAGCTCACCTTGCAATTGCATTCGTGTTTTGACAACGTCAAATGGGTTGCTAAAAAACCCAGCTCCAACACCTGCTAGGCCTCCCACAAGGAAATCCATCGTACTATGAATTAATACATTATAATATTTTACCATATGATAATGGTTATATATCACACTTTTATTAATTCTAGTATAAATATGTGGGATGTTACATATTTTTGAGTTACAATGTTATGGGACGACAAGTATTGTATGGTATTAGTTTTTTAAATGTATAATTAGCAACCTAGATACTTTAGGTTTCAGGCTTAATTTTTATTTTTTATAATTTCATTCATCACAATATATGAGTAGGTAATTTGCTGAATTTTTATTTTATATTTCATGATTAAAATAAATAAATTAATATTTAAATTACTCATATTATACATAAATCAAGTAAAAGAAAATGAATAGTATTAAAGTACATAACATACTAATTAAAACAAATAATAGTAGGTCAAATATTGCCTAGAAATATAATTTATTTGTCTAAGATATTTTAAATTTTTATACTCTAAAAGACTATTGACATTTGATACCCACCTTACTTTAATTTCAATCATTTTAAATAAAATTGGTAAATGCACTTTAAAAACTACAACTTAACAACGTCTGTAAGCTCTCAGTATAGAACTTATAAGTAATTTATTCTCATTGTATCAGCAATGACGTAAAATAAAAATACATTAGATAAAACTGAATAGGTACTAAATTAACAAGTGTATTAAATATAAACAATTATTGATAGTGGTTCAAATGGAAAACTGTATGGACTTACCTGATAAGAGATCATGTAATTCAAGTCATCTGCCTGATTTTAATACTGATATTAAGGTTAACATCATGTGTTCTGCTACTGGAGAATTCCACACATTTTCGTTTCGTAACAAATTCTTCGAATCCCATAGGCCATGGCACACCGTCAAAACTGTCAGTGCTGACAGATGACAGTGACATTGCGCGAAATCAGCTGATTAAAACATGTGTTTAGAAATACACATACAAAATAATAATACATATTTAGAACTGGTTGAAAAAAATATCATTTTACTTGACTTTTACCCTATGTCATATTAATTAATTATTAATATGACAGTGATAGTGTTCTAAATTTTTGTGCATTTTTATTAAATTTTAGTGTCGTAATAATGAAAATAATAACTTTGTCTTTAATGTAGATGTATTGGACATGAGAGAAGCATAAATAAATTAAAATCTAAAAAAATAGAAATGGCTGTTTCAAATGCAATGTTTCTTTTTGAGGTTGTAGTAGAAAGCGTTAAAAGTTTGGTCGAAAGTCGTCATTTTATTATTAAAAGTGATTTTACTGATATATTCTCTCTAGAACTTAAAGATCCTAAGCAAATGCACATTGTTATACCAGAACCTCCACCTCTTCCACCGGAACCACCTGGTAAAAAAGGCAAAAAGAAACCGCCAAAACCAAAAAAAGGTAAAAAAGGGAAAGTAGAAGAGCCACCTCCTGAAGCAGTTATACAGTCAGGGCAGTCGGTATTGTTTTCCAGCAATGCTGAATTTTTAATACAAAGTATGAAGAAGTATCCACTAGAGTTATCACTATGGAGTAAAGAAGATAACGTAACATTCATTGGCTCTGCTCATATTCCTTGGGATCCAGGTTTTTATACGTTTTTAGAAAGAATATTGAATTGTGAAGAACCAACTTCAATGACTTTAAAGGAAGAATACAATGTCTTTCAAGAGGGTACTGCTAAGCTAATGGCAAAAATAGGAATTCAAGTGAAACTGACTTATTTGACGGACCGAATTACTACAGCTTTTCGTACTCTTTCCGAAGATCCGTCAGTACGAAAAGTTATGTATACCGGCATTAATTCTAAAACAACATCTTACATGTGTACAATGAAAACAACTGATGAAGTTTTTGAGGAAAATTGTAACAAAATTGCAAATAATTTTGTAGTAGACAAACCCAAACCTAATAAAATAGTTTATGCGGATTATAAAAATGCACCCGGGGCTAATCTTACGTTCTTTAACGAAGGTGACTATTGTTGTATGAATAGTGCCGATAAACCACCAGAATCTATTTATAAAGCACCTCAGACTTGCCCCGATATTGACCATATAATTGATTATGTAAGGAAAATTATATTGTCTTGTAACGACAATATGAGAATGTTAACACCTCGACCCACGATACGGCCTAGAATTAAAGCAACAGATATTGACAGGCTTTGTTATTGTAAAGAAACTAATTGGCCAGAGGGACAGTTTGCTGAAAGATTTAAAAATGAAGCGCAATCTGAACCATGTCCAATTTGCATTAATGCTGGAAAGAAACCTGATGGTTCTCGCGGAATAACTTTTGACATTGCTAACATAAGAGGACCATGCGGAAGGGCTGATTGTAGAATAGCTAGAGATATGAGGGCTTACATTGAAAATCTTGTCGATGAAGATAATAAAGTAATTGATATCGACACCATTACTGGCCCTTGCGGAAGTAATGAATGTAGAATAGCTGAAAAAATTCAAGAATTTCTCCGCCATGAAGGTGCTTTCAGTCAAGGCTCTACGTTAGAAGGTTTATCTACACAATGTGCCTGTATAAAGCAAATGCAAGATGCTCTAACAAAAAATGAATCATGTGATTCCTCTTGTGATAAAGATTGTGCAGATAGCGACAGTGAGGGCAGTAAATGTAAAGGAAAAGCGTGCCCATATAATAAAAGTAAACCAAAAGAAAAACCAGTTTATAACGTTTTCTACTTTACAATAGAACATGATTTTGAAAAAGAGAGTACAGGTACATCGTCACCTACCGATACTGATAAGTCATCTAAATTTCGATACTGCTCTACAGACTGCCCAAGCACGAAGCCTTCGGAAAAAACCACTTGTTCTAAAAGTGCTTGCTCTAATTTAACAGAAAAGGTGGAAACATACGCTAACGACGAAAATTTAGCTTGCCAAGATCCGACGTGCCCCACACAGAAAAACTTTCCGCCTAGTCCGGCTGATAGCGACTTTGTCATTCGATTTGAAGATATACATAACCCTTGCTGTGTTAAAACATGTGATGTTGCTGAAAAAGTAAAGGATGTAATAGTTGACGGACTAGCCAGTAAGAAAAAGAAAACTGAAGATGATGATCAATGCTACTGTGATTGTGTATGTACTTTCAAATTCTCCAAGAATACAACCTATTGTGCGGTTTGTGGAGGCTATGAATGTTTAGGAGATGATGTGAAAGAAATGCCTGAATATGCTAAGCCTCATCCATGTCCTGTATATCATAAGTTATATGATAAAAAATATATAAAAGTTCGAAGTCCCTGGCCAGAGGAAGAAGAAACTAAAAAACAACCAGATACTATAAGCAATAAGAGTTCTCGTACTACTGGTTCTAAGCTTGGGCAAACTGATCACAGACGATTAACAGTATCTCGCTCTATGAAAAGTTTCTCAGATAAGGTAATTCATAAAAAAGATAAAGAAAAAGGCGATGGACAAAAGGTAAAAAAGGTTGTGCAAGAAAAGAAAAAAATTGGAAAGTTTACTGCCAATATCGAGGAAATGCGTATGTTTAATTAAATAATATTTTTATCAGTAATTATTATTCAATTAACTTCTAGCTCGATGTCGAATGGCCGTCATTTTTGAAATTATACAGTAATTTGTTTATAAATCGGACAAAAAAAGATTTTCATTGTTTAGTATGTTAATTTCGTCATTATGATTAATATTTATGCTAATATGTTTCAGCATTACCAGTAGTTGAAAAGAAAATAGAGTCAAAGTATCCTTATCCACCCGTACCTAAGAATATGGGTTGGAATTGGACTGCCGAAGATATTCCGGGAATGAAGGTTAAATAAATATAACATCAATAATATAATATTTTAAACTATAACTAAAACAATTTTATATAAAACAATTTGATATAAGTAATGAAAATAAGAAAATCTTTTAATCAATCATTATAATTGATACATAGATTTTCTTGAATAAACTATAGTGATATCAAACAGCGATTATTTATTTTAAACGATTTTAATGTAGTCAAATTTCATGGCTGCACATAGTATCTGTTTTCTTATTTTTTTTTAATTTAAAAGAG
The DNA here is from genome assembly GCA_905404265.1 of Fabriciana adippe. Lineage (NCBI taxonomy): Eukaryota > Metazoa > Arthropoda > Insecta > Lepidoptera > Nymphalidae > Fabriciana > Fabriciana adippe. The sequence continues at coordinate 15,538,842 of FR989989.1, forward strand.
CTTATCTCTTGAAAAAGGGCCAAAATTAAAATGGTAGTTTTGTTGTGACTGATTATTATAAAAATGCGCGACATGTGCATCATGTGCAATTTCTCTATTTCTAAAAATGGTAAGCTTTTTTAATTTAATAATTTTAATTAATTACTTGCAATAAAAAATCGCAATAAAAATTTAATGGGTTAATAATATACTTAAACATCTTATTATTCTAGGTATACTTATGAGTGCGTATCGCAAAATAGCTTATTTGATTATTATAGTAATTTTAATCAATTTTGGACCAAAACGTCATCTAACCTATAGTAAGTTAATGTTAAAATATTTCATAAGTAAAAAAATCTTTAAAATTATTATAATATATTTATTATAGAACTATTTTGCAGGAAAAGAAGGAGAATATACTTTGAATTTGACAGCACTGGATTAGAACTGTACAACTACAATTTTTTTTATGATATTATATGAAACATTGAAATTATAGTTATTGTAAAAATCATTAAATAAATAACATAAGCAATAAAGTTTCTATTATTTCATCAAATATCCAAGATATGTATAATATATTACGAGACGTTTTTTTAATTAAATTGTATTTAAAGTTTATTTTGTGTGTTTCAGCCTCGGCCAAAATGGAAGCCAGGTGCAGCAAATAAAATTTTAGTTCGACGATATAGAGCTATAAGGGAAGGTGTGGATATTATAGCAAAAAAGAAACGTGCCATGATGCAGCGAAAAAAGAAAATCGAAATGAAACCTACATTAGTTGTTAAAAAGCAAAATGGCGAATATTCCGTTCAAATGGAAGTTTTTAAGAAGTATTCAAAAGAACGACTTTTATTTCAGTACCCTTATGATGAAAAGCCGCCATTGATTTATACAATAGGCAAGACGGAGGAAGAGAAACGAAAAATCCAAAAACAGCGTGAAAGGAGGGAACGGAGAGAGACTAGAAGAAAAAGTCGCTTATTACAATCTACTTTTAGAGATAGATGTCAAGAAATTTGTTTGAAAGCATATAATCAGGCCATAGGCATCTTGCCTTTACCTAATCCTAACGACCCAGCGTGTCCTTGTCAAACTGATGCCATCCAAAATATTACTCCTCCAATAGACTCCTGCTCTTGTTCTGGTGAAGAGACAATATCCAGCAGTGACACTGACAATGATGAGTGGACCATTGAATTTACTCCACCTGCAGCTCGATGGGACGTTAAAGCTAAACACCCACCTATCCTAGCCGAAAATGAAAGTCAATACAATTATTTAGATTATAAAGTTAAATTACTTGATAAGCAGGGAAATCCAGTACCGAGATTCTTTAAAGGTCCCGACGGAAAACAAGAATGTAGTGACCTCGGTGGTTTCTGGAGTCCTGATCATATTTGGATGGAAATTAATAAAGATGGTTACATAGGTCCGGATCAAAGATGGGTGCCGATGAACTTTATAGGACCAGACGGCATGTTTTATTCTGCCGAAGAAGGATTTTTCACAGATAATTCAGGTCAAACTTTAAAAATTGGTGTCGATGGTTATGTAGATAAAGAAGGAAAGTGGGCGTCGTATTCCAAGAACAGAGGCAAAACTCCAAAATCGAAGTCAACACTTACTGCTACGACTACTTGTACTAAAACGAGAGCAACTGAGAATGTTACTAAGAACAATGGTAAAGGAAAATCAGGACATATGAAAGCTAAAAGCGATAAAATACCACAATCGCTACCAAAAATGGGTGTCGGTAAAGGAAAGCTGAAAACAACTGTTTCTTCATCTAACAAAGCTAAGAATCCTTTGGTTATGAGTGTTTCAGTAAATTATGAAAGGAACAATTCACCAAAGTCAACAGGCGTCAAGGTTCTACCAGATACGAAGAAAAATACAAGGTATAAGGAAATTATGGACGAGCTTCAAATGTTTGATGATATGCCAGAGCTTAATCTAAATATTAAAACTAATAGAGCTTCCAACACGTCTAAAAAGAATCTATCTCCATTTTTTATGTGTAATAAAATGTCCAAGAAAACAAATGAATTATGTAATGTTATTTGTGAAGAAAAAAATAACACGTCTTTTCGATCAGAAGGCCTTATATTTAGTTGACGATAATTTTAAACAAAAATATTTAATAGCTATTGATTTTTTTAATTATTTTAATAAGCTCTCTAGATATGTCAATATCTTTTTTGTTTCTATGTTTAGAGTAAATATTAAGTAAATTGGTTTGTGGTCATTTGGACAAATATATGTTATTAAAATTATTTTTTTAAATATACAATTCGATTTTATTTACATTGCCTATCATTTAAAAAAAACTGGTGAGATCTATGAGAAGCTGCTTTTGATAATAATTTTTTAACAAGATTTTACATACACATATATACACGAGAGAAGACGAAGACGAATATTGCAATAATTTCCTTTTTTTTGACATACCTATACTACTACACGACTCTAACGACGATTGGTAATCTGTGGGATATCGGGTAGCGAAATAACATAATAGAAAACTATAATAGGTACGTTTATAAGGCATATAACATATTTTGATAATTATTGTTTCCATGCAGAATGCGAGATATCGTACATTCTTCGCTCACACGGCGACAAAAATCAATTAAAATGATATATCATATCTAAAATTGTATGTAGTTGAAAGATTCGTACGAATACGCTTTTGGCATAGATGAAAAAAGTACCTACTGAAATTGTTTATTGATACTGTCCAAATGTCATAAAATGTTTAAAAAAAAATTAAATTCAAATTTTTTACTTAATTGTTTTTGGCTGTCATGTAAATTACAAGTTAAATATTTTTTTAAATAAATCTATAAATTTTTAAGTACTTAAATGTAATTTTAGCGGGAAATTATACTTTAAGAGAAACTTTCAACATGGCTCTTTCGGATTCAATGTTTTTATTTGAGATAACTATAAAAGATTTGAAAACCTATAAAAGATGTAATGAGTTAATAGTGACAGCTGAATTTGCAGATGTGTTCAAAATATGCTTTAAAAATCCAATCTTAAATTCTGCTTCCAAAAAGGTAAGACAGATAAAAGTAAGAGAAAAATATAAAATGAGGAGAAGTGATATTCGAAGTAAGAATCGAATATTAGACGTTAAATCGTTAAATATTCATACAATACTGGCAGTAAAGACGCCGTCTTTTCTGATTTCCCATATGAAAGAACATCCTCTAGAAATATCAGTTTTTAGTAAAACCAGTCCCTCCTATAAGTTAGGATCTTCGCTCATACCATGGAGCAAGTGTTTTGGTAACTATGTACGTAATATTCATAAAAATAAAGGAAATTCACTCGTACATGCACAAGGAACGTATAATATTTACGGTGAGATGAATATGAAACGTGTCGCTACAATAGACATGTCGATAAAGTTATTATATTTGGGAGAAAAACTGTCAAACCAGTTAAGATCCAGATCTTCAGATATTCCAAACACCTTTATGTACACTCAGATTGATACAAAATGTTTATCGGTAAGAAGTACGGATAAATATTCTGAAAGTAAAAGATTATATGCGAATTCTATTTTTATCGATAACAACCATCAACTATTAAAAAATACTATTAATAAAGATCGAACTATTAAAGACAATTCAAATGAATGTTTGAAAAGAGCATTGAATACAAAAAGCGATTCGAATATAGTCTCTAGCAAGCGTAAAATTATTAAAAAATCTTTGTCATTTTCATCTATTTATTGCAATCGAAACAATATTTTACGTTACATATTCGGAGATTTACAGGGATCTTATGGAAATAAATTATATTATGTGGGTTATTTTACTGTTGAGAAAGATAACACAGATACAGAATCCCCTAAAGTATCAGAAGTTGAAAGTTCATATCAGTCTAGTGCATCGAGAAAGAAATTTAAATTTAAGAGATGTGATAGTGAATGCCAGGGAAAGAGGCAAACGTCTGAAAGCGCCTATTCTTTAGATCTGTCCGAGGGGGCTGCTCAGATCAGTGTGACGAAATGTAAAGAAGTTGATTGTAATGATAGAGCTCACAGGAAGTTACCACCGCCACCTGATGACAGAGTTCTTTTAGATATCTCAAATATTACAAAAGACTGCTGTATAAATGAGCAAATTACAGAAAATGTTATCGGCGGTGTAAGAACTAAAATGCAGATTGGTGAAGATCCTTGTTTCTGTACTTGTGAATGTACATTTGGATTTATGAAAAAAACAACTTACTGTACGGTTTGTGGCGGGTATGAAGTAGCAGGTGAAGAACTGACTCGGAAACCAGCGATTGAAATGCCCATACCTTGTCCTTTTTTTCACAAGCTTGTAGATAAAAGCAAATTAAAAACGTGGAGTACTTCTGGCAGTGAGAGTAAAAAGAAAGGTGAAGATTCAAAGTCTATGAAAGTTGGTTCATTTCAAAAAGCGGCGGTGTCCGATAAACGTTTAATAGTAAGCGAGAAAAAAAGCGTTGAATCCGAAAAAGACTCTAAAAAAGGCAAGAAGAAAAAAAGGGATGATAGATTTAAATTTAATTACGGCTATAAAGGTATACGTACGTACTTGTTACACATATCTCTAAATACTGTAGTTATATAGTAAATATAGGAACTGTTCGCGCACAATTTAAATGCACCAGGGATAAATTGGCCTCTGGGTTGCGCAAATAGTAGGTACTATCGAGTATAAATTTATTGCATTATATTTTTATATGGATAATAGTTCTTAATACTTTTATATACAAGATATTCTCTTTAAATATAAACATATACCCTGTATTACACTTAGTTACGTACGATGAGTTTTGCGCGAACTATACCTATTGATTGAAATATTTAAAATACTAATTGAAATTCTTTTTAATACTTGTAGCCCCTCAAATAGGACACAGTAGATGTGTGTTACCGTGTTCCGGTACTCTAGACAATGTCCCTAAGAACATGGGATGGCTTTGGACTGCTGAAAACATTCCAGGAATGAAGGTATATCCTACAAATTTTAGATAGGGTCTGTTTTTTGTATAAAACACGAAATATTTTTTTTTATTTGTTTTATTTTTTATAGTTCCGACCTCTGTGGAAACCGGGTGCAACCAGTAAACATGTAGTAAGACTATTAAAGATAGCCAGAAATCCAGGTGAAGTTATATCTAAAAAGAAACGCAAAGATACGGGCAAAAAGAAACGTCCCCTGAAACGTCCTTTACTTGTGATACATAAAAAAGACGGCGAGTATACCGTAACTATGGAAACGATGAAGAATTATTCAAAACCAAGAGCACTTAATCAGCATCCTTATGAGGATAAACCAGCTGTGACCTACACGATAGGTAGGACAGAGGAGGAAAATCGTGAACGTCTTAAAAAGAAGGAGCGTGCACGAAGACGACTTGAGAGAGCGCAACGACACTTTATACAGGATACTTTTAGAGATATGTGTAATGAAATTTGCATGAAAACATATCAACAAGCCCTTGGTATATTACCCGAAACTGAAGATCCTGCATGTTTGTGTTATCCTGCTTTACCCACATCAAAAACAACAAACGTGAATGTTTCTTGCTCTTGTTCGGAAGATGACTCTTCACTTGGCTCTGACACTGATTCCGATGAATGGATTGTAGAATTTACACCACCAAATGCTTCTTTTGACCCCACTTATAAAGCGAAGAAAATATTTAAAGTTGATAATGGAACACAGTATACATACCTTGATTACAGAGTTAAGCTTGTCGACAGATTTGGAAATCCTGTTCCAAGATTCTTTAAAGGGCCAGATGGAAAGCAGCAATGCAGTGATTTAGGTGGTTTTTGGAGTCCAGATAACAAATGGCTAGAAATTAATATTGATGGGTATGTAGCTCCAGACGGTAGATGGGCACCGAATATTTTCATTGGGCCAAGTGGAGAACATGTGGATGCTGAGACGGGGAAATTTCAGTCTACGAATGGTAAATGGCTGATTGTTGGAGTTGACGGTTATATTGATAGTCAGAACAGATGGAAATATTACCCTAAAGAAACAAGTCCAGTCAAAAGAAAACTACGCAGCGGTAAGGATAGTAAAAAGGGAAAAATAGTTGATAAAAAATATGAAAAATCCGACGCCAGTTGGAGTTGTTTTGGTGACGTGTCACCTAAACATTTATCAAAATTAGGAATTGTAGGTCATGGTGGGGATAGAAAGTTACTAATTTCAACTCTAGAGAACATGTTAGCACGTGGAGAAGATGTTAATATACCACAGCCAAAGACAATATTTCATTTACCATCTACAAAGAAAACGAAGCTAAGTCAAAAGAATATTTATCATAGGAGTGGTTTCGATACAAAAAGCAAGTGTCACCACTCCTTGCCTTCAGACAAAGGAATTGTGGCTGTGGATGGACGGGGGCATAAAACGTATTTTAGGTTAACAAACGCGAAGAATAAACGACCAAATGAACGTTTAACGACTTTAACCAATCAAGGAATAAGTCTGAGTTCATTCCATGTTCCATGTTTTAATTCTTTCATAAATTCAGAAACAATGAAACAACAAAATAGGGAACGATTGTTAGCACTTGCGGGTAGAAATATTTCGACGCAAATGTCCTAATGTCCTTATGTAATTTTTAGTTCGTAGTAAGAGTTTGTGATGTATTTATGAGTCGTAATGTTGTAAGTGAAATATTATATTTTTGGTAATGTGCTAAGTTAAATTTTGCAACGTTAAATATTTTTAAGAAACTAAATATACTAACTGTAACTAAATATTTCGTGTAAATTAATTAAAATGTAACGTTAATTCTGAAAATAAATTATTTTTTTTATTTATTTTTACTATTTGTTTTTCTATAGGAACTTAATATTGATTTTGAAAACAAATAGAGTAAGGTACATATTTTTTTATTTTTTAATAAAACAATATATAATTTTAGCTAAATAATAATTTATTCGCAATAAATAACAGTACCTACTATTTTAAGGTACATCAAGGGTGGAAGCCAGGGGCTGTATCCAAGAAGTTACTACGACTGCTAAAGAAAGCTAAATCAAGAAAATCGAAAGTAGAAGCAATTAAGCCGATGAGACGGTTCAAGAAACAAGTCGAAGACAAACCCACGCTTATAGTATGTAAAAGAAACGGGACATACCATATAGAAATGCAAGCCACAAATAGCAAAGAAGATAGCAATGGACCTTATAAACCTTTGCTATATAAGATAGAATCAACAAATAATAAGGCAAAGATTCGAAAAAAGGAAATATTACAAAAGCGCTTAATAAGAGACGCTGTAAAAGAGATTTGGTCTGATCCTTATCATCCAGAATTATGTGAAGAGATATGTTTGAAATCTTATGAAGAGGCAATTGGAGTATTCCCAAAAGAAGAATGTGAAGATGAGGAAGGGACTTGTGACATTTCAAGTTATGAAGAAGACGATATAAGTATAAGTTCTTCTGAGATAGATTGGGAAATTCATTTTACACCACCGCTAATGTGTTATCAGGCTTCTCAGCAAGGAAAGTTAAAATCAATGGTGGTATGACCGTAATAATACGATTTTATGAAAATTTATTCAAATGGTGTGTTCGGTGAAGTCTTAAATGACCTTTATGTTTTTAATTATGGATGATATTAAATAAAACAAAATATATGCTAGCTTTTTTTATTAGTCATCAATACGTTAAGCATATCCCATATAACCAGAGACAACGTGGTATGTGGCGCTATTCTGAGGTAGAGCGGGCCTATACCTTTATACAGACCATATAAACCTTCAGTTTTATAGATCTTGCTAATACAGTCAAATATTCCCTTGTAGAGAAGTTCACCTTTTGATGCAGGACCTAAATAGAAACACATTAACACATTAGATTTATATAAAATTTATAAAATAATAATAATATTAGTAAGCAGTAAAATTTCAAGTTGGGAAGCCAAGTATTTTCCTATATACATACATACATATGTACATACATACATATGTACATACATACATACATACATTAACATGTCTACATTAATTGATGTATCTATATAGTACGTTATTGTTAATTTGAAACTGTCGTATACGAAATAGATTTTTTTATATATTAATATTTCTTATTGAATTTAATGTAGATTTGGTGAATGTGTATTGTTTTGTTAGTTGGATTTTGTTTTGGTAACTTATGGGGGTTTTGACCATCCCTCATGTTTCTGACGTAGTTCCATCAAAAATCGATTGGTAGCCTTTTCAATGGTTCTTTACAAGTGTCGTTATAATTTACAGTAATATTTAATACTAGCAACTCACCCTCACTCTGTTCGGGTTCATCCCTAGTTACGTTTTAACTTTTAACTCAGAGATGAGATATTTTCCCGCAGTAAAAAGTATCCTATACGTTGACACGGATAACCAGCTATCATTATACCAAATTTCATCAAAATATGTCCAGTGGTTTTCCCGTGATGCGGTAACAGACAGACAGACAAAAATTCTAAAAACTATACTTTCGGTCTCTGTATCGATAATAATGTCTATTTCAATAAGATTTTCAAAAAAATATTTAATGTACAGATTCAGCTTACTTACAATTTTATTATATGTATAGATAATATAAAATATTTACCACTGCATCAGTTTACGGATTAATAAATCAAGACAAGACAGACCTGGTTTCTTCCTTCTCCAAAATATTTGGACAATGATGATAATGTCAAGGACAAATGTTATATCTATACAAGCACATACCATGAACGGAATTCGAACTCACGACCACAGCTTTATAAAGGAATTTTACACACAACAAATATATTTCAAACGTACATACATAAAACAAAAGTTGCTGTTAGCACTATAATTATTACATAGTGTTATTACAAAAAGCTCAAGGCCAAAAAGAACAAACAAATGAACCCGATACGTAATAGTGACAATAAAAAGGTATGGTATGTTTAATTAAATGAAACAAAAAATGTATGTACCACTATAATGGGTATTCATATTTTATTATTGTGATTTTCAGTATATGTATGAACGAAAATGCGTATATTCTTTTGCTTTCTTTAACGGCAGGTGGTTGCAGATCCGGAGGTCTTGGGTTCGAGTCCCAACTTTCAGACCCAGGCCAAGTTTCGTCATTGAGTTTTTCTATTATGAAATTCTCAATAACAACCTGGTGTTGGGAAGTTAGCGGGGTTTATCTCCGTACCTCGGAGAGCACATAAAGTTGCCGGTCCTGCGCTTGATCTTTCACCGGTCATGTCCATTGTTGTCGCATTGAAATTTGGGAGTCAAAAGAATAGAGAGTGCACTTGTATCTGCGTATAAGCTTGTGCACTATAATATCCCCTGCGCCGTTGTCTAGTCTTAGTGAGACTGGACGAAATTGAAAATGGCAAAATTTTAACGGATAATGAATTAACATTTACCCTGATTATAAAGTCGTGTATTGATTAGATCCAGAGGCGTCTCCACGAAAATAATAATCATCCCACACGGTACACTCACGATGAACGAGAGTGCAACCGGTGAGTTCTCGAAATAGCCCTTCTCAAGCAGGGTGTGTTTCATTCTGCAATGATTGATGTAATAATTGACAAATGATAGAATTAAATTAAAATAATTATTTATCATATACCTAGTTTTCTGGGGGTATATGTTAAATATCCGTTGTAAGATTAGTGATGGGGAAAATGAATTAAATACAAAGTTCAACATCATTGTTTTTTAAATGTTCATCGATTTGTGTGAAAATCTTTAAAATCTGAATTATCTTATCGATGACTGATGTGGATTGAGTAGGACGAATTTTATAGTCAAGCATGGGCAATGGGCATGATAGGTTTGGCTCCAGATATACGTTCAATACGTTTAAAGCTACACAAACATCGTTCAAATTGTGCACTAAATACTTCTGTCTACTTCACCTAATAGACTCTATTACCTTGGTTAAAAAGTCGTACTGCGACGACGTCAAGGGGGCATATCGCTAGCGCTACCATGATACCGCTCATACAGCTCGCGAAGAAAGCGAGGCTGATGGGAGATTGTTCACATATCCCATAAGACAGCAATGTTTCTTTTGCACTGCAGGGTAAAAATTTATTTGGCTATTTCAAACCTGTATGTGTGTATGTCTTTATAAAAGCTCTGGAAAGGAATGTTTTTAGAGCTTATGCATGTTTTTCATTTGGTTGGCCAATATTTGGTCATTTCGACTTGACATCCCATCGGAGAGTGACAGGAGACAGACAGGATAGTGATATTTATGCACTATGATAATATCTCCTGCCCACATGGCTAGTCTCAGTGGGATTGGTATCCGAAATCGGTTAGGACATTATTATTTGGTATAAATCAACGATTTCTATGGAATTTGTATGACACATATATCAAAAACTTCTATAATATAATGGAAAGGCCTAGTAATGATTGCTTACTAAAATTAAACCCGTACCAAGATGAAATATTTTTTTTATGTACTTTATTGATAGTTTTATTTATTTATGATCGGTATTAAATAAATATGTAGTAATTTATCAGCGATATATTTAACATTTTTGTAAAAACAGAATAACTTACGTGGAAAATGTAGTTAGTTGGGCAGCACTGCCTATAGCTATTCTGGTGCACGACGCTTGCACGCCAGCGAAGAATCCTTTGATGCCTTCTACTCTATATATTTTTATAAATCCGTCTACCATTCCTAGATAGGGTAAAAAAGTTATTTAATACATAACTGGTAGCATAATCAATATGCATACAGACACAATTATTGAATAAAAATTTAATTATCCCACAGAACTACACGTCGTGTTAAAAAGTATCCTATGTAGGATATTTTTATCCCCAGAAAAGTATACTTAATTCCTGCGGGATGGAAGTTTTATAACATTTTTTGACAAGAGGCTTCGTTAAAACATATAGCAATATAAAGCGACGGTGGCTACTCGCTAGTATTATGATAAATAGATAGATATACCTTTATATGCATGCTGCCTGCCCACTGCTATGCTAGGATGAGCTGCTGCCTGTATTCTAGTCTTCAGTAAAGATGCTGGGTTAGCGGCTATCCCACTCATAACACCACTCAAACTCGAACCTAATATAGTCTTGTGTAAACTAATGTCACCGTCTTTTGTCTTCATCCAACCCTTAACTTCAGCTATGTGGTATGTACCTAATCTGTGCATATAACATATTTTTTTGTATTCTTTTATATGTTGGTTTTGTAAATCATGGCGCAGAATAAAATTTACTTTACTGTTCTACCAATATTAAGTACATATCTTTTCCATACATTAACCTAACCTCGTGGTTGAGTGCGTAAGCGATCCTCGACGCCCCATGAAGTCGGGGAGGTTCTGTTAGGTTTCAATGGGTAGTACTGACTTTCTAGCCGGCGAGTCTCAAATGACCACCTGTATCTATACAGGTGGTATGCGTAAATGCATTTCCCAACATAAAAAAAGGTCGAATTCACTTTAAACTAGATAACACATGTATGTCACTATGTTGTATACCTATTACTTTCTATATAGAAAGATGGTTATTACCTCACAGAATTCATGCAGAAACCGAAAACCATAGCTGGCGCGAGACCCTTCTGAAGAGCGAAAGCTCCATCATTTTTGGCTATCACGTACATTGCGTGGAAAATTCCTCTATATTTTGTTTTTGTTTCAGTTCGGGCTCGTAACTCCCCTTGTAATTGTAGCCTTGTTTTAACAACGTCCATAGGATTTGTGAATATAGTAGCGCCTGCGCCGGCGAGACCGCCTATTATATAGTCCATGTTTATTGGCCTGTTGAAGATATATTAATTAATTTGTTAAAAAAAATATTTAAAAAATGTCTTTAGATTATATTTATGAATAGAGATGTACCTAAGAGAAAGTTACAGCCTACAGGCTTGAGCTCTAGGTTCTGTGGAAAAGTTGGAGTATGTTTGATGGTGGGATAGGTACTAAATGGATTTCTTTTTATATTAAAGCCAATGAATAGTTTTAAATTGTTAAAAAATAAATACTGAAATTAATATTTATTATTTACATATATATTATTGCCTTGGATTTTTTTCTCTTTAATTCTCGTGAAACGACGGCTTAAAGTTAAAATAAAATCTAAATGGACACAATGTACACAATAAAAAAGTATGAATAGATTTAAACTATCACTGTACTTTCAAAATAACTAGCTTATATGGGCGTTTGCACGATGCCAAGCTAAACAATTGTCCAAAAATTTTTGTTAATTGTAGTTAGTTTTCAGTCTATCTCGTAATTTCCGGGACGTCTAACAGATTTTAATGAAACCGCAGACAATAATTATAGTAATGTCCATTTTTATTTCGGGAAAATTTCTACTTAAGATAGAAGAAGAACGAACGGCTTCGATCGATTTATCGGTCTCTTTACAGGTGGGTTAGAGTATTCGGTTTAAAGTGGAATGTGCCATTTCTTGTAGTGGGTAAAGTAGCTATAGGGTTTTCGCAGTATATACATATATTGTATAGATATTTTATGAGCTTTTTGGGTAATAATGTTCTCCTGACCGATTCCGGCCACGGCGGCCAATCTCATTGAGACTAGCCAACTGCGCAGGAGATATTATAGTGCACAAGTGTACGCGCAGACACAAGTGCACTCTCTATTCCTGTCACTCTCATACTCCGGTGGGACGACTACTCGACACGACCGGTGAGAGTTACGGCTTTATGTGCTCTCCGAGGCACGGGGGTGAAACACCGCCAACTTCCCAACTCCGGGCTGTTACTGAGGCTTACTATACAGAAAGACTCAATAACTAAACTTGGCCCGACCCGGGACTCGAACCCAGGACCTCAGGATGTGCAGCCGTACATGCTAGCCACTACACCACCGAGGCAGTCAAAGGCTTTTTGGGTACAAAATATAGTATACATCAAAACAAAGTGATCATGGGTTGCTACTCACTAGCTTTTGCTATGTTAAGTTTACAGTTTACAGTATCGTAAATATTAATAAGTGAATGTAATATTCGGTGTAATGAATCGAAACGGTATTTATTTCAGTTATATATTTATTGTCTTGCGTATATTACAATATTAATCTATTCTCAATTTGACCACAGACTAACAATAAACAAAAGAGTAATATGCGTGTGTGTGTCAAATACATGGTAGTGTGTGTAATGTTTTTTTATTGATTTATTGTATTTTTTATGAATAATTTAAAAAAAAATTAGCATTCTGCACTCCTCTATATAAACTGTAAGTGCGGGAAATTTCATACTCCTCCGTCCGCGCAATTTTCGTAAAAAGGGGTACAAAGTTTTTGCTTCACGTATGAATATATAGATTCCAATATATAATATATTAAACATATTCATATTATCTATATTCATTTAAAATATTAGTCACTTACTATTTTGTAGCTCTATAGTTCGCACACACTTTTGCACAACCCTTTAACATCACTGCGCGAAAAATGTAAAATGAAAATTACACATTATCATAGTAATTTAAAATTTTCCCTATCTATTTGTGTTAATTTGTTTATTTTACGATACGCACTTGTCACGTTAAACACTCCATAGCCTGATTCGGCGGGTACTGACGTTCGTGGCATTGAACGAGTATCACGGATGATGTTATGCAATAAAGCTAAATATGTCAGTTATCAATATTTAACTATATTTTTTACTAGCAACTCACGCTCGCTTCGCTCGCGTTCGTCCCTGGGTACGTTTTCACGGTTAGCTATGTTTATACATAAATAGTAGCTTGCTACTCTTAAGATAATCATTTAAATTATATAGCGATTTAGTTTGTTTTGCTCAGGTGCGTACGCCGTACACGTATTTTGTTCACAATTTCATGGGTTTTATTTTTTTTCTCGCGGAACTCTGATTCTTTTTCTAAAATAAAAGTAGCCTAAGTTACTCCTTATAACATCGGCTATCTGCCAGTGAAAGTCCCGTCAAAATCGGTCCAGCTGTTTCGGAGATTAGCCGGAACAAACAGACAGACAGACAGACAGACAAAAATTGTAAAAACTGTTGTTTTGGTAATAAAAATTGTAATAAAAATTGTGTGTAATTTTTCTACCTCGTTACCTTCATGTTTACTTATCAATAATTTTCTCTAGAAGTAAAAAAAAATATTTCAGTTTTTTTATAGGTACTTAAGAGTGTTTCTTAAGACATTTAATGGATAAAAGAGAAACAGTTTGTAAATAATTTATTTAGATAACTTTGACAAAAAGGAAAATCGACGTAAGCATTACCATAGATATCAAATGGAAATAATAATCTAGGTATAATGTAATAATGTTAGTCTAAAATCGCTCTACCAAAAGTTTTTGCAAAAGTTAATTCATGAGATCGAAAAAAAATTAATAATAGACATTTTAAAATATTTCAAATACATAAAAAGTCGTTTATTTACAATACCACAGAAAAGATTTTGTCTTTAAATTGTAAGTCATTTATAAGGATGTTTACATTGACAAATTCGACATTTGTTCATATGAAATGATAATTAATAACAAATTAAAAATCTGCATTAGCGAATCAAAAATTCCTTACTAAGTAATATATAATTTACTGCTTCTTGTACCTATTATATAAGGTATTAACCATTTATAAATACTTCTGTAAAAGCAGACTTAAAAAAAGGAAAAAAAAGAAGATAATAACGAATTAACAATATAATTATGTAAAATTTTGTCACTTGCAGGGAACAAAGTTGTAACTCAATAGCAATAGAATAGAATTTAAATATATTAAGTTTTTTTTTTATTTTTAAATTATTTCAGTTCGGAGTTACAACGTTGTTCTTTGAATTTGTGCCATTTTTATCTATTTGTTACGACTCTACATTTGCCAGATACTTAATATACCAAATATCTACTAACAATACATTTAAAGTCTTTTAGTTTTTATTGTAGTAATAAAATCATTAGTACTTTATTCTAATTAGTGGATTTTGTAAGCATTTCCATTATTTATAGCTTCATTTTCAATAAAGCCGTCCACTGTGACGTAACCTAAATACGAGATTTGGCTAACGCACAAGGAAGCGTTTACGTAGCGAATCGTCTCTATGAATGAATATCGATTGACTTTGGACTGTCTAAAAAATATAAAATAGACCTTATTACTATAGTGTTATGATTTATTTAAAAATATTTAAAATAATTGCTATTATATAATAAAAAAAATTATTATAGCAGGTTCTTCTTTTTAATCGAGTTCAATAGGTGACGATGTTTTTCATTGGGCTGTATGTGTGAATGCAGATCTGTATATTACGATATACCTACTTATATATATTTACGTTTTAATGTTTAGTATCTATAGATTTCTCAGAGATGAGATATTTTCCCGCAGTGAAAAGTATCTTATATGTTGACAGGGATAACCAGTTATCATTATATGTACATTAAAATCTGTCCAGTGGTTTTTCCGTGATGCGGTAACAGACAGAAAGATAGACAGTTACAAATTCTAAAATCTATAAATTCGACGTCTGTATCCATAATAATGTCTATTTCAATAAGATTTTCCAAAAAATATTTACCCCTTTCCAACCGGCGAACTTTTTTTTTATTTTTTCGTGTATAATGTATGTATCCTAGTTATTGAGGCTCCAAACAACCTAAAAAAAATATTTAAAAAAATCGCGTACCCCCCCCTTATTTAAAAAAAGTACCCTCACGATAGTGACGATCAGGAATAATTTGACTTCCGCACGATGGTGATTTTTTAGGAAGCAGTTGCGTCTATGAAATAAAAATTTAGTTTAATCAACTTCATTTATATCCGTAATTAAATAATTTGGTAATTTATACATAATTCTTTATAATTAAGCATTTAGTTTTGGTTTAATTAAACTTATATGTATTAATATTATCTATATTTATATTTATATATAATATAAACAATTTCAGCATATAAATTAGATAAAATCTTTGAAAACATAAAAAACAACTAACACAATAGGAACCATTTTGAAATCAACTGCAATATCTAATAATTTTATTTGTAACATACTAATAAAATTAATAGATATTGCTATTCGCATTGTATAATTGGAAATAATCTTTTCCCCGCGACATACCCAAGTAAACATTGCATTTTACACAACGAATTTTGCTTTAACTTGTTCATGTCTCCAATCTGCAAGAACGTTGAGCTGATAACTGTGCAAAGGTAGGCAGATGATCATATCCATCATATCTCTTTGCATTAGAGGATCTTGATAACCTATACTTGAAAGGCGGTGCCTCATCTTCAGTATCTGTGTCTTGACTCTATCGGCGTTTGCGGTCTGGAGTACTCAACCAAGCATCTGCTACTTCTATTTTGAAGTTCAAAAGAACAAATTTATTTTTCGGAAGTTTATTAGCTTCACAATCTATTTTATACTTCCGCCATGCATTAACTACA